>JAWNNS010000640.1:12187500-13437500 GCA_035044605.1 Scaptomyza cyrtandrae
ATTATATCTGATCTTGTATAAGAAATATTTTATTATATTTTTATTTTTATGCAACTTAAAATACATTAGTGATTTTAGTATTCATGTTAGCTGTAAAATAGTTTGACCTTATGACTTTTTGTTATATTATTGCAATTAGAAACTATCAAAACAATTATTGTTAACAGGTTGTTATATTCTTAATATTTACTGATAACTGGCGCAAATCAGGTTTACTTAAGCTGTAACAAGCTCATTGGATAACAAATGATTCTAGTTTTACTTAAATGCAATTAAAAACAATTATTTTATTTTAGCATGCAATCAATTTTGATAAAGCTCAACTAAAACACTTGTTCAAACGAGGGAAGGTGTGAAAATAATCAAATTATCAATTATACTCATGTGAGTACACTTTATGTGCGGCATTATGAGCCAGTTAAGACGATAAATGCCAACTTGCGCTTGGCAAATAAAATGGCAATTAAAGTGCACATAAAATTTGCTTCGATTTATGTAGAAATTCTGGTTGAAATACAGATTTTGTTAATATTAATGATTATGTGAGTGTTATGTGATAAATGATTATAATGATGGCGAGCGCGCATTATTTTAAAATGTTGCGCATACGCTACGAGAGCCGAAGCGAGAGAGCATGAAAATGGGCAGTCCCAAGAGACCGACACACACATGCATACATACATGAGAAAGCACATTCACACACATATACATGCACACATACATATATCTAAACAGCAAATCAAGCTAACTTTAATATGGCTACAATTTGATTACGAACGCCAGTGAGTGCAAGCGAGCGAACGAGTGCGAGAGAGCGCGAACGCTACAAAGGCAACACCCACTTCCATAGCGCGATAGCGTTTGCGTGTGTGTGAGCGTGTTGCGTGTTCGATTGTGTGTGATTGTGTGTGACGTTGAAAAAAAAACGAAAAGGAAAACTCGTTTGTTTGCCCATTGCGGCAGCCACTGGCAGCCAGAAGCGACAGTCGCGCTCACAGCGTACGTCCAACCGGAAGCTCAACACACAAGACCCGCAACTCGTTCGGTCGTTCGTTCGTTTGTTTGTTCGCTCTGTTTGCTTGCTCGCTCCAACTTGTTAGAGCCGTGTGTGTTTGTGTGTGTGTGAGTGCGTGTTTGCGTGCTTCCCCATTCCAATCAGAAAACAACAACAGCAGCAGTGCCAAAAACTTTGGTGTTGCGATTCGTGTATTCAGTTGACTTTTGAACGTTTGTACGCGAAATTGCAAACAGGCCGCGTTGTGTGTGTTATTAAAATGGTGAAAACTTCAAAAAGCCGTCGTCAATTTTAAATTGTGATTATCATCAAATACACATATATATATAGAAAACAAATCAAAGTGGCAGACAAATTTTAAATTGAATAGCAACAACAACAATTACCTTGATAGTTTGTTGTTGTTGTGAATATTGTAATCGTATACTTTTAATATTCATCGGCGTATTTTGAGTTTCGTTTTATCTGTGCTTCTTCTAATGTTAATGATGTGTTTAATGCTGTTGTGTGTGTTATGCTAATTTTTTCATCATCATCAGCATTTTTGCAAGCGTTATGCAAATGTATATGTCGTATCTTTAAACAGACTTGTATCTGTATCTGTATCTACATCTGTGTATCTGTAAATGTCATGTCATTTGTGTCATTTATGTGTGTGCACTGAAAAAACGGCAAACTGTTTAAATTTATGTGCACTCGGATTTCAATTTAAATCGAATAGAGTTTAGCAAAGCGAACAAAACGTTTGCTGTCAAACAATAAATGCATTTTAAAAGCAATTAAAACTCGTATAGCCTCAAAATAAAGAGGGCTATAACGAATAATAATAAACCCACTTAAGATACGTTACCTTATTTGCATACATCATAATAATAAATCATCGCCATCAATTGGAACGATTTTCGGCAGTGTAAAGCACAAGTAAGTGGACATTGAATATACATATACATATATATATACATATATACATATATGTATAGAACTTTTATGACCGTCAGGCTATTGATTATGTTTGGCATTGATGTTGCAGGGCACGTTTTGTTTATTTTAAATTGGCATAAACTTTTTTTTATTAGCTGCTACTGCTTGTATGTAATAAAATTGCCAAGGCCAATTTAAATGCAGCTTATCTCTACCAATATTTATTAAATAGTAACTTAATGGGGTGACAACTTAAATGTAATCAAGTACATCATTTGTCTTAGTTGTCATATATTTTAAATTGATGATTTTCACACGTTCCTGTCAAACAAGTATACTAGTTGTGATTTAATAATAATGATGGCTAAAACTGAAATGCCTTACAATTTATGTTGCAAAAGCTGATGTACGTGTTTACATTTGTGTATCACAAAGTCACGCTATAATCGTTTGTTATCTAAAGACTTAGGTAAACCGAGTTTCCATCAATCTCGGCAAAGAAATAAAACTACAAAATTCAATTGTGCATAAATTAAACTGCTCACAATTTATAGTTATTAAGAGCTTTTTATTCAAGAACAAGTCTATTTTCATTTACAATTTATTTGTTAATATTAGATCAATGATCCTCGATATACTCAAAATACCAATTAGATGAAAAATTACCAATTCCATTAAATACCCAAGTTGCAAACAAACCATATTCTCCCGTTGGAAGTGGCAATGAAATCTTTTCAGCGTTTAAATATACATCGTTGACATATACTTTTCCCTATATGATAAGAAAAAAAATTAAGCTAAATCATAAACTGTATTTAGTATTAAACTTACCACATAATAAGGGCATGTATGATTCATATTAGTATAGGGCTTCACCAATTTATACATAATATTTACAAGTGGATTGTTGGGCTTTTTTAGAAATTCACATATATTCATTTTCATATCATATAGAAAGGGCTTATAACCGTTAGCTTTTTTCATAAATTGAAATCTAACTTGTATATTGTAAATATTTTCCAATACATTAGCGGTATACTGAAAAAGGGTTTTGTTTCTCTGAACTGCCTTTAAACGACATCTCTCCACTACTATACCCTTATATCCCGAAATGCACTTCACATTTGTAAACCTTACGTGGACCGCTTCCTAAATTAAACACAAAATCAAAGGTTTTAACAACATACGAATCACATACTTTACTTACATTATAAAAAATGAACGTAGAAGCTGCTAAAATAATCACAGAAATTATTAGTGGACTCCGCATTTTGCTGTGACTTGTGACAGCAAATGGTTTGCACACAATAATCAAACCGAATAGCATATTTAATGTTTTTATTATATCAGTCTAATTAACGTACAACATTTTTGGCATATATATTAGATTAGTTTTTAAATCGCTTTTTAAACCACAGACCTATTTTGTCTGAATCACTTCCTAAAATAAACCAAATAAATCGTATTACGAATATTTAGTAAACGTTTTTTAATGACATAATGCACAATTAGACGAGCAAAGCAAGGGGATTAAAAAAAATTAGCGGAGCAGAAAACATTTGAAATTAAACATTTTAACGCCTGAGTTATTTTAAAAAAATGTTATTATGTGTATTATTATACCATTAACACATTAAAAATGGGTGTAATGGTTTTGTGCAAAAGTATGTAACAGACAGAAGGAAGCATCTCCGACCCCATAGAGTATTTATATATTCTTGATTAGTGAAATATATTTCAATAATGAAAATCTGTATAATTTTTATTGAAATCGGTTGAGAAACATCGGAGTCAAGTATGCAGTATACGCGTACACACACACACACACACACACACACACACATACTTGGAAGCGCTGACTGTACGCGTTAAGTATAGGGTTTAGGGTATCTTCTAGTCGGGATTTCTCAACTAGAGGAATCTTACTTGTTTTTTTGTTGTTGCTGCCGCATTTGTCGCGTCTCGCATTTTGGCTGCGCCTGTTTATAATTGGGTTTTTATCGCCACTTGGTTTCTTTGCATTAAATGAATATAATTTGTGGTAATTGAACTTGTTGTGGACACTGTGATTTTTCCTGTTATCGCCTCGACACGAATTTATCAATCTGTTGTGCATGAAATTCTACATTTAATTGTACATTTTTTTTAGACGCAAGAAGCTATTAATAAAGCAGGAAGTGTAATTATTTTAATTTTTTTTTAGGCAGGGTGTGTTATAATGAGCTTGATTTTTATGATGTTGTTGTTCGTTAACTAAAACAATTTGTAAGTCATTGCTAATATGGACCCTGATTGCAAGAGCTAACTATTAAATAGCTTGTTAAAAATGCATAAAATAGTTATGAATGTTCTTTTGAAAACAGGTTATACAAATTTAAAACTCTCTACACATTTATAAAAATCAAATTAATTGCTTAAATAATCGAGTCAATTGATCTGCTATTCACAGACCAGAAGAAAGAATTTATTGGAACTTGAGATTCTTCTGAATAATAAAATTTAATCAACTATTCGACAGCCAACTTTAACATCCTTAAAACTACAAAACTCAATTGTACTATATATTGCAACCCGTCTTTATTAAATTCCAATAAATCAAATAAGTACACTCAATTATTGAAACTTCAAAAAGCTATATTTTTGTGCGTTTTACACAGTATTGTATGGCTATATTAAAAAATAGCATAAGCTTAAAATAATTATAAATCGATCGATCGTTAATAATTACTTTCAAATAGATGCCATATAAATTGAACATATTAAGTTTATAGATCCACTTAATAAGAGATAAACAATTAACACCTAATAAGGTCATGATAGTAAGATTTCTAAAAATCGATAAAATTATAAATCGTTTTGTATAATTTTAACAAAATCACCAACTCATAACAAAGTAGATCAATTAATATGGTAAGTAGATTTTTGCGATTAGCACTTTAAAACTGCTAAATTTTTAAACGAAATACAAAACAAATCACAAGTTTAAAGCTTTTAGTTGTTAGAAAGCAAGAACGATTAAGTAAAAGATTTTTAATATGTGCAGAATTATTTATATAAAATAATGGCTAGTGTGCAATTTATTTATTTGATATATGATGAATGGTTTACAATACCTACTATACTAGTATTTATATCATTCAACTTATTTTTAGATCACTTCTTGGCGTGATAATCAATTCATAAATTACACATTTTGCGATCAATTTAGAAAATCTTATGACAGGTATATTGTGAATTTAAAGCAAACATAAACAAAATAAAATTCTCATCGAGCACTAAAAAACAAATTGGATGTCTCCGCAAATATAATTCTGCATCTAAATCATTATGACTTTTGCGGCTGATCGTACAAACAAGTTCATTTCGCATTTTATACGTTTTTACAAAATGGAATCGCAAATTTATGCACCTGGCACTGAAGCCTATTGTATTTATTTTTGTACAAAGTATGGATAAGAGAAAACAATACATTCCCATTTGAAATTTTGTAAGCAATGTCATAAATTTGTCAACAACTTTCCAGCTATATTTAAAATGCGGGCAGATATAAATGGAGATATACACTATATAGGGGTTTTAATGTGAGTTAAGCAACGCAGTGCTTAAAACCTTAACCTTCACCTGGGTTGCAATGATAACAAAATGATTACATTACAATTTTTCTAAGCAATTACTTGAGGTCGAAGGCCAAACTTAAAGCAGCGTCAAGCCGGAAACTTATCGTGCAATTTTCAACACTTCAGCACACAGTAGTAGTTGCTAAATAAAAATATATTTATATACATATGTATTATTTCTCACAATTTCAGTGCAGATAACCAGAAGTTAGCAGCTCCAAGAGCAAACAAAAGACTTAAGCACAAAACTTGCGCTTGCTAGCTTGAGTGGAAAGCAAGATGATTATTCATTAGCGTAAACATCGAATTGCCATTCATTATATGCACATAAATTAGAGCAATGTGTGTAAACTGATGATAAGCAAGAACTGTTGTTAAATGCGCCTTATAAATAACAAACTATAATTACATTATTTTTTAATAAAAAAAAACGCACAAACAATTGTTGTGTTGATTAGTTGCTTTATTTTTTTTAGCTACTACATTTTTACCTGAACTTCGCACATTTATATCGTTCTGCTATAAGTTTCGTTGACTCTACTTCAATTACACGCCTGCTCTCTTAACTCTTGCTACACTTTCACTCTCTTGTCTAAGACAAAGTGCCATTTCATAGAGCAATTAACTGCTGGCGCCAGAGACGACAACAACACTGAGCTCAATGGTTTAGACAGAGGAGAACAACAATGGCACAACACGACATCACTTTCCACGTCAAGTACATTGCAAAAAGGCCAATAAAGTCATTAGCTTGTTGTACTATGTATCTTGCCAAGTCCGTGTGTGACCATTAAAATGGATCAAAAGGCAATGCTGAAACTGTGCCAGCATAGGCCAAAAAGGAGAGTCCAAAACGCTGCGTGTGACCAGTGGCACAGGTTGCATGATGTATCCGCATTCGTGTTCGTATGTGTGTGTATGTGTGCATGCGTGCTTAAGCGCCGTCTTATTTATGACACTTTTATGAGACCAAAAGGTCATAAAACTAAAATCGGGTTTTCGACAAAAACGAAAAACAAGTCTAACAGTCAAGTCAATAGTTGCCATTTGGGCAATTGCATCATAAATCTTGACCAAAATCGTTAGCAAAAAGGCAACTGAAAAGGTCATTGGCTGTCAAAGGACAGGGTTGCCAACATAATGTAGATAGTACAAATATGTGAATTTCAACCATGATCAGAAAGTTTTATTTCTAGGTAACAATTTAAAATCAAGTAACAATATATTTGAGTAGAGATATAAACTTAGAATTTGATATCAATATTCTTAAGAACCAACAAGAAAATGTATTACATTTGGAACATATGGTAAAATTTAAGAAACTTAAGTAAAACTTTTAATGAGTGAAAATAATTTTATTAAATTTTATTGCTATTTTATTATTTTTAATGGTGTTCGTAACAATCTATAAAATACGATACATTTTTTTCTATTAATATTTACTCACAAGACATTTCTTAACTACCCAACTAAAGAGTAATGCTGGAATAAACACATACCCATATATATGTTTATATCGATTTTGCGGCCACCTGACAATCCTGCCCCTGGCACAACCCTCCGTAAAGTGCTTGAAACGCAATTATGCAACTTTTGACACTCGCTCGAAACTACACACATTTTAAATGCAGGTAGCTAAATATGAAGCACGCAATACGAAAATAACAAGCAGAACGAATGTAACAGGCAATGATATATGTGTATGCGAATTGCACACTAAGCAGGTCAAAGTGGCAAGAACATGGAACAGAGCCAAAAACAACAACGCAACCCAATAGGAAGTCCATGCAAAAGTAACCAAACGTGGCCAACGAGGTCAAGACCCACTGACCCGATACTTCACAACAATAGTCAGACTCAGAGTTCGGACAGGGGCAGGAGCATAGACAGGGGCAGACAAGAGTCATGTCGTGCGTTACGCGGCGCAATTTAATTGCACGAAAGGTACTCAGTTGACAGATAGAAACTCAAATTGGACTCGAGCCTTAAATATAAAGGCCATCGAGATTTTTTTTGGCGTCATAAGTCTGAGTTGCTTGCTGTGTGGCAAATTTTTTAGAAACTTTAACTGTTTTCCAGAGAATAACATTGCACAGTAAAGAATATATAAAGAAGATATAACCATCCAGGCAATCGCAATCTAAAATTTTTATAAAATTCTTTAAATTCCCTATTTATTTTAGATTTTAAATATTAATGTTAAATAAGATTTTATTATTTTCAATTCCATGTATATATCGAAAAGAAAAAGAGTTGTCGAAAATTTGAAAAAAACTAGGGATAAGGCGAGCCTATGCTCCAGCTCTGAAGTCTCTAGCTCTTATAGTCTCTGAGATCGAAGCGTTCATACATACGGACGGACAGACGGACATGGCTATATCGACTCGGCTGTTGATGCTGATCAAGAACATATATACCTTATGGGGTCGGAGATGCTTCCTTCTGCCTGTTACACACTTTTGCACAAAACCATTATACCCTTTTTACCCATTTTTAATGGGTTCAGGGTATGACAAGTAAGAAGGCTCTAGTTGAAAAATCCCGACTAGACGATACCCTGAACTCTATACTTGTGTATGTGTGGGTGTGGGTACGCGCATATTGCATAGTGCACACTCAACTTCAATGCTGCATATCTCCGGTGTTTCTTAACGGATTTCAATAAAAATTTAACAGATTGTCATTAATTTGTTTACTAATAATGTAAAAGTCATCCGTATGTATGATCGAATAAGAATAAGAGCTAGAAACTCCAGATTTGGAACTAAAGCTCGACTAATCCAAGTTTGTTTTAGATTTTCGATAACTCTTCTCGTTTCCGATATACACATGGGATTAATAACAACAAAATCTTGAATTTGGAAAACTTTGAGACGACATCTAAAACATTAAGTAAAATAATGACAATCTGTGAAGTTTTTATTGAAATCGGTTAAGAAACACCGGAGATATGGAGCAGGGTTCAGGGTATCGTCTAGTCGGGATTTCTCGACTAGAGCCATCTTACTTGTTTAATATAAATAAATGATTTTTTATAAATATTCTACTAAAATACCAAAATATTTGTAGCTTTTAATGCTATACATTCCCATATAAAATACTATTTATCGTGACCCTTGTTTTTATGACATATAACGATAAGCTAACGTTGTTCATGGCATTTCCATTATAATTCACTTATCAGGCAAAAAATTCCTACTCGTTGTGCACAAAACGAAATCAAAGTATTTATCGTTAATACAGAGGAAGCAGCTGGCCTATAAGTTAAGCAACGATAAGCAAAGGAGAGTAAGTAAATCTAGAGCTAAAGTTTCATAACGCCAAAGATAAGCTTAACAGCTCAGAACGGTTATATTTTATATACAATTTATTCCATGCACTATCGAAATAGCGGCGCCAAGATTCATAAAATCTAAATCGTACAGTTGAGGCAAAACTTTTAAAAGGGTTTTCTACACCTTTTTCTTTTCTTGGAGTAGAATATTACGAGTGTAGTTAATTAATTAAATACAAGGGAAAATTAGGCGAGATCTTTTCACAGTCAGCGCCAAGCAATCAAATAAACGAATGTAGATTTTTCCACAGCTATTAATTGTCGCAGCAACTCCGTCTATATATGCTCTCACAAATGTAAATGTCACGAATGAAACGACGACGCCAAGAAACAGACAGAATAAGCCGCACCGACGCCAAGACACTTAAAAGCTTTGGCCATTGGACAATCAGAGAAACAGACAGACACCACAACTTATACATACATAAAGTCGAAGGCACATTTGAATTCCTGTTGCAGTCGAGGCTTGGAGTTGGAATTTGTCTGCCCGCGTGCCGAAAACTTGTCACTACTGCCGGTGTGGTCGAAAGAAAGACTACGCTAAGACAGAGTGGGAGAAAGAGAGAGAGAGAGAGAGAGGGGGAGCAGAGGGTCATTTCCATCGTGTTGCCGGCAAAGATAAAGCGAAAGCGCAGCTTAACATAGACGCCAGCAGAAGGGTCGAACCAAGTTTTACACAGATTCTGTATTAAGCATCTATCCTCTTAGGGCTCGGTTAAGAAAAAGGATACTGTGGTGTCAAGTTTGTTGCTTAAGTCTTTTGTTTTGCTTGCCTTTTACACGATCGAAGCGCTCTTTTGTACCAGCATAAAAAATGAACATTGTCACGATGTCGCCAATTAATTCTAAAACAAATGCATACCAATTAAAGCAGTATCAACAATTTCTAAACAATAACGCACCATTTCCGCCATCAGTTCGGCAATTGATAAGCCAAGTGCGCGCCTCCATAAAAGTATTCGGTATTTTGTATTTGAGCAAACGAACGAAATGTTATGGCCTAACACTGTTCTTCTCACAAAATCACCGATTGGAACTATCAGTTAAATGCCCAAGCATGCTTCTATCGTTTGTTAGTTGTTTTCGTTCTTGTTGCTGCTGTGGAACGGGGAAGCTATTTGCTCTTATCACTTAAAATATTCAAATTGAGTATCGTGTTTTGAGTTTTTTGTTTGGTGTTGTTGCTAAATGTGTAAGTAGCCGCATTTCAATTGCGTATTAGTTGTTGTCAAGTGCTTTGGGAAGCGACTCGCGATGTGTATGCGATAGTTACGATGCAGTCATGTGTCACAGCGATGAGTAATTGCTTCAGCTGAACTGAACACTGAAGCATTGAGCCTTAATTGCAATGCGATAAGCCACACAGATATAGTACTTATGCAAGTACTAGTACTTATTTGCACTCAAGTCTCATCAAAAATGATCACAGTCACATTTCTGTGCTTATCTGGCACTCTCTGGCAAACGGGGAATCTTTAAAAAGAGTGTTTCTTCAGTGGGTATTTTTGAATAAAAAAAATATATATACATTTCAATGAGGAAGTTACTAGTTACTGGTGCAAAAATATATAATTTGAGATTAGTTGCAAAAGGGCACTATGTTATATATTGTGATCACATTACTAACACAATACAAAGGACTATAAAAATGGTTGTGCAGTCTTTGTTTGTTTGCATGCTTCTTGCAACACTTGATACTGGGTGCTAGAGGAAATTTGATATCTTCCCTGTTTCCTTTCTAATCTTGATACAATTTCTGTAGATTATTTGAATACTGTCACAGTATTTGGCTTTGTTATCAATAATAAGTGTATATCAAAACGGAAAGAGCTCCAAGTAATTTAAAATAAAATGTACAATGCTATGATTAATTTGAGCACTTGAATCGATTCTGAAATCCTTAACTTGTAATACACATATATGGACAGACAGATATGGCCAAATCATCTCCGCTTTTGATGCTGATCAAGAATATATCCACTTTATAGGGTCGGAAATGTTACCCTCGTCCTGTTACATACTTATGCACAAAACTGTTATAGCATTTATACTGATTTCTAATCGTTAATTGTTTGCTTTCATTTGTTTGCCCCAGGTGTGATAGTCAATATCTAATTATGAGTCCATTTGCTAAGCTGGACATATCAGATACTCCCCGCTTAACACTTCATTGATATACACACCGATGGCTCACAAAAGATTCACAAACTGCATGTAAATGCCACAAATCGCTTGATACACTTCAAAATTTAAATCTACGAATACATTACAAGTCTAAACTGCCTAAAACACTCAAGAGAAGGCTGGCTAGGTCTGCATCCGAAAGAAAGAAAGATTCTCATAATTACACATGAGAAGAAATAAACATACAAATTTGAATAAAAACGATATAACCACCAGACATGGGTCTGCGAGCGGAGTGGAGAGTGAAGGTGAAGGTGGATGAGTGCTGCTGTTGCTTTTGCAGCTCCGGCTGGCGTACTTTGCCATTAAGAATCGAAGCTACAAATCCACTTAAAATCACTACAAAAACCAATAAAGATTTCTTTCATCTTTTGCCGAAGGAGCGCGAGAGATGGCAACAGAATGCGCACGACGGAGAAAGAGAGAGAGCTAGAGACCCAACCATATTCACATTGATCGAGCGACAATGAGAGCGAGAAGAGACAATCATGAGACAATCAATAGACAATGTTATCAAATGCAGTGCACTAGAGCCCTTAGAGGGCTTAGGCTTAAATATACGAAAGAAAGTATTGGAATACTTGGCGGTGACGCCACTTTGAAATTTCGGTTGACATTTTCCACTCTTTTTGGGTACGGCAGCAGCTGGAAGGAAAGGGTATACACAGGATTAGTGGAGCCAAGGCAAATATCATTTGTCTGGTTGTTATCAGTATTGTAGTTATATGCCTATCAAATATTTTTATTTTCATCTTATTCTAATTTCTTTTCTCTGCTTTCATTGAGTTTTCCACAACTGGCTTGCTTAGTGGTTTTTGTTTACCAGGAAAGCGCGTGCCAGGCCTAAATACATGTGTGTGTGTTTTTTTTTTTTATATTTTATTCAGCGTATTTGCGAGATAAACGTCATAAAACTTAATCACCGCGGCAGTTCCAACTCCAGTTCCAGCTTCATAAGAGGCAAGATCGTGTGGATGATCACATTAACGGGTCTGGCGCATAATGATATATAAAGCTGTTCACAAATTAAGGTCCATTAGCACAGCAGGATGTGTCAGCGTCGATTGAAATATGCGCTTGTCTGGCTTGCGGTTTTTGTTTTGACATCTTTCGTACCTTTTGCTTGGCCACATTCTCTTTCTCTCCCTTTTACTCTCTTTTGTTTTATGTTTTTTGCATTTTAATGGAAAGCATTTGTATAGCATCCATTCAGGCAAGAAGGCTGACAACTGCCAACAGCCAAAGAACCTTTGTTGATGGGTGAATTATGTGATCTGCGATTGCCAGAAACTAAGGCAAATCGTTTGATTAATGATCCACACCCAAACGAGGTGCTCAGAATATGTTGTCAGTGTTTTTTGGTCTACTTGTAGCTACCTTTTAGACATATTAGTGTCATTGAATAAGTGATTCTTAAGATGCAAAATGCCGAAAGTGCAAAAAGTACGTAGAAATTTGATTTAAAATTACTCAAGAACCATTTATTTTCGAAGAATTTGAAGACTTGATTATTTTTAATTTACAGAATACAGAGAACCACGCAGTCGGAATTTTGATTTTCCTGATTCATTAAACTGTTTCTTGACATAAAATTAGAAATTTGTTTTGTCCCCAGACATTTTTCATAAAATTAGCAAGCAGTACTTCCACTACACTTACTCCTTCCATTGTAATTGGGGTCACCACAATTAATAGACCCTCATTAGGCATAAAACAAACACACACAGCCGTCAATTAATAAAACCTTGCAACGCGATCCTTCGATCTGTGTCCTATAAAGCAAACACACGCCTCGCAACACACAGCTACATATTAATGAGCTGGTGACACAATGGGCAGTGCCCGGCATATCCCACAAAGTGAGCATAGTTAGGCCCGGTCGAAGATCGATCGGGATCTTGGCAAGCGGATTACTTTCACGCAGACCCGAGCACAGTCTCAAGTGCCTACCGTTCTATTTGATGCAAGTAGCTGGCAGCCGAACCTGTTTCAATTTCAAGTGCGTTGCGTTCTCAAGACTTACATGAAATTGACTAATTTCGTCTGTGTTTCGAATGTTTAAGCGCCGCTGCAGCGCAGTCGCGTCGCAGTAGCTGCATTTGAAATGCACCTACAAATTTTTACCTGTCAGTCAGTCATCTCCTAGCTGCATCTCGCTCTTGCGTCTTGTTTAGACCTGCTCTATCTCTCGCTCTTTCACACAACGGAGTTTTGTGTGAAGGCGACGCCTGCAAGTGACACTTGAACACTGGGGAAGAGAGCAGTGCTGAGGAGGGACGGAGTGCGTTGCCTGACTGCCCATTGATGAAATTGACTTTTTATGTTGTTGCTGTTGACTTCTTTTCGATTTTGCTTCGCTGCTGCAGTCACCGTTGACGTCGGCGTTCGCTGTGCCTAACTGGAACTGGATTTTTGGGATTAAGTTTTTGTTTACTTTGAGGTGTTTTTTAGTTTGTTTGTTCACTTCAAGGAAGTCGGTTCGTTGTGCTCGCGATCTGTCAACAACAATAATAACAATAACAACAAGATCAGCAGCAACAAATACAATAAAAGCATTTAATAACTCAAAAGTGCTCGCAACTGGATAAATACGAAAATTTAATGCTTTATTAGCAAGATTAATCAAAAAGGCTTGAAACAAAGCAAACATGTAATGTGCTCAACTCAATCGATTGAGCACACATATAAATAATAATAATTAATGTAACCAAATATTTTATATATAAAACAATTTCAAGTCTGTTGCAATTTATTTTGTATGCGCTCGTTTCTGTGATACACTTGTGGCAATTTGAACTTGAATTCCGCGTACCCATAAATCAATCCTAAAACCACGCTAAAACCGTAAAAACCAAAACCAATAAATTATGGGCATTTTGCTAAGTGATGGCGATGTAAGTTTAGCTTTATTATACATTATTTGCATAAACCGAAACAAGTTTCATTTCCCAGCAATAAATCATAACTTATTTAGTTCGGATATTACGATCAATGTTATTTCTGATCATTTAAATTGCTTTATTTTGTATTTGACTAATTGAGATACTTTAAAATTTTCTAAATTTGGAATTTATTGCATTTGCTGTATGTTTTGAAATTTAACAAAAGCCTTTATCTGTATTTTATATATTATTATCATTTCCACAAATTAACATTGTTTATAATTTTGTTCAAAGCAACGTGTTCTTTTATTGCAAACTCGACAAGTATAAATTATTAAATTGTACAAGGATTCTGGAAAAAAAAGGTCAAAACAACCATAATTCAAACCAACCTTTGCCACCAAAATTTAATAAAATATTGCAAACTATAATTTAACTTACTATATTATAAACTTACGAAAATAATTCATAAATTATTAGAAGATCCAACTTAATGTCTATAGATTATTTTCGAGCTACTAGCTTATCCAAAATTTAAGCAATTATCTTCAAGATAATACATTACATACAAATGCGATACTAAACATTGAAAAAATAAAAATAGCAAGCAACAAACAAATACTTTTAATACAAAAACTAAACTCTATGCTTGTCAAGTGACATCCGCTAGTTGAGGCCATGCCGAAAAATGCAATTCCCGTCGCAACCACCCATGAATGAGTCAAATGTGGTTTGCTTAAGTGCGAGGCAATGCTTAAAACAGGATTCTCTTTGGCATAGAGCTGGCGCTGACTCCGATGCCAAGTAAGCGCACCCGGTTTCACCGGCTGTGGTCGAAAGACTTATAAAACCGAAAAACAAAAAGCAACAAAAATAAAAGAGAGAATCCACTTAAAGCGCCGCTTTAATCCTAAGTGTTCTTGCTGCCCTCCCTGTTGTTTGTTGTTTTGTTGCTTTAACTCCTCAAGTGGTTTTCTCTGTTTGTTTTTATTCCTTCATTTGCAGTGACAAATTATTAACGTTCTACTCATCGTCCTCATCAGCATCTCGACCTGCTGTTGATGTTCGCTAGCCGAGCTGCGACGATCTGTGGCTCATTTTTATTAAATTGATTTTTTATTGCTGTTTATTTTAATTCCTCGCCTTCCACATCTTCGTCTTCGTTTGGAGTTTGGATCAGCCCTTGATTTTTCTGTTATGTTTTGTGTGTTATTTTTTTATATTTTTTTTTCTGCTCGCATTTTAATAAGCGCCAAAGCGCCTCTGGAGTCACTTCGAAGTGCCTGCGAACCCGAACTGATCCCATTCCGATCCCATTCGATCCTGCCAGTTCCAAACGCATCCACCGTCCCCTGCCACTGCATTTGTGCCCCACACTTAATGCTGCAGCATGTTGACAATTTTTCGTGTGGTCGCCGCTCCTTTGATCCGGCACCGCTCTGTGCTCTGGCCATGGCCGGCGCTCTCTTTGATCGACTGATCTTCTAAAGCGAGCGGCGTCATTATGCACGCGTGGTCAACTCTTTGATGGCTTTGAATTCTCGTTGTTGTTGTTGTTGTTGTCGTCTTCTTTCACCCTGTCCGCTCTTTTCTCCAATGCGTTTGTGGAACGCTGCACATTTCGCTGGCATTTCAGGAATTGTGTTAAAAGAATGTTCATCAATTGATCTCACTTATAATTATAGAATGTGTTGCAAACGGTTTTTTTTTATTTTGTGCCACGATATTTAGTTTTTTACAATTTATTTTTTCTTTCTTGATAAGTTAATACTTAACAATATAAGTCATTTTATTATTTAACTTATCACTTTCTTTTACATAACGCATTTTTATTTACACTAACCTTAAGTGTCAGCATAGAAAAATATTGTATTTGTATAGTATATCTGAAAAAACAATATAACGCTACATAATTTAAAAGAAGTTCAAAAAAAAGTTACTGGCCCAGTTTCTCATGTCTGTTTAGCTATTGGTAACTCTTCTAAGCAACTAGTTTCGTAGTCTGACAGCAGGGCAAAAACATAAATTGCCGCCGGCTAAAAAAAAGCTGCCGACCTCAAACACAAGGGAATATTACTTAATAAACATAATGCTTCACAATCTTTTATATTTTATGCTAATTCACCAGCCCATATATAATAGCCATTCTAAGTTTGTCTGTTAAAAAAAAATATTTAAACATTAAATCGCCAAAAGGAATGGAATCGAAAATTTTACACTTCTCAGTTTAGCAGGCATCTGTGTGTGTGTGTGTGTGTGTGTGTGTGTGTGTGTGTGTGTGTGTGTGTGTGTCTCAATTGGGGAATTATTTACGTATGCGAAAAAGATCGACAGAGAATTGAAAAGGCAAACAGAAATTAAAAAGTTCATACATCATCGCATTAAATTTCTGGGATAAGATAAAGACGTCAAATGTGTTTTGTTATTGTTAGCTGCAAACTCAGTAAGATATATTTTTGAATATTTGTGTGCGAATTTACGAATAAAATAAAAACATGCAATTGGCGCCTTAATTGATTTTGATGTGAAACACTTATTCCGATGTTTGCTTTTTGGCTGTTGAACCTTTGTAACGAAAATATTCAACAACAAACAAAACTCGAAAAATTTCTTGAACAACGGCTAGCGGCACTTGAAGAACTTTTCATGTGGCAAAAAGGCAAAAATGTTGAAAGAGAAAAACTCATGTTTTGTTATATTTGTTTAAAGTAAATTTGAATTTGCATTAGAGCGTAATATTAAAACAGCTAATACAAGACATTTTGAGTGCTGGCTTGTAAAAGTCGAGCACTTACGAGGCTAACTTTTTTGTAGTAAATAGAGTATTAATATCGGTATAAAATATAGTTTAAAGCCCAACAAACTTAGCAGTAAAATAAGGACTTTTTATCTCTGATACAATTTGATGAAAGCTATTTAGAATCAAGACACACCTTCTTAAGTCCGTAAGGCTTTTATTAAAATTATTAATAATGACACGAGTTAATAGTGATTGTTTAATGCGTCTCATATAATTTTAACGAGAATCACCACCGTAAAAGAATCTTTACTTTCAAAGCCCACACAATAACATACACACATACATACGTTAAAGAGAAACCAGAATCATACGCATTGCATCTATAAAAAAAAAAAAAAACACTAGTAAGTGCAAAGATACCGAAACGAGTCACAAAAGATGCAGCGCGCCATTCGTTTAAGATGGAACGAAAGGGCGCTCTCTTTTAGAAAACGAGTTCTGCTCACAAAGGCATAGAGAAAGAGAGAGAGGCAGTAAGAATGTTTGTGTGTGTGTGTGTGTGTGTTTTGTAGTGAGTTGAGGGAGCCAAAAGAACTGCAGCAAAAGTTTTAAACCAAAATGGCTACCCACAACAGGGTGTTGCCCAATGGCAGCTGCACCTGGGAGCCCCGAGAAAGAGAGCGAGAGAGTTGCGTTGTGTTTAATGTTAATTGGCTTGCAGTGGAAATAATAGCAATAGAGAAAGATTATTAACGTTGCCACTTTAGTTTTCAATTGAATTAATAATTTAATAAAAGAACATAAAAAATTTATTTTTGGTTTTATATTTTTTTGTCATTCTCTTTTAGTCCACCTCGGATCAGCAGTCGACGCGTGACTATCCGCAGTTCAGCGGCGACTATCATAACGTGCAGCTGCAGGTCGCCGCCGTCGCTGCCAGCTCCAAGATGTATCACAGCAGCAGTGCCGCAGCAGCCGCCGCCTACACGGATCTCGCAGCTGCCGGTGGGGCAGCCAGTGTGTCGGGCTATCATCATCAGCAGGCGGTGAATGCGCCCGTCTATGTGCCCTCCAATCGACAGTACAATCATGTGGCGGCTCACTTTGGCAGCGCTGCAGCGGCACAGAATGCCTGGACAACTGATGGATTTGGCTCAGCGCATGCCCAGTTACCGGCACAGTTCTATACACAAAATGCTGCTGTGATGATGGCACCATGGCGCTCTTACGATCCAACTGGGTTTCAACGCTCCTCGCCCTACGAGAGCGCCATGGACTTTCAGTTTGGCGAGGGACGCGAGTGCGTCAATTGTGGTGCCATCTCCACACCACTTTGGCGACGGGATGGTACCGGTCACTATCTGTGCAACGCTTGCGGACTGTATCACAAAATGAACGGCATGAATAGGCCGCTGATCAAACCCAGCAAGCGACTGGTGAGTGCAGTGAGTAGCCGCAAATCCCAATTAAAAACTCAATTTTCATACTAAACAATTGTTGTTTTCCGATAGACTGCCACTCGGCGTTTGGGTTTGTGTTGCACAAACTGTGGCACACGCACCACTACACTCTGGCGGCGCAACAACGATGGTGAGCCCGTTTGCAATGCCTGTGGCCTCTACTTTAAACTTCATGGCGTTAATCGTCCACTGGCTATGCGCAAGGATGGCATTCAGACGCGCAAGCGGAAGCCAAAAAAAACAGGCAGCGGGGGATCCACAACAACAAGTGGTTCGGGATCTGGCTCTAACACAGAAGCAATCAAGGAGTGCAAGGAGGAGCATGGTAAGCAAAAGCGATATTTCTGCTTGCTTGTTTGCTTGAAAGAATTAAAAACTTTTTTATCAAGTTTGTACTGAGAAGTCTTGAAGATCCGTTTAAATTGTTAAACGAAACAAGTATGAAGGCTCTATTCGAGAAATCCCAACTAAACGATACCCTGAACCCTATACTTTACGCGTACAGTCAGTGCTTGCAAGTATGGGTGTGTGTGTGTGTGTGTACACGCATACTGCACAATGCATACTCAAATTCAATGTGTTTCTCTACCGATTTTAATCAAAATTTCATAGGTAATTCTCGAATAGAGCCTTTCTACTTGTTTTTGTTTGAGCTTACGTGCACCCGTGCAAGGACATTAAGGATTTAAGCCTAAAGTTAAATTGTGTTATGCTCAGACTTAGGTTTTGTCAATAAATCCTTAAGCAAAAATGTTAAAATAATTTTGCGATTTTTCTGAATGAGCTCTGAACATTACAAATACATTCTCGAAACTGTGTAGAAGAAATGTTGTTTATTTTTTTCTATATTATGTTCTTCAAATGTTGCAGATCTGAAACCTACGCTTAGCCTAGAACGACACAGTCTCAGCAAGTTGCATACGGATTTAAAGAGCACATTGGCCGGCAGTGTGGCTAGCAGTCTGATGGGCCAGCATCATGCCCAGCAACAGCAGCAGCAACAGCAACAACCAATACCATCCCATCAGCAATGCTTTCCACACTACGCACAGCAGCAACAACAACAACAGCATCAACAGCAACAGCAGCAGCAACAACAACAGCAACAGCATCAGCAACATAGCCACCAGTCACAGCTCAGTGCTCGGCAGTTGCATGGCGCTGGATCACAGCTATATACGCCCAGCAGCAGCTCAGCCGCCTCCGCTTATACGACGCACAGCAGCAATGCGGCGACAGACACGCCCACTCTCAGCAATGGCACGCCCTCGCCGCACTACCAACACCACCATTTGCATGCGGCGGCAGCGGCAAGCAGTTCGCATGGACATCATGCGGCGGCAGCTCACCATCATATACATGCCGCGGCAGCAGCAGCAGCTTATGGCGTCAAAACGGAGGCAAGTGCCACCAACTATGATTATGTGAATAACTGTTATTTTGGTGCATCGTTTGGTGCACTTGGTGGAGCAGCCTCATCGGCGATGGCTGGTGGGACGACCAGCGATCTGGCCGGCTATCATCATCAGCACAATGTCATCCAGGCCGCAAAGCTAATGGCAACATCCTGAGCAGCAGCAGCAGCTGCAGCAGCGGCGGCGGCGGCGGGCACTGTGATCTCTTTCCCACACAATTTGGTTGGAGTTTCGTTGGAATGGCATTGAAAAGACTTTTTAATTAATTTGACATAAGTTGCAATTAGTTTTTAATCGCACGAAAGTTTTGTACAAATATTTGCTTATCGCTTCGTTCTATTTACTTTGATAGTAAGTCTAAGGTCTAGTTGTATCTACCAATTGTAAAGTGTTTTGCATTAAACTGCTGTGCGTCTGTAGCTAGCATAAATTATCCAAACTTCATAATGCGCACCCAATCATAGTTCATTTAGCCATATGAATACAATTAAGACCATGCATATTACCATATAAATAAATAATAACTAAAACATAAACGCAAACATAAACAATATAAAGCAAGTAAGAAGGCTCTAGTCGGGAAATCCCGACTAGACGATACCCTGAACCCTATACTTTACGAGTACAGTCAGTGCTTGCAAGTATATGTGTGTGTGTGTGTGAGAACGCATACTGCATACTGCATACTCAAATTCAATTTTGCATATCTCCGGTGTTTTAATAAAAAATTTCACAGATTATCATTATTTTCCTTAATGTTTCAAAGGCCGCCTCAAAGTTTTTCAAATTCAAGACGGACACGGGAAGAGTTATCGAAAATCCGAAACAAACTTGTACTGCCTAGGGATTACGCGAGCTTAGGTTCAAAATCTAGTCTCATAAGACTTAAGACAAAAAAAAACAATAAATAAAATTATTGCATTACCTTTTGGGTATGCAACACTTTTTGCTGCTTGAAAAAAAGCTGAATAAAGTTAAAGTACCTAAATAGGTCTCGCGCGAAAAAGTGCTACATTCTTAAAATTTAAACAAGAAGAATTGCATACTTTTATGACTAAAGGGCTTAAAAAAGATAAAGCAGCTGAAAAAAAGCTTTCAAAAGCCAAAAGTGCCTATGAATTAGTAACGGCAGTTTTCCCAAGACTTTGTTTTAACTAAAATAATTGCATACGGCATAGGCCGTACAAATATATACTTTTTACTCACAAAGGCGGTATATTAATTTAAATTTTTGCATAAAACAAACATAAGACAAAAAAACAATAAATAAAATTATTGCTCTATCTTTTGGGTATGCAACACTTTTTGCTGCTTGAAAAAAAGCTGAAAAAAGCCAAAGTGCCTAAATAAGTCTCGCGCGAAAAAGTGCTACACTTTAAGAATTTAAACAAGAACCCCGGTTCCCCGACCGCTGGTCTATGCCATAGGTAATGATTTTTTGAAAAAATTGACGATTTTATTTCGTTTTAATTTTACACAAATTAAGAAAATAGAAAAACCAGTCGTTACACATACAGAGGAAACGAAAACAGAGTGTTCCATCTTTGCAATGATGCACTGTCCAAGACTTTCCAATCACTAAAAACAAATTTGGTCCTTGCGCTGACGGGAAAGGCTGTGGCCATGAAAATGTTTGACTTACAGAAGCATCCCGATGGTGTTATCTCAGTGCGCAAAGAGGTGGGCATACAAAAGATGCCACAGGATACGCACATCTTGCGCTTCTTTGGCAAGCGTACGCAGGGACATGTGGAATACGTATTTCTTGATTATGCGGCTGTTGGAGAGTTATTCAATCGCATAAGTAAATAAAACCATTTAAAGGAAGAAGGTTGTTTGAGTTCTTAAATAACTTTTCTTGGTACAACATTTATTCCCCTAAATATTTCGTTCAATATTGTTTTTCTTCTATTTTCTTAACTTTATTATGTGCAAAGACTTGACTCCGTAGTCGGAACAAATATAAAAATAATGTTATATAGACGGGCAGACTTAAAAATAGTGACGATAAAGCATTTTTGTTGTGTACCGCATATGTTTGCACATATTTATGACATATGCTTTTGTTATGATAATAGAAACAAAATGCAAATGTAAATTACTTTAAAGTACACGTTTATTGGTGTCCAAAATTGGCACAAATGGCCAATTATTCACCAGTTAGAGCCCTTTCACAATATTTGCTTCCAACTTACTCGGTCAATGTCAGTTGTAAAAACACCCACGATATAAACCGAACGTTGGTACTTAAGCGTATTTTTAGTCACATGCACTGCATGTAGATATCTCATTAAAATGTCTGAGCTAAAGCTATTGAACTCAAGATGGCCTACTGAATAGTTTTGGGTAAAGTATATACATATATATACAAAAGTGTGGAAGTCTGGTAGTTACGCCACTTGGCAGCCAAATCAATTGCAAATAAAGTGCAGTAAATAAAGAAATAAATTGCAACAAAAAATGCATTTAAATAAAAAGCACAAATGTATTAAAATCAATATGTTGTGCAATTTTGTTGATTTAAATTATGCCTGTGTAGCATGATTTTATTTTTGAAGGGGCAGTTGGTGAGGAAGCGACACTCAACGCAATTGGAGGCTGGAAAGAAAAAGAAAAAAAAGATTATTACAACAGTCAGCTAATTTGGTAATTTCCGCACACGACGCAGCACAAAAAGGCCAAAGAAGCGAGGCTGATATAATGGTGAATGTTGGGTGAAATATTAATGTAAAGCTGTCTTTCTATTGTCGCAATAGCAACCTTGCCTGGGGGTCTGGGTCTGAACATGCAACAATGAAATGAGTGGAAAAGATAAAATAAAAAGACAAACTCCACACAGCTTGAGCCATGCATATTTATGTTTTTATAAACGTCAACATTTTATCTTGAGCATAGGCGAAGATAAAGCATAATGATCGGGCACAATGTTAATTTAAGTGACTGCATAACAAGAGACTTGCACCCAGACGCAATGAAGCACAAAGCAAAACAAAACAAGACCCAACCCAAACCAACACCCATGACAGTGAAGTGGTGGCATCCGCAGTGACGTCGATGAGGTTCCCCTTTCTCTTCTCTTCTTTGTTGAGATGTCTGCGTAATACCAGAAGTTGTAAACAGGTGAACAACTTCAGTGAAGGGGCACGGCCAGATCAGCGGGCGGTCGTGTGTGTGGCGCAATGGACACTGAAAACAAGTTGGTGCCGTATACGCAATGAACGAAAGTACAATTCAAAACAAAATAAAAATCCATATATTTAGACAACATATGTTGTTTGCTTGTAACTTAAAAAAAAAGTTGTTGGAAAAATAAATGTAAATGAATTTTTAGTTTTTATAAGTACATTTTAAAAAGCCGCAAAAACATAAATATTATTCGCGCAAAATAAATATAATAATAATAATAATAAATATTCTAAATATTCTTCAAATTAGTTGGAATAATAATAATTAACTTCGTTAGGTTAGTTAACAATTTACTTTCTAAAATTGTTTTTTGTGTTAAGAAAATACAATATAATACTAATCCCAAACAATCAGCAAACTCAAACTAAACAAAAATATTTTATAACTCTTCAAAATACGTTTAGTTGCCAATCTATACTCATCGTTTGTAGGGTATAAGAAACAATTTTGCGACATTTCACGTCCAACATTTTCAGCGGTCAGTTAGAAAGCGGGTGTAAACGGGTAAACGGGCTTGAACTCCACTCTTGGTTGCAGCAGCCGCATGTTGCGGAATCTTTCATCCGAGTGCAAATGTAAACAAAAAGTGTACGAAAAGTGGTCGCCGTTGGCTACACACGAAACTAATGTCAGGGTTTCGTACAACATTTCATATGGCTGCAGCAGCAATTCGACTTGAAACGTCGTCGTCAACGGACGTGAATAACGGACAAATTTTGGAAAACTTAATTTTGAAACGAGTGTGAAGCGCGAAAGGAAACTATCCCAAAAAGGATATTTGTGTGGTTAAACATGTTTCATACAACAAACTGGAAGTTTCAATATAGTTTTTGCTTTTTTGGTGTTATATATTTAATACCAAGCACTGCGGCCTATACAAGGGAAATTGTTAACGATAAGCCGCCACTGCAGGAAAGACGTAAGTGAAGGTTATATAATATTGAATGAATACGACTTCAGCAAGTTACAGGCGCCTGAAATATTTGTGACAAATAAACATGTAATCCTTATTACTTTAAAAAGTGCAATTTGACTTGCATTACAAAAAAAAATTATATTTTCTTATACTTTAATGTTTCCATAAGTTCAAATTGGTTAATTAATAATTGTTTAATTTTGTGATTTTCGTGTTGTATAATTAAATAAATATATTTAAAATTTTAAAAGAGATGTAAAATGTCAAGAAGAACTATATTGTACACCATCTATCTGCTTGCATATTTGTCATAAAGGAAGTTCAGATAATTCCATGTTGGCTGAGGTATACGATAGGCACCTTCCAAGATATCTGGGCTTATTGTGCTCATAAGTTTTTTTTTGTGTTTTTTTGTGTTTTTTCATAAGCCACGTCGATAAAACTGGCAAAATAGTCGTTATCCAGAATAGATCCAGCCAGATAGGTATTCCTAGAGTTACGGCCATTATTTTAGGAATCATTGTTTCGTTTAGAAACTTCAAGTTCCAGGCACCTACAAAGAAAAAGGTTTTAGAGCAGATCTGTTGAGTAATGCCCTCATCCTTTCAAGCAATCAAGCCCAGTAACTTGTTTAATTTCGGGTGTGGTACATATTCACCGCTACTGAGTAGCTCCACCCAGGAGTTAGACTGTCCAAGAAAGACTAACGGACTCTATATATTTTCCATCCAGGCTTCCGGAGGCAGCAAATGCGCCGATTGAATCATATTTCGTAATTCCTTATCGAGTCGGAACCAGGATCGTTGTTGTGCCCTGGTAATGACCGATATATTCAAATTTTTTGTTCCGTACGGTACTAAATGTAGTTGATTATTGCTGGTAGATCATAGATGTCAATGTGAATGCCTTCGATTCTATAATGCTTAAGAATCAATCGAAATTATGATAAGCAGTTGATAGCTCAATCTTAAAAATCTTAAAGAAAATCCATTATTTTATTCACTTTATTTTATGCTCTCATTTTATTGCATAGCACCCTGGTTACAAACCTGTAAGCGTTCCAGTCCCAATGAGAATAAATGCTTTCGTCAACTTTTTGAGGGCTGCTTTCCTGCACTGGCCGCTGGCGTACCAGAGATTGGTGTCACGAGTTTCGAGCCGCTTAACATTGATCAGGTTTCTGTTTCCAAAGGCAGCGGTAATTTGGTTTTATCCGGCGGCTTTCAAAATCTTGTAATACGTGGACCCTCAAATGCTACTGTGCGACGAGCCAGGTAAATAAATAATATATATATAGAAATTGCAGCCAGTTTGCAATTAATACCTAACAACAATTATTATATTTGTATAGTTTGGATCTGGGGCGACGTCAGCTGAATTTTGAGCTGGAGTTGCCGCGCCTGCGCATCCGTGCCAAGTACAATCTGAAGGGTAACATACTGCTGTTGCCATTGGTTGGTAGCGGCGATGTGGCCATGGCGCTAAAGAATGTCCACACAGCTGTCTATACAAAGATCTCGCTGCACAATGAAACCCAAACCGGTGATGAGATTATACACATTGATGAGATGAAAGTGAGCTTTCAGGTGGGAGCAATGCGCATTCATTTAAAGAACTTATTCAATGGAAATGAGATTCTGGCCGCTTCCATTAACTCGTTCCTAAATCAAAACGGAAATGAGGTCATAGCAGAGTTGCGTCCCGATTTGGAGCTGGGACTAGCCGACATATTCCATGGTCTGTGGAACAATGTGTTTTCCAAGATGCCCACCAAGCTGTGGCTGCTGTAGGAGCAAAAGCAGCCAGTGAGTTATGGGCGAATCGTATTATAGTTAATATAATTTATTTTCTGTTTTATTTTCGTTGCTGCACGTAGTTTAATTTACTTGATTATACAATCTACCTATAATTAAATCTATGTTATTTAAAAATTTAATTTTTGATGCTCACACTTTCTTTGGAGGTAGCAGGTCATCATAGCTGAATGCAGCGAACAATTTATCGATGGAGGCACGCAAAATATCCACAAGTGCCTTGGTCATCAAGGGACGCACTTCGTCGGACAGCGATTGCCAGTTTTCATTGAGAAAATCGTTCATGCGCTTACCCAACTTCTTGTCGCCATTGAAGAGATTATCTAGCGTCATGTGCACATTGGACAGTTGATACTTCACCTTAATATCGTGGATCCTCAAAAAGTTGGCGTTATCTTTTTTATACTCCTGGCCAAACAGCTCCGTGTTCATTGTAATATTCACTAATTTAATACATAAAGATAAGACACATTTACACCACTGAAAAGAAACTATTAACTTACTTAGTTCCATATGACAATGTCCCTCTCCTAGCAAAGGCATCATCATGATCTTGCCCTTCATGTTATATTCCGACTCCATAATAAGTTTGGGAAAAGTTATAGAGAGGGAAAACTTATGTTTGCTCGGCTCGATGCTTAGACTGTTCAATTTATGATTTGATAAGCCCGATATCTTAACATTTTTGTAAATTGAATGCAAATAGATGGCACCAGAGTCCTGATCCATTCTGATTTCAGGCACTACCAGCGGTTCCATGGGCGGTATGTACAGCTCTGGTATACCGTCCATCAGACGCGGCTCCAATGCCTCAAAGGATTCACGTGCACACACATTCAAGTCCGGAGAGTCGCGATAACAAATTTTGAGATAAGCAGCTGCAGATGACTTGAATCATTGACCTAAACATCACCATTAACAAAAATAATACTCACGCAACTTGTTTGTCTTTCTATTGGGCTTTGCCTGCATTTGGGTTGCCTGAAGCATTAGCCCTACAAGCACTAGGGTAATTAATAGATTCTGCTCCATTTTTAGTTTGATTTGCTTCTCACTGGCGCCGAACAGTTTCTGATTGCGCTCTCAACAATTCCAGTGCTTTTATAGCTCAGCGACGACCGTCCGTCCAGAATCTGACGCATCGAATTTTGTCAAACTTGCAATTTCGATGACATTGCAGTCCTCAGCAAATTTACAAAGCCGCACCAACACATGTGTTTTGTCAATCATATGGTTCTTATATACATACATATGTATATGCGGATGAATTTCAGCTGTTAAA
This sequence comes from Scaptomyza cyrtandrae, assembly GCA_035044605.1. Lineage (NCBI taxonomy): Eukaryota > Metazoa > Arthropoda > Insecta > Diptera > Drosophilidae > Scaptomyza > Scaptomyza cyrtandrae. The sequence continues at coordinate 12,214,267 of JAWNNS010000640.1, forward strand.
AATTATTTAAGCACAAGATAGATTGAAGCACAACATAAATGCAAAGATATATACACAAGTAGATTGGTTGGTCGAATAGAAACGCAATACCATTTATTCGAATTGTTCTTAGCACTTGTGTTTATATTATAGAAATTACTTTTCGACAAAGCTTACTTTCAATAAACAATACCAGCTCCCTTCAAGAGAACTACTTATATACAAATCAGAACAGACTTTCAATTTTCCAGGTAATAGAAATGTATAAGTGCTAAGCGCTAAGTGCAAATGTACAATTAGTCGGAAATTATTTTTAAGCACAGCCAGCCTTATTTGTATAAATTGAAAACAATTGAAAACTTTTTTTATGTGAAATAATATATGTATATTGCGTTTAACGAAACTAAAAAATACAAACAAATTAAAACAAGAAGCATACATTAATTATAAAATATGGATACAACGGGCTTCACTGTTGCACAAATTACTACGATATAAGAAGCAATATGTAACGAAAAGCTGTCAGGTTATAAAAAAACATTTTAAAGCTTTAAAAACATTTAACTTAAGTTTTTTAAATATTATCAACAAAATGTAAGGAGTTAAATAAAAAAATATAACGCAGAATTCAATTAATATCAAAAAGTAATCTGGAAGGCACTTTTCTTAATTATGATCTGTCCAATCAATGTCCATGGCATTTTCTAGGCTGCAAAAATTAAACATAAGTTAAAATACCTATCATCATATAAGGCAACTGTTTACATACAGTTTTCGCGTGCGCATTGCTTCGGCAATAACGTTTTCTGTCGACAGACTATCAAAAGAATCCAAGCTGCATGCCATTTTTACGTTTGTGGCATCAAAGCTTAGCTGGTTCATGGCATTACTCAAGTCAAACATGGGTTCCTGTTGTCTTGGCTTGGCACTTGAAGGCATTTGTATTTGTAACTGCAGCAGCTGGTCTCGAACAGCCCTAAGATTCTGATGACCATTACTCACAGCACCTCGTATTTTGCAAAAGCGCAAATGCGTATGGTGTGTGCTATCACGCAAAGTCTTCATATCCCCTTTTTCAAGAAAAGCAACCCGAGCTTTTGCAAATTGAACGGATACGTCCGACAGTTCCGAGTATGTTATGCCACGTCGCAGATATATCTTCTGAAAATCTTTGCTGAAAAAATAATATAAATTTATTAGAGTTTTATACGGAACACGGAATTCGATGAGTATTTGACTACCTACATTTTGTATAAATCATTTTTATTGAAATATTCGTAGATCTCCTGACTCTTCTTTATTGATACCGTACGTACGTTGTATAAAATTGAATTGAAGTGATGTATAATTTTTTCAATTGAAGTTACGATCTCCTTATGCTTGATAGTCAAGTTATTCCAATTGGATCGCCACTCCTCATTAGAATTCTATGTAGAAAAAAAGCAACAATTAATATATTTATGAAAATGTAAATTACAAAACTTTTAGTTATATTACCAAATGGAATTTTTGCTGCTCTTCCACAGCTGTAATCAATGACTGAAACTGCTCGATGGCGCCACAGCATTTATCCTTTGCCACCTCCAAGACCTTGATAAATTCTTGAAATTCGAGAACTTCGTGCTCTAAGGTCAAGGCGTAATCCTTAAATCCAAGCACTAGCATTTTCATGTAAGCCTGCTCTGTATTAAGAACATGATGCATGTCCAATACCAAGCGTTCCACTAGCCAGTTATCTAACTTGGAAAAATTCGAGCTTAAGTAATGCTTAAGCACATCCGGTATGTATGGAATTGATATTTTATACGGACATTTTTCAGTGACATTAAAAGCGTATACCATAACTGGTGGGTTAAGCGACTCCTCGCTGTTGTCGCACCACTTTTCAACATGGAGATCGATGGGCTTCGTCTGATTGGTAAGACCCTTAAGTGGATGACCCAGAGGCAGAACAAAATAAATGGACGTCGACGGTAATCCGGTGGATTTTTCAATGTGCATGTACAACTGTTCCATTGTCATACTTGGTGTCACTTCGTACTCAATGCGCATATGTATACTTGCCGCGAAAATGGTCAAAACTTTTATATTCAAGAGACGATCGATTTCCGTAAAAATGATAGGAGCTGCAGATGCTGCTTGTACTTCATCAGTTGACCCTGACACAGCGCCGCGCTGTTTATAGTCTGCATTGAGAGCTAAGGGCAGCCATTTTGTAAACGCCTGCACCCATGGCTCGCTCAGATGATGCCCAATGGGTATATCGCTGTGAGGGTGAAACTTCATTGCCTCGACATGATCCTCAGTTATGGCAATACAATTGGCAGACTTTGTTTTCAGATTCGTATGGATATTGACCACCGTCTGGTGCGGAATGAATGGCAGCATAGCAGTCACCAGCTCGTACGCAATAATGCCCATTGACCAGTAGTCAACCTTGGTATTGTACTTGCCGGTTTCTACAACCTCAGGTGCATAGTAATGTCGAGTGCCTACCACACTCTGCATTACAGTTTGGTCTGGCGATTTGCGTGCAAGGCCAAAATCCGTTAGCTTATAAACTCTGCGCCCATTAGTTGTATGGATTACGATGTTGTCGGGCTTGAGGTCACGATGACAGAGCTTGCAATGCGTGTGCAGATAATCAACAGCTTGGCGCAGGCAGCCCAAAATTTCGCGGACCTCAAATTCTCGCAATCCTACAAAAAATTATATGTTATGAAAAAAATTTTTTTTAGATATACTGGTATGTAAACGCTTACCGTTAGCATTTTGCGGTTTTTGCAAAAGTTTGCGTACGTCGCCACCATTGCAATACTCCAGAATGATAACGGGAAGCTGGCGGAAGTGATCTATGTGTAAATGCTTCATGAATTCATTCGAGTTGTCGCTCAGATTAACGCCGTTTACAATGCATGTCGATTCCCGAAGCTTCTGTGTCCAGCGAAACTCCTCCTTCCAGCGCTTTTCCAGCTTTAGCTGTTGATCAAGACTCATGTTCTCGGCATTCTTTATTCGTTTGGTGGCTGCCAATAAAGATAAACAAAATGGAAAATAACATGCAACAAATTTGCATTAAAAACAAATCGCAATTTTAAGGCTGATTCAGCGGATCGGCAACCGTTTCTAATGTGTAGGATTGAGAGCCCTCAATGCTTGTCGCTTGCTTATCAGCTCACACACGCAGCAATATCATATCTCTCGACTTGGCAATACTCTGTTAACAGATATATTTATCATTGCCATTTTAAAAACAATGTGTATTAAGTGTAGGGTGCCATACAAATGAAAGACCTTAAAAGGGATATGTGTAGTAGGATGCGTAAAAGTGCCTTGTTATTAACCTTTAAGCACTTTTACAGTGTATACAACGGACATACTCTTTTCTGTTTGGCACCAGAATCTCAGCATAAACATATAAGCAAACAGTTTCTTGAATCAGCAAATTTCTTGGAATTGGCTTCAACTTTTGGTATGTATGTGTCAGTGCTGGTGTTGGGCAAATTTATATGTATATTTTTATATATATATGTACGATTATACACAAATATACATATATAATATTGAATAGAAGCACGTACACAGACGATGCTTACCTATTTCCTGGTTCGTTGTGCGATTTATCCAATGATGAACTTCACCGAAGCCGCCTTGGCCTAATATGCCTTTTAGCTCCCAATCTCCCACTCTCACATTCTTCCAGTTAGGAGTCATGCCGTGTGTTATTTTAGCCTATGCCAGAAATGAGATATTAAAGATTTTTCCGGCAAACTTATTAATAGCGACAGCCCACTTGCAACAGGTTAACATCGATTGACTTATCGTTACAAACTAGGATTTCTGGTCGAAGATGTATCGACGACCGATTATTACTAGAGGCGGGATATGTTGAAAAGTGTCACACTTACTACAAATGTTAGCTAGAACACTTGAATTCCGCAAACACATTTATGACAATCAAATACAGCATCACACTTCAAATTGTCGCCGTTTTTGTAACTGTGACTTTAGATCGCAATTGACTTAGTAGCTGCGACTTAGTCACGGTAATGTGTCTCATCTCTAAACTGCTAGCAAACAGGTTGTAAACAAAAGTGGCAATTGCTGTCAAATTTATTATTTATAAATAGGAGCTACCATTTCCTGCGGATGTTTGAGTAAAAATGCGTTTTCACATGAACGGCAGCAGCGATGATAATGAAATTGTGGCTGCCACAGCTAGCTCTGACCACATACGCAAGTTTGTTTTCAGCTGCAACGTTGGAGGTGGCACTGAAGCAGCCATAGAACGCTTGGAAATCAAAATACCCGAAGTAAATAGTTAAATCGTTTGCTGTAAACAACTGTTTCATAACTTTGATTTATGTAGATACTGCAAGGCGCCTACTCATTCTATACGTGGCCTAGTGCACCAGTCCTTGCGCACTTCTTGTGGGAGCGTCGACAATCACTGGTCTGTAAACGAATCTTAGAGTTGGGTGCTGGAACTGCGTTACCCGGCATATTGGCCGCCAAGTGCGGCGCTCAGGTGGTGCTTAGCGACAACTGCATACTGCCCAAATCTTTGGCGCATATACGCAAATCCTGCCTAACTAATCAGCTGCAGCCGGGCGTTGACATCGACGTCGTCGGCCTGAGTTGGGGCCTCCTACTGAACAGCGTATTTCGTCTTCCCGCATTGGACCTCATCGTTGCAGCTGATTGCTTTTACGATCCCTGCGTTTTCGAGGATATTATTGTGACAGTAGCGTTTCTGTTGGAGCGTAATCGTGGCGCCAAATTTATATTTACCTATCAAGAACGCAGCGCAGATTGGTCGATTGAGGCGCTGCTCAAAAAATGGAAACTACATGCATCTAGCATTAATATGGATGAAATTGGCAAGGAATCTGGCGTGGATTTGCTTGAGTTTATGGGCGGGCACACAATACACCTTTTAGAGATTACGCTTATCGATCAGGATCGAGTCGTGAATTTAGTAGAGTAATAAAAACAAAAGATCAATAAAAAACAAATGTTAAAAGAAATTATATTATTGAAGCGACGAAAAAATTCAAAGCGCTGCCAGGACAAGAGGGAGAACTGATACAAGCGTTAGAGAAACACTTCAATTTGTTACAATTTACATATTCCAATCAACAAGCTGCATTATTTCATAGGCGCGCGTATGAATGTGAATGTGAGAATAACAGCGCATGTCGTTGCTTAACAGCGATAACAATATCCAACCGAAGACTATGTAATGAACCAAGACTGGAAAACAGAGCGCGCAAACGACAAACTATGAACAGCAAAGCACAAACAAATTCAAGTACGGCAGCAGGCCGAGAAGTAGAAGCAAAGAAGAAACATAAAATCTGATTGGTGGCGTCAAGGGGAAACACGAGCTACGTTGCAGGGCTAAACTATTTTCTGTTAAAAAAGAGGGCGCTCTGTTTTCGCATCTTGGTTTATTAAATAGTCTTTTTATCCTACGAGAATGTAAGCTACATAGAATATGAAACGCGCAATTGCTATTCACACGTCAACGTCGACAAGTATTTCACAGAGCGAGCGTCGATGTCGCTTTTTTTTAAAAGTTGTGCATAGTTTTATTATTTATTAACAAACCGTAAAATTACCTTCAGTATTTTGAAAAAAAGATCCTCAAAACGTTAACGAGTTTGTGCAGTTTCTTCTATTTCCTATTGCTGCAACAGCTTAGCATTTCGATTTCACTACAAAGCCGTGCTACTGTATCAGTGTGTGTGTGCGTGTATTGCCATTGTGCCTGTGAAAAATCGAAGTTATTGCATTACGTTGCGCCAGCTGCCCAGCTGCCAGCCCTATATTAATGGTGAGTGCTGCAAAGGAATGTATGCATGTTTGTAACAACGCATTTTATTGTTGCCGCCGCAACTGTGGGCGTCGTTTGTGGTCTTGCCTAAAACTATACCTACTTTAATTTAATAACTGCAAAATTAATTAGCAACGGGAAGGAACGGTAAGCGACGACATTTTGTTGACGAACGACGCTTTTTGAGAAACATTTGCTGTTATGATTGATCCGTTAATTCGAAAACGCGAGGGAGTGAGTGCAACTATAGACGTCGTTTGTGGTCTTCCCTAAAACTGCAGTTGCTCTAATTTAATAACTGTAAAATTGATAAGAAACGGGAAGGAATGGTAAGCGACGACATTTTGTTGACGCACGACGCTTTTTGAGAAACATTTGTTGTTATGATTGATCCGTTAATTCGAAAACGCGAGGGAGTGAGTCGCACTCACTAAAATACACACATACACATTCCAATGAGAGCAGAGAGTGAGTGTGCGTCGCAATTCGCGGGCCGCCGACAAACCCATTAACGACCACTAAATACTCTGCGCTACCTGGTAAGCGTGTTTGAGTGTGGCAAATTAAGGGTTGGGGTACTTATTTACGAAGCGCAAAGAATAATACGCGGGCTATGACTTCATCATGGGTGCGTGCGAAGTGTTTCAAAAACCCAATCCTTGCATTCGTCATAAGATAAATTTGCAAGCCGGATTGTTAAAAATAAATATGTTCATGCCATAAGAATAGCATTTAGCGCAAAAATAAAGGCGAATTCTAAATATGGCATTACGACCCATTTAATTTTGTCGCCTTTCCAAGCACCAACGCTGTTCAAGCATGACATCTGCGGCTTCAAAAATTCTTTGGCCCAAAATTTCATCCACAATTAAGCTCAATTTTGAAACATTAACTGTGATTGCTGCTTGCCTAAGATTAGTGCTTCCAAAAATTTTCTTGAAAAAAAGCTATTTTATGCGGGAAATATAAAAAAAAAAATGACATGGCCAAGTGTTTGATCACAAATTAAAATTTTTCATAAATTAATGTTGTTTGGAAATTGAAGTTTTTTAATTATATATATTATAGTAAAAACAATTATATTATAGTATAACATGAGAATTGTTGCCAAACAAGTATTAATTTTCCAAAGCAAAATATTCCAGCCAACTGCAATATAAAAAAAGTTAAATCTGGCGTGGCAAAAGCGAAGCTGACAGTAGTACCTGAACCGGAAGTTCTGCTCGATTGAGTTAGTTTTGATTTTCTCAACAGTTCTCAACAGTTTCATAATTCAATCGATTATTTTACTTTCAGCAAGTCGCATGGTCGTCGTGCTAAACTACTAAAAAGGTCGCTAACAGCAACAAACAGACAAAAGACAGCAATAGTCCGTTAGAAATATGGCCGAGGATACCGAATACAAAAAATTGGCCATCGAGGAGCGATGCGTTCATAAGCTGTGGAAGGCACGTGTCGATGGCTACGAGGAAGCAGCTAAACTATTTCGCGAACTTGACGATGAGAAGTCACCAGAGTGGTCAAAATACGCGGGTCTTATTAAAAAAATGGTCGCCGATTCAAATGCGCTTGCGCAGGAGAAGGGTCTAGAGGCCGCTCTCATATTTGTGGAGAATAGCGGTCTGGCTGGGCGCACTGTTGGTGATGTTATGTCGGGAATAGTCCAGAAATGTATCGCTGCGCCCAAGACTAAGACTAGAGAGCTGTCCGTGCAGGTAGCGCTCATGTATGTTGAGATTGAGAAGCAAGAGGCTGTCGTAGAAGAGCTTGTCAAAGGCATGGAACACAAAAATCCAAAAATTATGTCCGCCTGCGTAGCAGCTACCACACAAGCTATGCGCGAATTTGGCTCTAAGGTAATTGGCGTTAAGGCCTTGATCAAAAAGTTGGCAATACTTTTGTCTGATCGTGACAAAGGGGTGCGCGATGAAACCAAACAGTTGGCTGTTGAAATCTATCGCTGGATTGGGGCCGCCATGAAATCACATATATCCACATTGCCGCAGGTAACCATTAAGGAGCTGGAGGAAGAGTTTGACAAACTTAAAGGCGAACGTGCCGAGCCGACCAGGTGAGTTTAGTTCTCATCTTGACAGTTCCCTCTTATAATCTTACTTTTTTCTGCAGATACCTTAAATCACAGCAGGAGAAACAGGCAAAGATTGCGGATGAAGCTGCAACTGAGGATGCGTACAACGGTAAAGATCATGCCTTCGGCAACTTATTTTATCTTGACTTTATATATGTGCCTATAAGCAGCTAAAGTGACACCCTCAAAAACCGTCAAGAAAAGTCGTAAGCAAATATTAAAAGTAACAATCCTTTCTCGGACGCCGAAGTTTTCCTATCCACAATTAGGTACAATTTAATTTTGACTAAAATTTGATATTTTTTCTACACTGTATGAGCATTATCATACATCTACACTTTTTTAATCTGTCAAAATTTATTTTTGTAACACTTTTTTAGCCTATCGAATTGGAAAACACGCTAAAAATAATTCGCATATAGAATAATGCATTTACTTGCTACCGAGTGCCAGCAAAGTTTAATTTTCGATATCTTTCGTGTCGAACGAGTACCGAAATCATAAAAATTTATTATTCTATTATTACTATAACATGTGTATTTCAAAAACGGGAAAAGTAACCATTAAAACGATAGAAACTTGATTGAGGTTAATACAGTTAGACGGATAGACAGACATGATTAAGAATAAATGTACTTCAGTAAGAGCTGCGAGAAGATACATTTGCACAACACCACCATATTGTTTTTCGTATTCTTAATAGCTTCAGAGATTTAAAATATAAGATGTTAAATATTAGCGAAGATTCATGTTAATTCTATTTATTTTATATAGACGACGACGCAGAAGCTGGCACTGAGGAATGCGATCCTATGGATCTAATTGATCCAGTTGATATTCTCTCCAAGCTGCCTAAAGACTTTTACGATAAGCTCGACGAGAAAAAATGGACTTTGCGCAAAGAGTCGCTGGAGACCCTAGAAAAGCTACTAACAGACAATCCCAAGCTTGAAGCAGGCGAATATGGCACTCTGGTCAATGCACTTAAAAAGGTCGTGACCAAGGACTCTAATGTGGTGCTCGTTGCTTTAGCTGGCAAATGCTTGGCATTGCTGGCCAAGGGTCTATCCAAGCGGTTCTCTAACTATGCATCGGTAAGTAAAAAAAATTTGACATATTTACAATTAGTAATTTGACGTACATGTTTTTATTTAAAGGCCTGCGTGTCGGCGTTGCTGGAGAAATTTAAGGAGAAAAAACCAAATGTGGTAAGCGCTCTGCGGGAGGCAATGGATGCGATTTATGCATCCACATCGCTTGAGGCACAACAGGAATATATTGTAGAAGCACTGGGTAACAAAAACCCCAGCGTCAAATCAGAGACAGCCTTGTTCCTGGCGCGTGCACTCAGCCGAACACAGCCGACTGCATTGAACAAGAAACTTATTAAGCTGTTGACAACAACGCTGCTGAAGACACTAAACGAATCGGACCCTACCGTGCGCGACAGCAGCGCCGAAGCTTTGGGTACTCTCATGAAGCTTGTTAGCGAGAAGGCTCTGGCACCGTTGCTCACCGATGTGGATCCGCTTAAGATGGGCAAAATCAAGGAGTGCCACGACAAGGCCGAGATCAAGATCAAAGTAGCAACAGTCAGAAAAGAGGCACGTCCGACTACAGCGCCGTCGACCAAATCAGCAGTCAAGTCTGGCAGTAGCAATGAACCCAAACCATTGACGCGTCCAGCGACAACAGGTGCACGCAAGGTGATCAAGAAACCAGCGACATCGTCAAGTGCAGCACCGGCTGCATTATCAAAAGCAGCAAGTGGCAAGGCGTTGGCCATCGAGCGTGAATTGACGCCAGAGGAGGTGCAGGATAAGGCTGATGAGCTGTTGCCCGCCGATCTACTAAACGGTTTGGTTGACAGCAACTGGAAGAATCGCTTGGCCGCCATAGAGCAAATGCTATCGCAAGTTCCCAGCTACGATGCAAAACAGCCAGGCATATCTCAAGTTCTAGTGCGCACTGTTAGTGGACGCAAGCCAGGCCTGAAGGATACAAACTTTCAGGTGCTCAAGCTCAAACTGGACACTATACGATGTGTGGCGGAAAGTTTCCCGCTGACAGCCGTCACTGTGGATCAAGTAGTCAACGAGATAACGGAAAAACTGGCAGATGCTAAAAATGGTGGAGCCGCTGCCGATGTGCTTACGGCTCTGGCCGAGGCCACCAAATTAGAGTATGTCAGTGGCAAAGTGCTCGGCTTTGCCCTTGAGCAAAAGTCACCAAAGGTACAGTCTGAGGCATTTAACTGGATTAGCAAGGCGATTCTTGAGTTTGGCTTCAAGCTGCAGCCCAAAATGCTTATGGATGATGTGCGCAAGGGTCTTCAGAGCACAAATCCGACAGTACGCGGTGCTGCTCTTCAATTGGTTGGAACTATGACCATGTATATGGGAAATGCACTAATGCTCTATTTCGATGGGGAGAAACCAGCACTCAAATCTCAAATTCAAGCCGAATTCACTAAGAATCTGGGCGAGAAATCGCCCAGGCCGATACGTGGTGTGCAGAACAGTAGCGCCGGTTCCGAAGATAATAATGATGATGGTGATGATGGAGCTCGGGGATCGCCTGAACCCGTCAATTTAGCAGATCTGCTGCCACGTGTTGATATCTCGGGGCAAATTACAGAATCTTTGTTGAAGGAAATGTCCGACAAAGATTGGAAGACACGAAATGAGGGACTCACCAGGCTGCAGGCTATCATCGCCGAAGCCAAGCTGATCAAGTCAAGCATAGGTGACCTGGCTCCAGCACTGGCACATCGTCTTCTTGACTCCAATGCAAAAATTGCCCAAACAGCGCTTTCAATTTGTGAGCAACTGTCCACGGCAATGGGTCCTGGCTGCCGCAGTCATGTGCGTGTTCTCTTTCCAGGATTTCTTCATGCTTTGGGCGATAGCAAGAGTTTTGTTCGTGCCGCAGCGCTCAACTGTATCAACAGCTTTGGCGAACAGGGTGGCTACAAGGAGTTCTTTGAAAGCGAAATGATTGCCGATGCCCTGAAAGGTGGTTCTCCGGCCCTCAAGGTTGAACTGTGGGCGTGGCTGGCCGAAAAGTTGCCGCCATTGCCGCTAAAATCGCTAACAAAGGAGGAGCTGACTACAATTGTACCACATCTATATGCGCACATCTGTGACCGTAATGCGGATGTCCGCAAGAACGCCAACGAGGCTGTGTTGGGCATTATGATTCATCTGGGGTACGACGCAATGGCGCGAGCGCTGGATAAACAGAAGCCCGCCTCTAAAAAGGACATCATGGCTGCACTAGAGAAGGCGCGTCCCAATTTACCAGTAAAGCCGCTGCCCAAAGGCAAGCAGCAAGCGCCCATACCCGAAGAGGTTAAGAAAGTGGTGCGCAGCGGTGGCGGTGCTGCTGCTCAAAAACCGGGCGTGGCCAAGGCTGCTGCTGCCGGTGGCGACAAAGCAAACGCAGCGGCAACATCGCGCAAAAAGGAGGAGGATGTGGACACTTCGCCGCTGCTGGCGGTCAACAGCATTAAAAATCAGCGACTCATTGATGAGCAAAAGATGCGCGTACTTAAATGGACATTTACCACGCCGCGAGAGGAGTTTACGGATCTGCTGCGCGATCAAATGACCACAGCTAATGTAAACAAGGCAATGATGGCAAACATGTTTCACGATGACTTCCGGTAATTACATTTTTAATTTGAATAGATAAGCGTTCGAAAGTTTTGTTCTTCTTAAATTTAATTTCGTCCATTGCAGATATCATTTGAAAGTTATAGAACAGTTGAGCGAGGATTTGCCAAATAACAGCAAGGCGCTGATTTGTAATCTGGATTTAATACTCAAGTGGCTAACGCTGCGCTTTTATGATACGAACCCTTCTGTACTTATTAAGGGTCTCGAATATCTAGGGCTAGTATTCCAGATGCTGGTCGAAATGGAGTACATGATGGCAGAGAACGAAGGCAGCAGCTTTGTGCCACATCTGCTGCTAAAGGTAAATCGTATTATCAACAACATTCTTTTGTTTATCAAGTTTAGTTCGTTATCTCTGCTTATGTCTTGTCCACATAGATTGGTGACCCCAAGGATGCTGTCCGTAATGGCGTGAGACGCGTGCTGCGTCAGATTAATCTATTATATCCATTTACTAAAGTTTTCTCATATGTCATGGATGGCCTTAAATCGAAAAATGCTCGCCAGCGCACTGAGTGCCTGGAAGAGTTGACCTTCCTCATTGAGTGCTACGGACTGAGCGTTTGCCAACCATCGCAGCAAGTGGCTTTAAAGGAAATAGCGCGTCAGATCTCCGATCGCGACAACTCTGTACGTAATGCAGCACTCAACTGCATTGTAACGGCATATTTCATGGCCGGTGAAAAGATATATAAGCTCATTGGTCAGCTTAACGAGAAGGATCTATCGATGCTGGATGAGCGCATAAAGCGAGCCAAAAAGACAAGAAAACCATTAGCGACCCAAGAGATGCCAACTGGAATCAAGCCGCCCGCCACGGATATGAGGCAGAACAGCATCGAAATTGAAGATGCTGTTGGCAATGGCTACGATGAATTGCCACCAGCCGACGAGGAGGGGTAAGTGTTCATATAACAATAAAAGTCACTAGACTTTAATCGAACACTTATCCTAGGCTTAGCTAGAATTTGAGTAACTAAATGCAGTTTGCCATGTTAGAAGATCGAAAATTCTAGGTCTAAAATTAAAATTTATAAATGTTATTTTATGTTTTAATTTTTAAAAACGTCTTTAAATTTTCACAAACTTAAATATTTAGTAATTTCGTCAAATTTCTTATATTATTTTAAGTTATCTTCATTTTGTATGATTTGATTTATAGCGAGTTAAATGCGCATGGCCAAAACAACAGGCTGATGGAGCGGAATGCCACAAGTGTTGAGCGCAACCTACACTCCCTGACTCGACAGGCGTAAAGTGACTTTCTTTTTTATATGTGTTTGCAATCATACTTTTTTTTTGCTTTATTTGTTGTTTTTTACTGCTATGTTGTCTTTGTCACTTGTTCTGTGTTTAGTGCTATATTTTGCCCAGTTGCATTTGCCTTGTTTAGTTATTTAGAACAAGTATTGCAGTCGCTCTCATACTATTATCACATTGTTTATGTTCAGGAAATAATTTTTTACTGAATTAATATTTGTAATTTATATTTGCTTAAATTATCGTTAGCACGTTTGACCAGGCGCCGTCAGCGCAGGTTCTGCAATTGCAGCAACAACTGCAGATGCAACAGCAGCAGGCGCAGCAGCAGAGAACAACCGGTCCCTTTGGTCTGGATCCTCAGGTAATGGCTGAAATTGAAAAGGATTGGGTACGTGTGGATCAAATGGTTTTTAAGGAAATGCCCACTGTGGACATAACGCCGCTGTTTGAGCCCATCAAGGTTTTGCCGTCACGCGATGGCTTTATGTATCCACAAGAAAAATTCGATCGGCTCATTGCGCGCTCGCGTTATATTCAACAAAATCGAAACACGTCGCCACAGGCAAATCCAAACATGACCTCCGGCGTTTCACCATATCGCAGTCCCATGCGAATGCAGTTGCAGCAGGCAAATCAAACTCATCTGGAAAGCAATATTCCCAAGTAAGTTTAAACAAAAAAAACAGTAAAATGAGTTTATGGTATAACTAGAAATTCTATTTGCTATATCTTTACAGCTTGGCCGATGTGCTACCCAAGCATGATCCCCAACTGGTGAAAATTATCAAACAAGTCAGCAGCGCGGACACACTAAAAGCGCGTGCAGCCCTAAACGAGCTATCCGAGATTATTGAAACACCGGAAAAACAGGCCGTGCTGCGCGATTACGAAGAATTGTTTATACAAAATGTGCTGGCACAGCTTAAGGTGAAACACCTTAATTGTTGAATATCCAATTAATAGAGTACTTATTGTCCTTTTTTTTTGTAGAATCTCTCGCAGATGCCTTTATCGCAGGCGCTGGTTGTCTACCAGCCAACTCTCTCTATTTTATACACATTCTTTCATGCCAACATTCTGGGTAAGACGCTGAGCATAGCATGCATTAAGAATCTTATGTCGTCACTGCTGCATTTGCTGGCTGATCAAAAGCTCACTAGTGGTGAGGATAGCCAATACAACAAAGTCATCAATGGTATTTGCCTCAGAGTCTTGGACAAGGTCAGCTTTACGAATACATATTGGTAAGCATATCGTCAAACACGTACGTAGATAATGACTCATTTACTTGCTGTAAACCGACAGCGCATTAATTCGTTTACTGAGAGAGACCTGCCCGGTTGCCAATCTGCCTAAATTCACGGACTTACTGATGAAATGCATTTGGCGCAACATTAAAATGCTACCAGAGCGTACCAATGAGCTTAACTACGATGCTGTTATATTGGAAGTGCATGAATTTATGCTGGCACTGCCAAGCACCTGGTGGCAAAATCGACCCTCAGATACTCCACTGCGAACGGTCAAAACAATTATACATAACATGGCTAAAGTGAAGGGCAATGCGATATTGCAGCATCTCAATCAAATACCCACACACTCGGAGCTGCACACCTATTTAATACGCATCTTGAAGGTAAAATGGCAGGAAATTCGTTTATCATAAAATAATAATATCTAAATGTTTAATTAATTTTATAGAACTTCCAGAAGGACGGCACTGTGTCTGGTACGGCTGCCTCGCCGCAGCGACAGCAATCAGGCAAGGATATGGGCACGAAGCGCATATCGCATCAAACACATGATACAGTCTCGCAAATCTTTAAGTTAATCTCGGACAAGGATACCAAACAGCAAGGACTGCAAAAACTTTACGACTTCAAAGTACGTTTTTGTGCTGCATTGGCGAAATTTAACTTTTAAGTTTTTCTGTGATTTCCGCAGCAACAAAATCCTGACATTGATCTGAGCACTTTCCTGCAAGGTGCCAGCGTCACTTTCCACAAGTACATCGAGGAAGGTCTAGCCGAGATCGAACGCAATCAAAACGCTGGCTCAACCCAAGCGCCTGATAATCGAACAGGTTAGTGAAGTCCATCTAAACCTCACCGAATTATTATTGTTAACCATCCGCACCTTTCTACTAACATACTTTATAATCAATCTGCAGCTGCTACACGTTCTTATCTCATAGATGTCAACTATCAAAATGTCGCGCACGATGCGGACTATTGGATGGACCGCTTGCAGAAGATGATGTCAACGCGACAGAACTCGAATGATGGCTCTAATATGCTGGACAATAGGGTGGCCGACGAGAATCTCTGCTTAAACTCAATGAACTCACAGAAAGTTTCTCTAATTCGGCGTGAGGTGAGTGGGGTCAGATTACTTCACGATATAAACTAATTTTATTTTTTTTTAATGTTATAACTGTGACTTCAATAAATTTCTTATTCTTTTGTTAACTAAATTGTTTTTTTTTTTTTGCATCTGCAGATACCAGAATTGTCGCCCAATCGCCTGCAGCATATTCAGGCCAAACTGGCGCAAATTAAAAAGGAGAATCACGCCCAATAAATTTGAAGAGATGTATTACTATTAAGTTAGCACTGTATAGCTGTTCTGCTATTAATTATTATATTTATATTACATATTATTGCTGATAGGCACCGAGATAATCTAAAAAATTAAGCTCTTAAAGCGGCCGCGTAAATCACATAAACAATTTATTATTTAACATATTTTCGTATGCTTATAGACTCTCGATATAATCATATAATGTTTAGTAACAAGTCAAGCGGAACTTGAAAGGCAAGTTAACAATAAATACAATAACAATAATAACAACAAGAGCATACTAAATACCTACTATTAAACACTACTAACAAATGTTAAAGAAATTTAACCATATTTAGCACTGAGTTCTGATTTGTATGCGTATTCGTATTGAGTTTAAGATTTAAAATTTTAGTATGTTTCCTTTGCCGTTTGTTACGTTAGTTCCTTGCTTCTTATTGCGATTAGTGTGTTTTCTATTACAAATGAGTTTTAAATTTAAGGATGAAGCAATCACATCATGTTTAATATTTGTGTATCAATAAACATATAATTGTTTTTCCCCTGCTAAACATATATAAAACCCTTGTTATTTAACTGTTTCCAACTAAAATTGTAAGCCAGACCAGGCAAATGGTCAAAGCGCTCAGTGCGTGTCAAAGAACTATTATAACTTATACAAACATACTACATACTACAAGCTCATAACTAGATAACTAACAATTTACTATTATAGCAGTTACGTTTTGTTTTAACAACTCTTAAATTTAAGTTCAATTGAGTTAAGCAAACACACGCGTATACACACATACTCATAAACGCGAAATTTTTTGTAACATCCCCATTATTTATGCAACAAAATAAATGTTATATTTATATAATTCATCTAATCTGCCACAGGCACCACATCATCCGTTATTTCAGTAAGCTCCTCTTCCTCCCCATCACCATCGCCATTTTTTGGCTTGGCATAGCGCGATGAAATCGTAGCCACTCTTATGGCCGCCTTGAAACCGACACGCGCCTTCATCTTGGCCAGCTTGGCTTTCCAGTTTTCATCTCGCGACGGCAACGCATTCAAGTACTCAATCATTTCCTCCTTTTTGGGATCCACAATGGCCAACACCGACATACAGCCATCGACTGTGCCCAGTACTATGGCACGCCCATCCTTGCTGCTCTTTATGGCCGTCAGCTCAGCTTGAAGCTTATAGTTGGCTATCATCTCAGTGTCGGAGGTGCGAAAGATGCGAATTGTCTTTCTGCCACTATGATAATACGCAACATACTCATCATTCTCCGTGAAAATACAAATAACAGAGAAGACGCCCTCTGCCACCTTTGGTATAAAGGTCTTTACTGTGGTTCCCTTGCGCAGCTCTAACATCTCTAGGCCGCCTCGTGTCGGTGCATACAGACCACATTTGCCATCCCGTGTAAGGCTGCCACCCCACTTGGCTATAGACCGCACATGTTTCTTGCTCTTGATGTCCATAACGCTGCCCTTTTCACTACTTATTACAGCCACTTGATTCGCTTTGTGTGGCATGGGCACCAGTGAGAAGACCTCCTGTGAAAATATCGCTCGTTAGATCAGACCTGAATTTAATAATCTTTTGAACAACGTACCTTTATTGCACAACCTTTAAGCAAAATTTTCGAAACAAATGCACCGTTAGTGGCGCTGTAGACTCCTAGACAATCTTTGTTGGACTTGTCAACAGTAACCACTACGATATAGGCATTATCTGCTGTGATGACTGATTGTCTAAACGGCATGCCAGTTATCATGCGTATGGGAAAATCAAATCGAAATAAAATTGTGCCCTCTGTAACAAAGAACAAATTATTTTACCTGTTTGTTAAAGCCTAAACATGTCCAAAATTATTACCTGGAACCGAACGAACAGTTGTAATAGCCGTTAAGCGATTCGTGTCATCAGCACCAGCTGCAGCGGCCGCAATAATATCCCGCTGATTAATATTAGGCACTGATACAGTCAGCACCTTATAGCCGTAATCCATGAGAGTTATTTGCTGTATGCCCGGCTGATCATCGCGATAAACGACTTGCTCAGAAACGCGATTCCACACCAAAAACTTGCCCGTCTCCGATGAGATGATATAGCGTCCATCCGGTGTGATTTCTGCATGCGTAACAATGGCGCCCAAGGGACTGTCTGCCAGCTTGGCCAGCAGTCGGCCGGATCTTGTCTCCCAGACACCCACACAGTTGCGAGTGACCGTAACAGCCATGTCCACCTCGGATAGACTGATGTCATCAATTTGAAGCTCATGGCGATCGATAACGTGAACTTTTTCAAAAATATTGTTTATGTTCCAGACCTTGACGGATCGATCTATAGAGGACGTAACCAAATTGTTCCAATTGCCGATGGTCAATGGTTCCAGTTGTATGATTCGCCCGAAATGGGCATCTAAGACCTTGGCCAACTGTCCATTGTGTAGGTACCAAACGTAGAGATTCTTGCGCACACCAGCAACTGCATAATCTAGCTTGGAGCTGACCATAATTGAATTGGACTGCATAATGCGAGTGGTGATATTACGTACACCATGTGGCAGAGTCAAGTACAATGCGCCCTCGGCTATGGGTGCACGCTCACTCCCCGGCTCTTGGCTGCCAAAGTCCCAAATGACGAAGCCCAATCCAGCCGTGCCAAGCAACATGCGATCGTTCTGATGCTGATCCAGACGCAACTGTAGCAACATTTCCTTATCATCGTTCTCAAATCGTGGCAGCGTCTCCACGAAGCTCCAGTGTATCTCACCCGTTTCCACGTTCTCGCTGAAATCATACACGGATACTTCAAAGTTGTCCTTGTTGGCACAGCCATAGGCACGCGTTCGTCCCTTGTTCATGACCAAAGCGCTGTAGAATTGAACCGAATTGGAATGGTTTGTTGTTCGGCAAGAGTCCAAACGCAGACGTATCTCATTAATTGAGCCCGACCAAAAGATAACATTATAATCGGTTGCACTAAAAAACTCCATAGCTGCAAAATAAAAAAACATTTACACAAATACAAAACTTATAATAAACATCAAAAAATTGATTAATACTCACTTAATATCTCCCAATCTGTGTTCTGTCCCGGCACATCGAAGATTTCCACTAAGTTGCCACGCATATCGAATTTTGCCCAACGCAGCTTGCAAATTATAAAAAGACTAAAGAACGATTTAGTTCTGAAGCAAATGAAAGTATCAGATGGACTAACTTTTGGTTAAGCAAATATAGACCGCTAACGGGTCCATCAGTTTCCTCGAATGGACTGTTTATCACCACAAATTCACTGGAGAGCATGTTGAGCAACACGGTCTGATTGTTATTTGAATATGCAGATGCCCATTTGTTATCCGGACTAAGGACCAATTGTTGCATGATGCCTTCAATGCCGGGATTAACATCCCGTGTTAAATCCGAGGTGGACAAATCGAATGTAATAAAATGTGTAGATATGGATACCATGTAACGCATATCGCTTGTTAGACAGAAGGCGAAGACAGCAAACTGATGACCCTCCAGAGAGTACTGCAAAAAGCAAATGATAAGTTCGAATTGATCTAAAAATATTACAGAAACTCACTTTAAGAGGTCCACCAGGTGTGTGCAGACAATGGTTGACCGGAATAAGAGCACAATCCTTGGGTCCACATCGATCACAGGCTCGCAGCAACATCTTTATATTGGGATTACCACCAATCTCGGGCAACAGCCGTCCAATGAGCTGCGGTGCCAACATATTGGGATATATGGCCAAGATGGCACCACCCAAGCGTAATGCATCCGCCACTAGCATCAGTTCACGTCTCGACTCCTTATCCTCTGTATTGGTGGAGGCATCCTCAAAGTCAGCCAACACCGACTGCAGTGGACAGCTCGAGAGCTTGGCATGCAGCCAGTCATAATTAAAAAGCACATGCTCAAATAGATCCTTAAATCGACGCGAGCGCACAAAATGAAAAGGTAACTCGCCAAACTGCAGGATTTCATGAAAGTCAGTGATAAGGCTCGGATTAAATAATATTTGCTTACCTTGCGCAAATTGTAACGCTTGGAAAGTCCATCCTTGCTGGTAAAAACCAACGGTTGTATGGGCACTTTACGATCTGCGGAGCCCTCCTTGTCGGCAAGTCCAAAACGATGCCTTTGTATCTCTGTGAACTTGAATGGCTTGGGTATGCCACCACCCCAAATGCCCAAATAATAATCTGCAATCATCGAATGAAAATATATGGCCATGTTCATGTTCTTGAAATAGCGCTCCTTGGCGGTGTCCTTAAACTGTCTGTGGTACCTGTGTAGCAAATAGTTTAATTGATTTTAATGCATTATTTTGATAACCAATTATTATGCTTGCAAGAAAATTGCATTTGGATAATTTCCATTTGATTTATAATTGCCCCATTTCAAGCAATTAGAAATTTCGCCCTTATAGTACCAGTTCATAACGTTGACGCCATCCGCTTCGCGTTCACTCAAATAGTTGGGCAGATCGTTCCTGATGCGCGTCCACAGCAATGGAGGAATACGTCGCGTTGGCGGCATATGGTACTGATAGACATCATCTAAAACCTTGTCGTCCAATGAGATTAAATCCTCAAGTTCGCTTTCGGATAGACCCGACTTGGAGGCGGTTATGTAGGCAAGTGCGTGAAAGACCAGAATGCGACCATGCTGCTTTTCCACACGCTCAAATAGCAACATGATTGAATCCATCACCGTATTGGCCAGATGGGTCTCCTGCGGACGCGTATAACTGCGCCATCGACATATTTCGGCAAAAACCAGCTTAACAAATATGGGCAGGGAGCACTTGCTAAACGCATTGGCCACCAAACGCCATTGGAAGTTGTTAAGATCGCGACACGCTGTCTTCATCCACATTTTGATCACGTTCATTGCCAGCTCCTCGCCCAGCGCTGTTACCTCTATGAAGTTCTCCTCGACATCAATCATTTTACACAGCACATGATACTCATGGGAAACGGTTGGATTTGCCGGCTCATTCGCACACGATATGATGATCTGTAAATATTTCCCAACCGCATATTTATACAGTACACAAAGGGAGCAGATAGGATACATAAGAGTATATAATACTTTAGTTTGCCTCATGCAGAACGGCATTTCTGGAGTCGTTTTGGGTGAGGGTGCCAAAAGTTAATAGTTTTTGGTGTTAGTTGCGAGTGATATTGTTTAGCACGCACATGTCAAGCAATTGGAAAAACTTACACCGATTGGAAATGCATTTCGTTAGATAAGTAAATTTTATACATATATTATTTACATATACCTGGAATTGGCCGCATGCAATTTTCAAAACTAAAAATTAATAGAAATGCAATAATAATATATTGTTTTTGTATGTATTTTCATGCAGTGCTGAGGGAAAAACGCCTTACTTGGCAAGGATACAAGAGGAGTTTAGGTATTTTCGACCCTATTCTATTTGAAATTTTAAAACCAACCTGTTAGTTGAATCTGTGCAAAAATATCGAATACTTGCTTATCAGAATATTGGTGGTGAATATTGCCATGCAGAAGTTCAATGTGTACACATTAAGAAACCTTAAACTAAGTTCAAAGAGAGCTTTATTAAATATCCTTGCTTGTTTAGTTGACTTGTAAACTTTAATAGTTTTATGTACTGAAGCTTAGTTTACGATTTCTAAACGTGTACATTTTTAAAACATATATATATATATATATATAAAAGATAGGGCATGCATTAAAAATAGTAGTAGAGTATAGTAGTATAATACATATGTATTGACATGCAACTTATGCAATTTTTTGAGCTTGTTGAGTTAGAGTAAGCTCAGAAATTGATTCCTCACCACTCACCTTACAGTGGGCTGGCAAACGTGTCGGTATCCAAGATACCTTATTGGAATCTTGAGTGCCCGTCAATTGATCAACTGAATCTAAGTATAAGGTTAACGGCTGATTGGAGCTAGCATAAGTTAGTAATTGCTTAAAATATGCTGTTAAGGGTACAATATCATCTGGTATATTCTCAAAGGGTAGCATATAGTTGTACGATATCTGCGTATAGTTAACACATATTTGGTTAAGATAAAAACACAATATGGATAAGTTATGTAGCTGTAAATAATGGATAGATATCACCTGCTGACAAATTGAGATGAGCGTAGCCGTCAAGGCGCTCGAATCCGGGGTGGTGCCAAGGAACCGTATAACATTGATGGGTCGCTTATCAGCAAACCATTCGGTGGCAACCAGCGCAGCGCTCTTGGCCAGCAATGAAGTTTTGCCACAGCCTCCGTCGCCAAAAAGGACAAGTGGCTTATCTGAATCCCCCAGCATATATCGCTTGATACGCTCGCAACTTTCTTCGCGGCCGTAAAAGATCTTCACCGAATTGTTACAAGCGTGCAAATGCTGTAGGATCTCAGTTACTATCTGCCCCTGTGCACTGGAGTCTTCTTTGCGCATGGCCCTGTCCACGAGCTTAACAACATTCTTATAGAAGTGCGAAATGAAATGATTTAAATACTCCTCATGCGTCTCAATGTCCAATCCCTCGCGACCAATCCACTCCACAGTGTATCTGCAAAAAAATGGCCATCAATCAAATTACTTAATTACCATTCAAATTATTATATTTTTTTTACTTACTTTTGTGCATTGCTAGACTCAATCTTAGCGGGCAATCGCGTGTCCCTGAGATCGCCCAATAATTTCGCAGACTCCGTGTCCAAGCTGCGGTTGATAATATCCACAAAGAGTGATGCTTTTTTCAGATTTTGTAAATTGATATTGTTTATATAGCGCACATAGGACAGGCAATGATTCTTGGTATTCTTTACATTCAGTATGCCGTTTATCACCTCACGTTCCGTTACTAAAACAATATGTGAGCAATGGTTAGTTAGAAAAAAATATTATCTGCAAATAATGTAGTTTGTCCTGACTGACTCAGAGTTCAAATCATTAAAAACCTTCAAAGACAACATTAAATGCCCTATTTTGTTATCTTTATTGTATGTAGTTGTGTAAATATCTCACTCGATTTTAAGCTTACCCGACATAAAATAATTGTGCACATCCTCCTTTGACATTTTATTGCTGGCACCCAATGAGGCAGTCGCCTTTCGCAGTAGCTTTTGCATCTTGTTAAGTGTATCCCACCAGACAGCCTGATCCTCCGCTTGCAATTTGGGCACACGCTGTAATATGCCCAAACGAAGTCAGATAAACAGTTTTGCTGCTTAACAAATACTCACCTTGTTGTTAAAGTTAATTAAAATCGATGAGATGGGCTGCAGCACTGAGATGGGCGGCACAGCATTGCTGTCCTTTTTGTACCACAGATCGAGCAGGGCACGATCCACACCCATAGATGTCAGCTCCTCACATATTAGGGCCAACTCCGAAGACACAATGTAAGTGGGTATTGGTCGGTAGCCATACTTTTGACCCAAAAACACAATAAAATTGGGACCCATCGAAAGACGTTGGCAATTTTTGATTTCACGCATACACAGCTCCGTGGTCATGTGATCGTCTGTGGCCTCATCTCGAACACCCCAACGCATGTCGACCACCTGAAATTCAAGACCATGTTTTTCGCGACAATAGTCTTTAATTCGTGGATAACACTTGGCCATCAGTGTGTTTCTTTCCATTGTCGTATCTATTAAGAAATTTAACAAAAAACGCGATTACATAACATACTCGATTCGCACATATGATGCACAAAGTTTCACACACCCGTAAACGTAGAGCTGGTAAAAATTCGCACAATTTTTGAGCTAACCGGCGGCAGGGACTCCAGAGAGCCCAAGAATATAGAATCTATAGTGCGGTCATCCATGATTATTGAATGTTATTTTTAGCACAGCACTTTTATATGGTGCAGTTGATTTTTAAGGACGATCCGTCGTGGTTGAAATCCAATATATGTCTGCGCTAAACTAAGACCCAGAAAGTCCGCTAAAGTTCACATTATATTAGTTTGCCGCTGTTTGGTCGATATTACGGATTACGGATATGTGTGGCGCATTTGACAGTCGCCTAGTTGACGGGTTGTTTCGAGTTCAGCTCAACTGACACGACAGCTAGGTAGCTCCTAACCTCCCGCTTGTAGGTAGCCACGGGCAACACTTGTTGCTGTCCTGCCGGCGAGCAACATTGTTTTGATTGGAAAGTCGTTACAGTTGTTATTTGGTCGTGGTAAGTGTGTGTCTCCATTTCGATTGACGTTGGCCGTGTTTCTTTCATTTCGTCTACAACAAGTGTGTTCTCAAGTGCTCTCTCCTCAGTCGTGACGTCGACAGTTGCGTGCTTCGCTTACATTTCGAGGCGTTAGCTTCTTGCTACTTTCAAAGTCGTTGGTGGCTGACAACAAACGGTGCCACTTAATGGGCAGGCCTACAGTTGCGGGTGCGACTTCTATAGCCTCCTCCACCTTCATGTCCTACAATTTCTTTAAGTCTTCACCAATTGACCTCGACCCAGAGAAGTGTGCGTGTTTGTACAAATGTATCAGTATACGGAGCAAGTGGCTCAATTACGCCAAATTTTTTAGTCCATTGTATGCCCTTTATACGACTAGTACTGACATTTGATAATCAACAAAACGATTTTTGGGGTCAAAAATATTGCACGGAGACCTGGTACTCCGAGTACGAGTAATCAACCAGATTAACACCAAAAGCTACGTCAAAAATAGAAGTTCAACATAAGCAATCTTAAGCTAAAAGTGCATGTTAAAATTGGTTTAAAATGTTTTGTTTTAAAGTTTCCGATAGCATGTAGAAAATTGCTTTTTGAATTAAAAAATATAAGTCCTAGATGCATTTGCAACATTATTTAATTTAGTGACTGACTAACCGGCAACCTGAAGTTTCTTTGACATAGATGTATTTAAGAAAGCATACGTAACTTTCTGAAATTGGCGAAAAATGTTTGAAAAACGAATACAATTTAACATGCAGTTTCTGTGCAAAACAAACTAAGAACTAAGCAACTAAAAACATTTCTTTTGCAAAAATAGTTCGTTTTTTTTCTTTATCCGGCAATAAATTTAAATAATGCAAACATAATTGTTGGGTTTTATAACAATATATTTATTTGTCGTTTTCATTTTTTTTTATTATTTTCTATTTATTTTTATTTGGATTTTCTGATATTTTAAGTTAGCAAATGTATACCAATATATAATATTCTTGATGAATGATGAAAGATTTTGCCAATCGTTTTTGAATATTGGATATAGTTTTCATGCGAGCTTTATGTAATATATTTATCATATGCCTTTTGATATATGTTGTATGTTTGTATAAATATTGAATTTAGTTTAGTAAAACGTTGTTATAAATACTTGCCTAAGATTTTGAAACGCGTTTAACTAATTTCATTCAAGTTGGCTATAGGAAAATCGATTATATACTATAGGTGTTTTTATATCAAACGTTAGTGTATTTTTGTATGTTTGTTTTGAAAAGGAAAAAACATGTTAATCACTTTTTGTTGTTGTATAGGGACTGTCGCGCAAATTAAATTAACTACGATTCCAATCGAATGGAAACTGCATTGCATATGCGATTGTGTTTATTATATTTAATTATTATTGTATGTAGCTATATTTTGATAATAAATAGTTAAACATATTGAACTAAACAGTAATCAAATAAAAATAAAAAATAAAAACAAAACTAATTAATATTACAGAAGAAAAAAAAAAACACGTACAAGCTGCAGCGCCGAAACGTAACAGATATTGATGCTGTCTTATTTTTTAATTGTTTCCTTTTTTTAGCCAGCGTTTTGCAGTCCATTTTGCAGGACCTTTGTTGATGTTGCTGCTTTTGTTGTTGCACTTGTGGCTGCTACTGCTGCTGTTGTTGTTGTTGTTGTTTTCTTAGATGCTGCTGCTGCGGGTGCTGCAGATTTTGTGTCCGGTTTGTGGTCCGGTATGGCTTTAGCCGCCAGTGCCAGCTTATGTATGTGTGGCGACGATGGCGACGTCACTGTTATTCTACAATAAGAAAAAGCTAATGGTTTACACGCACACACACACAAACATACGCACGCACACCAACAGGGGAGGCGCATTTTGGATGGGCAGGCGTTTTGGAAGGCGGGATGAGTTGGTTTGGCATATGTTGAATGCATAAACATATTTACAAAGCATTTTGGTTTTTTATGAGTTTGTTTTCGTTTTGGTTATCGATTTTTTGTTTGTTTGTTGTTGATGGCGGGAGGCGGCATTTGTTGTTTTTGGGTCAGTTTTGGATGTGGATGGCATGGTAGTTGTAGTTGTAGCATGTATGAAGTAATTATGTTAATTAGATATAAGCCGGCAAATAGCAAAACAGACCTTACAAGCTAAGTAGCTAAATAGCTAACTAGCTAGCTAGTGATAGTTATATAGTTATACATATGCATAAGTATTATCGAGCTAATGCGACTACGGTGCTTAGTGCTTGTGCTGCCTGCTGTTTGAGTTGACTTCGTTATCAGCGTACCTAGGGCTGTTGTCGTCCTTTTCGCAGATCAGCGTGCGTGTGGTGCTCGGTGGGAGAGACGGCATAATCGGACCATTTAACGACTGCTGCGAACTGCGCTTCACATGCACGGGTCGCAGACGGTCCTCCATATCGCTTATGGAGCCCACCGAGCTAATGCTCTCCTCACTGCAAACAGAAAACAACCGTTGAATTCAAATATTCATTTTATATGCATTAGTCCATATTTACCTTTCACTAAGTTCCTCCTCGCCCTCCTCTTCCATGGCCTGCTGCAAGTCGGCGATACGCTGAAGCGCCAAACGCAAATCGTTTTTGAGCGCTGTGCCCTCTGATTCCATAACCTCCATTTTCTTTTCCAGGTCCTTGCGTCGTGTCAGCGACTCCTGTTCGCGACTGGACAGCGAATGGAATTCTTCGCGCATGTCACGCAAACTCTTTTGAGATTTCTTCAGCACTTCCTGGGATTGCATTTCCCGTATTTTGGACTGCGTTAATTCGTTCTGCAGCTTCTCCAGGGATTCCTTATGTCGGCTCACTTGCACCTCAAGACGTGCACGTGTCGCCTGCTCAAGTTCCAAACGCGACTCCAGCTCCTTAGTGCGCATTTCGAGACTGCAAGAAAATGCAATATTTCAGTAATTGCTACAAGTGTTAATTCTTGTCGTACTCACCGCTTGGACATGACAGCCATAGTGGGATCACCCAGATTCTCTACATTATCGAGTCTGTGCTGCAACTCGGCCACCTGCTCTTTGAGATTGTTGCGCTCAGCTTCGAGTTCGGTAAGCTTGAACTCGGACTCGGATACGTTAATTTGTTCGGTATTTAACTGCTTGACAGTGGCGCTGTACTTCTTCATCAGTTCGCTCAGCTCCTCCTCGTTCTCCTCGATCTGGGCCTGCAGTTCAGCGCGATCACGATGCGCTGCATTAGCTCGCTCTTCGGCATCGTTGCGTGCCCTATGCGACTCCTCAAACATGGCCTGCACCTCGGACAGTTCGGCCTCTGCGGTCTGGCGTGCCTTCATAGCAAGCGTCCGTGCAGATTCCGCGTCCTCCAATTGGTTGCGCAACTGCCTTATTAGTGTCTTTCCTGGCGTGTCCGCTTTGAGTCGTTCTAGCTGCGTTTGGGCATCCTTCAGCAGCGCCTTGTATTTGCGCAGATCGCGACGCAGCTTTTGGTTCAACGCTTCCTCGGCATCACGATCCACACGATCTCGATCCTCCATGGAGCTTAGTCGGCGCTCTAACTCATGTTTTTCACGAAGCAGCAAAGTGCGCTCCTCATGCTCGGTTTCCAGCTGACATTCAAGAGCCTTGATTTTCTTGTACCCATTGCCACGCACCTCCTCCAGCTCCTCGTCGCGCTGCTGTGTCTCACGTCGCGCCTCCTTACGCATTGTTTCTAGTGACATCTCTAGACGCAGCTTTGCCTGCTCCAGCAACTGTATTTGCCCTGCCATTTCATCTAGCTCCTCCTCCTGCTCCTTGGCACGTCGTTCTGTTTCGTTCTTAGAACGACGCAGATGAGCGATTTCCTCCTCGGTGCCGCCCCCAAATGTCATCTCTTCCAGTTCACGTTGAAGCGAAGCAAGCTTCTCCTCCTTCAAATCTAGATCTAAACGCGTGTCCTGCAAAAGATATTCAAACAATTAATATTAATTGAGTAGAGACAGAAAGTTTTTAGTGTTAATTAGTGAGTCAGTTGCCTCGTTAACGTACTTGAATCAAGCGTGTTGCACATGTGGCGCTGTAACTCATAGCTGTACTTGAGCACTGAGTGAATAATAATTTCACATACGCATATAAGTGGATATGGAAATGATTTTAGAAACGGCGAATACAGCTTTGTTTGGCCCGTTATCACGCGCGGCCCCAACTTAAAGCTTCTATTTATTATAATGATTATTAATATTGTTGTTTTTTTTTTTTTATTGGTATTGTTGTTTTTTTAATTTCCCATTTCTCGGAACTCTGCTCGTCTTTTTTTATGTCTGTACGTACTCCAGTTATCGCGCGGCGACTTCCACAGAGGCACTGTTCTTTCGGTCACACTCATCAGCCAGCGATCATTGAAGAAAGCCACAAAGCGTAGAGGCAGAAACGTGTGACCAAACAAGCGCGCAGAACGCAGTACGCAAACAGCCGATAAAAACATGAGAACTCAAAAGAACACAAAACATAAAAACAAGAAACGATTGCTGCCTTCGGCATGTCGAAGATAACACACCCTAGCAGGCCAAAGAGATTTTAATAACGCTCTTTAAAATGTTTTGAGGGTAACTCTAGAGAGCTTAGGTTAAGATTTCTTAGAAATTTTTTAAATAATAAAAATGTTGTGAGACAAAATTTGTAATGATTTCTTTGTTTAATTCGACTTCAAAGTAAATTATGAGATCAGAAAAACTCACTTCTTTTCAATATTAACGAAGGAATCAAGTAAAACTTAAAATAATAATTGTATCCTTTTAGATTCGTTACACGTTTTATACCAATTTTAAGGTACCCTTGGCAAGGGTATTAAAATTAAGCAAAACAATGCGCACTCAACGCAACTAAGCGCAACTGAGAAATGAAAACCTTCTTAAAGACTAAACGAGAAAGAGCATGCAGCTTGGAGCATGTCGCATGCAGCATATGGTGTGGGCAGGTAGTTGAAAATTGCCATTGTATACAGTGTTTAGTCTGCTCGTAAGTCAGCTAGTCAGGCAGTCTGTCTGCCTGTTAGTCGGTCGGGCAAGCAGGCTATAAGCGGCGTTTGTAAACAAGCTGAACAAGTTTTCAAAGAAGAACACCTCCAAATACTGTATTTCTCTTTATATCTGTATCTGCCGCAAAATGTTGAATGTGCCACTGCCACCGAAACTGGCACTGCCACTTGTTGTTGCCAGAGTTGATTATAAAACCGATTTGTTTGTTTGCTTGCGTTTTAATAGTTGCTTTCCTGCTCTTGCATACAGAATGTTTACCAGTCATAGTTATTTTCTTTAGCTACAAAACAGATCTATGTTAGTGGTTTGAAACATTGCTAAATGTTTAGCAACATGTGCTGACAAGACTTATGTTGCCAACTAAGTTAGAGATGGCAGCGTGATAATGAATCATGATGAAAGTAGATAGGAGCAAACACTAATTGGAATTTAAGCCCTAATGACAAATGAAATAAATTTAAATTGACAACTGGATGGATGTTACAATTAGCAGTTGTTTCATAAACAAGTAAACACAAAGGGAAATTATAACTTTAAATCAAAATAAAAAAAACAAAGAGCAGTAGATGTAACATGCAAAAATAAAGTATTAGACTTTAACAGAAATAGTAAGATTTTTTACGTATCTTGATAATGCAAAGTTTCATTAAAAACTTAGTTTTACAGTTTTTTTTGTTGTATGGTGTATTCAATTAATTTACTTACCGCTAGTGTTTGTTCCAGTGTAAATTTCTCCGCTAGTAGAACATCTTTTTCACGGCCATAGCGCTCCTTGGCCTGTCGCTCATGACGCTGTGCATCCTGCAGAGACTGACACTCGGCATCGAATTTGCGCTGCTTCTTCTCCAGTAAATTGTTGCGTGCATTTTGCTCCTCGAGCAGCATGCGCAAATCATTCATCTCGTTGGTCATCTTTTGTGCCTTGCGTTTCCATTGGCCCACAACCTGACGTTGTTCCTCAACTTCTTCGTAGGCATCGGATAGCTAAAAATGTGATCGCAAATCTTAAGTCTCTCTCTCTTGGGTGTATTTTGGCTTAAGACATACCTTCTTCTCCAATTGCTTCTTAAGCCCGACCAGCTGTTCCAGATCGTGCTCATGCTGTGTCTGCAGTCTTCGCTTAGTAAACTCCAGCTCTCTGGCTACCCGCTCATACTTTAGTTTATAAACACCACCGGTACCCTCTTCGTGCTCGGCATCCTCATCTTCGGATATGCCATTCAGGTCGGACTTGGCACATATTAGTTCCATTTCCAGCTTCTCGCTCATTTCCTGCAGGGTCTTCACCTTAGTCTGGTTCTCCCCGAGCTCTTTTTCCAGCTTCAGGCGTTCCGCAGTCTCCGCCTCCAAACGTTCGGTGGCAACATGCGCCGTGGAGCGTTCCTCTGCCAAATCTACAGTCAACTCGGATAACTGCAAATTGATATGGGGAGAACAAAAAATTATTATTTGGCAATGCAATGGTGCAAAATCTTTAAAGCTTGCCAAGAAAAATTCAGATTGGTTTAAAATATCTTTGTTTTATGTCGATCTCATTTCCTTGTCATATTTATAAGCAGTTGAAATGTATATTTGTTTATCCTATCGGCATGCTAAGTTTAGCAACAGCCTTAACCCAATAGTCGATTTATGAATACATCTTAATGTTCAGGTCACATACTGGTGGAGTGGTGTTGTTGAACTTATAAGTATAAGAAGCAGTTTATATTTATTTCCTATACATTTGCTAAATAATATAATTTTTGTTAGCAAATATTGAAATACTTTTAGGTATTTGTAAGTTTCTGACCATCAGGTTATAAGCAAAAACTTTATCTGGCTTGATTCGTTTGGTTTCAAATAGGTATATACCGAAATATGAGTGCACATATACTTATTTCAAACAGTTATATACACCATAAACACGATAAAAAAAAAATATATATAAATATAGCTAAAATATAAAGAATATACAATTTATGTATATAAAATATTTATATATATAGTATACTCTAACATTCCTTTGTGTGACTGTGTGTAATTTGATTAATATTGAAAAAAATAAACATTTCATTATTCTGTTATTGTTAAAAGGTTGTTTAGAACTTCAAAGTTTCCAATATCTGTAAACTTTATTTAAAAACAGCTGCTCAAGCTCATGTTCCAACTTTAAGTTGAAATTACCAATTATTTATAATTTAATCATCTTGTTAAGCCATATAAACAAACCAACAGACCATAAGTGAAAAAAACAAAACTGAACAGGCACATGGAATATTCCCCCGTCAAGTCCTATAGTACGCGAAGAATTCATGCTGTGTGATTCACGCATTACACACTTTGTTGTGTTCCAAAAATAGACTGATTCGAACAACTTAAATGAAGCGCTTTGGCTACAACGCCGACGTCGGAGAATTCCGCTGTCAATGTCAGTCGCACTGCTGCGCGTTGCATGGAATTGGAATTTGTTCAACCATATGTTTACTTAAAAATCATTTATATATATTAATGTGCTTTATGGCAGACATCACAGAGGGTGGTGGTATACAAAATGATGTCAACTGATGCCCACACAAAGAATTTAATTAGATGTGAGGAGAAAAGAAAGAGCACAACAAACTCAAGGCTCAAGGTTAGCACAATGGAAACTACCTCATCCAACTCAATGTCATCCTCCTCACGTATGGTGCGATCATCGTCATCATCATCTGCATTTGCGGTTGTGGTGGCCACCGATGATTCTCTGGCCATGGAGTTGCCACGCGACGTTGGCGTGTGTGGCATCTGTTTGGATAACTGAAACGCCTTGGTCAGTATATTCTGGGCGGACCTGGTGCGACCCACCGAACCGCAGCGTTCCATGCTGTTGCGTTCACGCTGTCGCTCAATCAGCGATATGGTATCGTAATCATCATAATACACCGAGCTCCCACCGGGCGTGCTGCAGCGACTGCTCGTTCCGTTACTAGTAATGTTGGAGATGCTACTGCTGCTGGTGGTATTGTGGCGTCGCGTGCGTCGACCCATGGCCGTCCATTCCTCCTGCACATGATCGGTGCGCTTGAGAAAGTTTTGTATCTTCTCGCTGAGATAGGCGGATGAGGTGCGCGGATCCTCGAACGAGGGCGTTGGACGCAGCGTCTGATGCACCGGTTGCCGTTGGCAACCCAGAACAAACGACAGATTCGCATCGAACACCACAGGCGAGCTTTCCAACTGCCGCATCTCATACGGATCCAGCCCACTGCCTCTTGTGTAGCTTTGGGGGAAAACGCGTCGAGGCGGCGTCTCAAGACGCGATGTGCGCGATGCACTGGATGCTGTGGAGCAACGTGAGGAGATTGAATAGGCGGGGCTGGGCGAACGTGTCAGCAAACGCAAACGATCCAGTGCAGCATCGGGTGGAGTTGCTGTTGTACTGGTGGAGGTGCCTGTTGATAAAGGCAATTTCATCGAGACCTCATAGTGGCTATCAGTGTACTCATGCTTGGTATTACCCAATCCGGAAGTTGAAAGCGACTGCGAGCTGTGCCGTGTCGACGTGTAACTAGTGTTGCGTGTTGTGTTTATTTTGCTACTGCTGTTTCCATTGGTCAGCACTGGACTCTGTTCACGCTGCTTGGGCAGCAGACGCAACTGTTTGCGTGCCCCTTGACTGCTGGGTGGTTTAGGTGGCTTAAGATTGCCCAGCGAGGAGCCGCTGCCGCTGCCACTGCTTGTGTTATTGTTTCTCGTTATACCATTCATGGCGGCCAGGACTCGTGCCACAAACGTTTCCTTATCCTGTTCAGAATTGCACTCTAATTCAGCACTGCAAACATCTTTGGCAGTTGGCAACGCTGCAAATTCAACACTGTCAGCAATTGCTGTATCAGCAGCAGGCGACAAAGGTGCCATTGAGGGATGTTAGAAAAGGGGCGATAGCTTGCGATTTGGATGCGTGTTAGTCGGGGAGTTATCAAAAGAAGGTCAAGTGGGTTAGTGGGATTATTTATCAGGGAGCTTATGCTTTGGTTTTGTGCAAGTTTTTTTTTTGTTTTCTGAGAAGTTTTCGTTTTGGTTTTGTGCAAATATTTTTATGTGTAGCCAGCCAATTTTAATTCGTAAAATTTCGTTTTGTAGTTCGTTGTTCGGGGTTATATATCTGTTTGTGTGTTTACGTGCTGTCAAAAACTTGAGATCGCTTGCTTGCTTGCAACACAAATTTAATTTTATCGCAAATATGCTATTTATTTTGGCTTAAGCATCAAATTGCCAATATGCTGCCGCAAAATCTGGCGTGTTTTTTTTCGTTCTTTTGTTGCTTTTATTTTTTGTTTTTTTGGCACTGTTGTCTCGCACACTGACACGCAATCGTAATCGGATTCGGAATACGAACTCGGATACGGATCTCGCGGCGCGGACCGATTGTTTGGCAAGGCGCCTCCGGAGTTCGCGTCGCAACGTTTGCTCACCAACTAAGTGAATCTCCGCCACTTGCGATGCGTGACCAGCAAAAGCTCGCCGGGCAGCTGCTTTTTGGCACGCTGCTCGCAACGAAAATCGAGAGCAGGCAGCAATGAGAAAGAGTGATTGAGTGAGAGTGCGGTAGCGGTAGCGAGAAATAATTGCAACATGGCCAGCCTCGATATTGACATAATCTCGGCCATATATAATATATACACAAAACGTATGTTATAAGCGGGAGACAACTGTTGATTTTTGCTCGACATTTATATAAATGAATGTCCAAGTTGCGTATGCAAGTTGCAACACAATATGGCAGCGTGTACAATACGGCGCAATCAAGTATTATTAATGATCTTTTAAAAAACTTAAAAATACATAGAAATCTTGCTATTCTTAAGTGCAGAATATACCCCAATATGCATACACATACGAATACATACTATATATACATATAGGCAATAGTTTCTACATAAATATGTATAGCCAGTCAGTCAGTGTTCAATGGACTCACGCATTGCCCAAACGCTATTTATATAGATTTTACGTTACGGCAAACAAGAGGCGGAAACATCTAAACTGAATCGTATCTATCAGCCAAAATGCACTCACTTCGAATATGGTATTGGACAAAATACTACAATGTGGTCAAAGTTCTCAATGGCATTCAAGCGTGCCAGCAAAATGCAAGTACAAATTATTTGTTGTTTGTTGAATAATGGTATTTCGAAACATATGTTAAGTTTTGATAGTATTTTTTAAAATAGTCACGAAACAGATTTCAGAAACGCATTTTGTGGGTTCAGGGTTTAAGAACTTTCATATCCTCATTGGTATATCTATAAAATATGATTATGATAAATCTGCACTGTTTATATTAACACATAAATCACTGTGCAGCAATAAATTGTAAATACTTACATATCTACATTTATTTAAATATACATATAAATATAATTCATTGTGATATAACATAGAACATCGTTCTGCAAAATGTTTGCAACATATGGCTGCCCATTTCTTGGCGCCCCAGATACTTGTCATCTCAAAAGAACGTGGGCAGCCCCACCATGCTGCCATGTCAACTATGGCTGTGCAATTTGAGTTTAATATTAACGTAATGAGACTGACATTTGTCTTACCTTGGCTTCCAATTTCTGATTCTCATTCTTCACCTCGCCGCGATCGAATTCGATCTTCTCCAGCTTGGTGCGCAGCATGAGCAACTCCTCATTGGCGATCTTAAGCTGCTCCTCAGTGCGATGCACATTGAGCAGCGGTGTCACACGAACCAGCAGACGCCACCAGGGCCAATCGCGCACAGCAAGAAAAGCCTTTACATTTCGTTGAATGCAACGCACAGCCAGTTCCTATAAGAAACCAATTTATGGAATAAAGCTTAGTATAGGGTACTTAAACATTTGGCCGGGGGATTCAAATTACCTGAACACGTCGTTGTGACATCTTTTTGCGTGCCAAATAGCCACGACAAAACGCTTGTAGCTGAATAATCCGATCCGAGAGCAGGACATCGCGTTTGGCTTCCAGTTCATTGAGCACACCAGAGCGGAAAAGAATCTATAATAAAATTAAATTATTAATAATTATAAAATGCATTCTAATTTCAAAAGATAAGCTGAAACTTTAGAGCCAAGTTTTTCTGTGTTAGTTAGTTGTCCTGTTTATATTTTTATTTCATGCCACATATGATTGTATATATACTGTACATCTTTTGTATGTCGGCAAAGTTAATGTTCCTTTTCTTGTCATTCTAAGAAAAACATTCCCAATGTGTATATTTGTACATATTCCTATATATTCTTAGAACACACATGAATACATACAGGTATACTTTCACTTACATATGTATATGTCTTAAGTTTTGAAATCGAAACAAAACATTTTCAATAGCTTCTCAAGTTGGTAAAAGTTTAATTAAATTAATATTCATGCAATATAACTATTCATGAAATTTGTTTATAACAACTTTATAAAAGGATTTTAAGTTATTTCCTTTAACTCACATTCCAATAAGCTTTAAATTAAATTAATACTTTCATTACGAATAGCGAATGAATAAGTACGTTTGAAATGCCTGTCAGGAAAAATATAGTTTTAAAAAAACTTGGCAGCTATACAAACAAGCTAACAAGAACTTAAAACTTATATTAAAAATGCATATGTCTACAAACATTGACATAAGCAGCTGACAAGTCTGGTGCACATGATTATAGTAATGCGAAAACAAAGAGTTTCAATTTGCCTCAAGACAAAATCAAAAATCATTTCATCTTTTTGCTATCTTTCTTCTCATCATTTCGCAGCTGTTAGTTTCATGTCTTAGTTTGTTTCTGTCAAACTTAAGTATCACAAGCAACAAAATAAAGAGAACAATAAATTAGTTGTCCTTTATTAATTAATAGTAATAAATATTTGTCTGTTGTGTGTTAAATGCACAAGCCCCCTTTTGTATGCAAACCGATAAATTGCATCATATGTGAACTTTTGAATGCAGCTGCGAATTCTGAGTAATCAACGGAATCGAAAACCAAATGCAATCAATTCAAGGAACTGAGGTTCAAGGTGGCTGACTCGGCAACACAGACTTTGACCAATTTGCACACCTGTGCAGAAAGGTGGGAAAGTAAAAATTAAATTTAAAAAAACACCGCACTACGATACAAATAAACAAAATGCATCCACTCCAAGCAAACAAATGCATCCCAGTCACAACCAAGTCAAGTTGGCCGTTATGAAGACTACAAATAAGTTAGCTGGAAGCCGTTTAGATTAGGTTTAGGAATTGACGCACCTTTCTTGCAAGGTGTGTCAAACTGTGTGCCATATTGTTCGTTGAATTTGCGACGTTTTTCGAGAAACAATTTCGAAAAATGTTTTTTAATTATGCAGCGCACGTAGATCAAAAATGAAAGTAAACTCAAATGTGAAATTGCGACTAACCAGGGCGAAACAAAATGGGTGTGTGTGTGTTCAACGATAGTGTAGAGACAGGGGGGGAGATGGGCCAGCAGTAAAATACAGTTAACTACAGCAACAAAAAGCCGAAACCAGGTGTTAAAGTTGAATATTTATAGGACAGAGAGATAAGCATCAAAGAGTTTTTGTTTTTTACTTAGTAATAAAAGCAGCAAGAAGTTTCGGTTTGTTTTACATATAAAAACAAAAAATTAAGCAGCATAAAGGTTTTTTTCGTTAACAATATTTATTGCAGTTAATAGTTAAGAAATAGTTTGTAACTAAAAGAGCATATATTATAGAGTTATAAGTTTTGGAAAGGGCCATTTGCCTGTTGGTTGTTGGGACTCGCTCTGGCTTAGTGCAGTCGCATAGTTACCTCTTTCATATAGGTGGGATAAATCTCCACCTGCGTTTGAATGCAGCGCACCGCTTGCACCTGAGCCACTTTCGTTGTTGTCGTCGTTGTCGTCGCCGTCGTGATCATTTGGCTGTCGCTTTGGCATTTCGATTTAGCCTCAAACTTTTGCAATAACTGCGCAATTTTATTGGGCTTGCAGCAACCACTTTTAACCGGCTCCGATGCAGCCTCGCCCTCAGACTCGCAAAGACTGCCAATCGAATTGCTGGTGGAGGAGGAGTTGGAGGCCGTTGATAGCACCGTGTTGCTAATGTGACCCGAGTCATCCGAGTCCGAATTGGAGTTGTTTTCAATTTTTTTTATTGACTCTTGCGACTGTGGTTGCTTTTGTTGCACCACTTTGACCAAAAGCTCTTGATTTTTGTCGGACGTCTCTCCCAATTTGGGCGGTATGATTTTGCACGATTCTAGCTGAAGTTTGCCCACTTTCTCCTCATTGGCAAAGTGCAGTTTATGCTGTTGCTTATGTTTCTTTTTGCTGATGCCGCGACTGCAATGCGACATCTTCCCAGCATTCAAACTCTCCACCTGTCGCAGTAGGTCATGACCCTTGGCCAGGCATTTAACAAGCAGCTCATCGCTGTGCGCATGTGTTGATCTTGAAGATGGAGAAGATTTAAGTGTTGAGTTTGCTCGTCTGGGCGGCTTGGTTAATAGCTGACGACGCTCCAAAGTGGTGTTGGCCCGTTTGGGCGGTAAGACAGCAATAATATTTGGTGCTGGCTTCACTTTCACTGCAAGATTTGCTCTGCTAAGTGTTAGCATAGATCTGGTGCGTTGCTGCTTCTGTTGTGGATGTGATTGTGACATTTGCTGCTGTTGCTGCTGTTTGTTGATACCGTTCATATTTTTGGTCAAACAGCGCAAACTGGAATGCTTGGAAATGGGTATGCGACTGCCGCTCAACTGACTTAGCTCACATAACGAATTATATCGTTGATTGGAGCTGGAATCGCTGCGTCTGAGCAGCATTGAATTGGCCAGCTCGGGCGTCTGATAGATTTGTCTACGACTTGAGGCGATGCTCAAAGTACTGTGCGATTTGGAAAGCAACTTACGATCACTGAACTGAGCTGGTGGTGGCGGAAGGAGCGCCACTTGTTCCTCTGGCGCATCCAAGTGCTCCGCCGGCGGATACTCTTGCAAGATTTGATCGAAACTTTGAAGCACCGCGTTCAACTTGCTCTCATCGTGTGCAACCTTTTCCAGCTCTGCAAAGATCTCATCCTCGAGTGATTGTTGTGTCAGATTCAGGCTCATGTTACTCTCCTCATCGCTGTCCACATAGCTGCAAATGCTGCTGCTTAGAGTCAACATCAGGGGATTGTTGTTGCTTGGTGGCGCCTCTGCTGCCATTGCTGGCTTAAGCGTGTACTTGCCACCGACACAACCGCTGGTATCCACCAAGCTTAAAGCACTCATTGAACGCGTATGCTTGCTGCCTTTGTAGTAGAGCTTACCACCCAGCTTGGGCTTGGTTAGATTATCCTCGATCTTGTGGCGTATTTGCGAAAAGAATTTCTTGCCAGCGCCCTGTTTGTGGGGCGTGGCTATTGTTGTTGTTACTGGCGGCGTGCTGCGCACTTGCGACAGCTTTGTTTTAACCGTATGTTTATACATGTCAATCGAAAGTTATTGATGATGATAATAATGTTGTTAACAATGATGATAATGATGACGATGATGTAAATGCGGGCAACAAGTAAAAGTGCATATAAGTTGATTGCTGCTGCGAAATTTCCTTTCTGATTCAGTCAGTCGGTCTGCCGCTGCTTTGGCACGGAGTTGTTGACCACTTGACCACCAGGCACGGCCAACACTTTCACAGCTGCTGACTGGCTGGCTAGCTGGCGAGTAATTTGTGTTGTGTTGTTTTCTCTTTGAGCTCAACGGCGCAACTAAATTTCATGCCATGCCAGAGACGCAGCCAAACAGTCAAAGCCGGCCAACAACAGACCAACGGCAGCAGCAGCAGCAACAGCAACAGTAGAAATACATTCAGCCAAAGTGCGCTGTGCATTCGAAAGTGGCTTATCAACAAAACAAAGAGCCATGGTGGACATGGTTGCGGCTTACCGTAATTGGTGGCGGTCATGGTTAGCCATACAGGGAGAGGGGGGCCAAGTGCTGGGTGCGGTGTGCGGTAAACCTATACTTTATATGTATATGGCGCGTTGCAACGTGTTGCAGCTGCAGGTTCGATGCTAATTAACAACAACACCAACAAAACAGTTTACACACAGTTTTCGTATGGTCAATTTAAAGTTAGTTTGCCTCATTAGCGACATTACCAACAATCAACACAGTCACCGTCAACGTCATCAACATCATTATCATCGTCTCGTATGTACATTATACAAAGAAAAGTGAAAAAAAGTGCATAGGGCTGCCGGCTAGCTTTTATTTGTGTTTCCATTTGAACTGTTCATTGCCAGCAATTGGACTTTAAAGTGTCTTACAAAGCATGACCATCACAAATATTTATATGTTCATGTTCTATAGAAAATACTGTGCCTGTGGTCAGTTTTAAAGATCATTACACTTTCCTGCAAGACTAGTATAAAAATAAATAAATAATAAATTGCACCAAGTAAGAGCTAGGAAATCGAACAAACACTAAACAAAGACTTGAATGTAGTAAACAAATTTAAGCATTTAAAGTCGTTTGGTTATGTGTTAAGGAAAATGCATCTTTATATACCAAAAAATGGCGTAATAATATCAATTCTTTTTCTGCCTGTAATGTTGAAGCGTGTTCGATTTATGCCTTCATTAAACTCGGTATTAAGTTATTGATTTATGGAACTTGTCACTTCTTCCTTGTTGCGCCCCAGTACTGAACTCAATCTCTCGTTATTGAACAACTATTTAAAATAAAATTACTTTGGGACGCATTGTGTTATCAGGTTACGAACACCTAGGCGCCCAAGAGCGCAGCTTATCATCATGTTTGTACCTTTTCTTTCCAATTTGTTAATAAGAGAAACACGCCTTGTAACTAATTAACTGAATTACAGCAATGCAGCACCTGGTTAAAACCATGCTGGGAGCTTCCTGGTTATTGTTATTTCATAATTAACGGTAAACTAGTTTACATAAAGCTCAAGCCCTTAAAGGGGGCCAACCTGCCAGTTTAGATTAATGCGTAAATTGATTAAAGTCGCGCCTACTTTGTGGCAGCACAAAGGCATCCGCCGCTTGCACGTAAAAGCGCTAATGAAGTTTTTCGAGTTTTTACTTCTTTTTGAACCCAAGTTTCGGTAAAGCTAATTTCAAAATTTACTGCGATGACAGAACGCGCTTCAATGTATTATGCAAGTTATAAGCTGTCCCATTCCCCTAGCGATTCATTTCTAATGAAAGCGAACGCTGGGAAATTTCACTTTAAATGTTTGCATGGAAAAAATGTTAATGTACATTGAACAAATGTGGTTGTTGGTATTGCTTTTGTTGCTGTTGTCTGCGATCGTCGCGTTGTCTGTTGCAGGTTGCAGCGGGTCGCGCAGCGCAGCTCAGCTCAGCTTGGCAAACGCAACGTCACATTTTGGTGAAAGTCAACGACAATGACGCGACTCTTGCGTTTGGATTGGGTTGGGCGGCACTTGGGTTTTAGACTTGGGGGATTTGAATTGAATTAGGAGTGAATATATATATATGTACGTACACTGCGTGCGCTGCGTCTGATGAGCCACAAACTGCTGCCTAGGCCGTAGATTAGCAATATCAAACGCCAAATATCGTGTGCCGCATTCCGCTGCTGCCCGCAAAGCTGCACAAAGATGTTCAGAAAATAGTCAGTGTTGTCGCCAAACCAGCTGTTTAATCTGGCACTTGCATTGCCAGTCGATAGACAAACGGGCGATTTGTGTGGCCACATTTCGTTGCTCGACGCAGCGATGAAATAATTTAACTGCTTTGTGGCTGCAGCGTTTTCCATTTTTAGAAACCAACTGAGCGACAATCGGAGACACAATCACTGCAAGAGGCTGGACTCACAGCTCATCACAAGACCACATTACAAAACCAACGACAGACAACAACAAAAGCAGCTTGGAATTCTATACGGCACAATGGAAGCGAGAGCTTCGCAGATGAACTTGACCGTGAAAGTTTTTCAACGTCATCTCAACCCAGCAACTTACAACTACAGCAATGAGACTGAGACTAAATAAAAAAGTCGACTTGCAACAAGTGACGTCAAAAGTTAGTTTATAACGATCTTTTACTGGTTTTCAAGTAGGGATTCACAGTTGCACATGAGAACAGGAAATCAAAAACCAAGCATGCTGTCGACCAAACCAAGCGAGCGAGCACATGCCACAAATATTGTTGTGCCCCCCAAACTGAGTGATAAGCTTAACAAGTGTAATGAGGGAACACCTAAGCTAAGTATTTTAAGAACGTTATTCGAATAGAATCATACGAGCTAAAAAATTACCTGATCGATTCTTGCAGACTTCAACTTTAACTTTAAGATGATTAATAACAGGAGAGTATTTTTATATTTTATTTAAAATACATGTTTGTACAAAAAAAAAGCAACTGTGCAAAATGTCTTTGTTGTGCGTACATTGAATTATTTTATAAACTATAAATGCAAAATAATTTCTGCATGCATGCAAATAAATTCATGAGAAT
Organism: Scaptomyza cyrtandrae; assembly: GCA_035044605.1. NCBI lineage: Eukaryota > Metazoa > Arthropoda > Insecta > Diptera > Drosophilidae > Scaptomyza > Scaptomyza cyrtandrae. The sequence goes on from JAWNNS010000640.1 coordinate 12,255,364, forward strand.
ATGAACATATTATGTTAATTGACTTTGATTAATTGTGCTTAATGCTGGTAAATAAAAAAACAAGTATAAAGTACAACAACAAACAAAAAATAAAAATAAAACAAACAAAAACAAAACTTTTTTTTATCTGGTCAATTAGTTAAGTTTATAATTTACTAGGAAGTATCGCTTTGCTTCGCCCTGTTAAGGTTGCTAATAAGCAAAGCTAATAAAATTCTGAAATTTTTAAATACTATGGATATTATAACATAAAGTAAATCAACTTCAGTTTGAACAGAATTTTTTCACATTTTTAATGCAATTTTTATGAAATGACGCAATTGTGTATCATATAACTGATTTTTTTCTCTTTCTAAAATTATTCTATTCACATTAATAAAAATGATTAATTCCATAAATTAATTTATGAAAAAAATAGCAATAATAAAATACATTTATTTCAATAAAAACAATGAGCACCTGTCATTTGCATATACAAAAAACGCATAAAAGTAACAAACCAATTTTTAAAATATTATATATGGTTGCTTATAGAACTTGATTGGCAATCACAACAAAAAATTGTTATCATTTTTTAACATACTACCCAATTTTTTTGCTTGGACTTTCTTTTTACAGATCTTTTGAGTGATTCTAGACTACCGTTATACTATGATATCAAATATTTGTATACGGCATTTTTGCAGCAGCCATTATCATTTACATAAATCGAAAACAAGAACGTGCTCTTCAACAAAAGCGTCTTTCTTGTTGGTTTCCTTCTTAATGTGAAGCGTGCTGTATTTATTGTTGCAAATTGATTCGAATCAGTAATTGTGGGTTTAACTGAAAACATCGTTTACTTTGCCGGTAACAAATTGCAGGGTTAGAGCCTCTTTAAAAATCAATAAGACGATTGTTAACCAGCAAACATTCACTCGCGTCAAAAATATACACGATTTAAATCGTATGGTTTGTATTTTCAATACGATTTTAATGTTTATAATATTTACATATTTATTATACTTATTATATTTATATACTTAAATAATCGTCAAAGATGTAAATCATTAATGCTTTGTTTAAAATTGTCCAACAGCTTGATACCAGGTTGGACTTGATATTTGGATGTATGTTATTGCAAACTGAACAAGTTCTTGAAAATCCATTTGATATGATAAAACGATTTTTATAATATATATAAACATACTGTATCAAACATGATATTTTTTAATACCCATATACCCCAATCTGCTTAAGTTGACTACAAGTCTCAATTTGGTCAATGTTGTACAAGATTCGTCTCGCGTAACAATCAAATATTATTTGCTTTAAGACGTCAATCCTGTCAATAAACTGTGTAATATATATCTGATTGTTTGATTTGGCACGCACGAGTTTAACGATCTTTTAAATGTATATGTTATGAAAAGTAACGAGTAACAACCAAAACACCATCAAAGAGGAAGAGAGTTGGATGGTTTACTTGAGTCAAATGTCGTAGTCGTAAAAGCAAGTCGCACTTTTATGGTACGACACAAACGACCTGCTAAATGGTTTAGAAAACACTGACATGAAATTATTATTGCTGAGCCCGAACCCCTAAATACTTGTTAGTACACATGTTAAAAATAGAAAATTAATGGGAAGTCAAAACTGACCATACTCTGGGGACTTTATAGTAAGAGGCAACACAGTGGCAATTGTTAATAGCTTGCTGTCACGATCTTGTTTTTTGTATGCATAATAAGTTAGATTGGGTGTTTAGCAAAATTCTTAGTTGGAACTAGAGGATGATACAAAAGAAATGTGTTTGGTGATTGGCAGAATATTGAATGTTCTATAAAGTTAATTTACAAAATGTCTAAAATGACTCCTTATAAATATATAGTTTATATGTAGATATGAATATCAATTAATATAATTGTACATACTATCTACAAAAATGTAGTAACATTTTACTTTAAATAAAAGTTCAACTGTCATCTCATTTTAATATCTAAATTAATTTTATGCATAATTGTCGATATTAGTTACTCAATTGAAATTAGTTGTCATTTCAAAAAATACCTTGGCAGCGACTAGACAATAATAATATAATTGATCAAACTCTTACATAAGAGAGTTTAAAGCCAAAGACCGTTTGAGCAAAGGAATTAAGAGCCCCCAAAAATACATAATAAACAAACACAAACTTTTAAATCAAAGATGCGCGTGTCTCTGCGCCAATTAATATATGTTGATATATTTAATTTTTTAACGCATAAATGAATACGTTACGTTACGAATACAAGCTAACAAATCAACATTTGCGACTATGCCTACCGGCAGTGAAAGTGATAAGTCTATTGTATTGTGAATTTCATGAGTTGTGAAGTGTCTAAATTTAAGATCTGAACGCCAAAGTAAGAAGTGGCCGGCTAAAATTAGTTGGTGCTTGGCAACGGACGTGGCTGGGACGCCGACTCGGCCACTAATTGGTTAGAACAATGACAACAATCCTATCGAGTGATTGAGTATTTGCTTGCACTTTACTTAGTTGTTATATCTGCATTTGTTGTAACTGTTGCTAACTAACTGCTGCTACTGTTGCAACTGGCAGGCAGGCAGTCAGGCAGTCGAGCAGTTTTTTAAGTCAGGCAGACAGCTTGAATCTCAACAAGTTTGCAGCTTTAATGCGCGCTGTTCATGACAGTGACCGAGAGAGTTGGAGTTTCTGAGTGACCAGCCACCTACCGGCCGGCGCCCTTGTCTACAATGCGATCGTTGCAAATCAATTGCAGCGTTGTCGTCCTCCGCAATCGACACGGTGTGTATGTGTTAAACTGTATACTAGTAATGCGGCTACAACATATCGTATTTAAGCAGGCGTCCGTTTAGAATTTTGCAATACTTTTGCTCAGAACTTGTTACGTGTCGGAGGTGTTGTCGCTCTGTCGGTTAAAAGCGTTTCAAAAAAATTTGCAGTGCTGTCACATAATCACATCGCATTTGTTTTGATATTAATTCGCAATTCTTTTAATTTTTATTTAATCAACTTGCATATCTCATTAAATATGCATGTTATGTGCAGCTTGTTCTTACTGCTGTTGGTACAATGGACAGTAGATGGAAGTGAGTGTCGTGCTTTTAGTGATTTTTTCGTTCGTTTTTTCGTACAACACATTATCAGGTGTAATCTGTTATCTATGTGTGTTTTTGTTTAGTTTTAGTACAACAATATGGCCAACGTCTATTTGCTTATGAGCGGGGCAAGTGCGAATATTCGAAAACTGAAGTTTTCGGTAACTTGTTCACATCAAGCCTCGGCAGATTGATTGTTCAGCCAAGATCTCAAGCCAGTCTCCTACAATATGATCTGTATACGCGCTACAATCCACAGCTGCGCCAAATATTGTTTCCAGGGAATGTCGCGATGCTCAAGTATTCGGCTTTCAATGCCAAGTGGCCAGTCAGGTGAGAGTAGGGAGAGAAATTGATCATGTACTGTTTGCTTAACTAATTTAGTTACTTATTTTGTTATATAATTAACCAGAACAATACACAATAGAAGCCTTGACATTATTTATTTATGAAAATATGCATGTTGTAAAAAATTATTTGTTTAAATAGTGAATTTTTTTCTTGCTACTTTGCAGAGTCATCATACATGGCTGGACTGGCAAGAGCACCGCATGCTACAACGCTGCCATTAAGGATGCATATTTATCGCGTGGCAATTTCAATGTTATCATCATCGACTGGAGTCGCCAGTCATTGGACATTAGCTACAATCGCGTTTCCAAGCAATTGCAATCGATTGCCGCAAGTGTGGCGAAATTTCTACGCTTTCTGCACGACAATACAGGTGTACCTTTTGAGAATATGTATCTGGTGGGTCACAGTGCCGGCAGTCACATTTCAGGAATAGTCGGTAAGTGGCTGGGAGCAGCTGGTGCACGCCTTGGTGCCATCTTTGCACTTGATCCAGCCGGACTCACACAACTCAACCTGGGACCTTCAGAACGTTTGGCACCAACTGATGCACTCTATGTGGAATCCATACACACCGATCTCAAGCTGCTGGGAAATCCCACTGGCAACCATCTGAGCCATGCAGCCATTTTTGTGAACTGGGGCCGAGGTCAGCCACAATGTCCAAATGCAACGGCCACCGAGTTAGACTTTGCTTGCGATCATTTTTCTTCCATTTACTATTTTGCTGAATCGGTGCGACGGCCAATGTTATTCGCTGCACGGCGCTGCTACTCACTGGCGAACGTATTGACGGCGACGTGTCGTTGCAACAACAATGCGTTCTCATGTGCAGCCGATGAATACATGGGCGGTGAGCCGGCGGTGCCCAAATGGGGTATCTTTTACTTAAGCACAAGCGCACTGCCGCCATTCGGGACAGGCGATGGTATGGTGTACATACAACCACCCAGGATGTCAACCGTAATTCAGACAAGCGCGTTCAGAAGACTCGGTTAACAACAAGAAGAACGCAAACAACGAAGCGTGAAGCCAAAAACTATCTGTAGGCGTTATTTTAGAGGAAAACTATGAATCTATTTAAATATTGAATATATATTGTACAAAGTACACATGTAATACAAACTGGTTTAGCTTTGCTTAAGTTTTGGCCAATACATTGAAACTTGTGGCCATATTAAAACAAAAAAAACATTACCAACAGCAGCAGCACTGACATATAAATTTTATTTTTTTTTTTTTAATTGGTCATCGTGCTTGTCATGCGACTCGTTTAAGAATGCGGTTTTCACAAATTCAAGCAATATTCTTGCTGATTTAGTTTGATAAAAATTCAAGTCCAAGTTACTGACATTTATTGTGGATTCGCTTTACACTCGAGTGAAACAATTTGAAAAATGCTTTCAGAAGAAAATTGTCAAAATTATTAACAGTCAAAACTTGTGGCTTCAACAAACATTATAAAATTAATAGGAAAGCCATAAAATATAAATATTTGTACGAAATATGCGAATGTCTTCATTTTAAAATATTTAGTTAGGTAATAAACTGTTATAATTTGTGGTTTATAAGCAATTGACCCAAATGGCATATAACTTACCTGACTTGGTCCAATACGATAGCTGGCAATGTCCATTTCGTTAACGGCTAGGATTTGCTCAACGCTTATATCTTTGTTGTTAGCCAGCTCGCCGGCTAGAAGGCCGAAGCGACGCACAAACTCCAGCAATGGCACTGATTCAGGAAAACCCAGACGATGCAGACGAGCTGCCTCCAAAACTTGCGAGCCACGTAGCTAAAAGCAGAAATAGAAAGAATAGGAATTAAAACCAATTAAAGTAATATGATTTCGTTGTATTACCTGACTCCTTAACAGTGGCACATTGACCAGCTCCTCCTCGGTACTCGCCTGACTTAGGGCCGAGTTGGGTGAACCGTTTGCTGTATATTTGGCCTGTTTGCCTGCGTTGTGTTGCAGCAGATAGCAGTGCACAAAATGAGTGCCGGTGCGACGCAGGGTGTCAATAATGCCATCCACTGTGAACTTCACCTGCAGCATAATGGAATTTCGTTTGACGCCCGCTGTAGTAAAGGAGCGTCTTATGCTGGAAACGCGACGCAGTGACTGTGTGCCCTCCAGGCCGGCAAAGGAGCCGCAAAAGACCATAGCACCGGAACCGCGCGTTAATGAACCTATGTAGAGACGATTAATCTCTTCGCGACTGCTGTCCTGCAGCAGTGAAACAGCATTGCGTATACCGGGATGCTCGCGACTGTGCCGCACCCAGCCGTCAACGGCATACAGCACCGGATTGGTGCCTTGCAAATGATGCAGCACAAACTGACGTTGGCCGGCACACTTGCGCAACAATGTGTGATGCTCACGATCGCCATAGTGTGAGAACAAACGCTCAAGGAATGTGTCGTCATTAGAGTTTGGATAAATGGCCTCTTCATCCAAAAGCCTAAAAAAGATAATTCCAATTTAATAACATACACGACTTAAAGTTCGAATTTCACTCACCAGAGCAGGCCACGACGATCATGCTCGCGTAGATCCCGCTGTGAGGAGCGCACTACATGATTTTGCGGCGCCTTGTCAATAAGTGATATCAGCGGACCTGGATGACAGTCGGAAGCATGGTCCATTTCGATCTCCACTAGCTCTTGGGCATATCGATCACGTGGCGCTACCAAAGTGGTGTGATGGAAAAGCATTTGCAGACGCTCCTGCAGATAATTGTGACGCAGATCGGCCAGCGTGGCACCCACTTGTTGGCCACAGCTGGCTGGATTTTGAAAGCCCGGCGTATCGATCAGCATGATTGAAGCAATAGTGTGGGCTGATGTGCAGATCTGGCGATTAATCAGTGCCACCACTGCGGCCAGTGCCTCCGAGTAGAGTCCAATGACGAGCGCTTCTAGGCATTCCCAGGCCCACTCATGACCGCTATCAGAGGTAGGCGATTTGGATGGACTCAAACTGGCGCCCGTGGCATTGGGCTGGGTCAGACCAAATGCCGCCGATGATAGATCCTCTAGATTGACACCCAACAGGCTAGCCGCCTTACGCGCCGCTGTTGGGTTGGCAAATTGCGTGCGAGCCGTCGATCCGGTGCCCATTCTTGTAATTCCCGCAATGCCCAGATGAAAAATGGCTGCCAATATGCTCCAAATACCGCGCACCGCCTTTGCATCGATGTTTAGAGTCTCAAATGCCTGAACCGTACGCATAAAATCATTTGCTGCTCGATGCCGATCCTCAAGTCTCTGCGACAACGATATAAAGGGATGACTATCCTCTGATGAGATGTTTTCTAAATGCAGCTCCTTCTGCAGCAGGCCTGCTGCACCCGCCAACAGTCGCGTCATAATATGAAAACTGTGTTCGTGTCCCAGTCGGCGTCCAGCTCGTTGTCGTTCCGGCAACAGCACCTGAAGAATCAATTAAAGTGTTAGCAAGGCAATTTATCTAAAAGCAGGTTATATGAATTAAGCTTACCTGCAGCGAAGCTGATGCTATTTGACCGGTCTGATCGAAGTCCAAGCTGAGCAGCTGCGTCATTCGCGTCGCATTCGAATTGAGACATGTTCTCGTATTGCCAAAGGCCTCTAAAATTATGCACAGAGCATTCACTTTTTCCGCATTTATGAAATTGTTGTATGCACCTGCAAAATAAAGTCCAGAATTAAAACGAAATTTAACGAAAAATTGCCTTAACATACAGATTTCCTGTACTGATGCAAAGATGACTTTCATAAATCTCTATAAATATATTAAAAGTGATTAGCTAACAATCCCAACTAACTTATTTACTTTTCCTTAGGGTTAAATTTATATTGTAAACTATTTATATACGTTTCTATTCATGTTTAAGAAAAAATGTTGATTATCAGAATTCATTTGCATTAAAAATCTGTTGTTTACAAATTCAATTTAATGAAATAAAAAACTATTAAGAACAAAATAAAACAACAGTTATTTTTAAATAAAAGTGTTATGTTGACCGGGCAAAAATCTAGTGCAAGATGTAAAATTCAAGTTTAAAAACCTTTTAGCACTTTTGTACCTTATTTATCTAAACTTTTCTTTACTAACAACATTCTAGTTTTTTAACAGAAGGGACAATCAAATAAACAAACTATAAATGTAGCCCACAAACTGAAGCTTACAAGAGATCAGGTTGATAAGTCATTTCGCTACGATATGGACATACATACATATATGGTATAACCTGCGTCATTTGCAAAAAGTTAAATTACAGCATTTTACAATGATAGAACAATGAGAAATGGCTTGACAAATTGCAGCTGCGTTTTAAGACAAAATGCAAATGAACTAATCGAACACCAGATTGCATTTTGGTGTGGCACAAACGGAGCCAGCCCACAGCGTGAAAATAACTACAGATATAGCTACAACGACAACAACATCAATGTCTAGACATACCAGCAGCCAACGCCAAGTAGTTGAGCGCATGCTTAAAGCTTGTGGTCTTGCCAGAACCAGAACGACCCATGAATATAAGACTTTGATCGCGACGCGTTTCAACCAAACTCCTGTAGGCGGTTTGGGCCAGAGAGTAGACGTGGGGCGGCATGTCCTCCGTTTTGCAGCCGCGAAACATGGATACAACCTACAAGAAGTAGACAAGAGATAAATAACCCGAAACAAATCAAATCAAAACCAGAACAGCAAAAAACCAAACCAAACCAAACAAAATAAAACACAACCAAACCAAACCAGACCAGTCTCACCTTCTCAGAGTAGAGCGACAGCGGTGCCATGGGATTGACAACAAGCAGCGTGGGCCCCGCCTTGGTGTGTACCAAATTGCTCGCATATCGCTGTCGGAGGCAGTGCAGCACAGACGCCTCGTTCAAATACTTCAACTCACAGATGTCCTCAGCCAGATCCAAGGCGGCGCTATTCTGCTTCTCGATGTCATCCTCATCAACGATCAATTGTTCACCATTGTGCAGCAGTTGCACGCTCAGCTTATGGTCCTCTTGTGGCGTGCCGCTGGGCGGCAGACGCAGTGCAGCAGTGAAGCCACCACGATGCACCAACCACACTTGTTCGGGCTGCGAGGCGTCGGGAATATCCACATCGCTGACACTTTTGCCAATGCCGCCTGTTCCATTCTCGTGCCGGCTCTTTCAAATATAAGAAAAATCAGACAAATACAGTGAATGCTCGCGAATGAAAGTTTTCAAGTTTTATGATAATGAGAAAAGATTTTTTTTAAGACGGTAATAATAATATCGTATATACACTTAATATATTATTATAATTTCGTATATTGCAGTCGTATTTTAAAAAGCTTAAGACATTGTAAAATAAATTAAATAGTCGATTCAAGTTTTAATGCTTGATTTTCAAATGGAATCGTTAGACTTTTGAGATTACGAAAATGGAAGCACGTAAGATAATATTCTGCGATAATAAATGCATTACTGTGCATTAACTTAAACAAAAACTTGTTTTGAATCTCTTTTGATATGCAAAACGTTCCGATTCGCGAGCGATTACTGTAGATATATCAAAGAGAAATCCTTAAATTGGGGTCAATATATTGCTAGTCGCAACTTCAAGTGATTTTCTTTTTGTGCATTTATTTTTGGGTGTACACATTTTCACGCATTTATTCCATTTATTATACATACTGCCTAGTACTTCAGTTCAGTTCAGTTTAGTTCAGTTCAGTTCATCTCCACGCATCGTCAGATATTTTTTATTTTGGTTTTATTTTTGGTGCATTTCTAAATTTGATGATGTTTCTAAATCCTAATTAGTTGCGTAGACGCGACTACCAGCCCAGCTAGCAATAGCAAGAGACCCATTGCCAGTCCCAGACCCAGTCCTAATCCCAGCCCTTGTTCCCCCTAACTCATACCCAATTCAATTCCCATGCAAATGCTAGTGGGCTAGACGCTCTGTGTGTGTGTGTGTGGATGTGTGGATGTTACTGTGGCCTGCCGCCTTTTCGGTGGATGAGCGGTTGCGTTATGCAACTAGCCAACAACATCGTCGTCACCGGCGTTCATTTGGCGCTGCCAACACGTTCAGTTCACCATTTGGAGCTATAAATGGCATTTTACTCGTTGTGGCTGCTGCCGACGCAGTTTACATTTTGTGTGCTCCTATCTATGCATCTGCCGCATCTCCTCAGCACACACACACACACACACACACACAAACACACGCCCCACAAACCAGACACGACACGCCCCACCACCTCCTCCCTGTCAGAAATACAACTTTGCATTAAAGTTGTAGCTACAAATGTTGTTGCTGTTGTTGCTGTTGTTGTTGCATTCGTACTTTGTGGCGTAATTATGAAAATATTGTGCAAGGTTCAATAGCCCGCAATTAGAGTCATTTTCGGTTAAGCGCTGCTAATGGATCGACGGCAATGCACGCTGCCAATATTAGAAGTTATAGAAGCGATTAAACTTGTTCAAACAGGAAATAAATGTCGAGTTGCATTCATTCACACATATAGAATTTGAACAGTTTGTCTATGCAAATGTTGTGCAACTTGTAATCAACATTTGTAATTAAAGATTTGCTTTAGTGATATTCAAAGTAATCAAATAGAATTAAAATAATATATAAGTTTTTTTATAATTATATAATGATAAGTAATTTTTAAAATAACTTGAAACATTTTTTCTACAAATACAAAGAGTGAATTTAACTGTTAATTAGTTTCAAAAAATCTTGAATGGGGTTAAAGTTAATCATGAGATATTTGTGCCACATTCGCTTACAATCGCTTATTCCTCAAGGAGCAGATTTTAAGGCAACAATGATATCACAATCTCTTGAAATCTTCCTTAAACAAATGTATATTATAGAATAAATCAAATACACACACACACACCAAAAACATTTGTGTACATATCCATTTGTAGACACGCACACAACAAAGTTTTCTAAACATAAATGAGCTGACAAGCGTCTGTCCACTGTCAATCAATATGTATGTATGCAAGTATGTATGTATGTAGCTGCATTCGGTGCGATCGGTGCGGCAGAAGTGCAGTTCAATGAACTCGCCACCGTTTAAGTTGATGAAATACACAAACTAGACATAGAATGTGCGGACAGACCTTTACTAATTAACATGTATGGGGCAACCGAAAGAGAAACACAAAGTAGTATAAAAGACAAAAGAGCAAAGAGCGCGAAATAAAAAAACAGAAAAAAACCATATAAAACAGAACAAGCAGCAGGGCAGAGGCCACCAATTAAGTTCAAGCTAAGGTTTACCAAACGCTCAAAGCTAACTATTAAGATGTCATATCTAAAACTATCGTTTAGTTTGGCGGCAAAAAGAGAAAGACAAAGAAATGTACAGACACAGAGAAAACAACAAAAAAGTGGGCAACGTAGTAAATGAATACTTCCGCTCGGCAGGCCATCGCTGAGTCCATCGTTGTTAGCGTTGTGAGCCATAAAACCATAAATGCAGCGACAAGACGACCATATCGTTATTTATGAGGAACGGATTTGTGCCCACGCACCATTGTCGCACTCGCACTCGCAGTCGCAGTCCCAGTTTCAGTTTCAGTCCCTGTTCCTAACCAAGCATAATAAATGAAGAACAAAAAAACCTAACAGCTAAATCAGACATTGGGTCACGGTTCGACAATCTATCGATCCATTCATCGATCGAGTCGTAAAGGGCTACAAACTTTTCAACACTAAGCGACAAGAAAATTAAGAGTAAAATATGTTTTAGAGCAACTGTTAGTTGCAAAGAGCTAGACTAGCATTAAAGGGTTAGTTCAAGTTCTCAAAATATATAAACCAAGTACGTAAATATGACATGAATTACTCAAAAAATAAATATAACAGTCAAGGTTTGCAATAACTCTCAACCAAGCCTAGAATTTGTGACACACCTCAATAGATGACAAATCCAACACGTTCGCGAATATATTTTAGACACCCCCCCCATTAATATAAGTATGCAAAACATATTTAGGTCAGACAGTTGGGTTATTCATACTATTTCTTCAAATAATTTATATAGTTTGCCAAACAAATTTGCTTAAGCACAAACAAGAACTAATGTAACAACATATTCATTTGTAATTCAATATTCCAACTAAGACTCAAATATAAATCACAAAAATCATCATAAGTTATAGATTTTTACCTCGATTATTTAAGGAATGTTTGTACATATTATAATATAATTTATTTTTAACTTTCAATATATCAAAAATGAATCAAAGAAATAAACTTAATTTTTTTTTGTCCTTTATGTTCTTTAAAAAAAAATCTGGTTCTGGTTCGAAACTGTCTGTAAAAACTTTGTAAACTTGGACTTTTATCTAAACGAAGTGATTTTTACATTCTATCAACCCTACTTTTAATTTGCCTATAAAATTGTACCTTTGGTTATCGATAATTTTGTATTTTAAGATATTTGAGTTCTACTTATTGTGGCCCCTGCAACATTTAAAGTTTCCTGTTTATGTTGCATAGTGTTACTTAAATGCGCACCTTTTGCTTAACGCTTGCATCATAGTTTTTATAGTTGGCAGCGAGCGCGTTGGCCCAGATGGCCGGCCATTGTTGGCCAGCGGCATTTTGGGCATCGCGACGTCGCCGATACGAGCTGCGTATGTTGGGCACGGGTGATTGTGGCGCGGCTGCAACATATTTGGATGCAGCCACCGCCGAACTGTTCCAGGGCGGACGAATAGATGCAGCAATTGTTACCGCTGCTGCTGCTGCTGTTGCAGTTGTTGCTGTTGCAGCCATTGTTGTAGTTGCTGGTGTTGTGGTGATCTTGCCATTCTGGCGAAAGCTGCGAGAACGCATGGAGTTGCGCTCCAGAGTGGCTGGAGTTAGGGGAGTTGCTTCCTTGGAAGTTGCTTGCCTGCTGGCAGCAAGACGTGGCGGCTTGGGTGGCGCCACAGCAACAGGAGCAACAGTTGCCGGCATGGGTGGGGCAGCTGTTGATGATGTTGTTGTTGTTGTTGATGATGGCCAGCTGTTGGAGTTCTCAGAGCCGCTTTCACTGATCGTCTCGGAGCTAATGCTATTCTTGCGTTGCGCCTTGGGCGTGGCCTTTGTTTTGGGTGGCGTTGCCAACTTTTGTGACTTGTTGGTGCCACAGGCATGCGCCTTGCCCGTGCAGCCGCGATGAAAGGATGGATTAAGCCCAGAGCCCGGTGCTGCTGGCACGGCTGGCACAATGCCCCCGCGCAGCGTTTGCTCAAAGCTCTTTGGCTTGAGAAACATGATAAACAAAATAAACTGGCACGTATATATAGATGTGTGTGTGTGTGTGTGTTTGTTTGTTTAAGTGTTATGATATATCACTTGGCTAGTTAGATCTAAGCCAAATGCAAACAATTGTCATGGCCAGCCAGAAGGCACTTGGAGCATGACCAGCGAGATAGAGACGCACAATGCGAAACGGGAAGTTAATGTGAGAAACTGGAACGCGCCCAAAACCTTGGTAACGTTAGTCGCAACACACACAGCCTCTTGTTAGGTGTGTGTGTGTGTGTGTGTGTTGGTTTAAGCACTTAGCTCTTTGACATTAGAGACAATTGAATTGGCTGAAAGTGGCCAATCATCGTGCGATCGCCGCAATTGATTGATTGATCGAAATGCAAGACTTGAGTCACGAACGCGAGTTATGAATTAACCATTAATGCTTAACTTGAATCTTGAATGACAAGAATTATTTGAATTCACTGTTGATGCGGTTGTTGTTGTTGTTGTTATTGTTGCTTTAGTGGCTGCTGTAATCCGCGCAACAAAATTTCACAGTGGGTGTCTCGCGTTTCAATTTCCGTACCGAACTTGGGCAAAGTTTGCAGCGTACTGACAGCACCGATCCAACGACAACGACGACGAAGCGAGTAACAACAACAAAAAAACTCGACAAAAACAAAAAAAAATTATAAGAAAAACACACACACACACACACAAGCAGAAGAGGCAGCGACGTCAGCGCCAACTGCGACCGAGACAGCAGCTATTTGTGTAGGCAGCTGCCGCAGTCTAAAGTGGGTGTAGAAAAATGAACACAACTGCAATTGGGAGTCGCTGCTGCTGCTTACGTCGACGTCGACGACGACGTTGAACGCTGCTTACGTTGACGTTGACTTCGACGTCGACGATGTTGGTCGCTGCTTGTCGGCGGCTGTTCGTGTTGCCGCTGGCGGTTGGGAAAGGGAATGGAAGAATTCGGGGGACGGGGTTTATGTTTAGCTCTCTGCAGCATGTTGTTGTTAATGATGTTTATTAAAATGCAGTTCGAGTTTTTCCACAGTGTTGCCAAATCGATTTTATTTTTGTCTGCTGAATGAAGTGAGTAAGGCGCACAAATATGTCGACGCCTTTATGAACTTATCCAAACACAAACAACAACAACAACAGCAACAGTAAGAAAAGTTTTCAACAACAAGCAACAATTCGAACCTGACAACGTTTAATGCTGGCAAGGGCTGGGCTTGGAATTTTAACTGAATGATCGCTCAGGTGCTGACAATTTTTCAACACATTTGCTGAAATGTAAACACATTGAAAATATGTCAAACACGTTTCTAGCTTGGACATAAGTCAACAAGTTAATAAGAATTGCAAATCCGTATTTGATTTAATCTAAAATACTCTTTTACATTATCCTGTTTGTAATGTAAGCCAAGTATTAGCTTAAAGAAAAGTTTAGAAACACTGGACGCTACCAGATTAAAAGTTTAAGAAATTAGAATCTTCCAGAAATAAGAAGCATTGTTCTGAATGCCTTAAACGCTCTGAAACTAAAACCGCAGTTCTTGTTCAAAGTTTTTATTAATTCCTGGCAAAAAATATACCAAGCCTAATAACTGCTCTGAATTTAACTCGTATGTAAATCTATATTGAATCTTAACAAAATTGCATATTTAATATCTTTTCAGAAATATGCAAATTGTACTTGTGAAAGAACATTACAATTTTATTAGGAACAGTTCGGACAGTGTCACTAGAAATATTGCCTATATAAATATATATATTTATATATATATATATAAGTAATGACAGGAAAAAGTTCTGCAGTTGCAAATCAAATTAAGCCAACATTTTCATTTGAAATAGTTTTGACTGACTTTTTTTTATCAACTATAATTAAGCTTTGTCACACTAATAAATAAATACTATATATGATATATGCCACATTTCTATAAAACGCTCATTTCGACTATCAATTGTTTTTAAATATACGTTAATGGTTTTGTGACAGAATAAATTTAAGGTAATAAATAAAAGAGAAAATCATAACCAAACAAAAAGCTTGAAAAACAATTTTCAGCTTTGGTTTTGTTTGCTTTGTTCAATTTTTGAAACGATTCAAATATATATGATCATTAATATTTAAGGTAACCCCACAAATAATTAAAACTTCTTAAATACTACCATTTAAAAGCAGTGTCAGTAGTTTAATAACTTGCTTTCTCTCCAAAAAGAGAAGTTATAAGAATCAAATGAACTGTAAACACATAAATCTATCTTTAGAATTTTGTTAAAAAGAATAATATTTATCCTATTTATGTTTTGAGAATTACCGAGAGTGGTGGTACATTGTTTGAAGTAAATGTGTTTCGTCTTATTCATATTATATTTTATAAAACCTATCCTATAGACAGATTTCGTTACCTTTTCAGACCCCACAACGATAGTTAATGAGTTCTTGGAAACCAGTTTTACTTAAGACACTATTTAATTACTAACTATTATTAGTTCGATGGAAAAATGAAGTGATTAATGAACACTTGCAAGTAGTTATGCTTTTGTGCATGTTACACACATTGATTCCATCAATCAGGTAGGTAAACGCGAGACTTGCTAATGGATTCAGTTTGAGGCTGTGATCTTACCTGACGTTTAAAGCGTTTGCTGGCGCTGCGGCGCAGAGTGTTGCAGTTGCCGTTGTTAATGGAATGATCGATCTCCTCGACGGTGGCTGTGCTTGGTGCCATGCAACGTTTGCTCAACTCCACTAGCTCTGCCACGGGCTGAACCTGCAACATTACAAAAGAAAAATGTTGTTAGATATGTTTTGGTTTTGGGTTTAGTTAAAAGCAAGTGTTGGATTACGAACCTCAACGGTGACAGCGTCGCCACTGTTTCGTATCATCTCGATGATTATCTCACGCGATAAATCGCCGACGGGCGTTCCATTAACCCTAATTAAACGATCGCCCGGCAGCAGACCCGTCGCACCACCGCCGGCACCTGGTTCCGCAAAGATAACGGGACGAAAGATGGGCGACATTAGCGATCCGGTGCGATCCAAACAAATTGCCTTGCGCAAGCTGAAGCCAAAATCGTGGCGAGGTGATTTCTGACGTTTTATGACCAGCTGCCTTGGAGGTGGCAACTGCACCAGCTTGACCGGTGGCAACGGCAATTGAACATCCTCAAATGCATGCACGCGCGCCCATTGATCGATGCCTTGGGATTCGCCAACGGGACTCAGTGAGAATGGCGGCGTGGCAAACGAGGAGTTTGTGGTATCTGTGAGACTGTCTGCACTCGGCGACGGCGATGTCAGCACATGCAAATGGGCAATCTGTGTGGGCGTCTGTGGTGCGCCATAGCGCGCATTTGCCGGCAGCGTCATGGCACGCTGCTGTGGCACATTCTCGCCATCGCTGCGCAAACTCTCAACGGATGTGAAAGAGGTGCCATGCTGGCTAGAATTGGAGCCACCGCTACCACCGCCACCGCCACGGTTGCCCTCATACAGTTGCTCATTTTGCATGGTGTTGCGCATCAGCATTTCGGGCGTGCCGCCGCCGCTGCCGGTGAGGACAATCTCCTCATGCACGTTGCTCATATTACTCCGCGAGCCCTTCAGTATACCACGCTTGGGCGGCTTCGGTGGCACTGGCGGTAAAAACCGATTCTGCTTGAAATACACACAAACAAAACATTTCATTAATACTCTTTAAACATTTATTTCATGGGAATGCTCACCTTTAATCCACCAGAAAGCAGCGAGTGTGTGACCTCAGCGTAATTTAAACTGACGCCCATGCCAGCACCATTAGCGGCTCCACGACTTTCGATGTGTGTCATCACAGATGCAACAATTTCCTCATTGCCACGATCCTGTTCTGGGCCTTCATTGGCATTCCCGTTCCCGTTGCCATTGCCATTGCCATTGCTATTGACGCTGGCGGAATCGGCATTGAGGGCGGCAAAGAAATCTGCACTATAATCGGCTGTTATGCCGCTGGGTAGCTTTTCCTTTTCCTTGCGCCGTCCGCGTATCTTCAGTGATCGACGCACCTCCTCCAGACGCAGTAGCTCATCGGTGCTCATGCTGCCAGTAACTCCACCGGTGCTGCTGCCTTTAGCCTCTTTGCGCAATTTCTTTTCCCGCTTGCGACGCTCCTTCTCCTCATCGCCGGCGCTTTTCTTCATAAAGTTAAACATCTTTTCTGTTAGTGTGTGTGTGTGTGTGTGTGTGTGGGTCCTTAGAAAACTAACTGTAAATGATGGGAAATCAATGTTAGTTTCATTTCAAGCCAAAATGTTACTTAACTGATTAGAATACAAAATTAGCATTGAGCAGCGTTTGACCACAAAACTAGAAAATCAGAATTCTAAAATCACTGATCTTGAATTTGAACTCTATTTATTATAAGGTGTACTCAAAGCCAATGCAGTATTATAACGAAAAATATTACTTATTTTATCGACCGCTGAAATTTCATTCTAGCATTTACCAATTAAACCTCTTAAGGCTTTTAATTCTATTATAACAACAACAAGCAATGATAAGGTATGTGATTTTTGTCGATAATATATTTTGTACTCAGGTTTTGTCATTATTCACTTTCCCACCTACAACATTACTATACACATACACACTCACAAACATATTTTCATAAATACATGTATACAAGCATATATGCACAAAATGTGGACACCAAAAATATATGTTTTCTTTGTGCAATTAAACTATATTTTTTGTGCCTTGGAGCTTTATTTTTTATTTTCATAAATTTTTGTAACTTCTGTTTCAATTTATTTCAAATAAAAACTATCCTAAACTATTTCCTTTCACAACGGACCGAAGCACACTTCGGTTTTTTGAGCCGGTTCACTTCCACGTTCGGGAGGGGGGGATTTAGCAATATTGCAAGTTCAAGGGCGTGCCCAACAGTTTTGCACTTTTTTTTTTTGTCTGCAACTAATTTGATTTGCACTGCCCCTGCCGCTGGCCATGTGACCACCCACCCGCATTGCTCTCGTTTTGTAGTGCGGTTAGTTTTTGCATTTTTCTCTTCTTTGTCGTCGTTCGCCGCAAAAGAAACCCTGAGACCAATGCACTCGCACAAACAATCATACAACCACAACAGTTAACTGTTTTTCTTCTTCTTGCTTTAACGTGTGTATATATATAATTGCAAAATCACGTAAACAATGTGTCAGGCATGCATATTTTCGTTTGTCTTGCAGTTTGCTTTGGCTTTTGTCATTGAGACTCGCCCCCATTTATTATTGTTTATTTAATTATGCGCTTTCTTTTTCCCATATTGTATACAATTTTTGTTTTGTTTTCACACAGACACTCACACATACACGCACAAATGTGATACTTGAGGGCCCGTTGTTATTGCAGTTGTATTTGGATCTGCATTTGTATTTTGTTTTTGTATTGATTGCCCCCAGACTCGATTGCATTTCATATTTTAGCTGTGCTTTATGTTTCTTAACTTTATGCACACCTCAGCCTCATTATTTATACAATTCAATTTGTGCTTATTCGCCCAAAAACACAACCGAAAAAACCAATAGACACACGGAGGGTGGAAGTGGAACGTGCTGCAAGCAAGAAGCAAAAAAAAAGAAAGTTGCCAGCCACTCGCGAAGTCAATAACACCTTTGTTTTTGCAGTTTTCTACGCCTCTTTTGATAAGCCAAGCAGCACGTACCAGTCAATGTTTTTTCCTGAATACAGAGCACACACTTGGTGATGGCATTTTTATGAACGCCACGCAAATTGTACCCTTTACCTTTTTGCTACTTAAACAATGCGCACAATTACGCGATTAGCATAAACAAATGTTTTTAGTTTAAATTCTACAAATTACAGAATTTCACCGTACCGACGACGACCCATCGGCCAGTGTGTACACAACTGCAGAGTAGAGATGTGCTACTGTCGACTAAGCATGTATCGCTTTCGTCAAAAATATCGATAATATAATAAGGGCAGTGTGCACACACCCATGCAATAAGTATGGCAATTTTTGTGAGGCGAAAAAGTGCTGGGTAACGGCAGTGAGGAGATATGTCTCCAATTAACCAATTTTCGCTTATATAGTGGCCATACCTGTTATTTGACTGTCGCCTACGCAAAGAAAAAAAAACTGTTGCATAAATAAGGCGAACCCGACTATACGTCTCGTACCTAATGTACACGTACATACTTAAATGTTCGGATGCCAACCCAATTTTGAATTACTTAGACTTTTTTGTGGCAGTTAGATTATTTGTCAAAGTCGGCCAGATCGCACAGTTGTATCATGTAGCATTCATTGAAATGACAGTCTAATAAATTGTTTAATATTACTAGTTATTTTTTACTTGTCTATCTAATTTTGTAATTTTTAGCTTATGTCCTTAAAGATTGTCAAAACTCAAAGGAACCAATTATGCAGAAAACTCATATGTAGTCTTAAATTTACTCCCAGACGTAATGCCTATTTCTGCATCATTAACTCAAGCAAATAAGATATTCGTGAGGTTCATTTCACAAAATAAAACGTACCTGCAATAAATCTATAAACGAATGTTAAAGTGTTTTCAGATTGAAGATTTGCTGCCACAGTACTGTATTGTGTATTAATTTGATTGTCATCCTACTATAATCAACGAGTATGTTAATAATAAGGACAATAAATGTTAAGTATATGAGCACAAAATGCGTTTAGTTTATGGTTAGTGTTAATGTGGTATTTATTCATTTAAACATTGTTCAATAAGTCATTAGTGATCTACCTAATTGAGACTATACATACATAAGCATATATGCTTATTTTTTTAGTTAACAGTTGGACGGCGCGCTGTTTTCATTTCACAGTCATAGTGGTTGACTATAATGCTACAGAGCTGTATGTTTTATATCGCCGAACCTCCTCAATGTTTCGACCTACCACCACAATATATGTGCCGTCTATCGCAAGACCAAAAAAAGTGAAGCGTAAAAACCAAACGGTACATCTACATGGAAAAATAAGTGTGAGTGCGTGTGTTTATGAAAAATTTAATTTCAACATAAATATTATGTGCATCAAAATAAAAAACAACTTTCGAACATTTCAACAATTGTGTAGCGAATACGTATTCAATTGTGTGTGGCCTGGGTGTCTGCAATACAGACACACACACACATATATATATATATATATACACTCACAACACACTCACTCTTAACATACAACAGAAACAAAAACAACATACGTGAGTTGTCGCTGCCGTCACCGTCACCATTCAGCAGCAGTCTGCCTTTTACATTTGCAAAAACAGTAAAAATCCAAACAGCAAAAGCAAAAATTTGTTCTGTTTCTTGAATAGGTGGGTTTAACATTTTTTCAGTGGCCTGCAAATGCAAGTGATATTTCTTATGCCAAATTCCAATAAACAGCCGTGGCCTTTGTTATTGTTGCTCGCTCGCTAGCTTAAAGATTCATCGGCGGTGGCGACGACAGCGAAGACGTCGACGTCGGCGTCTGCCCCCGATGGTAATCTATCTCTGTGTTGCTGTGTGTGCGTGTGTATTTGCGTGCATGTATATATAAATACATATATTATATATATATATACACGTGCATGTGTGCGTGCGTGTGTGTGTGTGTGTATATATGTGCGATTGATAACTGTATTAGTGTCTAGACATGTTGCTGACAAGGCTGCAAACTCGAAAAAAAAAAGTTGCTTGCGGTTCGGTTCGCCGGTTCGTGTGCAGGTTCCTCCTAATAAAAATCTTTGCCATTAAATAAATTTTATGTATTAATATACACATATGTACATACATATATATTTTTACATAATTGTATATGTATGCATATGCATATGTATTTTTTAAAGTCAGTTGCGTTCCGAAACGATGTGGAGTCTTTTGTGTTGCTGCTGATCACTTGATGCTTCGTACATGTGTATTTATTTGTGTACATACATACATAAAAATTGTCTGTCGAGACATGTACGCGTCTCTTCCCCCACCTCCTTTACTGCCCCCGCCCACACATGGCCTCGCACTTTGCAATGCAGACAGACAAACATACATATATAAATATGTGCGTCTCATATGTGCGTTTGTATGTGAGTGTGTTTGTATTTTGTCGATTTTATTTTATGTACATTTGTTTACAGTTTTAGATAGCGAAATTTGTACAGCCGGCAGGGGCAGCCACGGCACGGCGTTGACATTTTCGCAAATTGCAAATGAATATGTCGTTGTTGTTTTTGTATATATTTTTTTTCAGCTGCGATCATTGCCGCACTCTCTGACACACGCACACACAAACACATATATGTACTGCATTCATAGAGAATTTAATACACAGACACATATACACGTGCCCCTCGCACCTTTATCGCTTGCTGCGATCTGAACTAGCGGGCCACACAGAGGCAGCAAGCGAGACATGCAAGCACACACATGCATACAAACACACACACATATACGTACATACATGCATATGTTTGTATGCGTGTAAGTTCATGAACAGCCGCGCTCCGTCGACTTGTTGTGATTTAATTTCGCGGTAAATGCAATCGCTAAAAATTTGCTCGTATCGCCGTCCGCGCTTTGGCTGCGTAACATGGCGGGGAATTTTGTTTGAAGCTAAACAACAGCAGCAACAACAACAACAATAATTGCGACAGCAGCGTTGCCAATATGCTGGCGCCTCTACATGTGGGGCGCACAATGACTAAGTGCAAGAAATAGAGAGAGACCCCAGGGAGGCGCCCGTGGTGCGGCAGCCCTTTTGCGAACGGAAATGCCGTAAATGCTCGGTTTTATTTTTTCGTTAAATTTTTATTATGGTTTTTTTTGCGATCGATTCTATTTTGAACAGTTCTGCAGCTGCTTTTGCTGCAGCTGCTGACGCAAGCGCCAACACTAATAACAATAAAAATATGTACGATAACAACAACAACAACAACAACAAAGGGCTGTGCAATTTGCCATAAACACGCCAAAAGACAATAATAAAATATGCATATGCGTATTTACATACGTATGTGTGTGTGTATGTGAGTGCATATTGGAGATGGTAACGTGCTCAACTTTTTTTTTGTGACACGAAAAATTAAATATCACCAAGCAGAAAAATTGATTAAAAATACCAACTTTTGTGAGAAAAAAAAATATTTTTTCAAAATTTTAAAATCGGGATGTTGTTTTCTTCGTGTTGAATATCTATTGAAATCATTTTGTGGTTTGTAATTGCAACTTCAATATGAATTTACAAAACTATTGTAAAATCTGTATGGTTGCACCTATATCTGGAGAATATGATGCACTCGCTAAAATCCTAAGAATCGTATTTATTTTTTTGTTTTTCTCTACTTTTCCCAACAAGTGCCCTAATTGTAGACTCAGAAGACTGGGGTGTACGGAATTGGATTGCTTGGTGCATACGGAACTGGGAACAGCCTCAAGACGAATTACTTACCAATCGCGCTGCAGAGGAGATCGACTGTGGTTGCCACCACCGCAACAAGATCTGCCTCCATTACGCCTACGACAACGTTTACGCCCACTGGCAGTCGATTGGGCTTTAATTTCAGCAACACCAGCAGCACTTCAAGCAGCAAAAGCTACAACAACAACAACAATAATATTAACAACAATTACATCAACACGTCGCAATTCAACAACTTCAACAACGAGGTGTACGGCACGCCGCATCCAATAGCGACGGCAACGGAAGCCATCATGTCCTTATCAGCGGCGGGCACATCGCCCACAAGCACCATTGAGCCTTTTGTGGGCGCTCGCCCACATATCGTTAAGGAGGGTTGGCTTCAGAAGCGCGGCGAGCACTTCAAAAACTGGCGACAACGTTACTTTGTGCTACGATACGATGGAGCACTAAACGGTTATCGCAGCAATCCGGCGAATGCACAGTCGGAGCAGATGCTCAATGACTTTACCGTACGCGGTTGCCAGATAATGTCCGTGGATCGGCCAAAGCCCTTCACATTCATCATACGCGGACTGCAATGGACAACGGTGATTGAGCGCACATTTGCCGTCGATTCGGAAGAAGAACGTCAGGCATGGACCGAGGCCATTCGCAATGTGGCTAACCGGCTTTGTGAAATGGGCGAAACGGCCATGTCGCCATCGGCTCAAACAGATATGGGTGATGTCGATATGGCTGGCATTGCTGAGGTTGAACTATCCGAACAGTTCTCCGTGCAAGGCACCACACGCAACAGCAGCGGTGTGAAGAAAGTGGTACGTAATTGAATGGCCTTTTTAAGATTGATGTATCCGTTTTAATTGAGCTTTGTTTTTTTTTTTTTTTGCAATAGACACTCGAGAACTTTGAGTTTCTCAAGGTACTTGGCAAGGGCACCTTTGGCAAGGTGATTCTGTGCCGTGAGAAGGCCACAGCTAAATTGTACGCAATTAAAATTCTCAAAAAGGAGGTCATCATACAAAAGGACGAAGTCGCGCACACATTAACCGAAAGCCGTGTGCTTAAGTCAACAAATCATCCGTTCCTTATTGTAAGTAATGCTGCTTTATTTTATTTTTTTCGTTTATCACACTTCAAGTGTTTGGTATAATCTGGGGAAATACCCCTTTACAAAGGGGTTTGTTTACTTCAGACCGTCTTGATAGCAAAATATCGCATGTCGAATTTTTTTTGTTTCTGTCAAACAATTGAGAACAAGTTGTTAATGAGTTGTTCACAACATCGGTTAGCCAAAGTTTATTTTGTACATGTATATATATATATATTTAATTAGTTTATTTCCAAAGCAACGGCACCCGCATAAATTGTGGGTTTAATTCTTAGAAATTTAAGTTGATAAATAAATTGGTGGCTTTCAATCCGTTTTAAAAGTGTACGGGTAAGACCACAACAAGCGTTATTAAACAATTTAAAATTGTATCTAAAGTGTGCCAAGGATTAAAAAGTATTGTAGGGATATAGTATTTTGACTGTATTTGTAAAGATCCTAGAATTTAGGGAACAACTTTTATTGACCATTAAGTAATTAACTTTGCGCACAATATGATCAATGCGACAAATTTTGTTGTTATTGTAAGATTTGATAAAGTAGGTATTAAGGCTAGTTAATGCGTAAATATAAGATTTATCCTTGACTGAAACAAATATTTTGCCTTTATACTTTGAAACATTTATTTTTCTTTACACAAAATTATTGAACACTATGTACATGTACTATATATATATATATATATAATTCTTTTGCAGTCACTAAAATATTCATTTCAAACCAATGATCGTTTGTGTTTCGTCATGCAATATGTGAATGGTGGGGAACTGTTTTGGCATTTAAGTCATGAGCGTCTATTTACGGAGGAGCGAACTCGTTTTTATGGCGCCGAAATAATATCGGCGCTGGGCTACTTGCATTCGCAGGGCATTATTTATCGTGACTTAAAGCTGGAGAATCTTTTGCTGGACAAAGATGGTCACATAAAGGTAGCCGATTTCGGGCTGTGCAAGGAGGACATCACCTATGGCCGTACAACAAAAACGTTTTGTGGCACACCAGAATATTTAGCGCCTGAAGTATTAGACGATAATGATTATGGACGCGCGGTGGACTGGTGGGGCACCGGTGTAGTTATGTACGAGATGGTAAGCAAGATAGTATATATGTATATAGGTATACTAAATCAATTATTTTTTTTAAATAGATCTGCGGTCGTCTCCCCTTCTATAATCGTGATCATGATGTGCTCTTCACGCTTATATTGGTAGAGGATGTGAAGTTTCCACGCAATATAACCGATGAAGCAAAAAGCCTGTTGTCTGGTCTGTTGGCCAAGGATCCTAGAAATCGCTTAGGAGGCGGACAGGATGATGTTAAGGAAATACAAGCGCATCCATTCTTTGCGAGTATTAATTGGACAAATCTGGTGCAAAAAAAGGTAACAATGTTATTATTAGACAATTTTAGCGCGGTATTATTTTAATTTTGATATATTTCACTTTACAGATAACGCCGCCTTTTAAGCCTCAGGTGACATCTGATACAGATACACGATATTTTGACGAGGAGTTTACTGGCGAAAGTGTTGAATTGACACCGCCAGATCCCACAGGACCATTAGGCTCCATAGCCGAAGAGCCGCTTTTCCCGCAGGTATGCTTTACATTATGCACATTTCTCTTTTGAACAAGGAATTTTTATACCTTTTTTTTTAATCGGTATTCACAGTTCAGCTATCAAGGAGACATGGCCTCTACATTAGGCACCTCGTCGCACATAAGTACTTCCACAAGTCTCACATCGATGCAATAGAACAAGCTACAAGTTTTACAAGCACACATACAAAAAAAAAAAAAAACAAAAAAAAACACACATACATAAATACCACGCATCATGTTCTGCTTCATCACCTATACCCATATAATATACCTAGTTATATAGAAATGGGAAAATTGCGAGCAAAACAGAAATAAAATTTGTACCGCTAAGTTTATACACCACTAACAACAAAAATTGAATGATAGTAACTTATTTTTCATAAATTCAACAATGGCAAACAGCAACAGCAAATAACAACAAAGCGCAGCTGAAAAACGTATAGAGAAGATAAGAAAACGTTGAACGAACGATATATAAAGAAAAATAAAAAAATAGTTTATTACATATGATAATACATATAAACTTATATATACATCTAAATATAACATTTTAAGCATAACGTTTAAAGTGATTAGTTAATTTTTAAAAGCAAAGTAAAACACTTATTAAGTGCATGAGTAAACAGCTACACACACACACATTTACACAACCATACATAAATAAACAGTACACTAAAACACTTAATACATACACAACTCTTCTAGCATATAGGCAAATGAAGTTTATATAACTGTGCGAAAAGAAATCGAAATACACACAACCAAACCAATACATAGACAGACACACACACACACACAAGCAAGACCAAACCTATACTTAGACAGACACACACACACACACACATACACGACCACAAAACTTACAATATACGCATTATTTATACTCCAAAGAAGCAAAAAACAAAAACAATTACGAGTTATATTTAATGGTAAAGTTGCCTCTGATGTGCTGTGCTTTATGCAAGAACACAACACAACAACAACAAAAACTAATAGTAATAAACAAAATCAGTAAAACAACAATATTTTCAACTGCATTAGCGTCATTGAGCGCCAATTAAAACAACATTTTCAAAAGCGAAACAAAAAATTATAAATGGAATTTGCTTTTTTTACACAAATATTTGTAAATATTTATATACAACAAAAAATCCATTTTAAAACAAAACAAACAAAAAACAAAAAAACGAAAAGAAAATACAAAAATTTCCATTTTTGAATTTGAAAAAAATAACAAAATTTATTGCCTAAAATGTTGGTCATTTGAGTTTCGGCCTTGCAAAGTTCTTTGAAAAAGCAGTTTGCTTGAATGGGAAGAATACCTAAATTACAGAGTAACGAAACAAGTAAAAAAAAAAAAAACAATAAAAAAACAAAACAAAATTTGATATTTTTTATAAACAAAATAAATTATTAAATAAATATTGTAAATAAAAAGTATAATAAAATTAAATCATGTTCAGGCATTTCAACTAAATACAATACCTACAATAAAAATATAATCTCTCTTCTATATACAAAGAAAAACATAAGCGAAATCTTATCAATTGAAATACTATAATGAACAAAAAACAAATAAAACATATTTTCTTAAATAAAAATCAAAATCAAATTACGAAAAGTGCTTGCAAACTAATCTAAATAATAAATGCCAAAGAATCGGCGAAGCGAATGAAACTCATAAGGAACAGCCGCAAGTTTTTAAAGCTGAATAGGTGAGTTCGAGTTTAGCTTATATAATATGTAAGATGATGATCACAAGTCCAGTAGTTGATTAGCAGTTGTGGCAAAATACAGGAGCTTAACAAAAGTTGAGTGTACATAACTTGCACTTTAAAATGTAGCCTGTTTTGTAATCAGATTAGATCAAATCTGGTCAATAAAATATGCACTTGGACAACTTTAAGCTCCATTACATTCTCCTTCTGTATTCATTGAGCGATAACATCATGCATATGGCTTTTATCACACTGCTTAACGCGGCAACTTTTGTTGATTGATGAATATAGTTTTCTACTAAATTACTCACAAAGCTACACAGAATCAAGAATCAAGCAATTTTGAGGTTGCTGTGGGACAACATCAGAAATCTAGCTAGCCAATATCAGGACAAAGATTCATGTATATGCATCCGTTCAACTTCAAACCGATCATGCAGCTCTTAGGAAAAACTTTCATAAGCAAAGCTTATAAGAACGACTACACAACGATTTATACTAACGCAAATTTTGTAGGTACAATACTTATTTTGAGTTAAGCATTTCGTTTTTTAGGAAATTTTCGTTGACTTAAGCAAACAACTGAAAAAGCAAAATAAATAGCTGACCAAATAATCAACCAAAATCTGCCAATGCCATAAAAATCGGCAAGCTTTTATAAGAATTAATTAAAACAATAAAAATTGAAGCAAACATAAAATTGAGATATCGTAATCAAATTTCAGCAGCCAACACAATTAGATAAAGTGCATTACCACAATATCGCCAACGTATCAAACTTTAAGTTGTATTTAAAACAAAACAACCACACTCCCCAAATGTTGGTTAATTTAGTTAATACCACAATATACCAAAACACTGTGCCCACTATCAATGCATTTCCAGATTTCCCAGATTTGCCACCACAACGAGCTCAATAATAAAAATAACAGCAATTTGATATTGTTTTTAATGAGTTGTTAGGGAAACATTTGATTTTTTGACTTTTATACCATGTAATGCAAACTACGATGTGTTCTAAAAAAAAAAGGTTTGAAACTTGACTAAATTTCTTGTCAGATCGAAGATCAGGTCAAGCAACCTAAGTTGTTTTTGTATTGTGAAACAATTAAAATGCATTAATAATAATGAAATGAATAAAAACAAACTAAACAAATGATTAGATGTAATTTATATAATTTTTGATAAGCGAAAACATTGCATTTTCGCACAGTTTTAATAATTACACTAAGTAATAAGTAAAGAAAAAAAAAAAAATTAAAAAAAAAGAATAAATAAATAAATATAAACATTTGTAAAACAAGAGCAACAACTGAACAGGAACCTGTAGATAATATACGATCTACATAGGTATGATAATGATTAATTTATACGCGCTTACGCATACCAACATGCATACATAAAGATAATATACACACACAACCACACACTATATATATATATATGTACATCTATATATAAACTAAATACATATATAAAATATACATATACCATGTACATGTGTATGTACATATGTAGCAATGGAAAAAACAAAAACAATTATTATTTATATAAATAAATAAAATTTACATATAACAGATATTTGATAAAAAAAAAAAAAAAACAATTGCCTTTATTGCACTCATTGAAAATGGGTGAAAAAGGTATAATGGCTTTATGCAAAAATACGCAACACACAAAAATAAGCATCTTCGACCCCATAAAGTATATATAGCCGAATCGATTTGTAACATAAGCTCGCCGTATACTTAGGCAGTACAAGTTTGTTTCAAATTTTCGATAACTCTTCCCGTTTCCGATAGACACATGTTAACGGTAGCAATTCTATCTTGTACTTGGAAAACTTGGAATTGGCTTTGAAACTATAGAAGAAATAATAAAAATCTGTGAGACTTGTATTGAAATCGGTTGAGAAAGACCGGAGATATGGAACATTGAAGTTAAGTCAAGTGTGCAGTATACACACACACACAAGTACTTGCAAGCAATGACTGTTATTTATAGGGTTAAGGCTATCTTCTAGATGGGATTTTTCGACTACAGCCTTCTTACTTGTTTTGAAATGGGAATATGATAATGATTAATATATGCAAACAGATAAAGACATTTTTTAAAGAGCAAGAGAAGAAACTTTTATGCTTGGATAACAACACATAACCCTAAGATGGCTGTAAAAATATATATAAAGAAATCATTTTGTGTTAAATGGTCAAATGGTGAAAATGCTTTGTTTAAACCCAACTATGTTCTACACAGAGAGACACACACCCATACAGAACTTGTAACCCTTGAGCTTGACTCCCCGCCTGGCGGTGGCTTTATTGCAAATTGGGTCATGACAAAAGCTAACTATGTGGCATGTACACAAAATACCAAGAAGAAAAAAAATTAAGCGGAATAGCGAACATGACCGACTTAAATATTCGGGAGCAGCCTGAAGGTGGTCAGGCATTCAGGCGAGGGGAGGACGCTGGCAGGCAGGCAGGCTGCAGTGCGTGACAGGCGCGCTTTGAAGGTGTCCATGGAGTGCGCTATGTGAACAATGCGTTTTGTCTGATGATTAATTGCAACGAAATCTTGGAGGCCACAGAGCCGACGCCGCTTTCCCCAAAAAAGCAAACAGCAAAACACATAAATACATACATAAAAACATATATTATATATGTATAGGAATATGTATATATATATATATACATGTTGCGAATGTAAGACAGAATGTGTGTCGCAACGCCAGGCGGATATATTATCTATGACATGAAGCTATTAATTTTTAGCACTTGCCCCAAAAACAAAAAAAAACACAAAAAAATTATAAATTGAACGCGACCAGAGCTATGTGCATGAGGAAAGCGAAAGTGAAGCACGTTGAAAACAAAATAATAAAAAAAATACCTGTATTGAACGTAGATTGGATTTTGGGCTGGGTTTCAGCCATAAACGGGCGCTGTGCATCCTTAAGTTGGTTTTGCCAAACCTTGGTTTTAAGGCCAGGCCCTTGAAAGACGCGCTAGGAAAAGTGCGATTAGTGCTTTCCCTTTTAATGCTTTTGTCGTTACTGCTGCTGCTGCGACAACTTATGACGGATGACATCAAATGCAATGGTAAATAAGGTGTTAGTGTTAACAACAATACCGAAGGTTAGATACACTTAATAACAACAGTTACATGATAACAATGAAAAAAAAAAACAATATGCTTACCAACTACGAATTTTGTATGTGTGTATAGTGTTTTTTTTAACCTCTCAAGTTTTTTTTTATTGTTTTTATATTAACTAATATTATTTCACATTAATTAAATTCTAGCATATGTTATTACATTAAAGTTAAATGCCACTAATCAACTGTTCGTTGGCAATAATTTCGGTTATTATTAATATTGTTCCTGAAAAATATATATACATATATTCACGGTGCTGCGAAACTCAATGCATTCAATATTTGACAGCCAGTTTTCTATGGGCTCAACACAATAAACCTAAGCCTTGATTAATCGATTGAAATAAAAAAAATACATATGTATATATTTTGTAATCCAACTACGCGAAAAATAATGCTAAAAACAAAAACCAACATTTTCTTTAGTATGTTTTGGATTGGCTTCAGTTTTGTTACATGATACTGCCACAGAAGTCGTTGTTATTAAAATTGCAAATTTAAATATAAGTTTCAGATACGTTCAGAAAAAAATATCAAATGATCACGACTATAATTGGTAGCATGTTTTCCTGTCCATTGTAATCTACTGCAGGCTTTCGTGCTGAAGTAATTCAGGCCAAACCTATAGGACATGGTCCGGAGAAACAGTTATGACAAAGCTATTGTACCCTTTGTCAAGTGTAGCTGCTGCGTATCGTTTTCTTTGTTTGCTACGCGTTTTTTTCGCGCTTTTCATTTGCGAAACGATTTTTCTATTTTCACCTCTTGCTTGGCGCGCGCTGTTTGAAGCTGTTGAGCGCTGTTTACTTTATAGCAATGTGAAAATGTGTCTAAAAACTAGAAAATGGTCAACAGCATCGGCACCATCAGCAGCAACATGCACTGAGACTGGAACTGTACAGGAAAGACTTGTGAGTACTTGTATGTGCTGGCACTTAACACAGCTCCCCCCCTCCCCCACCAACATCTTTGGGTCTGCAACAAACCGTTGGCTGACTGAAAAAAGTGAAATACATCAAAGTACGTCACATCCATCAGACATTATGAGCAGCACGAGAGCACGCCCCAGACCGAGATGAAGCTCGAGCTAGAGCCAGTCTCAGTCTGGCCAAGACTAGATCCCCAACAACGCCGGTATGTTTGACAACCAGGCCCAAAAGCGTCGCTAATGAATTGGAATTGTGTTTAAAGAGCGAGGCGAGGGGTGACTTTAGAAAAACATCAACATCAACAGCAGCAGCAGCAGCTTCAAAGTGTTTCAGCATTCGTCTCAGTGTCGTCTCTTGCAGTCGCTGCTGCAATCGAAATTAATGAAAAACTTTCGTTTATTTAATTGCACAGCAGTTAGACAGAGATGGGAGAGTCCATGCCTAAGCCCGGCCAGCTGATGTTTACGTATACATGTTTGCAGTCTCTTTGTATTTTTTCTTAGTTTTAGTCTCAGCCGAGTCTCAGAGTCTTCAAGTCCCAGCGTTTATGGGTTATGGTTATGACCATAATGAAATCTATAGGGCAAGACATCGACAGCGGCATTTGAGTGAAAATGATTGATTGATTGATCGCTGTGTTCACTGCTGTTGCTGTTGCTGGATTGGATCGTCATCGTTACTCCTTTTTGGTGTACAGAGATTTGTTGACTTGATCGGGCAATTATTATTTGTTTGTTTGATTGTTTTTTTTTTTATTTTATTTTATTTTTTTGTAAGTATTTAGCTGTTAGCAGATTTCGCTGCAATTTTGTTTAAGGCTTTTAAGGTTGAAACATGATATTGATTGAGTTGTTCGACGCCGCCAATTGTCAATCAATGGGAACTAAATACAAACGTGCTCACTCTGCCTTATGGCCAGTGGGGAAAGTCATTCAGCTAAATTGGCCAGGTGCGTGTTTATCCTGCGTAATTAAAATTAACTTTCGCATTTATTGATATGGAGTCCCAAAACTTCCACTCCAAAATCTTCTCACCTATTCTGCTTACTTACCCACACAGAATTATTATTTTAAAGTAGTACATGGTTAATGTACTTGTATGAAGCTGATGGACCCAATTGATTGCTCTATTTGAATAACTACTATATGCATTTTTTCGTTCGGTAGCAATTTTTGATTATCTGAAGCATTCACTTCGCTTCGGCGAACATTTTCAACTTTGACCACAATTGCGAATATGTATTTGGATATGGATATGGTTTACAACTGGCGGATAAGCATGGCTGCACATGTCAACGCCACTTGCCAGCGTGCCCGTTATGCCCGATTCGCCCCCCTAAAGACTGTGGTCGGTGGTCTAGTTCAGACCTGGTGCTTGTGGCATGAAAACGGGTCAACATTGCAACTGCTCGTAGTTATTTTACTCCCATTTGGGCCGATGCTGCTGACCAACATTGCGGCACAATGCGCCAACAGCAACAGCAACAACGTTGGCCAAATATAGACGTTGGACATAGAACGGAACGCCTTTATTATAACTATGACAAAAAGAGAGCCATGTAGGAGTCATATGTATGTATGTATGTATGAATATATATATATATATATATGTATGTAGTTATACGAGTCTGCTCCATGCGATAACCTAAAAAAGAAAAATGCTCGTACACATTTTTATTTATTTTTTCTATTTCTTTTTCGTTTGTTAAAAACTAAAACATTTGGCCGACAAGCCGCTGTTGAGATAGTATGGAATGAAATGGGTTGGGAGTTTGGGATGTAGCCGGAGATGGAGACCAAAGCTAAGGCTTTGGTCACAAAAAATGAAAATAAAACGGTGAACACACCTTAAAAAATGTGAAAAGTGTGCAGCGTTCAAGGGGAAAACATTTGCCAGTTTTCTAATTGCAAACTGGACAGCGTTAAGACATAAAGACGTCTGTGACGGATTTGGGCAACTGGAAGGCAGATATGACCGTGACCATGGCCAATATATGCTATGTGAGGTAGCCTGATGAGCTTGCCTTCTGTCTGCTCTCTGGCAGATTTGTGCTGACGGATCCGTTAGTCAAAGAATCAATTTTCCTGGCTGGGTCTTACCTGCTCAGAGATCAGCATTCCCATGTAGGTGTGGCACTGCCGCAATCTGTATACGTTTCTATGTGTACACACCACCTTTGACTGCCACTAAGAGTTGGGGCCCGAAGACGCGACGGTGGCGGCGCCTTGCATGTCCGGCCGGCCACTTGCAGCGCCCATTATGCAATGTCACGATTCGCGGGCGCGTATAATGAACTTTTGATGTTGATGTTGTTACTGCCACATAGCCCAGACTAGACCCCTATCCACAGTCATGGTCATACATATTGCTCATTTGCGAGCAGCTACAACAGACAGTGCTAGAGGTGAGATGTTTCTGCGTGAGCGTTATAACAGTAAACCGCTAATCCGAATAAAATTACTATACATAAGCTAACAAAAGTATTGTTAAATATAATCACAATTTTAGGTAAGGATCCTCTCTCTTTGTATATAAAAAAACAAATCCTTAAGTTTATTAAAACCTTCAGTTAAATCTTAAACTATCGACAGCTACTAAGGCAAATCTACACAACTATTTTTCAATTTT
This sequence comes from Scaptomyza cyrtandrae, assembly GCA_035044605.1. Taxonomy (NCBI): domain Eukaryota; kingdom Metazoa; phylum Arthropoda; class Insecta; order Diptera; family Drosophilidae; genus Scaptomyza; species Scaptomyza cyrtandrae. The sequence goes on from JAWNNS010000640.1 coordinate 12,288,643, forward strand.
CTTAACTTAATTTATAACGTCTTAAGTAATTACTTTTGTTAACTTAACATTTTTTTATTATATCAATTTTAGTTGAATCTTAAGTCCATTAAAAAAGATCAACAAAACTATTGATGATAATAAACAACTTTAAAGTCAGTTAAGTATTAAAGGGTACAAGTTCAACTTGTGCCTCTTTCACTATACCATCTCTAATATATGTTGATAAACACACACACATTAAATATGTTTTGAAACACGAGCAGTGTTGGTAATTGCTTTATAAACGTTTTATGTTTTTTGTGTGCAAATTTGGCAGTATGTTTTTATTGCCCCTCGCATTGGGTGGCATTGAACCTGAGCCCAAACTTGATATCCAACCTGTCTCTCGGCCTAGCCGTTAATGCGCTAAAAAGCCCCGAAGCACTGGGCGCATTGACATGGTTCCATGGTCTGCCATGAGTGGAACAGTCAGTAAGAGCTGGCCTGACTAAGTGCAGTGCTTCTCCATATAATCACTTCCATCTGGCCAAGGGCCTGTTCTTTGCTTTCACATATTTCTTTCACAGTGTTTAACTTCTTTTTTTTTTCAAGGATTTGGAATTTTTGCTTTTTGTTTTTTTGTGTTCTTTATTTTTATTTTTTTTGGCAATTGCGTGGAAACCGCTGATTAAGCTCAACACCGCTACATACGAAAACGTGCCACATTTGGCAACTTGCTAACCCTTCTCCCTATCCCAGTCTTTGGTCCCTTTGTCGTGTCCCGATTCAGATTCCCATCCTGATTGTCCTCATGTTTGTTGCTTTTGATTGGCGTTTGCTGATTTCGTTTTTACTGACAACATAATATTAAAGCCAATTAAGGCTAAATTTATGCGTACAGCATACGGCCAATACACAAACTTGGCAATTGCCAACTTTGGGGCCTTCTTTTTCCTCTGAGCCGCAATTATTGGCCAGCGGTCACTTTAAACTCGGACCCGGCATTTTAACTGCCCAAAGTAAACATTTCCTTGTTCTCAACGTTTGTTTTTTAGGGCGCATTTCTTAAATGTGTTGCCCACTTTTGCCCGTGGGATGCGGTTTGTTAGCTTGTTGTCTGTTTGGGGGCATACATAACTGCAATTTTGTGGCAACATGTTAATTTCTTCATTGCCAACACGCTGCAAAGATTTAGTTGGATGTTTTTGTTTTTTACAGGTAAGGTATCTTTAGCTGCTTTCTTTTATCGAGCTGTTTGTGAGACTTCAATTAGCTTAAATATATAAAAGATGTTACAGTCGGTTAAATAAATAAACAACATTAAAATAATTTTAGTATAATTATTTAATAACTATTATCAATCCCCTTCTAGTTTAGCCATATAATTATTTCCTGCCGTCTTTTACTAAAGTGTTGGCATGAATATTTTGTGAATCTCTTAAGGCTTATATATATATATATATATATATATGTATATTACCATTATAAACTCCTTGATCTTAATCATTTGTGTGCATTTATTTTTAGAGTCATAATTACTGAGAGTGCCCTTCCCATCCCAGGCTGTAATATTTGAAAGACACTCAAGATATTTTCGCAGCATGAGATCATTATGGCTATGCCATAGCAAAAATTAACTACGGAAACAATTTTTTTTTGTATAAAAAGCGCAGCTTGAAATGTGTGCCCATAAAATATATGTCAATAAATTCAAACAAAAAATCTAATGGAAAAAAGATATTTTTGTGCAGGTTTGCTCCTTAAAAATAAGCTGAGCAGAGCATCTTACCATTTGAGATTTACATGTATTTGCATATTAACGAACATAGTAATTGCAACACCTGCTGGGAAAATAATGTGCTCAAGAGATCATCTAACATTACTCACGAGTCAATCTAATTAGCTAATAATGCAACAATCCAACTAGAAAAAACAAGAAAATGAAAAACACTTGCAACCAGCTAGCTACCAGCTGGCATGCGACTTGCAACGGAGCATAACATGGGCATCATCCCATGGCCAAGAACGAGAATAATTCCACATTCCCATACTCGAATATAGGCCATAGAGCATATTGAATTTGAAAAGCAACAACAAGAGCAACACCGATACAATCCGACAATCGAAAAGTCGAACAGAAAATATGCAAACGACGTCGACGATGCTTACCACCCGTGTGTTGCAGTCGAAGAAGTGTGGATGCCCCGTCAAAAGGCCACTGCCACCGTTAAAATAACAGCGGCAAGCAACTTCAAAAGCAACAACAACATTGTAGAAGGTGTTTGTTTACTCATGCAACATTGCAATTAAATAAATTTTATTTTTAAATAATTGTATTTGATTAAATTTAAAGAGTTTTGCGCAAATTTATGCAATCGCCAGAGAAACGTATAGTCAAGGGGTTCGGGTGTGAGCATTGAATATGGATATATGACTACATATATATATAGTATGGGTGTGGATTTAGTTAAGTGTGTGCTTTATGATCATGCAATCGTTCAATCATTCAGGTGTGCAAGTGTGTGTGTGTGTGTGTGTGATGCATTATGATGCAGTTGATTTCTATGTCTTACGAATTTATCAGCGTCAGAGTCAGAGGCTAATGAAAAGCGCTTTTCAAATGCAATTGCAATTGCTTTGGGGTGCATTCAACCCAGCTTCGAAATGATATAACCAATGACAGGATTGCCCAAATAATTGGAGCATGCGAGTGCCACTCAGAGGCGCACAGCAGCGTTGCACACAATTCACCAAATGCAGCCAGCTAACTGTTTGTTCTCATTTTTAGTTTTTTTCGCTGGGCCCAAAATGTACGTAAACTCATACATAAACATCAACATGCCCCATGTCCAACTTTGGGACGTGGCTCAGGAACATCTTTTTGTTTGGGTGTTTACTGTTTTCTGTTCTTGTTTTTTTTATTATTATAGTTTGTGTTGAAGTTAATTTTTTTGTTTTGTTTCTGTTTTTCTTTTTTTGTTTTGTTTGACTGTTTGGGTTGCGTGCAAAGTGCGATGATCTTGCGGTGAAATTTTGTGCTCAAGCGGCTAAATTGGTCAGTGAGCAAAAATGCACCAAATGCAGCAGAAGCAGCAGCAGCAGCAGCATCAGTACCAACAACAACAAACAAATGAAATAAAATCACTTGCTCGAAATGTGCTTGATTAAAAGGCTGTAGCTAAAGCCACGTTCACATACATATAAATGTATGCCTTTAGCTTAACCGCCAGAGTGTCCGCTTTTGAGTTTCGGGAGAAAGGTTGATGTGAAATATCACTTTAGATTTGGGTATCACCAGCAGAAGCAGCAGCCGCAGCAGCAGCAGTTGTAGTAGTCGTAGCAGTCGCAGCATCATCAGTTGCTTGTCTTCCTTCCCTTGGGGACTTTCTTTCTTTCTTACTTACTTTCTTGCTTGACCATTTGCTCAATTTAAAAGTGGCATCAATTATTGCAAACCCATCCATTAACTGACCAGTTATCCCTCATTTTGTGATCGCTTATCGCAAACCCACAAATCCACATGCACACATCCTCATTCCACGGCACTTTGCCCTTTACAGCTTGTGCCACTTTTCCTTCCATTCTTTTCTCTCTTCGTTCCTTATCTCTCTCTCTCTCTCGCTCGTAAATTGGGGTCACGCATGCCGGCGTGTCGAAAGCCTCTGGCTGATTGGAGGGACAATGACTGAGATAACAGCCGCGACAAGACACACAGGTTCAGGATGATTGCACATAATTAGCTGCTGACTGAAATGGACGGTAAAGGTTTTAGGCTTTGAAATTCTGTACAAAATTTTAGCCCTTTATTCTATATTTTAATTAAAAAAATCAATTAAATATATGGTTGGTTTTAGTTTTACAAATTATAGCTATTCACTGTAGGTAGCTCAAAAGAAAGAAAGACATTAAGAAATTTAACTACAAAACTCTTTAGAATCAGCGAATTAAGTGTATGGAAATTTATAATACAGCATTTATGTTGTAATTTCAACAATAACAGATAGATTTGATTTTTATTTTATATATTTCTTATACATTTTTTTAAAGGTGTATATCTAAGATTTTAAATTTATTTTTTATTTAATTTTTTTTTTGCTTGTGTGTTCTTATTTAGTTAAGGTCATCCATCATATTACTCCATTTGAATTCCCATACTACTAATACTAAAGAACTGGTGCTTTAGATTGAACAACTTAATGCCTTACATTAGCCTAAGACACATTTACCTAAGATAAATATTTTTAATGAACTAACCATTTATCAAACTTACAATGAACAGCTATGCACTGTTCAAGTTGATAGCTTGATTTTCTTCACCGGCAAACATTTAAATTCCGCCTTTCACCTCTATCAAAACTGTGAGCTCATAAATTTTCCACGAGTTAGAAACCAAATCTTAATCCAGAGACTACAGCATGCGACAAATGTATTTTGATTGCTACGACTACCACTTGCAACAATGCTGCGGCAGGCAATATGCTGGCCACCCAACTACGCAGCTTCGATAGTTATGGGAGTCTATGGTTTAGCCATAGATTTTTGCCGTTGCGGCCAGATAGAGAAAATTTATTGTGTTAGCGTCGGCACGAGTTTGCATTTTTTTTTTATTATTTTTTTTACTTTTCGGTACTGTTGCAAGGCATTGTGCGGCAATGTTGTTGCTGCTGTTGTTCTTGGGGGAGATTTTGTGACACGACCTTTAACGAGATTTTTCCACTTGGCGCATCAACACGCGACTTTCGAGCGTGCTGCGAGGAGACTGCTGCAAGCAGCAGTCAATGTTGGCGTCGCATCGATTTGTACCAACACATGTAGACGCTGCAACAGCAAGAGCAGCAGCAACAACAGCATCAACAATAAACAAACATTTGTTGGAGAATTAGCAAGCGACAACAGCGTGAGACGAGTCTTCAACTGTGTATGTCTGTGTGTTTTTGGTTAGTATATGGCAATATCTTAACCAACTTCATTATCAGTATGGCCAGCTAATGATGAGGATGAGACTAAGATTTTTTATTGAGGGTTGGGGCAGCCGGGCATGGGGAGAATCATCATCAACGTCATTTGTGGCTGCTGCCGGCGTTGCATGCACATTGAATTCCAATTGGGTTTGGCAGTGTGGCGCAAACTTAATTGTCAAGGTTCGTTAGTTTTTTTTTTTTTGTCTTCATTGCCTTTGCCGTTTTCGTCGCTGTTGTCGTTGTTGCTCTTTCTACTAATGTTCGTTTCTAATGGTCGTTTTGAGTAACTGCGCCGGTGCTAGTAAAGAGCCCATCTTGGAGCTCTTCCCAGTCACAGTCACAGTCACAGTCAGAAGAGCCAGTGCCACAACTGCCAAGGAATTCTCAATATTTCCATTACTTTGTGGTCTACGTCTGGGATTTCTTACGTTCTGTGGCTGTTGCTGCTTCTGCTTCTGCTGTTGCTGAATCTGATGCGGCTTTGGCCAAGCTCTCTGTCGCCTCTCTTTTGGATAACTATTTAATTCACATTGGTGGAAACTTGATTGTACTGTTGCTCCAACCATGCACAAAATGAGAAGCAGCAAAACGGGCTGAACATCGGCGTCGACGTCGATGCCAGGCATTAAAGTCTCTGTCGTGAAAAGATTTTACACATCTGTAATGCGCTACAAAGTTAGTATGTGAGTTATAGAGATCAAGAATTAGTTTTCAGTGTTCTGTGTTGGCTGTTGACAAAAATTAACTCAAAACTAAGTTCGTAAATATAACACAAAATATTACTAATATTTCAAACTCATCTTTTTAAAGCTGTAGAAACATGTATTGGGTATACTTATTTCTGGTCAGGCGGTTAGAAAACCATAAACGACTGTTTATAGCTCATGACGGTTTATTAAGAACATATAGGATTTTATAATACTTTATGTAAGACACATTATATACTTATATCATAAAATTTATATTATACCATATAAAAAATAACAACAATTTTTTTTATAATATTAACTTTAATACTATAACAAACAATAAACAGAGATCCATTGTACAGTATTTCTTGTAAAATGTTTAATTCAATTTCTGTGTGTATAAAATTTTTCTTAATTGCAAATTGAGAAAGTTGTTAAAATTTGTGTTCAATCAAATTTTCTTTATAGTTTATATAAAATGTATTTAAAAGTTGTCATATAAACTGTATATCAAATTATTTTTTTAATGAGATTTTTGTTCAACCTTTAATTATGCATATATTTGATTTTTTTCTAAGTATGTTTATATTTTATTCTTCACAAAAATTTTCAATAATTTACATTAATTTTTCTTTTAGCTATTGTACATGATTTAGAGCTTACTTTGAATACTAACTATTATAGAATATTTTCCCACGTTAATTGTTGAGACCATTAATAAAAGTTATATTTGGTTTTTAGTGTAGAAGTTGGCTCGTAAACATTTATAGTGCCACATGTGCGACTTTCTTTTGCCATTTCTGATTGATCTATGGCCAAAAACCACTTAGCATTTGGTACCAGCCCATTTGGGAGTGCAACCAAAGCTTACAGTTAAGCGCCAGCACTTTCTATTTATTATCACACCAAAATATGGATGGATGTAGCGCATTGCTTGGTGCGGCCAACTTGTGTCATAAATATCTGCACTGCACTGCACTGCCTCACATTTAAAGATTGTGAGTGAGTTAGCTGATGGGAGTTGGGATGCAATGCGGATCGGTTCGGTTGCGAGTGCTGCTGCGGCTGCTGCTGCCTTCGATCGGCGTTGGCAGAGCCGGCGTCCGGCACACGACTTATAGTTGAAATGCGTTTGATCAATGCTGATCGAGTTAGTTTTGTCAAGATCTCGTCTAGGCCAAGTGCGATCGGCCACAATAAAACAGAACGATCAACAGAACAAGGATCTAAGCAGGATACTCTCTCCTGTTAGTGTGTATATGTTTTTGTGTGTGCCTTTATAACGGTAATGGTTTCGTTAACGGAAGTGTGCTATTTTGTAATGTGATTAACTAACAAACTGACCGCATTAACAGTCGCCACCTGCAACAGCGCCACATTGTGTTGCAACATTTTCATCCACGATTCGCTAACATCATCAGTTTGTTTTGTGGTATGTACAAATATACATTGCGCAGATTGGGACATGGGATTGGGGATTCGGCATTCGGGACTTGGTTGTTGTTTTTGGTTGGTTTCGTTTGTTGTTGTTTTGTCTCCACTCTGGGTTGTTGAGTACGCATATTTAAAGTTAGATATCAATCTTTTGCAGGAATGAGCAATGACACTTAATGGCATTTTAGACCCAAACTCTGTAGCAGCTCGCAGTCTCAAGTTTATGCCCAAAGACGACAGCGTCGCCTTGTTAAGTGTAAACGTTAAGTGCCTTGTTACTTAATTCTTTGCTTTTTTTTTTTTATCTTTTTCGTACACTTTTTCCCGCTCTAATTCGACCAAAGAGTTGATCTTGTCGTGCTTTAACGTCGTCTTTTGCCTTCTCTTCGCTTTAAGTTTTGCGTCTGCGTCTTCGTCTCTGTGGGCTTGGTCCATTATCACACGCGACATTAAGTGCAGCCATATTGTAATCGAGCATTTTCTTTAATTTACAGTTAATTGAGTCTTATAGGGTAATTATGTAGCCGGCTAGAATCGTCGCGTCGTCAGATGCTCGTCCCTTTTTGCATGTTGCTCTTAATTGTATATCGTATTAAAAACTGGTGGCGTGTATGTAAATCAATCAAACAGCTTTGGCTTAAGCCTTAACCAAGGCGCGAGGGTCATTAAATTTTACTGGCTTAAGCCAGTGGCGTGGTCAAAATCAGCACCTGACCATGAACACACCAGTCACAAAAGCTGCATATGCATTAGCAATATATGTACTAAAGGTAGCCAAGGCTTCGCTTTACATTTCCTCTCTGTATTTCTTTGCATCATAGTTGGAACAGGATTGTAATATTGTCTGCAACCTAAGGTTGCTAACAAATTGCAATTGATACGATAAGCCAATCACTGACAATAAACGAAATGCACAATCAATCAGACAACTATCAAACCACAGGCAAACGTGCAACCAGATAAAAAAATCTAGAAGAGAAAAACAAGCAACACAAGTACAAGTACATGCTCTAGCCAACTCTGGCCAACTCTGGCCAACTATATAGTTAGTTGAGGTACGAATACAATTCGCAGTTTTGTGCTGCGCTGCACCTGCGCGTTGTGGCAGTGAGCTGAGAAGTTAGCTCTGAGAGTATCGGGCGTTCCCTGGTAACCACTGATTTCCGCAGCAAACGCTGCAAGTGTCTGGTAAACCGTTAGCAATCATTAGCAACGAAATCAATTGGCCCATATCGAAATATGTGCGAGGATTGTCTGTGTGGTTTTTTCTTTCTCTGCAACCACTTCACAGGAAGTTCAACAAGCCAAGATCTCTGTGTTTTTCCAACTAATCAGCTTCACTTAAATCCGTATATTTATATTCGCATTGCCAACAAGATGACTTATTGATGTCTTGTTTGTCTTCTACTTCTTGTACTTAGCTATATCAAATTATTCGTACCTTTCTTGTACACTTTTCAAAAACGTGTTGTGTATAAGAACAATCGGATAATCATTCACTTAGTATGCTTCAAAATTAGTGATGAAGATAGTAAAGCTAAACAATTATTGTTGCTTTTTAAATTAAAAATCGTTGGAAAATATTGGAATATCAAACTAAACAAAACTTAATAGCTAACAATCAAATCATATCAAATAGCTTACAATCGAATCAAATCAAGAATTTTAATTGCACATTTTTTTTGATTGTTTGATTTTTATTTCCTAATGTAAAGTAAGGAAATGAATTAACAAATCATGACATAAATAATATTTATTAAAATTTTAGTTTAACGTTTTACTTTTTACCTCGTGCATTAAGATTTCAATTAATGGGAATCGGTTAATTTAGTCTTATTGCACAGAAACACTTAACATACCTAAGGGATATTAATCAGCTCTCAACAAATTTTTAAAATGGCCAATTTAGAAACTTTGATGATGCTGCAGACATATCGAATGATCAGAGGTTCGACGATCTATTTTATTTTGATGGTATGCAATGCCTAGCTTCGATCAAAATAATTACATACAATTTACAAACTCTTATTACTTATGCAAATGCCACTAAACTTCAAAACATAGATAGATGTGGCTGACTGGTCCTTTTGCGTTTGTGGTAGCTTGTTGTTGTAAACAAAAGCTGCTGCTACTGCTGGCTAACTGCCTACCCATTGATTATCTATGGGAGCGTGGCGACTTCACCGCCAGGCATCCACTAAAAATGTTTGTCTATGCACAATCCGAAATGATTTGCCAAACGAATTGCGCTGGTTGGAAAATTGCGTGCAATAAAAGATAGATATGTTTGCTGGCCAGCAGCTATCAACGGTTGATCATTAGAGAAATATTCGACAGGCGGCAGACGGCTAACAACGGCACGAAGTGGTATAAATATTGGCATACGTTTGCTTATCTTAGTCAATTTATTGCCGCTTTTCCCCAAATGACTCAATAGCTACAGCCGTACTCGGACTCGGAACTGTAGTTGATCCTCTCTGCATCGAACTAGTTCTGCACGCACGCACTTGCCAGAAAATTAATGTAATTCTTCAATTACGAAACAAGTTATGCCACAAATTAAAATTATGCAAAGTGCAAAGAGAGACGAAGACAAAAGGAAACAACACAAAAAATAACTGAGGCCGAGTGTAACTGCACTTTGAGCTAACGAGCGGAGGCTGCAACACTGCCGGACAGACAGAGAGTTATGTTACGTTGCCTGTGAAAAGGGCGTGTATGTTGGGCGCCACCCCAAATTAGGCGCACCTGTTGCATGAGACGACAAAGTTGTTTTCGTTGTTATTAATTAACAGCAATTCGATTTGTAGCCACACTTTGGGGGCTGGTTTATATGGCACTCCGATTGTTTGGCTCTGGGCCAACGTATAACATACCTTGTCTATGTATGGCTGTCTGTGTGTCTGTCTGTCGGTCTAACTGCCTGTTGGTAATCATATTCACAAACGTTTGGCAAGTTAAAGCAGAACCGCTGCCACTGTCAGGTCGCCTGTTCACCTGGTCGCAACCAGTCGCGTTTGTTTTTGTTTCTTCTTCTAACTTTTTTTTTATTTATTTTACTTTTCGGAGGCAAATACCAAACACGTTTCGCGGAACAAGTTCAGGTGCTGGACTTGGACTTGGAGGCTTGGGAGTCGAAGTCGGAGTTGGACATAGCACATTGCTGCCTGCCTGGCATAGTATGGAGTAACATGTCTCAAGACTTGTTCCACCCTTTTTTTTTCTAGCGCAGCAAAGACGACAACGCGACAGCAACAACGACAACGACAAGAACAACAACAAAAAATACAACGACAACTATCCATCCATTTAACTGCTTTGGGCCATTGTCCAACTTATAGCTGCTTAGCATTAGGTCAACTAAAGTTGTTAGATTTGGAGCGCGTTCGAAATGAGACCACGCACCTAGACAGACAGATCCTTAAGCTTGGGCCTACACATACGTAGACATATATTGAAGTCAGGTGCTTTTTTTTTATTGTTACCAAGCAAACATTAAAGATAGCACTTGTGAAATTTTTACTCTTTTCATTAAACCTAAACATGCTAATCTGAGGTTTGCTTTTGTACTGCCGTCGGCTTTTGTAATAAAAATAGATGAGGTATCAAGTGAAAAGTTTTTAACCTAAATTATAAGACTTTGACTTGCTTTGAGTACATGTTGAGATAATGTTTTTAATGTTATTCGGGTGTCTTTCACTGAACTTTAAACTTAATTTTGCTTTGCTTTGCACTTCTTTTTGAGATTCGCACAGCAGTTTCGTGTGTCCAGTTCCAAATGGAATTTTAAGTTATATAAATTCACAAAGAGTTTTTTAATCTTTGCTTATAAGCAAGAGCAATTCCAAGATAATGTCTAAGTTACTGTAACTGTGTAAAAAATCTTTACACTTGTATTTATTGCTTGTCTCTAATTATATTATTTTCACACATTACAAATACAATTTCTTTACACACGTTGTGCATGTATTCAATTTATAGGCCATTTGGAGTAAGCATTATTGAGATAATAACTTTTATATATTAATAGTCTTGGAGTTTAAGTTTTCTTTGTTTCTAAGTACTTTATTTATTTAACTTATTTAAATAATTGCTTTTTATAAAAGATATTTGTTTTAAAGCAATAACATGTCGTACCATAAAACATTTTGAATGGATAACTTTTTCTTTCTTATGATTTTTTAGTGTTGATTTTGCAACAAGTTTAATATCGCAAAGTTTGAAAATAGTATGTGGCATTGTGAAAGTTTTTTAATATTTTTAATTTGTTAAATATAAGAAGCCGTAATAATGATCTGGATACTCCTTAGAGAGCACAGCACAGAAGTGGTAAAAAACTTTTTCTATAAATATTTAACCATTGCCCAATTGTGCATATTATGATGCCGCCAAGGAATACTCCAAATGGAGTACGGACACATAGTGTTGAATTTCACTCGGCTAATTGCTGTGCTGATGAGACGAACATGGTTATAATTTTATATAGATGTTCAGATGCTGGCGGCGCCACATAAAACGCGTACATCTCAGCTGCCCGGTTAAAAGCTTGCAAGTTAGAGGGGTCCACGGAGAGTGAGGGGTAACTGGCTGGCCTGGGACCTTGGGGAGTTACACAGTTAATAACTGGCAAAGCTGTAAACTTGCATACAGCGGCACACATAATTTGGAGTAATGGACTTAAAGGAGCAGTCAAAATGCTAGCGGATGTGCATCAAACAATGAATTGGGTGAGCCTTATGTATAGAGGAGGATGTGGTAGGAATGAAATAGGGTACGCCTGCTTGTGCTTACTCCATGGAGTGCCTTTGACCATAAATTCTGTAAATTCAAAGCGCGAAGGAATGTCACTTGCCAATTATTAGAGAATGTCAGCTTGTCTCTGATATCTTTGCCATGTTTGTATTGACGATCTCAGCTGCTGCTGCTGTAGCTGCTGCTGGTAGTGATGCCGCTGCAAATCTCTTCGCACAGCTCTCCAAAGGCATCAGAGCGCTCCACTTATCGTTGCTTCATATCTAATATAGACAAGTAAACAGGTTCCACGCACTGCGGTCGGATGCCCGGTCGGTCTCGCAGTCTCCCGATTGCTTGGCTTTCCTTTGGTCAGCAAAGTGCAGTTCAATCACAGCATCAATCCTAGTCCCCCCAAGCTGCTGCTACTTTACACATACATACTACTATACCCAGTTCAAGATTCAGCGCACTAGCCAGGGCCACGCACTGACACGAGACTCTCTTTTTAATTGCTGCACTGCGTCAGCTATTCAGGACGGGTTAGGCGGAAAAAATAAAAAATAACGTTTGACAAATGCAATGCCGACAATTACATGCGTTCGCAATATCTTGCCGACTTCAACAGAAACTAGAACTCATTATTGTGTCATCATCATCATCATTATCATTATCATCATATATTGGCTAGAGACACTCGCATTAGCGAATTATTTCGCAAATATTTCTCCTTCTATAGATATAGTGTGTATGTGAGTTTTGTAACTAAACCAACAAAACTGGTTCGCTGGCGATCTTCTGTAGCTTGTTGCCAATCTGAACCGTTAAAAGGTGTATTTATGTAGGCAAAGAAGGAAATTTTACATTTAAACAAGATTATTTATACATATATGTATACATAAGTACACAAATTGTTTATTCAACTTAATTAATTCTATTCTTCGACCAAAGGTTATTGGAAATCATTTAACTTTAAATAAATATACATGATATATATTAGATACAATTTAAAAATTATAAACCATTTATAAATATTCATATTCGAATACCACGGAAGAATTTATATACAATTTCATTGTATATCATCCTTTGGCTTAAAGAAAAATTCTTTAAAAAATTCAACACTGTTTTTCCAATAATCTAATCTTATCTCATCTAATTTAAAATTCTAGCATCTTAATAAGCAAGTTTTTTCTAATTATGTAGTTTACTCGCTTGTGTTGCGTTGTATTACATAATTCGCTTTCTAAATCGGACACACAACGGCTTAATCAGCGGCCCAGTCCGTGACACCACTGACCTTGTGCCACTTGAATGCGACCCAGACAGAAGTGAAAACAAAATCCCTATTCAAATATGTAAAGCTGAGCTTGCTGTGGTTCTAGCACTGGGACTGTGACTCTGACTGCGACTGGGACTAAGACTGAGACTGTTGCCGTTCCCTGCAATGGCCAAGCAAGCCACATGTTTAGCTTGAACTTGAAGTGCGGAACCAGATGTAAGTAAGTAACGGTCCTGCGGCTGCTGTTGCTTCTACTGTGGCTGCCTCGTGAGAAATCAAACTGTAAAGTGTGGCTATAGCTAAAGCTAGAGTTGGGGCTGGACTGGGGCTGCTGGCTGGTTGCTGTTGGCCGGGCCAAGCGGCGTCATCAACGTTTGTTGCCTTGGCTTAAACAGGTTGCAGTGATCGTATACCATTTTAGTTTGTTGTGCTTCCTCTTTGGCACGTCTGCACCGCTGGTGGCGCGGACTGATGAGCAAACACACACATACAAAATGTATCTCACTTGTAGAGGTCTAGAAACTCAACTAGTAGAGAGAAAGAGATAAAAACTATTTTTTCTCTAAGTTTTAGCCCAAAACCAATTGCACAATTTGTAACAGCTTTTGACGTTCCAGTGGTTCCAGCAAAGTTGCAACTTCCAACTGCCACTGACTATTTGGCAACGCCTTTAGATTCGAAGGCTCTTTAAAAGTACTGCCCAGGCCTTTTTTTTTTGATGTGTCACCTTCGGGGCTCGTGGGTGTTAGCTCTTCAGAACTGTTGCACATGCACTTCAGCCGGCGGAAAACTTTAGCTGATTGAAGGCAGAGTAGTAAATGTATTATATCAGAGGTTAACTATATCTTGATTGGGCTTAAAAGCCTCTTTACAGATCGCTACAATTTAAGGCCATACATTTAAAATACTCTTGCAGAGAGTCTTATGAATTTCATGTGAAGCCTTTACTTTTTCGACGAGGATATCTATGTTATCTTTGGTGGACTTCGATTTTTGAAGGGTATAAACAAATGTAGGCTTTAGCATTCCGGACATGACAATTCTTCTTTTTTTTTTTGCTTAATTTTAAACCATTTTTTGTTTTTATTAAGCGTGTTTTAAATTTTTAAAATTTTAGATTCTTTTATGATTTTATTTAATCTAATATTATTGCCAATCTACGCTGGCAAAAGATTTATTTGCGTAAAAATTAATTGATGTTTTACGAAAGCATTAGCATTACATTTATTTATTATCATTAAATAAATACTGGTAGATACCAACAAGACAGCTAAGCTTCATATATAAAATAACAAAACAAAAGTTGTGAAACTTTAATAGTGGATTACAATTAATTCAGGAAAGATTATATCTTATGGAAATACAACACATATAAATCTCCAACAATAATAATAACTTTTATTTATATGCACTTAGTAAGAAGTTAGTAAGAACTAAGTGCATAATTGTGATGAATTTATTCGAGTACTAACTTGTTTTAGGAAGTAGATAACAATTACTTTAATCCAGATACTTTTGTTAAACAACATTTCCTTAACTTTCTCATAAAGAAATGAGCTTTTGTACACATGCATAAATATTTAAAATAAAGAACTTTCGCAGCTTATCTGAGTGTGTGATTGTACGGAGCTAAGTGCACTTTAGAAAATCAACAGCCTTCAGCAATTTACGTGCTATGCCAATGCTATCACAGCAATGCATCTTTCGCAGCCTTCAGTCACATACACCTGTAATTTGCGCTTGGCACCTTTTTGTGTGCCCAGCAGCGGGTTGGTGGGTTGTTGGGTTGTTGGGTTGGCGGGTTTGGCAACAAAACGAGCATTAGCTGCAAAAACAGACCAAGACAATTTGTAGGTACCTTCAAGTCAAAACAACGACAGAACGACAGCTACGGGCCTCTAGATCCAGGAAGGAACTTTTGTTTTTGTTGCTGTGTTCGTGGTTGAAGCTGATGCAACAACTGATTGCAGTTTCTAACTGCAACGCTGCAATAATTTTGTAATTTCTCACTCACTTAATTTAGCACAATTAATCTCAATTTTAGCTGTCAACTGCAACCGCACTAGCCGGGAACAGCCATTCCTAAAACTTATCGCCACGCATGTCTGATGATGGTGGTGTTTTTGGTGGTGCTGCAGCAGCATTAGCAGCATCAGCATCAGCATCAAGTTCAGCTAGTGGGAATCTTCACATAAATATTTTAGATTGCCGTTATGTAACATGTATAATTTGTCACTCGAAATTAATCTACAAGCGACTTCAAGCTTGGTGTTGGTCGATTTTTTAAAAGATGTCGCTCGACATTTTGTAACACGCATGTGCCAAAACCTCTACACTCAAAAAAATAAAATAAAATTAACATGCAAAGATTAAAGAAACAAGCTAAAACAAAAAACTTATAACTCAAACAATATTTAAAACCAAACATTTTATATGTATATAAACAATTGAACTTAAGCGAAAGTCTTTAAATCGCATATCAGAAATATTAATTAAGTATATATTTAAAAATATGGATAGAAAAATAGATACAATAGCAGAGCAAAAATAAGAAAAAGCTTTTAAAAAAATTATATTCATAGACTGAGTATTAAATTTTAAGATTGTTTTAAGAAAATGGTGCGAACAAATTAGTTAAGCTGCCCTTGGCCGTTTTCTAAAAGTCAAGAGAATTTATGACTTTGAGTGTACTTAGCCTAAGCATATGACCGCATTTGATCTTCTTTCTTTCCTGTCTGTGCATGTGGTTCTGTGACTTTTTTTTTTGTCAGCATTGTTTATTATATAATAAAGCCCACTGTTAAGTGACTGTGACCACCATGCGGCTGGGTGTCGATGCCCCCCTCATTGTTACTATTATTTTTTTTATTATTATTGTTGGCTTAATTTTTGGGTCTCCAACATCCACGACTCGAGCTCGGACTGTGCCTCACCCATTAAGAGCTTTTAGAGTTTTATATACGTATTTAAGTATTGTTTTAATTTACATTCCGTTTGCGTTCGAGTGCGCGTTTTATTTTTCGCCACATTTTTGCTGTGGTTATGGTCTTCGTGTTTTCAACATTTTCTTTTGCGGTTTAACAAATTTTCTAGTGATCTTTACAAAAGTCTTGTCTTTCATACAGGTTCTTTCTCGTCTTGTTGTTGTTGTTGTTGTTGCTGATGATGTTGACGTCGACTCATACACATGCTTAGATATAGATATGGACTTGGAAACGTTAGCAAACAACGGGGGGGTCGGTACAGTCGATGGTCGACAGTTGGTTTGTTGCTTGGTTGCTTGGTCGCCTGGTCGGGTTAGTTTCTGGCTTGCCTCATGGCTCATCGTTGCTTCATTCCATCCACATTTATGGCAGCAGCAACAGTAGGCAGCAGCAGCAGCAGCAGCCAGCAACTGTTGGCAAGGTGTTATTTTCATTTCTAGGTTACTGACCCATGTCATATGTATGTGGAAAATTCAATATTGCTGTGAAAAATACTTACACAACTATTAAAATAAAGACATGGCCTGTCGCAGGCCTCTGGCCTTAGTAGTGGTATTAGTACAATCTTCACTTGGTACTTAATAATTACGCTCATTTCATGCATGCAATGTTTGGATTCCTGTGAATCGCTATCAGCCTAGCAACCGCCCCCACCACCAACCCCAACTTGCTCTCAGAACTGTGGAGTTTTTCCTTCTAAGCAGCAACAGCTACCGTGTGCGGTAACCTTCAAGTTAAGTTTGAACAAATGGAAAAAATTCTTCGACAGCTGCCGTTGAATGTTGTGGCCACTTTTCTGCACATTTCCCGGGCTTAATTAATTACCACATTCCAAAGGTTTTTTTTTCGATATCATGAATGTATGTATATGTGCTAAGTATGTTTGTCTGCGTGCGCTGGTTGTTAGATTTCCGTTTGTTGTGCGCTAAAGTGTGGAACTAAAATTTGAAAGACTTAAGACACAAACTCGATTTTTTCCCATCACAAACTTTTAAGTTTTTCGCACAGTTCCTAGTCGAATGGTAAATGGTAAACGATTGAGTTCGCACATGTCATTTGACGCGCTTTTGTATCATTGTTGACAGCACACGATTACAATGAATGAAAACGACATGATGTGCACGCCAAGAAAGTAAGCAAATCAGACCAAACCGGGCCAAGAAGACATGTCAGTAAAGCCGCATGACAAATTGAGACCTATTAATCTCGCATGGACTTTCACTTTGCCCGGACCCACACATCTTCATCTCTGCACAATATTATGCAAATGTCAATCAGCTGAGCAGAGTTGACATTGACAACAGGATCAGGAGGCCCAATTAAACATACCTAATCAGCCACAACATAATTGTCAATTCATATATATGTCTGTATGTATATTGGCTAAGACTTCTTTCTACAATGCATGCTGGCCATTTAAATTAAGGTTTTTATTTTCTTCTTCGTTTTGATTCACGTGTAAACGATTAATCAAGTTTCTAGCAACTTGAAGTGGGCCTGGTCCGGCTTGACTGGCCTCTGGCCACTTGGACTTTTCTCTGGTTTTGGGTTTGGTGTTTGGGGCCTGGCGCGTTGCGTTTGCCTTTGCCTTTGCCCGGAGCTTTGTGTCGATGCTGGTAAATGGGTCAGTAAGGTGGTGTATTTCAGACTAAGCCAAGAGCTTAATTTTAGTTTGAAAGTTAATGCCAAATTGATTGGTGCGAATATAAAAACAAATCTCATGCAGAGCGTTTAATACAAATATTTATTGGGTTTTCGAAAACTTAATCAAGTATGCTTTGACTGTGTGAATAATTGAAACAGCTTTGCTTTTTTGTAATATTAGTAGTAAAATGTGTTCGTTCTTATAATTAAGAATATTTAGATCTGCCAAAAGGATAGACTGTTTTTATAAATCCCTTTCAACTAATACATAAACCAACATTTTGGAATCTTGCACTTTCATTTAAAGCTTCGATTTTTTTGGTAACAGCCGCAATCACTTGAGCTTAAGTGCAAAATTCGTGCATGTGCCCTTAGGTCGATTTGTGAACGTTTGTAGCTGCTTTTTGCTTGAAAACATTTTTTTTTCACTGTTTTACACCTCGCAAACATTTTTGATCGCTTAAGCTTAAAGTGTTACATATTTATACCCAATTTAATAGTTAATCATTCTGCCTTTTAGTCATGAACAGAGAAACATTTTTCGCCATGGGCAAAGAAAATAAAGTGTTGCTACTAAGATACATGTATAGGTAACATTTTACTTTAAATACATATAAAACTGTTTCAAGTATGCAAACTCTTAAGCCTTTTGTCAGGTAGTATTTTTTTTTAAACTTTGTCACTCATACCAATATACAACTTGATTTATTTTGATTTATGATCAGTGTGCATTGACAGTTTTAAATGATAATTTGCAAAATGAATGTTGAACTAATACAGAAGTTATCTACGATCGGTGTCGATTAGTCTGTCACCGAAGTGCTTGGCCG
This sequence comes from Scaptomyza cyrtandrae, assembly GCA_035044605.1. Classification (NCBI taxonomy): domain Eukaryota; kingdom Metazoa; phylum Arthropoda; class Insecta; order Diptera; family Drosophilidae; genus Scaptomyza; species Scaptomyza cyrtandrae. Next base: position 12,307,159 of record JAWNNS010000640.1, read on the forward strand.
GGAAGCCATCTATCAGGTAGGCCAAATAAGTCAGGCATGAATGAATATTCAAACTACATATATAATATTCTCATTCATTAACACCTGCAGGTTTTGGACAAGTGCCTAAGCGCAGTTCTTAAAGTCAGATCGGTTCAATGAACTGCAATATGATCGTTAAATGAATGAGAAATGTGCGACGATTTATTTGATGTCTTCAGAGTTTGGTTAACATGAATCATAGCATATTGACAAATCGATAAGGTTATTGTGATAGTCATTTGATCACAGCGGCGTACTTTACTAATGTCGTATTAACTGTTCGAACTATCAACTGTCAGAGATCAGGGATCGTTTATTAAATAAGCAACGATCACTTTCCGATTATTTGGAATTATGTATTTTACACTGGGAAAAATATTGAATCTTTTACATAAGAGAAAAATGCAAATAGTTTGCACTCATATCTTAATATTGTCAATCAACAATTTGTATGAATCATTTTGATATTTTTCAAGAGTACAATAGACTGCACTCAGCACAAACAAATGTTATATAACCGTTAAACTGATAACTCATAAGAAAGCCCCCGAAACATTTATATATACATCTTTAACACTGACCCACTTTCAACAAAAAATATAGTGAGTCAATAAAGAAACCGCACACAGACCAAATACGGCTTGCGTTAATATGGAGATTAAATAATCGTTCAACTCAGGCCTCAATCGGAGTGTCAGTCTTTAGACGCAGACGCATTCGCAGCCTCAGCCTCAGCCAGTATATGAATCACCCACACATGGCATGCTTGCCAAATAACTGACCAGTGATCAACACAGTGACAATAATAACAACAACAACAACAACCTCAGTTCCCTGGGATCGCGGTCAATACCAAAAGAAAAGTTGTTAAAATTTATATACATAGATATCACACGCCTGGGGGGTCGAGGTCGCCAAACCGTAAACATTTATACACTAGCAACACACTCCGTACACACTTATCAATATGCAAGTTGAGAGCAACTGCTGCTGGCTCAGGGGCTTCCAATCAGCTGTTCAACAAAAGACTTAAGGCACAAACTTGTCCGTCATAAATCTCTCTTTGGCCAATTGCGCTCGCTCACTCATTCGCTTGCAAGCTCTCTCTCTCTCTCTCTACCTCTCTTTAGCCGTCAACTCTCTTTGGGCATCTCTGGCAGAGGCGGCAAGTGGCGCAGTTTTATGCGCTGGCTGCTGCTTTGCCGGCCGCAGTTTGGTTTACACAGCGCACGAGTGCGGATCGGGTTCGGATACGGTTACGGATATACACAATTTTTGAATACCGTTTTGTTTTGCGAGCCTGTTGCTGCTGATCTTATGTCCGCCAGCTCGACGCGTCGCCCAGCAACTTTATCGCCATCGGCCTGCTGATTATTGATTTCTAAAAGGTGCCTAAACTTTATAACACTTACCACAAGAAAAGAAAAAAAAACACAAAAACAACACAAAAACGAAATAGAAGTAATAACGCCTTGCGGCATCAGACGTTGCACAGGCGCTAGACGCTGCAATCAATCAAATAGACGCATAAATTTTCTGAAATGAAATCGATCGACAAAAGTTAATGCCACACACCGATCATTTGATCGAACGTAACCAAAATAAGTGTGCAGCAAAAAAAAAAAGAAGTAGAAGAAAAAAACCCAAACAGAAAATCCACTCATCGAAATCAGTCAGTAAAAGTGAGAGTTTCCACGCATTTTTAGGTAATTTTGCTGTTATCTGTTGCCGATGTTTTTGCTGTAGTTTTTATTTTGTTTTTTTGCCTTTTGCTTTTCGTCGGTTAAACATACTTGCGACTCAATCACGACTAATTGCGCATGCGCCGCCGTTTTATGTCTCAGACTCCGTTTCAGTCTAAGCGTCTGTAGTTGCGCTTCTGCTGCTGCTGCTGCTGTTTAATATGCGTATCACGTTGCCGGCCATCAAGTTCAAATTGCATTCGCTGTCAACGCATTGCAACATAGTGCAAGCAGAAACGGCGGCACGCGTTGATATTTTGAAATTAACACTAGCAAGCCGGGGCAACTGGATCAACTAGCAACTGCTAATTAAGAAATAAAATTTATCAGTCGCCCCGATGTGCGATGTGCGTGAAAGCTGACAAAAAGGATAACAGCAAAACAAGGTTGACTGGCTGTCTGTCTAGCTAGCCAGGCGAATGACCTGCACTAGTTTTGTTGCATTCTGCATGCCGATAACTCTGTCAGCGACATGCACACTAATTAGTTCACATTTGTGGCAAACAGATGCACAACTGCACTCAACTTGGCACTTGTTAACATTGGGCAACGCTTTGGCAAAGCAACAAAAAATATATATGTATATGTATACACAATGTAATATAATATGTATAAGCATGGAGCAAAGCAAAAGATATAACAAAAATGCAGGCAAAAGTGAGTTAATACTCGAAGCTTGTGTTTGTGTTGGTGATGGCTGCAGCAAGTTTCTTAGCTGTGTTGCAACTTGTGCGCTAGGCCAGGCCTGCTCCTGACTGTCAAATGCAAAAGCTGGCATTGGTGTTGCTGTTGTTGCTGTTGCTGCCGCTGCTGCGGTCAGATGCTGGCGAGTTACTCGTAAACCATTTAACTGCAAAGCTAATGCACTCACACACACACTCACATACCACATAGCTCACACCCATACAAGTGCAGTTAATTAATTTCTTTGTTGTTCTCTACGGTAAATCATGCTACATTGGTGTTGGTTGCTGTTGCGGCTCTTGCTGCTGGTGCCTGGTGCAACAAGTCGTACCGTTTGAGAGATTTCGCAACCGGGAGAGAATAAGAATGCCACTTAGAGAAGCCAAGTTGTTTCTCAGCTCGCCGTCTCTTTTTGAGTCGCTTTATTGAATAGTTTACTGTGAGTTTTCACGTTGCACTCAAGAACGACGATGACGATGGCGACGACACCAACGACACCGAAGTCTTTTGTTGCTACTGCTACTTGAACTGCATTTGCATATAAATTAGTTTTGGCGCTCCGCTCCGCACCAAACCAAACCAAAACAAAAACCTAAATTAAAACTCTGGCTAAGTCTTTAACAGTTGGATGTTTGTTCTTTGAATGCGTTGAAAAAATCAGCTTGGGCCCGGACTCTAACGGTTCTCATTAAGTGAAGAACAACTGCGACAACATTTAAATAGCAGCAGCACATTTAGCGGGAACAACCACCACACACGACACCACACAGCCGATAGACCCTGAGAGCTAGAGACAGGATGAAGCGATAAGTTGGCAATAAAAATTGGCAGCACTTTGGCACATACGCCAAACAAAAGACTTAGGAAACAAGCTTGATGCAGTTAAAGCAGCAGCTGAGCCAGTTAATTGTTAATTGTTGACAAGTACTCGTTGTATGCAAAACGAAAGAAGTGCAAATGTTCGTTTAATGAGCAGCATCCACTTCCACTGCCACATAGCAATGGTATCTGTGGTGCTTGTGGTGGTTGAAGTAGCTGAGACTGGGAGCTGTCTGTTGGCTGGTTGTGGCTAGGGAATGATTTGCTTGACTTCGCCAAGCACAGTCGTACAGATAAGAGAAAACTCAACGTCAAAGTAATGACTAAGAGAAATCAGATGCATTCACCACAAAAAAAAAAAAAAGACAGTCTAAATACTGAACTTTCAGTTGCAGTTGACAGCAAAAAGTTGTCAAACTGAATTTTGCATTTATAGTTTTAAATGGTGTCATTAGTTATAATATTTAATTTTGTTGCAAATATTTAAATAATATCGTAGTTGTCACTTTCATGTCGCAAGCTCATCGATTAATTATCATCCCATCAAATTGCTGCTGTCGCTTCGAGCCATTTTTAGTAAAATTGCGAAACGGTGAATGCGTATTTTATTTCAATTCTGCTTTGCTTAAATGTTTTATTTAGCAAGATATTATGAAGATAGATAAGCCGGTTATTTTAACGTTCTTTCTAATTTTTAGTGGCTACCTGCACTAACTAGCTCGCTTGGTCATTTGAATTTTAGCCATTTCGTTTAGCTGGTGGCACATCACTAAAATCACTAAAATGCAAATACTACGATGCCAAATAAGGTCAACGAATGTCTTATGGGCTGCACCCAAAATCTTAAAGCTTATCGTATTTTTGCATAAATTTACAACGTATTTTGTTAATTTTTATTTTGCCTGCCGGCCCACCTATAACGTTTTTAACTCTATTTTATTTTGTAGAAATTCTGCAGAGAAAGGAGAAAGATACTTCAGCCCGGCCGACCTTTGATGGAAAAGTGAAAAACTATAAAAAGGAAAACTTCCATCGTAAATCAAAATTGTGCAATAAAATAAAAGTAAATACCGCATCAGTAGATAAAAAAGAAATAAAAAAAACTCCAGGGATAAACAAAAAGTAGTTAAACAAAATTAATTAAGACCAAGTCGAAAAAAAGTGTTTGTGTGTTATTTTTTTTAAAGAAATGTTGGCGTGATTGCAAAGTTATTGCCCCATAAACTCGCCCACAAATATTCACAAAAGTTTATTGCATTTCGAAAAAAAGAAGAGTGAAAATCAATTAAATAAAAAAATACAAAAAAAAATTCGAATTACCATTACTGTATGAAACACGCAGTTATCAGTCTTTGTGTTTTACTAACCATGAAAACGTTGGAAAGTCTGGCGATCAAAGAAAATAATTAACGAAAACTGGGGAGAGTGGCACAAAAAAGTGCGAGTGCGTGTAAACAAAGTCAGTGGCCAAAATGGCAGCCAGTGAAAATCAAATTCGATGAGCTATAAACAACAGGTCATTGTTCTATTCATCGAGTGAAAATAAAACAAATCGTATTGTAAAAGCTAAAAAGTCTTTATAGACATTTAACTGTAGTTCTGTTCAACGATCCCCTACACTTCTACACTTTGATCAAAGACTAGTAAGTAAAAACAAAACGCTTTCTTACATTCATATTTAACTTCTGATTTTTTTTTTAAATTATGATTTGTAGTTCCGAGAACGATTAGAAATTGTATGCTTTTTTTTATATTTTTCATTGCGAAAAGTCAATGTTTAAATTATTTAAAAGAGCTGCATAATTTAGTTCATTATTTAATGACAGAAACTTTACATTTGAAACCAAAATCATCGATAAAAATAATCTTGCTTTACATATATATTTTATACATCATATTTGTTTATACATCAATATTTAAATCAATCTGTCAATACTATTTTAACTAATTTATGCAAAGCATAAATCTAAATAAGCTGCTTGTGAGTATTAAATAAATCTGTCTGTAGTATGCAATAACCACATCATAATTTTTAATGATAAGTTGATTTTAAGCACTGGTACATTCTATACGTAATTTGTTGAACTAATGTTATTTGATTGCTTAAGCACTTAGTCATAAACACGGAAAACACTGCGTATACGCAATGCGACATTCTAATTTGCAAATATCTTTGTAACAGGCAGCGTACGACGACCGCATCAATGTTTTGCAATAAAATTGTTTATAAACTATTACACGTACATGTGCAATACAAGGGAGGCAGACACACATGTATGTATATATGTGTGTGTGTGTATGCAGCGATTATCTGGGTATTACGATAATAAAACCTGAAGCCATCTCTGGCGTTGTGTCAGTGCCATTTACCCGTTGCAGGCCGCTTTTCTTCTGCCACTCGCTGTTTGTGTGTTGTCAGTCTGTGCGTCTGTGCGTCTGCCAGTCTGTCGTTTTATTAGCGAAAGTCATCGAGCAGAATAATTGTTGCAATGCGGCTCCCGTAACTCTGCCCCTTACCAGTTTTATAACCGTTCTCCCCCACGACGATTGCAATCAAGGCGCGCGCTCGTAAAACACAATTCCAATTCACTTGCGCGTAAAACGAAATTTTGTAGCTCCTATTCAGACAGCATATTTTGTGCGCGTGTGATTGTGTGTTGGTGTTTTTTTATTTTTTGGCGAATCTTATTGCAGCTGAGCTAACAACTGTGACCATCTTTGGCTTATTATATAATTTCTGAGCCCATTATTCCATTTGTCAAAATTTGTTTGCCATACCTTTGGCTCAAAATTGTTTAAATGCGTTAACATTTTTTAGTCGAGAAGATTATGAAATTACCGAAATCGCGGCAAAAGACCTTGGCTATAACTATGCACAGTTATATCATAAAGTTGTTGGTGTGCAGGTGTGAACAAACTCAGAATGAGTGTGAATCAAATGACAAACTTAATTAATATGTTAATGTATGCATATAGAAGCGTGGCATTTGTTTCTGAATGTTCGTTACGATTTTTGAGCGCAATAAAACTGATCCGGTGCATAGACAATAAAAGTTCTTAAAAACAAAAGCTAACAAAAATTAGGGTGCTGTTATATGTAGATCTTGATCTGTTTGGTATCTTTTGATGGGAAACAACCTTATAAGAAGGTTAATAAAATAAAATGTTTGTTAAAAGAATTTGGAAACAATACAATATTTCAAGCTTTGTTTCGTAAATTTTTTAAATACATTGAGCTGTGAACAAAATTGCTGTTCATGGGTTCAATGCATTTAAAATACCTAATTGGATGTTAACCAAAGTTCTAAAACAAGGTGTTTAAGTTCAGATGCAATAAAGATATAAATCCAGACGGCAATAAATAAACTTATTCACTCCAAACAAATATATTTTCATGTCTCTGCAGGTCAGTCACATACAAATTAATAATGAAACAAAAAAACAACAACATAAGGAGTGTGAGGCTCTGAGAATTACAAGCAACTACATTTATAATAACTTTCTTCTGTGTTGTTGTTGTTGCTGTGTCATGACTTTGACCAGGCCATTGACATGCAATGACATCACATTTGTACTCTCAGTCGCAGCCGTTAAACTATACAAACTATAATTAAAATGACCGCACAGAGCAAAGCTACGATTACCTGTTTTCTTGAATGAACGAATGAATGAATACTCGTATATACACATACGATTATCTGTCTGACTGTCGTCTCTCTCTCTTTCTGTGATTATCAATGGCAAGCATTTAGCAACAAACTAATAATTATTTGCATTAACTTGTCGGATTGTTTATTATGACGCCAATGTGACATTGTTTAGATAGAGAATATATTTAAATTAAATTGTTTTACCCCAATACACAAGTCAGCTTTTGATCAAGTTTTGGTGAGTCTTCATCTAGTGTCTGCAGTAGCTCGGGGCCCTGTTCAATTGACGGTCTGGCCGACTGACTGAAGTGAGACAAGTGAATGCTGATTGACCCACTGAAACTGAAACTGGGTAATGGGTAACCGAATGCTCGGGGCGTGCTTCAGCTTTGAGCTGTGGGCCCGGCAGCAAACAACGTGCATTTCATGCAAATTAACAACAATACCGTTTGCTTGGGTCTGGCTGTTCATTACAAGCATTTAAAGACGTTTATTTTGGAAGATTTTCACTTTCAATCTGTCAAATTGTCACACTCACGAATGAAGCTCGACTCATTGAGACTCATTGTTCGATCATTTTTTTTTTTTTTTTGGAGCATTCAATAATGAAAAGTGATTTCCGCACGATTTTTATTTTACTTAGCTCTTAGCTTTTTAAACTGCCAAGTGGCCGGCATGTCAGATCTGAGCAACGGTTACGATGACGATGAACACAATCGCTGTGGCTTCGTTTATATGCACACAGACATAGATCATTTTATTTTATTTAGTAAGTGAATGATTTGGTCGCACGTGTTGGTCATTTCCGTAGCTAGGGATCATGATTGATTTTCGGCTCGACTTATATTTTCCCATAGAAATGGGGGCCCTTTCATTTAAGAGCTTTTTAATTTTCAGTCCATTGTAACAGGTGTGACCGTTATGATATCGAAAATAAAGTTACTTATTTAAAATACATTGCCATGAATAAACAGCTACGCTAGGCCAATCAAGTTGCTATCCAAGAACAAGCAAAACAAACATTCAAACAACGAAACAAGCGGACAAGCAGACAACTAAATCCATATTAATTATGTTGCTTTCGGTTTGAGGCTGAAATGAAATTATAAGAAGCCGCAGAACTCGACTTTAAAACCAGCAGCGTCATGCTGCTCTGCACAGGGCATAAAAAAAGTAGATATTTGGACAATGGGATCAAGGCAGAAAGGTTCCGAAGGGGTCGCTCTAAATGAGGAAAAACGCTGAAAACCATACATAAACAAACAGACAGACAAACAAAAGAAGAACTTGCCACAACAACAGCAAACAAACTCTCTGGCTCTGGGCATTGACCATTGGCTCAGAGAGTGGCCGGAGAGTGGTGCAGTCAAAGGTTCAAGTGCAGCGATGCCGTCAGGTTGCATAGCACGGGCTCGGCCATTAGCCGAGGCAGGTTAATAAACTAGAGACACACTCACCAGCCAGAGTGATATATGGTTGTGGCTCAGACTATGACACCTAACAGCTCGAAAACGTGCTGCTTTTTTTTGATTCGCTTTTTAAAGCTGAAAGCGCATGCAAAGCAATGACTAACGCTGTGGCATCGTTTGACTTTATTCACTGATGGGCTCACGTTGCGTATGTGTGATGTTTGTTGATGTTGACTCATATAATTGATAAATGTGCCGCGTTAAATAAAACAGGCGCCAGTTAATAGCTAAACAATGATGGACACAAGTTAATGGAAAATGTTGATATTGATGCGAAAGTTAGATTTAATAGATGCCAGATTACAAAATATATATAAAAAAGTACTTCGTTAAATCTAACTAGTTTAACTTAATTAATTAGAATACTAAATTAACTATTTGTATTCAAATTATTACCAACATTTCTAATATATATTTTTCGGTGCCTATTAAAATTCCAAAATAATTTTTACAAAATTGATTTTGATATAAGCTCTAAAGATTAACAATTAAAATACACTATTGAGGTTTTTAATCGCAATTATATGCGTGCCTAAAAAAGATAAACAAACTGTAAACGAATTAATCCAATTTATTAATTGTTTGTGTCCTTTAAGATAAATACACAGATCAGGCGACATATTTACATGTACTTTATTTTCGAAACTTTAGAAAAAAAGATATTTTGCAGTTTGTGCGGCCAGTACTTATTGGATTATCATTTTTATTATTTCCTAGAAATATTGATACTGATTTATGGGTACAATGACTTCTATTGCTGACTGTTCTGGTCACTAGTGATCGTCTCGTCTGGCCTCTGGCAATGTGTTTTTTTCACATGGAGAAGCCACTCAAAACTTATGTTTACGTTACGCGCTGTGATTATAACAAGAGAGTGGCTCAGAAGATGCCGATGCCGATGCCAACGTCGAGTTATAGATGGACATGTGCTATCTAACGTATGCGGTAGAAACCCCAACATTACTTCAGGCCTACCTGCGTGTTTTTACTTTATGTTGTTGTTGTTTTTGTTCGTGAAGTGGTCGTGTGATCCAGTTGTTTATCTTTTTCATTAGCCTGGGCGGCCTGTCATCTGTGCCGTCGCCTGTCGATCGTCTGTCGATTGACAAAACGCCTATCAGGCAGAAACAGACCGTCAGCTTAGCGGCCCACCACTATTTACCATTTACCAAACGGGCTGTGACTTTTCCACACTTTACCAGGCACGCCAGAGACCCTAGACCGAAGCTGCAACTGCAACTGAAAACTGGCAGCCTTCGCCTTTGGAGTTAAGTGACTGACGCAAATTGCGCAATTCTTATTACAATTACTTTGCAACTAGCTGAGGCAGTTGCTTGTTGTTGCAACTTCTACTCTGTGATCCACACGTAGTCTGTGATACTTCAATCGTTGCTCTGTTCCATGTCCGTCAAGCGGTGCATTTTTCTAATACTTTGTTAAAAAAAAAGTTCGGCTTTTTTGTTAGAAAATTATTTTGGCCTTTGGCTTTGCACTGGGGTTGAACTCTAGAACTGGTTGATTGTTTGTCAGTCTATGGCTACCCGTCTTTCTTTTAGTTGGGGTCTCTAAAAGATAGTCATTAGCACAAAAGATTGCTTGTGTGTGCTACGGCTGCTGCTGCGTCTGCTTCTACTGCGCGTTTAAACGGGGTAATTGCTTTTTAAATCTCTCTCCTACAAAAAAAAAAAACCCAGCCAAAAAAAAAACTTCCAAAACAATGGCGACCAAACTGATCGTTTTGTTGAGGAAACGAAAACGTAACGAAATTAATTTGCAACGGCTCAGACACTCAATGGCTCATAACTGGCGTGTGGCAAGCAGCGCCGCACGGTTCCCATTGCCGGCTGACAGACCATTCGACCGATCAACCCGGTGTTTGTCTTTACTTCGGACTGAAATAAAGTTATTATAGTGAAAATTGGGTTTTGTCAGTTGGCGGCTAGAACGATATCCATTGACCAGTTGTAATGGATGTCGGAAGCGTTTGACGGCCAGAGAGAGAGAGAGTGAGAGAGATAGATCATTTGCTAAAATTAAAGTCATTCGGTCTTAATTTCAATCATCAGTTGTTTCGATCTGTTCGGAGATGACGTGCAGAAAAATTTTGGTTTCAGCTTGAAAGATTTGTAATTATCATCAACTTAAATGCCTGGGCATTACTTTGATGGGGACCAAACGTTAAACGGGTTTTTAGACATACTTGCGATAAGCGTTGCCATCAATTTAAACACTTACAAGTGTTTGAATAATATACAATAATTGTAAGTAATCATACAGATTTAAACACTAAACTAGGTCAAGTTTATAATCATTAAAGCAGCAACTAATATCTGAAAGTAACATTCTTGCATTGTATAAAAAATGTAATCCATCAAAAATTTATATAAATATATAAAAACTCTACAAGAATGTCTCTCTGTAAAGAATATTGGTACTACAATTTTAACAATGCATACAAGATTGATTAAACCATTTAACCATTAGTTTAAATTTTTAGCTTATTTGTATTTAAATATAGTAATTACTTGCAAACTAAACCTGTTGAAAGGTTAACAAAAAGCTCTTATAACTATTTTTACAACCATTTAAAATATGCAAAACACCGCCCTTTAATTATCAATATTTCTTGATGCAATTATTCCACATCAAACAAAATTACCACAATCTTAAGTTGATAAAGATTTTGCAATTTAGTGCGTCGCTTTTGTTTCCATTTGTATTAGTGGGTGGGCGTGAGCCGTGGGCCAATTGCCAAGTGCAGGGCCAGCATGACGCATGCCGCATGCTGCATGCATGACTGATCTTATAGAAGTATGTACTTATAGTTATCTAATAATTATACCTCTGCAACATTCCACTCAAGATACTCGAGCAAAAAATAATATATGAAAAAAACTAACAACAGCAAACATTTCGCTTCTTTTTCTTCTTTACTTTAGACATGCGCCCGGCACGTTACCGATGAAGCAAGCAACTTTAATCAGACACAGACACAGGTAAGTTGTCAACCGGGGGCTGGTTGGGGTGCTGGATGCTACCAGTTTAGGTTACAATATGAGTGCTTGTAGTGGAGCTAATATGATTATTGTACTACATATTGTACTGTGGGTGGCATGCTGGCGAAACGTAAGCATCTAATTTGATGGCATGTGTGCCTTGTGTGTTTGAGTGTGTGTGTGTGTGTGTGTGTGGTGTGTGTGTGTGTGTGTTTGTGGAATGAAGTTAACTTTAATTAAATTTCAAAATGATTCCGCTTTGATGAGCTCTCTGGGCCCGGTCTTGGGATGCAAGTCTCTGACGTATGACTTTAAGCACTTTTGTGTCTTGCCACATTGCAATTATTAATTGTAGCATGTGTCGTCGTCGTCGTTGTTGTTGTTGTATATTCGTGCGATCACAATAAATTTTTTCTATCATTATTATTTGTTGTTCGCGTTGCGCCAAAACAAAAAACTGATTATGAAGCAAAAGTGAAAAGTTGTAATTAAACCAGTCACTGGCTGGCTGCAGCAAATAAAAAAAAAAAGTAAATAAAAAAACCAGCAACAACTGTAACTGCAACAACAAGCACATCTGGTAATCATAAAGAGTAGAAATCGCCAAGTGACGTGCCGGTTTTTTATTGCCTGTAGTGGTTGTTGCAGTTGCCGTTGCAGTGCCCAATATGCGACAAGTGCACCTAATTAGTAGGGAGCACATAGAAAATGGGGATTGGTAAGCAAGGGAAATGTGGAAAAGGTAGGCAACTGTCTCATGGCCAGTGTTATAGCTTTTGCGCTAATGTTGTTCCGGCAGCTAACATGTCTAATGTCTAATGTTAACCTGTTGCTTTTTTTTCTGCAACTCGTTTTTTGTTTTTTTTTATTTGACAGATCCGCAGCCTCGAAGATGTGGCCCAAACAGCGTTGGCTAGTCAACAGAGCAACTGCAGCGATATCAGCGAGTAGCAGCAGACACCAAATAATAGTAGAAGTATTAGTAGGCTTAATTTTAGTCAATTGCCTTGCCTCAGCGACTGCGGCGCTTATCACACCACCGGACAGTAGCAGCAGCATTTTCAACAGCTTTGACTACGAGTCCTCTGCAAATGATGAGGGCAGCACATCCCAGTTGCCCAGTTTCTATCGCAGTCCACATCGCTTGGATGGCTACTATACGCCAGCGGATCTGCAGCGCAGTCACAACTTTAAGATAAGCCCCAAGCCGTGCTCCTTTGGCCGCATCGAGGGCACCTGCATGTTTGTCTGGGAGTGCATTAAGTCAGAGGGACAGCACGTAGGCATGTGCGTTGACTCGTTCATGTTTGGCTCCTGCTGTGCCCACAACTACACGGAGAATATTGTCTTGCCACACACAGCCTTCTCCTATACGCGACCCACCAAGCCAATCTCACTGAGGCCGCGACCACCGCCACAGCCACACAAGCCGCTAATCAGGTAAATAAACATAACATAAACGGCTTAGATGCCTTTTTTCAACTCAAACACATTGCTCTGGAGATTTTTCCAAATTAGTTTCTCTTGAGCAAACGACAAATATTATCGTTCATACTACATGCCCAAAAAATACACACGGTTAGAAAGCTTGGACTAAATTATATTCGAGTAAATTAGTTTTTTATTGAAGAGTTTTGCCCCACAGTTACAAAATATATGGCAGCATGATTGTAGCCATGCCTGCTAGGGCCTTCAGCTGTAGACAAAATTATATATGCCTCTCTTATAAAAAACAAAGATAAAATAATTGTTTGAATACACTTTAATTATTTAATAAGATAAGTTAAAAATAGTTAAGTTGTGCCAAAAGCATTTTATTATTGCTAGAGATTTTATAATAATGTTATGTGAACACTCTAAAATAGTTTTGACAAACATTAAGTCGAAAACTAACATTCCAATCAATTTGTCTACTTTGTTGACTTAGTGGCATGACAACAATAGAGCGTCCACATGGCGCTGGAACTCTCGTTATTCGACCTTCAGGTCCGGTGCATCAGGGCACATTGTCCCGTCCGCATCCGAAGCCCACGTCACCGCCTGATTTGCAGAGTTCGGCCAGCCAGGCAACGGCCAGTTCGAGTGAGTATATGGCGCCTTTTTGCATTGTTATATGAAGGAGTTATGGGCTCACAACAAATAACAAATAACAATTACATCCGCAGATAGTATTTGGCATACATCAACGCACCAGCAACAGCAGCAGCAGCAGGAACAGCAACAGCAACATCAACACTGGCACATGACCACTGAGCCTAGCTTTATTACTAAACCGCGTCCCACCGGCTGGACTAAGCCCGGCATCGTCAATTTGCCAGCGCCCATGCGTCCCTCCAAGCCGCCAAAGCCAACGAAGAAGCCGATTCTCTACGAGCGGCCACCGCCAACGCCGCTGCCAACGACTTCGACAACGACTTCAACAACGACGACAATGATGTTGTCGGGGCAGACGCGACCGAAACCCAAACCCAAACCTAAGCCCATACCGACCAGGCCTCAGGTATGTAAATACGCGTCTCCCATCTCATTGCTTGCCACAATTCTTCATTCTGCTCTGGTCTCTCTATGTGTGTTTGTGTGTGTGTGTGTGTGTGTGTGTGTGTGTGTGTGATGCATTGATGTCGAAAGCGAAACAAACGAGCGACGAGGTCATTTACTCCTCGATCAGCTCGGACTCGGACTGATGCTCTGACTGCGGCTAGAGCCTTGGGGGACATTTTATTGTTTGCACAAAGCTGTAGAGCCAAAGAACTGATGTAAGATTTGTCTTGCTGCCCCCTTGATGACGGACAATGCTGACGAACTCAAGAGCTTTGTCTCTGGGGTGTGTTGCTTTCGGTGCCTTGGCTAGAAAGCGTAAGGGTATCAACAGAATAACAATCAATTTGCATAAGAATACTAAGCACAATCTACAGATGAATTTTAAAATAATTTTTAAATCGTTTACTTTATATGACGTGTAATGTAGACATTTTAAACTAAAATTATTAATATTTGTTGCAGTTATATATAAAAAATGTTTAACATCGAAAGTTCATAAAAACAGATTAGTTAAGGGACATGAAATTTAAAAAAATTAATTACATATGATTGATGTGAAGTTTTCTTTGGGAAAGAATCATAATTAGTCCTAGGAAGTTTTTGAGTCTCACTACCTTAGTTAGAGTATTTCAACGTCGACTGTAATGCTGTATTATTCGTTTTTACCTCCGCTGAGATTTCGCAATGGAATGAAAAATTGATTCTTTGCATGTGAAATATTTTGAGCTCCTTGGGTAACTATTAGCATAATGTTTACCACTTTTGGCTACCTTCCAGCTGTCGCCGACCACATCATTAGCCACGTCGTCCTCATCAGCATCCACAGCAACCGAAACAACAACGTCTACAAAAGGCACAACAACGACAACAACAAGTACGACAACAACAACTAGGAAACCCACTAAGCCCTACCTGCGGCCCACCACAGCAGGAGCAACGATGACAACAACAAGAACAACAACAATGACAACAACAAACCGACCGCGTCCGAGTCCAAGCAGTCAGCGTCCAATGGTGCAGCAGCCCACACGCCAACCCATCGTAAAACAGCCGGCGACGGTGGGCATTGAATCCAATGAGATAACGGACTCCTCCACACATGATGATGCCGGCACCGCAATGTTGGGCCATGTAAAGACCATTTCGGCTGCACGCAGCGGTAAGTTTTCAGTTTCCAGTACAGCCACGCCCATAGCATTTGACACAATCCAATACGTTGTTCTATACAATCTAACTAACACACATACAAACATATTTATGTATTATATCTATGCAGAATGCGGAGTGCCGATGCTGACGCGTCCAGAGACGCGCATTGTGGGCGGCAAGAGCGCGGCCTTCGGTCGTTGGCCCTGGCAGGTGTCTGTGCGACGCACCTCGTTCTTTGGCTTTTCCAGCACCCATCGCTGCGGTGGCGCTTTGATCAACGAGAACTGGATAGCAACGGCGGGGCACTGTGTAGACGAGTAAGTACACTGCAAAAAAAAAATATACATTCCAGGAAATTTCTTCTTAATATTATAAATGTGTAGCTAAGAATCGATTTCAGCATAGACTTGATTTAATTCAAGTAGTATAGAGTGAGACAAAGTTTTAAGCAATTTTAGAACAATTGTTTTGCAAAGTTTAGTATAAGCATTGGAGAGATTACTTTAAAAACAAGTTTAGAAAATTTAGTATTTAAAATAAAACATAATAATCAAATCTTATGTATTTTTAAAGACCAGAATGTTGTTAAGATAAACACAAAAACTTGGAGTATTTTTATTTTATTTTGTGAAAAGATCCTTTTATAAACCTCTGTTTTCCATTAAATTAAGTTTTTAGGCTGGTTAATGTTTATTTTTGTGTATGGTTTATGTCAAGATCCCTTTCGGCATAAAATTCTTTATGCCCACATAAGCACATTCTATCATTATTTTTTTTATTTTTATTTCTGTCTTTCAAAATTATCATACTTAATTTAAGTAAAGTTGCTCCAAGTTAATTTAAAGCTTAATTGATCAAAACCAAATAATTTTAACTGTGTATCAGCAGTATCTTGAAAACATAACTGACTGCAATTTCCGCTACAACTACTGCACACTAACTAAAACACCATAACTTCCTATCTTATTCTCTTTCTCTTTGCAGTTTGCTCATCTCACAGATACGAATACGCGTGGGCGAATACGATTTCTCGCATGTGCAGGAGCAGCTGCCATACATTGAGCGCGGCGTGTCCAAGAAGGTGGTGCATCCGAAATACAATTTCTTCACATACGAATACGATCTGGCGCTGGTGAAGCTGGAGCAACCGCTCGAATTTGCGCCGCATGTCAGTCCCATTTGCCTGCCTGAAACGGAGAGTCTACTGATTGGCATGAATGCCACCGTCACCGGTTGGGGTCGTCTCAGTGAGGGCGGTACGCTGCCCTCGGTGCTGCAGGAGGTGAGTGCTGACCACGCTGACCATATTTTAGACACACTCGCTCATATATGTGCTTACATTGCATTCCAACAGGTGTCTGTGCCTATTGTGAGTAATGACAATTGCAAGTCGATGTTTCTGCGCGCCGGTCGCCAGGAATTCATACCAGACATTTTTCTATGCGCTGGCTATGAGACGGGCGGCCAGGATTCCTGTCAGGGTGACTCTGGTGGCCCCTTGCAGGTAAGCTAGACATATTTATTAAGATTTATGCTTTTGGCTAAGCGCGTTTCATTATTATTGTGCAGGCCAAATCACAGGATGGCCGGTTCTTTCTGGCTGGAATCATTTCCTGGGGCATTGGTTGCGCCGAGGCAAATTTGCCAGGCGTCTGCACGCGCATCTCGAAGTTTGTGCCCTGGATATTGGAGCATGTTAGATGATGATCATGATCTGAACTATGCTCAACTCTTGTTATTGTTTTAATTTATTAGTTGTATCTTTAAGTTTGTGTGATTTTAATTTAAACGAATCTTAAGCTTAGTTAGTTTCAATTTAACAATTTGCATTGACCGAATCTTGTGCGTTTCTTTTGCTACACTCCCCCCGCGCACACTTAGTCAAGCCCACTAAGTTAGTCTAGCGAAAATTGTTTGTAGGCTGATCTTTAGTTGTCTAATATAATTCAAATCGTTCTAAATGATATAACGGCATCGATATCTGTATATAGCCGTAACGAAAGAAACAAAGTCATTTTCATTATGCAGTTGTTGGTATTTTAGCTTAGGCATTAATAATTAATAATTAATTAAAAATATGTAATTTATAAAAAAAAACATCACATACAAACATCATTATGTTGTATCTTGCCCAAAGAACAAGTTTATTTATAAAGATGAGCTCAAATAAATCAATTGAAAATAATTTAAAAGTGAAAGACACAAAAACTTTTTATTTCCAAAGATGTTTGAGTAATTTTAAAACTATTGAGGTGAGAAAACTATCTACATCTAAGGAAGTATAAAACGACTTATTGATTATCGTTGCTCCTGAACTGGTTGAATTCACACGGTAAATGAAAGCTGTCTAGACTCTAAACTGTCTTCCAATTGCTGCTCATTATTGATCGATCTACCCTCGTAGAGATACATATATACATAGTACGTACACCGCTCATCGCAATTATGCATTATCATTATTACAATCTTCAATACAAACGCTTCAATTTGACTCGCAGTTGCTGTCTTCAACTCCAGTGAGTCAAGTGCGTAAATGATGTACACACAATTGCAGCTAACGGCAGCGGCAATTTCAATTCATTCATTAACTTTTCAGTCAGCACCAATATACGACCGCAGGGCATGAGAATGATTGGCACAATCGATGGGTTGCCAGCATTGTGAATTTCACTTTTCATAAGTGACATTTGACACCAGCTGAATAATTAATGAAAAACGAACAATGGGAATAACGTAAAGCAAAAATTGGCACAACATTCTGGCCAGAAACAAATTGGATTTCACTTTTGATACGCGACTTGAGTTTATTGCAGGCACCACAAACTTGCCGTCAGAACAGTTATACAGAAAATTGAAAATGTATGCAGAGGAATATGCATGACCCGTATATTGGCATGTATATATGTCTAGAAATAAAATTTAACTTAATACGTAGCACAGCTTGTCGTCAATCGTTTTATGTCGCTCACAATTGCATGCGTATATGTTCACTTCTTTTTAGGGAACAGCGATTCCTTTGCCTCATCAAACAGATCTAAGGCCAGGTATTGCAGTTCCTTAAGAGATGTTGGGAACTTCTGAATGGGCTCGATTGACACCTCCTCGCCGGGCTTAACACCTTTGATAAAGTTGTACGCGACGGCAAAGATTTTGCGACCCTCGTACAGCACAATGCGCACATTCTCCTCAGCCTGGTGCGGGTAGCAGAGCGATGCCACGGTGCCTGCACCAATCGTAGTGTAGAGTATCTTCTTGAAAAAACCTCCACGTGCAGCGAATATGAAACCCGACAGACCACCAAGCACAATGGCGCCACTACGATGCATTGAATTCTGTGGTTCGTTCAAAAAATCAATAGAACGCTGCGTATGCTCCTTTGCCGTTGTGTAATAATCGCTCACAACTGCAGTCCGATCGCCTACGACTTTGTACCCGTTCTGGATCTCTGTGCGAACGGTGCGCACACCTACTTCGATTGATTTTTGAAGCGCGGATTCTCTTTGTTTGTGTTCTTGAATTTTCTGGGGTCTGCAAATCGAATGAAGTTAACATAGAACCATTTAGATAACACTCTTTACACTTACGCTGGCTTTCGCAAGGAATCATAAATTGGCAATTCGTCTGGCCTGCAGACCATCGAGTCGTCGGGTTTTGGCTTATCTGCGGCCACGCTGACAGCGACAGCTGCAGCTAACATCGATGCACTTCGGAGCATTTTTTTGTCGTAAACCTAAGTATAAACGTATCTAACTGTCTGCGAATTAAATGGAAAAACGGATTGGAATTTATAATTTGATAGAAATTGTAAAATGTTACCTCAGTTTGCTTGATGCATTGCGTAATGTGTCAACGATACGATACGATTGCTTGACCACGGCACAGCTGATATGTTATGTAGGCATATCTGGCAACGCTCAGCAGTTTGATTCCAAACTGGTTCGCGAAAATACCTTGCAATAATTGAACAATTTTGCAACTACTGAACAACTTTGCAATTATTATTTTTCCTTGCAACTGATCGCTCGCTTAATAGGTATAAATTTTGTAAAAATAAATGTATTGCAGCTACCTTTACTTATTTGGAATTAAATTGCGCGCACTGTTAAAGCTATAACTCGCTGTTACGTTAAGGGTTACCATCTACTCATCTACTCAAGAAAGAAGAAGACTCTGTTGTGCTGTTTGGAGGTCTCGCGACTCGCGAGAAAAACAAAGTTGAATAATAATGGAACAATAAAAACTTACTTTACTCCTACAATGACACAAGAGTTCAGAACGTACTTAATGTGATGGCACCAGGTGAGTGCCAACACTTTAAACGTTAACGTTTAAGTGTACATCTTTTGCCCACCAATAACATTTTTAACATAACATTAACATTTGCGTTTGGTTGAAATATGAAAAAAGTGCAAAAAAGAGGAAACAACATACATAAACCAATTTTAAGTAGGTGACAAGCAACGACAAACAAGTGGCTTCCAATACCAAGCACAAAAAATATCAAAATCACACCAGCGGAGCGCATTTAAGTGAAAGTCGAAGCGTGTGATAAAAATTTCCCTACACCTGCCACCCACTGCTGCTTCTGCTTATAATGTTATCAGTGCCCGGAGCGCGCTAAAAACGCCTACAACAACAGCAGTAACAAGAATAGCAGAGTGCTTAGCTCACATAATAGCAAATTCTCAAGGACACTCGAAGTAAAGTAGGTGATAAGATAATTTCTGAATAAATTTAGCCGTTTACAAACTAATTAAAAAATTTTTAAATATTTTTTTCAATTCAGCTTTAACTTAGGAGCGGCACCATCGGACAGCGGAAGCAGCGAACGTGCGCACAATTCTGAAAAGCAATTAATGGGGTCCATGAACCAAAAAGAACATCTGAGCAACAACAAAACAACTACAATTGACTAACGGGTCCAAGAGCCGTCAAACATTAAGAAGTTCAACTAAGCAATAAAACTAGTCATAATTTCATATGGATTCGACCGCAAATTCTAAGTTTAGGTAAAGGTATAAATATATAAATAGTTAATTAAATATGATAACATATTTTAAAGCACAAGCACGAACAATTTTCAAGTTGACAATATTCAATGGTTTCCTGATGGATAATTTAAAATTTTTTAATAATAACTTACAATCACGATGGGTTTAGTGTCATCACTAGGTTTCGACGCCCGTATATTATTGTTATTTAAAACTAATTGTTAATATTATTTTGGTGTATAGCGATGTGGACGAGTACGGGTTCAAGCGTGGCGATAAGTTCGACTACCAGACCTACGGGAAGTTTATGGATAATTACTTAAAGACACTGACGCGAAGACGCATCAAATGGGAGGCTATATTGCAGCAGAATCAAGATCTCAGCCTGGTCAGTCCGAAGCTGAAGCGGTATATTCGCAAGGGCATACCTGGTCCGTATAGAGCGGATGTTTGGATGAAAATAACTGGCGCCGATGCGGCAAAGCAACGAAATCCCAATTTATATCGTAGTTTACTAAATATCGAGCATTTTAACAAGGAAATCAGCGATTCCATATCAATCGATCTACCTCGAACTTTTCCCGACAATATCTACTTTGATTCAAAGAAGGATCGCCTCTTCAATATACTCTGCGCCTATGCTCACCATAATCGCGAAGTTGGCTACTGCCAGGGTCTTAACTATATTGCCGGTTTGCTGCTCATTGTTACCGATGATGAGGAGAAGTCTTTTTGGCTACTCAAACATATTGTCGAGAAAATAACGCCACAGTATCATTCACAAAATATGGCCAATCTTTTGCGTGATTTGGCCGTATTTAGGGAGCTGGTCATTAGACGTATGCCAGCTGTTAATAAGCTTGTTGAAGACTTGGGTAAGCTTAAAGCACTTTAATTATTTCAAACGACTTTACTACTGTTTTAATTGCAGGCCTTCCTTATGCGGTGATAGCCAGCAAATGGTTCATCTGCATATTTGCAGAGGTTCTACCTGTAGAAACTGTTTTACGAATATGGGATTGCGTTTTTGCCGAGGGCTATAAGGTGAGTTGACATTTGCTGCATAGTTTATCTTTTACTGAAGTCAATTAACTTATTTTGCAGATTGTATTTCGTGCAGCTTTGGCCATGTTTATAACACACAAAAGTGCAATATTGGGCTGCGATGATATTGCCGCTTTAGCCAATCTATTTCGCGACACTATGATACAAGACAGCATAGTCACTGACTGCCATAGCTTTATAGAGGCCATGTTTTCGTTGCGTTTGAAACGTAGCGAACTCGAGAGCTTGCGAAAAGTCGCCGTGCTAAACGGAAACTAAGCAACTAATCATAGACAAAAAAACAACAGAAACAAATACCCACTTAGTAACAAATCAGAACAAAAACATAAGAAAGCAATCGTAAATTCAATTATTAGAAATGTAGCTAAAATGTGTCCAATTCGTAGTATATATGTACTATAATAGTTGTTTATAACATTTTATGTGTGTATTCGTTGTATAACCTTATTGTAGCCAATGAATTTTGAAATTGAAATTAATCGAAACAAAACTAAATATGATATACCAAAGTCAAATTTCAAATTCGAAAAACAAACATATATACAATTGTGTGTGTTTATTAGCAGTAGTTGTAGTTGTTGCCAAACGAAAAATACGTAAAAATCAAAAGTATATTTTTTTTTTAGCCCGTACGCTACATACGATCTTATGTTATGTATGTCTGTAAATTTATTAATTTATGCGTACATTGCGTTCATAATTCTCTTGTTGATCACTGAAGTATTTAGTTTTTAATATATATGTATACACTTTATATGTCACTGTGTGTTTGTAGTAAATTTCTAGACTACAAGTGTACTATGTATTTTATAAACGCCTTTAAAATTGTTATATAGCTGCAAAGAGCTAACTGTTACCTAAATGTTTTGTACAAACAGACAAACACTCAAAACAAAATAGAAAACCAACAATGAACTCACAATAACTATTTACTACAAACCTTTGTATGTATTTATAGTTTGTCGTATAAATACTCACTGTCTACACTGATACTATATATATATATATATATTCTGAAATATAATTTGAGGAATTGATTTGTTTACACATACAAACAAGCATACATTGTGTATGCTTGCCTTGTAGAAAAAATCAAACGTACCAGCAAACAAACACAAATTTAAAATGCAACAAAGTGTCGACGTTTGTTTAGTGCAACTAAAATGCTTTTTAAATAAATATTATTGCTATTTGTTAGAAATTTAAATTGTATTTCTTTTATAATTGTTTTATTGAGATACTTGTTTTAGAGATAGTTACATGCGTTGATTAGCATACGTGTTAGGAAGACGTTTATTAAATATGTTTTATTAAAACTGCGATCCAACTGGATCTGTTAAAAGCATATTATACTTTTTGGAGCCTCATGTAAGAACCTATTTTGTTAGCCGAATCAGATTTATGGTTCCTTAAAATCCAAATTATATGACTAATTTGCATTTTAGAGAAACTTTATAGCTTTATTGTTCGATTTATCATGTACTTGGTGGGCACAAATTGTCCAATCAATCAAGGATTAATCAAGGATGAACCTGTCAAGCAATATTTATAGTACTAGTTGTTTAGTAGTTGAGCTTTAATTTTCAATCTATAAGGTTCGTATAACCGGATTAACCAATTGATTTGATTCTGTCAATAAGTTATCATTCTTCTGATTTTTTTTTTAATTGGATGTTAAACAACATTTAAATTAACTTTTTCTTTTAAATCAAGTGCTAGGTGGAATATTTGAAATTTTCCTTGATAAACAAAGGTAACAAAAGAAACTTATTTATATTATAATTGATGTTATATATGCCTATGGCATGCCGCAATGTGCTCCACACATTGGTTCCGATGATAAAGCCAGCGAAGTAAGCAGTGTACGACGTCCAGGATGCACGCCTAAGTTCTCCCAATTGATCCAGGATAAGCGAGCCGTTAAATCGCTCGTGTTCCAATTGGCGCGATCTGCTTTGATTTCACCACGCAGACACTTCTCCACATAGGTAAGCGGATCGTACTCTGTAAGGAGCACCTCCCTCAAAAGAGATATATAGGCAATGGCCAGACGCAATGTATCAATCTTGCTAAGACGCTTCTCATATGGAAAAGTTGGCACATGGACACGCAGCTCATCAAAAGCGGAATTGATACTACTGCAAAGCGCAAAAGAAAAAGTGCAAAAGAATGGAAATGCATATTAGTAGGTTGATAATGAAAATGCAGTCTTAAAACTAAGTGTAAAATGGAAAAGACCATTTAGTGTACCCAGTAGGTGCGGACCTCTGGATGCGTTTCCTTTCTCGCACATTTGCCTGTTGTCGCTGGATCTTATAGCTGGAAGCAGCAGCTGCACCATAGTTAGCATTTGATGGACCTGGTCCGGAGCCTCCACCAGCTGCGCCAATACCACCTCCTCCGCCACTGCTGCTGGCAGTTGGACTATTGCACATCATGGGCGTGGCGCTATTGGAATTGAGTGTCACCAGTGAGTTGTTATTTGTTGAAGAGTCCAGCAGGTTTTCTAAAAACAAAAATATCCATATTTATATCTATTTTCTATGTACAACTACAAAAAAAAAAACGGTAATCGTTTATTTTGAGATGAGTTTATCATTAATTTTTTATAAACCATTAATAATTTTTAAAAAACCAGTGCAATATTCTGCTTAAAACGGTTAACATCAGGTTTTAATTGCCTTAAAAAAAGTTGTGTTTAAATTTCTTTTCTTTTTGTTTAAAGTCAATAAAAAACTTTTTATCAGCTGACTTTTACTAAAAAATGAGGCTTTAAAACTCCAATTGAGCACAACTTGTAATTGTCTTAAAATTTTTTTAACAAATAACTAAATTACTGATAAGGCTAAAATTATTTTGCAGTTAATAACAATATACCTGCTCAAGTATTTAATTTAATTTAATTCCATACAGTTTTTACGAACTTACCGTTTCCGTGCTGTAAATAATGTTGTTGTATGTGCCGCAAATTGTTGGAACTAAGACGGAGTCCCGAGCCGCCGGACGGGATGCCACCAGAACTACCGCCGCCGCCACCACCGACGCTACTCTGATGTTGACCCGCATAGATACAGGACGGCAGCTCATTGATTAAATCGTCGTCAAAATTGTGATAGGGTAAATGGCTGTTAAGAAAAATAAATATTTTTAACAAGGACCAGACACTGGAAAGCTTGCTTGCCGACGGAAAATATATGTAAAAAATCTTACGTACATTTAAATTTAACATCATAAATAAAGGCTTTTCAATTTTTTGTTTAACTAACATTGTTTATACTAAAAAAAAACACTGAATATTAAGTACTTAATTAATGCAATATGTTTTGCTCACCTTATGGGCGGTGATGAGGATGAATCTGGTAATTGATTGCGCGACATATTTTCTTTGCGGTTAGAATTTTCACAAACTACTTTTAATTTTAAAAGCTTAACTCTTAATGGACGCGCTTGCACTGTCCAATAAGTTGAAATGTGTAATGAGCACATCTCCTGGGAATTCTCTGCCTTTTATAGCAGCACCAGATCCAATTGGAAATACCACAACTCTGCCAGGGCCTGCAATTTTTTTGGTCTCAACAACCCCTAAATGTCCTTGCATCTATTCGCCCAGATTCTGTGGGCGGAGCTTGTCAAGTACTACAGGGTGATTTCGTGCAAAACGGCTTCCTCACGGAAGCTGTGAGAAAATTATAGAGCATATTTGTTCAAAGCCACCTATTTTTGATGGAAGTTCATTTAGGTAATTAACCTTCTTTTGATTAAAACAATTTAATAAACAATTTTTAAGAAACTTTAATTTTTAAAGATAATTTTACATTAACTTTAGTTGATAAACAATAAACCGAAGGACAAATATACTATAAATTGAAAATCATTATGAATTCGATGTACATTGTGTAATCAGAATAGCCACACTTAGAAACTATCACTACTCCATTTAAACTTTTTTAATAAATATGTAAAAAACATTTGAAAATATACTTTTTATTGACAAAATAACTATTTAATATAAGTATATATTTAAAATACAGTTATATATTTATATATAAATATTTATAAATTTATCGTTTTATTCATTTTTTAAAGCAAAAAAAGTCTTGTGGCATTTTTACTAATTTCGACATGTTTAGCATTTATCTTTAAATCAAATAGGTTAAAACGACTTTGCTTGACATGTAGCGCATTTAGAAGTCTTTATAGCTTCGAAGTCTGTTTATGGTGTGTACTTCACCTGTTTTTGACATTTTTGCCATTATATTTCGCACAGCAGGCGTCCGCCATGTTTGTCCTGCCGTCAGCTTTGTGTGCGTACGCACAAAATCAGGGAGCCATCAGGAGGTTATTGCTTTGTCTCTCTCTCTTTTAAACTTTACCCCCATCGACTGCAGCTCTGCGTCATATGCGTAACAATGTTCGCATTGAAAAGTAACGGCTGTTGGTAATGTGAGCTAAACATGGTGGCGTATGAATTTTCAATACGTGATCCAACCTGTTGACATTTTAAGTTCGACCTCAAAGTCTCTTCGGATAAGTGAGATTCCCACGGGACGCCAATCTTAGCGCGAAACAGCACAACAATTAGATCACATCAGATTGCAGCCGGTTACAGTTTACAGCTCATTAAACAAATGACACACTATCTGCATAGTTTGTCAGTCCAACAGATAAACAGTTTGTCTGTGTATCTATAGCTGAAAGGGATCCACTTGAAACCACAGACAGAGAGACTTCAATTGTTGAAATTGAATTATGTTTATTTGATGTTTTGGTTTACGCACAAATTAGCTACGTCAGAGTTCTCGCCCGGCCCCGCCCCAGTGACAGGCGACCAGGTCGCGTGCCCTAACCCCGAGGCGCGAAAAACCAGCGCCGGCAAAAGTCGAACAATGCCCGACAATATGCTAGGGCGGACGCGGATGCGCAAACCTTTTCATTACCAGTCAAATTGGTCGTCGCACGCGTCGGCGCACACACCGCGGCACACAAGCTGATGACAGTAATCAGTTTTGATGCAGGGCAGGGTAAGTGGCACGGCGCCTATATTCCGTACACACTGTATACCGATGCATGCCCAAAGCTGACATCCTTAAGTGAAATCTTGTTACAAACCAATGTAAACACGATTGTTAATTTAACTTTTGCAATCGCTGTAGCCACCCTCGATGACTGGTACTTTGCTTTTATTGCTGCTGTTGTTGTTGTTGTTGCGGCGGATATGTCATTGGACCACAATTAAATTATCGCATTTCAAACGAGTGCGCCCGAGAGCTAGGCGATAATCGCAAGCGCACACTTCCTTCCACTTAGACTTGACCGACTGTGGGAAAAAAACGGAAATAAATAATACTCTTCCATTTGATTTGCATATCATCGTACATGTCGGCTTTAAGTCTGGCCCAAAACATATTAATTGGGCTTATATGTTTGTTCAGAAATGGGTTAAAATGGGTTTCAATTTGATTTGGTAGGATTATGGCAGGAGTGGAAACTTTAAATTCGTTTGGTATTCATAGTACATCATCCCTATTAATAAATAACATTGATTTAACATTTCGGTTCGAGTTTCAGTTTATTGTTTTTGCACAAATTCCTAAAACAAAATTTCGCGTAACATATTTCAAGCAAAAAACAAGTCAAGATAAGAAAAAATGTTAATACCAATTTATGGAAACCAAAAACATGAAAGCCTATGAATATTTATGAAAATAAATTTTGTATCTTTATATGCCTTGTACGAGTTTACAAATGCAACATATTGTTAAAAGAATTAGCTTTTATTTTAAATAAATTTTCAGCTTCAAGCTTTGTTATGGCTGTTTCATAATATCAAAATAATCAGGAATTTGAGGTATAAAATTAGCTAAGTTATGCAAAATAAATTATGTCAACAGGAGAGCTGAGCTCTGCGTATTCCCATGATAATAATGGAATTGTTTGTCTTTAATACAAATGCAAGGAAAGTCATGTTCAAATAATTCCATTCAAGGGTTTAGGCACGACAATGTGCAAACAACAATAACACAAGCAAAACCAGATTGATAGTGTCAAGAAAAGTTCGTAGTTCACTCAACTAGAGCAGCACCCATCAAACACACTCACACACCACCGCTGGGCTCGCCCGGCTTCGGTCTTTCTAAATCAAGGACTTGAGTCTGGAACATATCGATTAGCGTTTTGCATCCACACCAGAAATGGACAGAACAAATTTGTCTGTGAATTTATACGCTGACACACGACCAGCAAGCAGCGCGCACTTTTACGCAGGATAATCCCACCCCAACCCTAGCTGTTAACCGCACCCCCAGCCCTCGACCACAATTCGCTGTGGCTGTTTTGGAACTGCTTAAAGCAATTGTCTGCGAAATTGTTTGTTTATTTTGATGTTGCTTAATGCGTGCTAAGTCTATGCCATATTATGCGGTTACGGTTGTGAAATATCCTGGGAAAAGTAAACAGCTTTTAGTGCCTTCAGAGCGTGTTGAATTTGACGGAGGACATTTTAAAAGCTGGAAGTTAAGGTTATTTTTGCGAAAGCTTATTGGTTTGAAACCCATCTTCGTTGAGCTTTTTTGGACACTTTGGGTAGAAAAGTTTTGAAGGCGGAAGTCTTAAAACAAGTTTTGTATAAACAGACAATTCTCATTGGTGTGCCGCAATCTTATCTTGCGGATATATAACAAAATTCAAGTAAATATTGATTGTAACTAAATATGTAAGTATTGTATGAATAATAAGGTGTCATAAGAAAACTATTGAAAATTAAATATTTATTAATGAAATAAAACATAACAAGAAAACTATTTTAAATTCTATTTTGATTAATAACACAAAATCAAAAACATTAAAAATTTTAATAAAATTTGTTTTAAAACAAAAAATACATATGTTTTAAAAATTTTTTTTCTCAAAAATTATATGCATTTAGTAAATATGTTGTATGTACATAAAGGGTTTTTGTTAGATAAATACTTTTAAATGCCCGAGAACGCTTAAAAGTTTTGGGAGGAGAAACTTTGAAGACGAATTGGAAATAACAAAAAATTGAGCTTAAGAGATCTCTTCAGCCTTACGGTCTAGTGGATCAGACCTGCAAAATAGACTTTGAATTAAAAAGCATCTTTACCATAAGAATCGAATATTATCTATTATAGTTGCGAATAATAATATTTGATTATAAGTTATGTCATTTATAACATAACATCACAGATCCATGTTACATGTTGTCCTATTCTTTAAGTCATCGAAACAAGTATTTAGATGTATGCTTAGCAACTACTTACTAAATATGTGAAAATATATTATGCCATCCTAGTTATTTACTTAACAAAAATAAAAAAAAAATAGTTACGGGGTTAATTCAGTTCAACACGGTGTCTGTTGACGTTATTTAGCTGTCAATTGAATTTGTACCCATGTTTAACAGTGAGATTTTTGTTTCTTGCTTTTTTGTTTTGTGATAAACAAATGAGAATGCTTTAAATACATTGAATAAACGTGTGAATACATTTTAATGTGCCAATCCCACAACAGCACCCATCCCATTCCCGTTTCCATTGCCACAAGCTCTTGACGTTGCCCACTCGCAATTATAAAAGCAGACCAAAACAAACACGACAAAAACCGGCAGCAGCAAGCACTGCGAATTTATCATTATATATTTTGATAATTTTTTTTTTAAAACTTTTTTTTGGAGGGGTCTGCTACTCAATTCAGTTTGTTGTCGTAGTCGTTTTCGTTGTCGGCGAGACAGTACGACGGGACTGAACTAAACGGATGTGAAGTGTACTGAGAAGTGTGAGCAGAAGAGAAGCGACTTTAAGGCTGACCAGAGAAACGTTAAGTGAGTCAGTTGGCCGCTGTCCGTTGCACAGTTCGCACGTTGCGCACAAAAAACTATCAACTTAAACGGCAAGCAAGTAATAATTAACAAAACAATATCAAAATCGTCTAACATGTAAATCAACAGCAAAAATTACATATATAATACATACTATAGCAGTTACCAACCAACGCCCCAAAACAAATGGATTCACATTTGCAAAAATACTTAATAATAAAAAGCGTATCCCAATACGAAACAAATGCCAGCACGTTTGCCCAATTTGGGATATGCAATGCTGGTAATTGAAACGTGATATACGTGAAACAAGTGCACAATCCTAACTGCAGTGACTATTAAAGCAAAGTGTCGCGAATGTGAATATAATAAAAGTATAACTACTCACTAACTAACTGCTACAATCGTACTCGAACTAAGTCGCATGGTCAAGTGGCGCTGCCATTGTCGGTGATAAGCGTGCCGGCTGATAAGACTGGGGGCGCCAAGTCGTTAAACCGAAGTGGAATCAAAGCTTAAATTTGCCAATTTGCGCATAATAATAATACAAATAATTAGTTCATGTCCATGCTTGTTTATTGTTTCTACACAAAATACAAGAGCAAAACAAAGCAAGCAAACAAACACAAATCGCGCACAAAATGCCAAAACATCAAAGCGCTGGCTCAACCCACGACATCCCAACGGGCATGGAACTGGAACTGGAGTTAGAGCTGCCGCTTCTGTCGTCTAAGGAGCAGGCAAAAAGTAAGTACCATACCATACACGTATATACGCCCCATTGCTGAGCCATTAAACCAGTTAAGTTGGTCAACCAAAACAAACTGGCTCGAACATATAACAACAAACAGACGGGCTCAGGTCTTGGCTATAAATCAGTGACATTTGCAAACACTGCAACTGGAGTCCGCTTAGAAAGCTTGACAAACTGTTGGCCAAACGACTGGCTCGTTTTGTTTTCTAATCAAATGCGAATACGAAATATTTGCCTTTAAATTATGAAAATCGTGTAGCGCCAAGAAATCTAATTAGAATATATGCACATACATACACGTACGAACGTACTACGTATGTCGTATCTGATAGAAACAGCTCCATGCAGAATCTTAATCAACGGCGGCGTCTCCCGCTGGGCCTCTGCTTTTATTGATAAATACAACAATAACAATGACGTCCAAATAGTTATTTGTCTAAGTATTGTTGGCAAATTATAAATAAACAAAATATAAATTACATTTTGATTTCCAACAACAACAACAACAGCTCCAAAGTTTTGTTTTTATAATTATATAAATGCGCGCCAAAATGATAAGCGTGAAATTATTTGTATCGCATGCGACTTTTATAGCATGCGAGAAAAATATATATTCACTTACTGAATAAATAGCTAAGCGATTTTTTTGCAAGCAAATAAATGTGAATATTTACAAGTAAAGAAATATTATAAATATTTTATTTCCGTGACATGCCCTCTGTGTGAAAAACAGGACGTAGTATGAGTAATGCCTATTTAAAGATAAGCATATCAATGAATGTTTTGCTTTAGGGGGAAGACAAAGATTGCTAGATTATATGTACACAAACACATATTTATGAATGTGTCTCACAAACAGTTGACTAATTGTATTATTACGTGCTCGTCTATTTGAACTATCAATTAGTATATGGTCTCTTTTGTTGACCAACTTTATAGATAATATCAATAGGCGTGTTGCATCATTCACCCATTGGCTTAGGTAATTTTTTAGCCAATTAGCGGTAACAAAGCAAGTAAACAAGGTTTTACAATTGTTCACGGGGCTTATGAATAGACTAAATAAAAGTTCATCTTACAATGTAGCCATTTTTTTATAGGTCCTAATATTAGCGACAAAGTTGCAACCACACTTTATTGACATACAATATCAAAAAATGCAAATATAAATGATAAACTCATGCACTGAAAATAATATAGGTTCCAAAAAACCAACTTAAAATTAAATCTTAATATTTGTACTCCCAAATTAGATGCTCGATACACTGAACTCTAGTCGTAAGCTTTTTAAAGACATGTCCGTGCAGTCATTGTTCGTCTGTTTGCGTGTGTTCAAGCTTAAATAGAATACAGCCTCACTTCCTGTGAAAAAGTTAACTTAAATATTCGATATATTTTGAGTTTCATAACCGATAAAAATCATCACACATTCATTCTAGAATTACTTCAAACTTTCTAAGGAAAATTGATTTTGATTGATTTTGTCTCTTATTCTACCTACGCATTTAAATTGTCTTTGTATATAATGCTTTGTAAAAATTAATTAGTCTTCAATAAAAATAAAGCTAATTGACCAACCAAACAGGCGCTATTACTCAGCTTAACATAATGAGATCCAAATGATTTAATCACAATTAAGCATATTTATAGTTACTTCTGTATTTTCGACTTTGTTGACAATAACGACAATGAACGAAAACTCGCAAGCGTAAATTGCCATTTAACAGTCACCACGACTCGTCGTCATCATAATCATCACCCACCCGAAAATAAAAAATAACGAAACAAAACACCACAACAAGTAGCAAAACAAAAATGTCAACAAATTGTCATCAGTTTTTTGATGTGATCTATCAGCCGAATTACCGTTGCCACGTGCCGCGAACTAATAGCAAATATGTAGACTGTAGCCATTAGTTGAAGCCATAGTCATTAATTTTATAAATTTTACTATATGTCTGCTTTTGCTGCTCTGCCTTATGTCCATTGCTGCTGTGCGGCCAGCAGCTAGATGCGACTATGCGGGCATGCAAAACACATGCATATTAATTCATATTATTCTTAGCGCTTAAAGCGCTTCGAAATAGAATCAAGTGTGGAAATACAAGTTGGGTACTTAAGGGCAGGATACTCTTACATAAACTGAAACATTTAAGTTCTGGCTAAAGTCAAGTGTAGTTTTGATATTAAATTATTGGATAAATAATCAGAAGAATTTATATAAAATCTTTACTATACGGTATGCAATTTTAAACATGTTACCCAGATTAGAAATAAAAAAAAATAAAAAATAACTAAATTAAAAATGTATTAAAAATAAGTTTGAGATAGTTTTACCAAAAACATCTATAAGGTTTGAGAAAATATTTAGCTTAAGAGCTTTGCAAAGTTTGTTGTTAGTAGTGTATAGGAAAATCGCTGAGAAAAACGATGCCGGCGATTAAGTAACAACAGCAACAGTTTTGCGCGCCAAGCATCGCTAGCTAAGAGAAAGCGTAAGCAAAGAGAACGCAAGCAAAGAGAACGCGCGCAGCTGGTGCAGTAATAGAAGCAGCTGATAGAACGTTGACAGCGACGTCGACTGTCAAAGAATGGTCTTAGCGCAGCGTCAGCAGGCCGACAGCAGCCCCATCAGCAATTGGCGCTTTCGCTATCGACGACGTCAACGTCGGCATCGGTGCTGCTAGCGTTGCACAGTAGGCTAAACTGTGTTAATTTTTCACAAAATTCTCCAACAAGGACATTAAACAAGGACAAATATAATATTAATAAAATCAATTTTTATTTTTGTTTTGGAACAAACAGAACTAATTTATTTTGTATGAACACAAAAAATTTGATTTGTTATTTAAAAATGAAATTTAAAACAAAAACAACAAAAGCAATTATCTAAATGTTTTCTTTAAATTGATAAACTTTTAATAAGTGTTCGGCTAAAGTTGGCAATTTTGAAATAAATATCAAAAATATTTAAATGGTATCAGGGTAACTTAAGCGAGAAAAGAAAAACATAATTTTTACTAATAGAACAGGGCAATAGACCACAGTAGCTTGGCGTTGCGTGTAGGAGCAAAAGTTATAAAAGTTCTTCGCAATTCGCACGAGCGCTCAGTTGCTCTCGGTGATTCGTTGTGGTTGTGTGAAAATTTGCCGCAGCAGCATCAGTGGCAGCAGCAATAGCAGCGACAACAACAACAGTGGCGACGACAACGACGAGAAGAACAACAGCATCGGACAGAGACGACATTGTCGCCATCATTGTCGCCAACGCCATTGCATTCGCAATCGCAATCGCCATAGAGAATCATAAGAAGCAACAGCAGGAAGAGTTTTTCTCGTGTGAACAACCAAAGACAAAACATTTTGTGGGTGCGTGAGTGCGCATAGTATAAAATTAAACAAATAAATTAAACAGCAGCAACAGTGACAACAAAAACAACAACAACAACATATACGAACGGCAACAACATTTGTTATGCATATACACTCAAAACAAGATATATACAAATATGTGCCAATGTACAAATACTTATACTTATAGTTTTTGTGTTGTCTGTTTATAAGCAAAACACTGAAGGCAGCCCGCCAATGTTTGGACAACTATGACGAGACGTTCTGTTACATAGAACATATAAGACAGGGCGGACGACCCACACAGCAACAGCAACAAAAATAAAAAACATCAGCAGATAATTATATCAAAGTTTTGAGGTGTTTTTTTTTAAGGGTTTGTCGTGTTTCTAAACTTTGTTTTCTTCATCATTAACTTGATTACAAGCAGAAAAGCAAATAAAATATTATTAATTTTCTTTCCAAGTTGCATATACTATTTGTTATTTGTGTTGCTGGTTTTGTTGTTGGTCTTGCTCGCTGGCACGCTCGCATTTGTTTTGTCAAATTGTATATTGCTGTCAGTTAAGCGTAGCGCGCGCGCCAAATTTTGTTCGTCACACTACCCGGCGTATGTGTAACAATTGCCAAATACATTCTCTCGCGCCCGCTCCCAAGTATTCATTAACAAAACTGCAATTATAAATTACAGCCTGCAGTTTATAGTTCAAGTGCAACACACACACACACACATTATTTAAACAAAAAGAGATCCTAAGCGAATCTTTGTTTAACTCTCGCACAACGCGTCGTATGCGTAATGCAATAACCAACTAAAAGAAGCGTAAAATTCGTCAGAGGAACATCCTGAACAATAACAAAAACAATTAAAAAGCGTTGGTTTTATGAGACAGTTTCCGTTTGGTGCGCTTTAAAAAAAAAAATTGATCAAAAACGCAACGAGCAGTGAAACGCGTCAAAGCGGGTAACGGATTTCCGCGCCAAGGCATCAAAACAACAGCAGCAACTTGAAGCGGGATAAGGAAATCAGACAGGCAGCAGTCAGGTAGGCACGCAGGCAGACAGCAAGCATCCGTGTGGTGCCAATTGTGCAGCAAAACGTGATTCAGGATTTGACCACGTCTAGGAGAATAGCAAGGAGCAACAAAAATAACAACAACTTTTACTGTATCCATAAGGTAAGCTCATTACGGGCACTAGCAACCTCGCCATGTTGACAACAGCATTTACATCCTTACATCCTTAGTGCTGCTCCTTGCATGGCCCGCGGATGCGCCGCCAGCGGTGTTTGCTTTTCTTTTGTTTATTTATTTGCCAGCTTTTTATTTTCTATCTGTCTGTCCGTTTGTCTGTCTATTTTATTTTGTCTCTCTGTTTGTTCGCAAATAGCAACAACAACAGGAACAACAATAAGGATAATAACGACAACAAACAACAACAATGCGTTTATTTTGACAGATTGCAGAGCAGCTGCCTCAACTTTGTATCCACACGCACACACAAACATATGTGTTCATATGTATATATATCTAGATATATAGATGTGTATGTTGTACATGTTTAAAAGGCATATAAAAACAAAACTCTTATAGGTACTTGTAGTCGCGAGTCTCTCAAGCCCATAAATGTGTTGTTATATGACCCATAGAACTATTTTGTTTGTTTTGTTCGAACGAGTAGCACATGCCTTCAATCTGTATCCCATTACAATTATTATCAAAATTATGGTCATTCATTAAAAATATATTCAATGCTTTGTAATGAACTTTGGTATCAAGGTATCTGACAGATATGTTTATGAAGTTTTTTTTTGGTTTACGATCTCTGCGATGATTGCCATACCAATTGTTGGAAAAGATTTGGTTTAGATAAGGTAATTGGAATATGCAAGTATTAATAAAGCACATCTTCCGCTATTGCGTCAATAAACATTGATAAAGGTGGTAATATAATCGCAATCGTTTCGCAATCTTCACAAAAATATTTAGCGCCATGTCAAATAAACGTATAAAATTTAAAACTCTTACAGCACTCGAACGTCATCACACAAAGTGCTATAAAAAATATAATAGATTTTTTAGATTAATTGATCATTTGTGTATGTTCTATATCGTTTATTAAACAATTGTGAGCATATGTGTAACTTTCTTTTATATTTATAAATATTTGCACTTATGTTTGTAAAGTTTGTCAATTCTTGGTTTATTCTACCTTATTTTCATGTTTTTGTTGAGCTTTGAGTGGCACATTGCAGCTAGTCGGCTAAAGGCTTACATGCCACAAAGGCCAGAGGCATCTGAAAAATGTCTGTTGGCCCTTTACATATGCAGCCAATTGGAATAGGATTCTGAATCTTAACAATGCAAGCAAAAAAACAAAAAAGAAAAGAGGAAAAAAGTAAAAACAAAATAGAAATAGAAATAGAAAAATTAATCAAACAAGAACACAAACATGGCTGGCAATCACCTGACGCCGGTTGCCGACGCCTCCAGTTATCCAGTCATCGATGTTGGGTTATGCTAATGGCGGAAGCTATGCCTCGATGACGACTGATTGGAAGCGCATAAAAGTAGCAAATCAGTGCGCACTTTGAAATTGAAATTGTAATCAAAAGGCGCTCGCAAATGTGGCAAGTCAGATTGTGTGGCATGGGCCAGTTCTGTGTTTCGGTGTGTTTATTTTAGTTTATCTGTGTGTGTGTGTGTGTTGAAGGATTATCGCTGCTTAGCTGGCTAAAATTGAAATTGCCAAACGATTTGCTATTCGATTAAGAAGACAACAGCTGCAGGGGCAGTGCTCCCTACTACATGGCAGCATTAACAAAACACAAACACACAGATAAATCGAAATGGAAATAGATTTGCAAATTCATGTTCACAACAATGGAAGCTCATACATATATTAAAAAAAAAAGCAAACCCACACACACACAAAAAAAAAATAAAGAAAATAAAGTCAAAACGCGCACAGCGAAAATAAGGATACTCGTTGATGCTCATGGCACTGATGACCTACATTTTGGTGGCCCAGCTACTACACACAAAAAGAAAGATGTATATATTTTAGCCAGGCACAGGGGAACGGGAGTAAAGCATCTCTGTTAGTTTGTTTACAACAAATGCGAAAATCATGAAGCGACCGACAGGCAGGCAGGCAGCCAGCTAGCCAGCAAGCCAGGCAGCTGGACAGCAGTCAACGGAAGGAAGTCTGTAAGGACCCTTTAATGTAGCACGACAATAGCAGCCAGCTAGTGCGAACTGCGGACAAAACGGATCTGCCAATATTGCAATGTAGAACTCGGAAATACTTTTTCCCATTTTGTAGCTATTGTAGAAACTTACAAAACAAAATATGTACAAGTTAAGGGCCGGTAAAGAGATAGTAGAAGGGCAAAATTTGCATAATATATCAGCATGTTTTAGAGTTTATTACCAAAAGGTTACACACACAAACACACAGAATAAACGCCCACCTCATTATTTCTACGAATATGTAAATCATTGTAAATGGTACACAATTGATTTGATTTCATTTGATTTTTGAATGTGTATGTGGGTGTATTCCCTTCTTTTAAAATGTGTCCTTTGCTAAACGTTCCGACTCTTATGGGCTTAAGTCCTTCCGCTGAGTTTTAGTACAATAAAAGCGGTCACATTCCGATATAAAGAAGCACAAGAAATTGGATACTAAGCTCCCAATCTGTTTGCATACATATAGCAAACACTTAAGGTATTATGTTATTGAATACAAAGGAACGATGGAACATCAAAAAGAGCATATTTTTTTTTAAGTTTACAAAGGAACCATTAGGCAAGTGAAACGAAACAATTAAAGGACGACTGTCTTAGAGTTGATCTAAAGCTATCAGAATTAATTTTTGTTTTTTCTTATTTTTAGATAAGGTAATGAATTTCTTTTTTAATTTTAAATGTGAAAAATAAGGGGGATGCATATTTGTTTATGCTTTTATGTTCTGAAAACCATATAATTCTTTAAATGCTTTGAAGATTAAAGGGAACGTTAAAATACACATACATAAATTAGCTTTGAAGTCATAATAATTCTTACTTTCTTGGGTGAACTACAAAATTTAAATCATGCTTAATGGCAATTTGTTGTGTAGATGGCGAATGTGTTAAAAACATCAAAATATAACAAATGGAACTTCTTTGTTTGCGTACAGTTTGTATTTCGTTTTATATAAATCGGCTTATTTACGGCCTGATTAGCTAAACTATTATTTGCAATAGTTTGCCATAAATCTTTGGCAATTTATAGCTGAACTAACTAATTACACACAATTGCTACGATCTAGCTATATGTTTTTCATTTCTTTTTTCCTGTTTCTGCTCTGTGTATATTTATGCGTTCGAATGCCAAAATCAATACCGTTAATTGTAAGGCGTGAAAAGTTCAATTCAGCACGTACTGCCGGTATTTAAAAAGTTTAATGGCTTAAAATGATTTT
Source organism: Scaptomyza cyrtandrae (assembly GCA_035044605.1). Taxonomy (NCBI): domain Eukaryota; kingdom Metazoa; phylum Arthropoda; class Insecta; order Diptera; family Drosophilidae; genus Scaptomyza; species Scaptomyza cyrtandrae. The sequence continues at coordinate 12,344,696 of JAWNNS010000640.1, forward strand.
AATGCGTTGCGCAAATAACGTTAATTAAGGAAAATATTGAAAATTAATTAACGATGTAACAATGTGGTCATGAAAATGTAACGCACAAGTTAAGATGGACGAAATGAAAACAAATCTTGCCATGTTCAAACGTCCAAATGCTTAAGCGTTAAAATGTGACTCATGGACAACAAAAATTCTTCTCTTATCCGAGCTGTCACATCGCGACGTTTGAGATTTTGTTGCAATTAGACTGACAAGTGATGAGTTTCCCCCCAAACGACTACTGATCGGGCGGTGCCAGTGATGGGCTGTCATCCGGCTAAATGTCGCTCTATGAGACAACGGATGCTGTCGTCGACGAGCTAAAGAGCTAACTAAACTACTCACTAGACGAGTGTGTGTGTAAAGATTACGATTACTATTACCCACTTGGCAGAATTTTACAATTCAAATACGACTACACACAGCCAGCTGATGCCGGTCGGTACCCAAGTTGTGCTCAGGCTGTGGCAGTGGCAGACACTGTGGTAATGGCGGGTGCGACGCAGCCCGTTGAATGTTTTATAAACAAATCCTATAAATGTGCAAATTGCCTGGCAAACGTCATTGAGCCTCGTCCTCCCCCTGCACCCTGCACCATCATCAACATCATTATCATCAACAAACCCATCATCAACATCGTCATAATCATCATTATATCTAGTCATAGGATGAAAGTGAATGCATTTTTATATGCATGGCGGCTAATTACAGCGACAGCTTGTCTGTCTCTCAGTCTCTCAGTCGTTCGTGGCACGCCCGCCACGCCACCAGTCACCTGCACTATGCATGCCATCTGTCCCCAGAGCTAAACGATTTCTTTTGTATACAATTATTTAGCACATTTTGTGTTGATTGTGGCGCTTATAAATTCTTTTTTCATTTTGTTTTTGTATAATTTATACTCGTTGTATTTGTCACTTTTGGTTTTAAGCAAAGCAATGCAGCTAATTGCAGCTAATTGCCGTTATTTAGGGAAAAGCTTGCAACTTGCTGCATTGTGCAATTTAAGTTGGCTTTTAAATGTCGCAATGCAATTAATTGCACATTATAAGCCGGGGTCAATGTCTTTCAACTGACGATTTATAATGTTGCCCTTAAAAGTTGTAAGATTTATGGGGATGAATAAAATTCGTCAGGTATTAACTGGCTAATTGGCCTTAAAGAGTCATCACTTTGTACTTGCAAGGAAATGATAACAAAATTGAGCTGGCTAAAAAGACTAAAGTTATTCCTTTATTATTTCATTTTAAGATTTCGGTTGTGTGTTACAATATTTGATAATTACTTACTTACTTACTCTATTTATGTTACAGTGATAACTGTTTTAAGACAGGTACCGTCGAGCAGAAGTTGTGGAGCTTAAGCAGGTGTGCGTTAAGAGAGTTTTCACTGTATCTGTATTTGCTGCGTCAAAGCTCTTATTACTTTTGCGCAGAGATAATTTATAATTAAACTATGTAAATTTTCATAGAAGAGATTCTAATTAAGAATAGCCCATTGTGCAACTCTCTCAGCACCCAGTCAATTTGAGCCGGTCGGTTTTTCAGCTATTAATTAATCATACATATGAATAACCCTAGACGGCGCCGTTGGTGTTGGATCGGCCTGGACTTGGCTGGCATTGACTTTTCAATTGAAACAAATCATTATTTGAGCGTCGTGTAGTATCTTTTTCAATTAAGCAAGCGATGAGCGTTGAACGATGAGCAAGGGCAGTTCCCTCTGCATGCTGCCTGTTGAAGCGTGTCAAAAGATCGCGCCCAAATGCATCCGTATCGGATAACGCTGTGAACTTGACTTTGAGGCGACGACGAGTGTTGTCTTAGATGCATATGCATTAGCATGAATTTTTATGATCTAAATATGCATAGATGAATTTGTGTATGTAATAGTAATTAGCAATTTGACATGGAACATTGCAACTTAATTTGCATAGTGTGCAAATTAATGTGCGGTGTGAGAAGTGCAATGTGGGAATGAAACCGGGTATTTGTTAAAGATAATTTATGCCCCCCTTAAGTCAATCTACTCACAATGTGGCTGCCCACAAACTAGATCACTCAGTTAATGTTCAAACTACGTCATAGCGCCAACACTGTGTGTATATATATATAGTTTTAAAAGTATTTCATATGTTACGACTAATAATCTTTTTGCACATGATTTTAAAAATTTAAGAAAAAGGAATCAAAATGAATAAATAGAATTCTTTAGACACAATATTCACCGAACCTATAACGATGACATACCCATTAAGTTAACCTCTGCCACTCTTAGAATTTATATATTCAGCATTGGTGCAAAGACTTAAAAAAAGCAAAATTCCAACATACAGAATTTATATCAATAAATTTGTACCACTCAATAAAATAGTTTAGCAAGAGCCATTACAAAAATACTATCTTATAAGTTGTTGAAAATTTAAGATCACATATAAAACTTTGCCCAAGTATAATATTCTTTAAGTAAATGTTTTTGGTTTAGACCCTACTTACACGACCATTGAAAGCAAAGGGAATAATTCAATGTATTCACAATTTATTAAAACAAGATTGTAAACTAATGAATGTGATAATGTTAGAGGAAAAGCTTAGTCTGGTTGAAAATATTTGGATACTTGGCCAATCATTCAGTTAGTATGACAACAGCTGCAAAATGCAATTAGCGTTATTTTCATCATGCCATTTGAATGCGCATACGCGCTGTGTGCCGGAATGGCGCGAAAGAGTTGAAGGTAAAATTGTTATGGCGACGACGTAGTTTATAGCATTGAGATTGAGTCGCCGACACACTGCTACATGCACACACACACACACACATTGACTCCCTTCCACTCCACCATTAAAACCCTATAACAACACAGCAGTACACCTCTCTTTCCCCTTGACAAGCTGGTGCGTGTGACGACCTTCAGGCAACAGCTGCCCGTGGGCCCTAACTGCGATGTCAACGGCAATGCCCACAAACAAACTTTTACTGCTGCAAGTTGTTCTTGTTGCTGCTTTTGTTGTTGTTGTTATTGTGATTCCCCGTGCAACTTCACTAACCGAAAAGGTTGCCATAGACAACCGTTATATGTATGTGTATGTGTGTGTTGATGCGTTGCAGTTGCTAGTTGCTAGTTGCAACATATGAAATTGATAATTAATTATCCTGCCAGCCAGTCTGCCACTTCACAGTGCGCCTTGTTTATGCTCGTATTCCCACACACACACCAACACACACACACACATAGCCATGCACAGGCGCCACAACTCGCCAACTCGTGGCCCATCCTGTCCTGGCCCTGGCTTGCGGCTTTTCGCGGATACGCTTCGCTTATTGTGTTTACAAGTGCGTGAAAATTTGCGCTTAACTGCTTATCACGTGCAGCGTTTGGCATGCTGCGTGTAGGTTGAATTTTACTACGACTAAGCGGCCACTGTCCACATATGCACAAAAACAGAGAGAGTACTAAAGACACACACACACACACAAGCACAAGCTGCATCAAATACGAGGATGCATAACGCTAATTTAAGCCGAGTTGAATGCAGCAGGAAAAGTAATGTGCATTTGCGCATGAATTATGGTATAATGTATGCATACAGAATCATTTTATGATTCTGTTCTCCTCTTCATTTTGTGCAACTATTATAATCTTCAGTGTGCAGCAATGATAAATAAAACGTTAAATAGTTCTGTAGTTTATTACAGTTATATTTAATGTCAATTATTATAATTTGGTAGAGTTTAAACATTTTTAAAGGCCGTTACTCATTTTTTTAATCAAATCCCCAGATTTTATTTATATTTATGACATACAAGCAGTTAGTCAAGATTCTCGCAGTGTATATGTGTAATATATATAAATATATGATATCTTGCTCTTATTGCTTTTATAAACGTATATCAAGATGTTAATTGTATAAGATCCACATTAAACATTCTAATATGTTTTGATACATTATTGCTTTATTCGTATCACACTTCAATCACGGCACCGCCCGCTTTAAGCCTGCAAAAATACTTAATGATACTGACGAAATCTGAAATTAATTCCATTTGACGTGCACTAAAGTGTTTAATTATAAGCAATGGCACAAAGAGAAAGTTCCCAAAAGGATTAAACGCTTAATGCAGCCCAAAGAGAAAGCAACTCAATGTGAATTAAGGCAAAGTTTTTTTCTGTTGTTTGTTCCTCCCATCGCGAGTGAATGGCATTACTTACTTGTTGGCTGGCATTGATATTGTTACCTATATAGCTTTATGTTCACTATATATGTTTGTAGTCAGTCACTGGCTGAGCTGGCAAATCCCAAACAAAGCCAATGCGCTACAAATGCGCCGTTGACCGCATTGAAAGAAAGGCAACTAACAAACAGAGCAAAAAAAGAAAAAGAATAGAAAATAAAAGTTGAACTAGCCAACTGAGAAAAGGACACGAACATGACGACCATTCAGTCCCTTGCCGCTGCCCCTCCCACTGCCTTGTGTCCCGTATCTCCTGCCTCCATCCAGTGCAATTACATTAAATCTTAGCTATTATTCTTGTTCTTTTACTTTGTATGTGTGTGCACAACACACAACTTTAGCTGGCTCGGAGTGTGGCCTGACTGTGGTTAATCGCCCACGATGTGATTGAATTCCATCGAACGCAGGTTGTAAGTTTCTTTGTGAATGTGGGGTGAGTTGTGGGTAGATTGAGTTCGGATTCGCGTAATAAATGAAATAGAGTCGCTTTCGCTGCTTGACTTGACTGCATTTACTTTTTGGCCGAGCTCGTTTGTGTGTTTCTGAGAGGCTGACTTGGTTTATGACCAGCTACAACGGCTATTGAGCCACTATCCAATGGTTACTAGTCACTGGCCACTTAACTAATTGCGTCTTTGTGTGCGCCTGACACGCGCCATAAAATTAATATGAATGCTCTTTTCTATTGAGTATAATGGCCATTGCATGCAATATGACAGGCTCTGAAAAAAATCGCAAACTTATGAGTGTTGTGTTTGAGATTTCCTGAAGGTACAAAAATTCATTATTTAGCAATGAACTCGAAAACTTTTGAAGATGATCTTTGATTAATTATATCGTTAAAGTATAATAAACTGAAAGCTAAAACTAGTTTATCAGAAGTTTTTACTTATATATATATATATATATATAACAAGGTTTAAAAAAAACTTAATTGGAATCGTAAATTTTTTTTATATTATACTTGGGGTTCTTAGCAAGAAAATTTAAATGATATATTTTTTATTAATATATTTGATATTATAGCTTATGCACAAATCGCCTAATTAAAAATCGTTTTTATATTTCGGTTTATGCCATCTTTACAGTTCCTTTGTGCGCAATGCACGACACAGCCGGGAAACCGTCCCCTATAACAACGCCCACACAGTCACCGTTGGCGGCAGCGACAGATCCTGGAGCTGGGCCGGTGGACGATGAGGATGAGACTGATGTGATTGGTGATCTGATGGGTCACTACGGCAAATGGCAACTGGTGATGACAGTGTTGCTGTCGCTATTCCAAGTGCCCAACACTTTTCACATATCCTCATCCGTCTATCAAGCGGCCAACAAGGAGTTCTGGTGCCGGAGGCCGCCACATCTTCAGGAACTACCCGTCGATCTTTGGCGCAATCTAAGTGGCTCACAAGACAATTGTCACATTAGAGCGGGTATTGATTGGAGTGAATTAAGCAACGTTACATTACCCGCTCAGCTACAGGTAAGCAATGAGTAAAAAATTTAACAAATTCCGCTACTGAAGAATAACACAAACTTCAATAATGCCTTGCAGCAACAGGCGGCAGAAGCCGCAGCAGCTTCTGGTGACGACGGAAAACTGATTGCCTGCAACAGCTGGGAGTACGAGACAAACGACAATGTTGGCAACACTTGGACCTCCCAGTGGGATCTGGTGTGTGACAAGGAGCATTTAAAGAATGTTGCCGAGATGTTCTTTTTGCTGGGTGTCGCAACAGGTGGCATTATATCTGGCTATCTCTCTGACAAGTTTGGTCGCAAAACAATGCTCTTCATATCAGCCATCCTGCAGACCATATTCGGTAAGTAACCCCATTGTTCTCAGCCTCCACCTCTTTTTATCTGTCATCATCATCGTTCTCACCACATACACTTAATTATTATGCTGCAGTGACCTTTTATGCCAGCACTTGTATACCCACACACGGAAGTGGCACTGGCCAATGCCGCCTGGGTTCCCTTTTGACTTTGAACTTGGCATTGGCAACGGGGTCAACGTTGAATGGGCAATGCATCAGTGAATGCTGCCGCTGCTGCTAAACTTGCCAGCCTTGTTGTCCTTGTTGATTAAATCACGTTCAATGTAATTGGAATTTGCATTTGCATGCAAAAGAACATTACTAATAAGGGTTTGGGTGCGGTGCAATGCAATGCACACACGTGGCAACATGCCTTACACATTGAGCTGTGTTCTATTTTGCGGTTAAACATTGAAAATTGATGATGCACACATTTAGAATTTTTCAAATTTTCTGCAGTTACCTGTTGCTAAAAATAGTCAGACAGTCAGATAGTCATACAGACATTGGCTAGTGTTTTCTCAATTTAATTTTGGTCTATAATTTAGTGTTTAGTTGTTAAATTAAATTCTGTCCTACTTGATTGAGAAGCTTTTGTTTTCGACCTATATACAAGTTTCTGATGTTAAATACCTTCTATTCAAAATAAATCAAATAATTTCTAGCTCAAAAAAAGCGCAAATTATACTTTAATATTCCCTATACAATAAAAATACATTGTTGTATTTATTATTTTTAATATTTACTACAACTTATTTATCTTCTTTACAATGTTTGTTTAGGTCTTTGGCTATATTTTTGCAGTTCCTTTGAGCTATATTTAACGCTGCGTGCTTTGTTGGGTCTGGTCTCCGTTTCGGTAACCTACTCTGGCCTTATATTGGCCATCGAGTATGTGGATGGCAAGTGGCGCACCATAGCTGGCATGTACAATCTTTTTCCACTGCCAATCTCGTATATGATCATCTCTGGCCTGGCCTATTTGACGCAAGACTATCAACGTCTACAGCTGTGCATTGGAATTCCTGGAATTTTTCTCTGTTTTCTTTGGTAAGGTCAATTCCATACATTAATCTTAAAGCTGGATGAAAAGGTGGTCATAAAGGTAAACAAAAGTTGGATGTTCGTGAAAAGTGTAAATTGCCAATAAAACATCATATGTGCCTGCCTATACATATATGCATATGTATTTGTATAGCATAGATTATTGAGTCGGCTGAGCAATAAATGGCAAATAAATTAACCAACCGCGCGTGGGTGTCTCAATTCTAAACATAAGAGACCAGACAAGGCGGTGTCTAATTTATGACTGTGTGACTGAGACGATTGTTTAATTCTCGTTTGTGCAGGTTTGTGGTGCCGGAATCACCACGCTGGCTGCTTGTCAAGGGTCGCATTGAGGAAGTGAGAAAAATCATTGAGGCAGCGGCCGTTTTCAACGGTCGCCAATTGCCGCCGGATTATCAGCTGACGCCGCCAACGCAGGAGAGCTCACAGGATGTAACATATCTGTTCCGGTCCAGTTACTTGCGGCGCATCTCTATTTGTTTTCTGTGCATTTGGTTCACCATGAATCTGGTCTACTATGGCATTATCTTGAACATGAGCTCGTTCGGTGGCAATGTCTACTTGAATTCGGTAAGTTGACATATTTACATTAACGTTAAGTGCATATTTACGCGCCGGGGCGCCGCCAATTTCACTTGATTGGAACCGAATTAAGAAAATCCGCTCCATCCCGGAAGTTTCCTCTGTATTTTATTTAACTTTACTTAACTTGTATCCGTCAAGCAGCCAAGTGACAAATGCGATGTTTTTACGCATTTACCATTTTACAAGTGCTCAGTGCCTGCCTAGTCGAGATTTGTCCACTAATTGGATGTGTCATTCTCCCTTCTGCTTGTGTTTTTATGTGTGCGTGTGTGAGTTTGTGCATTTCATGTCCACGTGGCATGTCCGGTAAGACGGACGGACGGACGGACGGTTGAAAAGACAGGCAAATGTTTTTACTATCGAATTATGATGTTGCCTTCAAGTGCCTCGAAATTATGCTTCGTTCCTCCTCTAAGAAAATTCACAGAATCATGTGCGAATGTTGGCAAGCGGCCAAACGCAAATGCTGCCAGGAAAATTATTAGTGATTTTTTTTTTTTTAATTCGAACTATACTTTTTTAGCCGTTTGTTGTTTGTGGAATGCATAAATTAATTTAATTCGGTTTATGAAAAATTTAAATTATTCAAAATCATGGGGTTCAAAATAAATTCAAAAATAAAGTTATGTGTAATATTTAATAATAATCATAATTAAGCGGAATCTGATAGGTATAATTGTGATGCAGGCTGATTTATAGCAAAGACTGTTCGAAACTATGAAAAAATATTATTTTGACATTTAACAAAATTTTGTATAATTACTAAAACCCACACATTATAAGTTAATTCTAAATAACTTACACAAATTTTTTTTCAATGTTAAATTAATTTATTTTATTTTGTTTTGCTTTAATTTAACTAAATACCCTACAAAATAATTTCTTTTCTTAACTACAACTATCTATAAAATAGCTAAATGCGCATCACTGCCAGCCAAACAATAAACAAAAGCGCTTTTTTGATGAAATTTATTGCATAATTTATTTTGACATGGCATGGCACACCTTTGATGCCGCCTTGATTTAATGTTGCCCGCCGACATCCGAGTAAAACTGTTTCTCATATGATATATGTGTATGATTTTGGTTTTTCTGGTTTATTTGCAGGCGCTAGCTGGCCTAGTCGAAATACCTGCCATTGCTGTGGCCATGTACATTATCACCAAGGTGGGCAAGAAGTGGCTATTCTGTGCCACTCTACTCTGTGCCGGCGTCGCCTGCTGCTGTGCTGCGATCACCGAGGGGCGCGAGGATATGCTTTGGCTGAAGATCACATTCCTGATGATGGGCAAATTTACAATTAGCGCCGGCAACACAATTATGCCTGTTTATACTGCTGAACTGTATCCCACGGCCATACGCAACGTGGGAGTCGGCGCCTGCAATGTGGCTGCTGGATTGGCGCTTATATTAACGCCATACTTGTCGCTTTTGGTCTGAAAATAAATTATGAAATTTATAGTAAACAATAAATCTACAATTTTATTCTTTTCCATTTTGCAGAATAAAATCGAGGGCCACCTGTTGATGACGCTGTTAACCGCCTGGAGCATCTTTGGCGGTTTTGTGGTACTCTTTTTGCCAGAGACGGCAGTTAGGAAAAATCCATCAACTGCAGCCAGTCGCCGGAATGCAGCAAAACAGGTGTAATAAATTATAGAGATGATACCACAATACGCCTTCCTCTGTCCCTATCTCTTACTCTTACCTAAACAACCCTTTGACACCAAGAAAATATTTTGGCTGGTCCAAAATATGTAAATGAGCACACAGGCTACCAGAAAACTACTTATAACCATTACTACCAATACCAATACCAATACCAACAACAATAACAATAATCGATGCCCAGCCCCGATTTAACATATCCACCGCCTCAGCCACCGCCAGCTTCTTTTAACCAAGAATTCAAAGTATATAGCATAATTTATCGAATGTCCATAAAATGCCATAAATGCGAAATGTCAGGCAGGACCTTATTTGCGTATCAAGTAGTGAATATTTAATATACATACGACAAATAAATAAAAACGTACTCTTAAAGTAACAATGGCTTATAGCTTATATATATAGAGTAAGAAAAATAAATTAGATATTGGAAACGAAGTCACAATTCAAAGTAGGGAAAGTTCATTCGGTACGATCGATTATCTCACAAATATGCTACTGAGAAAGCTAAGAAAACAATTTGACAATTAAAAATCGAAAGATCCGTAATTATTGCTAATAATTTTAATGACCATTACACTTTCTACGCTATTAAGATTCTATAAAAGTGTGTAGATAATATTTTGGATTGAATTTAAGCAACAGATTTTTTTTGTGAGATTTTTGTAGGCTAACCGAAAATTGAAACATGAATATCTAAAGCTAAAATGTATGTTGAAGTATTGCTAAAGTAATTAACTCTGTCAACAACGCAATGAACAGCCCAAAAAAGAAAAAAACATAAATTAATATATGAAACACTTGTCAATATGCATAATCTCGTTGTTGTTGCCGTTTACTTTGTGCTCGTCTATTATTAAATGTTTTAAAAAATAATAACAATACAAAATTATTAAATTGAAGTGAACAATGTAATCTCTGGTAAATTTAGTCAATTAATCACTAGAATAACATATACAGAAACTAAATATCGGTCAATTATGCATAAATACATATGTACTTTATATGTACAGGTATTTGTATATAGGCACAAAAATACAAATTGAGAAAGCAGCCAATGATTATTGTTTTTATTCATCATCTCACACTGGTAGATGCTTATGTTATTTGGTCGTAATTACGCTCGCTAACGAAAAAATCATCTAAATAGTTTACAAATTTCCCCATAATAATGCATTTAAATCTATGAATGTGTGTAGTTCAAAATAATAGGTCAATAAAGTAGCAACAATGTTTGTTAGGCACGTGTAAGCAGGAAAAAAATGTATAATAAATGTTAGGCGAATTAAATTGTTGCTTTATTAAACCGTCAAAATGCTTATTGTACTTACATATATGATGTTAATGTTTTTAATTGTAAGCTTTAATTTCTTTATGATTTATTGTTTATTGTACTTACGCGATAAGTAGAACTTTATGTTTTCTAGATTTAATTCCCATTTAATGCGAACACTGCAAATTGTTAAGTTAAGAAAATCCAAAAAATCAAAAACAAAATTCACATGTAAGTTAAGAACAAAAGTATAAAATAAAATATTCATACATACAAGTCTATCTATAAATTGCAAAGAATTTTTAATGTTATATGATAAAATGAAATGGTCAAGTTATGTTAACATGTTATTAATACAAATGAAAAAATGTGTGTAAGCTCTTAGATATTCCATCTTGGTGATGCGCACCAAATCTAAATCGTGTTTTAAAACTCATGTTAAATGCTCAATGTGAAAATGCATTTTAGGAAAATAATGCTTATAATGGCATACATATATATTAATATATAAATATATAAAATTGTTGTAAATTAAAATTATCAAAGCAACGTAAATCAATTAGTGTCAAAACAGATATACTTATAATAAATAATAAATAAATATGTGGAAACTAATAAATCAAGCATTTTTAACTTAAATGTGTAATTTTTCACGAAAGCTTCATAACCTACGACAACTTTCAATCCGTTGACTGAGGCGAAGTTTAGCGCTCATTTCTTACAGCTGGCAATGCTTTTGCATAGAGCTTTGAGCTTTTTACCATTTATAATAGCTTCACCGAACTTTAAACGTCTTTAGATCGTCACTAAAAGCGAAGCAAACAATCAACGGCGCGACTTCAAGCAATACAATCGATCAGCAATTATATATGAACAAATAAAAAATAAAAAAAACAAACAACGGAAACATTTAAGTTAAGTGATACTGCGTATTTGTGTTATTGCTAGTTCCTCGATATCGATATGAGTGGTGTGCTGCGTCGCGGTTCCCTGAATTTTGATTGCGTTGGTAGCTCACGGGGCAGCCTCGATTCAAACCTTTATGGCGGATACCGCGAGACAAAACCAGCGCCAGGCACACCGGAAATAAGTGTAATTGCAATGGACTTTCGTCGCCATTCGGATGACTTAAAGAAGGTCAGCCTCATGGCTGTGCCCTTGCCATTGCCACACCCCGTCAAGGATCTTAGTCAAGATGTCGATAGCGATGTGCTATCTAATTTCTTGGGGCACTATAGCAAATGGAGCTTTTTGTGGACATTTATATTGTGCTTGTTTCAATTACCCACCACATTTAATTTGTTTATGTTTGTGTTTCAGGTGAGTTACAGTTTTTATGGTTTTTATAGATTGGCAAATATTTACACAGTTGATTGCGTCGCAAATTCAAAGCTAAATTTTCTGCTGTGTTGTTTTTTCTTTGTTGTGTAGTATTATGTTTTTGTTGTATTTTATGAACTAACAGTGATCGAAAGTAATTGTGATACTTGATATCCGTGGATGATGAAAACAGAAAGTTATGTTTTCGAAGACTGATTGCACGAAATGTTTTTGTGTTTTAATACCCTGATCCCATTAAAAATGGGAAAATGGGTATAATCGTTTTGTGCAAAAGTATATAACAGGCAGAAGGAAGCATCTCCGACCCAATAAAGTATATATATTCTTGATCAGCATCAACAGTCGAGTCGATATAGCCATGTCCGTCCGTCTGTCTGTCTGTCCGTCTGTCCGTATGTATGAGCAAGCCGATCTCAGAGACTATAAGAGCTAGAGACTCCAGATTTGGAACTTAAGCTCGCCTAATCCCTAGGCAGGACAAGCTTGTTTTCGATAACTCATCCCGTTTCCGATATACACATGGGATCGATAACAACAAAATCTTGAATTTTGAAAACTTCGAGATAGCATTTGAAATATTAAACAAAATAATGACAATCTGTGAAATTTTTATTAAAATCGGTTCAGAAACACCGGAGATATGGGACATTGAAGTTTTTTATGCAGTATGTAGTATGCGCGTACACACATACACACATACTTGCAAGCACTGACTGTACGAGTAAGGTATAGGGATCAGGGTATCGTCTAGTCGGGATTTCTCGACTAGAGCCTTCTTACTTGTTCATTTTGCTTTCATCGTTTGAGTTAAAACTTTTATGGGCTTTGTGTTTATCAAAACACCCAATTAATTTCAGTGCGCATTTAACTTCCATAAGATTCCTAAACGTATTATTACATTAAAAATAGTTCAAAAGCACACAGTTAGCACAAAAGCACAACTAAGTGTCTTATTTTTATATTGATTTGAATAAATAATAATAATATTTTCAAACAACAGTGTTTTACCATTTACTAATTTACTTTATTACTTACTTAGTTTACTTAAAAATTCAAATATTCTAAGAGATATTTGTTGTACTCTTCTCTACCCACAGCAATTTAATGGTAGTCTATGCTGTTCAGTAATCTTATCTTTTTTAAATAAAGCTTCGAGCTATCGCAAATATTTAGATGTTATCAAAAAATCATTGAATAGGCTACCAAATACTCCAGACATTTCTAGAATTCGGAAACGGTTGGACATAGCTATATCAACTCGGCTGTTGATGCTGATGAAGAATTCTGTTCGTTACATACTTTTGCACAAAAACATTATACCCTCTTTGCCCATTTTGTATAGCTATAAAAATCCCCTCATTCCACACTAAAAATCAATTATCTCGCCAAACAAAAATATTGCGATAAGATGAAAGCCCTGGCGATTTAGGCTGGTATTTAAGTACATTGTATATGCCAGCACTTGACATTGTTATTTTTGTTGTGCAGTCAACAATTCGGTGAAATTAAGTGTCAAAGCGTGTATTAATCAGCTCAAAATATCTCTAATTTGCCAATAATATTAATGCCTTAAGGTATTAACGGCGTCGCGTGTGGTTTGAAAACCACTCGTGAGTAACCTTCAATAATTCGATATTGACATCGTGTTCAATACGCACCCAATGAACCTCAGAATTTTGCTAAACGATCTGCCATCATTTGTCACTGAGCAGATCTGTCAGATACTTGGATATCTTTGCGTGCTCGTCGTTTGCAAGCGTTGATTTAACTACTTTGATTGTTCGATTCAGTGTATGGTAATCACGATAATCATCTAGCGTGCTAATGGGCAATTGGGAAGGTAAACACAACAAAAAAAAACTTTAAACAAGCCGCACAATACCTTGACACATTCGGTTTATCAAAAGTGGCTCACTAAATACTGAAGAGAATTGCAACATTAAGAGGCCAAATGAGTCTTAAAAGATACTTAAGTACAGCTATTTACCAATCCATAATTGCATATTTGCAACACAAAATCATTTGGTCAATCTTTATGAACTGCAGTTTTATTGGCAGCAAGTTTACCTTAAAAAATGATTATTCATTATGTATAATGTAACAAAAAAAAAAGATACAATCATATTATTGAAAATGATCGGAAAGCTAAACATGTATAAATTTACAATCTTTGATATTTATTGTAACATATATTTACTTTAAAGAGCTGAAATCAGATTTTGTTAGGCGAGATGTCATTTTTTTGAGATCAGTAAACTCTGCCAATGCTAAATTGTTTGAGAATAACTCAACCACACCTGATCCGAGCTAATTAGACTTAGCCGATGTCTCATAAGCTTTACCCAACATTTTTAACGCATGTTTAACATTCTTTTGGAATTTCGAGACAGGCGGAGTTTTCACAAATTAACCTGGCCCCGCCCATTTCGAAATCGTCAGCGGGTTCCTTGGCCAAGCCCAATTAATCTTATTTAGTTCAAATTGAGCGATATCTTAATGATATCTTAATACTTCCACTTTAATAACTAGTACTTAAAAAAACTGGATAAATATTAAATTAAATTAAATTAAATAGTTTTGTTTTTTTATGCAAATGACTGTTTGAATCAGAAAAATGCAAAAAGGTGTCCAGACAAAAAGTATAATGTGTTTTTAGCGACTAATATTTTAAAATATAACAAACATTGAAGTTTTAAAACGCATTATGCATTTAGCCAAAAATCACAGGGCTCTCTTGTTGCTCTCTCACTTTACAAAGTTGAGATTTTCAGATCAATGACTTGTGAGCTTTAACTAAATTTCACGGTTGCTTAATTTATGCTTAAGTTTAAGCGCAACTCATTTGATCGTCAGCTTGTTGAACCTGATCTGTATGCCTCTTGGAAAATCTTGTATGGTAGCGCACCTGTGCAACTGTGACTTCCATTTATTTGTCAACACCTGGCAGGCAGTCTAACACATCGTCTCAGTTGTAAGAGTAAAGTGCGCGCTTAAGGTCAACTTTTTTCGTCCGAATCTTTTAGCGATTATACATGTAAAACATAAAAAACGCACAAATTCAGATTTTGAATATGATTAAGAATCTGAGTTCGTTCATTGACTGAAAAAAAAGATTTTCGCAAAACATTCTAAATCAGTTCACTTGTGTCGCAAGTCGCAGTCGGTTGACATTATTTTTTTTGTCGAAACACCAAAATCAAAACGTGCGAACTCCGATTCGTCAGTATGCAAGCGTTTGAAACAAATGTGGGCGAATTGTCGCCTATGATGCTCGTAACGCATCTCAGCGACGAGCAGTTGGAGCTTCTCCAAGTGAAGACGTTGCAAAAGCTGTTTGGCTCCGCCAGTCGCTGGCAATGCATTTGGTGTGCTCTGCTATCGTCATTGCAAGCCATTTGTACCTTCCACATATTCATCTATGTGTTTCAGGTAAGTGGTTGCATACAGAGACCTTAGAGAGGCCAATTGAGTTACCTGCATTAGTTGGCGGCGTTGCGCTTCAACGCTGCAACAATGACATATACTAGTTTTAACAACCACTTAACAACTGCCCCTCTTCCAACTACCTTAAAAATATGACTTGCTTATGTGTATTTCGTTCTTAGGCCAAGTGCAAGTTGATAAATGATAGCGATAAGTTAAAATTATATCATCAAATGTGTTTATGCAGTTTATTGATTTTGTTTTGTTTTTTATTAAATGTCACTTGTTTTTTTTATTCCAAATCGTTATTTTAGTTGTCACTTTTAACTTTAAGCTGGTTCAGTGACTTAAGTGGCGTTTTAAATAGCCAAAAACGCATTTTAAATACAAACATTAATGAATTAACTTTGTTAATCATCTCTAAATGCTAAACACGTTTGCTGAACCCAAAAATATCTCAACACATTTTATTCCAGTCGGACCAGCTGCCAATGTGCATTTATATATGAGAATGTGAAAGCTTTGCAGGGTTGTCAGATGCGATAGCAAGTGCTTTAACAATTAGTTAACTTCAGCAGAGTTGGCATCATAAATTTGCACTGACTGCAAGAGTTTTCAATTGGCTTCCACTCCCACTGATCTGTTTCAGGTGCCAACTAGAGGCTGAGCAAACCAAGGTTAATTTTGAAAGGTTATTATCTCGAGCCTCGGGCCAATCGCGACCGCCAAAATGTCTAAATATATTAATTAACCTGCAACAATAAAATAAAAGCAAATCAGTAAACATATCTGCTAACTATAGGCACACTGGTTGCAGATCACTTGGGAAATTTATACTTGTACTTATATAAATGACTACTTAAGGAAAAATATGTGAGATATGCACATACATACATATATTTATGGAATTTATAAGTACTTGCTATATCAAACAATGACCCTGCACAATTTAGCTAATAATAATAGGTTATGAGTTGTATATATGAAAACAACAGGTTTATATACTGTGGTTTTTTTACCTGTATGTAGAAGTTTAAAATTACACTTACAGTTAAAACGTGCGGGTTTTACTATAGGAAAGCAAATCGCATTACAATTTATATTAATTCTCCAGCTAAAATTAACAATTTTGTTTACGCCAGACTTTCCTAAAAACAAATGGCATTGTCAGTCGGAACTTCAAGTTTAATGCAAAACCAATCAAATATTAATTGTTTTATTGTTTATTCTAAACAATAGATATAAACAGTTGATCAATCTTAACTGTTGACCAGTGTGCTTGATGTCGTCATAAGAATAAATTGCAATCAGGTGTAAAAAAAAACAATAAGTATCAAGAAAAATACACATGCAGAAAACAATCGGCGAGAACTCGTGCAAAATTTATCTGCGAACCCATTTATCAAAAGTCCACAACAAATGCTGCATGTGTGGTGCTGTGCAGTGAGGGCGGTCGGGTGGGTCTGTTGTGGTTACAGTTTGCAGGTTGCTGTTGGTGATCATGCGGCTAAGCCCACGCTATAAAATTCCATTGATTGGTTCACTATGCAAATGCCTGAAACGTGACAAACAAGAGCCGCAGCACTCAAAACCACTGGCACAACGGACACGGGCAAACATTTTATGGCTTAAGAGCACGGCACAGTTTAATAACAATAATAACAACAAAAATGCAGCCGTGTGATATGGCTACATGTCGTTAAGCAAGGAAAATGCCTAGTCGGCAGTTTTTTGAAGAACGTTAACTTTTACTTGTTATCTTAGTTTAGCAACTAATTCACTTTCCATTTGTCTGGCTGTTGGCTGCTGTTGTAATTGTTTTTGTGCGAACTTCAACTTGAACTTGAAACCGTTTCCTCACTCACAAAAGTAAGCAAAACCTGCAACAACAACAACGCTTAATGGAGGCACGTGCGAAACGGAGCAAAATCAACCTGTTGAGGCCTGACCGACCGTATAACTTATTACGCCCCATTTGTCGTTGCCTTCTTGTCCGAGCTCTTGAGTCCGGTGAATAACCTCTGCCTCTTTGCTTTTTTATTGGTGTCTGCATGTATTCAGCTAACGGTGTTAGCAGCAACTGACAGTTGCAACTGTCGAAAGTTTTTCCATTTCCCATATACTGTAATAGCCATGTAAAAAATTCATTCCCAAGTCATTGGCCTGTGTTTAACTATTCAATATGCTTGTAGCTTACATTTGACATTGACCAAACGCAAAACGGCCGACAATAAAACAGAGGGGAGAAACAACCAAAGCCTGCTGCGATAATTAATCAGATTTCAATTGCCATTGCAAGCGGTAAATGTTTTTTTACTAAGTAGTAATAACATTGCCTATCAAACATTTGTAGAATGTTGAGCATTAAAAAACACTAAAACAAGCAAACTTTTTACGTTACACAATTAAATGTTGTGTGTGTTGGATTTTAAACATATCATTCTTTAATCTTGAATCGGTTCGTACTTCGAAATGCATTGAACTCATTGAAAATGAAGGGTATACAAATAACCCTCGTCTGATGAGAGAGAGCAATACAATATTTGGTTTTGCGTGTAGACTTTCAAAACGTATTATTTCCAATGTAAACAGAAACAGAGGTATAAATATATTAGTTATTATTACTTAACGGCACTCAAAGGTGTGCAACTATAGAAATGAGCCAATCCTTTAAACAGATATTTGTCTTTTCTTTATGAAAGTCCAAAGTTTACATTCTTAACGTGACGAAGTATTTGTCAACACGGTCTAACAGGTATACTCTTTTGATACTGTTGAAAGAATTTTTAAAGTTTCAAATGTCTACGTGTATATAATTAGCACTTTAAATTGGTGTTATACATTTTCCAATTATATTAATTATACAAATATAATTTGCTTGTTAAAATAAAATAACAAACTTTCAGTATATAAAAAGTTCTTTATGGAGACTCATAAGAAATAATGAAATAAACAGCTAAAATAAAAAACAATCGTTATTAGTTTCAGGCAATATGTCATTGGATTCATTTATTTGTAATTATGAACACCAGTTAAAAATACTTTCGTAATTTAAGTTAAATTCTATATTTACAAACTTTTATAAACATCGTAAGAGTGTTGTTAAAGAGTGTCTTGACAGCGCTTTTGCTGTTCTTATCAAGCACTTTTAACTATAAGATAATAATAATAATGTTTAAAATGAACAAAAAAATAAACAAATAATCTGTTTCTAAATGAAAACAAAACAAACAAGCTGAAACCTGTTTACCTTTTAAAGTGAACTGTTTTCATAATTAGCTAACTAAGCTTTCAAAACGCGAATTAACTTATGAATAAGATATCACCGGAGCTCTATAAGCATATAAAATAAATAAATATATATGTATAATTCTTTTGATTTTAAATTGAATTATATTTTAGAGCGCTCCAAAGGACTATTGGTGTGCCAGACCAGGAAATTTACAGGAGCTTGACATTGTGGAATGGCGTAATCTCAGTCAGAGCCCAAATGGCTGTCATCTGCTCGATATAGACTATAGTCAGCTGATCTTAGAGAACGGAAAGCTGATCAATTGGCCCAGCAATGCCAGCGACATGGGCTATAGACAGTGCCAGCAATTCGAGTTTTCCAGTGTTGATGGTGATGCCAAGACTCTGGTAGAGGAGTTTGGTCTAGTTTGTAGCAATAACATAACTAGCGTAGTGGAAATGTGTTTTTTGATTGGCGCTGCGGCTGGTGCGGTGCTTTCGGGATGGATCTCAGATCGCTTTGGACGTCGACACACATTGATGGCTTTTGTGAGCATACAAACTGTATTCGGTAAGTCCATATATATAGTTGATGGAGCAATCAGTGCGCAAATTGCATGTCCGGTTGCAGCCATGACAATTTGAGCCACGTTTATTTTCTAATTGTCATTTATATGAAACTATTGCACAGCATGCGACCTCTGTGGTGCTTGTATGTGTGTGAAAAAGGGATTTACACATTTTCATTTGTTAGCTGCCGGGATTTTAATTGACTTTACATTCTTATTTACGTGTCTGGCCTTGCACCTGGCATTCTCATTTGACCCTCTCTCTCTCTCTCTCTCTCTATCCAACTCTTGCTGTGGCACAGGTGGAATTTTGGCCTTCTCAACATCGGTGGCCATGTTCATGTCGCTACGTGTTATAATTGGATTCGCATCAATGACCGTGACTGTTGTTAGCTTCGTGTTGGTTGTCGAGCTGGTATCCGGCAAATGGCGCACCATAATCGGCATATTAAACATTTTGCCCGTTGCCATCTCTTATGTCCTATCAGCTGGCATTGCCTATCTCTTCCGAGATTGGCGCACTATGCAACTGGTCATATCT
This sequence comes from Scaptomyza cyrtandrae, assembly GCA_035044605.1. Taxonomy (NCBI): domain Eukaryota; kingdom Metazoa; phylum Arthropoda; class Insecta; order Diptera; family Drosophilidae; genus Scaptomyza; species Scaptomyza cyrtandrae. The sequence continues at coordinate 12,364,472 of JAWNNS010000640.1, forward strand.
TGGCCATGGTTGGTCATGTTGTCCATTTGGTAAGCAACTAATAAATACTTTACACAAAACTTAAGACCTTTGACACAATAAGCAATTTAAATTTGACAAACAGCAACAAACAATAGAAGTTACTTATAGATAAAAACAATAATAGTTTCAATGGAAAAATTGTTTAGTTAACCCATAGATAAACGGTTACTAGAAAAAACGGAAACTGGAAAAAACACTGAAATAAGTTAATCTATCGTTTTAATCAGTAAAAAGATGATTTTATTATTTTTAAATATTGATACAGATAATTAACTTTTGTCTAGTATATTTTTACGTGCTTGACGGAGCTCGTTTTTAAAATTCCTGTCTTTTATTTGAAGATACTAAGCAAATTAAGATTTTGAGTTGCTCGACCCAAAGATACCTTCAACGCATTATTGAATGAAAACAATGTATACTAAGATTTAAATATAATTTAATGTAACTTACATTGCTTGATAAATTGAATGCAAATGCAACGTTTAATGCAATTTGTGTTTTATTATTTATGGTTATTTAATCATGTTTTAATAATTATTCACTTTAAGAAATTTTAAGTTTAGTAACTAAATTTTAATTATTTCAAGTAATTTCCCTTGTATCATTCATCTGCTCAACGTTATTGTATACACTAAAGTATTCAAGTCACTCACATCTTCGGGGGTGATTAAAATTAAAGTTTATTAAATGCACGTTTATTTGTTAGGTTGTAAATTGTTTTGAGATGAATTGAACTATGTGACTTGAGGCCGCATTTAGTGCGTCGAACTACAAAATAAAAAACTAGTTAAAAGTTAAAGTAAAAATTGTATTGTTACTTTCACGTTCGCATTTTACATCAAAGTAGAAAGAAAATGTGTAACAAATTCCGAACAACCACTGACCAACGATTGACAGCATTTTGTTGTGTGAGATCAATTAGATTTCAAAGGGAAAAGGCAACATTTCTCGCATTCCTTGTTGTTTATCACAAAACCCGTCAGATTAGCCGCATTGTGTGTGGCTAAGAGTTGGTGAAGCAATCGCATTGAAAATCATCGAATTGAAAATGAAAAATACCAAAGTGTCAGTGGTCGGTCAGGCAATAAAAATACAAAAGGCATGACATTGATTTTAAATCCTCCAACAGGTATTGGCTGCCGGAATCACCACGGTGGTTGCTGGCGCAGGGTCGTCTCGAGGAGCTAAGTCGTCTGGTGGAGCGCGCGGCCAAAATGAATGGCACCACGCTGCCCAGCAACTATCAAAAGACATTGGAAGCGGCTGTGCCAATGGCTGTTCAGAAGGGGGAGCAAGCACAGACTGTTGGCATTGCCACTCCCACTGAGGACACTAAGGCTCCGAATGATTCACAAGATTTGGATCTGTATAAGAATCCCTTTCTGGTTGTCTTTGGCAGAAAATACTGTCGCACCACAGTCCTTACTCTGGTCATTTGGCTAACACTAATCATAATCTATTTTGGACTAACGCTGCATCTGAGCAATTTGGGTGGCAATATCTATGTGAACAGCGCTGTAGCCGGCAGCGTTGAAGCAATATCCATATGCATAAGTATTTTTGTAGTGCTCAAGGCGGGCATAAGACGCAGTCTTTTGGGCTACATGCTGCTGCCGGGACTCTGCTGCCTGGCCACCAATTTGGTGCCTCAAGGAGAGGATAACAAGACAGGCGTCATTGCTTTGGCCATTATAGGTGGGTGTAGAAGCAAATCTTATGCAGTTTGTCATGATAACTTTTTGTTTCTTTTTAGCCAAATGTTTGATAGGTGCCAATAATGCCATTATACCCACCTACACGGCCATGCAGTATCCAACAATTGTCCGTAACTTTGGCGTCGGAATGGGAAATCTGGCATCGGGAATTGCACTTATTTTGGTCCCCTCCTTGTGGCAGCTGGTAAGTTATCGAAACTTTCGCATTTTCATACATCTAATTGGATGTTATTTATTGCAAATTTCAGGAAAAATATGATGCCCTGCTGCCTCTTAATATTATGGGAGTTTCTGGGTTGGTTGGTGCCGCTGCTATAGCTATGATGAAGGACGTTGAATAGTTCATCTCTCTTGAATAGTTTTATATACATTTCTAACTGTGATATATTGGCAATATTGATCAATGGGCCCACACAAAATCATTTTTCTCAATCTCTACTTAGTATTAACCTATATATTTATATTTTATTTTGATTAAATGTACGTTTTTATAGAACTTTTTGTATATAGAGCACATTTTTGTTATGTTTTGTGTATTGTTTATATAGCTTAATACCCTTCCTACAATACTGTGACACTTAGTTTGGCTAGGTATCAAAATTGTTGAATATTTTTAGTAGTAGTTTCCTGTTAAATCTCAAATATAAAGAATTTTTCAATATAACAAACGAAAGCTGTTCAGTTAGCCAATACAGTAACATTTTGCCCTGTTATTTGCATCACGCATACGCACTGTTAGGCTTCAAAGCTTTATTTGAGCTTTGTCTAAGCTTGTTTACATCATGTTCATAGCAATGCACACTGCTTTAAGCTCGTGCAACAACCTAACTCCTAAAGCTCAGCTAACAGTGCTGCCACCTTTCGTTATTTTGTCTGCAAAGTCGCGCAATAGGTTATTTAAAAATTGAATCACGTTTACGGAGCTCACACAATTCTCAGCACAGACAATATTCAAAATCTGCCGAAAATTTGCAAATATCATTGCGTTCACTTTCATTTCAAGATGCGTTAACGGCGTTAACTGTTTAAACGTTCATATGGCAGCCGTAACACGCCTCACATAAATTTCCAGGTGTGTGTTGGGCTTGCGAACCACAAAGCTGCGGCGTGGCTATAAAACCGAGTGCGAAGCTTGGGCGCCCAGCATTTCAACGTTTAACGGCAGACATAAAGTAACCAAACCACGGCGGTCTCAAGAAATTAAATCATTTTTCTATACTTGAAGTTTTGGGTGTAGTCACTAAGCCAGCGATTGGAGTTTTGCGGAAGTATTTAATAAACGAAGAGCTACAACCAACAATATGAAACTGCAACTAATTACGGTAAGTTTTGAAAGGATCAACTACAAAATTGCAGTGATAATTACAACGGCTTTTATAAATGTTAAATCAATTTAAATCTCTCATAAGTGCGCATAATAAATGCAATTGCCCGGCTCCTATGCGTATGAGAGCAACCAAGGTCGTTTGGTTCGAAGCTTAAGATCTCGATCTCTATGAACAGCAATTGAGACATTTGTGTTGTGTATTTGCATTTTATAGAAAGTCTGTGAGTGTACTTGTAGCTCAATGCAGTTAGCAATTAAATATGGCCATTGACATTTTGTTGCCAATCGTTAAAAAAAAAGCCAAACAACACAAATTGCCGATATCATAAATATGCGATTCAATCATTAACAATTGTCTGTATACCAAAGAATTTCAATTGAAAAATTGGTAAGCCAAGCCCTCGGGTCACAAATATTTAACGAACTTTTTTTTTCGGCTTAGCCTACGCCCCTTTTAATCTTGGCAGTGCGCCAACAATTATTTAAAAAAAAAAAACCCCATTGTTGAGCATACATACATTGTGTTTATCTGTGGAATTAAAGCTACTGGGATTGCGATAAAGTGCACAGAAAAAACTATTTTAAAGACTAAAGAAAATCATTTTGAAAGATTCATAAAAATGTTAACACATTTTACATGACAAAAATAATACACTTTATGAAAAAACTTGTGAAATTAAGCTATTTAAAATTTAAAAACTAATTGATAAATTAAAATTTTTGAAGTATTATTGAGACACTTTTTATAATCTTAAAATATCTTGTGAAGTTTAAAGTAATTCATCAATTACGTGTATGTGTTGTACAACACAATGTAGTTTAAAGTGCTTACATTCAAAAACTTTAGCGGCCAAAAATTATAACCTAATTAGTTTAAATTCAGCTAGAAATAGAAAATAAAACTTAAAACCAACATGCCAACAAAACAATTCGCACAATAGAGAATTTGGCAACTAAAGAAATCTGCAAGCTACACAAGAAACCTTTTCTAATAGGATTTTATTGTTACTGATTGATTGCTTCAAGTGTTGGGTTTGTCAAAAAATTATAAATAGCCTTAAGCATAATGAGCTTAAGAAAAAAAAGTTATGATAATTGTTAAAATTAGAGCAGTACGTGTCGGAAATTTGTCGGGCATTTAAGACGCAATTATGTTATGAATTAACTGCAAATTGGTCACGGCAAGTTACTGTGCTTGGTTTATGTGTCTCAAGGTCGTTCGCCGCTTTTTGGCCCGGCTCACTTACACTTACTACTGACCAACTGACTTGCTGATTCAAAAGAAACGCACCCAGCTGCACATGTATCCATTAAATGCTAATTCTCGGCATGCACACAGACAAAGTGGATGCCGATGAAGTTGCAGATGCAGTTAACACCAACACTACAGCACAATGCATTACAGATACGTTGCTCCATAACGCAATTGGGCGTAGTATGTTTGTGTATTACGTAATGCTTCAGTACACCACACTTATACATAAATATATTCGTATATATATAAAAACGTTACATATTTGAGCTCTGAAAGTGCACTGACAACTATTTCCAGTCGATCGACAAAAAAGACAAAAGTAAAGAGAAACACAAACGGGAACAGGCTGTAGATTTTTTCTGATTTTCTCGAATCCACTAAAGTTTTTTGGATTTCGTTCCCTTTCGGTCAATAACCAGTCGGCCTGTGACCAAGGTTAGGGGTCCTTAGCGAAGTTATTGTTACTAATGAGATATCAGCACTTCAGCATAATCATCCTCAATTCGGTCGCAGTCATCGCACTTTATTCAGATTGCAGACTACACCTACATTAAAGACTGCTTGCTTGGCTTAGGGCTTGGCTTGGCATAACTTGAAAAAAACAAAATTAACTGTCTGTTTTGTTTTCGGTTTCCTTGAACCATGTCGTTGAGGTGCAGTCATCAAAATTAATTAAATCAAATCAAGTTCCCCAAGCAACCAAATACTTGCTCGCAATACTAGCTACAAGTGTTTGCCAAAGCGTGCAAGCCCGGTTTTTAATCTCTTTTATTTTCGATCATATTTTAACGGCTAGCCAAATAGTAGTTCACTTGACCAGGTAGTAGCTGGGCAGCCAGCCGAGCTGCAGTTGAGTCGCGCTTCGACTGGAATGCTTAGCTTGAATGCCCACAACAAAACAACATACAACGCAACACAATAAAGCCAAGAGGAATACCGGCCAAGAAAAATGCAATGAAAATAATGCTGAAAAACTATATATACACGTTTTTATTTGTGCAGTGAATGCATAATACAAAATTTGCATAATCTTAAGACACAGAGAGCACAGCACAGAAAGAAATTAATTGATTATCAATACATTCATACATAACTACTATATTATTTACACATTTCCAAGTACTGATGCAAGCGAGCTAGTCAATTGGCCTAGATATTAGCATGTATCTATAAATAGGTCTTTGACTTTTACTGTAAAAATACATGCCGGGTAATGTTTAGGTTTTAAACTTTCTAAGGCTCTTTTAAATGGATTTACTAAGCTTCCAATCTGTATTTTAGTTCAGTAGCTCCAAAAAGTACAAAAAGGTCGCCTCCGGTCAAAAACTATATTATTTGCGTCACATTAAATCCATAATTTTTTGATAAATGGACAAAAAACACATTAAGGACTGCAGCTCCAAATTAAGATTATGTTTCCTTTTATTTTACATTAACAAAAGTAAAACACAATTTAAAATATTGCTTTCATTTTGGTTTAGTAATTCTTGAATAACACCAAATTTAATAATTTCTTATCCATTGTCCATTAAAATGCGCATTATTTATAACGATTACACTTCAACCAACTTTTAAATTTTAAAAGATGTATTATGAATCAGAAGTGTGTTTTTTGAAGACCATTCAACAATTACAAAGCTTCTGATTCGTAATACAATTTAGTCAACAAAATTAATACCTGTCCAAGAAACCAGTAAAAAATGTAATCAAAGTCAATGCTTCTTAACTTATTAACATATGCTAAATGACCTACAAATCTGTGTAAGAAATACGAAACCAACTATACACAACAATGGGTATCTTTTTAAAGTTTTTCGGGTTGAAAAATATAACTTGTGTACATATAAAGTAGTTTAAAAAAAATGATCAAACTACCTTGTTTACATCTGGTGCTAAATACAAATTTTCAAACTCACCCCACCCAAAGCTTAAAAATGTGATACAAAAAAAAAGATAGAAAAAACAAATCTTTATAAAATCGCTTAAAGCAACCGCGTTGCAGCTGCCAAATCTACAAAACAGAGTCGCTGCTGGCTACGGCTAGGTCACTGATCTCGTTTATAATTAAAGCGGCACCTAATTAAAAACTAACTAAAGCTTAAAATGTATATCGACGGGTAATTTCGAAAGTACTCGAAACGCATTTTGGCTCGTCGGCCATTTGTCCTAGACACTGACTTCGTTTTTGTGAACCGGAAACTCGGCGTGCTTGAGCTCAAACGGTTTCCACATGCCACATGCCGAAAAATGCGCATAGCTAAACTCAATTGGGGTTTTCTTTTTTGACTGTGCCACTCATTGAGCTGCGGCCTCCGTCGCCACCAACTGCTAAGGCATGCAAATTACGCAATCCGGCCCGAGACAGCGATTAAAACAACAAAAAAATGAACGATTTTCAAAAGCCGATATTCGTTGTGGTTGTTGTTGGTGGTGCTAGTGGTGGTGGTGGTGGTGCCTGTTATGATCGATCGCCAGCGAGGCGGGCGAGCAATTTCTGCGATTTGCTTTATGTTCCACATTTATTGCATAGCACTTACTTACTCTTGTTGTAGTTGTCGCTGTTGTACAATTTCAAATTGTGGTTGTAATACTTAAGCAGCGTATAAATTTAAACCAGTTTATGTTTATGGAGGGAACAAGTAACCAGCAACAGCTTAAGAAGTAAAACACGAAAAAGGCACAAAGTCACTTAGTCTTTATTTACATTTGGTATGGCAACATTTTGTGGAATGCATGTGGAACGTAAATACAAAACTAAAAAGCGCCTTAACTTATTACAGTGCACAGTGTTAATTAGACGAACAAGCCGTGTGTGCAAATCAGATCAACAATAAACAAAAATACGAAATTGCCACGTGCGTATCTAGGCAAGCGCAACTGTTGCAACATGCCCCCAACATTTTTGGCTTATGCCATTTGTAACGCCTGTTTTAATGCCCAAATTCCAACTTCATCAATTTGCAGCTGGTGTGTAGCGTTGTCGTCTTGGCCCAGGCCCAAAACTATCCACCTCGACTGGTCATTCCAGGTGCATCGCAATTGCCGGCACAGGTCCCTCAGCGGCAGGTGGTGCGCGTGCGTCGTCCTGGAACGCCCTTTCGACAACAGCAGCAAGTCTTGCCAGCGGTCACACAGCGCATACAACTAGAGGAGCGACCGGTTACTGAGCCCGCTGAAGACGAGCAGCCAGATGTGTTTCTGCCCAATCTGTTGCGCGAACAGCAGCTGGCGCAGGCACAGCAGTCACAGTTCCAGCAGGCGGCCGCTGCCTTTTTAAGTGGCCAGCAGCAAATTGAGCCCGCAGTACCGGTTCAACAGCTACTCCAGCACGAAGATAGTCAGCCGACAGCGATATTGCCAGCGCCCCCACGTTTTGCTGAACGTCCTGCACCCGCCACGCCCATAAACCGGCCGGCAGCTTTTAATGACTTTGGTATCGGACGTTTCGAGAACTCCCAACGTTTTGGACTGGAACGACCAGCACCTACGGTTTCAGCGGCTCCGTTACCACCACAACAACCACAACGTTCCTCTGTTATACGCAGTCGCCCCTCAGCTGCATTGCGTCCTGAGGCACCAGCTCCGTTGCCGGTCTCCCGACCCAGAGCCAAGCCCATCCAGCCACGTCCCATCATCGATCAGAATCAGCTCAGCGATGAGCACCAATCCCACCACCAGCAGCAGCAGCAGCGTCGGCAACGTCCCGTCGCCCAAACTATTCGCAAGTGGCGCGATGAGAACGAGGATGGCACCATCGTTTGGGGCTATGAGAACGACGATGGCTCCTTCAAAGAGGAGATGATTGGCACCAACTGCATAACTAAGTGAGTTAATCTAACAATAAGTGATAGAAATTATAAATTATAGACTCTAGATTGCTCAATTTGCTTAATAAGTTCAATCATAAAAGAAAGAAAATTTAAATTGACATTTCCGTCTACTTAAGGGGTGTCTATGGCTACATTGATCCTGATGGCAACAAACGTGAGTACAACTATGAGACGGGCATCAAGTGTGATCCCAATGCAAGAAACAATGAGGACGAGCTGCAGGAGAACGGCTTTATCAACTACGAAGAGAATCGAGCTGTGCTGCCCAATGGCCTGGAAATCGACATGACCCAGCTAGGGAAGAAGAAATCCAAGCGTCCTAGCAGTAACTACAAAAATTAATCCCACACACACGCACCCAATGCTCCAGTTAGTTCTTAAGTCGTCGCCTTATTTTGTACTAATCTGTAATTATGTCTGTACTTTATTATTATGTATCTTGAGTGTGTGAAGTTGAAAGAGAGAAGAAAAATATATGAATAGCCTGTAAATATGCTGACTTGGCAGGCTTAGTAGGGACGTTGTCGTCTTGAGGGCGGCATGCGATTTGGTGGCGTTATCGATATATCCAAAAAGTCTCCAATGCTGAATTTTGCCTGTGAGAGCGTCTTGTTATCATCGATGCCCTTTTGGCCGGTACAGGTAACACCAATTTCGCGCATTTGAAAGTGATTATTTCGATAGTTGGGGAACACAATGGCAAAGTCAAAATAGGTGCCTTTCTTGCGGGTATCGGGATTCACGTCGCGCACCAGTGATGTCAGTTCATGGAGTGTCGCATCTTGCCAGGTGTAGATTTGCAGCTCATTGGTAGGTACATTTTGATACATGTACTCGGACACAGCATGGTGGCGACCCGTGGAGCAGAACACGCGCAGCAACAGCGGGCACGTCTGAAATTTCAATAAGAAGAAGAAAAATATGAGCATCGTTGGTTGCCGGCAGCCATTTGCGTATGCCGGTAAAACGAACCTTTTCGCGATCGATCTGCTTGACCTGCGTCTTTTCTTCGACAATCATTGACTCGACATTGGCCATGTTGTATTCGGGAAATGCACTTTTTATTGATTTTTTTTTTAATACTTTAATTGAAAACAAACATGAAGTCAACACACCACGGACCAACAACAATTAGAGATGAGCAAATAACTTAGAGCTGCGCCTAAGCAACTGTGACAAATATTTCGTGATTCATAAGTGTTACATTTTTGAGACAGGTACCCATGGGAAAATACATATTAATATACTTTAAGAGCGGCAAAATAAATTATAACATATAACACAATTAAATTTAAAGAGTACTTACGTTTAGAAGTATTTTCAAGATTTGTGCATTATAAACGTCATGTGCATGACGTAAATTTAAATTTAGCACATCTCTATTAAATGATGTGTCATGAAGTTGGCAGCGATTCATCAGCTGTGCTTAAATACAGTACTGCCATGGTAAGAAAATAGTATTTTTGTAACGTAAATACCACATTTTCACTTTCATATCAGTATTTTAGGAACAACTGCATCCGGTCACACAGCTTTTAACAAAAATAATGTTGAAGCGAAATTTGTAGTGAACGGTTGTGTCGCGTCGCGACTGTCGCAAAGTTTGAGAATATTAAAATCCATTCTACTGCACAAATGCCAAACGACAATAACATTTACAAATTACACATACCATTATAGCTGTCGCTGCAACATCCTACTATTATATATATTATATCAGCCCACTCTACGTGCCGTGCTTTGCGTTTGCCGTGTTCAATCAAAAAAACAACAACAATTTTGCCGTCGTCGGCGTTAATAATCATAATTTGTTTGTTATCGGTAAGTTAAAGGATTTTTGGAAGTAAAAGACGCAGATCGAGATTTTGTTGTCATTGTAATAAAGGTAGTCTTATGTAACGCATTTGCTGCCGTCGACTACTATGCTATTTTTTTATGTACGTGTTTGTACTAAAATATGCATATGTATGTGTATGTGTGTTATTTTTTGTTTTTGTCTTTCACTGCTACTGCAGCGGGTATTTATTGTTGTTTGCGGCGATTGGGTATTTGCTCACGTTTTGTTTATAAAAAGTAAAAATTTCACTAGTGCTTCGCTGTAAATTGAATTTTTTTTCATTTGCAACATACGCATCTTTTTTGCGTTGCAACGTATATAATATATTTCCAATCAATGCCGCATTTCTTATGTCAACAACAATATTTAATGAGCAAGATACACTACACCACATGCCAAAATTTTGATTTGATGCCTTATTATTTTAATCTTCATAAGATAAATAAATTGTTGTTGTTTAATGTTTGCCGACATTGAAATAAATGTTGGTTTTTTTCATTGTTTATAATTAGCAAGTGTCTTAGAACTTCGGCGTGCGATCCACTTTGCATCTTTTTTTGCGTTTCTGCTATGTGCGTGGGTCCGCACCGGTTTCCATACCCTACAATCAATTAGGTTTTTTCAAGAAGCTGGAGACATACACATACATATAATTGAAGAGAGAAAGAATATTGTGTTTGTTTTATTAGACTGTTAAAACGTTAGTTTTCCTAAGAATCTTTCTACACAAGAATAGTTTATTCTTCAACTGCTATATTGTTAATAATATGTAGTAAGTATTGTGCCTAATAATAACCCAACAAGTTTAAACATATTATTATTGTTTAGTATTATTTAAAGGTATTTCTAAAAACTGCTACTACTTTAGTCTTGAGTCTGTTAATTTCGGAATGTAAATAGTTGCAGGGTATTTCACATGAAACGTTCCCTTATTCTTTTTGTTACGGAAGTACGTACGTACTCGTACATAAGTATTATTGAATTTCCTGCTCTGGCTGTCGTCGTCGTCTGGCCGTCAGCTGGTGTGTCCATTTGAAAGGAAGGGGTTCCTTCAGGCATGACCCTGGCTGGCAGCCTGAAAACGCCCCAAACACCTACACTTTTTGTTGTCGTTGTGGTTGTAATTGTTGTGTGTGTCGCTTTGTTTGTTACTGCTTGAATTTCAAATGTGCGACGTAGTTGCGTTGTTGCTGTTGTGATGTCTGTTATATTTGGCTTTGTTGCTGCTTCTCGTGCTTCGGTTTATTCTGTTTTTGATAATTGCTTTGGGCAAGCGTGGCGCCCTTTGCCGATACAGCTATATTTTTGAAGTATAAGAAATTCCCTTAGAAGCACAAGAATCAGAAAATGGAAAATAGCTGAGACAAAACTGAAAGCAAAGAAGCCAAAGCAAACGCAATAAATTTACAAATGCAAATAAAATCAGATCTTGGTGCAATTTTTTTTTTTATATACTTTGTGTTAATGCTTCTCCTTCTTTTCACTGCTGTCCCTATGTGGGCGTTGTTGTTGTCGTCGTCGCCGTTGCCGCCATAAAACAAACAATAGCAGCACATCATGCTGAGCTCGACCTTGGTTTCCATAGCGGCGTCTGTCTGGGCACAGAGCAGAGCCCATTTGGAATCCTTTGAATTTGTCGCCAATTTGTCTCTAGACATTCCCATAAGTAGTTATTCACGCTTTCAATTGAGAATCATTCAAATACTTATCAGGTAGTATGAGAAGAAATATTTGTAGTCTTAAAGGCTTTAAAAGCCGGTGTTTAAAGAAACTCTCTTATAGTCTTATTTAGACCTAGTATGAGTGTTAAAACATTTATTATCATATGTTTAGCTTCAAATAGAAATGTCACATGGAAAACTCGCTGATAATTATATTTCCAGACGACATAATCGAAAAATTATCTAAATTTGTAAACAACTTATTCACTCATCAATTGACAATCATTTACTAGTTATTTATTGGCTCCACTTTAATTCACAACAATACTTCAAAAGTATTAAGTCTATAACAATTCCACGATTCTGATGTTTTTACCAGGAAACGCTCAGACAACGTCTGTCATCGGTCAGCGTTTTCAGTCTATCATAGGCATTCAACAATGTTGGGGGGTAAATCAAAAAAAACCATTCAAGATGTTAGTATTTTGATTGAGTTGACCAATGTGTGGTTTTTTTTTCGCTATATATATAAATACATATCTCTGCTTGTATATCATACGTTTTATTTTCTCCGTTTTACGTCGTTGCTGACGCAAAAATTATGAAGAGACTTTTAAAATAAATTCAACTCATAGTATTTATTATTATATCAGTTGCTCTTTGTCCATTTGGACGCGTCTTATGCTATTTTTGTTTTTTCGCTTTGGTTCTTGTTTCTGTATACCGTGTAGATTTAAAACTATTATATTTTTTGCGGAAAGGCGTTTAATATAATTATCACAGAAATGTTATGTTTTGTTTATTCAGTATTAATGCAATATTATTGATAGGAACTACTATCTCGATATTCGATACAAAAACACTTTGAGGATTAAGTTTGCTGGAGTTTCTTTGATTTGACTTTGAAAATGATGACAATATTAAAATAATGAAATAAGTATTTCACTTTTAATTCAATTTGCTTATAAAATTATAGAACGCCACATACTTATTAGTATCAAATTTTATTTACTAAATTAATTATAGGTGAAAGTAAAGTGTTTAGGTGAAGTTAACAAAAAACGGTAGAGTAAGGTAATGTATTATTTTTACATAGCACCACCTACTGTATGTACAGGGTATCCTACATAGTCAAGCGCACTTGAAAACGCCTAGTTCATACTTGATTTTGCCTGCACTTGGCAATTGACGAATTGAATACGGGCTGGTTCTTTCGTCAATAGGTTTGTCTTGAGAAGACGGCTATTTCAATTGAAAAGACGTCATAGCAGCGAGTGGAGCACAATGTGGAAACAGTGTGCTGATTGGCATTGTCGGCGACGCCTGGACTTAAAACATGCCTGGTCTAGTTATGGTATAAATCGTACAAACAATACAATGATGTTTTTATAAATATTTGTGTATGTGTGTTTCTCAATTGACGATAATAACAATTGTTAATTGTTATCAGGCAGTAGTTACTAGTCGCTTAACTATGGACAACTTGTCGGCTGGCGACTGCAACTAGGGTTAACTTAATGCGTCAGCGCTAAGCTGTCATTGATAAGCGCTGGCCAATGACGACGGCCATGGCTATAATTTATGATTAAAGCAAAAAAGTATGTGCATACATGTATTTAGCACCTGTTAGCAAAGAATCTACTGTTAATCCGTTGTGCGGTGTTTGGTATTCGGTTCTTGAGTTTTTGGTAACAGATGACGAAACTATTTTTGTGTCAACTCTGTGACATGCCACAGTTGTTACTGACAACCAGCAACAAAGGGGGCCTGTCTGTAAAAATGTGTCAAAAGGCCCCTTCAAGGTTGCTCGATAATCATCGAAAGTTATGAGTATAAAAAGTGAGCGGTCCTTCAGCCTTTCTTCCATCTGCCGATATTGTATTGCGCTTGAATAGCTTACATCTGACATTACTCTCGATTAGAATACCGTTGTGCGACGCACAAAATCTGCTTTTACATGTACTTTATTTCTCTCTAAAGGAGTATTCGTTGCTAAAAATCATTATTTCTCTTCATGCGTTATACCTGATGCACGCGACTCAAAAGGTTATAAATTGACAATTCGAACGGATTTTAATTTCCAATTGGGCTTGCATAGACTTGAAAAAACTAAGGTGAATGAAATACATATTTTTGCTGACTTGTTAGCATGAAATATTTTCACATTACATTAACTTTATATAATAACTTCACAGCAACTGTTTAAGTTTTAATTGTTATCTCCAGGAAAACGATATTTTATGAGATATATATTTGAATAGCTCAATTAAAAATGTTATTTTATTTATAAATAACCGCATTAGCTCGCGTGTCATTTTGAGGAAAATATTAAATTTTTAATGCATTTCAACACAATTACAAGTTGCAAATATAATTATAATACTTCACCTTACAAAGTTTTTATACCCTGATCCCAATAAAAATGTGGAAAAAGGGAATAATGGTTTTGTGCAAAAGTATGTAACAGGCAGAAGGAAGCATCTCCGATTCTTGATCAGCATCAACAGCCGAGTTGATCTTAGAGACTATAATAGCTAGAGACTCTAGATTTGGAACTTAAGAACAAGTTTGTTTTCGATTTTCGATAACTCTTCCCGTTTTCGATATACACATGCGATCGATAACAACAAGATCTTGAATTTAGAAAACTTTGAGACGGCGTTTAAGACAATAGACAAAATAATGACAATCTGAAATCTTTTTATTGAAATCGTTTAAGAATCACCGGAGATATGGGACATTGAAGTTGTGTATGCAGTATGACACACACACACGTGCTTTTAAGTACTGACTGTACGCGTAAAGTACAGGGTTCAGGGTATCGTCTAGTCAAGATTTCTCGACTAGAGCCTTCTTATTTGTTGATATTGTGATTGTACAAATTGTAATTATACTTACATTGTTTGTAATTTGTAAATAACAATTAGTTGTAAGTTATTTAATTACTCTCAGTGTGTACAATACTAAGTAGTTGGTTACTTATCGGCATGTAAACGATTTCTATGAACAGCTTATGCCTGAAAATGTCGGGTAATTACAAAACCTGCCATTGTCACGACGTCCAAAGGCATTGAGCCAGCAAAAATTGAAGCAGCGACGATGCTGATGCTGATGCTGAGGCATCGTTGCCTTGCAGCATCAGCAACAAGAGCAGCCAGTCAATGCCAAAGGTCAAAATGCCGCAACATTCCAACCAAAGGCGATTCGATTACACACACATACGCACAATTAACTCACATGCGGGCGGCACATGCATATGTGTTCATGTATTTGTATCTGTGTATATAGGATTGTACAAGTACACATACACTTATAGGTGTTTTAGTCACTAGTTAATGTGTGGAAAGTTGAGGGCTGGCGGATCTTCGATAATTGACGATTCGGAAAGCAAACTGTCAAATGGATTACGGGGTTTTGTTTAATGAGGCAACAAAATACGAACTACGAAAGAAAAAAGCAAAAATATGTCGATACCAATGCAGCACAAATGAAATGCCAACAACAACAGACAATAACAATATAAGCTTCGAACCGCAATTGCTAATTAAGCGAAATTCTCGAAATATTGCTGTGGCACAACAGAAAGCAATCGCATATTTCCAGTTTGTGACATTTGTTGCGTGCGACATGCCCCAATTGGCGCCCCACCACTTCCAATAGCAAGGTTGAATAAATGCAATAAATATTGCGCATACGCCGTATATACATACTGCATTCAAACATGCGTATGTACGTACATACATAATACATTTTGCAGTGTTGTTATTGCTGGGTGTTTCGGTGTCACCTTTGAAAACAATTACCCAACCACAAGTCTCCATCACATGCAACGTGCTAGCTGACTGGTTGCACGCGTCACATGATGCTCAATTATATATTTAGAACGTTATGAATAGCTTGGCCATGTTTTAAGTGGGCGCGTTTAAGAAAAGAGAGATGAAAATAGCTTAAGTTGTGGGCGTTGCGCGCTTATTATAAAGGAAGCTCAACTCATCGGTATATCGTAAGTAAATATTTTTTAAAGCGGACGATATATTTCGTAAGCGATAAGCTAATTTTATTGTTCACGTGTACATATATAGTATGTGAGAATAGGGAGAACATTTCAGCTCTTGTGGGCATTTAAGAAGTCCTTTGTAATAGATAAAACAATTATAAATGGAAATTGGAAATTAATATTAATTAAGGCAGTCTTTTCTCATGTGAAACACAAAGATAAATGCTAAATGAATAGTTCAAATACCAAAAGCCAACGCAAACAAAAATTTTGCCAGTAAACCATGGCATATAGGCCAGAGGAAAGGCGGGGGAAGGTAAAAAAATACTAAAAATGAGTCACGTAGGTTGGGTGCGAGTTTCCTACGTAAAAGTATAAGACAGCGTAGTGCCCACGTAGTGGCTTTCGAGCCTTTTCGGGTTTATCCGCTTCTCCAGACTGACGCACAAGCTGAGGGTCTGATCGCGAGCAAGCTAACCAAAAATGAAAACAAATGCGTTCTGTCGCCAGCTAGACGTCCAAGATAAATACTGCAATAACAAAATACACGCTGTGTGCTCCTGTCATGAAGCTCGAACTTTGAGCCTCAAGTAAGTAAACACAAAAATAAGTGCATGATGCGCTGAAATATTTGAATGCCATTTTTTTAAGTATAGTATATTACGACGCTAAGTGCACACGGATAAGCTGATATTTTCGCGTCGCTGACAACTAATTTGAGAACGTGATCAAAAAAAAATCTGTTAAGAGAACCTTATATCAAAAAATACGAATTATTTAAACGTCATAAACAAAACATTCAAGTTTGAAACTTTCTCAACTTTGGTGCTGGGTAGAAAAGCTGTTGAAAAAGTTAACTGTTCTTGATGAGCGTTTGGTTACCGAAAGTGTACGTTGCTATGTAAACATTGAAAGCTTTTAACTTTTAAAATTAATACTCAACGTCTATAGAATTGTGGGAAAATAAAGGAAGCTATTGAAAAGAAAAACACAAACATCTACTTCTACTACTTTACATAACCTTAGATTTAAAATTAAAGAATATTTTGCATAGACATACTATATGTATGTGCTTTTATTTTTAATACTGCATAATTATACACGAGCGTCGTGCTGACCGTCCATAAGGGAAAGCACACACACTCTGACCTTTGGGCTGTCAGGTAAAGTTAGTTTGCGGCGGTTTTTAAAACAGCCACAGTCGCTGCAATAGTTAATGCAATGTGATGCACGAGTGGGTTATACTTTAAATCTCCATTGAGACTGACAGATGCAACCGCAATAGAATTTGAAGATACACAGGGGAAGCCTTAGTATCAGCACCAGCACCAACATCAGCAGCTGCATCCAACTCAATGAATGTTGTGAAAACCATTCACAACAGGCTGATGCAACTTTTAATTAAATTTCGATCTGTGCACGATACAAATGCACAAAACACAAATACAAACAAAAATAACCCATGTGCATGTGTTAACATCAAATATGTACACTCATATTTCCACTGCCGTGTGCAATGCCCGTTTCAAATTTCTTTCCAAAATCAAATTAGATTATCCCACGCGTTGGCATTGAAAAACGTGGTGTTTTGTTTGATTTTTGTCATGGTCAAACAGTCCGATAGACGACGTGGAAAGTGGCTTAAGAGCGAGAGGCAAAAGTATAGAGTTTTGCACTTGCAGTTGCACTCTTACTCTTTAACTGATTAACTGTTGCCTGACACGCTTTGCCGTCGATTTAACACTGTAATCCAATTATATTAGTTCAAAGACTTGTTTAAACTCTTAGGGCTTTGGCATGGCCGCAACTACGAGAGATTCCTTGTTAAAAAAATGTCACACTTTTTACCTGTATTACCTGATTAATCTTTTAGCTAGAAGACAACTATCTTTAATAGGTTTTTTTTCATTTTATGCCATTTTAAAACTTATATTTCCTCATGCCCCAAAAACATTTTTTGCATCACATAAGTTAGCTGTTGTGTGGTGGAGGAGACATGAGGCTTCTTACAATGTGCATGGGACCCACTTGATATAATGATGACAGCAATTATGAACGAGTGAAGGTCGCAGGATAACGACAGTAAGGCAATTCATCATCATGTTGAGCCGCACTGGACGTTGCTTTGTCTGTATGTAAATTTGCCATGCATACCTATATTTTAAAGCATGCTTTCTCCATTGTTTTGCTTTTATGGCGTCTTCCTTTTGCAGTACATTGCCATTAGCTTAGCATGCAAACAAATGATGACGTCATACAGGAGCCAATCAATTTGCATGCAAGCCGCTCGTTTACAAAATCCGCCCATATTTTACTGTACTACTTTCGCTTACTTGCAATTTTTGTTTTGCTTCATATTTTTTTTTCTTAGGGTGCTTTGCTTTCTTTTATTACTTGACTGTAGTTATTGGTAACAACTCATTCAATGAAAGGCCTCCTCAAAAGAATAAACCAAACAAAATGCATACGTCATGCGGCAGAAGAACTTCACTTTTGCACGAGTAGAAACTTTGTGTGTGTTTCCAAGGAAATCAATCATCCAGAAATAGATCAACTCTCTCGCCGTTGCTATCGACGTTGTCCTCGTGTTCGTGGACACACGACATATTCAAGTTTGCTGCGTCGCCGTCGACGTTGTCGTCTTTTTCGGGTCCCATATTTAAATTTGGCCATTGTTTTTATTTCACTTTCTATTAGTCTTCGTACTTTGCGTCTGCTCGCCATACGCTGAGCTAAGCTAACAAAAAAAAGTGGCAACTAAGAAAATAGAAAATAACTAAGCGAAAACAATAAGCTTTGCTTCACTATGGGCGGTCGCCCTGTCTGGCACGGCAGCAAGGGTTTTTGTCGATGAGTCCTGCGACGCGCTTTAAAATCTGCTCTTGACAGCTGCCTTTGGCTTGAACCCGTGCCCGTGCAATGTGTCAATTTGTTATAATAGTCCCCATTGGTAGCTCATCGACAATGTTCGTAATTGCATTTAAATTTAATGAAAAGCAAACCGCAATTGTGCAAACCTTGAGCAATTTTCTATCTATTTTGAATCAATTTTTCAATCAATGGAAATTGTTAAGTTTGTATACGAGAGCGTGATAAAAAATCTTTATTTAGTCCACAATATACTATATAATATGTAAGTTAAACAAATATTTTGTTTGCAATTTGTATTGCTTAAATAAGTACATAAGTCAAAAAGATCTAAGCCAAAAATCGTACTTTACGATACCGCTGTGTTTTTTAGTCATTATTTGATCACCTTTCTTTCAAACTTATAGTAAAAAAAATAAATAGTTTTTTACGCGTTTATTGACATTATAAATGAAACACAGAAAGTTTTCAACGTTGTCGTATGGACATGCTTATTTTATTATTTTGAATAAATTTAATTACATTGAATACGTACAATTGAGATTTCAATGGAATATATAAATTAATTAATCAATTAGTTCACTGAATCCTTTAATTTAATTCGTCAACAGATTTAAATATAAAATTCCTTGTAAAATAAATTTCAAGTAATTTTGTTTTTTCTTTTTTATAAAAACCCTGTTATTGTAGAAATAACCAAACATTTTTTTCACCACTCGGTTGGATAGTTAAAAACAAAGTACTTAATTGAAACCCTGTTTCGTAATAGACTGACTATAAAAAAACATGAATAAAATGTTTATTTTTAGCATAAAATACTTCACCTGTAATCAACACAATGCATATTCGCTGAACTATTTACGCACTAGAGCGAAGCTACAAGAAAAGTTTGCACAAAAGGGGAAGGAATCATTTTTATAGCATACAATTGAGCGCTAATCTGAAACTATGCTATGCCCAAATAGTAATCATCATAATAAAAACTGGCTAAAAGTTTTGGCTTCGTGTTGGGAAATTGAACTTAGTCACAGGTGCTGCCATCAACAACAACAACAAAAATACCAATAACCACAAAACAGCAGCAAGGACAAAGTCAAAGGCGAAAATGACGACGTCATTGTCCTGACGCTAAATTGATTGTCGCGTTAGTTTAGCTCATTTTCATTCATTCACAAAAACTCACCGATGTTATTAATCACCAAGTTGGACCCCTTTCTCACACATCCACGTTGTGCTTATATATGTATATATAGCCATATTTACGTTATAAGTATATATAGCCAAACATAACAATAAAATCAAGAGCAGTTGTGAATCAACAGTGCGTCACCAAAGCTGAACACCAAGCCAATGGCGTCGGTCTCTATTGATTGCCTTCACGTGCCAATGCTTAAGTTAACTTTAGTGACTGTTCTCCTCGCTCTTCTCTTGCTTTGTCTTCTATCGTTGTTCTCTTTCTTAACATAACCTAACCAACCAACTTCTTGCGCAATGTTTTTAGACACGTCTGTAGTTTGGCTTTGCCGCACTCGTAAATATTTTGAGCGGCAAATTTTTTTAATACGTAATCGTCATGTTGTTACGTCAAAAAATAGTGTTGAGGTTTTGAACAATGTAATTTGGTTGTTTTGATGGTGGTGGATTAAGGTCGAAGAACCTTTAAATTGTTAAAGTTATTGATTGGGTAACATTGCGCAACTGTTTAACATTTACATTTAAATGTGTTTATGAAAGAGATTGAAGCATTTGTTATTCAAAAGATGGCAATTGAATCTTAATATATCTTCTTTTTGCTTTAATTTTGTGAAATTTGACATAGGTCTAAATTTGATTCTTTTGCTTTTGCAGCCCAGCTATGTCGGACGCGGTTAAGTCGAATAACAATGCTTCCAGCTCGGCGAGTGTGGATGAGGACGCCGGCGATGTTACACCCACGACGACAACAATTCCACGCAGCAATCACAACAACAACAATAGCAGCAAGTTGAAGTCAACTCAGAACAGCAGCAGTGGCGGCAGCATAGACAAACTATCACCGGATCAAGATATTTTTATAAATGCCGCCGACGGTCTTCCCACTCAGCATCCGTCGTTGCCACCCGAAGGCGATGTGGCTAACGATATCCAGCCGGAGGTAGATGCCGACTCGTTTGATGATCTTCCCACATCGATAATTGTGACCAACATACACTCGGAGGTGTTTGCCAATCCAGAGCTCAAGCATGCCATGGAGGAGCTCTTCCGTACATTCAGTGAATCGGCCACCTTTCAATGGCTGCGCAGCTTTCGTCGACTGCGTGTAAACTATGACAATGCCGTTGCGGCGGCCAATGCGCGCATCAAGTTGCACCAATACGAGTTTAACAAGAAGACAGTGATCACCTGTTACTTTGCACAGCCAGTGACACCTGTTAACAACAAGAATCTACAGCCACCGGCGCCGGTCAAACAGTTCCTTATCTCACCTCCCGCCTCGCCCCCCGCTGGCTGGGAGCCGCGTGAGGAGGCTGAGCCACTGGTCAATCACGATCTTCTAGCTGCTTTGGCCAGTCTCACACCCGGCGAATCACACGAGCTGCATCCTCAGAGCGAGGATCAGCCAGCCATTATTGTGCACACGGCCATGGTACCCGAGGGAGGTGGAGTCGGTAGCCTTGCCCCTGCACTGCAGCCCAAAGCACCCATTGTACAAACCAAATGTCCAGAACGCGCATAAGCGTCAAGGCTTAGAGCTTAAAACTAAATGTTTGACGGCATGTATGGATGAAAAAGCGCCGGATTTCCAAAGCCAGAGCTGACGTTGGGTATATGGCAATCTGGTGGACAGGAGTTTTTTTTTGTAAATAATTTCTTTAAAATAAAACGAAAACAAAATCGATTGTGATTAATTTACACGTATGTAGTTATTTTTTGTATTAAGTAATCGTACTCTCTCGTTTGGAGCGTTTTAAGATTTTGTTTGTCGTTCGCGTTTCATTTTTGATTTGCCTCGTGTGTAGCCGTCGAGCAATTACTAACTATATCGAAGATTAGCTTATTAATCTTATTGTGCGCCAAGTGGAGCCTGCTAATTTTATTTCAATCTAGATGTGTTTGTCGTTAAGATACAATGTCTCGCGTTATCTATATCTCTCTTGGTGTCTGTTTGAATTTGTATCGATGTGAGCAATTGTACTCGTACTTGTTACTTGTGGCCATCCACACAATATCTGAACGTACCTTCATTGCTAAACAAATTAACATGAATTCTATATGTCTGTAAGTAGATGCAAGTTGTTTTGCACAGAAATAAACAAATAAACGAAAAAGTAAAAAACAAAAAAACAGATATGAATATGTATACATATTCAATTATATGTATCTGTGTATATGTAAATGTTGAATTAGTTATAAGGCAAAGAGACCTCAGATTGCAAAATCTGATATTGAATTACGTAGTATATATGTTTACATTTTAGTTATAATTTAAACAAGAAAATGAAAACGAAATTATATTCAAATTTAAATGAATGTTCTCAAATGTACCAAAAAAACCTTTTTAAAGAAAAAATGTCTTCTGAATTTTATTTTACGTGTTAAGCATGTCTGTTAGCGTAACAATTGCCAATTACCAATTGCTTAAGTTGACCTTTTTGGAGATCACTTGAATCATTGCAGAAAAATGCAATTAAAAACTTTTCAGAATAGGAAACTAAATACGGATGAATCTCAAACGATAACCGTTTGCACCTAATTAATAATTAAATCTGTATATAACTAATTTTGTATTCACCCTAATTCTAAGGGCCAAAATGAACGAGCTTTGCGTACTGTCCTGCATTGATCAGTATTTTTAGAATTTAGCAAATATTTGTATAAGTTGAAAGGTTTTATTATAGATTATTTTGGTCTACCAAAGCAAAAAACTAGTCTGCTATCAGTACGTTTTTGCTTGAATTTGATGTTTTTAATGGGATGCTTGTTTTTGTTGGGCCGTTCGAAAGCATGTTAAAGTTTGTCTTGTTTGTTATTTAAGTACACTTTTTTAACGGAATATTAATTGAAATATTGGTTTGCTTATGAGCTAACAATATAATTTGCTTGTAAAGAACAGTATTTTTAGAATTTAGCAAATATTTGTATAAGTGGAAGGCTTGTAACTTGCAATGATTTAGACCATCGGACTTTTTTAACCCAAAATATGTTTGTATAAGCGGTTATATGGAAACAAATAAGGTTGATGCATTGGCTAAATTAACCTTTAAAAATGATGTGGCGTAATTAATTAAATTCGTTTAAAATATATGGATAGAATTAGAATACTTTTCAATTATAGCCAATTAAAAAAGGGCTTATAATCAAATCCCTCCAAAGGGGGGCCCATTGTTGTAGAATTTTAAAATAAACAGCTAAAACAAGTATCAAGGCTCTAGTCGAGAAATACCGACTGAACGATACCCTGAACCCTAAACTTTACATGTACAATCAGTGCTTGCAAGTATATATGTGTGTGTGTAAGCGCATACTGCATACTCAACTTCATGGTTCCATATCTCCGGTGTTTCTTAGCCGATTTTATTTAAAATTTTACAGATTATCAGTATTTTGTTAAATCTTTTAAGCGCCAACTCAGTTTTCCAAATTCACGGTTGTTGTCGATCACATGTGCTAACGGAAACGGGAAGAGTTATCGATAATCTGGAGTCTTTAGTTCTTATAGTTCATACATATGGACGGAGAGACGGACATGGCTATATCGACTCAGCTGTTGATACTGATCAAGAACATAATTACTTTATGGGGTCGGAGACGCTTCTTTTTGCCTTTAACATAGTTTTGCACAAAACCATTATGGCCTTTTAATCCATTTTTAATAAGTTCAGGGTATAAAAAGCCCAAAAATAAGCATTTTGCCAAGAAATAAAACGGTATACGACATTTTGATGACATACTTTTAGGCAGATCGCTTTTCCTTTCAATTCAATTGGTGCGTCATTACGATGATTTAGCACTAATTGTTGTAGCATCTTAAAATACCAAAAACAAAAAAAAAGCTAAAAACAGCAACAAAAAAAGATCAAAGTGCTTAAAAATGAGAAACGGCAGTTTTTCAAAGAATTCGTTTTAACTAAAATCATTGCATACGGCATAGGCCGTATATTAAAGTCAATGATGCAAAAAAAAATGCATTTTGAGTTTTTTTTTTCAATTTGTTTTTGAGTTGTAAATTCGTTTTAATCAGCGGTCGGGAACTTTTTTAATCATTACCCCAAAATATTTTTGTGTAAGTTGATATTACCCTATGGCGAAGAAAAATATATACTTTTTACTCAAAAGTTACACTTTTAGGTTCGCCGACCGCTGACTTTGACGTTTGACCTTTATTATAGATTATTTTGGTCTACCACAGCAAAAAATAAGTAAGAAATGCCAAAAATCGAAAACAAACTTGTTCTGCCTAGGGATAAGGCGAGCTTATGTTCCAGACCTGGAGCCTCTAGCTCTTTTAGTCTCTGAGATCCATTTGAAATGGGTTCAGGGTATAACTAGTCGCTATACTCAGTACGTTTTGCTTGAATTTTTAATAGGATGCTTGTTTTTTTTTTTTTTTTTGGGCCGTTCGAGAGCATTTCAAACTTCGTGTTATTTAAGTACACTTTTTTTTATGGAATATTAATTGAAGTATTATTTTGCGTATGAGCTAACGATGTAAGTTGCTTGTAAGGAAAATGGTTCTTGCCGACCAGAAGAAAATTGTAAAAACCAAGTGAATAAACTTAACTATATAATTAATATTTGTAAGGCAAAAAGCACCGCAATCTCTTGAGCAACATGCTTATTGCTTAATTGTTTTTAAAAGCTATATTATACCATAACAATTACAAAAACTCAATGTTTTTAAAACAAGAGTGATTAATTGCGAATTCAGTGCATCATTTAATTAGATGCCAATGGCATCTCGCAGTGAATGTTTCTCAATTTATTAACATTAATAAACTTAACTAAATTCACACTGCAAAAGCAGTTGTGAGCGTGTGTCTGCGTGGGCGCGCAGTTTATGAGAATGCTTAACAGAAGGAGAAAAAAACTTTGGCATATTTTATTTGCTTTCAATGGTTTTGAGCGGCACCATTTGCTCGGGATCGTCGGGATAAATACTGTCCTGTCGCGGTTTGCGACCAGCACATTGACTAAACCAGGTGTCACCCTTGCCAAAGTTCTCGCCATCCTCAATGGACTCTGGCATTGGCTTGTTCATTGTTTCCGGCAGGAACATAACCCATAAGCCCGATACAAGGGCAACTACACCGAAAAGCACTGCCGGAATTTTGGGATCAAACGAATCACCCAGGAGTGTTATCAACGGCGTCAAAGCGCCTGAGAGACGCGCAGACATGGAACCCAAACCCATGGCAGAGTTTCGCACCACGGTGGGAAACAGTTCGGCAGAGTAGTTATAGATGACAGCAAAGGATCCAGCGATGAGCAGTTTTCCAAGCATCACAATGCTGGTGGATAGTGTGCTGCCCTGTGCTATAAAGGCGGCCACAATACAACAGAGGCCGCCGCCTAGCATAAGTGTTGATGTTATGGAACGACGACCCAGGCGATCCAAGACACAAACCACAAACACATAGCTGGGAAACTCGACCAGACCCATTAGGAACAATATGAGATAGGGATTGCCATAGAGCTTGCCTGTGCTCAGCGAAAGGCCATAGTAAACAATGGAGTTTGCAAACCAGCAGAGGCAAACGTTCAGCGTCTTCATGCGCAAATTAGGTGTGCGAAATAGATCACTTAGGCCGGCACTGAGTTTCTCCTCAACAGCTGCCTGCTGCTTAGCCTTTTGCACAAAGTAGTCCTTGTCGACTGGAATGCCAGATCCATTGATGCGCAGTCCCTTTGCAACAATGTCCACGGCCTCTGCAGCGCGTCCTTGCGCCCAAAGCCAACGCGGTGATTCATCCATCAGCCACCAGTGGCCAATGAACAGTAAGCCGTGCAGTCCATATACAACCTGCAGCAACTGACGATCCTTGATAATGGCACCCCAGCCAGCCACCAACATAATGCCACTAGCAAATACAGCCTGGAAAAAGTATGATAATAAATAAAAATCGAAAAGCGCAAAACATTTTTACCTGAAAGGTAATGCCGCAAATTGTACGTTTGCTAGGACCGACCAGCTCCATGGTCAGCACAAAGCCACATATATAGGCGCCGGCGGAGCCAACAATGCCGAGCACAAAACGTGTTGCCATGACCGAAAAGTATTCCGGTATGAAGGCTACGCCCACACCGACAAACAATTGCAACAATGCTGACCAACAGAAGACAGTCTTACGTCCCACCTTATCGGCGAGTCCGCCCAAAGTCACAGCACCCGTGAAAGTGCCCAGCATGAACACAGTCTGAATCACAGCGCCCATCCAGCGACGATTGCAGACAAAGTCCCAATCGATGGTGCGGGATGTCTTGTAATACGTTGTATCGTACACATACTTCTCACAGGGAATGATACTCCGATCTCCTGCGCTCATATTGAACATATGACACGAGTCCAGCTCGCCCGTATCTTTCACCGGTATGGCGTTCTGAAGGGCAATGGAGTTCCATGGCACCTGGGACAAGGTGCTGTTGTCCAGACCGGGAATAAAACATCGATGTTCCGGCACAGCAGCTACTGTCACCAGCGACAGCATGTGCATACCCGCCGTCAAAGCGGAAAGCACCTGCAGTAAAAATTGGACAAATTGATATTTTCCAAATTCACCTAAAATAAAATAAGATGGCAAACTTATAATAAAATAGTGTTTATTAAAATAAAACAAGTAAGATGGCTCTAGTCGAGAAATCCCGACTAGTAGATACCCTGAACCCTATAATTAACGTACAGTCAGTGCTTGCAGGGATGTGTGTATGTGTGTGTTCGCGTATACTCCATATTTGACTTAACTTCAATGTTCTATATATTATAAGATATGTTTTCTGGGTTGTATGGGCTGTACCCAATGCCAATAAAAGTGCATCAAATGTTCTGTTATTGCTCTTTTCATATGAAGATCATCAATGAATTACTTTTGAATGTATCATGACTTTTAACTTGACAAAGTTACAAATTATAATAGGTAACCTTTTAAATACTTAAAAAAAAATCCGATAAGATATGGATTGCTTTGAAATTGGGTGAGAAATTATCAATATTAGAAACTTTATCTAAGCGATTATAATTAATTATTTTTAGACTATACCTCTTATATTATTATTATTTTTTTTAAAAATTATGATTTGTTTTAAAATATTATTTTTAAAAGGTTTTATCACAAAAAGTACAAGTATTATGATTAAAATTATCATTATTTCGGAGATTGTGCTTTATCTTAAACAGTAAAATTATTATGACTATATATATCATTTTTTCGGAGATTTGTTTACTGCCTTTATTTATTTACTTTGACGCCAACACAAAATAATACAAAGGTAGGGTACAAACTAGGGTTTTAAGATATACAAATATATAACGAGTTTGACCTCACTAAGATAAGCTTGGAAACCTAGATAAGTCTGTTAGATACAATTTTTTGATTGTTTCTTATCTACATGAAAGCTTAAATTAGTTAACGTTAAAAAAGCCAAATTTCATTTTTCGTCAGATTGACTATAAGCTCATATTTAAAAGGAAATTTTCCACGTCTTCGTCATCAGACATTTTTACAAAACTTGGCAACCCTACATCACACACATTTAAAACGATATTATTGATTTAAGACATTTAATAATTATTTTTTCAACATTCACAGTTATACAAATCGTTGAAGCAATTTAAGTTGCCAAATTGGGTTATCGAAAACTTGTTGATGGGCGTAGCACGACACATTTAACAGCGCCGACAGAATTGTCGTCACTCCGTAGACATTGCAATTAAATCAAGTGGAATTTATTCAATTCGATTTCAATTGAAAAGTATACAAATGCGCGGTAAACTATTTGCCAATAGAATAGTTTGCTGGTTTTTTTTCTTCTAGTTTTTGCTTTTATTCTCTTTTATTTTGTTCAATAGAATTTTGACGTCGTGGAGAGCTGTATTGGTATGGACTGTTATTTTTTTTTTTGCATTTACTGTACTGTGATCTTGCTGGTTGAGGGCAGGCACTGTGTAAATTTCTTTGGACACAGCCTAGATATTTGACACACAAGCGGTCCAATGTTCACTCAGCAATTGCAATTGATTTGTGGAACAAACTGTAAACAAACTATCACAATATTGATTTATACAACTCGTTTAACGGGCAAATAATCGCCTAGGCCCTAGGGTAAGAATTACCATTCGCACACGTGATGACATCGTCGAAGAATTTTCAAAAAATAACTTATTTAGCTGATCACACAGTAAGTGTGAAATTATGTCACTGATCTCTCGCAGTCATTTTGTAATTAAACCAATTCGACATTGCGACAATCTTTAATTAGTTTCAATTACGTCTTGTGTACATAATCGGAGCAGTCGATAAGCGACGATAACTGACGGTCAAATATAGCAAATCATAACGGATTATCAGCATCAACAACAACACCTTAATATATTGCCCCAACTAAATAAACAAACATTAGTCGCCATATTTATGCCACATGAGTTTATGGCATGTTTGTGAGATTTACTGTGCTAAATATTAGCCCAGTTTGCTACCAAACAGCTCTTGAACTAAACGCATATGCTTTGTTTGTTTGACTAATCAAACATGGCATTAAACTTGTATATGTGATACACAGCTATTATAAAATAAAAGCCTATTGGTTATGTCTTACATTTTAGAACTGTCAACCAATACCAAACTCATCAGTCATCAGTGTAAACAAACGTTAAGAGCTTTCGGATTGACGGTGAGAATTTATAACTCATGTCAGAGCACTACTTATTACAATATTTGTACTTACAGTATTTTCATACTGCATTTTAGCGCCTTGCTATTTATATAACTACATTATACATTTGAATGATGTAAACCACGATTTCACGAATTCAAACATTTTTATTTGTCGTTACGATGCTTTGCAATCGATTTTTTAATTATAATTTAAAGCTCAAAAAACTTGCTATTAATTCTAGAATTTAAAAACTTGTTTGAAAGTGACATTGGCTGTGGGCTTTTTTGGCATTGAGTTAACAATTGTATTTGCATTACATAGTATGTAATTTAACACATGAGTACCTATTTCAAAACTATAAGCCACAAAATGAACAAAGCCATATGTGGAACGAGTTAGTAGAACAAATATTGTTGTCATGGCTGCGGTGGGCAGATGAGTGGCCTTTTGTTTGTGACGCATTTTCAGCTTCAATTTATTCATCAGCTTATGAATTACCATTGTTATAATAGAATTATTAAATTAACTTTCCAACTAGAAACTAAACAATCGAACATGAAGCAAAAAAAATAACCATTTTCGGTTTATTTTCTCGTTCTAGGTCAGTACAAATAGGTACTATAAATTCTGTAACATATAAATATATCAGAATGGATGTGTTTGAGAACAAGTTTCAACGCTTTTGCATGAAATATTTACAAATATTGATACTGCCTAAGGTTAATTAGACTAAGCGGCAATTTGTTTTTAAATTTGTTCACCACTTTTGAGAAATTTTAAATTGTATAAAAAAGTTGAGATTTAGTTTTAAAATCATTTCAAATCTTACTCTATTCTACTTCATCTAATAACGCTCTTGTCAGCTAGCCCTTGATATATTTATATACGTGTTAATGAAACCTTAAGACAAAAATTGTACGAGGTGTTTTGTCGTAGCTCAACAAAATGTTGTAATATTTATTCATTGCATTGAAAGAAGAACAAGAATACCTCTAAAGTCACGAAACGCGTGTGCTTCAAGTTAGTGAATAATTGAAACAGTACCTTGACTATCAGACAGCACTGAGATATGTACATGTGAACAATCATAAACGAAATCAAAAAACACATACCATGAATATTAGAAATAAAATTGTGGTAAAACCAGTTCCCTTACACTTTCAAATTTCTTGCCGGCATATTTTTATTTACAGAGAGAGTCGAGTATATTAACATATGTTACTCTTTGAAAAAAGGTGCTAAAGTGGTTGCGGTTCATACATTTAGTGGGCTGGTATTCAATGATATAAACTTGTTTCCCTAACATTTACATGTAGGCACTGTTGTGCAGTTATGAAGTTCAGTAATAAACAAATAAAAGCTGTTGTAATATTTATAGCTAAAGTCTGTTTACTGAATGTCAGTCTATTCTAGTTGTTAGCTCTATTAAATATAACGATTATTCATTATTAGAGCTCGGAGCGTGTGTTTACATTCTCAACTGCTTAACATTCAAAGCAAAATAACTTGAAAAAAGCAACTCGCTTTTCAATATACGCGTTTAAATTACCTGAATAAACCACAATCTAATTCTAGAATCTTGTAAACAGATCATCTTTTACAGCGTGTCAATGCGGTTAAGCCTTTCCATTGTTCGAGGGGTATAGTTGTAAATGTAATTTGTACATTTTGCCACAAGATTTAGCGAATGTCAAACGATCGCCGATTGAAAATGAGCTTACAGTTCACATTCGCACTAATTGTAGCGAACCAAATGTCTGTCAGTCTGACAAACTGACAATCTGTCATACATGTCTGTCAATTTGCACAACCTTCAAAATTTATTAAATTAGAAAAAAAAACCGCAATTAAAATTGTATTAGCACGGCGCTTTTGAACGTTTTTGGCGGCAAAACTTGACAAACCGGCGATCGCTATCAAAAAACTGAATGCGTTAGCAAAAGGGAAAAATACACAAAATAATATACAAATACATGTGTGGATAAAAATGTTTAACAGATAAGAATAATTTACATGTTTGAATTAAAACTGACAGCCAGCAATTAAAGCCTTAATGTTAGACCAATGCACTTTTTTATTGTTTGGATAAACGCAAACGCCGCAATTTGGCTTTCCTCGTGATAAGCACATGCAAGCATTGCTGATAAGCGCCATTGATAAGAACTAGCACACATACCAACGGTCAACGAATCTCTAATCTGATGTGCTGCAGACGCATACACTTACCCAATTTGCCCATGAGGTCCTCTAAAACCAAATCCACTGCCATGCTGGTTTGGATGATTTGCGCGGCACTTAAAAAAAATATAGATTGTTTCAGGCAAATAAGCCTTTTGTTTTTTATTTTTATTTTAGATTCAAGCTATTACAATTTGCATTTATCAGTGCCACAACCAGTTCACACACGAGTATAGCGAAAAAAGTGTCTTAGGTTATCAGTATCACTGAGACAACTGGCTTAAAGACTTGGATTGGCGCCCGAAGCCGTTAAACTACCGCTGGAGATTGGCAAAGCGCCGACCTGGCAAAAAGCTAAATGCGAACTGAATGGGCTTTGAGTACGCGATTCGCTTCGACTCATGACTGACTGACTGAATCGTATTCACATATGTCGCAGTAGCTAGTAGCATGAAAGCAAACAAACATTCCACTCGCTTAAAAAGAGCGATAACAAACAGCGTGCCGCTCCCTCGCTGACATGTGGGAAGAGCTTCAGAATTGAGAGCGGATCGCAGCTTTTGAGTATTTGCTGAATTTGTTATTGTCCTATGGCATTGTGACATAATTTCCTATCGATAAGCTTCGGCGCTAGAATCAATGAAGAGCAAATACTATAAATTTGCATCAGATTGTGTGTGTTTCCATGCAGCAAATACGGATCGTTAAATAAGATTGTGTACACTTTTCACAATGAAACAAATGTAATTCAATCCATTTGCAGGTAATATTGATGAGCATGTAGTATGTGTGCGACCCCCAAAGACATTTTTAATTACCATTAAGCAGATACTATAGTAGAACAGCTCATATAATTAACTTTTGAAATAAGCTTACCTGTTACGCTGCGTTTACGTGATTTGCACGTGTAGCTTAAAAATGAACTAATGATCTCACGTCTTTACATGTACTAACTGGTATATTCCAATTATGATGATCATTTTTGTAAAGTTAGATTTAAAATCTCTATTCATTTTAGAATTTCATACGATCCTGTAAGACTTGATTTATTGTCAAAACTAGTTTTCTCACCAAACCCTAGCATGCTGCTACAATTACTTAATATATTATTATTCAATTATTTTATTTCGATAAGAATTTTCTTTAATATAAATACACATGTTTTTTGAACTTTTAACCTTATAAATTAGAAATTGAAAATGTCTTCGCCATCGGACCCCATGTCCTTTTTAAGCTTGGACGTGCTCGCAAACTATTTAATAGAAGAAACAAAAGATCTCGAAACGGAATTCGACATTAAAACGCAATTTGTACACGAACAGAATCGGGACTGCATCAAGAACAAGAATGAAGTATATTGTCTTAACTTAATCAAAAATACTTCCTTAAAGCAAATTTTGCATTCAGATAAGCTTCGTCGAACAGTTTGTAGATTCGATGAAGAACTGTGTTCTTCAAACGGAACTAGAATTGGAGGAGTTTGAATCTTCTTTGCTTGAAGCGAATATGCTAATTTCGCGCTGTGAGGCAATTAACAATGATTTTACGCATAGTACACAGAATTTTTATGTTGTTACCAACAAGCATATGGACCTTTTGAAGCGACTATTGTCGGCTGAACGTTCTGCAGCACAGTGCAACAATCTAAGGGCAGAGATCGACCAGTATAACAACGAGGTCTCCAAAGTAATGGAGACTCCAAAATTGGTAAAAATTTGTTTCTTCAACTTACAATTTATTAATTTTACTCTTTTTTAACAGATAACCCAGATTATGGACTGTCATTTGGAATCGCTTGAAGTAGTGGAGCAACAAGCAAACCAGCTAGAAAAAATGGTCGATGAAGTGGACAAAATTAACACTGAAATAACTAAAAAATTGGGGACAGGTCGCCTGATCCCGACATGCCAATGCGAAATGGCTAAAGCCATGTTAAATGAAAAAACTCAAATTTGTGAATGTTTACAGCATAAATTGAATGTGCTTAATATGCATAAAAACGGATAATAAAATGAATATGATACATATGTATGTATGTAAATGCAATGAAAGTTCAACTTTGTTCTTAATATTCTATAGATACGATTGATATTTGGTTTGTATGGCGACGTATGTTAATTGTTGGAGTCACGGAAGAAGAGCACATCATCGGCAATGATACTTGTGCTTGTTTTCTGATTTCCCTGCTGATCAGTGATCTCGCCATAGGTAATCTTGCCCTGAACCATGGTGCGTTGCCCTTTCTTCAGATACTCCATTACAGTGTCACGCAAACTGGGCTTAAAGACGACCACGCGATGCCAGTCTGTGCGTTGCGCCCAATCACCGTTTTCGTATCTATGCGGTAAATAAATTACACATTGTAACAATACATTGTTTGTTCTACTCACTTGTAGTTGGTGTGTGTGGCCACTGAGAATGTAACAACTGGATGCTCCTGTGATCCGCGCAGCTGTGGATCAGCACCTACGCGTCCCAGGACTGTCACAGTGTTGACAGCTTTATTTTAATTTGAGAAATAAAAAGATTAGTTTCGGTATTTTTGTGGGTGAGACTGCTTTACCACGCACTTTTTTCAATTTTGGCGGGCGCCGCATTTGTTGTACTCGCAGCACCGCGTGCCGTCAAATTCCAAATTCCATTGAAGACAGGTTTCAGCTAGAAATACATACAATTTGGATTAGCTTTTACACGACTTGTCACATTTTCCCAATTTATATATATATATACATACAATGCGTTTACTTTGTTGCATCATGTTCTCGGCGTGATTTGTGTAGCGGCAATGCGAATTTAATTTGAGCAATCAGCTGTTTTGTCTCTGTTGCAGCCAACTTAACTAGATTTTATGTTGCTTGTGGCGCACTCTATTGTTGATTCGTGTGCGCGTCGACTAGTCGATTATTATATTCATATCTGAACGCACGCATTATAAACGTAACACTTACAAAAATATGGAACAATTCAACGAAATGGGCTACACAATGCATAACATTTAATTTACATACTTTTCACCTTATATACCTCCTTGAGGTGGACTAACTTTTAGCTGAAAATGTGGTTTCCTTTAATTTTCACCACCACTGTACATCGTCAATATGAAATCCGATTGGACGCACTCAGAAGTGGTGAAAACAAATATTCCAGTTAGAATTAATTCCTACTCTGTTGACAGTTTTTGGCAATTCCAAGTACGGACAGCCAAAAGCTTTTTGATCTGACACTTGCAGCGTAATTATTGTAAACTACATTTTTTGTTGAACAGCAAAGTCCTCTGTCGGTTTTAAAGAGCAAATGCTGGATGTTGCAGTACATGTAACAGACGACGGTAGCGCTTATTTATCTTAATTAATCAAAACAGCATCAGATGGCGCTTATCTTTTCTTTATTCGTGTACACAATTTGCGCAAGAAATAATTTTAAGACTCAAAGCAAACACAACGGTTCTGTGAATTTTTGAAAAAAAAAAAAAAACGTATGTACCTTGTCTACAGTTGGTGTTTAATTGTTCTGGAGAATGATTGATCGCAATCTTTTTACCAAAAAATTAATATAATTATATATTTGTATATTTTTGAATGTTGGCATTCAAAAAGAACCTTAAATTTAAAGACGTAACAATATCAGTTTGTTTGTCAAATTTCCGTTAAGTTAATATTTAAGCAGCAGTCAATATAGAGTTTCTTTTACACAATCTCTCAAGTTAAAGGGTTTGAGGTGGTTAAATTTCAAATCTTTTTTATTAATATCATTTCTATTTGATATGAACCTCTTAGAGCTTTAAAAGATAAGAAATCAATGATGCACACGCATAAAATATGCGATATATGTTGTTAATTATTTTGTTTGTATACCCAAAACAAAACAGGATATACGATCGCCAAGTGTCTTCGTTTATTGCCAAAGCTTCAATTACGAGCGGCCATTATGCGACTCCATTTTGTTTCGTTTGCAACAATTGACAAGATGTCAAGGCCCAGAACCGATTTCATTCCAGCCACGGAGCGAGGGGCATTGCGTCCAGCTGTGTGGTTAAATGAAAAGCAAAACGGAAGAACAAACTCACTAGTCTTATAAATGTGTGTGTATATAGTGTGTACATCGCTGCTCTTTGGTTACTGCAACAACATCAACAAGAATAATAACAACAACATCAACCATCTCTGTACAACTCTACAACTTTGCATTCAAATTCGGGCGATGACGACAGCCAACCAACCAACAACAACGACGGACAAGCAGCAATGGCGATGCCGTTGTCGCTGTCGTGTGTTGGGGCCCGGCTGGTGCACCAATATGGAATATGGAAAGCCCTAGCCTCAGTCGCAGAGTCTTGAAGCAATTTCAATTGTGCGTCACAAAAGCCATTTTGTAGGGTAGTGCCACAGTTGTAGATAACTCGGCCATAAACTGCTGTGCAAAGCTCATTAAACATAAAAGATCTATTGGTTTTGGTATTAAAAAAAAAATCGATCGAGCATTAGTATTTAGTTGCAGTATTTAGTTATACTTCAAAAATCTATACATAGATGGTGCTTCCAAAAATATTTTAAGAAATTATTAGAGAATATTTAATCAAATATTTGCATTCATATCTATAAGATTTATGTAAGAGATATTAGAAAACATTTCAATATTTACCTATTTAAATCTTAGTTTTTATATACTCCAACTTGTTTTACTAGCTCATTGATCTTATCTTTCAATTTATTATATAAATCCCCTGTATATTCACTTAAACCGTTCTATTTTTTCCTTAACTATATTTGCCTATACTATACCTACTATATTGTATATTGTAGCGCATACTTATCCCCAGTGTAGCCCCAATCTATGGCATTATTCATGCTGTCGTTTTTGAGTGCTGTCGTCGTCGTCGTCGTCGTTGGTCGGTCGGTCGTTCGGTCGTTCGGTCGCTTTGCGTCTCCTCTCCTCATGTTGCCTCGTCTCTTTTCAACCAACTATTGCCTTCGTTTGCTGGCGTTGTTTCCAGCGCGCGTGTAGCTGAGCATTTGTATTTATGTATGTATACGTGTGAGAGTTTGTATGTGTGTATGTGCTTATGTATCTGTGTGGGTTGCGTATCTGTATCTGCCATAGCTATAGCTATAGCTACGGCTGTTCGCTGTTGCGATACTAACGAACAAACGAACGAACGTCCCAAATGTCGGCGTTGCTGTTGCTGTTGTGGTTGTTGTTGCTGTTGCTGCTTTTTGTATATTTTCAGTTTGTATAGCAAAACGGGTGTAGAGAGAAGGGAGCAATCGGGTTGCTGGTTGCTGGCTGAAGTGGTTGCTGCTGCTGGCTGGGCTTCTCGAGGACGTTCGTTCGTTTCGTTTCGTTCGTTTATATCGTTTGTTGGTTTGTTGTTGTTGTTGTTGGTTCGTTTGTGCGTTTGCGTGCCAAACCATCAGCAAAAGCAACGAAAACTCATACTCATTTTATAGTGAAACTCAACTCAGCTTAATTCAACGCAGCTTAAGCTTAATGTACAGCAGCAGCAGCAGCATTCCGCCAACTGGCAACTTGAATGTTGTTGCTGTTACTGTTTGGTTATATGGTTGGTTGCTTGGCTGCTTCGATTGCTTCGCCTTCGCCTGCGCGAAGGTTTTTAAAAAACGCGCGCAGCTGTTATACAGATTGGTTAAAATTAACCCAAGAGATCCACATAAACCATAGCAATATTTCTTAGCTTGCCCAGACTGTTAGTATTTAAGCACTTTTTCGATTTGACAAAAGCGCAATAAACCCCTTGGCAATCAATGCAAAAGAAGAACCCCTAAAGACCACACTGAACCCTTACTTTTTAAACTGAAATGGGCATCAAAAATGAAAGATACTTGTGCCTGCATTTGAAGCTGAAGCTGAAGCTGACTGCGCACATTTTACCGAATTTAACAGAGCAACAGAAACTGAAACTCAACCAAACGAATGTTCGCATTAAAGTTTATTTCGAAACCAAACCAGCAGCAGCAGCAACAGCAACAGCAAAAAAAAAAACAACGACCCAACAGCAACGCAAATGAAAAACGCCAACGAACAACGAACGAGCCAACGAGCGCTACAGAAAGCAGCACACAATAACAAAGAAAAAAATATTCAAGTAAAATTACGACAAGCAAAGAGGCAACGGCAACGGCAACAGCAACGTTGAAAGAAAACAAGAAACTTCGCCACAGCAGCAACGAATGTGGGGAGCAGAAGCGACAGAATGGCAGCAAGGCAAGAGTGATGGAGCGATGGAAGGGGAGAGGAAAGCAGCCGCACACAGTGTATGACTGTTTGAGTGTCTTTAAATGTATGTATGTGTGTGTGTGTGTGAGTGTGTGTGTGTATGAGTGTGCGGTGGGGCGAAGGTGAAGCATGCGATGGCGTTGGCTTGGTAGTATAACGTCAGGCAAGACGACGACGACGACAACGATGAAAAAACCCAGCAACGAACGAACGAACGAACCAGCACCAGCAAAAATTTATTATAAAAGTAGCAGCAACAACAACAACAACAACGACAGAAGCAAAACGTTGAAGGCAACAACGATTGCGATGCTTGCAACTGCGACCAGCAGAAGCAGCAGCACAATCACCATCACCATGCCAAGCCATACCAACCAGCCAGTCAACTATCCAACAAGCAACCAACTGGCCCTAGCTAAGGCTCTCAAGCTGAGGCTAAAGCTGCCATCAAAAAAAATAAAATGATAAACAGTATTAAACCTCATTTGTATACCCTATATTACAACAAATGATTAAAGGATAAGAGTTAAACAAATTGCTTAATGTCTTAACTAAAAAAACCGATTGTATAGTTTTTTGAAACTATTTAGTAAACTAATTTATGTAGTAAAAGCCAAGACTTTTGAGTCATATAAAATTAAACATATTCTTGAGCTCTTACATAGTTATAAATAATAAACTTTGGCCATTAGGGTTATTCACTATGATATCGCTCTGAAAAAGTTTATGTTGAACATCGATGTTCCTATTTAATGCGCTTCTTAACAATATCAATATATAACATATGTGTATATATATATATAACATATATATATATATATGTGTGCAAATGATTTACTAAATCCGAGTAAAACAGTGTGCAAATGATTTACTCGGATTTAGTAAATCATTTGCACACTGTTTTGCAAAAAATATTTATTGCGCAAGGTCTTACTTAAAGATTTATACAAATGTTTATATTCATACCCATCAGATATTTTTAAAATTTGTTTGATTTTTCAATTGCGTCGCATAATCGTTAATATTTTGTATAGACTCTCAACAAGGGTATACAAAATGAAAGAGCGAACGTCGTCAGAGTCAGAGTCGTAGTATTCGTGTTCAGAGACGTCGTCTTCTTCGTCGTCGTCGTCGTCATCATCATCGTCACTGCGTACTCTGAGCACACACAGAGAACACAGCAGTACCGACAGTGACCGAACATTAAAGTTGAAGTAAAGTTGGAATTTGTGCCTGGGCCCCCGTTCCACTTAGCCTCCCATGCCCTCCTTTTGTAATCAGAATAAACGAATATTCGTTTAAGCGTTGCACCGTGGTTGCAAAACCTACTTGACTTTCTTAAAACATTCAGTAGTTTAACTTTTTAATGGACTTTTTTCTATCATTTTTTAACTTTGAATGAACCAAAAAAAAACATTTTAATGTTAATACAACGCTTCGATTGATTCAAAAGTTGCAGATAGTTAAATATTAACGATATGTTTTGTAGTTTTTTAATTAAATACTTGAACTTTTATGCTTTAACATTAATAAAAGTTTGTTCAAAATATTGAAGCATATAAGATGCGGATAACAAGGGTAGTATAGGTTTAACTATAGAAATAACTTATAGGTTCAACTTAAGGTCTATCTATGGGCTTAACCATACTACTTTTGTTGGATATAAGTGTCTTAAAGATTTTATAGAAATGTCTTCTATACCATTATTATTAGTTGTGAACCTTGTTG
The DNA here is from genome assembly GCA_035044605.1 of Scaptomyza cyrtandrae. Lineage (NCBI taxonomy): Eukaryota > Metazoa > Arthropoda > Insecta > Diptera > Drosophilidae > Scaptomyza > Scaptomyza cyrtandrae. Next base: position 12,402,972 of record JAWNNS010000640.1, read on the forward strand.
CTTGGTTGCCCAGATGTCCAGTGACTTAACCGATAAATACAGGCTGTTGTTAACGTCTTTAAAACCCTGTTATAGAGAGTTAACCCGATCTAAGCAGTTAGTTCCACTGTTCTATCCAATCATTCAACCTTACCAAGCAGCAGGGCAAAACGCAAATGTCAAGACGAACGAGCGAACACAACAAACGCAACTCTGTCGACAACGACGATGATGACGATGAAAACGCCAAGGAGTGGGCGGCATTCAAAGTGCTGGAGTGTCAGTGCCGGTTTACCGGCCAGGATTTGAGTGCGAGACCTAAAATACATCTCCTACCCCCCTCCCCTTCACCAGCTTTCCCACACTCTAATTCAGTGCGATAAAGGAAATGCCACACCACTGTGACAATACATTCGCTGAAGCTCTGGCTTCCAAAAAAGCCAGAGCGCGCACTTTAGTCTGGATACTCGTCCTCGGTCCTCAGTCCTCGGCCCTCGGTCGTTGTCGTTCTTAGCTCCGCACATGGTCACATACCATAGAACGGAGTGCACTGTGCTGGAGCCCTGAGTCAGAACCTGCAAGTCGAACAACAACAAAAACAACGATTGTCGATTCTCGGTCCGCTCTTATTCATTCGATTTTGTGCTGCGACGCGGCTGCTTCATGTGCTTTAGTGCCGACCCAACACTGGCATCAGCACCATCCAGCTGTAAGTCGGCTGTTTCAATTTTGTTGTCTTTACAGCCTATGCTTTGCTTCGTTCCCATTTTCTCGGGGCTTGGTGCTTGGTGCTTTGGCTTTGGCTTTGGCTCTGGCACCGGCTCGGGCTCCAGCTCTGTGGCTGAGGCTAGTGCCGTCTGCTGTTGGCTGGTTTGTTGGTTCTGGTTCTCAAGCAAGCACATGGCTAACGACAACGACGACAGCGTCGTTGACGACGACCAGTTGCCATTTGCGCAACGCAACCAAGGAAAAAAAAACCCAACAGCAACATCGATCGATGTTCGTGTACAGAAATAGTAGTAGCCTTAGAGTTAGACAGGCATTTGACTAAGAGAGTGGGTGGTACGGGAATAATAAACATGTTCGGGCTAAAATTATATATCTAGAGCACCTACTATAAGCCATATTTAATGTACATCAACATTTTTCTAATGCTTTAAATGTTTATAAATAGCTAATTGATGATCAGGTCAAGTTAAAAGTCTACTTTATAGCATAGTTTGATTTTTAGATTTACCGTTTTAATTTGGTAATGAAAATCAATCGGAGTATCACAGTTTAAAAGCAGCTTTGTAAAAACAGCAACATTTACTGTTTATGTCTTTAATGACTTTATTTTCCGACTTGGACACAGATTGTCTCAGCTTTAGTATCAAATATGATCAAATCAAAGCTAATCTATGCATTAAGAATTTATATTTGGTAATTCCGACAAGTAAAGTGGCTGTTTTTTCCCTTCTATACAATATGTGCCGTACCTAAAGACAAACATTATTTTTTTTATATTTTAAATCTCCTTTATGCTTATTGCTTTTAGAAATAGGGCGTACTGTAATCTAAAATTTAAGTGAGTAATATTCCCACAGCTTTTGAATAGTCTCCCGGTGTACGTGCGTCCCACTTAAGAGTGCATTTAAATTGGGGCCCCTCGATTTCTGTTGAAACAATGCCAAGTCAACGGCGCACAACAACTTTTGGGACCTTCCCAGTGACTTCAGCTTCAACTTCAGTCGTTGTGTGTCATCAAAACAAACAACAGAGACGCACAAATGTGCCTTTCGAGCACTGGCGGCGAGTGAGAAACAACTGATAAAACCTGAAAGCCGAATGCGTCATGCGCCCCCAAAAAAACAAAACAAAAAAAAACTGAACTGAACATGTAGCAATTGTACGAATATTTTGCATTTTGCTTGTATATTTTTGTTTTTGGGCCATGCGAATATTTGCGTGGGCAAAAAGTTCTCAATTGTGTGTGTAGTGCAACGCTGGCGGCTCAATTGGAAAACACCTATGGCGCTTGGCAGCGGATATCGTTTGCCAACTATTAGGTTCTGATCTGGCATACAGCCAGGAGAGACTAGTGCTAACAAGAATGACAATGCGCCACAGAGTTAGCAGCTGGGAACAATTTCAAGCCATTGGCGCCTGCAGCCACGTTTGGCAATTCGGCGCATTCGGAGACAGGCACAGACACATTCTTCACACTCTTTACACTGTTTACACTTGTACACTCCACATATGCCCACATCTCCCAGATCTCCCAATCACCAGTTAAAACCTCATTCATTTAGTTTTCGCAGAGCGACAGCAACAAAAGTTTGTTTCAGTTGGGGAAAGCAAGGGGAGAGCAGCTCTTTACCGGCTGTCCTGACTGTTAGGCAGCCTCAACTCATGGCCCCATGCATAACAAAAAAAAAAAAAAAACAAAACCAAACCAAGGGAAAAGCCATAGACGCATATAAAGGGTGTTACTGTTCCTAAAGAACAGCTCACTATAAGCTTGCTGAAATGGAACACCCTCTAAAACGGCACACATTTCAGGCCGTGCTCGCTGCTGTCTGCCTGTCTGTCTGTCTGTTTGTCGGTCGGTCGGTCGGTCGGTCGCTCACTTTGCTGTTCGACGGGACCAACGTGCAGCAGGACGAGCGCAAGAGGGGTTAAATTCGTTCGAGGGTGAATGCCGTACTCCCTCTCTCTCTCTCTCTCTCTCTCTCTCTCTTCGTCTCTTTTGTTTCTCCTTGCCCCCGTTTCGCCTCGTTTGCCCTGTCAGCCATCAACCACCCAAAACAGCCACTCACCCATCTATAGCACCCAACCACCCACTTACAATTCCATTCCCGTCCTCGTCCTCGCCGTTGTCGTTTGTTTGTCACAATAGGGCAAAAGTTTTACTGTAACCGTTATGCGACCCACAGACACCACCGCCCCAGCTCAAAGAGTAACCCAAATGTCTGCCATCCCAGCCAAGCCAAGTTACTACCCAACCACCCAGCCACCCACCACACGATCTGTCAGCCAGCAACTTTGTCGGCATCGGCATCGGCATAACGAACACACCAACACAACGAGAGCAACAAACAAAACTGCAAAAACACACACACAACAAGCAGACCCACAGATACACTTGAAACGATTTAAGCATTAACGTTATATATCTTATGTATTCATATACGAGCTATTTAATTAATTAAAGTTATGTTTTCTGTAAAAAATCTTTTTCAACAAATGAAGCTTAACTCATACTCATATTGTTATTATACTCATATTGTTATTTTCAATACTCAAATCACAGAAAATAACCCTTTTTACTAGGCATAGCTTATAGCTTAATACATTTATTCCGAGTTGTTTCTGGGTTCTAAAATGTTCTGCCTCAAACATGTGAAGCTTACATTTTGTTTATATAGAATTATTCTAATCTGACTTTTAGAATGGTATAATATAAAAGCCATGTTACTTAAAACTTTTTATTGACCAAATAAAAATTAGATCTGGTACAATTTCTGTTATCGAAAATAGCTTAAAATGAAGCCAAGCTTCTAGGCAAAAAGTATTCTTATATTGAGAATTGGAGACAAAATTTACTTTTTGATTTCTAAATTTTCTTAAATGAATGTATATTATTATTTAATTTTATCTTAAACAACGATTGTCAAAATAATTCGTGTATGGCTGATTTACTCATTTCATTGCAATAGGGTATAAAAACTTGCTCTAAAATACGATGGACTATACATACAGCTATACTAAATACACACACACACACACAGAAGCATACATATATACACAGAAAACATTAAGCTTTCATACGAGTGTGAGTGTGTGTGTGAGTGTGTGTGTGTCTGTGTGTTTGTGTTTGTTTGTATGTACGAAACTTTTATTGTCAGCACAAACAGACACAAACACACACACAGATATACCTACATGCTGTATGCCACCATGCTCGAGCAAGGATAAAATGCTGCAAATTCAACGCAACAACAACAACGATAGCAGCAGCAGCAACAACAATAACAACGTACAATGGCAACATCGGCAAGAACGGGGCACACGGTACGTATACGTATCCATCAGATAGAAAAGGCATCGAGCAGCATGCTGAAATAATGAAGCAGCAAGGACTCGACTCGACTCGACTCGATTCGAGTCAGAATAGCTGGCTGACTGACTGGCTGGCTGGCAGTCGACTTGGCTTTGGCTTGGCTGGCATGGCTTGGCTTGGCTTGGCTTGGCTTGGCTTGGCTTGGCCTGGTCTCTGGGCCAGAATGAAAACGAAAATGGAAAATGTGTTTTGGCTGTGTGTATGGATGGGCACAGAGACGGGTGGCAAAAGAAGAGAAGCTGTTTTGGGGCTGAAAGGACCGTCTCCGACAAGGATATTGCGCACGAGGACAGGATGGCTGCTTGGCTGCCTGGCTGCCTGGCTGACTCGTGGTGTTGATGATGATTACAGAGATGCGCAGATAGAAGAAGCTGAAGTCAGGCAGAGAGCTAGAGCTATCCAAACAGGCGAATGCGAATCGAGCAAAAAGCGTTTGCTTGCTTCGTTCCTTTCGTTGTTGGAAATGCCATGTTTTTGTTGTTGTAGCTATTGTAATTGTTGTAGCTATTGTTGTTGTCGCTGTTGTTGTTGTTATTATTATTGCTGTTGCTTAAAGTCTAACACGCCAAGAATGTACAACGTTGTTTTTGTTGCTTTTGCCATTGCCGTTGCCGTTGACGTTGCTTTTGCTGTTGTAATATGCTTCTTCTTCTACTACCACCCTACTAGCACCCGCCTGCTCGCCTTGTTGTTCTACAAACAGCAGCAGAGGAGCAGCAGAAGCAGAAGAAACAGCAGAAGCTCCTAACTGAAAGGTCTGCTTGAGCCTTGCCTGGCTCGTTGGATGTGGGTTGGCTTGAGTATTGAGGGTTGGGGATGGTGGATTGTGGGCTAACACAGAACCAAGGAAAACCAAAAATATATTCTACTACGAAATGTTTATTAAATTTCTTGCATTTAAGCCTTGAGTTGTGTTTTGAAATTAGAAATCGACTGCCATTGCCAAACACAAAGGAACAGGATTCTTGCAAGCTTTCCAGCTCAGAATAAAAGATGTTTCAGCATTAATGATTGAATGCATTCGAATTTTCGTAGGGGTGGCAAAGATGTGGGCTGTCTAAGATTCCATGTTCGTTTGGCTAATACAAGTTTTCGTGCATATTTTGTAATCTTTGAATTGCAATTAAATGCACCTAATCCTTTATGTTTGAATTTCGTTTTATTATTGTTTAAATTCAATAGTTTCCGTTGTAGATGTTAATCCTACATTGTCTAAATTTTACATTCGGATAAGCTTGCTGCAGCTTTTGAAAAATTTGTATTGTTTGTCCAATCAAATAAATTATTACAAAAATATCTTATTAAGATAAGTCAATAACCTTAAGTATGTTTGAATAATAAGAAAGTATGCATGCATGCAAATGTTTATTCTACATTTTTTTTAAGATGTGAAAAATTCTCCGAGAAAGTTGTTGAAATAGTTTTGAATCTTCTTCTCCTTTGAAGGACTACATAACTGTATTGTAGATCAATGCTTTGGGTTGTGCGTTGATTATATACAGATAATTGGCTTATAACAAAAAAATGTCAATAAACATGTTTCCTACACATTTAATTTAACAACAAACGTTTTTAAATTCGCCAGTCAAATTGCAGCTTAATGCACAGCAACTAACACCGTTGATGCCTGAACTAGGACTCGAATCTGAAACCCTTTCTGCACTTTGATAGCTTTTCGGCCGTGTCTGACAACGTCATGTTTTTATTTGTGTTGTTCTTTAATATATTTTATTAAACTCTTGTTTGATTTATTACATTTATAGGTAGCATAGCTACCATAAGCCAATTAAAATGTTTGATTCAATGATGTGCAGATGTTTAATAAGATAAAAAAAATTAAATTAAAATTGAAAAGAATTTGCATAAATATACACATATATATTAAAACATATTCAAAATGCATGCAAGTTTAGTTGATTTAAATATTTAAAACAAATATGCAAAGCATAAAATGAATAAAAATATATATTTTATTTATTTAAAAGTTAAAATAGCAACCGAAGTGTGGTTTTTATAAAATTTTTGCACTTCTTGCAGTTGTTGTTGGTATATAAACAAAAGAGATTAAATATACTTTAAAGAAGTACCAATAACTTAATATTATTCCAACAATATAACATAAAATAATATTAAATAGCATGATAGCGTCTCTGAACTTGTCAAAGTTTCAGTGTTACAAAGAATTTCTTTAAGTGCTTAAGATGTATCTCGATTACTCACTTTCACTGGACCATTTTTTCTTTTCAAGTAACACACTCGAAAAACATGTAATGTAATCGCCAAAACTTTTAAGATAACCCCCGCACCCTTCTTCTGAAGTAGATAGTATATCCACTCCACATGTTCGTTATCAATGCAGAAAGCGGAAAACGTAACATGACCCACTAATTGGTTTTGCATTGCCCACAAAACGGCGACTTGACCTGCTGAAAGTTTCGAGGCGAGCAGACCAGGTGATGGGATGACACCTCATAAGGCTGGCTGGCTGGCAGCCAGGCAGTCGGAAGGGTGGGCGGTCGGGCGGTGGGAAATCAAGCAGCCGAGCCCCCCATGGCCGTTTCCCGCTGTGTAAGGTCAGCTCGGAAAACCGCAGGCAGTGTGTGCAATTTTGGTGAGTGCCGCTTTGAGGAGGATGGAGATGAGATGATGATGTGTGTGTGTGTGTATTGGATGGAGCATGTCGCCGTCTGGCTCAACGACGATGCGTATGTATCCGTGTGTATGTGTGTGTGACCCAAATACATACCAACACACATACAACAGAGGCACGTACATTGAATGGGTCTGTTCATTCAGACAAACCAAAACACTTGGCTGCAAATTTCGCCAGCCACATGTCAAAGTGCGTGTAGGAGTTATGCAAATGTGTGAAGTGCAGCAGGAACCAAAACAGCCAGCAACAGAAGCAGCGGGCAACGGGATAGGTGTTGCTGTTGCTGCTATTGTTGTCTCGAGTGTCGCGTCTGCCAACGGCAACCGCAATGCAACACACAGACTCTGTGTGTGTGTGTATGTGTGAAGTGAAGTTGAGTGGAGGGACTGGCGGTGACGACGCTTAATAATCGCTTGGGCAACAACTGGGCAGCAAGGCGTGAATCCTTCAGGACAACGTCACGGCGATGTTGCCGCGAAGCGAAAGTTGTTCTCTCTCTTGGAGCAATTTTGATTTTTATGTGTATGTATGTATGTGTGTGCGTTTGTTTTGTTATTTTTATGCTGCTCGCAGTGAAAAGTGAAAAACTTTGCTACCCCTTTGACTGAGACGCGTACAACGTAGATGGCATCGCTGCCAGCGTCAGCAGTGACGCAGCGTCGACGTCGGCGTGAGCGCCGTCGTTGGCATCAGCATCGTATTTTCAATTTATGGTTTTGTATGCACAGAGCCAAGAGACGTGGCACACACATATGAAGCCGCAGCCGGAGCCGTATACAGAGCCCAATGCCAATGCACCCTGTTGTGTTTAGAGTGCTCCGAGAAAGAGGAGGAAGAGAAGGAGAAGGAGTTGTGCCGGCTGCACGGGGGGTGTTTTTCGTGGGTGGGTTGCAAAAGGCTTTACATTGACTGAGTGACTGCCTCACAGCCTGAAAGTCTGGCGGCTGCTGCTGCTGCTACTGCTGCGTTGTCTGTTGCTTCATGCGTTTGCTTTTAAAACATTTTTACCAGCTGCTAAAACTGAAATTTCTATATCTGGGCAACCCCAACTAGACATCCAACCCACCCCACCACATCCGCACCCAAATGTGTGCGAATTCGCATCGCATGTGAATTATGACAGAGACTCTGTTGTTGTTGTTGTTGTTGTTGTTGCCGCAGTAACCGCGAATGTTGACGCTTACGCAGACGTTGCTGTCGCTGTCGCTGCTGCTGCTACTGTCGCCGTCGCTGTCGACGTTTGTTTTGCATTTTTCATGCTGCTGGCTGTTAAGGCAGCAGACAAGCGGCGACCTTGAACAATTTATTGTCGTTGTTGTTGTTGTTGTTGCCTGGTTTTTATTTATTTATGGTATTTTGTTGCTGCCTTCTGCTTGTGGACCCTTGTAATATATGCATGCCAGTCAGGCAGGAAGCCGGCAACCTGCCATTCAAAGTCATCAGCAACATCAGAAGCATCCCCACTGAAAAAGCAGTCAGTCAACCATCCATCCACCAATACACCAATCCATCTATCATTAGTCAATGCTTCTGCTGCGTTGTTGTTGTTATTGGCGTTGTCGTCATCCTTAGTCAGCAGCGAAAGTGTTACGTTCAGTGCTCCCGCCGCGACGTTGGCGCTTTCCCAAAACAGTCGTCGCGTGGTAACAAGTGGTTCTTGCCCCTTTCAATACTCCCTCCAACCCACCTTCGCAAAAACCCAACCCTCTAGCCCATTGGCTTGCGGTTAATCTTGTCATACACTACAACAAGAACAACAACAGCATAAAAAAAATAAACGAAGCTATAAAAAAAAGGAAGGAAGCCCACAAAAACAAAATCAACGCACAGCTGTTTTTGGGGAACTGTCGTTTTTATTGCGTGGCTTCTTTTAATTAGGCGTGAAAGCTCTCTCAATGAATGTTGCCGCAACTTCAAGAGCATGTTCTTTGTGTGTATGTGTGTGTGTGTGAATGTGAATGAATTTACTTATGAGTGGACACGCTAATAAAGAAGAGAGAAGGAAAGAGAGAGGGTAGGCGCAGTGGAGTAAAGTGAAGGTCAGTTTTTTTGTATGGCTAAGATAACAACTTTGCAGGAGCAACGCTGACCGCAACTTCATAAATCGCTAACTTGTTGAATGAAACGATTGTTGTTTCCAGAGCAAGTCATAAATCGGACTGTCAACAGTTATCAACAATTGTGACGAGTGGCGTCCTTCATTGGATTTATTGTGCAATGGATTCGGGAAACGTCCAAAAAGATGCATCATTCAATTTTATGCTTCATATCATCATTAAATTATCTGATATGAAATAGTTTTTCGAATCTTTGCTTAATGAATTGTCAACTTATTAATGCACTTAACTTAAATTTAAAAATTTAACATTATATATAAAACATACTGCAAGTAGTTTTTTAGTTTCAGTACTTTCGCCTGTTTGAACTCAAGCTACTTTCTAACATAAAAGTATAACGTAAAACTTACCTTTTAAAAATAATAAGAAACGCTTCGTATGTTTTGAATTATTATATTAAAGTAGAAATATCTGATTTACTATGGCTTTATAACAAACCTTCAATAAAGAAATAATAAAATGATAAATTAAGTTTTTCCGTTTTGCCATTCTAGTATTATTACGTTTGACTTTTAAAATAAGTTTATGTTAGTGCCCTAAACGCAATTTTAGTATTTTGAAGTTACCCATCACATTAAACTTTAGAGACATACTATGGTAAATTTTAAGAAAATTAAATTTTTGGCAGCCAACATTAAAGCGCTTGCTTAGCCAATCTTAATTAATATATTCGCAATCATTATATAACAAAATAAAAATTATTAGCTATTTAACATATCAAAGTTTCCTTTAACTTGTTAAAGCAGACATGCGCATACATCCTTTAAGTGTACATATATGAATTTAATGAACTTATATCATATGTGTGCTGTATTAAAAGCTACTTTATAACTGGGTTACATTGTAGTCGTTGGCAGCTGTAGCATTTTTCGTTTTCTGGTCACCGAAAGACGGACAGCTATGCTACCATATCGAATGTTAATTGTACATATATTCCCCTAAAATCTGTTCACAGTTGGGACACAGGCCACAACCTGGCGTCCGAATTCTTCTATGCAATGCCGTGCAGCGGTCAATATTTCATATACATATGCAAACGTGTAGATGTGCATGTTTAATACGGCTTTTTTGTGTCTGTATCTGTATCTGCAAAGCTGTATGTTATAGCAGTATCTGTATCTGTATTTGCATTTACGTCAACACACGTTACTGTTGACCATCGTAGTACTACGCTACGTATACGTAACATGCAACTATTTAGTTTCATCGAGAGAGAGAGTCGCCACAGCGACTGTTGTCCCCCATGGTTTCACCTACCACCCGTACCACGTATCCCTTCTTCTACTTACTTGCAAACACCATTCTGCCGCAGTTGCCCCTTTTTACTGGGAATCGGCCATAGGGTTAACTATACAACACATGGCATTCTATTTAGTTGGCGCCGAGCTGAGTTCAAAGCACAGACGATAACGCTCCTGCTGTTGTAGTAGATTTTCGTCGCAGTTCCCCCCAACACGCAACCCCCTTTTTATTTCCAAATCAACGCTCCGGCAATCAGTGCTGACCAGAGCTTTAGCACTGGCTACACGGACATCGGGAAATCAGGAATTTAGAGTCTCTAGCTGCTGCTTCTTAAACAGGATCGCATTTGCAATGTAATATTCCTGGAGTGCTTTGTTGCGTTGCCGTTGTCATGGCAACATGCGTGGAGCATTGCACTGGCCAAAAAAATAAATTATTTTGGTAGCTTATCTTTTTTTTTAATTCGTACCCTTAAATTAACATTAGTATACACCAAGAATTGTTCTAAAAACTTCTTTGGAATAGTTTGCGAGCAAGTTTTGATTAAAATTAATTGAATATTCTTAAATTTCAAATGTCCTATGACAAGAATAGTTTTTATACAAATTTATACAAAATAAACGGACTTATTATGGTACTAATAAAAATCCGTATATTAACTTCAGTTAAATTTTTTAGATTCAAAACTTCTTTAAAGCAAAAATCGGATAGTAGTCATTAATTTAACATTTAATTAATCGAAAGGTATTTTACTTAAAAAAGTTATATGAGCGCTATTAACAGATTATAGCTTAATAAGTTAACAAAGTTCTTAATATCCAAACTATTTCTTATCCATTTTGAGTTAAATGTTGTATAACATTCGCTTTTAGTGTTGTATAGCAGCCAAGTTTTTGAAATTTAATTCTACAAACTAATATCTCATACTCATATTTAGAAACACAACCCTATGCTCTTTATTCTGCAAATTTTCGCTGTCATTTTCCAACACTATTCGTATACTTATTATGTGGCATGGGTAACAATGGCACTACCTTATACCCCCGTCCATTTGCGTGTCCCGTACCCGGTACCCCGGCTCCCAGCTTACTGACAGTTCAATTGTGGCGCCGTTGACGTCGCCGGGCGCACACACAGCACAACAGGGCGAACACACTCACACTCACACACACACACACACACAAGCATTTAAACTAGACGAACGAGACGAGACGAGAAATTTATGCGGCTCCAACTCAACCCAAAAACGCCCGTCCACACAGCACAAAACTGAACCCAACCAAAACCCAACCCAATCCAACCAAACCAAACCAAACCCAACCCAATCCAAGCCGGAGCCCAAAAGCAATGTGAACTAAAACCATCCTGGCCCAGAACCACTGCCACTGTTATAGAGCTCTATAGAGCATCATGCTGCCGCCTAGCACAACCGAGCAGCCTGCCAGCAACCACCCAAACACCACACATCCACACTCTGGCAAGGCACATCGCCCATCGCCCATCGCCCAACGCCCATCGCCCATCGTACACCCCATTGCCATTTCGTTATTTGTATGGACCGATGTTGCCCAACCGTCACAACGACACAACAACAAACCGACAAACCAACCAAATGGCGAAGCAACTGCCGAACAGTCGGATTGTCGGTTTGTCGGTTTGTCTCGACAGTTGCCTCCCCTCAACGTACATTGGATGGGTTTTTGTGTGCTTTATGTATGGTGTGTGTGTGTGTGTGTATGTATATATATATGTGTGTGTGTATACATAAACTGTGTATATGTGCATGTGTGTGTTTGGCTGATGTCGTAGTCAGATAGATTAAATCGATGGAAATGTAGGACTGTATACACATATACAAACACACACTAAAGATATACACAGCCAGTCATCTAACGAACGAATGCGCCTTGTTGTTGTTGCTGCCGTTTTTGTTGCTATTGTTGCTGCTGTTGTTGATGTTGTTGTTGTTGTTGCTGTTGCTGCGGCAAAATACAACAACAGGCAGCTAACAACGCATCAAAGCAGCAATAGCAATAGCAGCAGAGGCTTTACAATCCAAAGGGGGTTAAGTATTACATCTGTTTGATGAAAGATATCATTTATAAAACAAGATTATTATTCTAAGACAAATAATAAATAAATAAAATATACAAAAGAAAAAAACAAAGACGTGACATTGTTTTTTTTTAATATTTCAAAAACTTTCACATAAAATCATTAACATTCATTAATAATAAGTTTTTCATATCACATCAAATCTAAATTTGATCCACATTTTTTTTTATTAATATTATTATTTATAAGGAATACCAGCAAACATCAAGACCTATATGTATTTTTATGTATAAAATCATTGAGTAGTAAAGTTACTTTTAAAAGAAAAAGAAAAAAACTGATACAAATAAGTAAGTTTTTCATATAAACATTTAATTTGATCCACATTTAAGTTTAAATTATAAGGAAAACAGAGTACATCAAAATCTTGAATAAAATCTATATATGCATCTTTAGAGATTATGTCATACAGCTGAATAATAAAGATACTTTTAAAGATAAAAGAAAAAAGATTAAATTTATATAAATATCGAAATTGTGTTTAGTATTTTATGTAGTGTACATAAATTTTGCAAGTATATAAATACTAGAAGTGCATATAAAACGAATAATAAAGTTTGAACACGTTTTTCGATTTTAACATTATTGCACCAACAACATACGTTATAGCTTTTGTGGCAGCCCCCTTAAGAGATTACTACGCCACTGGCTCACCGCATTTTCAGCTTTGTTTGCTTTCATATGCTTACTTATAGATGTATATGTTTGTATGTGGTAAGTATGTGTCTGTGTGTGTGTGTGTGTGTATATATGTTTTCATATAAATGCGCATGTACTCGAGTATATCGTATAATGTATATACAGTGAAAGCTCTTACTAATGACATGCCCGATAGTTTAAATGAAATTCTTAAGACACATGAAGGATCATAAAACATAGACATATAGCTCTCAAACTGATCTCAAACTTAGTGCAATGGAAGTGAAATTTGTTGCGGCGAGGTTTTTTTTGTTGTTGTTTACTGTGCCTTTGTGTGGGGGATAGGCCCTAAATCGAAATTATCAAAGCGAATACCCGAACCGGGTAAGAGTCGAACTGATTGGTTACTATAGGGTATGAGAAGCGCATAGAACGCCTGTGGCAGAATGAAATATCAATAATTGGTAAACATTTCGGTCAGTGCAGAGAAAGAGTTGGCCCAGTAATAACACATAAGGATACCATGAAAATAATAATAATAATAGTACAAGTAAAGAGTTTGGGCTGGAATCAGTTTAATGTTCTGAAATCTCTGACGTATGTATGTAAAAATTAAAAAACGGAATACTATATTTATCAAAATTTAATGTAGATCACTTTGGATCTCGCACCTATGGGGATCGTAAACAAAGTTAAAAATCATTTACTGATAGGTGTGAGGAACTAACTAAGTATTTAAGAAGAAAGGACTCTTAAGATCATAAAACTTGATTATACTATTATTCCAAACCTTCTTTTAACAAGCAATAGATTTATGTATTCAAAATACTTTCCGTTAAGTCTACCATATAAGTTACCTGATCCTACAATACTTAATGCTGAAGTGTTTCAAGTCATTAATTCTAAGACCAGACAACAACGAGCAGGTGTCATTCTCAACAACGAGAATTCCCTGGAGTAGCAAGCGGACAATTCCCTACTTCAAACGTGCTCAAAGTTCCCGCCGAAAAAAAAGTTCGAAATATTATACATTTGAACTATTTGCGAAACGGCGGCTTAGTCCCCCCTTTAGAGCATATGATAGAGAGGCGGAGCTGCAGACCACAGACTCCGGCTTCGACCTTTCGTAGACAAAGCAGAGTCCAAACTGGCAACAACAACGATGATGATGATGCTGCTGCTGTTGCTGTTGCTGCTGTTTCTCGTTAATGTTGCTGATACCGTTGTTGCTGTTGCTGTTGCTGGTGATGCTGATGCTGCTACTCTCGGTTCACTGCGGCGATGTTGTAAAAGTTTTGAGCACAAATCAGCAACGAACACACACACACACACACACACACACACACATATGCATACAGTATGTGAAAGGATACGCAAAGTGTATGAAATAAAAATACGACAGCAGCAGCAGCAACAGCAACAACGGAGCTAACAGCAACAACAAATGGCATTTTCATTGCTCGAAGGCGAACAATGAATGCCACAGCAGCAGCAACAGCAGCAACAACAGCTGCGACAGCAAAAGCAACAACGCCAGAGAGCCAACATCGTTAGGGCTTAAAGCAGGAGTTACCCAAATTCCCCCTTAGCCATTGTAACATAGCCGCATAGCCCTCCACTTGTCTACTCATTGGGGGTACCAAACATTGACGCTGCGCTGCGTCGCACATTTTCAATGCGCTCGCCTCGAAACGGTGGAAAATGCGCGTCCGTTGTTAGTCGGAAAACGTCGTCATCCGTCGACGGTTGTTTGGCTGGCTTGGACCAGGTCTGGCCCCGGCCTGCTAGCTACACAACTCTGCCTTGGCTTTGGCGTTCGTTATGCGCTAACTGCAAATAACACACCAGCAGCAGCAGCAGCAGCAGCAGAAGCAGAAGCAATAACAGCAGCAACAACAACAACAACCAGCAACAACAACAGCAATTCTCCATTTATATTAAAGCGAACGAGGCGAATTGCACGAATGCGCTCGGCAAATTGCTTCGGCTAAAGCACGAGCTACACTTTTTTGGGGGGACGTGTAGCGTGTGCAAAACAAAGAGCCACCCAGTTACCAGCAACAACAACAATAACAACAGCAATCTCCATCTCTGTCTGTCTTCATCTCTACTCGCACACACAGAAAACACAAGCACACACAATAGTGTTTATGTATGTATGTTTGTATGCGTGAATGTGTTTGTGTGTATGAATGTGTATGTGTGTGTGTGTGTGTGTGTGTGTGTGTGTGTGTGTTTGTGTCTCTGTGCAATGCCATCACGTCAGCCAGGCAACCAAGCAAGCAAAGCAATCAGCAGTCAGTCGGGTCAGGGAATGGGGAATTGCTGTTGTTGTGCATGAGTTTATATATATATATATATATATGCACATATGTATGTATATAAATGTGTTTGTGTGTGCAGCTAAGCCGCTGCCAGCCAGCAGCCGCAGGGGCCCCCAAACCACTGCCACTAAACCACCCACTTTTATCAGTCAGCAAAAGGTCGTTCGGCTATGTGGTTGACTCTGCTCTGCTCTGCTCTGCTCTGCTCTGCGCTGCTCTGCGCTGGTGCAGCAGCAGCAACCAACGTTGATTTGCATGATGATAATCATAGTTGAGGATTGTGAATGATGATAATAATGAGTACGCTCTTGATGATGATTATGATGATGATGATAATGATTATGCGAATAAAGCACCTGACTTGGCAATTGCTGTTTGTCAAGATCAGTTGGCATACAGCTTCAATTGCATGCCCATGTGAAATGATTATTTTCAGATAATACGAGCAGTATTTAATAGAAACTCGTCTACAACTACTTCAAGTTTTTTTCAATTGAAATAATTTCGTTGATTTTCAATTAAAATTATTTCGCTATAAGTTTTGGCAAACTGTCGGAATCTAATAAAACTTTTTACCTTTTTAGTTCCACATTGAGCTGTTGGTATTAAGTTTATTTATATTGAAATACTTAGTATCTAATTATTTAATTTCCCAACTAGCAATATTCCCGATCGCTTCATTTAGTTTCGTTATATTACTAATATATAGTAGACTTTTTAGTGACATGAAAAAAAACGATAAATTTTCAAAAACAAAAAAAGTTTTTAAATATTTCTTATAATTTATCTTTAAGAAGTTTAAAATAAGTCAAAAATGTTGCAAAAGTCTTAAAAGATCTAAGATTCCTTCGCAGAATTTACTTTCAAGAATCTTTCGTAGAGTTTACTTTTAGCGCAAACTAAAAAAATTTAATGTTGGATTTTTAGCTCTTAAGCGGCTTTCCGCTTATATTTGACGTTATACATAGTTTTAATCCTAATGAACCTTAAACATTGCTTTAACATTATTCCATTCATTTCATATGATTATGAAATTTCAAAAAAATAGATCGACAATCATTTTCAGCAATGCCGATCTAGTAAGGCAGGTATTTTAATGAACATATAAACATATTGATCGCCAAAAAGCTAAAAATCGATCTACTTAAAAGTATTAAGAAAATAACTTTGCAGATAAGCTAAAATAAAGTTCAGATCGCCTGCTACGACTGCTATCGTTTGATAATCGTTATAATTCGAGGTTTTCAAAGTCATCGTTGCAATTCGATAACTTTCGCTTCACTTTGATGTCAAGTGTGCTGCCTCGATTAAAACCGTTACGCAGCAATCACAATTATCGACTCGATGAAACGAGCAAACAATATAACTTTGTATGCTTTGCTCCTTTGTTGGTTATGCACTAAAATAGTTCATTGCTAAAAGGGTGGGCAGAAAATAGGGGGTGGTGCTATCGACTAAGCGCCCCACAATATTGTAGGAGCCATGTAGTCGTAGTTGATGGAGTTGGGGTTTGAGTTGGAGTTGCCACACGCACGATTGCCAGGCTGCTGCTGGTGTGGCCCGCCTGGCAGCCTTCCACGGCGCAACTGAAAATGCGAATCGGAAAACTCAGTGGCAGGCAGGCAAGCAGGCAACAGCAACCGAAGCAGCAACAACAACAATCGATGTGCGCATGTGACAGGGTTGCCGACGAGTTTGAGGCTCGTTTGCTTGCTGCTGTTTCGGCTCGGCACGAGGGCAACACTGGTCGACGGTTCGACTGTTCGACTGGTTGGCTGGTTGCTTGGTTTGGTTGGCTTGGTTTGCTGGCTGATTGCTGCTTTCTGTTTGTTGGCCTGGTCCAAAGCCGTTCAGTACGAACTCTGCACTTCGCACAACAAGACAACACAGCGACAGCG
Source organism: Scaptomyza cyrtandrae (assembly GCA_035044605.1). Lineage (NCBI taxonomy): Eukaryota > Metazoa > Arthropoda > Insecta > Diptera > Drosophilidae > Scaptomyza > Scaptomyza cyrtandrae. The sequence continues at coordinate 12,420,041 of JAWNNS010000640.1, forward strand.
ACACAACAACGACGACAACGACGCCAACGTCGCGCGGCTAGCGACTTAAAAAAATACGTAAATTTATGATAGAGCGCCAAAGCAATACAAATAAGTACTTCTACTTAAAAGAGAATTGTGGTGCACGAAAAAAAAAAAACGTTATTCAATTTAAGTTGCAATTGTTGCTAGTAAGTTAGTTAGTTAGTGCATCCAACATGTGGAGCTGTTGCATCTTGTTGCAGCAGCAGCATCAAAGGCCGCATTAATCAGCGTGCTGCACCTGTTATTCTTCTATTAATACAATAACAACAACAACAACAACACAAAAAGGCGCCAAAAATCAAAAACAAAATATATTTATAATCAAAGTCATCAACACGCGAATTGAAAACCAACAATGAAAACAATGAAAATGTGGACCGAACCCAAAAACGTAAGTAAACCGATCCTTAGTCAATGATCATAACTGCCATGAATGATGATGAATCCTATCGTAAAAGTCTTGCTTTTAGTTTGCTTTTCTACCACTTTTCAGCTGTTGATAATGAATAATGAAGCGATAGTTTAGTTCTTTTGTTTTGATTATTGAGCTTCAGCAGCGTTTATGCTTTATCTGCGCTTCTTCTTTAGCGTGTGTGTTTGTGTGTGTGTGTGTGTGTGTTTACCGGTCGAGGCAATTGAAAAGCCATTTGGGGTTTGGTGGGGCGGGATTGGGGGTTTTCGAAGTGTGCAGGCACGCATCACGTAGCCACACAGCTGGCAAGACACGCATACCATGCGTCTCTGCATCTATCGCTGTCGCTGTCGCAGTCGCAGTTAGCGTCGACATCACTATCAGTTGGCATGCTGCTCATTCCACCATCATTCGCCATTCGCCATTCACCCATTCTTCATTCCTGTGTCGAGTCGAGTAGAGGCACAATCGAAGCAAATGTAAACAAAAGCCAACGGCACACACACCCATAGATAGATAGATGTCTGTGTGTGTATGTATATTTTTTCTTTCAACTTGTTTTTGCTGCTGTTCTTCTCAGCAATTAAATGAAAGTTTTTCGATGAGGTGCTGCGGCCGTTGAATGCGCAGAGGGGTTGCTTGGTGTGTGTGCGCGCGGGTTGATGAGGGATGGGATGGAAGGGAGTGGGGGAGGGAAGGGGCACTACACTACTGAGGGTGGCACCACATTGCAGAAGCCGGCGAGCAAAACAAAAACTGCAAAAATGTCATACGTCGACGTGCATTGTATGCGTGCCGTGCAATGCACACTACGGTGCTAGTGTGCGTGTTTGTGTGTGTGTGTGTGTGTGGGCAGTGTGTTGGGAAAGCACATAGATAGGTTTGTTATTGGGGTCGGGGTCAGGGGGTGTACACAAACACAAATATAGGTAGGAGATATATACTTTATATATATATACATATATATATGTATATGTGTATGTATATATATTTATATTATGCATATACTAAAAACTTTGGCATTTGCAGGCTGTCGGCATTGTTGTTTAACTTTTGGGGTAACTGAATTTTATGTAGATGTACAAACATATAAATATGTTTGGGTATCCACAAATTTAAATGTTTTTTCATTAAAAACATGTTTAAATTGAGTAGTTGTAGATGTTTCTTGTTTCTTTCCATTCACTATAAGCATATATAAAGTATACGCAAGGTAATCAATTCTATAAAATGAATCTGTTGCCCATGAACTTATGCAAGCATCTTTGATTTAAAATTTGTAATTAAAAGCAGTTTTAAGTTTTAACGCACTTAATTTTAATCTTATTTTAATTTTGTGTCTTTTATTTACTAATATTAATAAATTTAAGAAAAGAAATCATAAAAAGACACAATTCAATGCAGATGCTTTAGTTGAGCTGCGAAAAGGTCTGATTTGAATTAATTATTGCCAGACTTATAAGAAAATTAAGTGAAGAAAGTTTAAATGTAGAATTTGTGAAAAAATTCCAAATTTTTAAATTAAATCTTCTTGCAGCTATAACTGATATATTCGTTAGCTTTTTTCACACTTGAATTGTGTATATTAAGTTTTGTCACGAAATGCGTAACGCATAAAATCCGATTATAAAAGTATAAGTAAGTATCGGTTCACTATATTTTATAGCGATCATACAAATGCAAGATCTCTATCATGATTTTACTATCAAAATCAAGTAGGCTTTTCAAGTGACGAAAGCTTCCCTACTTGTTTAAATATTTTTTTAAGTCTACTATGAAAGCTAAGACGATTATTATATTTCAAAACTATCCATCTTGCTTAAAGAAATATCAGCTCTTGGCTGAGTCATTGCTAGACTTAAACACTATTCGCGTATTTCTCAAACAGATCCTTGTCTATACGTATCGAATGAATCTTAAAAAAAACGACCGAAGCATATTCCTTATTGTGAATAAGGACTAACTAAGAATAAAACATTTTGGTATTTTGTATGCAGTTATAGTAAGTTTAGGTCTTTTGAGCAAAACAAATGAAAAATTTTAACGAAATAAGCAACTGAAAGAAGAAAATTAGAAAATTACTGATTAGGTCGATCGGCAAACAATAAACTACTACAATAAATTACCTTCGATGAGCAGGTTTCCGAGTGCAGAAATAGCTGATACTGTGGACACGACTAGATCTATTGTAATCTTTATATATAATACTATACGCATAATACTTTTTGATTGACATGTTCATAAATATTTTGTAAACTTTAATACATAGCCTATAACAATGCTGACATTTATTATAATTTGCCCTCTTGATATAGTTTGTTCTTATCTTGTTTGGTAAAAGCAAAAATGTCAAAAACTACGTACACTGACTCGATATACACTGATACATACACGTACATACATACACATGGCACAAGTTGAATGAACTTTAGCGGGAAAAGTTGATTAGGAAGTTGACTTGGCTGATTTCTAAAGTGGTCATAAACAAAGATGCCACTTGTCCTTGACACAGTGACAGGCAGCCACAACAGAAAAAGTGCACACATACAAACAAACAAGCTCACACATACATATACACACACGTACGTATGTAGATATTGTAACAAGCATGACTTGCGCTTGGGCTATTGAACAGCGACTGCGACGCGTCCTCATTTTTCTCACACCCCAATGGAGATGGAGCACATTTTCATTATCGGTGGCAACATTGCCTGCCGATTTTTGCATAGCTTAGGTCAGTTTCTGAACCAAACAAACAACAACAACAGCAACAACAAAAAACAACGCCAAACGCCCAACAGCTGCAGCAGCAGCAGCGCAGTCCGTGCGGGCAGAGAGAGAACCCTTTTTTTTTTTGTAGGCACACGCTCACATAAAAATACATAATACACATACATACATGCATATGTATATACGAACGCATTCAACGGTTTTATGTGTATTTACCATTAGGCTTTCAATGGGCAATAATAATGGGGGGCTGCTCTTTGCGGCTGGCCATAATTTATTGGCCACTTGTTTCTAAGCAGCGTCAGCAACGGCGACCGTAGCAACCTGCCGCAACAAACCTACCTACAAACCTTATATATATGTATATGAATGTACGTATGTATATATGTATGTATGTATATATGTAGTACAATGAGCTAAGTGGAGTGAGCGATGTGGTAAAGAGTGAGTGAGGACTGAATGGCACTCGCTAATAAGCATCAAGAGCAGACACAAAAGGGCAAAAGCAAAGGCAGCAAACAGCGATAACAACAGCAACAACAGCAACAGCTGAGACTAGAGAGGCCGGTCAGGCAGCACGTGCTAAACACATTTAACGACAACTACAACAAAAACGAACAACAACAACAGCAACAAGAGCAATAACGATAGCGGTGCTGTTGTTGTTGTTGTTGTTGTAGTGGTGGCGGTGTTGGTGAGGGGGCAAAGAAACGATTAAATTAAAAACCAAAACAAACTAAAGAAACGAGCTGCGACGTCAACGTTGACGCTTACGTTGACAGCGACGCTGGCAGTGCCACGCGAGACGATGACAACAACAAGGAGAGATACTCGCACAACATGTTGAGTACACCAAAAAAAAAAATAAAAGCAAAACGACAACAATAAATGCGCATAATAAACGTCAATTTAAAATGCTAAAAGCTCAACAGAGACGTCGACAGTCAGCAGCGCAGCCAGCGGCGACGCAGCCGGCGACAATAATAACAAAAAAAAAGGCGTATAGCCAAAAGTTAAGAAGAAAATACACAAATACACACACATACAAGCACACACAGTGGGAGACATTGCGACGGCAAAGTGAGCAATAAAAAAATAACCCTTTTTCCGGTTTTTTGTTTTGCTTTGCAGTTTCTAATCAAGAGAAAATACATAAAAAGCAAAAATGCCGATGCGACGGCGTCGAATGACGCTGAATGACTTTGTTGTTGTTGCTGCTGCTGTTGTTTTTGTTGTTGTTGTTAGGCAGGCAGGCAGCGGCGCTCGCTAATTCCTTTGGCATTTTTGCCACACAATCACAATCACATGATATGCTTATGTTTGTATGTTTGTTTGTATGGTCATATCAAACGTATATAACTCATGCTGTTTGAAAGAGGATTCCCCCCATTCATTCTTTACTCATGACCCTATTGCCATTTTCTTTATTCTCTCTCTCTCTCTCTCTCTCTCTCTCTCTCTCTTTCTCATTTGACTTGTTGTAGAAAAAAGAAGGTTAGAAATTGCTACACAACCGGGTACAACTAACACTGAAACGGATGCGTGAATACCAATCGAATATCGAATAGATACAAATTGATCCGGAAAATTAGCTAATTGGAACGTAGAGTAGTTCAGTTATGTTCATATGTATAAAGACTTGAACCAAGTTAGGCATTAAATCCAACTATATTCCTTGAATCGAAACCAAAAATATCTCAGCCAATTTAAAAGCTTATTGTTCAGTTGTGTATTTAGTTTTAAGTAAAGTCACACTTAACAAAATGTTGGGCAAGTCAGGAAGGGTATCTTCGTTATTTTCGAATATTATATATAGTTGAAAAGTCTTCTTGTTTTTCATATATCTTTCCTTAAAAAGCAGAGAATTCAACCAAAGTTTCAGTTCGATAGCGCTAAAACTGCAGACTTGTTACCGACTAAGCTAAACATGCTGATCAAAAATCTATATACTATACTTTATGGTGTCGGTAATGCGTAAAGGCATCCGAATGATAAAAGCTAATTAAGATACTTTAAACGTTAACGTAATAAGTTCGAAGCATATCAATAGCTAAGTCTTTGTATATCTTAGCAGGAAAGCTATTCGAAATCAGTCGCAGACTTGTTAAAACAATGTCGTCATCAATTTGTTAGCATTTAAAAGCAAACCAACAATCGTTTAAGCTCATTAATCACATTAAAGAAAAATAAATCATCACAATCTGTTCTACTATAAATAGATAGATAAAAATACTGTAGATATTTACTATTTCTGGTCGTAAACGTTTGAGATCAGCTGCTCGTCGGAAATCATTTGTCTGTGTATGGGTATGGGTATGGGTGGAATGGGTATGGGTAAGGGTAAGGGTATGGGTATGGGTATGGGTATCTCCAACAACCCACGTCGATTAGTTAAATTTCCACAGACAGAGTCAATTGAATGAAAATGATAGATTAACAACTACACAAACAAATACTACGAGTTACAAATACTACAAAAAAACAACAACAACAGCAACAAAAGCAATCAACAGCAAATACTAAATACCATGAGTAATAAAAATCATCTCGCATTCATTTACATAGCGAGCGATCAAAACAAAAACAACAGAAGAAAAAAAAATACATCAAATAAAAAATTAATAATAATAATAATACTAATAATAACAAAACCACACACAGCTGGGCCCCCTGTTCGTGACTGGGTCGCCAGCGTTGACGTCGACGGCGACGCAGACGTCGATAGCGATGCCGGTATCATAAATAATTTCGATTTGACTTATATTATTAGCTAAATAAATAAATATGAATGAAGAAAAAACAAAAAAAAACAAAAACAAACAAACAAACAACGAGAGGCCGAGGCATGAATGAATCAAAGACAATCCGGCGCCAGAGACGTCGACGTCGACGCCGACGCGAACGTAGGCACGGACGCTGAAGTCGATGCCAGCAGCGCTGCTTAGCGTGAGAAAAACCATTCAAATTGTCAAACGAGACCAAACAACCAATAACACATACATATATGTGTATACATATACATACATGCATAGACGTATATACACAAACGTAATTCTGTTTGTCTATTAAACGACAATCAAACGGGGCCCAAGCACAGCCAGAAAGCAAAGTGATTGAGTTGAGGGAAAAAGTGATCAAAAAGAATCATTTACACACACTTGTTCCATTGCATGTGTGTGTGTGAATATGAATGTCTGTATTTGAGTAAATGTATGAATGAAAATGTTGTTAGAGAACTTTTAAACTTTTTTAGTTCCATACAATTATTTATGTTCCTTTATAATTCAAACACACAAACATTTATGTTTTAAGGCAGTTCGAATGTTATTAAGATTTCCAAATTTCTTATAAATCAAATTATTTGCCTCTTTATAATGATTATAAGATTTATGATTAACAAAATACCATAAACGAATATGACAAAAATAAAAACATATATATATATATATATGCATTGAAATAAGTGTCCGTTAACAAAAACATATGATGATATAAGTATATTAAGTTCTTTCTTTCTTTCTTTCTTCTTGCCAGCTTTTTAGACTTTAAGGAAAATGCTGTGCTAGCTAGATTAGCTGGTGTTAACATATATATAAATAAGCATGTTTCTCATACGTTGAGCAATGAGAAACGTACTAGTTATAATTCTCTCTTTCTTTCCATTTGGATTTTCATTGTGTTAAGGTCAAAGAAGGTTTTTAACTTCTAGTGGTTTGAAGTACTCTTTTCAATAACGAAACAGGAACAAAACAGAATCTCCAACAACACAGCAAATTGAAATTTAACCTGAATTATGATCCTTGGTATTCGCTTTGTGCCTTTGGTTTGAACATAACCTCATTTGGTAGCCTTTCGCTTTTTGAGCTTCGCAACGTTTAACAGCTGTTGCATTGTTATTGTTGTTGTTGTTGTTGTGCTTGTAAATGATGCCCCTGCAAGGAGCTAACTGTTAACAGGCGGCAACGCAACAACTGCAACTCGTTTTTTAACCCACGTCCCCTTCTCAACCATTTACCATTCATACACTTTGGCTCACGAGCTCGCGTATCAAAACAAAAAAAAAGGCAACGATAGCGACGGCAACGGCGACGGCTCCGTCGACGTCGACGTCAACATCAGCGTCGACGTTCTGAGCACAATTAATAAATTATAGACGGCGTTGGCAGACATTGTCCAAAAGGCAAAGCAAAGCACAAGCAGCCACCCAACATAGCGTCACGTGTATATTAAAAGAGAGAGAGATAGAGATAGAGACGTTGTCGTTGGAGGGGGGAAAAGAGTGTGGTGATGGCAGCACGCGAAATCAGTGATCAAAACAAAAACCGAAAAAACGAACTTATCATTACAATTACAAACACAACAACAACAAGGCAAAGGCAATAAAATTAATCAGCAATTCAAAAACTGCAAGTGGCTGTCGGGCGATTTTGTTGTTGTTGTTGTTGCTATGGTTGGTTTAATAACCCGAAATAATCGGTGCCAGTGTTCAGAGGAGCAATGCGTGTGTGTGTGTATGTGTGTGTGTCAGACAGAGATGCACATACGCATAGAGCAGAAGAGAAGTAGAGCAGAGATAGACGTCGTTGTTGTTGTGGTTGTTGTTGTTGTTGTCGTCGCTGTCGTCATCATTAAAACAACATAAAAAGTAATAAATAAATATGAGTGTGAGCATGTTTTGTGTGCGTAAGTGTGTGAGTGTGTGAGAACGAACGACCTTCAACTTCCTACCCCTGCTGAGCTATGACGATGACGATGACGATGGCTACCTGTCTGTCAGCGTCAATGGTGACGCCGCCGTCGCCGTCGCTGTGAGCGTCAGCGCCTCTGCCGGTTGACATTGATAGCTTCCAACTGTAAACCATAAAGAGGTCTATGGTAGCTAAGGTGTGCGAGTGCAAGTGTGATGGTAAGAAGGCGACGAGCGCCATGTGCAAGTGCAGAGCAATCAGCATAAATTAAAGTCGAATGCAACATGTGACTTTCTGTCTGTCTGTGTGTGTGTGTGTCTGAGATTTTTCGGCTTCTGCTGATGCTGCGCGACGTCGCCGTCTGCGTCACTGGCCTGCTAAATATTTTGCATATGCAAATGCACACATACTGCAACAACAACAACACACACACACACATACATATATAATCGGATTGGGAATGCACCTTGCACGACGGCAGCAACGACAACGACAACGTCGCGAATTCGAACTTGTTTGAAGTCTTTTTTGTGCCCAAAGAGAGGCAAAGGCGAGCGACATAAGAGCGCGCGTACTCGTGAGTTCGCCGCAACAACAGCAACAGCAAAAGTCTGCAGCATGTTGCATGCAATAAGGAGAAAACAAATAACAACAACAACAGCAACAAAAAGCAAAAACCCAACAACAAGCAGCCAACATCCAGCGTCCACATCTCGTTGCAGGCATTTGTGGCAGCGTCGTAAACAAATTAAACTAATAAGCGCAAAAGAAACACAGCGAACGTAATCATAAAGTATACTGCAAGAAACGGCAAGTATGCAGCGCTGTCGACGACGACGTCGCTGTCGCTGTCGCTTGTTGGCACAGCTTGGACTGTCGAAATCCATTATAACCTCAATCGGCAATCGCATTTCTTCCTTCGAGTGGAACGCAACATAATACGCTGCACACGGACATAAACCACGACCGGAGCGTGCTAGCGAGAGAGATAGAGAGAGAGAGAGAGAGAGAGCAGCAGAAGGCCGCTAGAGTGGGTGGCTATACATCCATGCATGTGTGTGTTTGTGTGTGAGTACCAGCAACAAAGGAACGAAATTGGGAACTGGGATAGCAACTGTAAAATCATCAAAACTACTCACAACTACAGCCGCAGCGACAACAACAACAACAACACTTAAGTTAAATTGTAACTGGTTACCAGCTTTTGCTTTTGGCCATCTCTAATCCGACTGGGGCAATAAGAATGGGAATAGGACAAGTATTTGATATTAAAATAGAGGGACAGAAGTACAAAATACTAAAAGGGGATCAAAAAGTCGAACAAAAAGTTATTTTGCTTTTAAAAGCTTAATAAAATTAAATGATTACATCCACATGAATCAAAATAATAAGTAATAATGAGTCAGATAGACATTGATGGAAATATAAAAAACTTTAAAAATGGGCTTTAAATATAATTCCTTTTGTAACAGCTTATAATAGTTAAATAAAAGAGTCAGTTTGACAAAAAATAGATACCCTGCACCATATACTTAACGCGTACAGTCAGTGCTTGCAAGTATGTGGACACGTATTCAACCTACTTGACTAAACTTCAATGTCCCAAGTCTCCGGTGTTTCTCAACTAATTACAATAATACTTTCGCAGATTTTCATTATTTCATCTATAGTTTCAAACGTTATTTTCAAGTTTACTAATTTTAAGATTTTGTTGTTATCGATCACATGTGTGTATCGCAAACGGGAAAAGGTATCGATAATATTAAGCTAACTTGATTTGCTTATGGCTTAGACGAGTTAATTTTTTTAAATCTGGAGTCTCTAGCTCTCATTACCTCCGAGATCGACGCGTTAAGCCATATAGGCTGTTGGTGCTGATCAAGAATACATATACCTAATGGGGTCGGAGATGCTTTCTTCTGTCTGTTACATACTGTTGCACAAAAACATTAAACCTTTTTACCCATTTTTAGTGGGTTCATGGTATTAATATTTATCTAATAGAAAGTTATTTAGAGTGTGGAGGTTACAAGATATTGAATCTCAAAACTGACATCCTGTTTTAATACCTTAAGCCCCTTAAAAAAAACGAATAAAATCAGATAAAAAGTAACCTATGTTAAGCCTTAAAGATTAGACAACATTCACAGATAATTTTAATAATGCTTATATTGTTCTTATAGCAGATATCATCCCTTTTATCAAAGGATATTAAAACATCTGTACCAATTGAATAGTTATGCAACCCTTAACCTCTATCCTTTAAAGCTTTATACCCAACACTGCGAATACTTTTGCGATAACAATCGCTTAGAAATGTTAATAGAACACCCTTACCACATTTTACGTTAAGTACCACGGAATATTAACCCGTACTTTCAGTTTATTTTGATATGTTTTAACGAAACTTAAACTTCATTGTTTAAGATTTAAGTATATATTAACATGTTAAAAGATATTCCATAGAAGGTAACTATATATATAGATATAGATATGGACAATATCTGATTGATATATAGATATAGATAAGGATAAAGATAAAGATATAGATATGTTGATATATATGTGTATATATGGTAGTCAGGAACAAACAGTTAATTCTCATCTGCAGACTGCACCTGATCGAATTTGTCAATGATCTGCAATGATTCCAACTGGAAACGTTATGGGTCTGGCTAGCTAAAGGCGCGCGATCATTTCAATAGGGTCAAACGATTCCCAAACAGCGAAAAGCAAAAATAGCCAGACGCATATATGTATGTGTATATGTGTATGTGTATACACACATTTAGTTGTTTTGATGATTTTTACTCAATAACATCGAGAGTCGAGAGTCGAGAGTCGAGAGTCAAGCGTTGTGCCGAGTCATCCATCAGAGAAACGACAACAACAGACAACGGCCGCCGTCGATGCCGATGGCGTCGCCAACATCTCCAAAAATAATGCCAGATACAAAGACGGCAACGGCAACGGCATAGAGCAACTGCAAAGGCATTAACAGCACAAGGCCAACAGCTGGTCGCTCTGGTATCTGGTCTCCGGTTGTTATTTTTATTTTTTATTTTTTATTTTTTTTGTGGTTGGGTCTTGGGTCGTCCGCGTCTGTTGTTGGTTTGGTTGGCGTTCCACATTCATCTGCGCCGAAACCTGCAGCATTTTTAGTGATATTTTCGAGTAACTAGCACACAACAGCAGCCGAACATGTTCAAAGTTTCTCGGATGCGACGACGACGGGCAACAACATCAAACGTACACACACACACACACATGCACACACTAGCAAAATGTAATAGCAAAATGCTGCCAAATACTTGACGGCCACCCCCGCGGCAAAGACCCATTACCCGAACCGGCACTCGACCAGCAGTAGCAGCAGCGTCGACGTCGTCGTCGTCGTCGACGTCGTTCAGCAATTTCATTTCAACATGTTTCCAACAGCATGAGCCAAAAGCAAGCAGATCTCGCATCCAACTTCGCCTTAACTGCTGCTGCTGAACATCCATTCAAACGAAAAAGTATCTTAAATTTTTGTTTGCTGCTGCCCGACCATCACCCCCGCAAAACCATTGCAAGCCCTCGTTGTCCGCTCTACGTCGTACTTTATAGTCTTACTTTGTTGGTTTTCTACCCACAAGTCTTTCTCTTTTTCGTTGTTGTAGTAGCAAAAGCAACGGCAACAACAGCAGCAGCAACAGCAAAAAAAAACTGAGGGGAAAAAAAGAGAATTTTTTTATAGGTATTATTTCGTTCCCACATACGCGCCGAGGCAAGCGTCAGTCAGTCAGGCAAGCAATGGTGAAGGCATGAGGCATGAGGCGAAGGCAGACAGAGAAGTAGAAGCAGAGGCAGAGGCCGTGACAGCGTCAGCGCATGTACAGACATACAAGTATAAAACTCGATAGTACGCCAGCGAAAATAGGGTTGTCAGGCGTTAAGAAATTCACTTTTACATTTACATCTCTAGTTGTCGGCCTTTAAATAGGTTAACTTATTTTTTAAACATAGATTTTGAAGGATTTGTTGTATCCAATCCTTAAATTAATAAGTATATACAACAATCGAATTTTTAGCTTCTCTAAACATACATACCTTAGAATTGTACTAAAATTGATACAAGTTAAACATATAAGAAAGCAGTTAACTTCGCGTATCCATTACAGTAAATCAAAAAATTTGTCTAAACATAAACGAAGCAGGTTAATATTATTGCAATTTGTGGTATTCTTCTTCAGTACACAAAAATTTTCAAATAATTTTTAGTTCATCTTCTCAGGAAAACATTTCATCCAATATCATAATTTAAAACATAAAGCATATTTCATAACTGTAAGCAATTTTGATATACATGTGTATATGTACGTAAGAAATATTCTACAACATGAGTTCGATGGCGATGGTATTTTGGTTGTTTGACAACCCTATGCACTTGTATTGATGTTGCTGTTGTTTTTGCTGTTGTTTCTGCTGCTGCTGGCGCTGCTGATGTTATGCCGCCTGTCTGCCAGCCAGCCTGCCTGCCTGTCCCCGGCCCCTGCACCGAATTCTCCCATCCTATGACAAACCGCCTGACAGCGCACACGATGCGCTGCACAAATATCGTATGGCATTTACTCGGCACTCGTACCAGAGCCAGAGCCAGCTACGTAGCTATATATTTTTGTAGGTTATGTGTATATAACAGCGCCAGTAGTGTGAGTCAAAAAGCGTTGCGATTGTGGGAGACGCAGCCGAGCGAACGAACGTCGGTCCGACGAAACGAGCTCCGGCTCTCTATATACGTGCTTGCCTTTATGTGTATGTGTGTATGTGTGCATGCGAGGGTATGAGGTCTGTGTATATACAGTGGGAACTGTCTGAAAGAGCTGCTGCATGTTACATCAGCATTGTGTGTACACTGCGGTCGCTCTGGGCGAGAGCTGACTGTGGCTCATTGTACATAAAATGTTAAAACTCTGATTATGACGATGACGTTGAGCAAGAGACGAGGCAGAGGGCACAGAGCAGAGGCATTGGCAGCAACGACTGCGGCAGAGCGGAGCCAGAGCCGTAGCGCGCACACAAAAAAGTTTCAAATGGAAATTTTGAATTAATGAACGAAACGAAACGAAATGAACTAAACTGGTTTCATTTGTGCGCTGCTGCGCTGAGCCGCGCTGAGCTCAGCTCTGAGTTGTTTTTTCCCTCCCCTACCCACTGTCATTTGTCGTTGTTGTTGCTGTTTTTATGTTATTATTGTTGCTTTGCTGTTGTGCCGCTTTCTTGCGTTGCTCAGTTGAAAATATTTTCGCCCCGAACGAAAGAGGCTAATTAAGCCAAAGGAATTTCTCTGCAATTTTGTGCCGCCACACACAACAGAAATTGAGCTTTGAAAACTTGCTGTCGTTTTTGGCACAGCTGAGCGCAGCTTTTGCTAGTCGAAGTAGGAAGTGGATGCTGTGCCACAAGCAAAGGCAGAGAGTGAGAGGCATATATTAAACAGCGGCGATGTTGGCGACGCAGTTAGAACATGTTGGCTGGCTGGCTGGCTGGCTGGCTGATCGGTTTTCTGTTTGATTGCCTCGCCATTGCCGTTGCTATCGCCGCAAATACGTTCGTTTTTCGCCGTACATTTGATTTTACTTTGTTTTGATTTCGGTTTTTTTCAAGGCAATCAGGTGTAATATTTTGTTCACTTTGCTCCGATGATCGTTGTGTGTTGTGTTCGGCTTGGTTCCGATTCAGCGCCTTTTATCAATGTTTAAATAACGACGTCTACGAGTATCTCTGTTATTGTTGTTGTTACTTGTTGTTGTTTGGCTGGCGAAAAGCAATCTTGCTAAAGCGGAAATGAACGGGATGGCGATCTCAGGCGATCAATTGAGATCGAGTGGTTCGATGTCGAACAAGTGCAGAAACGCTTGGAACGTGTTCTCTATGGGTTCGATTGCTGCTCAAGCTGCGCCAATGTTTATTTCTTTCTCTTGCTGATTGTTTCTGGCCTTTGTGCGACTTTGACTACCGCAACTGCTTCCTGTTTGAATGAATGCTCCTCTTATCAGTTTGTTGTGGTTTGTACGACAGTTCAGGTCAGAGCTGTTTTAACAAGTTGATGCGAATGTATTTCGGACTTTTAGAATTTGCAAACTTCAATCATTTAAAAAAGGATCCTTAAATGATTTAAATATATAAATATATATTTAAAAGTACGCAGCAGCAATTATTTAAAAATCACATTTATCTTATCAGGCACGTGACCATAATTCAATTCTGTTCAGCCATAAACATCTCATTTTGATTAACTATAGCACTGACAGAATATAATCAAAGGGAACTATAGTATATTTAAAAAGAAATTGAAATTAGTTTCTCACCTTCAGCACTCACCATAGTTAGGGTATTCGTATGTTGAAACCTTCAATCAACATTTTAAAGCGAGTTAGTACAGTTGGTATACCAAACCCTTCAACAATTTGAAGTTTTCCGCTTATAACGGAAAAATATCATTATCATCATTAGCATTCGATGGTTTTTTATATATCAAATATCACGTTAATCGATTTTTGTTTGGTTTCTCTACCCTTATCGTTTATCAAATTTATTTTAGATTTCAATATTAACGAAAGCATTTTAGAATGATCTACTTAACTGCCTACAAAAATTGGCCTTTACCTTATGGTTAGAACTTTACGTGCACTTTAAAAAATCAAGTAAGAAGGCCCTAGGCGATTAGTCCCGACTAGAAGATACATTCAGCGCTTGTTTGTGTGTGTGGACGTACATACTTGACTTAACTTAAATGTTCCATATCTCCGGTGTTTCTCATCCAATTTTAAAACAAATTTAACAGATTTTGATTATTTGGTATATAGTTTCTCAAGTTTCTAACGTTGTTTCCAAGGTTTACAATTTCGAGATTTTGCTCTTAGCCATTCCACTTGTACTGCCTTTGGGCTCAGGCGAGCTAATATTCCGAATCAGGAGTCTTAAGCTCACATAGGCTTTAAGATCGGCGCGTTTATACAGACGGACAGATAGACAGACGGACATGGCTCTATCGACTCGGCTGTTGATGCTGGTCAAGAATATAAATATATATATATAATTTATGGGGTCGGAGATGCTTCATTCTGTCTATTACATACTTTTGCAAAAAACCATTATACCCCAGAACCTAATCAGTAATCATAATATTGTTAAATGTGATTTTAACAGCTTGCCCACATTAAAATGTTAACTGTATTGCAGTGTTGTATCTAGTTCTCAAACAGATGGATTTTCAAAAGATCCAAACGCTTCGAATTGGTTTTTTAAGTCGCGCCAAGTGCAAGTCGTGATGTGCAAGATGGTTCCTGGTTAGTGCTGCTGCTGCTGCTGTTGTTGTTGTTGCTGCCACCTGTTTTGCAACACGATCGAGCTTTTTAATGCACAACTTTTATTGTTGCGGTTGTTGCAGTTGCTGTTGCTGTTGTTGAAACCCGTCTAAATCTCAAAGAAAAGAAGAAAGAAAAAACAAACCGAAGCAACATGTGTGTGTGCGTTTGAGAGTGCCGGCAAATCGGGCAGCACTCAATGAGGACAGATGTGGGCAACTCGCAATAGGCCGGCAAGGCAAGGGGGTGGCAGAGAGGTGAGATACATGAGAGTGGCCATAAGGAAAGACAGTGGTGGAGGTGGATTTGATGGGGGTTGCCATAACGCCTTCAAGTGGCTGTGAATGTTAGCTAGCTGGCAAAGCAAAGCAAAAATATTTGCACGACGCAACACACACACACACACACACACACAAGCACATGTTGAGGGACAACTAACGCGTGTGGGTGGTTGCGCAACGGAGCTGCCGCAGTCAACGGCAACGCCGACACCGCTTGCATTGAACTCGGAAGTAAACGCAATAGAGAATAAAATGCGAGCTATCAAACCAAACCAAACCAGTTAACAACATGCAACATCATAACATATTCAAATCGCCAACGCTAACTGTGGACGTCGACGGCAACAGCGACAGCGCTCAGCATCTAATGTTAGAGCGACGCTTTTACTCTCTCACGTGAAAAGTTTTGCTGCTCGACGACGCCGTCACGAATTAAACTAAACAACCACCCGACATAGCCTAAAAAAAAAAGAAAATACAAAAAGAGATTGCAAGGATTGAAGGAAAATGTGGCAAGGAGCAAAGCTAAAGACTTCCTGACTGCCAGATACCTTGCAACACAGCTCTTAAATCACCTGAATCTCAAAACTATTCGATTAATAATGTCTGGAATTCCATCTAAATATATTAAGGAGTATCTCGAATTACGAAAAGATGGACATGATTTTCTACCTGGTAGTAAAAGTTATAAAATAGAATCAAAAATAGATTATCTATTTGGGAAATGCGTTTTTCCTCTTAAGCAATATATTTTTACTACTTTTAAGAGAAAGATTTTTTTGTTATTTTATTTAAAGCGATATTCATATGATTTGGAACAAAATAACGCCCAACTATTTGACTTTATTAACAATATGTTCATCTATAATATGGAATGTTAAGGACATTAAAAAAGAACTTATAGTTCGACTGATTTGCTATGAATTGAAATACAAAAAAATTAAAAAAAAAGAATTTGTATAGTTCTGAATGGCTAAAAACTCCGAGTTGTTCTTATTTGCTTGATCAATTAGGTATTTTGTGTATGTCTTTCATATCCTAGCTGGATCTTTAAGATGATTTTATATTGTAAATCTTTTTAACATCACGTACATGTACAATTAGACGGATATAACTTAAAGCACTGTTCTAAAGATCTTATAGTGTGTACGTTAAGAGTTGTTAAGATTTGTTGCAACATTCTGGAATCGCGGTAAATATCAAATGCTTCAGGGTTTTGCGTAGAAAAGTCGGAGCTTGTGATTGATATAATTGTGGCGCTTGCGTGTGGCACAAACAGGGTACTTTCAGCAGGAAACTGAAGAACCTCAAAATGGTTTTTGCCAAAAAGTAATGAGATCGTGTGTGAGCCAAGGGGACAAAAAGGGCTCACGCATTAATGTCGCAGAACACACATAACAGCAATAAAAACAAGAGCAACCAAAATACAAATGCCGAGAAATTGGTTCAGATTCAGGTTCAGGTTCAGGCGGCACATCGTTTAGAGTCCGCGTGGTGCCGCCAGTCGTCGTTTGTCCGCAGCCTGCAAAAGAAGTCGTTGGCGATGGCGATGGCGATGTCGAAGTCATGCTGGGAGTCAACAGTTAAAAAGATGGAGCGCTGTTCGGCTGGAGGACGCTGGATGGATGCTGGCGTCTCTGCTAGCGCCAAGCGCGCTGACCTTCAATCAAATTTCGGCAAGCGAATTAGAATTGGCGCGCGATTTGCTTTCCGATTGGGCAAATGCAGTTTTTATTTTTTGGGGCCAAAAGATAAACTCGCCAAACGAACGAAGTATAAAATAAAGCCGTAAAGCGAACGGCAAAAATGTTTCAAGGCGAAATTCGCACAGCGACACAGCGTCGCTGCTGCTGCTGCGTCATGTTTACAACAACAACAACAACAATCGCCTGTCAGCCAGCCAGCCAACGCGGCAGTCAGTCAGTCAGTTCGTCGCATAAAATAGCACAGAGCGCACACGAAGAGGACGACGAGCTAAGAACAACAACAACAACCAAAAAGTACCTGGCACGGCTACAACAACGACACTTAACTAGCACAGTGGTAGAAGAGCGCTGAAAACACTCTGTGGCAATAAAATACTCTGTTTGAAAAATCCAATAAATCAAGCGGTTTCGAGATCTTAACAAGAAAAGATGATGGCACAATAAAATATAGAAATATTGGAAGCCTACTAAAATACAAGACTAATTAAGCAAAGCAATATACTTTTGAGATTGGTTAAAAAAAAGCAATTAGACTATATATTAAATAGATTAGATACTAAATAGATATGACTAGTCTGTCAGATTGTTTCACAGAAAAATCTCATGACTTAATGTAGTTCACTCAATAGAGAAACAGAATAAACATATACAAGAATGAAAACAGTTTTATGTTACACATTTGAAAACATAAATTGAGTACGAAATTTAAGTAAGCATCTTCAAATTTTAGACCTAAGCAACTTGCAATCATAAAAAATGGTTTTGCTCCCAATGTGCAATGTTGACGACGACGTGCCCAAATGCCCAAGCACTCGCAGATACAGATACAAATGCAGCGAAACCGAGATACAGCTACAACACGCTGAAATAAACAAAAATGTTGAACAAAAGCAGCGACGGCAACGGCAACGGCAACAGCAACAGCAACGATGGTCTTCAACAGCAACATCAGGCGCCCAACAGCCACAGTTTGAGTTCAGTTTTAGTTTTCGCAGCAACGGCAACGGCAACAGTGGCGGCAGTTTTCAGTTTTGCTTCTGCTGCCACTTTACGTTGCCTTCGCACATACCACAACGAAACTCACACAAATCTAACTCACACATCCATGCGTCGTCAGACTTCGTGTATGTGTGTGCGCTGTGGAAATGTACCTTTATATAAACGACGACCCAGCACAACACTACACGAAATCCCAACTGACAAGACTACCAACACACACACACACACACATAACCCAATATATACGCTTATACACATACACATATTCATATACATATACACACGTACAAATATATATATGTATATAAATATACATATGCACATATACATTTTGTATGTGTGTAGACAGTTACTCAGCGCTGTTTTAGAGTTGCCATACTGTTGTAAATTGTCATAGCATGGGAATCGAAAATGCACAGACAATAGGACAAGAATATTATTAAGTTATTTGTGTAGCTAAATGACAAGCAATCAGACTCTATAGAAACTTGTTCTACAGATTGCTATGCATCTCAGAGAGATTAATTCATGTTTTTTTTTTATAATATAGTATTAACAAAGCATATAGAAAGCTACTATAAAATAACACTAATTTATAATAATTAAGACATATAGTATGAAGATGAGTGCTAAACATTACAATACTATTACTTTGAAAGCGTTTATAAATTTATTAGGTTAGAAATTTGCAAATATTATCTAAAGTTTAGTTATTACATCGAAGATTTTGGACTGTGATCAACATATTAATCTTCAAGTGGCAAGTGAACTAAAAACCCAAACGTATCGAATGCTTTTGAGTTGTTTTGCTCACTAGTTAGATACATATACAATCCAATCAAGAGACTTTCAAATATTGGCTCTTAAACGGCACACCGAGTCTGGCAACGCTGGCAACATTTAAATAACAGCCGCTTGCTGATGCCACTGCCACTCCTACGGCCGGCAGCCGGGGCCGTTTGCGTTTGCACAACGTTCGCAACGATATTGTTTTTGCTATGAGTTTACTGCTACTGCTGTTGCTGGCTGTCTTTATTTCACTGAAATTTTCATGCTGGCAATGCTGTTGATATCGCGTACAGCTGGCAGTGCCGCAGCAGCAGCTACCATCCCCGTTCTCTGCCGACCGACAAACTCGTTCAATTTCAATGCTTTTTACATAAGTGCGCGTCGTTCGCTTGCCTTAGTGCGAGCAGTGCGACCGTCATACTCTTTCATTCGTACGCTCTGTTGTATATGTGTATGTATACACTGTACAGGGGTGCATTTACTAAATGTAGCAGATACGCGAGCTGTATGTGTATCTGAGTGTGCGTGCATGTGTGTGTAAATTTCGTTTCGTTGCTGGCTTTGCCTGAGTTTTGCTGCCTGCTGCCTGCTTCTTGAGCGCTTGCCAGTTTATTTGTGATTTTAGCATGGCAGACTGAGGTACACGTCGCTCTCGCAATCGTGTCGAACGCAAACCGATACGAACAAAATATTCGACGTAAATTTTCTGGTGCCGTACTTGCAGCAGCGCGCGCGCGTAATTCAAAGTTATCACAACAACCAACCAACACAATATTCAATTCAAATAACATTCAAAAAGTTTTCGTGTGCTACAATATATTTAATCAACTGGCTAAATAAATTGGCAACAAAATTATATCAAAAATCAATGTGAATCCAAAAGAACATAATACGATTTTATACAAGCACTTACCACAAAATGTCATCTGTTTATTGTGTTGTGACGGGCCAAGCGTCTGCTGGCTCCAGGCAACTCCTGCTAGCTGCACTGTGAGGACATTGATCAGTGACTCAAATATCAAAATTATTATTATTAATAAACTGGCAAACAAAACACAAACACCGACTAAGTTTCAGGTGTTTGCTGTCTTCTTGCAACAAAAACATTTTGTTATTTTACTACTTTGGCCATTGGCCATTTTTGGTAAATTGGATAAACGCAGTGAACTCTCATCTTTTGAAACGGCCCAGCCGAAAATGTGCACAGAGGTGAGTGTCCATAGATCATGCCACAAAATTTTGTATTCCAGTTGTCAATATAAGCCAACAAAAATGTAAACGTTTGTGCATCATATTATTGCCATTTGGGCTAACAGGCATATTTTGATTGCACTGCCAATTGGACCAGCAATTTGGCGGGCTTCATAAATACAACTAGTGCTGTTACCAAAAAAAAAAGAAAAAAAAACTACCTGCTCTTAAATTGCTTGAGTTTGTTTTTAAGTGAGTTACATTTTGGAAACTGTTTTGAAACAGTTAAAAGAACTAACAAAGCATAGATACAATAAAGTTTATTCATTTTGATTTTGACTTTTGATGGTATATTAATAGAAAGCAGTCGCTATAAGAGCTAGTGCATATAAGATCAAAAGAAACATAAGACACAAATGTCTAGTGAAACTTCGATTATTCAGTTTAGTTTAAATGACTATAGGACTTATATAAGCAAGATGATTATTCAGTCCTTTTTGAAGCAAATTTAACTCTTGCCTCAAATACATCAATCATTAAAAACTTACAGCTACACTCCTTAAGATCTTAACTTTAAGTGGAACCTTTAGATCCCATCAGGTATTTATCGCAAGTATCTCAAGTCTATATAGAACAAACTCAGCTCTTAAATCTCTCCAACTAGCTAAAGTTATTGACAAGAACTATCTTTTGAAAATGGGCTATAAATACATAAATTATACTTAACTATAACATTCGAATCGTTAAGTTATTTAATAAATGCGACACCTATTGGTTTATCAGCGCAACATGAACTTGTCTCAAGTCCCAAGTTCAGTCAATGCAAAGTTGCTGCTGCTGATAACAGATTGTATTACCGGGTTGCCCCAACTAAACTAAACAAATCGCAGCTGACGCTTCCATTCATGAGCACATTTTTGTTGGTGAATCATTCAAGTGAGTTTAGCCATCCCCTTTTTGGGTAGCTTTCATATTTTCTAGTTGTAGTATGTGTGTGTGAGTGTGTGTGTGAGAGTTGGGTTGTTGCACCTTTTACTTAGAAATGCGCGTATAACGGGATGGGAAGCTTCAACATGTGGTTTCAATACGGAATTCACTGTGCCGCCTACACTCATTGGCATTGGTCTGTGCCTGTGCCTGTGCCTGTGAGTGGGCGAGTGGGCTAGGTTGGGTGACTTTTGGTCGGTGGTTAGCTTCCACGACTACGTCTCTATCTATGTGTATATGTGTGTGTGTGCGGCTGACATAACAAAACACATACGTATGCATATGAAGTGTGCATGTGCTTAGCTTAGCTTCATTGCATGCAGGATAATGGCACTGTGCTTATCACAACAGCAGAAGCAGAAACAATAACATTGTTTGTGCCCTCGTCATGTAAACAATGCAAAACTTTGCACGTGCTGGCAATGCCATCATGCAGCGCCATCTATTGGCACACATTTACTTAAGCGCAATATGCTAAATAGCTGCTGGCGCTATCGCTGCCTCTGTCTCTGCTGCCGGCTAAGTTGGCGTCGCTGTCTCCATTGTCTAATGCAACAATTGTTTGGACGCTGGCATTGCAGTCGCGTCGCAGACAGCTGACTTTGGGGCCCGTTTAATTAATTACATACATACTCGACGCCACTCGACACACAACACTCGAAAAAACAGCAACAACAACAGCAAAAATCTTATTTTTCGCCCGCTCAACCCAAACCGTATAAAAAGCGCAAAATAAATCTGAAACAAAAAGTAAATAAATAAGAAGAAAACAAATAAAAAATAAAAAAAAAACAACAGCAACAAACTTTTGGTGGACGTCGCAACCTCTCAGTCGACGTCGACGTCGCTGCCCGTTACGTTTTCTCTTTCGTTGGCGTCTCAAGTCGCGTGTTGTAAAACGGCAACGTCGAAGCCAACGCTAACGTCAGATTTGTATTAATTTCTTAGTTCTTATACGCCGACAGCAGCAACAAACGTTTAATGGCTTTCTGCACTTGCCATTAAACAAACAGTCAGGTAGTCAATAACATTATGGTATATTGAGTTGTTTCAACTTCTCTTGAAATCTTTCTTAGCTTATAAAACTCATCTTTAAATGTATCTTTGGCATCTAATTGTATAGTTGTTAACATTATGAACTCTAGGCGAGTTTTTCAAACCTTTGACTTATAATTCTCATACATTGAAGTCCATTGAAGCGAGGAGGAAATCATCTTAAACTATAAACATTTTTGTTAGTTAATAAATTACTTGATAAAGCTGATAGTATAACAGACTTTTTGTAACCATAAAATATATATTTTGAAGATAACTTTACTACATACCAAAGAGTGTCTTAGAAGAATAACTAAATAGTTATCTTATAATTTAGTTAAACATGTTAAAGTTATTATTTGAAATATTTATAGCACTAGTTAAATACTTAAAGGGCATTTCAGAATCGGCACATAAAAACAAAGCAAAAAAAAATGTGTTATCATTATTTTTCTTGTGCCTCTTTTTAATTGTTCTTTATAGCTGTATCGTATGTGTGTGTGTGTTTGTGTGTCTGTGTGTGTGTGTGTGATGTTATTGTTTTTTAGGGTGGTGCAAATTCCGGCACGAGACTTAATTCACTTAATTGAGCAAGCAGCGACGGCAACTGTGACAGCGACTTCGACGCTGACTGCACGCTGAGAGCATCGGCGTCGCAGTCAGCACAGTTGGCTGATGTGTTGCGGCACAAATAGTTTGAAATTGGCGCCGGTCCGGCATGTCCCATACACTCAGACCCGGACCCAACTACGCAATTGGCCTCGGCTCTGGCTTTGGCTCATTGTTGTTGTTGATGTTGTTGTTGTTATTGGGCATTTGATTTCACTTTCAGATACATTAACACACAAGTGCACGCCTTTTGAGTTATTGGTAGCAGAGGCACACACACACACACACGCACACACACAGCCAGGAAGTAAGAAACGACGAACCGTAGCGACACTGGCAGTGGCTGCGGAAGGGAGGTGGGTGCAAGCTGGCAGACTCCTTTGCCATTTTCTTTGCTCTTCGATTTTATGAATGAAAACGCGAAGGCGAAAACGCGACTTGGTTCCTTGCTTGCTTGCTTGCTGGTCGGTCGGTCGGTCGTTTGGGATTGCTGTGGTTTACTTGCTTTGCTTGCATTGCTTTATTTGCATGCATGTAGCAAGGCAGTCAGGACACACACAGACACACATACACACACACACACGTATACTTCTTGTACATGTCTGCTGCTACCATAAAAATGCCTTTGGGGGCCCGGCTTGCGTCGCGGCATCGATGTCGACAGCGTCGTCAGCGTCGCCATCATCATTGTCCTCTCTTAACATGTATGCCGCTTGTGTGCGGATTCCATTAATGGCATTATTATCCTTTGCGACCCATTTGGTCTGGCGGCGGCTGCTGCCGCTGTTGCTGCTGGGATTTTAATTTTATTTTTTTTTCCCCCGCTGTTTCTTAAACTTGTTGCTTAACGTGACGGTCAAGTGCAGCACTGAAAGCGAAACGCAACCTTCTCAATGATAAAGTTTAAATAATGATGATAAGAACAAAAAAAAACAAAAGTGGCTACACAGACCTTGTTGTTAAGGGTTGTTCCCCTCGGCTTTTTCTTCATCTGTTCTTCATTTTGGCGCGCGCCAAAAGTAAAAAGTCTTCCTTTTCTTGCCTTTAGCCTTGACGCAGAAATGTAAACAAAATGCCGCATCGCAGTTTGGGAAACTGACACAAATACAAACACAGTCACACATACAGGTAGCCATCACTAGGTGAAGAACAAGACGAGTTCACTGAGTGTATACAGAGGGCGGGTTAGTGGGGTAAGATGTAGACGCCAACTTGTCGCGCATGAGTAATCGACTAAAGTCACGACTTCAAACGGAAAACAGTGTCGTTTGTTGGCCGGACTAAGGCTTTAACTTTGCAAAAGTGTTTGCGTGTAGATCTTCTATATAAATAATGGACAAAATCTAAACACAAAACACATTATATGGAGGGGAAAAAAACATTTGAAAAGAATCTCAATTTATATGAAAAGACTTTAGTTTATGTCTTTATTTCATTAGCATTGGCCATAACTGCAACCGAAAGCCTTTCAACACGTCGAAAGTTCAAAAACCTTTTTAAATTTTAATCTTTTTGCACGACTCAAAGGTGCAAGGTGTTTAGTAACCTTCACTTGCAAGTTTCTTCCCAAAAGAATGCACTTCTCAAGTTGTTCAAGGTCCTTTTTTATTGTTCAACTTTATCTACTCGACTCGATGAATTAGTTAAGCCATTCAAGAAAACCAAAAGAAGAGAAGACAATTGCAAGACATTGACCATCGGAGAGAGAGTGAGAGAGAGAGATAGAGAGAGAGACATTTCTGTTGATCGATTGGCAGCTGAGGCGACTCTGCTGAAGAGATTTACTCGAAAACTCGAAACGTGCCACATGCTTATATGGTGGATTTACTACGCAACGATGCGGCCACGACAATGTTGTATGTTTTGCGGCTAATGTATGCCCAAAGTGCGCAACAGCGACAGCAACAACAACAGCAAACAGCTGTTTGTGTGTTGCACAAAATCTTATCAATGAATGCGCATCACTTGCACTTGTTTGCACTAGCTAACTAACTAAAGGCGGGCGGGGCGGCTAGGGGCAAGGTGATTCTCACCGGCAACGTAAATGGTACGGCAACGATGATGATGATGCTGCTGCTGCTGTTGCAGTTGCTGATGATGGCAACGATACTTAGTTGTATTTACGAATGCAGAGCTACAGATATAGATACATTAATGGCTTTAGCTTGGGCCTTACACAGATGCAGACGCACGCATACGCACACAATTAGCATGATTAAATCGCTTGCCGCAAATTTGCGGTTGCGTCACCTACTTAGCAACGCCGTGTCGGCTCTTGGACTCTTGGACACTTGGACGCACTCTGTTTGTGCACGGTGCGCTAAAGGATAACCCAACAATAACAACAACAACAACAACGAGAATAATATAGTGAAATGCTTCGCTACGGATATTTCCATTAAGCTAAATTAAAGTTATCGTGCGGCGGCAGCGCAGTAACACCAAGACTAACATTCTTCTACCCCTCGACCCCACCTCATGCCTCTTCGTCGTCCCTGTCCGTCCGTCAAGCTGTCCAAGCTCGTTTTCCCATTTTCCTGTTTTTTTCACCCGCCTGCGCTACGCTTGACAATCAACGAGAACATCTCTCGCTCTTCCTCTCTCCCCTTTTCTTTCCTCTCCACTCTTTGCCCACGTACAACGTGCAATTCGAAAAGTGGTTTTCATGGCATCATGGCTCAAACACAACCACCACCCTACAACACACAGCCCACAATCCACCCAACAGACAGCCCAGCCGATGTAGTAGTTGAAGTCAGAACCGAACGAAGCCGGAGCCGTAGACCGTGCCGTACCATCCTGACTGCCTGACTGCCTGCTTGACTGGATGGTTGGATGGTTGGTGGTAGGCTTTATTATGTCAGCCCAACAACAACGACGACGACGACTACGAGAGGGCGAGCGAGCGCATTTCACCCAATTTCATTATACTTGCCAACGTTTTTAGCTTTTATACGTCATGGCATATTTCACCACACACACTCTCGCATAGAATCCCACCACCACCACCACCTTTGCCACCATCATCGAACCGGACTAACCACCCTTCCCATCGCCTCCCCCTTTCGGGCCAAAGCCTGTCGTAGTTGTTAGGGTGAGCGAAGTTCGGGCTTGGGTTCGTGATTGGGTTCGTGTTTAAAAGCCGGTTTGACTTGCTCGTTTGATGCCAGTGCGCAGGGTCTTAAATGTGGGTGGTTGTTGGGTGGTATAGGTGGTTTTTGGCTGCCAGTGCTGCCAACCCATTATATTATAAGGAATATAATATTATAATAATGTCAGGCATAAAGTACGAGAGCGAGAGATGCAGAGTGTTAAAGCAGGATACATCGAGCTGGCAGGAAGGCAGGCAGGCGGACAGGAGGAACAGAAGGGGCAATACCAAACCCGTGGGCGTTGGAGCTCTAGCGGCACACACACACAAGCACAGTTTATATGTACGTGTTGTATGTGCAAAATAAGGTTATTTTATAAACAGTTCGGAGTGTTGTTAAGGGGGGAGTGGTGTCTATCTCTATCTCGCTCTTTCCCTCCCGCACTTTTCATTTGCTTGTGTTTCTGTGCATACGTATGTATGTGTGTGTGTGTGTGTGTGTGTGTGTGTGGGTGGGGGCGGCTTATGGTGGAGCTGGAGTCAACGTCGTCATAGTCATGGCTGGGCGCCCTCCTAGTGGGTGGTTATGGTTAAAGCGACAGCAACGGATAAGCTCAGCATTGATATTGTTTTTGTTGTTGCTGCTGCTGCTGCTGCCGTGCTTAACTTTATTGAATGTGAAGAAGAGAAAAACTCGACTATAGGTTTTTGTGCAGTTCGCATAGTAGCGTTAAAGCAATGGGCAACGTCAGGTTGACGATGACATGGCGCTTAAAAAGGGGAAAGAAGGATTTGAGAGCTATGTCAAAGTTTTGAACCTTGGCGCGAAGAATCAATGTGAATTTAAATGCGTTAGCGAGTTGTGGCAGCCCTGGAAATAATTTAATTAAGCACCGCAAACTAAGATAATGCCATACATATATACGACACGTATGTTGGCTTGATCAGACTTACTATTTAAGTTTGACATAGCTTTCAAACAATCGTTGTAGAGCCTCAAGAATGAACTACACGTCATAAAGTACAATCAATATTTTTTTATAGAATGAATACATCAGAAAAGTAGTATATCGCTTTAACGCGACAATATACGAACAGCTAGCTATTGTCATTTTGCGTCAGTTAGATTTCTTGATTCAAAACTAAGTCAATTTACGCGCGCTGTTCCCAAATAATAAAAATCCACCACAAGGGGCAACCTTTGGCAAATCGGCAAACATGCGAGGCCACTACATACGTACATTGACATTTTTATACATACATTTGCATGCATGATTACGAATGCTCGAGCTCACCACGATGCGATGAGGAGCATATCATTCACACAACACAACAGAGCAAAGCACCCTCCAATAAAAGTCTGACCAACCGTTTTTGCCATTCTAAGCGAAATGCACTAGAAAACGCCGTTTTCAGCTTCTTCTTCTTCTTCCTTTTGCGCTTTAAAGTGTTTTCGAAACCCAAAAGCAGCAGCAGCAACAACAGCAGAAACAACAACAGCGACAATTTGAAACAAAAATCGGAACGCAACACTGCCAAGTCAGTCGCAGTCGCCGTTGCTGTTGTCGTTGTCGTTGCCGCCATCATTTATTTTTCGTCGTCGTCGTTGTTTTTGTTGGGTCTTTTTCTGCTACGTACTACAAAATTAAACTCGAGTCTCGGAACGAACGTTCGTTCGCTCGTTTGAACGGGCAACGTTGCGATATTACGTCCCTCGCTATCAACAGCAACAGCAAAAGCAACAACAGCAGCAGCATTATATATATACACACACACACACACACAAACATGCTCACACAAAGGCAGCAGCAGCAGAGTTGTGTTGTTGTTCCATCATCATTATTTACCAGCAGCAGCGTCGCTGTCGCTGCTTTGTTGTTTTTACCCTCACTCACTCGCGCATACATACACACGCTCACTCTTCTTCTTGTGCTACTCAGCAGTTCGCCTCTCCCTTCGCTACGTCCCACACTTTATTTTTAACTGTGCGACTGTACTCGCTCGTTCGCTCTCGCTGTACGGCTGTATGCATGTATGTATGTAGAAATGTTTGTGTGTATTTTTATATGGCATTCTCTCATTCCATACTGACGCCGAGTCAGCATTGCGCGGCCCGGCTGCGATGTGGAAATTGTGTGTGGAGCGACCGACGTCAACGTTGCTGTCTTTGTTGTTGTTGCTGGCTGACTGGCCGGGCCTGGTATACACACACACACACACACATGCAAATATAAATATATACATACACACATATATATATATATACAGAAATTTTTTCCATAGTATTTTGTTGTTGTAATTTTGTGTTTACCAAGCGGGCCGTTGTGCGGCGCGGCGCGGTTTGGTGAACGTACGCCTTGATAGCTTTGAATATTGTTGTTATTTTGTTGTTTGTGGCACTGGCACGGCCGCGTTTCATAGCCGCTGTGCAATTTGCGCAGTGTACGAAAATGACGATGACGATTGTTAACGGCAATTGTCGTTTTTTTTTTTTGCTTTTGTGCTTTTGCTCTACTGTTCTCTGTGTGTGATTTTTTTCGGTCAGCCCTGGTTCGCAAGCAACGATTAGAGCACTTGCCGCTACCCGCCGATGTTGATTCGCCTTTGTCTTATCAGCTGCTCGTGATAAGCGACAGCAGCAGCAAAAAAAAACAAGAACCGTTACCTTTTCACGCTCACAGAAATTTGCATGCTGATTTATTGATATGCTGATCATTGCGTTCAGCTGTTTTGCTATTTAGTTGCTCAACTAACAGCCAGACAGACAGACAGACAGTTAGTAAAACTTGTCGGCAAGTCCTCTCCTTAGGGCTGGGTCACAGTTAGTTTCGCTAAATCAGTGGAGAAGTGACGTAAGGTTGTGGTTGTTGTTCTTGATAGTTGAGGGAGCTGTCAGATAAGAAGTTGTCGATGAGGTAGGATAGAAACTGAAGGTTACCGCTGAAAGCATTTAACAGGGGATAAACATATATTTTTAGAGGTTAAGAAAAAATGGAATCAGAGTAAAGAACCGATTAGATATCGAGACTCGAATACTTAAATGGTCATGTTATCATTCCTTTACCTCTCTACCTATATCATTCAAATATTAAAATATTTCCCAAAATCTATTTATCGATTTCTTATTAGCTCTGCCCTTTTGCCTGTTATAATAACAGGTTGATTTCAAATACATTTAAATATCCCATTTCAGTGTCCTTTATCAATCGTTATTTGTAACTCTAGGAAAAATGTCAGTTAGTTGTTGTCTTGATCGATCGCCTGATCGATCGCACAGGGAGCGCAGGTAGAGCCCGGTTGGGTACAAAAATCTCGCATCCCGAACCCTCAACCCTGCGTGCCTAATGCGCTGCATCCTTTGTGAGGATTAGTGTGTGTATGACCTTAGGTAGTTGCGGCCGTTGTAAGGTTTAGTAGGCTCTGGGTCACAGGATTTTCGAGTGCTCAGCTCATTTTTCAAGAAACGCTCTCGCATCATGTCCTTGCGCTCGGCACTCGGTCAAACAGCTGATTTCGATTTCAATTTCCGGCGGGAGTTCTTTGTTGTTCATTGCATATGTGTATGTATGTGTAAGTGTGTGTATTATATATGCAAAAGTATGAGAAGAGAATAATAAAGGAGCAACGTTTGCGGTTCATTGACCAAGACTCATGAGACTGGGGCGCCATTCTTAAACAGCAGCAGCCACCAACGCATGTGTGTGTGTGTGCCACATTGGCCACAGCTGACACACACATGTATGCGAGTAAAGTACAGACAGGGTAAACGTGCCCCTTTGCTTCAGGCCGCCCCAACTCGTTAGCCATACCATACCATAGCCTACCAATACCCCCTCCACATCCATCAGCTGAGCCTTGCAAATTTTCAATGTCACCGAATTGCGCGACGCCAACTTCTCTGCCAACGTCGCTGCTTACAAATCTTCGACACGGTACAGCACAAAAAACCAAAACACACACACACACTTATATAAAGATACACATACATAGAAATGCCGAAAAAAGCAAAAACCACCAAAGCGGCGGCCGCATTGAAAATTGCTCTAAATTCGCCAAAAACAGCTGATTTCGCTTTTGTACGCGACGCTTCCTGCAGCGCCCCAATCGACAGCGAAAACGACAGCGACATCACCAACGCCAACGCCAACGTCGACAGCGACTCCGCCATCGAGCATCCACATCGGACTCTCTCAGTCGTGTGGCGGGCGCACTTCGTGCGGCAACATGAAATGGTCGACGCAAAATATGCGCATATAACAAACTACCCAAAGTCCCCCGTCCCAAAACCAACGCAACCCAAAGCAACCCATTACATTCAACACTCACACCCCCGTAGCCAACAAAACGTTTCAACCTTGCAACACAGCTAGCCCAATCAACATCATCATCCTCTAACTTCATCATGATTTCTGCGACTGTTTTCGTATTTAGGCTAGTTTCATATGAAAACTACAAATACAGAGAAAATAAAAGCGGAAAAAAAGTAACAACAACAAACCCTTTGCTGCTTTCCCACAAAGTCATGTGCCGCTATAAGCAAATAACTGCGTACCAAACACCCATCCCATCCCATCCGATCCGATCCCACCCCCCGCACACACAAACTCTTATTGTTTGTTGTGGGTGTACAACAGCAAAGTTTTCACCCAAAGACGATGCCAACAACCAGCATGGGAAACAACATCAACATCAACAGCAACAACTCGAAATCGTCGCAGATATCAGCGCCGTCATCTTTTAACGCTACGCCCTCGCCCAACGAAGCGACCGACCACATCTCTGCGACTCCACATCCACAATGTCTCGCGTCTATAGAGAGACCGTGTCTTCAATTCAATTCATTTTTATTATGATGAGCAGTCGCTGCTATTCGCCATCACCAGTTGCTGTGCTGCCAGTTCCATGTTTGAACTCCGGTCTGGGTCTCGAAAGCGCGAAGCTGGTTTTTTCTTCTTCTTTTTTTTCTTTCATTTATGTTGTTTTTTTTTATTATGTTGCTCCAATGTGGCTGCTTCTTCTTCGTCTTCGTCTTCGTCTACGTCTTCAGCTTCATCTTCATCTTCATCATCTTTCAGTGCGCTCGTTTTTATATGTTGTTTATAAAGTTTCTTCTTCCTCTTTGCGCTTTGTGTATTTAAATTGCTTGTGAGATCGGCAGCTCAAAGCCAGCCCAAGACTCAAGACTCTGAGCCAAAGCTAAAGCCAGCGAACGAACCGAAGTCGCTTTTAGAGCTGGCCCACAGTTTGGCTTTGTCGAAAGCTGAAACTTGGGGTTTTTTTTTTTTGTTTGTTACGTTTCGTTTTGTATTTGTATTCGTATTCGTTTTCGCTGCTATCGCACGTTGTTTCAACTGAAGAATTCAAAGTGGCTACAAAAAAAAAAAGACAGCGCCAGAGACAGAGTTTGAGTCGGGCCCAGACCCCTGAACACTGGCAGGCAAAAGCAAGCATTCAGGCAGTCGAGTCAACCAGCCAAACAGCGACCGACTTTAATGCTGAAGTCGACTTTTGAGCTGTGCCAAGCGAGGCCGACACAGTGGAGCCAAACTGATTTTGAAGTAGTTACAGAATAAGCATAAATAATAAAAGTTTGGGACATTTTTGATGATTAAAACACAAACGGGAAAAAAGATATTGAGTCGCGTTTGATGATAAAATTAAACACAAATGGGATAAAAGCTATTTCAAAATAATGTTTATGTCATATCTAAGTGTTATATTTAAAAAAATACCTAAGATCAATTTACTTGTTCTTGACTTGTTGGAAATGAGGATTTCCTAAGCAAGAAATCATTACATCTGATCATTAAAGGTATAGATAGATAAGTTTTGATAACTAAGATCAACATTCTTGACTTGTTAGAAGTAATAGAAGATATTTTAAGCAATAAGTCCTTACATACAACATTGCTAAGATGAAAACGTTGTTTGCTTCACATTTATTTCGTTAGCTTAATATAATCTGCACAGTCTTTGATTAAACTTACTTCTTGACATTCCGTGCACATTTCTAATTGCTTTTGCACCACTGTGCCGCAAAGCGGACGTCGCAACGTTTTAACTGTGTGTTGCCTGCCTGGCTCTGAGACTCTGGGGCTCTCGGCTTGGATTTGGCTTTCGGGCAAACGAAACGAAACGTTGTTGTTGCTGTTGTTGTTGTTGTTGATATTGTTGACGATGACTGGCTCTCAGGTTGGTTGGCTTTGTTGGATGGTCGTTCGTTCGGTCGGTCGGTTGGTTGGTCGTTTGGTCGGTCGGTCGTTCATTTGGTTCGTTTGTATGGTCGCTTGGGTTGGCTCATAACCTGAAACTTGAATGTTGTGGAATTTGAAGGTAGCGACGAACAACGACATCAACAACAACAACAGCAGCGACGATGTTGCTGTTGCAGCATTAACAACTGCAGCGCTGCGTGCGAGCTTTCGAGTCTCAGCCTCAGCCGTCAATTTGGAGCCAGTTGGCGTCGCCAACGTCGTCGCCAGAGCCAGCTGAAACGAGTTGTTGCTGGCGAAGCGTAAAGTAAAAAAAAAACAAAACAACACAAAAATACATACTATAAAAAAATATATATAAAAAAAAAAAATAAACCAACAACAACAACCAACGCGAACGCAAACGCAAACGCTTGACGGGGCTGCCTGACTGCCGGACTGGCTTTTGTGAGTGCCCCGTACTAGTTGTTGGTTTGACTCTTGCTGTGGCTTGGAACTGGCTGGCTGATGGGCCGACTGAGCTGATTGATGCTGGTGTGGCAATAAAATTCAACTGGCAACAACAGTCGCAGTTGCAATATCAGTGAACGCAGCTCAAATCATGTTGATGCTCTTCTAGCAGCAGCATTAAAGATGACTTTCGGCCGTGTTTGATTGTTGGCCAGCAGTTGTTGCTGTCGCTTATAATGATAGCAACACTTTTCTTACAACTCACACAAAACCCAACAACAACAATAACAATTTCTCCGCACGCTGTTGCTGTTGTAACAACATTTGATTTGTTTTTTTTTTTTGTCTTTCTTTTGAACGCAAAATTAGTATAGAAAGTTATTTTGTATGTTGTTTTTCTGGCGGTTTGTGATTTCCGTTTGTAAGCTTTGCAGCTTTCGAGCTTTTTTAATGTGAATGCAGTCAGCTTTCGTAGACACACACAGCGTATGCGCAATGCGCTTTTTGTTTTAAAACAAAATATTCCACATACGCTGTGTGCGCCAGCGCCAAACTCGCAAACAATGAGCAATGAGCACCGATGAATTCAAGCGATGATGATAAGCAAAGTTGCCGTTAACATATATGACACACACACACACACCCACAACTCATACTACTCACACAGCTCACACAGCTCACAAAGAACGAACGGACCGAAAAAGATCGACGAACAAACGAACGATGACAAAGATTACGAGCGATCAGTTTTGTTACTTTTTGGGTTCGCCTCAAGATGCATTCAATGCTGTTGGTTAGTCATGAGTCTAGACTCGAGACTGCCAGCCCCTATGCTTGCCATAATGTTGCCGAAATATATACAGCTGCAGACAACGAGGGATGAAATTCGACGACGATGCGAAGCGATTCCACTGCGAAGCAACTAAACCGAACCAAACCAAACCAAACCAAACCGAACCGAACGAACTGAGTTAAGCGGGGCGGGTTGGCGGGCACACAGACAGGGCAGGCAAACAAGCAAGCAGGGTCTGGGAAAAAGGGCAAGGAAAATGTGAAACACATGCGACGACGTCGACCTCGATGACGATAACAAAAAAAAAAAAAAAAAGCTGAAATGAAATGAATAACAAAATGAGAAAAAAAAGAACTGCAAACGAAAATGAAACGAAACGAAAACTCACCCCGATGCGTTTCTGCTGCTGTTGCTGGCTCGTATTCCCCCTTTTTTGAATGCAGAAATATGCGAGCATATGGCAACCCTTATAAGTATGACAAAGGCAGCATGGAACATACACACACACACACACACACACACACACACACACACAGTACACACATCTGTGATGTTCGGAGAAAAAAATCTTTGTTTAGCGGGGCTGACACAAAGTTGTTGAGTTGGTTTATAAAGAGGGTGGCAACACTGTTCAACAGTCGTTAAAGAAATATCACTAGAAAAGTTTGTTTTTAAATTATGATCAGTACTGTTTAGGTTATAGTATATATATATATTTGTATTATATAATGATATAATGCAAATGTTAAGTAGTCAAAGAATAACTGATCAATTGGCTTAAGATATTATCTTTAAAGATTATTCCTATATATACAACTAAGTTACAGATTTGTTCAGAATTAAGAAGGCTTGAAGAAAGTTGCGAGCTTTTTTTAGATTATTTTTCAATCATATATCTTAATCCCCATTGAAGATCGTTTGCAGTTTATATTCTGATCTAAAATGGATCTAAATTTTGAAATGAAATGAAATGGAACGCTTGTGGCAGTCAGCAGTGTGGCATTCATTGTTGAATATGTTTTTGAAAACTCATGAAAATACGTCCCCCAAAAATAGTTTCGAGAAAACTCACTCACAAATGTGCGGAAGTGATGAACGAACGCAATGCGAAGACATTGAAGGCAGCCCGCGCCCCACTGTACGACGAGTCCCACGCTCAACACTGAACGCTGCTGCACCACCACCACCGCCACCACCATCACCATCACTATGGCTGCTTCTGTTGCCGCTTCCCTTCCCTTGCCTTCCCTTGCTGCTTTGTCTCTGTTTGCGGCTGCTGGCTGCCTTTGGCTCTTGTCTCTTGTTGTTGCCTTTGTGTGTGTGTGTGTGTGTGTGTTTTATTTTAAGAAGATTTCGAGCAAGCAAACGCTGATGAGCAATGCCAGCCAGCCAGCCAGCCAGCCAAGCATCCAGCCAGCCAGTTGGTTTGTTAGCGAGGGTGGCTGCCCGACTGACTGGCTTGTCGTTGTGCCTCTCCATTTTCATTATGTTGCAGCAATGTAAGTGGTGGTGGTGGTGCTGCTGGCTGGATTTTGCTAGCTGTTGGGTGTGGGTTGTTCTTCTTGTTGTCGTTTGGCTGCCGCCTGACTTCCATTTTCTTGATAAGTATTTATTTTTTTTTTTGTGCCCTTTGTCGTTGTCCTGGCCCCGGCACGTAGACAGGCGCCTGACATTGGCTGGAGGTGGCTTGGGTGGTTTGGTTTGCACATTGGCTGCTGCCCTTGCTGCTCCTTTGTGCAGTGCCTTACAATTTATGAGACAAGATTCAAATGCTTGTTATACGCAGTGACTAACAACTCATGGGGTATATTGAACTAACAATTGTTATCGGGGCACGATTAAGGAAAGTTCATTATTCATTCAAGCTTCATGGCTCGCCAATTTGACAGGATATCGCTTAGTCGGTTTTTTTACTTGTTTTTTGTTAGCAATCAATCTAATGTGAACGATTTCACTTTTCGTTCTGTTTTGCAGGTTAATTCAGCAATGGGTCTTCAAGCAACAGCCGCTACAAAGCGGAAGCATGAGCTGACCTTTGACAGCAAGGATGCCAACACCACCTACACCGGCAACTGTGCACCGCCGCCTGTTAAGGCCAACAAATGGGCCGTTAACAACAACAACTACCTGGAATCGCTCGAGGAGCAGCAACAGCAACAGCAGCAGCTGCAGCAGCAGCAACAAAAGACGATGACGACGACGACGATGGAAAACCAAACCGAGTCGAACAACAACAATGTGGAGATTGTGAAATCAGCGCATAGTATTATTAGCAACGGTGATGAAGTTACTACCACCAACATCAGCAGCAACAACAACAAGAGTGCCGCAGAAGTGCCACTGCCGCCGACAGCCAGCGGTGCGATACCCGAGGATAGCATTGCCAAACTGGAGGTGGTTGCGGCGGTGCCCTGCGAGCCCTGGTCAACGGCTGCATCGCCAGTCGCGCCGGTCAGTAGCAGCAGCAATGAGCCGGTTGATTGCATCTCTAAGCTGCAGGCAGTAGCTGTGCCCAGCGATCCCTGGGGCAGCATTGCCACTAGATCCACGTTGGCAACAACGTTACTCAGTGCGGATGAACTGGACGACGATGACGATGACTTTGAGGATGATTACGAGGAGGAGGAGAGCATTATACCCACCTATTGTCCTATGCGCTATCATCCGTTTGCACAGCAGCAGCAACAGCAGCAACAACAGCAACAACAGCAACAACAGCAACAACAGCAGCAGCAGCAGCAACAGCAGCAGCAGCAACAGCAACAACATCAACAACAAGCCGCAGCAGCAGCAGCAGCGGCTGCAGCAGCGCAGCAACAGCGAAGCTATGCGCCACCCGGCTATGGCAGCCGACCCGCCTACTACTCGGAACCATTTCCCCAGCAGAATTGCTCGCGTACCGGCAGTCCGCAGCACATGACGCCACGCGGCTTTGCACCGCCACAGTGGACAACGAATCCGGGATCGGCGGCTGGCCCAGTCGTTGCCGGCGCTGGTTCAGGTGGAGCAGCGGCAGCGCCAAGCGCCGCCCAACAACAACAACAGCAGCAGCAGCAGTTCTATGAGAATGGCGGTGGAGTTGTCTATGCCCAGCCGGCGCCTCAGCAGACCATTCGCTGTGCGGAGAATGGCAAATCCTATCTGGATCTCGGCTGCAGCAGTGCTGCCGCCAGCAATGCAACAACGCCAGCGACATCGCTGCCCGTGGGCAGCAGTGGAAACGCTGCACCAGCGCCGCCACCATTTGTAGCGCTGCCCCTGCACGGCATGCCACTGAAGCGTTGCTGCGACGGACGCGGAGGTTGGTGCAGCGCGAATCGAAGCTGCTACAAGGACACGCGACTTAAGATACGTAATCTGTCCATGTTCAAGCTATCACGGTTCCGCCAGGTGTCGGAGCAATCGCTCTATCGCTCTGTGCTCATCTGCAACACTTTGAAGCGCATCGATCGCGAGATCGAAACGGAGGCCAAGGAGCTGCATCAGGCGGCGCAGCAGCATCATCAGCAGGCGGCAGCCGCGGCCGCAGCAGCTGCTGCCCAGGCAGCGCAATATCATCCAGCCTATCAGCAACAGCAGCAGCAACAACAACAGCAGCAACAGCAATCTTCGCCTGCGCCGCTACATCATGCACAGCAACAGCAGCAGCAGGATTATGCGCCTGTGTTAAACTGCGCACGTTTGGCCAACATGGAACACTATCAGCAGCTGGCGCAGGCGCCCAGCTTTCAGCCCCAAGCGCCACTTGGCTATCACGAACGTTTAGAGGCCCCGCCACCGCCGCCTTACAGAACGACAGCAACAGCTCAAGTGATTGCCTCACCTCCTGGCGTCTTTCAGGCGCAGCCGGCGCATGTTGGTGCTACGACGGCGACAGCGAATAGCAATTGTGATACGTCTGTTGGCACCACGCTGCATCCTTACGATCACTATCCCTTCCGGGAGTCGCAGTCCGGCCGTGCAACACCTTTTCCCACCACCTGCCAGACAACAATAGCAGCAGCAGCACCCACTACAGCTGCACCACCAGCAACAGCAGCTGCACCGCAGGCAGCGCAAGCAGCAGTTGCAGCTGCAACGCCAACGCCATCCAGCATCGCGGCAGTCAGTAACAGCAATAGCAATAGCACTGCAGCAGCAGCAACACCAGCAGCAACAGTTGCTCAGACACTCAGCAACTGCACAAGCAGTAGTTCCAGTTCCAGTTCCGCCTCAAGCGTTGTCAGTGCCTGTGATTCAAGTGACTCCGGCTATGCCGATGATGATTCAACGCGCTCCATCAACTGGAGTTCGGTGCTCAGCCTCAGTTCCCAGTCGGCTCTTGATCCGCTAAACAACAACGATCTGTTCAACATACTGCCTGCAGCTGCCACGCCCACAGCGGTGCCCGTATGCATAGCAAACAGTAGCAGCAGCAGTAACAGCGGCTCAACTCTTGCCTTCAGCGGCAGCTTCACAACTGTGCAGGCCAGCGCCAGTCACAGCAACAGCAGCAGCAACAACTCCTCCTCGTCCTCGTCCTCGTCGTCGACAACAGCAACCTTCACCACTCTGTCCACAATTTCATCTGCGACACATTCGCTGACGTCATCCTATGTGAGCAGCATCAGTTCGAGTGTCTCAGCGGGCGCACATACGTGGGAGTACGGCTTCCTGGACATGGAGTTCGGATTGGGCTCCGAGTTTACGGAACTGGTGCCCAGCTGCAAGCTCAGCTCCGACGAGCTTTTCAAGAGCGGCCTCAGTGGTCCAGTGGCTAGCGCCAACGAGCTGGAGCAGCCCGCCCACATCATGGTTGGCAGTTAGTATCCGCTGTTAGCGTTTGAATGCCATGTTGATTGCCGCGCCAGCTGCCGTCGGGATTAATCGTGCTGGTCACGCTCGTCCAAATGCGGCTAACACCGAATTCCAAGCAGTATTCAAAATATGTAAAGAATTATGTACATATATGAAATGAAATGATATGATATGATGAGAAAGAAACTGTAAACATAATTTCCAATTATGCTCAGGTTGTGAACGTGCATGTTGCGCCCATCACCCCCCCCCCCCCCCCCTGTTTACCTCTTATTAACTAAACACACCACAACCATTTAATCCTAAAACACAAGCAATCGCCGCTAGTGGCCGGCACACACATTAAATGCAATTGTATTGATAAAACTATGAGAAGAAATGATATGACAAAACTATTAGCAGAATTCTTAAGTGTATATAATGTATAATGTAAAATCTCTAATCTAAAGCAAAAACAACAACCCTTAGCACCTAAGTTTGAAAGCAAAAACGAAATGTTTAATGTATCTATATTAGCGCGTATGGCATGTAACTTCAGCTTTGTTAGTTGCAATTGTTGCAGTTTTTCGATTAAAACAGGAAAAAAACAAAACGTTTCAAGATCAACAACACAACAATAACATTAGAACAAGATCAATTATTGCAGAAAAAAATCAACAAAAACCTGAAAAATTGAATTAAAAGCAAAAAATTAAAACACAATCGAAAAACGTTTACTATATTGTAGCCATAAGTATTATTATTTATATACAAAACAAAACAAAAAAACAAACGGATAATTGAAAGAACAACTTAAAACAAAGTTTTAAAGAAAAAAAAATTTTAAAATACAAAAAAAAATTTTTGAAAAACAAAAAAAATACAAAATCAAGCAAATATAAAATAATTTGTTTTAAAAAAATTACAACATGCATATTTAATGGGGTGTTTTATTTGGTATAGGTGCAGAAACAGGCTAAGAGCTTAGCAATAAACTTTTCCAAATGACAGTGAACACAACTTCACTTTCAATCTAAAACCAAAGACTATTGAAGTACTTCACGGCTTATGTCTCTGCTATTTCTGTTCCCATATGCTGTAAATAAAAAGCGACATCTATGACACAAGTATTCCGAAAAAGCCAAAATTTGAGTACTTATAATTGGTTAATAACCTGACTAAGTTTACTACTCGTTAAATTTGGATAGGTTTTTTCGTTAGTTAATTTTGTTTGTCTTAGTTAGCTTCAAAACCAATAAGCAAAGACTTGAATCAAGATAAATGTTTACAAATCGATGCATTTTTTTTCGGCGTGAAATGGTTTCATTTCATTTAGAGCATTAAATTCGGTTAACCAATTTCTCCACTGTCTTGAAATACAAATGAAAAAAGCTTAGAGCATCTCTTACAACGTATAAAGCTTTTCTAACAATACTGCACACAAAAATTTGAATTTGCGAAATGTTTTATTACAGGTTGTCAGAATTTAAATTGTGCTGTTAAGCCAGCTGATTTCAATTCTGCAAAACTCAAAAAAAACTTTTAAGAAATTCGGTTGGCAGCTCCGAACAGTGTTTACGCTCGATTGGCAGCTTGGTCACCTGTTGAACACCTGTTATTAGTTTATCTTCCTCTTTGGTCGCATGCGGGCGTGTCGCGGGCGTCGATTCAAGTTGCGTCGGCGGCATTGTTTATAAAATCAGTTCATAAAGTAACGTTCGCGTGTGTTTGTGTTGAAGTTCTTCCGCGCAAGCTGTGTGTGTGTTTCAAAATGCCGCGATATACAAATTACAGCTAATAAATGTTGAGATCGTGCAATAGCAAAGGTAAAAGGCAAAATTTAAAAGAGTACACAAGTTGAAGTTCTGCAGAAGCAACAGCAGCGGAGCAGGCGACGGCGTAGGCTGTAAAAATAGTTGTTTATCTGGTTTTTGTGTTTGCTTCTGGATGGAGAGGCTGCGTATCCGTTTGCACGTGTGTGAGTGTGATTGTGTGAAGCAACAATTTAATTGCAAACCAAAACAGTTCAATTACAAACAATTACAAGTATGCAATTTGCTTTGAATTGCATTTGCTGTTGGAGGTGTAATTAAATATTTCAGTTGCCAATGTAATCAAACTCAAACACAAACAAATAAATACATGCAAACATGCACTTGTACACATAAAAGAGTTAAACACAAAATCACATACACACTAACATACATGTATGTACTCCATACTAAGCAAAGGCGATCGCAGCAATAACAACATCCAGCAATAAAAAAATGTTTGAGAGGAAAATAGAAGCATAAATGGCGTAATCGTAATCTTTGTGCCCTCTTTTTAATGATTCAATTAAAAGCGCAAATTGCAGACCAGAAATTCAATTTAGTCGCTAGCTGCTCTTGTGTGGGCTGCCGACGGCAACTACAACGCCAGCGGCGTCGTTGACATTGAGGTAGCAGAGGCCAACGCGTCGCTGACGGCTGCCTTTGCTGCTGCTGCATATATATATATATATATATGAACATACAAACAAACATACATGTACAAATGTACGTGCGTCGCGTGCCTTTTTGTTGTTACTGTTCTTTGGCCCTTCGTTGCGGGACAACACATGAAAATTGTATTTTTCATTTGTTTATTTTTATGAAGCTTCATTTGTTTAAAAAAGATATGTTTGTTATTGTACGTGTATAAGTGCAAATATGGAGTAAAAATGATTTAATTGTTAAAATATTTGTTGTGACTGTGTGTTTGTGTGCGTGTTTGCCCTTCAGTCAAAATAACGGCACTTTATTGCAGCAAAAGAAACAACTTAAAGAACATAGGGAGAAGCGTGCAGAGACAGCAAACCAAGTGCCGTCACCTTTTTCCCAGCGTATAAAATAATAAAAAAAAACAACAAGCGACGCCGGCATTGGCACTACAGCGAAAAACAGCAAAAGCAACTTAAAACACAACAACAACAACAGTAATAGCAACGCGGCGGTCACATTCCAAGCGACAGCGGCCCCCAAAGCTCAAGTCAGCCGTCAAGTCGAGCTCTCTCGCTCTGGCACGTACACGTTTACACACACATACAGCGGCTGCAGCATCAGTGGGTAAGTTAACTACGTCAACGTAAATTTTCTGCTTCTGCTTCGTTTTCTTCTTTCTTTCTTCAGTTATTTGCACCTTCCTTAGTTTCCCGCACATTCCATATGTTGTTTTTGTTTCAGTTACGCCTGCCGTCGCGACAGCCCATGTAAAGAGATTTTTGCGTAGAAATTACATATTGTTTCATTTTTACATCTATCCTCATGTGTATGTACATACTTCGTTTTGTTTTTTATTAAGTTGTGTTTTGTTTTTATGATTCGTTTCTCCTATTTCCTTTAGGGTGTTGGTTTTCGTTCATCAAAGTGCGCAAAAAAACAAAACCATGCCAACCCTAATTATGCTAAATATAAATATGTATTGGCCCTAATACGATGCACACCGAGTAATTTGCGGGCTAAGTGGGCTTTTGGGTAATGAGAGTTGGGATGCGTTACGTGAAACAGCTAAAAGATTTATGGGAGGTTGCCATGAAAATTGGCACACTTGGTGCAAACACGTAATTCGAAACTTGCAATTCCAAATTGGCTCGTTGAGTATTAACGTTTTAGCCTACTTTTTAAGTGATATGGTGATAATATGATGTGTTAATTTTGGTATTAAAAAGATTTCATTTGAAGAAAAATTGTATATTTTTAACAAACCAACAAATTTTTGTTTTAAGTATAACTTCTTATAAGCTACAATTTCGGGGTCATGGCCAGTTCTATACATTTCCAAGATGTGATTGATAAATTGAATCATTCATGGTATACAATTTTAAAAGACTTTCAGATTTTGTTTTGCTTTTGTTTGTGATTGTTAAATGTGAAATCACTTAAAATTAATTGTTCAAGGCCTTTATATTTTCATTTTCATTTTCATTTCGTACGCACAATTAATTATTTTTTTTG
The DNA here is from genome assembly GCA_035044605.1 of Scaptomyza cyrtandrae. Taxonomy (NCBI): domain Eukaryota; kingdom Metazoa; phylum Arthropoda; class Insecta; order Diptera; family Drosophilidae; genus Scaptomyza; species Scaptomyza cyrtandrae. Next base: position 12,462,137 of record JAWNNS010000640.1, read on the forward strand.
TGATCATTTGTTCGTTAAATGGTCATTAAACACAAATAAAATGAGCGGCAAGAGAGGTAGAGAAATAAATATACACTGATCGATGGCATTGAACTTTGTCACTTTGTTAACTTTTCAATTGTTCTGCAAGTTCAATGTTAACTTAAAGATGGGTCACAAAAAAAAAAAAAATAGTGTTATGCAATTGAAGGAAAACAATTAAATTTTCGGTACAATAATCTTTTAGCAATTAAAAAATACATTATTATTTTTTATGTAAGTTGTTTTGGCAGTTTTATTTCATGGAAGGTTTTAAAGTAATCGAAAATGTAGAATTAAAATAATTGACTTCTTAGAAAATAAATCGTATTATAATTTGTTATTTGTGAACAATGCAATAAATTTAAATTTCTTTAGGAAGGAATTAGTTATAATTATATAATTAGTAATTATAAAGCTTTCCGTTCAAAACGAAAAACAAAACGAGTGTTTTTATTATAAAGATAAAATCACTTTTCAATTCGGGCAGTTAGCCTCGCTCCAAATCTGCTTTCAGTGAACTCGTTTGCTGGCGCATTTTCATTTGGGGTTTGGGGCCAGACACACGCCTGCCGCAAAGAAAAGCGTTAAGCTGCACAAAATCAACTTCCTTCTTGGCTTTCTTCCTGCCGCGGCTGAATGGTCGCCTGGTCGGCTGGTTTGGTTGGAGGATTGCCTGACTGCCTGACCGCCTGACTGGCTTCTGGTGGGCAAAACGTAATCCACCGGAGCCGCCTCTTTCGACCAGAACTTTTGGGCAATCCCAGACGGTGCTGCCCGAAAACTTTGAGCGCATTTCGAGCCTCAAACATAAACTTGTCTACGAGGCCCCATCGAACAATACAAAATGAATGGCACAAGCAGATGTGGAGGAGGTGGAGGACGCCGAGGAGGTGTGGCACCTAGAACTTTAGCTCACAAGCAAAACAGTTAATTTCCAAAACTGTGCAAAAGTACCCCAAAAAAGTGTGTCTGTGTGTGTGTGTGTATTGAAGGGTGGGGGGGGGGGGGGGGGGCTTTGCTTCGTGGTCAGACTTGATTTGATACACCGCAACTAGTTCGAAACCTACAGTTTGGCCATTACACAAAATGCATTTGGGAGTCAAGCTAACTCGACTGGACTGGACTGGACAGGTTTTTGGCCTGTTGGGCGATTTTTAGACTCGACGTCCGGCAAAAGAACTAGTACTACTACTACTACTACTACCACAACAACAACAGAAACTACAACAATACGAGCAGCTGTGCTAGAGACTCGATGGACAAAAGGCCAGTGTTAGCCGTTAAAACTATAAAACTTGTTTCTATCTAAACATGGGGAGCCACGTTCGGAACCACTGTTGCGACTCAGCTCGTCCCCGTTGCTCTCCCCCCTCTATTTATGTTTGTGTATCTGTGTTTATATAAAATACTCGCCTTGTTGCAAGCTAGCCTGAAATATCTTCCGGCTCCGAGCAGCAACATCGACAACGACAACAACAATAACAATACAAACAACAACAACCAGCCAGTTGTCGGCCGCAGTTCCGTCGACAGCTTTTCGGAGATTTTCTATTGTTAAGAAGGCGGTTCCCAAAAAAGCCGCCAGCCTCGCTTCGCGTTGCGTCGCGTCGCGTTTGTTTGTTGTTTTTTCTATTTTTCTTGTTATTTTTTGCCTTTGGTTTCTCGCCGCTCGCATTTTTCCCATTGTCTGTTGTGATTTTGAAAATTACGAAATTCTCTAGTGAAATAAATAGAGCTGGGCCAAATAAGAAGTGTAAGTGGTGGGCTTGCACAGATATGGATCTATTGTAGTTTTTGCAATAAAATATATTGGTATGCAGGTTTCGAAAATTTAACGACTGACTTTTTCGATCGCACGCAATGATAGTGGCTTACTTGGTTGAAAATAGTTCAGTAAAATTGTGTGTTAATGGTTTTAAAGTAGTTGAAAATATGTTGTAAAGGGGGGGGGGGGGGGGGTGTGTGTGTGTGGGGGTATGGTCTTGACACTCAGGTTATCGTACTGAATCTAACTTAGATGTTGAGCTGTGGACTTAACTTTGTTTGCTCTTAAAATTTTCATGCCAAGAAACTTTGTTTGCCTTTTTTTCAGACTTTTGTAAGTCGGTGTCCACGGTATCCCAAAAACAGCTGATCCGATCCGATTTCTTTTGATCAATACCTTTTTTTTAGTCAAATTTTACGCAGGCTTTAAGATTTTATTTATTTTTTATTTTTTGTTGATTTTACAGCTATAATTGTAGCCAATTTTATGGTAAAAATCGAACTTTTGACTTTACCACAGTCAAAAATGAAAAACAAGTAAAAAGGCTCTAGTCGAGAAATCCCGACTAGACGATACTGCACACTTGACTTAAATTGAATGTTCCATATATCACCGAAGGTTCTCAACTGCACAAAAATGACATAACCACAAAAATGTTATAGCCGTTCAAGTTTCTCTCATAAACCATACCAAATAAAATTCTCAAACCATTTCTCTTTTTAAATTTTGACGGCATTCTACATACACATTCGTGTTTTGCACTTATTTTTGTCAGTTTCCTTTTATCTGTGGTATCAATTAAACGCATCTGCTGCTCATGGCACACAAATCAACAAAACCGCAAGTTACAAACTAACTACTAACAGACCCACTACATAGTTATCCACTCTTTTAGTACGGTTTTTTTTTAGTATTGTTTTTTTGAATTGTTGATTTTTTTCTTTTGTCTGGCCACCATTTGGCAATTGTTTTGCAAGATATTCGCTTTGCACTGCCATCCAGGCAGCATCAAATGCTTAATGGCCAAAACTGAAGCTAAGAGTGAGAGTTGGAGTAGCTAATGGATCTAAATTGTGAAGAGGCGGGGGTGGCGCACAAATTGCCGGCAGCGCATCAGCTGCACACACTAAATTTTTAATCAAGCATCTAGCAGCCCGTTTCTGTATCCGTACCCAGCAACTAGCTTCAAGCAGCTGTGATTCCGCTGCAGGAGCTTTTGTAGCTGCCGCTGCTCCTGATGCTGCTGTAAGCGCAAAAAATGCAATCAACGTCAAATGCGCTTCGAAACTTTGCGCAAAATAATAGAAAACCCATTAATTTCACTTCTCGTCGAAGAAGATAATGATAAAGCGCAGCAAGGCACGGCAAGACAGCACAAAAAAAAAAAAGAAAGAAGAGAATCGCTTAGACAGCTGGGGCGTGGCACATGGTCACTAAAAAGGGAGAGTGTGTGTGCTCAAGTAATTTTTAATTATGCGCATAACGTGCAGAAAGTCTGATGCCAGGAGCTACGCATTAATGCGCTTATTGGCAACACTAAACGCATCGCATCCGGACCCAAAAAGTCAATTCCAATTACCATTATGGAGATGGCTCATAGGACAACATTAATGCATTTTTGAGTAACAGCATAGAAACAAGAAGAAAAAAAAACCCGGGTAACACCAAAACCATTACCATAGTAAAGTTTTCAAACGATGTCAAATAACAGCATTAGTTTGACTTCAATATCAAAATCAACTATTTGTTTCCCTGTTGTTACTTGAAAATATGTTTGTTTAGCATCTTTGGCTCGACCCTATAAAAAAGCTGCTAAGAGTCCTCCTTTTTTTTTAGAACAGCAAACTAAATCCTATTATTTTTAGTAAACTCCACTTACATTTAAATTTAAATTGTGTAAATTTTCTGATTGCTGACAATTCTATTATACCCCATTTACTTTGTGTTAATGGGTATTTACAATGAAGTTTTCCGCTGGGACATAGGGTAAAGCTTTTCCATTATCGTCGTACTTATGCCCGAAAATTGCAAAACTTCTCTGGTGTTCTAAAAACCCTTTTCATTAGTAACAACCGCTAATTTCACTTTGTGGTTTCCAAACATGTCGCATCAGAGAGGAGTCTCACATCCACACGGAAACAACAAGTTTGTAACTTAATTTCAAGTTAACAAAATAAAAACCAAAAAAAAAATATAAGCAATTATCTGAGGGTACTTTAAAAGTTGTACAATATAACCTAAAAATTAAAACAATTTATACAATTTAATTGATTGTGCATTTTTTTTTTAAAACCAAAAATTTGATATTTATATTTCAAGCAGATATTGTGTAGAATAAAAAGATGAAATGTTATTTAAAACGAGTTTTAAGCCACAGCAGAAATTTAATAATAAAAGTGAAGAAAAAATATTTTAAAATATATACTATACTATTTAAACTTCCAATCTCTAAATGTCATAAACAGTTATGTTTATATGTTTGCATTTCTTTATCAAAATAAATATATGTATGCTTGCATAGCTTATTAACAGCAAGTAAATAAACACACAATTGAGTGGGTTGGCGACTTGATTTATATATATATATATATATATATAAAGTATTTATGAGTGACAACGGTTACGAAACTGAGTTGGGTTGGGTGACGAAACTGAGCTGGGTTCCTAGTTGGGTGAGGCTTACTGACCGCTGGCTACAAGCAACTGACCTCTGTTGAAAAAGTTAAAAAGTTTAGCTTAGGCAAGGCGTAATGCAATAAGCAACTTTTATTATGTACATTGTTGTATAACTGCATTAAACTTGTCAAATGAAGTCGCTTTTGAAGTTAGATTGCTTGCAACAAGGTCGTGACATGGCAAGGGATACAAACAAATCGCTTTGGGACACTACATGAACTGTCCCCCTGACTCTGTTATTCTCTCTCTTTTAGAGAATCTGCGGATTAGTCGAAAGTCCTGTGATGTTTTCCTGTGATCTTTTCCTGTGAGATACTGTTGAAAAGTAATTACAATTGCAAGCCGGAGGCGTAGACACACAAACGAGTCCAGCCCAGCGTAGGGGCTGGCTTATGTCTAAAAAGTGCCTGCGGATAGTTTGAAAAGTTGCCGGAAATTGAGAGCAAAATGTTGGCAAACTAGTGTATGCTAATGAATATTGATTTATTTATGAACTAAATAAACCATAAATGAAACTTTTTCTATAGGTGGATAAACTTTTAAATGAACGAACATATTAAATTTGATAAAATTAAGTGAATAAATCTTTTATATGTTTATTTAATATGCCATGTACAGTAATTAAAGAATCTAGTGACTAGAAACTTATTTTTCTTTTAAATAAAATTTGCTTTTTAAGCAAAACTTTTACAAGGTTTAACTGAAATATTTAGTGCAGTTATTAGTCGACCCTCAAGTTGAATTCAAAGGTCGTTAAAACTTAATTCAGACCTGTTGAATGAATGTGGTTTGCAATTGGTTTTAGTATTTGCATCCATTTTTGTCTTACCAGAAAATGTTGGTTGGGCAAATAGAAAAACTGAATAAAAGTCATAATAAGAACATGAATAAAATCTTCGTTAAAATATGCTCATTGAAGGTATGCTTTAAAGGTAACTCATTAGAGATTGTCATTAGAACATTCATCTCAAAGTTATCCCAACAGCCCTTTGCAAGTAATTTGTCCCTACTATTCCACTAATCGCCATCATCGTCGCGAGGGTGACTAACAAAGCAATAAGATCTATGGATACACCAACAGCAACACCAACACCGTTAAGTTGAGTTTGTTAAGTAAACGGCGCTGAGCCCGGGAATCTCCCGGAGGGCAGCATATTCATTAAGAAAGCGGAACACATACCCATAAACACCATATACACACCTACAACAACACACACTCAAACCCACATCAGCGAGGAGCACATCCTGCTCAGGCATTCCCTTACTTCTTGTTGTTTCTGATATTACTGTTGTTGTTGTTGTTATTGTTGTTGCTGTTATGCTGGTAACCAACTTATGGGTCACTTGCCCAAGAAATATCCCAAGTTTGCGCAACAGACATCAAATTGTTCTTGTTGTAGAAGTTAAAGTTTCCTGTCTAGCTGCAGGGGCTGTATATGGGTCTGGGTCCGCTTGAGTCTCAAGTGGAGGTCACTAATGAGCACAGCGCATCGTCGTCGTCGTCGTTGTCCTGGCACAATCCGTTTAATTAAAAGCGTCCAAGGTGTAAACTAGCAAATTGTTTGATCCCATTCACTCAGCTAACCATTCACTCAACTAACCATTCGCTCAACTTGAATGAAGGCTAACAGCTAGCAGCCTCTCCTCCCTTTTGACATGCCTCATCACTATTGCGTTGTAATAAAAAAAAATGTCTGTGTCCTTCGTTTTACGCTTTTTTACGCTGCTTGCTCAGCATAATAAAATGTTAAAGTTTACTTGTGCTCAGCATTTTTGCACTTCTTATTTTCCCTTTTTACTTGTTTTTTGTTGCCATGTATTTGCCTGGCGGTAATACTTCTCAGTCGGCCAGTTGCTCTACTTACCAGCAACCGTAACCTGATAACAGAAAACTCTGAAATCCGGTTATTCTAAGCATGTCGAATTTGACATGCGCTTGAAGACAAAAAGTTGAAAGTTTATTCTTAATGCAAATCCTATCATTAGAAAACGCAAAAAAAAAAAAAAATGAGAAGCAAATCAAAAGTTTAAAATTGCTTTTCCTTCCCGTTTGTTGCAGGTAAAAGCAAAGAATACATTGGCATGTTGTGAAAAACAAATAAATTACATAATTCAAAATACTCTTTCTTAAAATATGTAAAAAATATTTCCATTTGCTTATCTTAGCAAAGTGCATGACAGAAAAATATGTGTTTTTTTTTAGCGACTCTTCGCTTTGTAACCTTAATCATCAGAATTATATTTGCAAGACTTAAACTCAAAGCGTCTTTTGACTTCTGTTGACTGCACTGCTTGCACTCGGGTGCCTAATTAACAGCCATGCCAATGTAAGTAAGTAATTCAGATGGACATGACAGCAGCCGCGAGCGCAGCCCCATTCGCATAAACTTTCTATAGCACCACTTTCGCTGCATGTCCCCTTGAATACTTTGCTTGCTTACTTGTTCTTGTTCTGCATTAGCATCGCTGGAGAAACCAGTTTGTGGCTTTGCTGTGCTTTGGTGACCAGTCTCAGTCACAGTCTCAGACTCAGACTCAGTCTCAATCGCAATCTTTGAGTTTCGGTTTTATACGATGATCATTCTCTTTCTCAGACACTTACTTGTTGTATGATAATGAGTTGATGTGAAGAAGAAGACAAAGAAGATGAAGAGGCATTTGATTATTGCCACTGATGTTAACCACAAAAGCAAATAATACAGTTGACTGACATTGGGCCATTAGTTATTTTCTTCTTGTCTCCGTTTTCTTGTTTTTTTTCGTTTCAATTGACCTTATTTGCAGGTGTCTTCAAAATTCTTAAACATTTTAAGCTCAACTTGATCAAATGAATACGTTTGGAAAATCACCACCCGTATATAACAAATTTACTATTTTTCTTTTAGCAAACCCATCGCTTTTACTTCAGTTGCAGGTTTTCAAGAGCGTAAAATGTTAAATTTTTTTTTTTCATATACACTTTTCTCCACCTCAGTGCATTTAAATTGTTTTGAATCAAGTGTATGACAGCCAAGGTTGGTTGCTTTACTTGGCTTCATCAGATATATAACAGAATATTTTTCAAATATGCAAGACATTTATACTTGACAAATGGTGCAATACCCTGTCTTTTATTTAATTTTTTTTCAACTTATTAAGCTTAATGAACAGTTAAAGTTAAAGGATTAAATTATAATCGTCCACGCAGAACAACATAAATATTTGCGTTTTTTTGTGCTTCAACTCCTCCGCTGATTAAGCACAAATTTTTTGTTTACACTGTTCTCATAAGCTGAATTAATTCAGACATGTTTTAATCCGACAATAACAAATTTTTTCTTTTAACAATTTACATATTTTTATGCACTGTCAATTCATATTAGGTATCTCTGAGCTTTGCAAACTTCTTATTCAGTTTTTTGTGGGTAGCATTAACTTTTACACGCGTTGTTGACGAATGGCCACGAAAAATGATGAATGTTTAATGGGCCAATGGGGATATGGGAACATGTTGCGGGATAAATGTTTCCGGGTAGTGCAACAGAAGACCGATTGCTGCAAATAATAATGCATCGATTGTGTATGGTTGGATGCGTGGAATCCTGACATAGTTTTAAATCAAACCAAATCGTTGTTGAAAAAGGGTTGCAATTTATGTTCGACTACTTTTCATTACCATTGCTTCTCGCTCTTGAGTTTAATTTCAAGAGTCTGTACGTTTTCATTTAAAATGTGTTAAAATCGTCAAATATGAAAGTACATCTTAAGTTTATAAGACATTTTCAATGGCCTGTAAAGTTTCAAGGGTTTTTTTTTTTATAAGAACTATACAAAACAATTTACATATAGCTAACAAAAGTATCCATTAACAATAATAAAGAGTGCACTTAAGATAATTTTTCAAGTTTATAAACACTTGAAACACTGCATAGGTTTTTAGTTCTCTAACTGGTTAAATTTTCATAAAAGATAAATATTCTTAAATTTAATTGTCACATATTTTATAAAGAATAACAACAATAAAAAAAAAAGTTGTGATAGTTAAGATATTCAACTTTTTGCCATGGTGATTACTGGTTTTGCATACACATCGAACCCATTTACAATCTGCAAACCCATTTACGAAACATTTTGCGAGTCCATTGAAAATATGTGCTCATAATTGTGACGTGCCTCACACTCCTGCACACACAGAAGAACTATGCGAACTTTATTGAGAGCTTGTAAATGGTACGGGGTGTTGAAATTGGGTGGTGTATGAGGGAAATGATAAAAAATGTGTGAAGAAAGAGATGTTTTTTGGCCTTTCCATATCTGAGGAAAAACGACAAACGTTGTTGTCAATGTCGTAGCTGTCGAATGATGTCATGTTTGCACAATTCCTTTTTTCTTTAGTCTCTATTTTCTTTTAGCTATCTGATGATTTTTTTATTTGTCTATTTCTTAAACCCAACTGCTGTGTGGAAGGGTGGCGTTTATAAATCAGTTACCAAGGCGCTGATGCTGCAATAAAAGGTGCGATTTATCATAATGGCAGACAAACAAAATAGACAAAAACAGTTCCCCAAGCTTTTCAGCTCAGCAGCTCTACAGCTTTCTTCAATAATCATTCGATTCCCAGCATCCCAATGTACATTCACAATACACATACGTATTAAGTATATATATATATTTCGCAATACACTTAAGAGAGTGTACGCAATGTGTGCCGTGAATTTATCGAATTCAGTTTTGCCATTTTCCGCATTTTTCACAAATCTTTTTTACACAAACACGCACACAAACACACATTGCAGATATATTGCCTGTATGTGAAGTTATCTGAGGCAGCCGCCAGTCGCCAGTTCATATTGATTACAACAAATTTTCCGTCGCCGTTTTGTCGTTAAAGTCGTCGTCATTGCAAGAGCTAGAGATGAAGCTTAAGTGGGAAACTCATGCAACACGTAACCGATGTTGAATTTGGTTTTTACTTTTGAAATCATTATGTCATTTATGATATAAAAAACGGTCAGAGCTTATAAGGTGCTAATTATTATGTTTTGTATGTTTAACAAATAAGGTAACAAAGGGATAGAAGACCACCTTTATTCATACTAGGCAGCATGTACATGTTTAGGAAATGGGTTTGAAAATTGTAATCATACAATTCAAAAAAAAGTATGTCGCTATGTCTTAAAGTAGTTAGTTCGTTAATACGAAATCATGCAACCGTCTTCAAGACGGTTTTACCAATCTAACCAAAACGTGCCTTTGTCCCAGTCAACGTACTTTTTCACACTTGTTTTTATTATTTTTGATTTTACCATCACGTTGCCATCTCCAATCAGAGTACGTTGAGTCAGCTCTAGTTTTACATCTCTTATTGCTTTGCTTCTAGTTTCTAAGCGCGCTGATTTCTTTACTTCTTCTTTTATTTTTTGAGCACCGTTGTACTTGGTGTGTGTGTGGTGGTTTTGGGTGTGCTTCACAAGCAGCTACCACCGCCACCCACCTCCCCCTACTAACTTCCCATGGCAGAAACTGTTCGCTCGCTCACATGACATTTAGTGCCGGCTGCTGCCGCTTCAGGCCGAGTCTTCGACATAGACGATTCTTTGACTTGGCCCGGCTGTTGTCTGTTGACTGTTTGTTGCTGGCTGCTTGCTGCCTTGATGGTTTGGAATTTCGTTGAACCGGTTTATGTATGTGGTTTTGCAGTTGTTGCTGTAGTTGCTGCCGACTGGCGTTTGGTAACTGGCTCTACCAAAATATTCGTACACCCCAAACGTGTCTCAATGTGTGCTTGTGTGTGTGTGTGTGTGTGTATGTGTATATGTTTAAAAGCTTTGTGCGGGGCTTGGCTAACCAACTGGCCAAGCCACACATATAAACATGGACACATCATAACACACAAAGAGAGAGAGAGAGAGAGAGGGAGAAACATGGAGGGAAAATCGCGCATATTTGTCGTTGCGGATTATTTTACAGCAAAATTCTACGCTCTGACTTTGGAAATTTGTATATTTGCAAGTGGGTGTTTGTGTTTGTTGTTATATGTGCCATACTTTTTGTTGCTGTTGCGGTTACTGTTGTTTTTGTTGTTACTAGTTGTTGCATAGCTTTGCATCTTTGGCTTTTTCGCTCTTAATTTACATTGCAACAATTTTATTTAGCTTTTTTTTTTCTCATTTCCAATTCCAATTGATTATGGATTAAACTACTATTTTTTTCACTGTAAGGGTAAAAAATTATGCTTTTTTTATTCTTTAGTGATTATGCACACTAAAAAGCACTTTAAAATATAACAGAATAACAAATATGTTTAACCCAAAAAATTAATTCAATCAATCCTATTCAATTTATCATATAAGTAGAATGCATATCGTATAGATAACACAAATCTCATTTTAGATTAAACAGAATATGTGTTGCCTCCTGGCATTTGTTGTTTTTGTGTAATCATAATTGTTTATTAAAGCTTTTCATTGTTAATCTTTGATCTTGTGTCCGGTTAGTATTCGATTAACCGCATGACAAATTATCTTAAACCAATTGTCATCGCCAAACTAGCGTCAAACAATGCCCCGCCGTGAAGTAATCAAACCGTCATCGCCTCAGAGTACATATTAACCACACTTCGCTTACTTGCCCCGTCGCGCTAATCGGACAATTGGACAATGGGTGATAATGCGAAATGTTTAATGGGGGCATTGGGAACGTGGGTGGAAATATTGCGCGGTGGGGTAATAGAGGACTTTCACCAAAAGCTGCAGCAGTCGTTGTAATGTGAATTTTCATAACGCTGTTATAGTAGTTATCATTCTAAAATTTAACGCAGAAAGAATGAAGAGACATGGATATTTTTTTAACACAGCAATAATAAATACCAAATATTTTTCTTAATTTTGTGATATTTCTAAAATTCAATATGATTACTGAACAATACTTACTTAAACTAACTATATTATATAAGATTAATTCACAAAGAGTAAATATTTAATAAATTTAGTATTATTTTTTACGTCTACAAAAGAGTCTAACTTTTGTAATTCAATTTGAATAGAAACAAATTTGCAATGTAACACGTAAGAGTGGTTGGACATGTGGCTGTGTCTGTTAATCGAGTGCATGTTGTAATTTAGAAGTTGGTCAAAACTCAAAAGCCCAATCGCATTTATCTCTTTTGTGTGCCAAACAACGGGGGAGATGCTCTCTGGTCCTTTTGATCGAAAACCAATATCTGCTGATTGAGTCTGCTTAGTTTGTTATGCACTTTGCATTCTGTTCATCTGCTTAGTTGTCTCTTTAAACTATACAACAGTTGGTTCAATTTTATAAAAGATTACACAATTCCATTAGAAATGAGTTTATAAATACTAAACAAACATATTCATGTTTTACTTCCAACAAACAGTTGATTAAGTTTGGCAAATAACTTTGATGTTTAACAAATGAGAGAGTTGTTAAAACATCCTAATGTGAAATTGGTTTTGAATAATTATGAATTATTGTGCTGAGCTGGACATAAAACTTATGCAGTAACTTTTCATCGCCCATTTGTTGTTCACCCACACATAATTTATGCATTTCTAAACTTGTGATTTATTAAATTTATGCACCTTTTGACCTGTCATACGGCTTGAATAATAACTTCCTGCATAAATTTCAATAAGTAATAAACCGAGTACTGGCAAAATAAACATAAACATAAATCTTCAATTTGTAAAAGCAAATGTCAAATGACAATTTTCTACATCATCAATGAAGCGTAATTGTCATTAATTGTGTTTGTCGTAACAAAAGAGAAGACTAGAGAATATTATAAAAACAACTTTAACTTAAATTTGGCAATTGCGTTGACATTTGCGCCAGACTCGAAAGTTTGACAGCAACTTTTTGCCATTATAATATACATATTTATTTGTATTGTGTAAAACGTTCAAGGTTGACTTAATCTTGTATTTATTTTGTGCGCACTTTAAATGGAAATTGAACAGCAAACGGCAGCAGCAATGAGTGGCGTTAACAAATATTTTACGACGACAATGGAGCTAACAATAACGGTGCCTCAAAGCTTCGCATAAGGTTCACCCCAGATATTGGTGCAGTCTGAAGCGAGGTTGTCGAAAATTAAATTGGCAAATTACGACCGCTTCAAAATGTGGCCTGCTGGTAACTTTGTTTCTGCTTGTGTTGCTGCTGCTGCTGCGGCCCAGCAAATGAATAATTTGCCATCATAGATAAACGAAATCAATGCCTCACAGCCACAGATCCCAACTGACGGGCCACAGAACGTAACTTGTTCAAAATGGCAACATCTGCACATTGCTGAAGCTAAACTTCTAAAGGCCGAACTCCTCTTTCTCTTGTTATTGAATTAAAGTGACTTGATTTACGGCGAGTATTGGCCAAAAGCTCTTAATAGCATTTTCGTTGCTGGCACGGATGACACAGCTCCTTGTGCTCCCTTGCTCCTATTTAGTTTGTTTCTCCATCTAAAATGAGTTTAATTATGGTCAACGTCAGTGGGTTTTGCAGTAAATTCTTAATGAGAACTGTTTGTCAGCCAATAACAATGTGATTATGATTACATATTTACATAGAAACAAGTAAGAAGCTTCAAGTCAAGACTAGACTAGGAGATAGCCTAAACTGCTGCACCAATGCTTATATTATGTTTTCATTATATTGTCTATAGTATCAAAGACCGAGTTTTCGAAATTCAAGATTTTACGGTTATCGCTTACATGTGTATATCGGAAACGTGATGAGTTAACGAAAATTTGAAACAAACTTCTACTCCCTCAGCCTTTGAAGTCTGAAGCCTCTGAGATCGACGAGATCAGACAGATAGACAGACGGACATGGCGATATCGACTCGACTGATCAAGAATATATATACTTTATGGGATCGGAGATGCTTCCTTCTGTTTACGTTCTACATTAAATTCTTTTACCCATTTTCAAATGGGTTCACGGTAATAAAAGAAATAAGATAATAAAAAAAATTTAATTATAGGTGCTTTAATAATAATCTTTAATAAATAAAATCATGATTAACCTGAAATAAATTTATATTAAAAATATATTCAATACAAAATGCCGCTGTCATTTATTTTTTCTCATTATAATTGTTTGCATTCTTGTTGGATTGAAGATAATAAATAAATTTAATAATATCGCTTTTAAGCCTTTTGGTGTATTACTACCGGTGATCCTTTAAACACATGCATATAAAATACTAATTATTGGTATATTTATTAAAATACAATTAAATAGCCACAGTTGAAATAAATACAAATTTCATTCATTCACCCTTCTGACAAAGTGAATATAATGGTTTTATGTTCAACCATTTCCAAATTAATTACCCAGCAATCCATTTCGTTTTGAATTCAATTTAGTCTAATTAAAATCAAAATGGCAACTAATTTGCGTTTAATGGTAAATGACTGTAAGCAACTTAACTGATTATTTAGTTTTTGGTTTCGGCTTTGCTTTTATTTCGGTTGCAAGGTGGCGGGCAGACAGACAGGCATCCGGTTGGGGGCAGGCTTATCTAAAAACTAGTAACAATGCTAATAGACAGACAAATAACAAACAACAACAAACAGAAAGTGTGGCAAGGATGGGTAGTGTTTTGCCCGTCTATATGTACTTTATAGTTGTATTAATTCCATTTAGCAACAAGTACACAACACAAACACAAAGACAGGGAGACAACCAAACAAGAACAGAAACCAAATGTGGTCATATCACCTACAGTTGTTTGTTGCAATGAACTGGCGACAGTTGTGGCAATGTTATGACTCCGGGCTGCCACACAATATAACCACTTCGTACACATACAAACACAAACACACACAAACACACACACACACATACATACATATGTCTCATATAAACATTTGTCGTCGTTTGTTGCTCCGCTGTTGTCGTCGCTCTGCTGTAATTAATAATAATTTGCATTCGCAGTTTACAGTTCAGCGCCCGTGCGAGATTTCATTTTAATTAAATTATATGCGGCCCATGTTGAGCCTTGGGGCGTTCTCTCTTCCTGCACATGTGTGTGTGTGTGTTTGTGTGAGGGCGTGGCTAATCAGAGCAACTATCTATGCAGTTTGTGTATTCCCACTTTGTCTGTGTGCGTGCGTCTGTGTGTGTGTGTGTGTGAGGGTTTGTGTACTACTTACTTGCAACACAACATGCATAAATTATTTGTGTTATCTGTCGTCATTTTGGGTTTAGTTAGTGGCAAACCGGCACAACTAGCAACAACAACAACAACAACAACAAGGAGAATAATCAGAACAATGCAAACAGCGATGAGTTTTACATGCGAGCAATTAAAACTAGTCGCGTAACATGCCTTTTTAATATTCTAGCATCATTCCGTTTATTTTAGATGTTTTTTCAATTTAATATTCCAATCTACAAGCTTTTAAAGCTGCAGCAATTCCAACTTTATTATCAATCTTATAAAACAACATTTCAAAGTAAAATTATTTAAGTCAGATAGTGCTAACAGAGATTTATAGGGACTGTCAAACTGTGCAGAAGTATATTTCCTATAGAGTCAACATTGCGCATTCCTTAATGTATGTCTGTGTACCATTACTCTCCAAGTTAAGTCATTTAAGCGCAACAATTAACTTTTCCCTACATGAATCACATAATCTACTATCATGAGCGACTCTCTGCTGCCACAACGACTTTTCCTAGCTATAACGAATCACCTAGAGCACTAAGTTTCAACATTGACCAGATAATTGGAAACGTATTTCGAAGTATTGAACTATTGTGACTGCTGGCAGATATACTTTGCCGTTGCATAATATAAGCCAACAACTCTGGTTGTTACACTGACAGTTAAAACCGACGAGAGGAAATTGTAAAATGGGCGAGATCTATAAGGTGTGGCGAAAAGTAAGCTAAGAATTTTGCGTGGGTAAAATGTCAACGCTACAAAATGCAAAACACATCGAAATATTTGCAGAAATGAAATCTGCAACGACTGTGATGTATTTAGCTGTCAGTTTGTCTTAGCAACGGCAGCAACGGCAGGATATGCTTGAGTATATCTTTGTTGTGTGTACCCTTTCTCTCTCTATCTCGCTCTCGTACACTCGTTGTCCCGCTACCTTGCCTCGTTGCCAATAAAAAAAAGGCAACGAGCCAGCAGCAAGACAAAACGCAGCGCGCGTAAAATAAACAAATTTCCGCAGACGACACTCAACTATGCAAACAGTAATTGGAGCAGCTTTTATGCTCGAGTCAAGGACGGATCGGAGCGCTGGAGCACTAGAACTGCTTCTCTGTCAGTTGAAGCTCGAAGCAAAGCTAACGCCGGAGGCGGAGGTGGCATGACACACTCAGGTAGGAACGACAGCAGTGTAAACGGATGGCAAACCGTAGCCAAAAACCAAACTGATGCTTAAATTTCGCCAAAAACGAAACCCGCAGCTCTCAAAGCTAACGACGGTGTGCACAAGAAGGACTCACAGGATTCGATGTCAGAGCAGCACACACACACACACACACACACACACACATCTCTCGCAACTCAGCGTAAGAGAAAAAACTGTTTCTGCAAATGCAATATTGTAATGTTTGTAATGTTCGTAATGATATTAATGTATGCATATGTTTTACACAGGATGCAGCAGCACAGTGTGGGGGTGTGTGTGTTTGTGGGGAATACAACGAGAAGATAGCGATTTGTATGCAGAAAATTAAGGAACACAACGGTGCATAAAAACGCAATAAAATCCCAACCACAAAAAGAAAAAAAAAAATAATAAAAATACCTAAACAAGAGAAGAGATGATACCCATCTGTAAAATATCCGTAGTTTCGGCTGCTCTGGTATCATTTCTGTTATGTGAGATGCCATTCCCCTATATAACGATGTCGGCAGCACAAAAATGCAGCCAGGCAACACATTGTTCTTGATTTGACTTCAAGCTGTTTTGCTCTCAAATGAAGATGGGAAATTGCCCGCTGTTTGTTAGGGGGATAAATAGTAAATATTTGTGAAAGATATTAAGTTGTTATTATTCATTTAAGGTCTTTTGTTATCATGTTTTGTAACAATCATCGCTTTACTTGAATAAATATCTTATATTGTTAACAAAATCTATAATGTTATGTAACTTAAACGTTAACATATTGACTAATTATATGTCTTCTTTTAAAGAGGCTTAAAAAATAATAGTAGTATAAATAATAGAGGAGATTGTTTTTGTTTTAACTGCCAATAAGTAGAAATCGCAAAAGAAATGCGAAAACAATTAAAATGCTAAAAGTAATTAGGTTGTCAATCATTTAATAACAATCATTAACTCAACTGTTATACAAGAAAGGTATTACAGACAATGCTAGAAGTGTTTAAGTATTTCATTAGAATTATTTTAGCATCGCAACTAGCCCCTGTAGTGCAATTAAGAATAAACATAACCATCATAACATAACCATAACCAATTGACAGTGTCGACAAACTGTTGAAATGATTAATTAGTATAGTAATTGAATAAAATTGCAGCTTCCAATTATTGCATCAAGCAAATTAGAACATGACATGACATGAGTATATATAAAATCTTCAATCACTTAGATGCAAGAAGAAGAACATGTTTATTTCGTAATTTAAGTCTGGTCTGTCAGGTGGTTGGCATTTACACAGTAGATTCCTGATGCCTGAGATGCAAAGTGCTTGGACTGGAACATGTTCCATGCAATGTTCACCCAGCTCTTATCTAAGGAAATTTCTGTGTCCAGTGATGCTGCGGTCAAGTGGGTGCCACACCCAAAGTGCTGGGGTGGTAAATGTGTGCACATGAACACTCTATGCTGCTGCTGATTTTACTTGCTACTAGTTGCCTTTTCTATAGTTGGCAACTATGCGTTTACGTACGCTGCCTTGTACCCTTGACAACGAGTAGTTAACAAGCTGCTGGTGAG
Organism: Scaptomyza cyrtandrae; assembly: GCA_035044605.1. Taxonomy (NCBI): domain Eukaryota; kingdom Metazoa; phylum Arthropoda; class Insecta; order Diptera; family Drosophilidae; genus Scaptomyza; species Scaptomyza cyrtandrae. The sequence goes on from JAWNNS010000640.1 coordinate 12,479,520, forward strand.
CAGCTCATGTGGCAAACGGCTGTGTATGTGTGTGTGTGTGTATTTGCTTGTTACACGTCAAGGAAATTGCTTGCCTGGGCGGTAGATTGGGCAGATTTTTGCACAAAACACAACACTGCCATATATAGAGACAGGTGACCAGGTGTTTGGGTTGCTGTTGCTCAGCTTAATGTGACCAAAAAATTGAGTTTGCCAGCCAGCCTGCCATCAATGTGCCTAGATTTTTTTAATTTCAAGTTGCAGCTGTGAAAAGCACTGCCAACGATTATGGCCACATTATTAAAGCCTTGTCAGCAGCAATAGTAGCCAGAGTAGCCAAAGTAGCCGAAGCAGGGCCACGTGGCTCAAATGATGGCATAAAACGGCAGTAAAGACACCTGCTTAGCAGCTCTGCATATTAACAAGTGGGTTGGCCAATGTCTTCTGGCCACCGCACTGCCTTCAGAGCGGGCAAATCAAATCAGAAACCTAGTTTAGATGGCAATTCGCATTTGCTGCTGCTCGCAGAACTTCGCTTAGCTGTACGCCAACAATACGTATACGTCACGTTCACGCAAATGTCTTTAGAGCTATGCAAAAGGGATTAAATGTTAAGTATATAACAGTGTTAAGTTTGAGGGATAAGGGAATTTCTCTTCATGCCACTTTAATGTGTCTCAATTAAGCCAACTAAATTGTCGAGTTAAGAAATGTTGAGAAGACTTAGTCGCCAAAGAGCTATTCATTTATTTGTTTTATGTTGACCATTAAAAGTCGACAAAAACAGTCGCAAAACTTCCGTTTTTAAATAGAAATTTATAAAGCTAAAGACTAATATTGAAAAAATAGTTTAAATAACAAAAATGATATTAGAACAATGCTAGGAATAACCCTTTTCCACAAACTAATTAATGGGGAAATTGATTCTTCAACCAAAACAGCTTTGCAGTTCCGATCAGAAATACTTAAAATTACATATCTATATCTTTTCAAGGTTGTTACTCTAAGAATGCAATCCATTATCTTTTTTGGATCTTATGTGCATTATATAAGATACGTTAAGCATTATTGCAAGATACGTTAAGTATAGGGTTCAAAGTATCGGCTAGTCGAGATTTTTCGAATAGAGCCTTCTTACTTGTTATAATTATACTAAGCATAATTTGAATATGACTCATTGATAAATTTGTTTCATCTGCTTAAAAACTCTTTAAAGAACATTATTATATTGTCATCAATAATTTGTTTTACCAAATTTTATTATTTCCCGTACACAAAAGCTTTAAGCAAAAACGTTCAAGAACGAGTTAAACAGCTTAACACCGTTTTTTATGGTCCTGTCTGTTGTTATGTGTATGGCGACTGCTTGTCTGGACCGTCAATCTATTTGATTCTCTTTCTCATTCTGTCGTCTGCCTGCTGCCTGCTGCCTCGCTGTCTGTTTAACTGCATTGTCGCAATGCTGCAGTTGAATCGTCTTTTTTCTTCATTTGTAATTTTATTTGGGAACCTTGACGACACACCAAATGCTGACGCCACGGATCCGGTATCCTAACGACTGCAGCCAGGCAGTTGCCAAATTTACTTCAATTTTTTATTTGCCGCCATAGCACGTAGAGCGTGCTAAATTTTCCACACGCATTCCTCGGTGGGTTGGCTGGGATGAAGTCTGCACTCCATTGGCAGTGGCAATGGCACTAGTGCTGTTGCCCCTGGCCGTCTGGCATTTGGCCAAAAAGCTGTCAAAGCAACACGAGACGTGAAACCATTTCACATCTCTTCGCCTCCTTTTGGATCCCGAGCGCCATTTTGAAGTTAGCCAGGCAGGCGGGACATGTGTGTAGGATGCCAGAGGGAAGAAGGAGTCACATTCGTACTGGCAATGAAAATTCTATACAAATGAAAATGCAATTCACACGAATGGACTTTTTGTTTAGGCCTTAGAGTGCAGAGCATGGGAATTGCGGGCACTGGTTGGCCATAGAGTGATAAACGAGTACAAACGCTAGAGATTGAATTAGTTTGTCGTTTTTTGTTTGACATATATGAAAACTGAAGTGCTGGGATTTTAATACTATTTGATGCTATGTTCTACAGTCCTTTTGGGCCACACAAATGTGTCATGCTTCAGTTGGTTCAGTTGATTCAGCTGGACGCTGTCAAATGCATATTGTTTCTGCGCGCATTAATATTTTGTTCTGTAATAAAAATGGACGTCAATTTCATATAGACTTTTTGTTGACATAACACTTACGATTGCCATTCGAACAACGCGCTAGTAAATCCATTAAAATTTACATTTTGCTATTGAAGTCTAATCCTATAAAAACAATATATTTGGATGCTTTCGAAATTTTATAATAAAATAATATGATATGAATGCGCTTTGTATTTAAATCGTAAGAAACTGTAGTAAGTTTTCAAATTTTCCCAGCTGATTATTTTAGTTAATGCTATTAAATACATTAAATAACGTATACTTTTGGTAGGAACAGGCTTTCTTCTTCAATTTAACAAACAAACAATGTATTGTTTCAAAAATTCAAAGGTTAATAAAACATTTAACACATCGACTTATTCATGTTGTGTAATGTAATAATGTAATTCTCTTTGTTTGTGTTCAATCATGAAGTAGTAATCTACACAGTCCTGTCCCATTTTGCTAACCATTTTCTAATAAATTAAACTGACCGAAAATTAATTTCAACAGATGCAGCGATACAGTTGACAACAAAGGGCTTCATCGGGCTTCATTTAGTTTCAATACAGCCACCCAAACAACCAAACAACAAACCAACCAACCAACCAACCAACCTACCAACCAGGCTATAATAATTTAAAACGTCTCTACTTAGGCACAAAGATCAACTGACAGTTTGTTTGTTCAAATAGGCTCAACATACAGCCAAAGGCATAGAATGGGCTGCATGTACGGGGCGTATGTGTAATATGTTAATTTTCATATTCATGCATTTATTCGTTGTGAACCCCTTCTACCAACAGGCACTTGTATGGAGTCATGTTGAATAATTATTTACATTCGATTTAGAGCTGGCGCTGGAGTGGGTAGGGTTTGTTATTGTGGGTTGTTCAGGCGCACATAGCACAATATGCCCTTTGGCAGTACTTGTGAGTATTTTTGTACATATATATGTATATTTGTAGTACGTGTTGGTCAATTGCATTTGGGGAAGAGCTAACAAAAAGTTAACATAAATATTCAAAATGCATAGCAACTTTGCACACTCTCTGGACTCCTGCTGCATATTGTGCAGACGGTCACGAAAAACTGATTGACGTTGACGTCGACGTTTATATCTTGTCTCTCTGTTATAGAAATTCATTGTTTTTCCAAGAGGTTAACAACGATTTTTCACAGTCCCAAACATCAACTGGTTCAACTACTTCCATTGAAGACCCTTCATGAGTGATGCGCTCTTCAAACATGAGCTTTCAGTGTTAAATTTTTAAATGTAATTTAAACTTTATGGCTTGCTGAACGTAGGAACAACAAAGCTTAATAATGAAATACAAACTAACATTAATGCTTTGCCTGATGAGTTAAAAAATTCTTCATAATTTAAAGAATCGAATCTAGAATTTGAATGGACTCTACGTTGCATTTGTAAAACTACAGGGCAGCTGTTATATTTGTGCTTGAAATAAGTAAATATCAGGCATTTGTTTGTTTATTTGCTTAAAGCGAACAGAATAGATTGCTTTTTTGTCTATGTTTGTTTATGAATGTATGTATGTAGTTGCAAAAGCACCGGTAACAGAAGTATACACTTAAGCGGTCTTTACTCATCAATTAGTAGGTAGCTTAGAGTTGCCAATTAAATTCGAATTACGTTTAGGTGGTGGGCTACAGAACTGGGTCTGTAAAACTAGCGTTAGGACTAATTGAAGACTTATACACAGACAAACAAACCAGCATAGAGTAAATGTAAAGCTGGGGAAGTGAATGAACTGGCTCCAGGCAACGAACGACACTCATTAATATCCAGCTAACAAGCCAATGAGTTAGGCACACACAGGTATACGACCTAGAGACATACATACTGCAAACCGATAGAAATCTTCGCCTTCACCTTTCGCCTAACCAACACAGATTCCAGAGCTGGCGCAAAAAAAAAAATGTTTAATTACAGACTAAAGCGCCGCACAGACGACAACAGCAACAACAAAAACTGGCATATTGACCCAGCCAAGCGAAAAGTGTCGAGTACGGTTAACTAACCGAAAAAGCAATGAACCCACGGCCAACCATCCGTACTGCGAACCCTTTGACGTTTGCGTATGGAATGGACTAACTGACTGACTGATGGCAAGATAGCAAATATCATTAGCATTCCGTTCTACATGTGTCGAATGTGTGTAGCTCTTTGACAAACGTGAGTCTCACTTGGGTGCTGAAATTCTTCCTGCTTTGTCTGAGTGGGTAGGGCGGTTGACACTACCCACTCATCGGTATGTAAGGTCGGTGGTGTAGGTTAGGGAACGGTTCGTTGTTGTCGTCAGTCGAACCTTGCTGTTGACTTCTTCACTTTAACCAAATTAAATCTGAAATGCTAATAAGATGGGCACGGCTTGTGCTTTGTGCTTGAATAGTCCAATTGAATTTGTGCGAATTGTGTGTGTGTTTTTCAGGTATTTGTACTTCCGATGTACTCCTGCGATAAGTAACATGTATGGGGGATGTTTAACATTTGACGATGCAGTTATTTTCATCCGTTTGATCGCATCGAGCTTAAAATTTGAAATCATGAACGCATGATAGATCAACTTTAATCCCAAAACAGAGTATGTTTTATTCCGGCACCTTTGTCTATCTTGTAACTTGCTTGGTTTTTTTTCTAACTTGAGAAACTGTACCATGTAAATATCAAAAACTTCCAACTAAAAGCATACTTACACATGCAATAATGCTTAATTTTATACTTTATGACTTTAGTCACAATGTAAATGTATGGTATTAATAATTACGGAAAAAGTTTCTCTTTTCCTCAAACCTTTTTGCTTGATTTAAGTAGGGCACCCGACGATCACGACGATGGTTCGTTGTGCTTCATTAAGCTCGAATTTTTATTTTAATTTTTTTCAACTTTATTTTGTTGTTCAATAGAGAATTTCGTAGTGAACTAATCTTAATCTAAGATAAGCTAAAAATACAATTATATAACAAATGTATTTTCGCATGAGACTCATTTAGTGAATGTCAAAGTTTTGCCCAGGCCAGCAGTAACAATGACATAAAAGACAACTGCAGCTTTAAAATAAAACACTTTAGTAATTGGTAGCTTATGTCCTTAGCCCAAAGCCTTCGTTCAAACATCGCAGTCAAAGTCAGCGCACGAACTCGGACAGGAAGGAAGGTGGTGTTAGCTTAAGCCCAGATAACAGTATCACGATTATGCACAAAAGCCGCTCTGTGAAGCTAAATGTGAAACATCGCACAAAATGAAACAAATGTAAAATGCGCTGGCACCAGGTACACTTTAATATAAGCTACACAAGCGCACAGGGGGAATATTCTTCTTTTTTTTTTTGTTCTCTCTGCCCTTCTCATTGCCAATCGCATTTGGTATCTAGCTACGAGCTGTCAAATGTCTGTGTGTCACTTTCCGGAGGCTAGTGAGGGGAATTGGGCAAAAAAAAGTTCTACTATGCAGCTTTGACATAATTAAACGCATTTCAAAAGGTGAAGATGTCCCAAGTAGGAAGGTTGCTGCTCCCTGCTGTGTCATGGCTCTCATGCTCTCTGTTAAGAGACTAAGACTAAGGTAGAGTACATGGTAAATGGCTTCGGCCCGCAGCCGCCCTACTCATTGATGATGAGGCTGATTATGTTGGCTCGATGATGAAGATGAAGTGCGGCTGGTTTATCAATATTACGTATACGCAGGAACAACAGCTAAAAAAGATTTTTTGCGGCATTCCAGGCATTTCACGCATTTTATTCAAGTTATTTAGTTGGCCAACAGCCAACAGCCGTAATTTACTTGATGATATTTTCAAGTGTTAAGGTTGTTGTTGTTTATTTTGTATATCGAAATTTATGATGCCATTTTTCGTGCTGCTTGCAGGAAAGGTGCAAGAATTTTTGTTTGTCTTTTAATCTACATGGTCGGCACTAATGTAATAAATTATGCAGACATTTAGCACAGCTCAGAGCGCTTCAGCTGTGGTTGTTGTTGATTATGTGTTGCTTGACGTTGGACAACATCACATAACGTATACGAGCCGAGCACACGCCAAGTGACACATATGATTTTTCTGCTACAGCTGCTCTGTTGTTTTTACGTTGTTATTGTGGTTGCTTGTTGTGTAGTTGTCATCGTTCATGGCCTGAATGTGTATGTAGCTGTTGGCAAAGACGAGGCGTTGATGTATTCCTAGCTGTTGTTGTCGTTGTAGTTTTGCCGCCTGCGGGCAATGTTGATAACTCTGATGACGTTGATGAAAAACTTTTGATTGATGTGGTGACAAAAACTTTATGCTGTCATTAGGCACAAGCAAAATCAGAGTAGCGCAACAGAGATAACTAGAGCTAAAGACAGAGATAGAGGAAGAGCTAGTAAGGAATAAGGTTTTTTTTACCCCGTATATACATATGCATGGCGTTTTATTTACCGTCAGCATCCACGTGGTGAAAAAGGTCTTAAGTTGCTGGCGTAACAAATGACAGTCGGCAAAGTTATTTACGCTACTTGAGCGACTTAAAGTTTTGTTTATTAATTATTCGTGCGTCTGTTAGAAGCGTTTAGCATGCCTTCGCTTCCTTCAACGCACTAAACTTTGTAGGGTTGTCAATGTTAAATACTAGAATGCTATTGTGAGTTGTAGGCCGACAAAATGTTACTATTTTTCGATTGATGCCAAGCAAAATTACTCAGGTTTCCAATTTTTTTGACTTGTTAACTTTGTTAACTCATTTTTATCAATTTGAAATTCAAGCTCTTTTTTCTAAACTAATACATAAGTAAATACAATACATTTTAACTAACTTATTTGCTGATATGTGCACGTAAGCAGATCTTTAGCCACCTGGCAACTCTATATTCCGCACCACGTTTAAATTCGAGTACTGGATTTTTCTTTTATGGTTTTTTTGTGCTGTACCAAGTAATTTTCTACCTGTGGCATTGTCGCTCACCTATTGCCGTTGCTGTTGTTCTTGTTGTTTGCTAGTTGTTGGTTGTTGTAAAGTTCTCCCGGCATGGCCATTTATTACAACGTGCTTGCTTCTAACGCTTCAACCAACAATGCTACACAGTTTTCTTGTTGCTCTTTGCCGTAGCCGTTTTCCTCACCCTCGACGTCGTTGTGGACTTTTCAAAGTTTTCTCGTTATTTTTGCACATTCGTTTGGTTTTTATGGGCACTGCTACACTAATTACCTTGTTTTTCGGAGAATTAACTTTTCGATTACTGTTGCAGCACTCCACAATAAGCAACAACAACGAAAATATATATATAACGATGCACGAACTGCCAAAACTCACAAGTGCAGTTAGTAAAAAGTTTCCAGCTATCGATGGTAAAATGTCTAGAAAAAAGCGAAAAAACATTTCAAAATCAAATTGTGTGTTGCCGTTTGCTGAGTTTGCTTAAATGAACTTTGGGCAAGCCGTTGAAAAATTATGAAAATATGTGAAAAGCAACACATTGGTTATACCACCAGTGTGCAATAGGCAGTTTGTGTCGAGACTCAAACTGGTGAACTGGAAAAAGTTCTAACTTACTACAGAAAGTTGTAAAAAGTTGCTATCAGAATAGGGCTTGCAAGTTGGCCTAGTTCAGGCTGAGTGGAAGACATGCGAACTTATGGCAGGTACTGTAATTGGGTCCCCAGTTGAGTTTTTGATACTTTCGTTTCGTTGTCGCCCTCTTGTTCTGTTGACAATGTGTGGAGTGCAGTGATTAGCAATTCAAAGCCTGTACTTGGCAAATGTCAGTTAGTCAGATCGTCATTTAATTTACTAAAAGTCTCTAAAAGTCTAAGAAATTAATTACAAAATGTAATATTATACTGCAAACAAATGGAAATCAACGCGAACTAAAGTATATTGGATAGCAAAAAGTTTTCAGAGAAATGCATTCACTTAATGAATGCAACCGGTCAACATTTTGTTTGCACTTCGGTAACATTTTTGTATATTTTGGGTTAAAATAAAAAATTCATTTAAATTTATATTTTGTTTATTTTATTTGGAATATAATAAGAAAAATTAAATAAACTACCTAAAATCTCATTACAAAAATTATGGAATGAATGTTAAAAAAATGTTTTCCTATTTTTAATATATTTCAATTTCTTACTTTGTTTTTAATGATGACAAAAAATTAAATTAAAATACCTTCTTTACTTTCAGAAACTGAATTTTATTTAAAACATGCTATACTTTAAAGGTATGTGAATTCAACTTACTTATAAGTTCTGCTTAACTGTTTGATATGCTTTAGTTACAGTAACACATTAAAATGAAGACATTTAATTTGTATGCTGCCAAAACTTTTTTTATTTTGCTATGTTTAAGATCTTTATTAGTAGTTTTAGTTGATTACAAAGCAGTTTTGAGTTGTCTTTATTGAAACTGGCTAACAAAGTGGGCTATTAGCTTAACAGTTAGTGCCAGCCTTTCAGCATTTTACAAAACGTAATTACAATTTATTTTTCTTTAAGCAGCATCCATTATCCCTGACTGTCCATAACATTTTGTTGCACAGTCGTTGCTAATCTTAGCCCGACAAGTTGGGCTTCTCGCCCCCCGCCGCATTTGGCATCTTTGGCTCGAGCTCACTGTAGGACGGGCTGTGCTTTTTTCTCTGTTTAAATGTCAGTTAAAATCCCATAAATTCTCCTTAAATGACTTCTGTCTGCCGCAATTTTGTAGCATTTCCATGGCAGGAGTGTTGACCCGAAGAAAACGGCAAAGAGAGACGAAAAAAAAGAAGAATCTGGAACTGAAGCTGATGCCGAAGCAAAGGCTGATTAACTATTAGGGGAAAATCACAGAATCCTTTGTCCTAAACAAAATTTCATTTTTACTCTTTGCCGGAAGATAAGAATACTTTCTGTTGTCGTCCCTAACAGCTTGCCGCTAGCGAATGCAACGGTAGATGTTACAAGAATTGCATGCAACATATAAACAGGACATGCCAGCAGGGCACTGGACAATGCCAGAAAATGCTTGCCAACTTCAGTTGGAAGCTGGCAAATGACGCAAGTTCGCAACTTGTGCAATTGGTTCAATAACCTCATTAAATACGCCAAAACTTTTTTGCCTTGTTTTTGTCCAGCGAAAACTTTTGCGGGTTTGCACAAAGCCAAAAAAATGGCGGTCATTCTGTCGCCTTGGCTAGTTCTCAACTTGTCGCATTACCAATTTTATTGCTGTCGACATTGCAAGCGCATTATCCGTGAATGTTTGTTTCTTACGATTCTTTCCTTATAAAGTTACGCTACGAAACTTAGAAACAATGTCGAATTAACAATCAGTTTCTATAAACTACTTTTGAAGTTAAACAAAAATGATCGATTGAAGATGCAAAAGGATATCCTTAAGTTAATCCAATTTTAAATTGTCTCAAATCAAGTTGTGTAAACAGTTTGGCTATAAGATAAATATTATTCCACATTAGCTGTGCGTACAATTTATATATATTTGCCAAACTGGATGAAAGTGGTTTAACTTTGGGTCGTATAAATAAACATTTTACAGCCTGTTTTACCACTGGGTTACCTCTGGTTTTCTATGAAAATAAAAATTTAAATCAATTTTTATCTATTGTGTTAAATGTTTGCTAAACTCTTGTAAATAAATTCTTACTGCACCATAAAAAAGTGTTGATAAAATCGCAATGTTTTTTATCACATTGCATTGCTGTGAAAAAATGTCTATTAAGTTAAAGCAAAAATGATTTTTATATAAAATATGTTTTGTTTGCTTCTTTTTTTTATATATCGAAAACGTTTTCCAATTATGTACGTAATTTGTAACAAAAATAATGAAACTGTTGTGTTTCTGTAACACAAAGTTTAAAGTAGTTATGTTTTATTAAAATACAAGGTAATATATAAATGCCTAAAAACAAGTTTACACCCACATTTTTTCACTGAAAAAAGCGTATACAGAATTCGGCATTCCAAAATTTTGTCTTGTTTTATATTTTGGCATTTAAATATATTTGGCCCGAAAAGCCATTTAACTTATTTGCCTGTGTAAAGCCTCGGCTGCGTTGTCCTTTTGCCAAGCCGCGACAAACAATAAATTTTGTGAAAATTTGGCCACATTTTAATTTGTGGCTCAACGGTAAAACCAAAACCAGCACGAGAACGAGAATGAATATAAGAACCCAGCAGCCAGCAAAAAGCCTAACACCTTGGCCATGGCATGGGGCTAACCGCAGAATTCATCGTTGCCGGTTGCCCACAAGGCAAACCAAGGAAAAACCGTCTCGATGCATTCCTCAAATTGCAGAGTGCAAACTGAAAGAGAGACAGAGAAAGACAGTGGAATAGCTTCACAGGAGCGCTTGAATAGGAAGTATGAATATCTTTGGTTGTGGTTTTCCTGTATGCACACAAAAAAGTGAAACAAAAATTGCCAATTTATTTTAATTTATTTGTGCCTTCTTGAAATGTACTGTGATATTCGTTTTTCAGCAAAGCGCGGCAGCAACAACAACTTTAACTTTATATAAGAGTCTTCAGACCACAGCAGCAGCGCCAATAGCAGCATTTTCGAATGCCAATTTGTCAGCTGGCAGTTTTTGGTGGCATTACAAAAATTCTTTATGAAAACTTTGTTTACGACAATCAACTCATGCCAGCCTCCAGCCAAACTAGCCTTCTATGCTGCGGCGGCTTGCCGCTCGAGCTGCTTGTATTGAGTTGACAATATTTTTAATAGAAACTCTCGACGCCCGAAAAACTTTTCTTTTTCGCAAATTTGCAGCCACTGCACTGCATTGTGCCCCAAGTCTGGGTCTTATCACAGAAAGGGGATCTGGGATCAGAACCAGGGAAGCTAGGGGCAGAGGGCTTTTATGTTTGTGTTTCAATTTGTTTGCCTTTATGGAATTATGCACTTTTGCCAGCTTGCTTCAGTTTTCGTACATTTCACTGCACAACTTTTTTTTATAAAAAAAAATTTGCAATTGAGTTCAACTTGAGAAGAAATACAAGAATAGGATGAAAACAGTTTGTTTTTTTTTTGCCTCTATCAGTTCGATACATAAAACGATGCTTAATGACTTTGAATTCAGCAGGAATATAAAAAAGATATACATATAAATTCGCTAAATTTTAAGAAAAGTTTTAAATGAATAAGCAATAATTCAATTCAAGGTTGATATATATATACATATATACTAACTAAGAGAGTTAGAGAAAAGTAAAAGGGCATAGGCAATTTATTTTTTTTGACAAAAACAGTTGCAAATCATTTGTTTGAATTATAATTAGTTTACTACCGAAATAGTAAAATTGAAATTAAAACTTAACTAAAAAATTGATTTTAACTAGAAAGTTTTGCTAAAACAAATATAAATATATATTTTATCAGTTTCTTGGGTTAACAATCTGACATCCGTGTATGCAAACAACATCAAAACCAACTGATATGGAAAGTATTTCAAAATTATTAAAAATTTATAAAATAAAATGAATAAAATTGAAATACAAATATTTTAATGTGTAAGATAAATGTGCATGTACATATATAAATGTCAACACAATTATTATTAAAAAATTTGAACGCCAATTAGTTAGACTGCACTTCCTGCGTTTAGTTTTATTGCACAGACATTTGAATACTAATTTGCACAAGGAAAACTGCCCATAAATTAAATTAGATTAAATTTATTTAAACGTTTTAGTAACTCGAACAAAAGTTTTACAACTCTGTGCATAGTATTTCGATTAATTAAAAATTGTGGAACTAACTGTGTAAAGTCCTTCTTTAGTTGAACTTACAATGGCCATTAAAAGTGTTAGCTTTGATTGCCATGCAATCGCTGTGAAATATCTCGCATTCGTTTACATTTTGCCATTAGGCAGCAGCATTGTCTGTAGCCCATCTTATTCTGAAAGTAAGCTAGCAGCTTATTCCCGCCATTATACTCGGCGTCCTGTGCAATGTAATAAAAATCGAATACGCGCGCACTTTGCTATTTCAATTTGCTTTCTGCTGGCGCCTTTTAGCGCTTTTTTGCTTGCTGTTTGTTACTGGCTGTTGTGCGTTTTATTTGTGTTTTCTTCGCTCGTTAAAAGCTGTTAATTGTTTCTCTTTGGCATTTACAACCTGCTTAACTATATTTAGAGTGTTCGTACTCATATGGTTTGCTTTGCTTTGCTTCAGTCCCATTCGAAAACCTTTAAGTGCGCTGTGCCGCAGTAAAGAAAATTCCCTCCTTAGTAGTTTCAAATTAAAGTTCTCTCTTCGGTGCATTTGTGCGACAATAAAACTTATCCAGCTGTTTTTTTTTATAGTCTTCCTCCTTTCTCTAGCTTCTTCTTTCCACAATTTGTGCCAATTTTATGGCACGCCGCGCTAGCGACGACGGCCAGCACCTATTGTGTGAAAATCCACCAGGCAGCCGAAGAGTGTGCAATAAAGCTCGGATGATATATGTATGTATGCTCCAATGGGGTGATCAGTGTTTGGTGTTAGTGTTGTTTGGTTGCGCCTGGAAATCGGCTCGGTCGTTTTGTGGGCTTGTGGCCTGTAGATACTTGGTTCAAATTGCCTGTGGCAGATCTGAATTGCATTATGTGAACTGCTTCATTTAGGATTATCTGGGTATGAGAAATAATGTATCGTAACGAGGCAAGATAAATAATTAAAAGAAGACTTGTCTTTTGGCTGCGAATTGGATAGAAAAATTACGTTGAAAAGGATAAATTAAATTTAGATATATTTGTATTAAGTTTTTTTTTTAGATATACGAGATAGAGTACATTTATATGGTATTTACGTAAACAATTTCTTTACTTATTAACTGTTTCCGGCTTCAACTACTTACAACCACATCATTGGATTTATTATAGCTACAAATTTAGTTAATCTTACAATGAAATCGAATAACAACAATAAATAGCATCATGAATAGCAACTTACCAAACTTACTGAAGTATGAAGTATTTAAATATTATCATCTACTGAATTGGCCTATATGCTCATACGCTATAAGCTATCACCGACTTACACTCTATTATATTACTTTCACATCTGCTTTTCAGCAGTTCTGGCCACTGTCAAGTTCATCGCACTAAGCTTCTAAACAGCTCCTACAGCTTCCTTCCATGCATAGCATAAGCGCAAACTCACACACAGACTCACACACACGCACACTCAAGTATCTATAAAAGACATTAAACTTTGAGATTATTATGTAAAAGTGGCAAAGAACTTGAGGTTAACCTAAAGTAATTTAAAACATGCCACTGTAGCCGCTTCCGTTCTCCTTTGCAATATTCACATGTTGGCCATATCCGTGCTTTATTTGTAGTACACTTTGTGGCCAAATGTAAAAACTGCATCGCCGAGAAAGTCTGCGGTGAGGATACCAAAACATACATACATACACATATGAGCCGCTCAATAAATCAATATTTGAGCGGCTTGCGGGTTAAAGCCCCAAATGCAATTGTCTATAAAATGAAGCTCTGGCAGTCAAGCTGGCAACTGCTGCGTCTGTAGGAGGCAGCCTTGGAAATGACAGATAAATTTGTTTTTAAAGACACTCAAGGCGCCGAGAGCTCTTCTTAAATACTCTGTGACCAATAGAATAGAATGGGATATATAAACTGTAGTAGTATTTATAAATAAAAAATACAAACCATGTTCTTAAAAGATTGTTGTTAATATTTTTATGTTTTTTCATTTTGCTATAAGAACAACTAAGAACGCTCTAGTCGAGAAAACCTGACAAGAACATACCCTGAAGCCTATACTTAACGCGTACACATTTCCAATGTGAGAAGACGATTTATCAGTTTTACATATGCTCTGAATAACTTTTTGTTGTTATCACATACATTTTAAAAAATAATTAATTTTTAATTGACTAAAACTATGTTTCACCTTTTTTTTTCATACACAGTTTGAAATTTCATGTTTTATTTTTTTAATGTTTATGAATCTTTTGTATGTATTATCTATACATCACAGTTAATGCTTTTATAACGACTTTAAGCAGCGACAGTCCACAATACATAAAACACACACACACACATGCGTTAAAGTTGTTCTTAAGCCCCACCCACATACAGACAGCCACATTGTGTTCATGATAACAGCAACAAAAAGAACAACGACAACGATAGGAAAGCGAATGACGACAGCGCCACAACGCCCAATTCGAAAAAAATAGAAATAAAAAAGTAAAAGCCATCGTTGGGTTCCCAAAAAATCAGAAAAAGGACGTAACGAATGCATCAGCCGACAGCTCCACAATGTGTGCTCTGGGTGGGCAAATCAAAAAGTCACTTGTATGGTGTTGTTGTGTGAGTGGGGTGAATGAGAATTTAGTGCGAATATTTCAATGGTGGTTCGCCCCTTCATAAAATATTTCAATATTGTTACAGATTTTTCGATGGAAACGCTGCGGCATGTGTCATTATCTGTGTATTTGTTTTTTGTATCAACAGCCAACTAGGCAAAAATCTCTAAAGGCTGTTGCCACCCCAACCAATATCCCCAAATTTTAAAGCATCATATTCTTTACCGTCTTGTTTCATGTGCAAATTGAATCAAGTAAAAACAAAAAACAAAAAAAAAACAATAAGAAAAAAAACATCTGCAGCAGCTAAAAAATTTGATATTTAATGCAAATGCCACGCCTACACAAATCATGCCAACTTTTGCGGCTCCCACAAGTATGCTACATATTTTTAACACACGCACACAAAAAAGCACCCTCACATTTGCATTAAATTTCAATTCAAATATGTTTTGTTTTGTACATGATTACTTTGGTTAGGCCTAGTTTGAACCGCCTGTGCCGCTTTCATTTCATTTATAACTAAATCCCCAAATAAGCAGTTTAAATCCGTTGGCATTGGCCTCGCCCCACTCCACCGTTCCAATTTAATACGACGACCATATGTTAAATGTTACCAAATCCGTCGCAATTTGAATAGAATTTGCACAACAAATAAAATTTAAACGCAATTCGCAATGTGCCTTGCTCATGATTTTGTGGCATCCTCCTAATGGCATCACTTTATGCCCTTTTTCAAATGTCAGTCTTAAAATTGCTGCGGTGAAAAATGCCAAAAAATAATACTTGAAATGCTTTAAACATTTAAACAAAATGAAAGATTTTGCAGTTTTTTCTGAAATACAGACGTGTATTAAATAAACAAGAGGGAAAATTTTGTTAACTTTTCCTGAAATCAATTCAACAATATCCGATTTCATCATAATTGTTAAAGACATTTCAAGCAACAATTATTGTTTGTACAGTTTTTTAATTAAAATAGAAGTCAGGCTTTAGAATCCCAAAAAGTATTGTGTTCCATGTGATAAAGTGTGTGTTGGGTGTGCTTCAATTGGTTACATGTTTATTTGACTGTCGATAGTGTTGCAACAAATGCAATTAGGCTAATAATTTGCTGTTTTTGTTGTCGGCGAAGAATACTATATACCATAGAATATTATACAAACATATGTATGTAAGTTTGGCTATACGATAAGTGCACATCCCGTCCGTTTGCAAGTACGTATACACATTTCCGTTATGCATGTATCTAAATATGTATGTATGTGTATATATATATATATATATATGTATGTGTAGATAAGAGCAGTAAAATACTTGTGGCATAAGTGCTTACTGAAATCACTTCCAGGCTGCTACTCGTGCCTCCCTGCCTGCCACATCCTTTAACTTCCGCTATGGCGCCTTCCTTAACCCTCTGCATCATTCATTCTGCACTTTGGTGAGTTTTTCGTCATCATCGTCTTTGTTGTCGTCTTTTTGCTCTTTCCATCTATTCACATCGTCGTGGTTGTTGTCGCTTTTGTTATTGTTTGTTAATATGTGCTATAGTTCCAATTTCAACTGTTTTTCTTCTTGTTTTTGTTGTTCTTATTCTTGTCGATGTCTTTGCTGCTGCTTTTGTTGGCTATTTCGCTCACGTAATAACGATAATAGCCCTTATTTCTTTCATTTCTTTATAAACATATATATATATTTTATTTTTTTTGTGAACTACTTCCGAGCTCTCCTCCCTCCTCCTAGTTCTTTAAGTTACACACAACTAAGTACTTAGTTCATATTGTACAAGAGTTGAGTCTTTCGTTGTCTTCTCGACTTGTTTTTGTGGATGCTGTCATGGTATAATTCTCTTATTGTCATAATATTATTGTTATTTTCTATTATTCTTTTCATTTTTTGTCATCGTGACTTCAAATGCGCTTAGCTGATTATCTTTGATAAGCAAAAGAAATGATTTGCAGCAGACAAATCACAAGTCATCAATTTTGGCAAAATGGTTTAGAAGTAATGTTTGCTATTTACAATAATAATCATGACTTATGTGTCAGTGTTTGTTGTGCGCACGGCTTCGGATACAATTTTATCATGGTCATCTTACTTTGTTTGTGGCTATTGTTCTCATTAAAGATATCACACTCACGTAGTCCAAGCCAATTTACGTGTTACTTTCACTTGAACAAAGACAACACAACTTTATAAAAAAAAATTATAGTTCATGACCTGGCTCAATTGTTAAACTGAGTTGTAGGTGCTCTTAATTTGCTTCACTTATTACTCTTATTGTCAAGAGCTGACTTAGCTTGACCCCCAACCAAGTGCTCTCTGACTACAGCAATAGCTACGGGATGTGGTTTTGTTAAATCCATTAAACAAAAGCTAAGACCATGGAATTTATTTTTTCTACAACAACGATGGATAAATTTAGTGCTATTATTCTATTACATTAAAAACTGTTGTCTTCAACGATTAATCGTTGTATTTTATATATTATAAGTTTTAAACTCCCAACCATCTATGTCAATCAGTTTACTTTTGAGTATTTAAGGTAACTTTCTGACTTTGCAAAACGTTGTATATATTTCATATATTTTTTTTTTCATTTCAACTTTTATCTAAATATTTGCTTATCGTGTCTTTTCACTTCCTGTGTACATGGTTTCAATTGATGTTTTGTACTCAACTCGTTTCCGTTTTAAGCAATCGCTACTTTGCTGAATGCCCTGGCTTTTTGTATTCTTTTTCATTTGAACGACTGTTAAAAATTGAATACAAAGAACGCGTTTCTAAACATATTGTTAGGTTAATAAATTATTTCCAAGCCAACACATTGAATGGTTCTGTTGTCAATTAAATACTTATCTTCCGTTACAGAGACAAGCCGGAGACAAACTGTACATTTAATGTTATGGCTTGCGGGCATCTTTGCTAAGCTGTTTGCACTGTCATTTCAGTCGCATTAGAATCCATTTAATCTTAAGCTCTTTGTTATTTTATTCTTGCCATTTGTGTAATGATGTTTGACACTGCACGTAAGATCAATATACATTTACCTGGTGCAAAACGGCAGGCAAACAACCTTCTGTCGTGGCATCTTCTTATGCCCAATAATTATGTGGGTGGAATTTGGAGTGTGTCCATGGCCCAACAAACAAGTGCATAAAATATGGTTGTATCAAGGGTATTATATTCGTGCAACTTGAAGCGCTCCAACCTTTCTATGAGCTAACGTGGCATCGTGGGCGCAGCAGCAGCCATCATCAGTCATGCGTTCGCAAATATTTTAAGTGCTTCCTGAAACGTGCCTCACTGACTGACTGCCTGCCTGCCTGCCTGCCTGCCTGCCTGCCTGCCTCACTGACTGACTGACTGACTGTTCGACTGCCTGATATGCTTGCCCGATACAGCTCAGTACACACAAAAAAAAACATTTACAGAGTGAAGATAGCTTGAAAGGATAACGAATCTCGCAACTCGCAATTCGATATTCGACGTCAGGTGCGTGCCGTAGGGCCAACCTGATTGCATAGATAGTCGAATAGCTGACTCTCGTGCAATTGACGAGAGTTGCTAACATAATATTATCAATACTGTTATTGCAAGGCATCTGCAACGTCAGTCCGTCGCGCTTCGCAGCAAAATGGTACCAAGCACTCGGTTATAAATTTGTTGGTGTATAGCAAATAAATAAGGTTACCTTACGTTTGGCGAAGATACGTTCTAGAAAATTGAGTTAAGGCAAGCAACGCGCGCAAATATTTGATAGAAATATTCGATAGCAATAGCAATGGAATGAGCTTAAGTATTATTTAAATAACCTAAGCTTTAAAGTGCAAATGTTTTATTAAAAAATGATGAGATTATGCCAACGTGAGTCTGCTTTATTTAGACTGTTATTGAACATGTGGTAATGGCAAATTAAAATAATTAATTCCTTATACTGAATCATGTGTATAAATTAAATTAATCGATTTCCAATTAATTAATTTAATCAAGTGTACTTGTATAAACGCAGATAATTATTGGTTTTTTATCAAAAAAAAAAAACATCTTGTTTACTTCACTTTCGGTGGGTATAACTTTATTATTGATATTTAAATGAAAGTAAAATAAAACAAATCATTTTAATGTACTTCTTTTAGTTTGTATGTTAGCTTGGTCAATAAAAACTTGTGTAAATATTGTTGTTGCTGTTGTTGTTATATAATATAATATAATAATTTAAAATGTTTTCTTTAAATGCTGGAAATGATGTCGTGCTTTCTTTAGGTGTGACAACATTCAACTAGTTATTGTTGTTGTTTCTAAAGTCTGTTTACTGTTGACAGGGGCATTGGCGCCCACAAGCTAAATGCAATGCAAGCACATACTGAGCGCTGCATTAGAGCTACCACACATACTGCAATGTTTGGGACCACATTATGCCAGCCGCAACGCAATAAACATACGCAAATGTTGAAGCGGCAAGAGTTAAGCTGCTGATTATTTATATTGCTGGCACTGTTTTGTATAATATATGTAGTTACGTACATCTCGGTTGTTGCTGATAATGGCAGTGTGGAAATGCACGATTTAAGCTGGATGATAAGTGCAGTGGGTATTTGTCACCGTTGCTTGCTGCGTCCTGGCAAACTTGAACAAAGCTGTGAAAAACTCTGCAGCAGCTGAAAAGGAAAAGTTTCCTCCAACAAGCCAACGGAACAATAAGCGCATAAAAACTTCTGCGGCTTTTCCGTAGGCAAAGATAAAGAAAAAAAAAAAAAATTAAACGCTTAACTTTATATATTACGCTGCATTAGAGTCTGCCATAAACAAACATTTAACACCAATGTGGCCCTCGGGGTGCTGTCGATACTGAATGTGTAAGATATACTTCCCAACTTGTCAATAATTTGCATAAAATTTAAAAATGCTTGGAACGAACTTATATAATAAGTACATAAATAATTTGTATACTTTGGTAAAGTTTAGGTGTTCTTTAGAAAAGTTTTTCTTTGCATAAACTCATTACCATAATTAGCACCCAAAGAGAATTTTGTAATTCTCTTCGTATTATATTTAAGCTCCGCCTTCCTAGTTTTAAGTTGCCTTTGTGACAAAGTCAGCGAGACAAATTGTCAACAAAGAACGCTTACCTAGAGGCTAAGACTTTGAAATGTTTTTTGTCACAGCCAAACATAGCCAATACATTACTGTGATTTATTTGAATCGCTTAGGACTCCTTGCTTGGTGCCAGTTAGTCAGCTGCACAGCAGGTCACTCTATTCATGGGAGGGATCAGCTCCCGCATTTTGTCAAGTACATGAAATATTTCAAAACATTTGCTGTATTTGACAAGCAGTCAAACTTAAGCGTCCACTCTTCAAGTGACAAGGGCCTCAGGAGCCAACAGGGCCTCCGAGGCTTTCATTCCAGTTACAAGTCTCAGTCTCCTAACCCCAAAGGCAGTTACCATTCCATTAAGCTTTGCAACGCAAAGCAAAGCAAAGCAAGCAACATGAAATAAATATATGGAAAAAAGAAAGAATTCGCAAGAAATTTCATTTCCTGGCACTCAACTGACAACAGGACACCGTCTCCTGCAAACTCCCCTTCTCCTTCAGTTGGCAAAACTCAAACCAAGACACACCAACTCGCCTCACTCATTTGGCTTTAACATAAAACCAATTTAAACTTCTGCAGCTCGGGGTAGAAGCTTCAACTGAGCAATCGACACTCAGTCCCCACTGTTTAACATATTCTCAATATGCAGACGCACACAACAAACTACCCCCGGAAAAGAAAACAGAGCAAGAACAATTTTAATTTCATTTTTCTGCTGTATTTTAAAGTTGACTTTCGACTTACCTGAGTGAGTGGTTCTTGGGTTGACTTCCATTTGGCTCCCTCCAAGGCGGCTTACTCCGATTTAATACGCGTGGGAAAAACAACAATGGTGCCGGGCTCGCGAGAAAAACTTGATAATACTTAGCGCCGGCGCTGCTTTTTGGCTTTTCTTAAGCCTCGAGGAAAGCAACTTTTCGAATGCGGCACGTAGCGTTCATAATTATGTGGATTTTGGAAATTAAGTAAGCGACTTCTAGACAACTTTTAGTGATGAAGCCACTGTGATAACGATTGACGCTGCCTTGGTGTATGGGACAAAGAGACACACCCACGCTGATTTATGCAAAGCTTGAGCAACAACAGGTGCGGGTAATGGTTGGATAGCTTCCTATCCAACCCACCAATACCACCACGCGGGCTCAGTGCAATGCAAGGTGCAATTTAAATTCCAAATTTGTTAAACTGTCACAAATGCTCTGAATGCGAAATGAGCACAAGGCTCAAAACATGCAAAGCATAATTATATGAGTATACGTCAAGAGTGGGGAGGGAGTAGGAGCAGAGGAAATAGCTTGGTTGGGTGGGTTGGTCGTGTTGCACGCTTGAAGTTGGCGGCTGCAGGTGGCACAGGCCAAGGAAATTGCTTCAAACTGGCTTGCCGGAGCTAAACAAACAAGCGGCGTTGAATTACGATGCCGCACGCACGTGGTTGCCACAGCCTGCTGCTGCTGTTAGAGGTACAGCATACATATACATATAATATATATGTATATGTTTATGTGTGTGTCTGTTTGTAGAGTTTTGCTATAAGTGTAGGTCCAAGTGGAGTGTGTGCCCCCCACATGAGTAATAGTAATGATGTTGCCTCCACTCAAGATGTGTGCCGCTGCCACCAGGCTTATGAATAAATTAAGAAAAGGCCGTCTCCGGAAAACGGGGCCACTAGGAGCGGACGGGGGCTAGGGTACGCCGGATAAGAGGGCTGCAAACCGAAAGCGTCGCAAAAATAAAAACAGACGACGCATGTTAAAATAAAGGCAATTTGAATGGGATTCATGAGCCAGGATTCATGGCAAATGATTAACTTTATGAACATCCTGTAAAGCTTTCTTTGTTAATTGTTGGGATTAGTGCATGATTTTGCTTAAAATGAACTAAGACTCTTTTACGGATACAAAACAATTAGTAGAAGCTTGGGAAATATATGAAGACGGTTTTCTGAGAAATTTGAAATAAACAAAACAAAGCTATTGTCTTACAATAATAATTTAACTGACAATCACAAAATCCACCAGTTAATAAAATGTTTTTAATTCGAAGTGAACCACAGAATCATTAAAACGAAACCAAAGAAACTCTGACTCTGTCCCACAAGCAGTAAATCTTTAAACTGTAACTGACCGCTATTAGTTTTAATGTTGTCCTAAAAAAGAAGAGAATCTTAATAGCTCTATTTGCATTGTCAAAACACCCAAAAGAAAGCCATGTTAGCAGGTTTTAGATATAGCCATAGGGTTTGGAGATAAGATAAGGCGCCGACTAAAGATAATGCCGTTTAAATAGAAATCTGTCGACTGTTGGAAGCAGCCTCAGGCCGAACGAAAGAACGAACGAAATGCAGGACATAAAGAAAATGTCAGCAATGACACGCAAAGCACAGCAATGCGAATGATGATTAAGTGAAACGGAGTAAGGGGAGGAGTGCCTCAGATGAGAAATTGTAGCCGTAGAGCTGTAGCTCGCACAGGTGATTTACATAGCATATTTAAATGGGGCACTTTGTGAACTGCGCACACGACACGACACGCGACACGATATCATCATCATCATCATCATCATCATCATCATCATCATCATCATCATCATCATCATCATCATCATCATCAGCATCATCATGGTAACAAATGTTGCACACAATAAAAAAGAAAAAATAAAGAAGAAAAAAGAAAAAAGTAACTGCTAGACATCGTTATAGTTCAAAAGAACAGAGAAGAAGGAAAAACGGTAGGCAAGGACGCTGCAAGCATAAAAAACATATTTTGACTAAGATGTATTACAAGCGACAGCATAAGGAGTTTGACATTTTTATTATGTTGCCGCCAGCAACACACAGAGCAGCAATCTGCGAGAAAGAGAGGGCACACGGACAAGGAGCACACAATGATAAGCTAAGAAAGTTATTAGTGCGTCAACATTTAACTTGCAAGTCGCAAGTTTCATCAGCTTCTGAATTAGTTGCGCTTCACCCCCAAAAAGTGTGCAACAAAACTTAAAAAAAATTGTACTTGCAACTAGACGCAAATGGTGGCATTTCCAAGAGCTCAGTCTGTGTCCGAGACTGATAGAAGTTCTTGATGCGCACATAATTCAATTATTATTGCTCGCAGCCCCAAGAAAAGTGATTTGGCTAGCTGATGGCTGTCCAGGCTGGCAGCATGCACACAAGAACAGAAGAAATACAATTTATTTTAAATAAATATGATTTATTATGTTTGGCATACCCACATCTGTCCGCCTTGCCACCAGCCACCACACGAAAGGCAATATACATGAAGGATTACGGAACATGAACGCCAAGTTTGCAGAGCACTCAACGGCGACGATGCGCAATGGGAACACGAGATTGCCTCCACTTTTTTCTTTTTTTTTTTGGCTGCGACCTCCTGCTCCTTATGCATAAAGCAAATTTGACTTAAGGTACACTTTGCGTTTTATGATGATGACTTAAGGAGTTGGAGGAAAGCTATAAAAAAAAAAAAAGTAAATAAGTAAAAGTAATAAGGAAATGCTGCTATCGAAGGGCTTAAATCTCAGGCAAAGGAAAATATTCATCAACAGGTTTGAGTATTGACAAACATGAAAAGGACAATACTCACACTTACGAAAATCATATAAATTTACCATATGATTGAAATTTAATGATTTTGATGGATGGGTTTGAGGATTTAGATTGAGTACATGAATTGTGAGTGCTCAAAGTATACTACTAAATAATCACAAGCACTTTGGGGGAAAGCCATAAAATACTTGGCAAATATTTTTTGTGTGCTTTAACGAAAAATTCTTTAATATGAGTATATAGTATTTTAATATAAATACAGGTATTTTAATATAAATACAAGTATTTTAATATAAATACAGGTAAGATGTTCAACCAAACAAGAACAAGAAATGATTCAAAATAACGGATAAGCTTGACTGTCTTACGTACTTATGTGCGAATTAACTTCTAACCCTAAAGCTGCATCGCAGGTCCTTTTATTTCAAACAAATTCTGTTTACTGCGCATTGTTTAATTGGTTTTGTATACAAAAATAAACATGAAAAAAAACACGTAATAACAACACTTACCTCATAGTTTTCATGCCAAGTGTGACTACAAAGCTTTGCTTATTAAATGTCAATACATTGCATTACATTTGTGTAAGTTCCAAAGTAATCTTAACTTAAATCCTAACAGAACAAGTGTCTCATGCGCATTTAGTCACATAATTCAAATAGCAGTTAATAACATTGCACAGTCGTAATGAACTGTCCTATCTATTATCTTAGAACAAGAACATTATACATGTCAGCACAAAATACCATTTAGCAGCACGTAAACGTAAAGTCAGCAAAATAACAACAACGCCAAAAATAACAAGCAACAAAGTGCCAGTGTTTTAGTCTTTGCAAGTTGAATATAAATTTATTTTATCCACACGACAGTGCAGACAAATACTAAACGCATATTTAATTTCATTTACGGCTGTACAGCTCAGAAGAGAGATTTAAAAAAAAAAATGAGCAAAAAAGATATTTTGCGGTCAGTCTGCCGGGTTATTTCTAAAGGATTTTTAGAAGACTCAATTAGCAGGACGTTTATACATTCTCTTTTGCAACGCACATGCACAGCTTATATATGTTTCTTTTGTTTTATGTTTTTCAAAAGTTATTGTCTCAAATCTTTAAGTCAATAAGCTTTGGAATAATGATGGAAATGGATGGTAATAGGTTCATGCTAATTAAATTAAATTGTGCCAAATTAACGATTTTTTCCGTATTTGGCTCAGCAATAAATAATACTAAACTAGGCGGAAGTTTTTTTGTTAGGCAAAATATTTAAATAAAGTCAATGCAACTTCAACTTGAACTAGCATGTCAAAAAACATGTTGCTCCTGCTAAAAATATCAATACAGGAAAATAAAACGCTTTCTACAAGTTGCATGCAACATGACCTTTTAAAAGAGAATCAATGGACTTAAAAGCTTAACACAAAGCGCGCTGTTCATTTAAATCGTTGGATTAGTGCTGATCCAAAACCCAAAATGCCAAACAGCCTGTGTATTTAAGGTTCAACCTTAAAACGTTTGGTTTTATGGTCAACGGCAACTGGGACGGGTAAATAGGATATTTATGGACCACAGCCTGTGGACAATTGTAGGTCCGTTGCAGTAGCTTGGTCAGCGTGGTCTGTGCAAATAAACACACACAAAACACGGGCTGTTGTACTGTAGCGTTTTGAGTCGAGCTTTTATGCATAACTAATTGGATGTCTGTAGTCTGGAACTAGTTCTGGGAACATGGAAAATTCTCCCTGTTGCTGATTTTTTTTCCTGCAATATGGCTCCTGCCATCGCTCCTGCTGCTGCCGGCAGGCTGAAACGTCAAATGTTTTTAAAGCCGGACTGGTGCCTGGTGTATGCCCGCAGCGGTAGTCGTGCGTGCCGGACGCATTAAAAACGTTGGCGCCTTTAAGCAGACGACTAACGGCAGCTGCCAGAGTCGAGCAATGCCGGACTTCAGCTACAGTTAAAATGCACAATTTGAAACAATGTTGCTTTTGGTTTTGGTGTTGCTGTTGTTGTTTTGGTTGCTTGTCATTAGCTTCGTTATATTGTTATGGCCATCGTTGTTGTTGTTGACGTCGTTTGCCATTTGCCTTCCGCTTCCCGGCAGTGCTTCCTTGCTCAGTCGCACCATCCCGTTGTTTGTGTGTGTGTGTGTGTGTGTTGTCAGCTAATTGAATTTTCAGCATGAAATTTAATTTATCTTTGTTGTTTGTGTGCACAACAAATGGCCGACGAAAAAAAATGCAAATCCAAAAGTGGAAACAAGTTAACAGAAATCCGTTTTTTTTCCTTTATATTTTTTGTAATTTGGCGCACAGTGCAAATCTGTTTGGCTTAGTTGGTTTATATGTATGTTTTATCACGCAACATAAATAAACACAACGTTTGTCATTTCCTTTTTTTTTACAGGCAACAAAATGAAGTGGACGCTGACGCTGTTAGTAATATGCCTGGCATCGGAGCTAGTCAACTGTAAGCATTATCTAACATACCCATTAAATCAACTTTTAGTCTAATAAACTGCCCACAAAATACAAACAGCCGAAATGAACTTGCCGCCAGTGTTTACACAGACACTTAACAATATTGTCCTTTATGAAAACGTACCCGTGGGTACTGTGGTTTTTCAACTGGAAGGCTCAGATCCTGAAATGAGCACCGTTACATTTGGCTCCATTGGATCGGATCATTTTAGTGTCGATCCAGTTTCTGGCAACATAACGCTGGTTAAGCCCTTGGATCGTGAAGAAACGGACAGCTTGACATTTTTGGTGTCAATCAGAGATCGAGTGGATCCAAGTGGTGAATCAGAGCAGGATAATGTTGTGGAACAACCTATTACATTTATTATACTGGACGAGAATGATAATCCGCCAGAATTTCAAGATGTAAGAAATACATTATTTTCTTGCAAAATTAAGAAATTTCTTATTTGAATGTCTTTTGCCTTAGACCCCTTATGAAGCTGATGTAAACGAGGATGCAGCTGTCGGCACAACCATTTTCAATAAGATTTTAGTCAAGGATCGAGATACCATTGGTGATAGCTTGGATCTGAAATGTCTACCACAACAGCAAAGTCCAGAGGCGTGCAGCAAGTAAGTCAATAAAATACATAGACTAAAATCTTAAATTTTAAACGGTGCGAGTTTTCTTTAGATTCCGCTTGCAGCTGCTTACCCGCGAGGCGACCATTTTAACCGCCGCTGTGGTGCTAAACGATACCCTCAACTACAATCAACGTATGATTTACCACTTTCAAATCGAGGCCAGTGATGGTGTGCACAAAACACAGACAACATTCGAGGCACGGGTTAAGGATGTGCAGGATAAGCCGCCAGTATTTCAGGGTTCCCTCTCCACGGTCATTGATGAAGATAGTCCCATTAATACATTGGTCCTCACCGTGCATGCTCGTGATGGCGACACTGGAGAACCACGAAAAATAGTCTACGATCTGCTTAGCAGTAAGTTCATAACTAAAAAAACTCACTTGAAATTAACTTTTTAGCTCATAAGCTTGTTGTTTTGAGCAAGAGTTTCGTCATCAAAGTACTTGATTTATTTGTTTGTAAAAAGAGTAATAATATATACGCAATGGGAGTATCTCTTATTTCAAATTTTATTGATTTATGATGTAGATCGATTTCTTTCCCACGGACAGACTCGGAGATAAAAAACGAATTACACACTGAATTATTTAATATACAAAAACCATTTATGTTTTCATTTAGATCCGAACGACTACTTTCTGTTGGACTCGCACAACGGCGAACTGCGAACGGCCAAGCCCTTGGACCGTGAGGCGCTGACTGATTCCACGGGTCTAATTCCGCTGCTGATTCGTGCCCGTGAGGTTGTTAATGGTGTGCCCAGCGATGATGCGATGACCAGTGCAACGGCCAGAGCAACAGTTACCATACGCGATGTCAATGACTCCCCACCCACGTTCAATAAGAAGGAGTATGAGGTGTCGCTACTCGAAAACACTTCAGAGGGCACGCCCCTAGCTCTAGACATGAGTGTGAGCGATGCAGATGTGGGCGTCAACTCGAAGTTTGCGTTGCGATTGGAAGACGTGTCTGGTGTTTTTGATGTAGAGCCCAAATTGGTGACTGGCTACTCGCAGGTTAACATACGTGTTGCCAACGGCACTTTGGACTACGAGAATCCAAATCAGCGCAAGTTCATCGTCCTGGTGGTTGCCGAGGAGACAGATACGAATCCGAAACTCTCCTCGACGGCCACGATAACAGTGAGCGTTCTAGATGCCAATGACAATAAACCAAGTTTTGAGCAGGAAAGTTACTCGGCCACCGTCTCGGAGGCAGCCTTGCCTGGCCAGTACATCACAACCATAACCGCCAAGGATATAGACTCGGGAAGCTTTGGTGATGCCGGCATACGCTACAGCCTTTCCGGCACCGGAGCAGAACTCTTTCATGTCAACGAGCAAACGGGCGTTATTACCCTCGCCGATTGCCAGCGACAAAGCAACAAGCGCCAGC
The DNA here is from genome assembly GCA_035044605.1 of Scaptomyza cyrtandrae. Lineage (NCBI taxonomy): Eukaryota > Metazoa > Arthropoda > Insecta > Diptera > Drosophilidae > Scaptomyza > Scaptomyza cyrtandrae. Next base: position 12,507,169 of record JAWNNS010000640.1, read on the forward strand.
GACGTGACCTCCATGAGAATGACAGCGAAACTGGTCACGATGGTCATGCACTTGAAATGCTATACATGGAGGCGGATCACATGGTCGACCAGCGACAGATTAACACAGAGCCCACCGTGCAATACACTTTAATCACGCAGGCGCCGCTGCAATCGGAGCCAACATCAACAACAATGATAGCAGAGGCTGAAGCAGCTGCTAATGACGACAAAGCCGCCAACAGCAAGGCGTCGACGACGTGTCTGGACTATGAAACGGAGACCACGTATTTCTTGTCATACAAGGTAAGTGTGAGCCAGAGTCGGAGTGTGTTTGTGTATTACATAGCTTACAGTTCGGCTTGATTTTGTGTACTTTGCTTTTTGTGTTGAATCTAGTCTAAGAAATAAAATACCATATCATTTGCTTGCACCTTCTAATATACAGCATTAGCTATTAGAATTATTCAATAGTTTAATTAGTAGCTGAAAAAAACAAAAGCTGAGATGAGATTTAGTCCAATAAAGGATCTAAAGATGACAACCCAAATAATGATAGACATTTATTTATTTTTCTTAGTAATCAACGACGTTTAAATAACATTTATCCATTCTGTTAAATAAGTTAGGGAAGAGTGAAGTAATTGTTTAAGTTAGAGCTAATTCATATTTAGTATAATATAATATCAGTGTTTTAACAAGTCGACAACAAGTCGACAATAGCTGATTAAAATATTTAACTCAATCTGTTTTTTTCTTTGCTTATTACGCAGGCCACTGACGACAATGGACAAGGTCAGACTTCAGTGGTCTCGCTACGCATTTCTGTGAGCGATGCGAATGACTCGCCGCCCGTATGTGAGAGTCCACTTTATCGGGCCAGCGTTGATGAAGGTGCCTTGGTGTTTGATTCGCCATTGGTGGTAAAGGCACGTGATGCAGACACAATGTCCAGCATCAGCTATCGGATTATTGGCTCGCCACAGATTGAGAGCATTTTTGACATTGAGAAGCAGAGTGGCCAGATCAGCATACGGCCCAACGCCAGCCTAGATGTGACAAATCTGAAGAGCGAGCAGCTCATCTTTGTGGTTGAGGCTGATGATGGATTGTTTACGGCCAACTGTGGCGTTAACATCACTGTGCGTGATGTCAACAATCACGTGCCCAATTTCCAGCAGCACAGCTATAGCGCCGTCGTCGAGGAGAACTCGGAGATTGGCACAAGCGTGGAAAAGTTACAAGCCACTGATCTGGATACAGGCAAAAATGCCGAGCTACGCTATCGCATACAGCAGGGCAGTTTCGATGACTTTGGCATTGATGAGCGCACCGGGGAGGTGTTCGTCTCCCGCAAACTGGACTACGACAGACGCAACACGTATCATCTGCAGGTGCAGGCAGCTGATCAGGGCACACCCAGTCTTACGGGCACCGCTACACTGACAATTAATGTGCAGAACAGCAATGATAAGGATCCCTATTTTGTGCCAGCCACACAGCATGCAGAGGTGCGTGCCGATGCACCCACCGGTCATCTAGTTCACACTCTGGTTGCCCTTGACCCCGATGTGGCGACGCATAACGCACTTGAGTTTGCCGCCACTGATGACATCACGGCCATTGACAAGGAGGGCAAGGAGCTGCAACATAGCGAACAGTTCAAGGAGTACTTTGCCATCGCTCGCAATGGTAAAGTCCTCGTTAATAGACAACTGGATCGCAATCTTTTTGCTGTGATGCGCATAAATGTGCTTGTAACGGACAGCACTGCACCCAATGTGCAGCAAGGACGCGGCCTACTCATCATCCAGATCATCGATGTGAATAAAATACCACCAGTAAGTTAAATTTGATAGCCAATTGGCGATAAAAGTTGACTGTTTATTTCAAATTCATTGACACTGCCGGCTTCAAAATATAATCCATCTCCGACTGACGACACACACATTTCCAACTGATGATTCTTATTCCAGTAGAGCATGCTATGACAATAACGTTATGATTTAACTAGGGTCTCTATAATTGGCTAGATAATCTGATGCTGATAGCAGCAATGTTCAAAAACAAAAGTGTTCACAAGTATCAAAAAATCTTAAGCCACATACTTATGTAATACTTACAGCACCAATATACTGCAGATGGTCTTAAAAACAATCTTGGCCAGAAATATCACAAACACAGAAATGGATTTAGGATAAAGACATTGTAGACAAGCAAAACCCACAGCTATTTCACAAATGTTAAAAACCACACTATCAAATATTTGCACAATAATTGTGGGTATAAGCAGCTCCGCTTGTGAGTTTGTGAGAATTGGATAACTGTAGTTAGAAAATGAGAAAAATTAGTGCAGGAAACAAAAAGTTTTCCATAGTGATGAATAAAGTCAATAAATATTATAATGTAATTTTTACTTACATTGCAACGATGTTTGCGGCAAGACCAACAAAACAAAGTAGAAACCGTGTAAGGAGCAATCCAGTTATGAGAACTTTAAACAACTCAAGAATCCAAATATCCTGCTGTGCCGCATCGACAAGCTCTTTAACCTCACGCAAATCCAAGTGCAATTGATGAACATTTAATGCGGTCGCTTTGAACATTATGCAAATTATGTTTATAGAAATAAGCTTTAGCTGGTCGGATGACATTTCCATTCGAGTTTTCAAATAGTATATGATTCTTTCCAAATAGTATTTGATTGAATTCTCATAAGCTTCTTTTCCATTTTCCTCACAGAGATTTAATGCACCTTGGAGCCCGGCACAGCCGTTGATTAAACTGCAAATGGTCGAGGAGCAGCCAATTGGCACAGTGTTAACCACTCTGCAAGCTAGTGATGAGGACTCTAGCATTGGTGAATTCAACATAACTGAAAACGATTACTTTGCCATTAATCACACCACTGGGGTCATCTATACGACGGCTCGTTTAGACTATGAAGCCGTCAAGGAGGTTAAGTTCATGGCCACAGTCAGTGACACTGGAGTGCCAGCACTGACAGCAACAGCGGATATTGTCGTGGACATTATCAACCTAAATGACAACGAGCCGCATTTTACTCAGTTCGATTACTACTTCAACATCACAGAGAACTCACCGCGCGGCACAGTCGCTGGCAAAGTTGAGGCTCACGATGGTGATGTGGGCGCCTTTGGAGAGCTTACGTACACGCTAATTGGCGAAAACAACAAGTACTTTAGCATCGATGCATATACAGGCAGTGTGATGGTTGCAAATGCCTCCATTTTGGATCGGGAGCAGATCAAGGAACTTACGCTATCCGTTGTGGCACAGGATAAAGCACCGGCCACCGTGCAAAAATCGGCAACTGCAACGGTAAGTAAAAAGTACTTTGAATTTGTTTGAACACAGGCCAAATATTCCAAAGAATCTAAAGTTATCATTTACTGAATTCATGCACTTTAAATACTAAATGCTTAAGAGCCATTTAAATTTGATCTTATTTTAAGAAACGCTTGATCTATCTTTATTGTATCTAAAGCTCTAATGTTCCACGCTCTATTTCAGATACACATTAACATTTTGGACGTCAATGATAACGCACCTGTATTCACTCGTCCCTTATATAATTCAACCGTGTCGGAAAATGCTGCGTATCAGCCACCAGCTGCACTCTTGCAAGTGCAGGCAACTGATCTTGACGAGGGTCTGTTTGGAGACGTGCGCTATGTTATAACGGCTGGCAATGAACTGGGACTGTTCAAGCTGGATGCACAGTCGGGTATTATCTATCCAGCTCAAAGTCTAAGTGGCAAGCACGGTGTCTACGAGCTGTTGATTTCGGCACGAGACACACAAGGATCTGGCACCATGGAGACTACTGCGATGGCAATCATAAATGTTCTAAGTGTTAATCGTCATCGTCCCGACTTTGTGATTCCTGCTCTGTCGAATGCGACAATTGAAATACCAGGAGATATTGTACAAGCTGACTATTTACTGCTTACTGTCAAGGCTCTGGACAATGACACCGATAGCAATGGCAAGATTAGCTATCACCTTCAGGTCAACAATCAAAACATGCAACAGACGACGGAGTTCAAGATTGATGAGAATACTGGCGAGCTACGCTCCAGGCAGCAGCTAAACCGCAAGAATCGCGCAAAGTAAGTTAGCCCAAAATTTTCGTGCTAACAACCATTATTAATGTTTTAAATATCTCACTTTGCAGCTATGATATCATTTTGGTAGCTCGGGACTCTGGCAATCCACCTTTTGAATCGCTGCGTCTGCTGACCGTCAGCATTGTCGATGCGAACGAAAATCGCCCGGAGTTCCCTGACGCCGCCAATCCCTACAAGGTGTCGATCAATGAGAACAGTGGACGAAATGTGAAAATAGGACACATTCAGGCAGCCTCTCGCAGCAAACACAATCGCGACGTATTCTACTACATGCTGTTGGGTAACGAAGATGGCGCTTTTTATGTGGACAAACTTACTGGAGATATTTTAACAAACAAGAGTTTGGATCGTGAGGAGACTGATTCATATACGTTGTATATATTGGCAAGCATCAAGGCGGATTTGCATATATCCGAAGAGGAGCGTGCCTCGTTCTCGATTAAGAACTTGAATCGGGACAACACTGTGGCCAAAGTGGCCATCACTGTGCTAGATGTGAATGATAATGCGCCGGTGTTTGAGAAATCGATTTACTATGCGGGCGTCAATGCTAATGCCAAGATGAATGCAGCCATTGCGCTTGTAAATGCCACCGATGCGGATCAAGGCAAAAATGCAAAGATCGAGTACATGATTGTTGCCTCCAATCTGTACAAATTTGGAGCTACAAAATCAACGGGTTCCATTGTGCCCAGTCCATTTGCCATATCGCATGACGGCCGCATTTTGGCAAATACCATGATGGCGGAATACAATCAGGATCGCTTCGAGCTTGAAATTGTGGCACGTGAATTGGAGGAACCACAGCGCTCAGCAAACACCAAAGTCAATGTAAGTAGCGGCTCTTAAGCCAAATAAAAGCATATACATAACCATTTAAAAAAACAAATGCAATTTTAGATTTGGGTCTTTGATGGCACACAACTGGTCAGAGTCATACTATCACGGCCGCCCGAGGAGGTCTATCAGGAGCAGGAAGAAATAATAGCAGAACTTCGCAATGCCACACAGCATCGCATAATTGTGGACGAAATACGTTTCCATTTGGATTCAATTGGACGTATTCGCATGGATTGGTGTGATTTGTACTTCCATGCCGTGGATCCACAAACACAGCAAATTGCGCCCGTAGATGAAATACTCAAGGATATTGACAGAAACTATGATTATCTTAAGGTGGGACTTGTGAAATTGCAGTTGCAAATAATTTTATTTACAATTAACAATTTTCTTTCATTAAAGGACTACTATGCCGGCTTTGCCATAGAGAATGTTGTGCCAGCTTATATAGCCATTGTGCATGATGAGTTTGATCTAGCCGTTGCCGGTTTGGTTGCCCTTGTCATTGTGCTTTTTGTGGGCGTCATTAGTTTTATTGTGTTGTGCTGTTGTCTGAAGCACTGGAATCTCTCAGTGCCAGTGGAAACACGACGGAAAGAGGCATTGATCAAAAAGCAAATCATTGAGGACTTAAATACAACCGAAAATCCGCTTTGGATAGAGCAGTAAGTTAGCATTTATTGGGATTGATTTTCCAAGTTGTTAATTCAATTTTATTACCCAGAAAACTTAAACTATATGAGGAGCAGGAGTTGACCATGCAGGTCTTCTCTGAGCCCGATCACATATCCAACTCGGATGCACCCGGACATTTGGATCACCGCAGCTCGCTGGAGCAGGTTCACCATGGCCAGACAATAGACAACACGTATGCCACCATACAGCCGCGCAACAATCAGAACCGCCTGACTGCCGGCTCGGGCAGCAATGGCGGTGCAGGTTCCATCTCGATGCGCAGCGGTGGTGCGATCAGTGCCGGTGGCATTGGCGGTGCTGGGCTGCTTTTAGCCCGCGTCGATCCACATGGCAACGATTTTGCGGACTATGCAACCCTGCGCAACAATCGAGCACCCTCTGTAAGTAGGCGTCAAAAAGTAATTTTAGTATAAATGTAAATAACGTTTAACTTTTAACAGATGTACGAGTTCACGGGTTCCACATTCCAGGCGCCGATTCGGGATGGCGACGACGCCGTAGCCGAGCTTATTTAAGCAATCAAAACTACAGCTTAATTGTAAATTATGTAGTAGCTAACTATATAGAGTGAACCTTTAGACACTGTTTAGCTCAACTGATCTGATCTTTTGCATTTCCTGAGTTCGCCGTATAAATAGAGCATATATAATATATATAACGTAGTAGTATCTTGTATGCCAACGACTATATAAAACTCAACTAATCGCGAGAACACAAAACAAAAAATCTACAATATTAACATGTTATTTTGTGTAAACAGCTACAAAAAAGCCCCATAGTGGAATTTCTCCCGCAAAAATAATGACAATAATATATATGAAGAAAACATATATATACATATAAAAATATATATATATATCTACATAAAATACATAAATGATGTCTAGCGGTAAATTTAAGCGTTTCTCAAATACATTTTGTTATAGTTTCAATTATTGGCTGATTTAGCTCGAATACGCCGCGATATTAGTTTAAACGTCCATTAATTTTGTATTAATAAGTTATATTTAAAAAAAGACTAAATTATTTGCTCTTCCAATTCGTCTTACGTTAGTTTTTGGTCAGCAACTTCTAGCCCTAAGTTTATAGTTTAATTAGCCGTGCTTGCTCATACGCCTAAGTTGTAAGTTTAGTTAATTAAACTACTTTAGAAAATATGTGCAACAAAGAATTGTGCAGTCACCTTAACTGCTCTCTTGCATCCATTAGAACAGAGTCATAACTCATTTGTTTGCATTTACTAAACAAATACAATATAATAAAAAATCAAATAAACACATATGAAAATGTATTAATGGTTGGTCGTTAATTGCTTACTTAGCATCAATATAAATTATTGGCACAATACTTTAAAAATAGAATATAGTGCTTGCTGTGCGAAATATAATAAATACAAAAAAATGATTTTTTATAAGAGTAATATAATTTTAACGCTCCCCTTTTTGCGACGCCTATGTTTTTGTTTACTAAGGGTCTCTAATTGTCTGCTCTGTTACTTGTTGATATTTGTTTGCCTGATAAACAAGAGTTTTCCCCGTTGCTGAGCTTTTAGCGTTGCTATAACAAGTCACACACACAATCTAACACCTCTTAGAGCTTTTCTTTAATAGAGGCATTTCAGTTTTTCAAATCAACAAAAATTGTTGAACACCTCGAAACGTCTACACAAAAAAAAAAAATATCAATATATAGAATTTCAATCTTGAGGATTTAAAAGAAAACACTAAAATCAGCAAAATGGATGAAGTAGAGGTTTCTAGTGTGGGCCAATTTCAGACCTTGGTCCGCTACAATAACCCAGTGCTCGTAGTTAAGCATCCGGACAAGAAAGGCGCTCCGTTGACGGAGCTGGAAATGAAAAGACCGCAAACGGCCGGCGCCCTTTTAGATACCAAGAAAGAGACTGAGGAAATATTAAACTCAATACTACCACCACGTTGCTGGGAGGAGGATGGCCAATTATGGCAACAGTCAGTATCTAGCACGCCGGCCACACGCCAAGATGTTATTAATTTGCAGGAGATGTTGGACACACGTCTGCAGCAGACACAGGCACGCGAGACCGGCATCTGTCCCGTGCGCCGTGAGCTATATTCACAGTGCTTTGGTGAGCATCATCCCGCTGGACTCTCAAATATTTCTTAAATAATGCTCTGTTGCAGATGAAATTATACGACAGGTAACCATCAATTGCTCGGAGCGCGGTTTGTTGTTGTTGCGCATTCGCGATGAGATCGCCATGTCCATGGAGGCCTATGAGACACTGTACTGCAGCTCGGTTGCTTTTGGCATGCGTAAAGCTTTACAGGCCCATGAGGAGAAGGAAATGTTGCGCGATCGTGTCAAGACTTTGGAGACGGATAAGGAGGCACTTGAGGAGATCATTTCCGATATGAAAACGAAGCAGGAACAGGCCGAACGTCGTAGTGCTGAGCTACGCGCTTCTGAGGAGAAAAAATTCACCGAGGAGATAACATTCCTGAAGAAGACCAATGCCCAGCTCAAGGCACAGCTAGAGGGCATTACGGCACCAAAGAAGTAGATGACATATATAGAGTGTATCTTTGTTTGTATTTATTGGTTTAAATGAATTGTTAGAAATGATTGGAATTAAATGGACTGAGCAACATCTAAGACTTATCGGTCTCAGTGTTCTTCTTTTCTGTCTGTTGAGTGGTGTTATCGGCTGTTGTTTCAGGATCAGCTTGTACGGCTATCTGCAGTTCTGGCTGCTGTTCTATTTCAGACTCATCCACATTTATCTCGTTTAGAATAGGCGTCGGTTTAAAGGCTTCTGGAGTCTTTTTCGTTTTAGTTTCCTTTGCTGCTCGCTTCTGAGGAGGCTCATCATTTAGATCCGTTGAGTGTGCAACGTCACTCTCATCATCATCTTCATTCGGTAGTTGTGTGCGTAAAGCCCGCAACTCTTTTTCAGATGGCAAAGTGTCTTTCAATAGCTCCATTTTGTTCATGTACAACTCATAGACGAATTGCGTCATCTCTGTCATATTTTCAATGGATTTACTTATCGTATCGGAGACTGCCTCGCTGGTCAAGCGTTCCGTTGGATACTCATCTGCTGGTACTAGACTTAGTTTAAGTGGCCGCTGCATCAGCTTTAAAATAGGGATGAAGTTAGTTTAACTAGTAGCTACTATTTTTAATATGTTTACTTACCAACTTAAATGTCTGCTGCAACTCTAAACAGTTCTTAAACAGCGATACGCGTCCAAAGATGTAAAGTCCGAGTCGTGCACGACTCATAGCCACAACTAAGCGGCGCACATCACGCAAATGACCCACAGCTTTAGTGCGGACCAGGGAGATAAGAATATAGTCATTTTGCTGACCTTGATACTTGTCCACCGTGGTGATTTTATGCGGCCAGCCAATGAGCGGATTGTTGCCGCAACGTGCATTAATAACATCCCGAATGAGATGTTTCTGACCGTTGTAAGTGGTTAGTATGGATATCTTGGCAGCTGGATAGCCCAAAAGTCGCATGTACATGTACTGAGCAACTACATACTCTGCCTCGGCGAGGTTCTAATAAATCAAGACTCAAATAGGTGAAATGCTTAGTTTATTGCGATATTTGCTTACCTGATAGAAATAGGGATTGGGCTCTGATTCACCCACGCCTTTAAAATCCTCAACGTTTATTAGCTGATAGTCGTAGGCCAAGCCCGAATTTGCCTTTTTATACTCGTCACGCTCAAAGATGTGCTGCAGATCAGCCAGTTTCTTGTAGCGCCATTTATACAAACTGCATATGCTGGATCGTGCACGCCCTTGTCCATCCAAATCAACAGTAGGTACGCCTAGACGTACAAGACGCGTAAACAAACTCTGTTCCATGTTTGAGTATTTCTGAAAAGCCATGTTTTTAATAACTGGCGGCAGCTGGTGATGATCTCCAATCATGATCCAGCGCTTTAAACGATTTAGACCATCCAGTGGATTTTGCAGCAGCAGCGGTATAAAAGTCTCAATTTCTAAGATTTGTGCTGACTCCTCCATTAATATGTTGTCGTAGCGGAATCCTAGATTTACAAGCTCTTTGCGCTTAAGTGCTGCGTGTGTACATGTCATGGCAATAATCTTCGCCTCCTTGACCAACAAATATTTGGAGCGATCCAGACCCGTGCGTAGCAGCTCAAAAGCGCGGAATTCTTCGAGCTCGGTAAATATGTCGGATATGTACCTAAAGTTTGACTGTGCTATATTCATAAGTTCTTCAAAACTATCACCCTTGAAAAGTGGCTGTGGTGCATCGCAAAAGAATTTGCCAAAAGGAAACTCGGTTTCGAATAACAATGAAAGCTTGCACATATCCGTTTCACCACTGTGTGCGTCCATCTGGCTTTGGAACTTCTCCCAACGGGCCATCACATTATAAAGGTAGAAGTAGCCAGCAGTCTCACAGGTGTAGGCATTGTCGCCGCTAACGCCAACAGCCTCCTGCAGTCGCTGCACTTGACTAAGCAGATCCATGCGCTTTGCAAGAACATAGTTGACGCGACCATAGCGACTGTAATCCTTTTCTGTTTCAAGTGCCTCCTCACCATGACCGAGACGCAATAGATGTCGTTCATCAATGTCCAAAGCCATAATCTTCTCAAAAAGCTGATTAAGAGCCTGATTGGAGTGAGTCACAATAAGCGTACGCTGATTAGGCTGATTATGATATATATTCGAAATGATCTGCACGGCGACATCCGTTTTGCCCGTGCCGGGTGGGCCCACTACCAAAGTCAAACCTGGCTGCATGCCGGCGCGTATTGCTTCGATCTGCGTAGGCGTGAAGCGAATGGAATTTCTAAAAAAAAGGAATCCATAAATTAATATGACTTTTTGGGTAAGTTTGTTTTGGTTTGGTACTTACTGTTTGGGCTTGTCGCTGGGATAGGGGCCTCTCGCTTCATATTTGTAGGACTGCACTATGATGGATTTAGATATATTAGACTGATCCGTCTGCATATCCTCCGTGTCGCTGTCTCGCCGTTCCGCGACATCCTCAAAAATAAGCCGATAGGGCGGCTCTCTTTTGCCTACTGCTTCCTCACATTTGAGCTCATAGTCGGGGAAACTGGCTTTTAAGTGCTCGTAGTCTAGAAAAGTATCATTGAACTCCAGGCTGCGTTCCTGATTGGACATGTTGCTGTAATGCGCAGCCGCCGGATCACCGTAACCAAGGAGTATATCATGCAGCCAAGGTGGCACCACACATTCGGTATTCATCAGATGACGAATGGTTTCCAGCACGGCTTTAAAATTATTCTCCTTAGGCTTGCGACGCATCAAAATGTTAAAGGTTTCGTACACATCGTCAGCGCCCTGTTAAAGTGTTTAATTAAATCTTCCTTAAATTAAATTCGCAATATTTAACTAACCTCCTGCAAGTCGTCCATGTCCATGCGGTATTGGTTTGCGTCGAGCCACACGCGATAGCTGCGCTGCTCGCCAGGCAGCATTGGTCTCGGTTCTGGGCCTTCCTCGATGACACGTCCATTGGGGTCCAACATGCCCTCCACCTCGCAGCCGCGCACGCTGACCAAGCCCACTTGTGGTATAAAGGGCTCCCTAAAATTGTACTTAGTGCCGTAGGGCTGCGTGGGTTTAACTGTGATCAAAAAGCAGACATCGTGTTTACGAAGGTTCTCCCACTCATCCTTGATCTCGCGCCGTACTGAGAGCGTGACACCCACATCGGCACGTACGCGTGAGGGTTTCTTCTCGCCCAGATGCGGTTTAGCTACCTCGACAACAGCAAAGCTAGCAACGGGTAATGCCATGCGTGCCCAGCCGCCAAAGACGACGTCGCCATCTTCCGATTGCCAGGGCAGCATGCGGCTGACAGCATCCTCGATGTCCTGACGTATCTCATAGGTGGATTCCAGTCGAAACAGATTAAAGTTGCGCAACAAATAATCGTGCAGCGTTAGGAACTGCAAATTAATCTTGGGGAGAGCCAAGCAGGTATCTCCCGTATAATATTCCGAAGGCACCACATTCTCATCCCAAATGATCTGCTCTGTGGGATACAGTGGCATCTCGTTGAGTGCCTCCAGCTGCGAGCAGCGTTTCTCATGTCGCGTTATGAGCAGCTCACGCAGAAACGCCTCATCCAAACGATGCCATTTAAATGGCTCGACAGCTTCATCGGGCACCAGATTAAGAAATGTGGCAATCTGTTTGAGTCCATCAGCATCCAGAGAACTAAAATGCTTCACCAAAGAGTCGCGATTGTCCACAGTTGCGACATTAGACAATGCAAAGACGCGCAGACTAGAGAACTTGGCAAAAACAGCGCGTTGCAGCGAAGTAATCTTTTTATAATGCAGTTGCGTCATGTCATGATCGGTCAGTGAGTTGCCCGTCACATCGTTGATCTCGAAGCGGGTGTAGAACTTTAGCATATCCAATAGCTAAAAAAAAAGGAAAATAAGTAAACTTAATTTGGGTGTAATTATTGTTAACTATAAGTCAGTCTTACATAATTAAAATAAAATAAAAAATAAGCACTTAATATAATAATACAAATAAAAGTTATTGCGGCCCCTTAAGGTTGTGGGTATGCTAAACCGCTCCTGAACTATTACTCCACACACGCGCGCATTGAATGGAACGTTTATTTGCTCTACTACCACTACCTGTATTCCCAATTCTACAAGCACACGCACACACGCAAGCATTGAGGTAATGCTCTCTTCGGACCCACAGCACAGGTAGCATGTGAGAGCTAGCGAGAACTGGCTAAGCTATAAGCCGGTCTGTGACAGCCGCTTAAGGTTGATACGTCATCATTTTAGGCATTGTGCATGTATTTGAAAAGTCTACAAAGTGTCAACCTTAACATGGCATTGGGAGAGTGTGAACGTTAACGAGAGCGTTCATTAAATGAGCAATAACATGCCAGCAAAAAGCTGTTTGTCCATAGTAGACGGATGTCCTTATTGGGCCCGCAGACGAACAATCAGTGTTGCGGAAATTTACAACTTTATGTAGTAATGCGCTAAACATTTTTAACATTTTTAACATTTTCAATTATAAGTTTATTGGGAAAGATCAAGATTTTTTCATTTATAACTCTTATATAATAAGAATGTTGATTTTAAAAGAAATTTACTAAATGCATAGAATACATTATCTGTATATGTATTTGTAGGTGTGATTTGACAAGGGCTTCTTCTATGAAGATGCACAAACATATTATGGTTCTGTTTGGCCTGCTCCTGCTCCCAAGTGCTGACAAGTGGGGCATAATGAAAGACAAGGCACGCGTTCTCAATTGCTCCGAGGGGTTGTTTCAGTTGCAATTGCCATTGCAGTTTGCTGGGATGTACACACATACGTATGTGCATGTATGCGAGCGCACTAGATGAAGCACTTTGGTGTCTTATCACATCATCGCACTGCCAGACAAATAACAAACAACGAGCCACACACACACATACACAAAAAACATATTTACGCTGTATACAAAGAGGCAAGGCACAGTTGAGTTTGCCGGTTCTTTGAGTCGCCTCTTTTGCTCCAATTGATAATTTCCGTCGTTCAATTTAAACAACAAAAAATAAAGACATGGTTGTGTATGTGAGAGATGAAGCGTACCATCAAAGCCCTGCTTCAACGCTTTGTTATGCTTAGTGGTTGCTGATGCCTGTGTGGAAAGGGAAAGACAGGGAAATATAACTCTACACACAGCCCAATGCCAACTGGCTGCTGCTGCTGGTCTCTCTCTCTCTCGCTCTCTCTCTTTCTGCTTCCGCTAGTTACTAGAAGTTAAGAGCGCCAGTCAACAGCCAGTTCCCTCAGTCAGAGTCAGTGTCGAAGTTGGAGAGAGTGAGAATAAGAGACAAAGACTCATTCGCATTCTCAGTCTGGGTCTCATTTTCAGTCAGTTGTCGGTCGAAGCGGTTCGTTGTCTTTTGGAATTTGTGCGCTGGCTGCATATAAATGCAAACAAAATAAAATTTGTTTAGCAAATAAGAAATTGTATATCGGATATTAATTGTTTGGACTGTGGGATATGATCTTAAAAGCTCTAGATATAATATTGTGTTTGTGTTAACCTCTACAATTTAAAAGTAATAAAACCAAAAAATACTGTCGCTTGTCTGCCAGCTTGCTTTAGTTTTTTTGGCATGCAAGCCATGATCTTGGCTCGAAACCGGCATCAGCCATTGCTTTGATGACGCATTCGATTACGATTACGATTACGTGTATGTGTACGTGTACGTGTATCTGTGTCCGTAGTTGTATCTGTTGCTAAAGGTGTATCTGTAGCTGTTGCTGTAGCAATTTTGTCGTGCGAGATGCTCGTAAAAACGCTTGGCGCGCAAATTTTGGCATACCTGGGCAAAAGCAGCTGCCTCCTGCTCGCACTGTTGGCCACACTGCACGGTATTGTTGTCACCGCTCATGTGGCCAATACCAGCTCGATGCAGGCGTCACTGCCGACAGCACACGATCCCAATCTGGTGCTTGTAAACAAATGCTGTGAAAAGTTCGAGATACACGTGAACAATACGTGTCAGCAGGTGAACCAAACTGGTAAGTAGTTTCATCTATTGACAAGATCTAAGAATAGTTAAACTTCACCAAAACAAGACTGTTGTCATGGGCAACGGTAGTAGATACAATTGCCTGAACTCGGTCACTGACGGCTTGGCCGTTGAACTTTATTGGATTTTTGGTTCTTGGCATGCAACATATGCCCAACATTTAATGGCCCATTTGCTGCCAATCAATGGGGCAGCGAATCGAGCGCTGCTACCGAAAAGTTCCCCTCATTGTTTTAAACACAAACAAAGTCATCATGATTTATGATTTATAGGGAGGGGTAAGTGTGCGGGAATTCATTTGCCAACAGCCACTTGGCACTGAGCAGCTTCTAGGGGTTAATGCATAATACATATACATTCAACTCCGTATGGCAACAGTTTTAACGATAAATTCGTTTAATATTTATTAGATTGGTCGGAAAGCATGTTACAACTTTGATTTAACCAACACAACAGAAATTTTCTTCTCAAATTCAATGTCCAGTAGTTTAGTAAGGTGATGATTTTTGTGTTTGACCATGATGAGTGGACTGTTGTATTATTTTACGTTAATTCTTCAGGCAACATCAATTTATTATATATATATATAACATTTCAAAAACAGATAAGTTGTGAATATTTTTTTTTTATCACTTTGTCATTATTCAAACTTCAGATCTTATCTTATTTGTTAGTGTCAATTCCGTAGGTTCTCAACACGATAAATATTAAATCATAACTAAATATATTATACATTAAACGAAAATAAAATCACATCATCGTCATCATTGAATCATAAATGAGACGTCAATGTCAATGTATCACTAGTTAATTAACATATCCACAGCTTTCAACAGCAAGAGCATAATGATCACAATGGAAGTTCAAGATATTAACACAACTTCCGGAGTCTCTTATAATTGCGGATGAGATTGGTATGTGGTAAGCGAATCTGTATATGAAGCTGCATCTGGATTTGCGATGCTTCAGAATGTTGCGCACGATCTGGTTGCAATATTTATAGAATTGAAGTGATGTTTTATGATTAGCTTTAGCTTTGTTCGCCGTTGATGCTGTGTATTCTTTGATTCTCTCCTCCATTTAAAGTTATCTGACGCTAATGCATTATTCTTTTATTTATGCTCTTAATAGACTATTTTCAACCCATGTTTACGAGCTACAGCGGCGATCAGAACAGACCAGTTGCGCATTTCAAGTTCGTCATAGGTGTTCCTAACTGTGGCATTAAACAGATGTGGCCTGTTTTGGACTATGCGGGGGTAAGTACCACTAAAAGCCATAACAAACGGAAATGTGATTAACAAGGCCGTTCTTTCGCAGAGCTATGACAAACTTGTGCTACTTGATGATGGCAAACTGAGGCATTACACGAATGCCGAGGATGAGGCAGATGAGCTGCGTGGTGTTCAAACTGATTATGACGAAGATTTAATAGAGGCGAACAAGCCGCGCTATTATGACTACGATCAGGGACAGTATTGTCTGGATAAGGTACGCATAATATTTAGTATATATATTATTATCATTTATTAACCTTTACAATTAATAGGCAATATCACCAGAGCACAAGCACAGCTTATTTGCCCACATTTGTTTGGCCAAAAGGGAGAACGATTGGAATGATACAAACTTTTTGTTGCGAAAAATACTCAATCCCATTTTTCATGGCATGTCGCTGATAATATTGCTAATCATAGCCATCGTGTACTTTATATTACCTACACTAAGGTGAGAATCGTTTCATATTGTCCTGAGCAAAGCTTAAAGCAAAAGAAATTGTGCACTTTGGGAATATTTAATTTGAGGAATTTGAACAGAGCTACAAAATTGTATTTATTTTCGTTCATATATCATTTTTCTAAATTGGTTTTTTTTTTAGCAGAGATCTGGTTGGAAATATTGTGACGACAATTGCCATGTGCTTGATGGTTAGTCAGGCGGCGGATCTGGTGTGCATATTTACGGATTTTACAAATCACGTCAGCTTTATTGTGGCGGACATTATACTGTGCTTTAGTCTGCTGGCTGCTTTCTTCTGGCTTAACAGTTTCGGTTATTATATATGGAAAACGTTTCGGTCGCGGAATGTTTTTCTGCGCGTCACAGATGGTCGCAAATATTGCTACTACTCGGCCTATGCGTGGGGCTGCACGGCTACGATGGCAGTGCTAGCGGTTTTTGCACACTTCTTCCTGGATGCGGACTCGTACAAGAAGGAGAATATGCGGGGCGAACAGCAGACTATCGGCTGGCTGGGCATATGCATATTCTTTGCTCCCATTGCATGCACCATCATAATCAACATCTTCTTCTATGTGACCACACGGAAGTTGATTAATCGACGCACCGTCTACGGACGCATTGCACACAAGCTTAAGGCGAAGTAAGTAGTGTTTCTATTTTTAACATATTCATGAATAATCTGTTATGGCTTTTATTAGCTTTATTATGTTCTCGCTGATGCTGCTGGTGATGTCATTTGCCTGGCTCTTTCTTACAATGTCCTGGCTGGCCCTGGACGGACTGCTCTATGCGCATATCATAGTGAATGCGTTCCAGGCTCCACTGCTGCTATATATCTGCGTGCTACGGCAGCGTCATGTGACCTTTTTGTTAAAGAAGTCCTGCTGCTACAATGAGCCTCCGTCAGCGAACGATTGGGGGGACGAGATGCATTACATGAATGGCAACGACTATTAAGAACGTCCACCTAACGAAGGCTCGATATGAGCTAAAGCCAAGTTATATTTGGGCAAGGGCCTTAAGAGTATCAAATAATTGTAAGGTCTACTCGTAGCTATGCTTAAGTGTTTTTGTAGTTTAACAATGTTAAACATTGAGATTTGTACTTAAAACCCAATATATTTATAGCATAACAAATAAAACAATCAAAGTCTGACACATACCTGACCAAAAAGTTTGCCCTCCTCCCGCTGCACCAGGGGACTCATCAGAGCTCGCACAATCAGATGACAATCATCTAGCACAGTGTTGAAGAAGCGGCGCGTTGGCAAAAGTGCTTCCAGATCGATAATAAACTCCAAAAAGCGTTCGCAATAGTGCACCACGTTGCTGTTTAGTTCGCCTTCAGCGGGAATACGTTCCAAAATGTGCAGAAAATCAATTATGAGATTTTGCATAAAGTGACGTTCCCACACTACATCTGGTTGCGCATTATCTTTTTCCTTTTTCTGCAAGCGTTTCCAGTATTTTCGCCATTCGGGTACCTCTTTCAGTTCCTGCTCGCGACGACCTAAAATCAAGCTTGTTATAGACTTGGAGTCGAAAAGTGTTTTAATTTTAATAATTACTTACGCGGCTGCAGGCAATGCCACATGGAAAGGGAGACTAGACGCTTGGCTTGCTCGCGACACAGATCGATTTCCATGCTATTAAAACAGTGATTCAAGAACATAAGCAGCGCTGTTCGCTCGCGCATCGTGCTCTTGTTTTTCTTTGTTGCCTGGTCCGGCAAGCATGAATCCAGCACGTGGCGAAAGAATGCCGGGTACTGCTCTGGCAATTGCTGAAACACGTTCCATACTTCGACGCGTTCGCGAAATTTCTCATTCGACATGATTACAATGGACATAAGATGTGCGTGAGTCGCCGTCTCTCGCTTATAATTTGGCCACAAATACTGTTCCAGGTACTGGCTAAATTCCAGCATATTTATGCGACGTGCGCTGCTCTTTCCGCTGGTGATCTCGTCAGCGTATATTGATTCAATGATGTCCGCATTGTATTGCAAGTGCTCGGAAATCGAGTCTGGTGACCAATACTTCGATGCTAGCTGAAAAGTTTTGATATAGTGTTATATTTGTAAACGTTTTGCTTAGAAGAGCACCCACCTGCCAGATCACATCAGAGCTGAATTGATCCAATGTAAGCGCACCAACTTTATCTTTTGGCTTTTTATTGGCTTCCTTTGCGACCTGCGCTTGCGTTTGACTACGTCTTTTCATATTGAAGTGAACAAATTAAACAAATTGAAATGAACAATTCCAAATAAATGACCAAAACAAACGCCGGCTTCAGTCGCGGCCAGTGTGACCGTGTTTGACAATTGAAAATATACCAAAAAGAGGTGGCACATCGTTATCAGTTCTAGCCCATTCGATACCATCAAAAGCGTGGCAACGCTTTGTATGCAAAGGAATCACAGTTTGAGGGGTACTCAAAGCGCCGACAACATGTACCAGTCGATGCCGCCAGAAAACTTACTTGTAAGTAAATACTATATTTTTAACGCGTTAATTGTGATTAAATGGTTAAAATATGCTTGGTATTGCAGAGCCACATTGTGTCAGTGCTTGGCTTACCGCTGTTGGATAAGCTGCACCAACTGGAATTATTGTTTGAGCGGTGCACCGTGCGTCAAATGCAGGAAATTTATTCCCTTATTGTTCACTCCATATTCGGTTTCAAAGGCAATTGTTTGGGATGGGGTCTACGGACTACTACCATGGAGAATGCAATACATTCCTTTAGCAGACTGCAACAGTTCTTTGGCGTTAACGGCATCTGGATGCACGTTTGTCACCGGCTTTTAAACGAAACAACGAAGTTTGAAATTGACATCAGTACATTACCGGTGAGCAGCAGTCAATTAAGCTTCTAGTGTTATACAACAACTATTATCTTGTCTTTGTTTCGTAGCGAAAATTTATTGAAATGCTTCAAACAGGGCCAATGTTTTATGCAGAGCTGATAAACATCGACATGCTCAGGCTTCAAGTAGGCACGCTGTCTCTAAACGCCTTTGAATTTTATATATTCCACTTCGTGATGTATGCGCTGCAACCACTGCACACAGTTAATCCTATCGCCCTGCAGATACACAACGAACGCACCAAGACCATCTATCAATTGCTGGCGTCCGAATACCTGGACAACTATCTGCCACATTATCCGGACGCCCGCATCGAACCGTCCAATTTTTCGCACAGCGTAAAGGCACCGCAACAAATGCCTGTGCAGGCACTGCAGACTCAACGCAAGCTGCGTTACCTTAAGCTACCCAGTTCATATCGTAGTGGCAACAACAATGCTAGCGGTGGTATTGGCGGTGGCAACACCTCACCTCAATCTGCAGACGGAAGCGGTGCAACAAACCGTGCCTACGTCTGGCGCTCCGAGTCAGTGTTGCATTTCTTTGTGGATATTTGGTTGAGGTACGACATTCAGTCGGAGCATCATTTGCCGAGCAGTGATTTTGTAAGAGGCGTGCGGACGCTTGTCAAACAAATTCATTACTTTTCCAATGCAGCGCATGCGGATCATGGTCCGCTGTGTGAACTGCGTAAGCAATCGTTGACCTTGGTGAAGGCGAATATTTATGGCTTTCTCTGCAGCCTTATCGATCGATGGCCACTGGATAGCTCTTTGAGCGTTGTACTGGAGCTCTGGCTGAGCTATATACAACCCTGGCGCTATACTTTGGGCTCAAACAACAACCGAGTGTAGGTTGCACTTAACTACATCAGCAACGTGTGTTGCTAATAACTATCATAATCTTTTCTTGCAGCGCGGGCAAATCTTATGAGCCACCCATTACAAATGCCTTTGACGGATTCATTATTGACAATCTTAATGTGTACACGCATATCTTCATGCAGCTTCTGCCTCGTTTCAAGCGTCTGGATTACACCGTTTATCGCAATGCATTCATGTTAAATCGACTGGCCAAGACGTTTGCGCAGCATGATTTGGTTCAGCGTCTACAACGCTTTGAGCGACTACACACCAACATTCACGGCTTTGATTCGCCGCAGCGTCATGTAAATATATTGAAGTATGTCTGATCTCCAGTAGTCGTTGGTAATATCGCTAGTAATTTGCAAAACCTCATTGCAGCAAATCCCGCAACAACTCTTACAATGCACAATGGAATCCGATGGCTAGCTCCGAAATACCCAAACTGTTTAGTGAGCAAATGCACACCAAAATTGAAAGCTTTTTATTTGTTATAAGCATGGCTCGAAATTCTCTGTTAACAAATAATATAAGTTCACTCCGATACGAAATCGCGGAACGTCAACGCTCGGAGGGTTATCTTAAAAATTTGTTCAGAAAGTTGTTAGGAGAAGCCACACAAGACGAATTAATGCTGCGTGATCTTAGTCGTATACCAGAAGTGCTTCGTCAATGTATTGACGTTTTATGTCGTTCTTTTGATGTAAGTTGCTTTACACAATGATTTGGAGTATATAAAAATCCATTTTTTTTTGGTAATCAAAAGGTGGATCAAGGGTCTTTATCAATGCACGAATCGCTACCTGCGGAGCACATTCCGCCGGCCTCACCTTCTTCACAAAATTTTAGCTTTTTCGATGCAAACAACAGCTTTGACTGTTCAAAATTGACACCGATGCAAATGTCACTAAATGCAACACTCATGGAGCACACTATCGATCCTGCGCTGCTGCCCATAAGGGACAATGAGATTAAACCGTTGGTGAGATTGCTTCATCTCATATCAGAAACCATTAACGACCGAGTAAGTTCAATACAAATTTATATATATTTATTTTTCGTGGCTGATATTAATACACATTAAATTAAATTTAGTTTGGCGACCGTTTAGAAGCCTGCTACAATCGCGAAGACTTTTTTGGAAAGCTTACACGACAAATGCTGTGTGCGCCCATGACAGAAAAATGGTTTGAAAAGGACAATGGATATCCTGAGTTGTATGAGAAGCAGCTACCTGCTCGCATTAGTCTCCGACCGCTAGCATCTATATCATCAGTTTGCACGATGGCAGTTGTTATGTGTTTTAGTCACTTCTGGTGTGGATTTGCGTCATTTGGTCCATTGCTTTTAGGTGTTCTATTCTTTATGTACTGCATGCTCGCGGCGATATTATTATAAGCAGTAAGTTAATGTTACTTATAAATTAAAAATTTTGTAAACACCACAAAGGACTATTCTATTTGATATCTACTACTTCATCTCTATACACATGAAGCATTTATTATTGCCCGACTGACGAGTTGTTAACTGTGAAGTAATTTAAATGTTGGTTTTTCGTAATAAAATTTCGTAAGTCTTATCGCCATTAATAATATTGTCTTAGTGTTAGAGAACGTATTGTTATCTTACGTACTTCGCGAACGGGTGTAGACTATTTAATGAAAGATGAAAAACTTGACTTTGATCGGGTATGATATGTTTGATTTGTACAGTATTGCATTTTAATCAAATCAATTGAATCCATTTAAATAAATTCTCTCTACAATGTTCATGTCTCATGTTCTCCATATGAATATGTACCGCTCTCTGATTTTACTTCTCGAGGTCCCATAAATCTAAAATAATAAAAATTTTCACACAAGTTCGAAATTTGCATTGCTTGTTTTATTTCGTTTCCAATCAAGTAAACAAACTTTCTTTGGAATTTTGACGACACCTTTGTTGCTTCGAGACGCATATGTGCAAATGTCTATAGGCACCCTGTACAAAGACGAAAAGAGAGCCACATGCAAACACATGCAACAAGTATTTTTGCTTTAGTCGAACTCTTGCTGCTTCACGATATTGTGCATTCGGTTTACTAACAGCTAACAATATCCATTTATTAAATATTGAATCGGTATATACAAAAAATTTATTGTAATGATATAAAACAAATTCTCAGTACAGTAATCTCAAGAACTGCGAATTTATAATATATTAAAAATTTAATGGCGCAGTTCACATGAGATCTAGAAACTTAAAAAAATTTGTCGTTGAATTATATACAATATATATTTTAAAAGCTTTAATTTATAAACATATCAAGTTTTTAGTTAAGTCTCATTTAAAATTGTACAGCCTGGCAGACAGGGAACAAACGAGTATGCAGTTTTCCTTTATAAAACGAAGTATACAAATACATTTTGCCCCTCAAATTAATAAGCATGTTGTTGAAAAATCGATGTGCTTCCATTCCGTAAAGGTATAATGCGGAACTGAATCAGTTGCAACCAGATGCAATACAGGGAACGAAAGTGACTGTGAGAGCAAAGATTTAGTATTGCCTTATCACTTTTAATATTTCTTTGCTCTTTATAAATATAGAGTGTAAGCTATTCGCGTTATGCTCTTCCCCAAGATTATTTGGTGAGATTGTAATAAGTTGCATTTATGATTATAAGTTAGTAAAATTTTCGCATTCAGCACATATGATAAGATTATTCGGGCGCGATTGTTGTATCAAAATGGGACGGCATTTGTTTCAGCGCGATTCAACGGATTGGAAGTTAGTGCGTTCCCTCGTTTGTTCACAGCACAATGGATAGTAGCAACAAACCGGATCGAGAAAACCCCTGTCAACAAGCGAGCTTCCTGTCTCGATTAATATTTGCGTGGGCCGTGCCTTTGTTGTATCGGGGATGGCGACAGGGACTCAATGTACTTGATCTGACGCAATGCCTAAAAAAAGATCACTCAGATCTGTTGGGAAATCGTTTAAATCAGTGAGTATTTCGATTGTTGCTCTTCTTTCCTAATATAATAAGTTGGAGTTGCAACTAGCGAGTGGATAAAGGAGCTGGCGAGTGCTCGAAGTAAATCGTGCAAACCGAATCTTCGTAATGCCTTGCTAAGATGCTTTTGGAGACCGTTTATTATCAATGGAGTCCTATGCGTCATTTATATTGCACTCAAGTAAGTGTACATTTTAAAAAAGCCGACTGAATTATTGCCAACGTTTTTCGTAGAATGCTTACAGCGGCAATTTTAGCTCAGTTATTGCTGCAGCTACAGCATGCTGCTTCCAACGCTGCCAACTATAAAGTCGATGAGGTGTCCAACGTACTTAATCACACTTTATTGAATGGATTTCCAATCACTATGTCGGCAACTGATGTCAACAGTAAGTATTGCCGATAGATCTTATAAAATATCATTAACAATGTCGATTTAAATTAACTTGATTTTTTTTAAGCGTTGTTTGAATATTTTCGCTTTAATAAATTCATATCTTATGTTTGGATAAATTAGTTTAGTAATTTACAACTACATTGTAAACTTAATTTATAATGAGAATGCTAGAAATTTTATTTAAAGTGGAATCCGAACAAAAGTCTCCGATTAAAAGCTTACACTTAAAGCATTAAAATAAAATCTTATCAGTGTTAGATACGAAAGGTTAGTTTCTTATAAATAAATAATAATAATCATAAAAAAACATCTAATTTACTTGTTTTGCTATTCCGATGAACAAACTAAATTTAGAACTTGTTAAAAAACTGATCTTATTTTTCGATATATCACAAAGGCAACTCATCCGATCCACTGGAGACAGCTGCACCCACTTCAGTGGCGAATAATGGAACATGGAATGCCATTTGGAACAATGTGTATGGACTTGGTGGCCTCTTAGTGGCTGTTAATTTTATAGCTTGCTTTCTGTGGCACCATCTGTATTTGCGTCAACGTCTGATGGGTGGTCGAATGAGGATTGCGTGCTGCTCCCTGGTCTATCGCAAGACTTTACGTCTGTCCATGCGAGCAATGGGATCTACAGCAGCTGGTCATCTAATTAACCTCATGTCAAATGATGTTAACCGCCTGGACTTTGCTTTAGTATTCACGCATTATATCTGGATCTTGCCCATCCACGCAATTATCACTTGTTGGATAATATGGCTGCAAATTGGACCACCGGCTCTAATCGGTGTCCTTGGACTGCTGCTAAAAACTGTGCCAGTTCAAACGGCTCTGAGTAAACTGACCTCAGCTCTTCGAAAACGCATTGCAGAGCGAACGGATGTGCGTGTGGGAATTATGAACGAACTAACAAAGGGCATTCAGGTCATTAAGATGTACGCCTGGGAGAACTCTTTTGAGGCCGTTGTATCCGAGGCTCGACGCTGCGAGATCAAACAGCTTCGGTACGCTAACTATCTGTACGGATTCCAGCGCACCACCAGATTCTTTATACAGCGCACCACATTATTCATTACTCTGGCAGCTGCAGCTCTAATGGGTCGAGGTATCACTGCGGAGTTCGTTTTCTCTGTGGTCATTTACTACAACATATTGCAACTAGTGGCAGCCGTATATTATCCTCTAGCTGTTAATTTGGCTGCGGAGGCTTTGGTCTCACTAACACGGATTCAGGCGTTTCTTCAACAGGAGGAGCGTGATAAAAAAATACATGGCCTACCGACAAAGGCTGATCATAAGCGTGCTATTGTTTTACAGAGCATCAACGCAAGCTGGGATATAGAGAAACCGCAAAGAACACTTCACAATGTTAGTCTGCAAATAAAAAAGGGTCAACTATGCGCAATTATTGGTCCAGTTGGTTCTGGAAAGAGCTCATTGCTTCATTTGTTGCTGGGTGAAATGCCTATCATTGATGGTGGTTTCTGCATAAATGACACAATTTCCTATGCATCGCAGGAACCCTGGATATTTACAGGCTCCGTTCGGAATAATATTCTCTTTGGCGAGGAGTACGATCAAAAGCGCTATATGGATGTGACCAAATCCTGTGCTCTGACCACCGACTTTCAGCAGTTGGGCAACGCTGACCTCACTATTTTGAGTGATCGTGGAGCTTCTCTCTCAGGTGGTCAACGAGCTCGCATCAGCTTGGCGCGAGCGGTTTACAAACCGGCATCTATATACCTCTTGGATGATCCGTTGAGTGCTGTGGATGCCCATGTTGGAAGACATCTTTTCGATGAGATCGTTGGACCACGTGGACGACTGGCTCGGCAGAATGCCACTCGGGTGCTGGTCACCCATCAAGTGCATTTTCTGTCCGAGGCTGATTGGATTGTAATTGTGGAAGAGGGCCATGTCTTGGCCCAGGGCACATATCAAGATATTATTAGTAGCGATCTGAAATTTGCCAAGCTGCTAGATTGCCCTAACACTGTGGAAGCTATAGATGCAGAAAAGCCATCATTGCCTGTTCCATCCTCAAATGACAACGAAGACGAGGATGATGAAGAGGAAGTTGTAGGTGATATTAGCCTCAAGCCATTGCGAAAGCGCAGGGAAAGCAACGGCTCTCTGGTTAAGAAATCGGTAAGTTTAAATTATACAATGACTTCCAATTTCTAGCAAGCTTGATAAAGCTCTGCGCAGTTGCCATGGAACTAGAGCTCTCCGTATTATATTCTTAATCTTTGGGAAAGGTTAGTTTAGCGCTAGTTTTTATCTTATCTTTTTAAATATTAGAAAGTCATTGTTTGGAGGCAAAGGGAACCGACTGCGTAATACTCTGATATTAGTTAAACTAAAGCTAAAATGAATTGAAAAATATTGGTTCCAAATAAGAGGCTTATGAATCTTAAATTATTATTATCATTTATGATTCTTTTAATCAGAACAACAACACATACAGCTCACAGCTTATTTAATGCAGTATCAAGAAAAAATTGTGAATTGCTAAACAGCTTTAACTAGGAAAAAACGAAAAAATTGTAATCGCCAAATTTCTTAATGTTATATCACATTTAAGAACTGCTAAAATGTTGCGTTGATTAAATAATTAGCTAAATACTTAACACAGATCTATAATATAGGTTCCAGCTTATTTGCTGCAGTCGAAAAAAGTTAAACAAAACCTTCCTTGGTCCTTTTTGTGGAATATGATGTGCTTCCGAATGTTATTTTCAGCAGTGGACACAATTGTCCAATTATAAACCTGGAAACTGGACTGTTGGAATTATACTTATACGAACGTCATCCAAGTCCCTTTGTATTTTGCAGCAGCGCTGAATAATTCATTGCACAGTTGTTTAAGCTACTTATGACCATTTAAGCTATTTGGCAGTGAACATCCGTGTTTCAAGTGATCCAGGACGAGTTTTCGATGCTCCACAGAACAAGACTTAACTGACCAAAAGACTGTCTATATAAAAATATATAATGTTTTCTTAAAATCGGGGTTTTATGTCATGCAAGATTTAATTATATACCTGCATCAAGTCACCTGTGACCTAATGTTAGGGTCCTTTTTTGCAAAACT
The DNA here is from genome assembly GCA_035044605.1 of Scaptomyza cyrtandrae. Taxonomy (NCBI): domain Eukaryota; kingdom Metazoa; phylum Arthropoda; class Insecta; order Diptera; family Drosophilidae; genus Scaptomyza; species Scaptomyza cyrtandrae. The sequence continues at coordinate 12,533,372 of JAWNNS010000640.1, forward strand.
TAACAAATCAGTTAAATATGTGTACCTAGAATCGCTGATTAGAACTGCATCAAATTAGCTTTGAGCCACTGTACGTATGTATTTGAAATTGCCTAACTTATATCTGATGAAAAGGTCAACAGGTATGCATAATTATTTTGCTGCATTAACGTGTCAGAAACTTATATGTTGTATTTTGAAGTACACTTGGACACCGAACAGATACTTCCATGACATTTTACTTATTAACCTTTCTGTTGGTTCATATTTAAAGACCACAAATATTGATCAGCTGAAGGTTGACCAAAAGGCTAACGGCTTGGCTGAAACGCAAGCAACGGGAGGCGTGTCTGCTCGGGTCTGGTACGAGTACTTCCAAGCGGGCAGCTCTTTGCTGGGATTTACCTTCATGGTGTGCATCATGCTGGTATCTCAGGTAGTGTGCAGCGGGTCCGATTACTTTTCCAATATCTGGACACAGCAGGAGCGTCTGCGATCGCAGGGCAGGAGCACATTTTTGACCACCTACGACTGCATGTACATATATGGCGCTTTAATTGTCGGAGTGGTAATTATGACAACGTTCCGGGGATTCCTTTTTCTTAAGACTTGCATGCACGCCTCCAAGGTGTTGCACGATCGCATGTTTCGTTGTGTTTTGCATGCGTCTATGCGATTCTTTCACAACAACACATCAGGTCGAATTCTTAATCGGTTCTCAAAGGATATTGGCACCATGGATGAGTGGCTACCGAGAAATATGCTTGAGTTTGTACAACACGGTCTGGTTATCTGTGGCATACTGGCTGTTATTCTTGTTGTGAATCCAATGCTTTTCCCAGCAGTTGTTGTTGTTGCTCTCCTCGATTTGCTTGTATTAAAGCTATACCTGCGACCTTCGCAGGATCTTAAGCGCTTGGAGGGCATTTGCCGCAGCCCCGTCGTCTCGCATCTGACTACAACTTTATCCGGACTTTCTATCATACGATCTCGTAAGCTAGAGGATGTCGTGGCTAAAGAATTCGATCTACTTCAGGATGTTCACAGCGGCGTATGGCAGATGGTGGAGTCAACAAGCACGGCTCTCGGATTGTGGGCTGATGTCATTAACTGTGTCTTCCTAACGGCAGTAACTTTCAGTTTTATTGTCTCCAGCGAAGGTAAGCTAAACAGCTGTCTAAACAACAAAGAGATTAAACGAATTCTATAAATTGCAGTCACATACAGCGGCAATGTTGGACTGGCCATCTCGCAAGCAATTCTTCTTACAGGCATGGTACAATACTGGGTGCGAATGGTGGCCGACTCAATGCAGCAGATGACTAGCGTAGAGCGCGTGTTGGAGTATACGGAACTTGAACAGGAATCAACGGTCAGTAATAGCAAAGAACCCACTCTACAGTGGCCACAGCTCGGAAAAGTGGAATTCCGAAACATGAGCTTATGCTATGATCCCAATGGTTCAGCCGTCCTCAAGCAACTCTCGTTGACTATCGAGGCCGGCTGGAAGGTGGGAGTTGTGGGACGTACTGGCGCTGGCAAATCTTCACTAATTAGCGCCCTATTTCGGCTGGCGTACATTAAGGGTGGCATCTATATAGATGGCCTTGAGACGGGCAGCATCTTGCTGGAGACGCTGCGTTCCCGCATTTCCATTATACCACAGGATCCTGTGCTCTTTAAGGCCAGCATTCGCTGTAACTTGGATCCATTTGAAAGATACAGCGATTCGGAGCTTTGGCGAGCTCTCGAAGAAGTCGAACTGCGTACGTCAATTCCTGGACTGGACTATATGGTTACTGAACGTGGTAGCAACTTTAGTGTAGGTCAGCGACAGCTTCTTTGTCTGGCGCGTGCAATCCTGCGCAACAACAAGATCCTAGTGCTAGACGAGGCCACAGCCAATGTCGATCTACAGTAGGTATACAAAGATACAATATTTAAGATTAAGTTTTATGAATTCTGTCTGTATCTCAACAGAACCGATGCATTAATTCAGCAGACGATTCGTGATAAATTCCAACATTGCACAGTGCTCACTGTGGCTCACCGGCTGCATACTGTCATGGACTCGGATCGTATCATTGTTATGGATGCTGGCATTGCTGTGGAATACGATGTACCGCATTTGCTGCTGCACAAATCGCAGGGTGTTTTTAAAAGTATGGTCGATGCAACTGGTGGGGAGGCCGATGCATTGCGGAACGTGGCCAACGATTCTTATCAGAAAATGCAGAAGCCTCCTCCTTCTAAGGTACAAATCCATGAGAAACAGTTGCTTAGGTTACTTGAACGTGGTACAGGGATTTTCAAGGATAAGAATTCGCGACCATAAATTATTAAAGACAGTTTTTTTTACAAGTTTTTTTTTGTGTGATATAAGATAACCATTGGATTTTTTTCTTTCTTTTTTTCTTTTTTTTTTTGTGTGCTTTAAAAGATATACTGTGAATACAAATGTATTACTATATTCCTAAAACTAACTACGCTTGGATTGTCTTTAAATAAGATAAACCTGCTTGAGATATTTCTCTATGGGTATTAAAGTGATATACATACTTATATTAAAGTTGAAAAGAAATCCCCTCGAGGGATGATAACTAGAGACTGGTGCCATTTAGATTGTGTGCGGTTTAAGCTTCAATGCGATTCGCAAGGTCTGATCGGGCACAGTGACCATGCGCAGAATGCAATCCACACGCTTATCATTGAGGCACTGCATATTGAACTGCGTAGCGCATTTTCCCAGCAGCGAATGTAGCTGCTTCAAAGCCACACGACGTCCAATGCAGGACCGCTGACCGATGGCAAAGGGCAGGCTACCATGAGTCTGATGCACCTGAAGTTTCGTATCGCCCGCAAACCAGCGTTCGGGAATCACTCTCAGCGGTTCGTGGAAATGCGCTGGATCGCGACCAGATGTGTACAGCGAGATAAGCACCAGAGTCTAAAAAAATAATAGTATTTAGAAACAATCTGAGAGTTCGTAAGCACTTACATCTTTCTCTATAAAATGGCCGCCAATTTTGGCATCTTGCGGCATGTAGCGTCCTATAAATGGTGCAACTGGATAGAGGCGCAGTGTTTCCTTGATCAAACCGTGCAGCAGCTGAGACTGATCTGTGGCACGTTCGTGGGCGATGCGTTGTTGCAGCAGCTGATCGAGCGACAGAGCATACAATGCCCATTGACTACTGAAGGCGGTCTGTACAGATTGGTTAAAATGGATTATTGGATTGAGTCGGAGGTAGCTGCTATTTTGCAGACCGTGTCACCTGCTGCTATGACCAGGTCCACAAAAATGCGCCTGATCATTTCGTTGGGCACCGCCGCTGTCTGCAGCTTGTGATACATCGCCTCCTCCTGCTCCGACTGTGGCTGCTCGTGCTGCAATCTTATGCAGAGCTCAATGATGGCAGCGCCCTGCTTTAGTACCTCACCCACATTACTCTCAAAGTCGCTCCAGATGCGCAAACGTAGCAGTTGCGCCACTTTGGGCGGAAAGTTCATCAGTCGCGAGCTATGCTCGAAGACCTTGTGAACAATCTTTGTAAACGCATCAAGAGCCGATTGCATTTTGGGGCAGGCTAAAACGCTCGAGCCAAACATGATGCCACACAGCACTGAAAAATACGATTGTTTAGATTAAATTGCCAATTTCACATATAGTTAGGTTTTGCAGAGGGATTTCAAATGATGTCATAGCTCAGTCAAAAACTTTTCCGTTTGTGTGTCTAAAAATTCTATACATTTTAATGAAATTTTTGCTACACAAAAGAAAGATATTAAAATGACCTCGAATTAATTATTTGCGATCCATTCTTGACTTAAGTACGAGTTACTTTAAACACTTTAATTAAGTACAAATACTCTCAATATAAGCAAAATCAATCCGAATAATTAAAACGCTCCTCGAATTGAAATCGACATTCTTTACTCTAGAGGTATTAAGTACTACTATATACAAAATTTTTTTTGGCCTGTGCATATTATAACGCTAGTTATATTTCTTAACAACATTAAACTTTGATATCTTTCAAACAAATACTTATATTAAGAATAAACGAGATTGACTCCGCACTAAAAGGGTACACCATTTTCGGCGTGCCGAAGATAATATTTTCTATTTTCTTCTTTTCTCTTACCTTCTGTCGACCAACGATACAATTGCTGCTCCAACTCTAGCAGCTCGTAGTGTTTTCCATTTTTGTCTGCCAGCTCTGTCTGCGCTTGCCATTTGTCGACCAATTGGCGCGTACAGCTCTCAATATGCACGTCCATCCAATTCAAATTACCATTGAGCAGCAGCCGATTAAGTATACGCCTGTTGTGCAGCCACTCAGCACCCTCCCTGCGCCCATTAGTTATTCCCAATAGCGGATTAAATTGATTTGCAATTCATTTCATGCGCTACTTACATAAAGAAGAGTCCACGCTGGCAGGCATGACGCTTGTTGTAGTATGTCCAGGCGTCCGGTAACGGATGCTGCGGATATTGACCCTCTTGCAGAAAGAGACTGCGCATTAAATTCGCAGATGACACAAACACTGCATCCTGGGTGCCACCCAAACGTTCGCGAAAGATGGATCCATACTGGCGATGTCTTGCATCTACATATTTATGTAATCTACGAAAGGGTATTATGGTTGCTTGCCTGATGAGCCTATCCAATTTGTGTTAACTTACTGTGGTGCACCGCCAGCTGCTATCAAATCGTATAGTGTGCCCACTAAGGGTAATCCCTTGACGCGTGGTATAGGCACACATTTTGGCACAATCTTAAGGCTGTGGCATGGATAGCTTATTTGCACTTCGTCTCTGAAGTGAGACATGACGCGAAACAGCAGCGTCCTTAGCAGCTGCACGACCCAGCGCAGCAGGCCGCCGCTCAGCTGCTTGGTCATCTCCTGCACAACCAAATCTTCAAGGGTCAACACTTAGACACAGAAGCAGCAGCAGCAGCAGAAGGGCTAAGTGACTGCGCGATTAAATGCGAAACCCGAAGCCAAGGCACGGCACGACAAGGGCAAGGCCAGCACAGAACTGATTCGACATGGTGCCTGGCTTGCGCCTTATAACCGACAACGACAACGAATGTTATGCGAAGAGCGAAGAGGCCGAGTTTGAGCTCAGAAAAAGGCGCGATAAGATCGTCGGCACCTTGGTTGCAGTGTTTGACAAAAATGCTCGTCTACCTGCCTTTTTAAATCAAAACAGTTACTTGTCGTCCGCTTTGCCGTCTACCAGGGCTCGGGCCAATGTGCCTTAATGACATGCGCAATATACAATAAACTAAACTTCAACGAAAGTAGTCGCTGAGTGGACTGAAAATGCGTTCGCCTTCGATACTGCTGGCCATGCAAATTGTGCCGAAGATTCGTTTGCGACAATGGTTCGATCGCTCAAACATTGCTTGTAACCAACTATCGGCACAAGTTTGTGAGTTCGGTTCTTCCACCTACTTCTCGAATTACACGTTTCTCACTCAAAGTTTTTACGTTGATTTGTACTTACCAGCAATGTTTTGGTTCCGCATAAATATTCAATTACAATATATTGTAAATCGTTTTAGATCAATGATATTGGTAAACAAACCATTAAAAATAACATATTTTCAAAAAATATTTATGTACTGATAACATTATTTTTATGTTTAACCTTGACTTATACAACATAAATAACACAATATTAATGAGAGATTTTCTTTCAAACATTTAACAAAATGCTTATAAAATTATTATTAATTTATAAAAGATTTTGAATAAATAAACGAAAGAAAAATGCAAACATGAATTAAAACATAGTTTTTTCAAAACCAAAGTTTTGTTCACTTGTGTACTTTTAAAAATTCGCTCAAAATTCTCACGGCGAAACGAAGAGAGTGTGAGGCGATTGCTTGCCAAACCAAACGGCATGCTCTCTCCCACTGGTGTTTTGAGCAAACTTGGGGCCTAAGTTGAACGGTATGTTTCATTCAGTTTCAGTTGCATACGAGCTGTGCGCCGCGGCGGTGCTTGAGTCGGTTGCGGGTCCGTAAACTTGGTTCGTTTGTATTGGTGTGTTTCACGCACGTGTTACAACATCTAAAGCTTCAAGTGGTTCACAATCGAGCGCAAAAGAAATAAAGAAAACAACGGTGCTATAAAATAAATACGTTTGTGATAAATATAAGCAATCAATTGGAGTAATTAATTGTAATTATCACATATATTTCGGTATGTCAACGAAAAACATTTTAATATATTCACTTAATTTAATAACACAAATCTTATATGTATATATATTTTTACTTTTTTTTTGTTGGTTCACATATATTTGTACATTTGTTTTCTTGAATGTCTGAGTGCGGCAATTTTGTTTCAGACTTTACGTCATTAAGATTGTGAGTTTTTCACTTTCCGCCAATAGACATTATGTTATTTTTAAGCGCGACGCTGTTTTTAGTCACAATGGGCAACAACCACCGCGGCCCTTGCTCTACCAGGCAGCTACCAAATCAATTTGTGCACTCTTTCGAAACCCCTAAAAGTCCCACCATTTGCTTGCCGGTTTGTTCGCATATCACTTGTCTGATTACACATTTGTTTATACGTTAGTAGGTATGCATACGCAAATATACGCCGGTTCAAATAAAGTAAATTCGTTTATATGTACATATGCACACATACATAAAAAAGTATGTATGCATGCTTTTGTTCTTCTAAGAAACAATGCCTTTTAACAACTGTTGATATCGAGACACACAGAGAGCGAGCTAGAAACTGACAAAAGTATAAAGAGAGAAAACGAAAGAGTGGTGAAATACTTGCAATCGGCATGTTTCAAGACCCGATATGGTGAATAAATGCTTAATTATTTGACCGCTTTATACGATAATTATAATAATTGTTGTCGTTTCTCTATCTCTTAATGTATTTTGAAAATTTGAATATTTGTATTTGCTACAAGCTGTTTGTAATTCTGTTCATAATTGATAAAAGAAATCTCTCATTGCACCTTAGCAACGTTCAATAATCTTGCTTTATCGAATTAAACTCAAATATACTAAGTAAATTACTTAATCTATTTGTATTTTTTTGTTGTCAGACTAATTCTGGCATAAAAAACAAATTCTAACATAAATTTATATCACCTACAGTAATTTTTTTCTTGGCAACTGCATCTCAAAGTATTTACATAACGTTATTGCATGGAATCTTCGATCCTTAATATCAGCTGAACATTTAATAGACGGCAGAACTATGCGACATATCTTGTGTCCTAACGCCATATACATATCCACATATAAATTCTATAGGTCTTAACTGCTCTGACGTGACAACCTTTTTTTAATTAATTGATTTCGTGGTGATGATTGTGGGTAAACATAAATTTATATTAATGACTGGCACTTGTCGGGCCCTTCATTGAATTGAGGGACTACCACACCCTTTAATTTCAACAGAATTGAGTCAAACAAAGGGATTGCATTCACCAAGTATTCGCTGCCAATTAAATAGTATTCAATTGAAAAAAAGATATAAAACAAAGCGTCGTGAAGTTCTGCTTCTTAAAATAAACCAGAAACCTTCAAGAAAAAACTCTACTTGTTTTTAATTCCAGTCACAAAGTTATTATTTAAAACTATTGTTCTAAAAGTTAGTGTATAACATATTTGGGTCAGCAATTTTTGCTTAAACTTAAAGCCATCTATAAACATAATAGCTGTTTGTGGCTTATCGCGCACGTAGTGTACAAACATACATACATACAAATGTACTTATGCCAGCTAATTAATTAAAATTATGATTATTGTGTTAGGCATTGTGAAATTGTCAACATCTCTATATGCATTTTTATTTATTTGCATATGGCGCATCTTATCATTTGCAGACATCGACCAAACAAATAAACAATTAAGTGAACGACCGATACGAGTGCGTCTCTATTTAATAAGCTCACACAAGAATCATTTGTACCTAAGAACCTTTGTTTTATTAAAGATTGTTTATATTATTGGATTGGTATCGTATTTGTAAACATATGGAATTGGCATTTAAAAGACACATTTTATTGGAACAAGAAAACAGCTGAATATCAAAAAACGCTTTTGTCTAACTTGGTCTGTTAATTCACTTGCAAACCAATTGTTTTTATAGTCTATGACTTCAGTAGAAATAAAAATAAAGTTTTTTTCTCAGCTAGTTTCATATTTCATTGCTGGGTAAATACTTTTTGAATTGAAATGATAATATAATGCAAATTAGTGAAATTCTTACTGAAAGCGGTTGAGAAACACCGGCAATATTAAGTCAAGTGTGTAGTAAGTACTACTGTACGCGTTTAGTTAGTTTTTAGGGTACTTCTAGTCTGGAATTCTCAACTAGAGAGTTCTTACTTTTCTTTAAAAGAGTTTATCAGTCTTGTCAATTTTATTTAGATTTTATTTAATTATATTATATTATCAGCTGGTGGCAATGAAAAAAACAACTTACAATTTTGCACTTGAAGTTTTCTCGACAAGATTATTCCATTTTTTGCCTTTTGGGGTAACAATTATGACCCATCTTGCACTAGTTTTCCGACAGCCAACTGTCTATATATTGTGTGTGCACAAAGATAATGAAAATTGCGTACAAGGTCGACCGCTATGTGACAGTGACAATATAAAAAGATAAGGAAGCATGCAAAGCTTTTTTTATATACGTTTATGTAGTAGTTTACGCCCCGACGTAGTGGAAGTGATGTGACCAACACGGCAAACGCTGTTTGTTGAGTTTGCACGGACCTAGAATGCATTTTTGTCAGCATTCTAAAATATCTGATCATTATGTGTTTTCACCATCAGGTAACTGCGTTCCCATGACAGGATGGATAGTAGCGCCAAACCGAAACGTATCAATCCCCGCCAACAGGCAAACTGCCTGTCACAACTGTTATTTGCCTGGGCGGTGCCGTTGTTGTATCGCGGTTCGCGAAAAGGTTTGAACACAGATGATCTAACGGAATGTTTGAAGGAAGATTACTCAGAGCAGCTGGGTGATCGATTGGAAAGGTAAGTGAAGTGAAATCATTTCAACGTACTTATACTTATGTCATCCCTTTTTTTGACAGTGAATGGTTCAAGGAGTTGCAGCACGCTCATCAAAAGTCAAATAAACCACGACTGCGCAACGCTCTGTTCCGCTGTTTCAAACGACCTACGATAGTCAATGGCATCATATGTTTTGTTTATATAGTTATGAAGTAAGGATAGCGTTTTAAATATTTGTAAGCTTTAGCTAAATACTTTATTTTGCAGAACATTTATACCGGCAATTTTAGCTCAGCTTTTGCTGCAATTCCAGCGTGTACCGTCTCCTGATTCGGATATTAACAGCCAGAACTTAACAAATACTCTTAACCGCAAAATGCGATCTATGACAAGCTTGGGCTTAACATCTTCCGATGACAACGGTATGTTGACAGAATTATTAATTTATCTAATGTTCTTATGGTATCAAACAATTTTAGGTAATTCTCTCAATGCACTGGACTACAACGATCCACTTAAAGAGCATGTACAGAGTGTTTTCCCTGATGAAATATCCAATATCACCGAAATCAATGAGCTCGACGAGGTCTTCAAATACATTTGGAATGACGTTCATTGTCTTGCAACGGTACTTGTGGGTGCCACACTGTTTTGTTGCTTCCTTATACATCATGTGGACCTCCGACAACGTTTAATGGGTGCTCGCATGCGTATTGCCTGCTGTTCGCTAATTTACCGAAAGACACTAAGGCTATCCATGAAGACAGCTGGTCAGACTCCAGCTGGGTATTTGATTAATCTACTCTCGAATGATGTTAATCGTCTAGACTATGGTTTTGTTTTTGTGCACTGGATCTGGATAATGCCGCTTCAAGCGGTACTTACCTGTTATCTCATATGGTTACGCATTGGGATTCCAGCTCTTGTGGGCGTCATCGGATTGCTGCTGAAAACAGTGCCATTGCAGTCGGCTTTAAGCAAGCTTACCTCAATACTCCGGCTGCGTATAGCTGAGCGCACCGATGCTCGCGTGGGAATCATGAACGAGCTGGTCCAGGGCATCCAGGTTATCAAGATGTACGCCTGGGAGAAACCCTTTCAAGCGGTTGTCGCCGAAGCGAGACGATCTGAAATCAAACAGATTCGATATGCTTCGTACTTGCGAGGATTCTACCTCAGCACCATGGTTTTTACGGAACGCTCTACGTTGTACATAACCTTGGTTGCAGCAGCTCTAATGGGACAACGAATAACAGCGGATTTTGTCTTCTCGGCAGCCAGCTACTATAACATTCTGCAACTAGTTGCAGCCATTTGGTATCCACTTGCTGTAACCTTTGGAGCCGAAGCTCTGGTCTCCCTTCGCCGCATTCAGGCATATCTTCAACTTGAAGGTCGCGACGAGAAGGTGCATGGTCTGACACATAAGAAGCACCAAGATGGTGGAGAGACACGAGCCATTGTCTTTAAGGACATCAGCGCTAGCTGGGACAAGGAGAAGCCGCAACGTACTTTGCAAAGTTTCAATCTACAGATTGAGAAAGGCCAGCTCTGTGCGGTCATCGGTCCGGTTGGAGCGGGAAAGAGCTCTTTGCTACAGTTACTACTTGGTGAGCTACCCATAGTCGATGGCGGCGTTGTTATGCAGGGCGAGCTGTCCTACGCATCGCAGGAGCCTTGGCTCTTTACTGGCACAGTTCGCAATAACATTCTTTTTGGCGAAGAGTACGAGCGTAAGCGATATCAGGAGGTAACTAGATGCTGTGCGCTAACTACTGACTTCCAGCAGCTTAGCAGCGGTGACAAGACAATAGTTGGAGAGCGAGGAGCCTCCCTCTCTGGTGGTCAACGAGCTCGCATCAGCTTGGCGCGAGCGGTTTACAAGCCGGCATCTCTATACCTCTTGGATGATCCGTTGAGTGCTGTAGATGCTCATGTTGGAAGACATCTCTTTGATGAGGTCATTGGGCCACGTGGACGACTGGCCCAACAGAAGGCCACCCGTGTGTTGGTCACTCATCAAATTCATTTTCTATCTGAGGCTGATTGGATTGTTATTGTGGAACAGGGTCGCATCTTGAGGCAGGGCACATATGAGGATCTTCTCAACAGTGAGTTGGACTTTGCAAAACTACTGGAGCGTCCGAAAGAAGCGGATACAACTCATGGTGAGATGGAATCTTCGTCGAATTCGACTTTGAGCCAACAAGAGGACGTAGATGAGGATGATGATATACCTTACATTGATGGAGTTCGAGATGGCTATCAACCGTTGCGAAAGCAAAGCAATTCCACTCATGGTAGCAAGTCGGTAAGTTAAATTAGTGAAAGACTTGAAAATATATTTAGTTTTCAATTATTTGATCATCATCATTCGTATTTGCAGCTCAACAACAGCGAACAAACGGATTTTGATCCAGATGATGATGAATTGGCCGAGGCTCAAGCATCGGGTAGTATATCGCCAAAAGTGTGGTATGAATACTTTCATGCGGGCAGCACCTTACTGGGGTTTAGTTTCATGGTGTGCATCATGCTGCTGTCCCAGGTGGTGTGCAGCAGTTCTGACTACTTCTCCAACATTTGGACGCAGCAGGAGCATCAACGATCTCAGGGCGAATCGACCAGCTTTACCACTTATGAATGCATGTACATCTATGGTGCACTCATCGTCGGCGTGGTGATAATGACAACATTTAGGGGCTTCTTGTTCTTCAAGACGTGTATGCACGCTTCCAAGGTCCTGCACGATCGCATGTTCCATTGCATATTGCATGCAACTATGCGATTCTTCGATACAAATCCCTCGGGACGTATACTTAATCGGTTCTCCAAGGACATGGGCGCAATCGATGAGCTACTGCCGCGAGCTATGATGGACTTTATACAGATTGCTCTTGTTATGTTTGGCGTGCTGATTGTGATCGCTGTAGTGAATCCCGTGTTGATGGCTGCAATGCTGGTTGTGGCCATTATCGACATGCTAATTTTAAAGCTGTATCTGCGACCCTCTCAGGATCTGAAGCGCTTGGAAGGCATATGCCGCAGTCCCGTTTTCTCCCATTTGAGCTCGACTCTGACGGGACTCTCGACAATTCGAGCACGTGGGCTACAGGATGTGGTCGCCAAAGAATTTGATCTGCTGCAGGATGTGCACAGCAGCGTCTGGCAGCTAACTATGGCGGCGAACACGGCACTGGGACTGTGGCTGGACTTCGTCAGTTGTGCCTTTCTCACGGCAGTAACGTTTAGTTTTATAATAGCCAGCGAAAGTAAGTTTTAAAGGTATTTAACATACACACTCAAAATAAATACAAAATGATTTCTTTCCCTTTCAGCCACATATAGCGGCAATGTTGGCTTGGCTATCTCGCAGGCCATGATACTCACGGGCATGGTACAGTATGGTGTCCGGCAGGTATGCGAGTCACTGCAACAAATGACTAGTGTTGAGCGTGTGCTGCAGTACACCGAACTGGAGCAAGAGACAGCTAATGACGGCAACGAGCCCTCTCAACAGTGGCCCACGCAGGGTCAGGTGGAATTCCGTAATATGAGCTGTCGCTATGATCCCAATGGTTCAGCTGTGCTCAAACATCTCAGTCTAATTATCGAACCAGGCTGGAAGGTGGGCATTGTTGGACGAACTGGTGCTGGCAAATCCTCACTGATTGGCGCACTCTTTCGTCTGGCATATATTGAGGGTGAAATTTATATCGATGGCGTCGAGACGGGCAGTATCACACTGCAGACGCTGCGCACTCGCATTTCAATTATACCACAAGATCCTGTACTTTTCTCGGCCACCATACGATATAACTTGGATCCCTTTGAGCTTTATAGTGATGCCGAATTATGGAGAGCTCTGGAAGATGTTGAACTGCGTGCAGCAATTCCGGGATTGGACTATATGGTAACTGAGCGTGGCAGCAACTTTAGTGTGGGACAGCGACAGCTTCTATGCTTAGCGCGTGCCATTTTGCGTAACAACAAAGTCCTGGTTCTGGATGAAGCCACTGCCAATGTGGATCCTCAGTAAGTATAAATATGACAACACTAAGAAATCAGCTAATTAAATTCTTTATCTTGAAAAGAACGGATTCGTTGATTCAGCGTACAATTCGTGTGAAGTTTAAGCACTGCACTGTTTTGACTGTCGCACACAGACTGCACACTGTTATGGATTCGGATCGCATCATTGTAATGGATTCGGGTAATGCTGTAGAGTTTGATGTTCCACATTTGCTGCTTAATAAATCGCATGGAGCGCTGAGACAGATGGTCGAGGCGACTGGTGGAGAGGCCGAAGCACTCAAGAATGTGGCGCATAACTCATTTAAGCGAATGCAGCGCGAACGAGAGGAGCAGCGATCCCACGATGAGGACAATTAAAAGAAGATTGTTAATGAAATGAATTCGCATAAGACTCAAGACAAAGCGTTAAGCTCGTGCAATTTTAAATCAACCAAGAGACTTACGGGATTTTACTCAGACCCCGTGTTAACAAATTTAAGAACATTTGCATCAAAACAAAATACTTATCAAAAACGGCTTTACAGTGCAAGTTTGCATCCTTGAGTTGATTTAATAATATTAGCCGTACCAAAATAATTTATGTTTTTTTTTGTTAGTTTTTTGTAACATTTTTGCGTCTGTGTGAATTACATCTTTTTTGTAAAGGGACATACTTTATAATCTTAAAAGATATACTTACTGCCTTATATACTTATTTAAGTATAAATAATCGTAAAAAATGCATTGTACTTAGGATCACTTTTGCATTATCTGTAAGGGGTATATTTAATGCAGAATCAAAGGGCTGAGTGAAAAGTTTATTACTTTAAAGCGAATTGCTAATATACTTAGGGAAAAAGGTCATTGTAAACTAATTGTTGCCAATGCATGCCCAACGATTTATAGAAATGTTTAAACTAACAAGATTTACTTGAAACTTGTTATCAAAAATTAAGGTGATATAAAAAATTTTTCACTCTACCCACCACTTAACGCATTACTTAGTATTAAAGACATATTACCTATATAAAAAAAAACTTTGTATGCCAGATATAATCTGAGCAACCTCAACGATAAAAAAAAAAAACAATCACCCTGTGAAATTTTGTACTCGAAGCATGAGTTCTAAAGCGGCATGCAAACAAAAAATATTTATTAAAATATAATTGTCATTAATTAAAAATGGTTTTGTCAAGGTTATACATTTACATCTTGGAAACAAATAAATAGTAACTACATTTTTTATCTAGGTACCAAAAAAAAAAAACTGTCATTTTCGTGGTGTTTTGCGACTCTGTTCATTTGGTGTTCGCGATTTGCGACCCAATGACATGGTTTGCCGCTCGTAAGGTACCGGTGGTGTGCCATCAGCATAATGCACCGCTGAAAGACTACTTTCACCAGAGAAAAGCTGCGTGCTGCCACTGTTCATCGAGGCACATCTATCCTGATCGGAGAGCGACGAACCGACTGGTGTGGAAGTCTTTTGTCGATCATTGGTACCATTTGTATGTCCCAGCGCTGGAGGTTGGGGGGAGCTGGAGAGAGACAGTGAATCGATGACTGATTGAAGAAAGTTGCCTTTAAGGGAGTCAGATGATTCGCCAGAGCTGTTCCTAATGCCGAGGGCCTTCTTGCGCTTTACCAACTCATCGGCAAGAAAGTCTCGCAAATTGAGCGTTCCAAGCATTTCACTGATGTTCTGCGGATCATCCTCCGAATTGTGCAAAATGGCGGCATCCGATTTGTTTTTTGGTGGTGATTGGACTTGGCCAATGCTGCTGTTTGGATGCTCCGGCTGATGAAGGCTGATCGTCTTATGGACAGGCATACGGTGCTTATTATCTTGCGACACATCTTTAGCAACATGCACGCCCCCACCAGCCGATCTGTCCTTTGGAGGTGATTTACTGCCAATGCTGGTGTTTTGATGCTCCACATGGCGCTGTTTCTCCCGCATACTAACCGTCCTGGGGACACGCATCCGGTGCCTATTCAGCTGAACATCAATGGTTAGTTGGGATCGGGTGAGCGGTTCAATGCCGCTTTCATGGGGAGCATATACGCTGTTGTTGGGTGAAATACTCTCACGACGCGTGCTACTTGCCATCTCTACCTCCGCTTCCGGTCCACGTCGAAAGGAGTTGCGGAGTATGCGACGTTGTCGAAGTTCTGCCTCCACATTTAAGGAGTCGCTGCTGTCCAGGCTGATGCTGTCAATCAGGTCACGTTGTTCGGGCGGCTCATGTGCGAGCAGCTGTTTTATAAACTCACGCCTATTGGGAAACTCACGTATGCTGTCATTAGGCAACTGCATTTCGTGCATTACATCAGTGACTACCTTCGATGGCGACTCCACTTCCGTTTCTTGATGAACTTGAGTCGTGGTTATATTATGTAAATATGCAGTGATGTTGGGAAATTCACGGTAGTCACCAGCAGATCCCAGTTTCTTGATGGTTTCAATGAGTTCATTGAATTCCTGTTGTATGCGTATACTTTGATTTATATCTATCCGAGTGAAATCGAGCTGCAACTCTTGTGCATATTGCTCGAAGCTGGGAAATGGCACAGGTGCTGTTGTGGTAGCCATCATATGCGACTGCGCCGGTGTATCTACCTCCGTAATGGTAGACAACTCATGCGCCAACTCATCCGCAGCAAGCTGTGGACTATAGCGCCGTATTGTGGCCGGCGGAACTTTTCCACGACGCTGAGTTGCTCCGCTTTGTGTCGAGGAGGCTAAAGAAGTGGGCTCTGCCTCAACCGGTTCCTGACCCATTGCTGTGAGTGGTCGCGAAATTGAAATGCCGCTATCCAAACTAGCGCCCGTCGGCTTATGCTTCTGCAGCGGCAGCGCTTCGGAGTGCCAGGGTGACGTATTATGGCTATCACTTCGCTCGGGTATCGTGCGGGAGCCGGGCTGTTGCAACTGTGGCTTCATCTGTCCGGGCGGCAAGTCAAAGTACTCCGTCGAATGGCGTTCTCCATCACTGGCCGACGTTAGCGTAACCTCCACCAGTTGTTGCTTCTCCCTACGCACTTTTTCGATAAGTCCCTCTAGTGTCCTAATACGCTCTCTGCATTTCGAATGGTATTTATCTTCAGTTTCTTTGCAGTCAAATTGTATTTTACTTTTTTGACTGATCGTCTCAGTGAAGCGTTGTTGGGTTCTACCTGAAGAAGTGGTTGCTCCTCTATTGGACATTTGCTTTTGCTTGACCTCTTGTTGAAGCTGATAAGCCACTGATCGGGCTGGGGGTTTTGCGGAAACCGAAACCGATCTTCTGGTAGTATCTGCTTTTACACTACTCGTTGGTCTCTCAGCTTTTTTTTGCTGTTGTTGCATTTGGCGTTGCTGCATATTTTCCAAAATGCGCTGATTGCTCTCGGCAGCTGGAGGCTGTTGTTGCTGCTGGTCCTGGCTACGAAGCGTGTCTTCCAGCTCCACAATAAAACTTCGATTTTCCTGAACAAGGGCCAAAGCTTGCTCCACACGCTGATTATCAACAGCGGAACCATTTGATATATTGCGTGGTTGATTAATAACGGAATCGCTTGGTGTGGGCACATCAGTGCTGCTCACGCTCAGCTTTTCTATGGAGTTGCGTGACATGCCAAGTAGGCGCTGCACATAGTGCGCAACAATTGGATCCAATGGCTCCTGCTGAGTGGAAGTAGAAGCAGAGTTAACTGTTGCTGGTTTGATGTTCTCATAGTTAACAGTTGGTAACTCGCGATACACTGTGGAGGTAGACTCTATTGAGTGCTGGCGTTGATTTGAGGGTGCAGCTTTTGGTGCTTCTTCATCATCTGCTGAAGATGTTGTAGTTGATGGCTGTTTGTTGCCTTTTTCTGTCATTGCCTTTGGCTTTTGTTTGTCTTGCGTTCTGTTTTTGGGTACGTACTGTTTGACAGTTCCGTCGCTTTTCACTTTAATTATGATCTCCACTGGGCTATCAGAGCTGTGCGACTTTTGTCCATTCACTTTTTGGTGCCGCTTGTACAGTTGACGCAAACGCTGCTCTAACAGCTCTTCCTTCTGTTGCAATTCCATCTCTCGTTGGTCTATATTCTGAGCTGTAGTCGTATGTAAATTGGCGCGTTCTGCGCGAATGGAATCAATCACTTTTTGCGCATAATCACCGTCCATGTCGCCAGCCTGTAGCTCTGCCAGCAATCGTGCCCTTATTTTTTCGATACGTTGCAGGAGACTCCTTAATTTCATAGACTTGGAACAGTTAGACTGCATGCCCTTGAGCTCGGTGCGCAGCTGGTTGCTCTGATCGTCCACATAGTCAAGCAGCTTGGAGCAAGCGCTGACACTTTCTGACATTTCCATCGGCGGATTACCCAAATTGATGGCCTCTGGCGATATGGGTTTGCAACGCGTGCCCGATTTTTTTGGTGACAGATTTCGGTTCACTCTTATTTCGGGGCACGTTACGATGGCCGGACGCAATAGCATCTCCTCCATTGCAGCGTTCATTTTTTGCTCACGCCTTAGAGCCAAATCAGTAAAGTGATGACTGGGCATAAAATTGGCCTGTTAGAAAAATATGAGATGAACACACCGTTTAATAACATATAATCAGATAAAACCCACGTCACTTGGCAGCAGTTGCGGTTGCTGCTGTGTCAAGGCATCCAGTTTCTCCGTTAGCTCCGCACAATCACGACGCACCTGCTCGCGTTGCAGCGCTTTCTGTCCACGTTGATCTGTGACTTGACTGTAAATTGGATTTAAATTATTTTATTAAAATTAAAAATTGTTTGCAAATTCATCAACGTTATACCGTTTGTCTTAACAATGGTTTATTTTTAGGATATGGAGCTTAAATTATGGCTCACGATTTAATATTCAGGAAATTTATGAATGTTAAAGGTTCGATTGTTTCATAAAGGATAAACAAATATACTCAAGCCTGTTAATTTTTAGATCATATTGTTATAGCTGTTATGAAACTTACCGTCGACTCTCTAGCTCCAGTTCGCGAAGTTTCCGCATATTTGTTTCAATGCGCGCCTCTTCCATGGCATTCAGGTTATTGTTATCCTGCAGATTAACCTGAACGGCGTCTGTTGGCGCCTTGTAGTTGCGTTGGTATTTGTTATTGTGATCATAGAATTGGACGTGTCCATTTGTAGTAGTTTCTGCCGTTCCTTGTCCCTGACGCAGCAAAACTGTCGTTGTGGAGACTGTTGTATGACTGGCAGTGGTGCGTGTGGGCGCCCCTGCCGCGGCAGTTGTGGTGGTTCTAGCAGGCTGCAGGTCTTGTTGTTGTGTTGCCGGCGCAGGCTGAGATACAAACTGGCTCAAAGGTGGCATGGTAAATGGGTGCATGGGATACGGTATCATCGAATACGGTTGCATCATCTGTGGTGCATACATTACGTGTGGTTGCATTACAGGATGCATGTAAGGCGGAAGTGGTTGCAAGGGCTGTTGTTCCCTTGTAGTCTTCTGCATGGGCTGCAGTTGAGTAAGTGGCTCTTGTTGGCGATTCTGTTGCATGCGTGGTGGCTCAGCAGGTGGCAGTCCCATGGATGACTTCTGAATTTGAGTGTTTTGTTTAGCTGTTTGCTGCGCAGACTTTGAAGTTGTTGAATGCACTGTACTTGCTTTTGGTGCAACTTTTCCTGAAATGCGTTTTATGCCCGCATCTATCACTTTAGCAGAAGGAATATTTTGGCGACGATTGTCTTTTGTTGGCATATGCAGAGCATGTTTGGACGTAGCTGTAGTTCTGATGGGCGAGCCTTGAGTGGATCCCGTCCGTGCTTCATCTATTACTTTAGCAGAAGGAATATTTTGGCGACGATTGTCTGTTGTTGGCATATGCGGAGCATGTTTGGACGTAGCTGCATTTGTAGTTCTGACGGGCGAGCCATGATCGGAGCCCTTTCGTGCTTCATTTGTCGTTGTTTTATGTGCCAAACGAGGCGAAAGTCTAGTGGGACTACGCGGCGTGGGAGATTCCTGTTGCTGCTGCCGTACGTCTGCGTTATCATGGGTCACTTGTGGAAGCCTTTGGGTGCGTTGCACGAGATCACTGATTTGTGTAAAACGTGGACGCAATGGAATTTCTTCCACAACCGTTTCTGGCTGCAGCTCTGAACTTTTTGTATTGGTGGGTCTCAACACACGACTAAATTGGCGATTCGTTTGCATATGCCTATCGTTAATTTCAATGCCAGTGTGAGAGCAAATTTCCAGCGAATCGTCACTATCATCATCCACATCCAGAACAATGGGCGGCGTCTTGTCCAGCTTTCTGCAACTGGATCCGATGATTGGCGTCGCTGCGCTTTCCTCATCGCAGCTGCAGCTGTCCAACATCACGAGTGTTGCGTTCTTGTCATTGCAATCTTCTTGCTTATTTGGATACTTTGGACAACATGTGCATTGTTTGCGCTTGGATTTGTTATTTGTTGATTTGCAGTTTTGCAGATCCCACAATCGGTTTTCCCTGCAATTTCTTACATTATCAGTCTGAGCTGGTGTCTGTGTGCCCGCAGTGACGCGTCCTTCTGCATTAAGATTCTTACCTCCTTTGATACGCAACAAATTCGTTTGTTTTTGGTTTGTGGAATTCTTGACAGCTTGCCGTTGACAGTTTTTCATTTTTTGGTCCCGCAGCTGCTTCTGCTTTTCGTATTTTTCAGTTTCAACTTGAGCTGCACGATGGGCGGCACCCACTTGAAACATTGAGGTACGGTAGTCCTGGTATTTTTTGGCCATAACATGCTCACGCCACGTATTTAACTCCTGCTGCTTTGTGTTCTCAAGTGTTTGTATCTGACGCTTCTTTTCGGCTGCCACTTTTTGACGAATTGTCTGAGCTACATTTTTTGAATTCTCACGCACCTAAACGGGTTTCGTAATTATTTACAATACAAGCCCTTGAACACAAATTGCGTCTTACCTGTTTCAAACGAGCTAAGCGACGCTCATTTTCGAGATCTTTTTTGACGCCTTCGGGGTTATTTAGAAAGCGTAGTTGTTGTTGTATGCTACTTGCCTCCACTTTGTTATTGAAAGTCGTCTTTATCGACATTAGTCTAAGTATAACTTTACCCTAAAAACAATAACTGGAAACACTAAAAAAAAATCAAACATTTTTTGACTGGAGACCCAAAAGTGAACGTTTAAAAATTCCGCAGCAAGCCAATAGAGGAAGCGCAGACGCAGAACCAGCTATGTATTTGCGTAAATATCGATAAATAAAGTGGTGTGCGGTGATGAATATATCGTCTACCGCCTGCTGCTGCATAAGCAATATCGGACGATTGTCAAACAGCTGTTGTCACTTTTGTTTTGATTACGAGATTGTAAACTTCGAAATTAATTCTTTTGGTCTCTGAAATTACTGTAATGGCTTTCATGTTGCGCCTGCTCTCAAAGCCTGCGTTTCAAAGGTAAATATACAAAACAAATAAACTTAACAGTTTACATAAGGCTGATTTACAGAAATATTCTGTATTCGTCGACTTCACTGCGGCATGCCGCTAAAGATGCCGCTGCAAACGCTCCTGCTGCAGCCGCAACCAATGTGACAAATACACAGCAGCCGCAGTTGCTAGTAAGCGAGAGCTGTTTAAAACGTTTGCGTGAGATATGCAGAGATGGCTCTTTTCTGCGCATAACTGTTGAGGGCGGCGGCTGCTCTGGATTTCAGTATAAATTCGATTTGGATACAAAACTCAATGACGATGACCTGCACTTTGGCGAGGGCACAGCAAAAGTGGTGATTGATACAGTTTCGATGGACTATTGCACTGGCTCCACAGTGGATTATCATAGCGAGCTAATACGAGCAGGCTTTCGCATGATTGCTAATCCGCTGGCCGAACAGGGTTGTTCTTGTGGCTCGTCGTTCTCAATTAAATTGTAATTAATATAGTATTTTAATAATACGTTGCTTGTTAATAAACTTTAGTGAAATATTTAAAACACACATATATTTATTTATATGTTCAGCTATATACAAACTGCATTAATTTTGGACCTATAAAAAATGGGATTGCTGCACAATTTTTAGCTTGTTGAATATCGGGCCATTGAAAATTTGGTTATCACCGAACCTTTCAAATAATCACACAATTCAATAACCAGCCAACCAATTGTAGTGCAGCTACAACGTAGCCCTTAGCTATTTTTTCCTGACGATATTCGTTTTATAAAATGTACAAGAATAAATGTAGCAGGGAGGCAGATACTCATTTGCAAGCAGCCAACTGGTCGCTTAAGCTAATTACTTGTTCTGTCAGAACGCTGATTTGCTCCTCGTAGTTAATGCGCGTTGTGGTCTGTAAGAACAAAGATACATGTAATTGGATTACATTCGATCCTGTATGTAGATATATTTTACCAGTTCTTCTTCGAGCATTTGCAGTGCTCCGCCCAGACTAGACTGCTGGTCGTCCTTTGCTTTCAGTTCTTGCGTTGCATTTTCCAAGCAGATTTGTAAATGTAACGTTTCCTGTTCAAACGAGCGCAGGCGTGACTCTGCCAGCGCTTTGAGACGAAACAGATCTTCGAACTTTTTGCTAAATACACTATATATAAGCTGTTCCTTGGTGGGCAGCTCAGGCGGATCCTGCAGTGAATCGCGTGCACGCTGGCTACACTTGTTCTCCAGGCTGCATGGCTTAACAGTGACGCCAGCGGCCGCTGTGCTGCAGCTACAAATACTGCTGACATCGCTTAACGTTTTGCCGAGATCCATGTTTGTGTTAGAGCTCGAGTTTAAGTTGTGGCCCAGCTTGGCCACCTCGTACTGGGCCCGCCAGTGCGCCGCCTCCTTTTCCAGTAGCGCAATGCGCTCCTCGGCAGTTAGCGTTAAGACTGCATTGGTATTCAGCTGGTGCTGTTGCTGTAGATTGTGTAGCGGTGTGCTGTCGCTGCCCGTGGCACTCAATGCATCCTCACTGCCCAACTGCAAACAGTTGAATTATCAATAAGTTGAGTTTGACTAGTTTATCTCAGATTATGTCATTACTGCATTAAAAAAAAAAAAATCTAGGCTCTTACAAGGATGCTGACTTTTGCGTTCCCAATTTTTTTTTTTACCTCTGCAACTACTTTGTTGAGGACTACTAACCATACTTGCTGCATCAACAAGCTTTGTTTCAAGTTCACAGTTTCTGTGCTGCAGCGTTTCCATCTCCTTGCGCAATCGCTTTTCCATTTCGTTCTGGTCACTAAGGCGTTTCTCCAGTTTCTGTTCCAGCTCCGCAATGCGTTCTGTGTGGAGCAACAAGTCGCGTTGCTTGTCATCAATCTGTAAGTGGTTGATTTTAAATTTATGTACGTGCGTGTGTGCGTATTTTTGTTTTAAAAGCCAACCACTTACCAATGATGTGAGTTGTGCGTTTTCCATTATTTTCTTTTGCAGCTCCTCGAATATGAGCGCCTCCTGCCCGGAGTTTATGTTCTGCGCTTCATTTGGTGGATCTGGTTTGCTGCCACCCAGAAGTCCACGCTTGCTCGGTTCCTTCTTTTTGCGCACCTGCTCATGCACCGTTAGCTCCTGCTGCAGCTGAGAAACACGCGACTCGAGCTGCTTATTGCGAAAGCCCAGCGAATCTACCTCCTGTTCTGTCCGCCTGAGAGATGTGGCGTTCTGTTGCAACTGTTCACGTAGGCTCGCCTCTTTCGCCTGCTCATCGAGAACTGCCTTTTTTAGCACTTGTGCTTGGGCACGCAGCTTTGTGCGTGAGCGGATGTGGATTAAATTAGATTAATAAGCTTGCGAATGGGGCGTAAACTGTTGCTGTTTGCGTTACCTTTGAGTATTCACTAGCTAGTTTCTGGTATTTTGATTCCGGCACTGTGCCTTCCATGCTGGCCATTTTCTCTGGCATGCAGGCAGGCGCTTAAACGTCGTCTGGGCTTTTCGAGAACTAAGATCTTAACTGCTTATACAAATAGAATTGTTTTTGCTAATGAAATGTGCCAAAACTGCAATATTAGTAATGGTAAAGCTCTCGATTCATCGCAATGTTGCGATAATTTGTAATTATCGATATCGTTATTGGCGCTTAAATGAGTTTCAAAGTTGTTTGTGAAAGCCCAATATTGCAAATATAGACACAAAAATTAAATTTTTTTGAATTTGCTATTCCGTTGGTCAATTGATAAAATTGAACACTATTTATTTAAACAGTTTACTTCTTTTTATTAGCTTTCGACAGTCCTACAATTATTATTATTTTATCCATACTCGCCGATTAATTTCAAATAAGATTTTTTTTTTCAATTCAGAAAACCGTTTTCTAAGATTTATTAACTAATTTATATAGAATACATAAACTACCGCTTAACAAAACTAGCTCAAAAATATATTGTCGAAAGGTACTTTCTCAAATAGTTTGTTTGAAAGTTCCCGGAACACCAGACCAAAGCTCTTAGAATAGCCAACTTTGAGTTCGTTAAATACCGTCTCCCAGTTCTCATTAAGAAAACGATTCATGCCCTCAGAAAGAGTTTTATCGTTAAAAAGGTTTTCAAAATGCATGTAAACTCGCTTAGGATCCATAGCAACGCGATACTCCTTGAGACGCATATACTTGACACCATCCTTCTCAAACGGTTCTCCAATCAGACGATGCTCGATTTTTGTATTAATAAGCGTGATATTTGCCTTGCCATGGCCTGTTATTGGCAGCAATAGAATCCGACCAGACATTTCATAATCGCCCAACATTTCAATGCGATCGGTTTTGCTATCACAGATTATTAGATGTTTATCCAAATCGGTTCTAAAGCGGAAAAGGAACAGGCGGTTCTCAACGTGTTTCGCTAGTTTATATTAAAATTGGCGTCAATCAGTTAATTACCTGTACCGCTGGATCTTGCTAGTCGAGATCATATCGTGCACCTTCAAATTTTTCAAGGCTTGACGAAGATTTATGGGCGCATTACCGGCGTCTATAACTAGTTTCTTCACGGACAGCGGCTCAAGTGGCGGAATTCCAAAGTCTTTATTGCCTGTCAACAGTTCAATTAGTTTAGTGCCTAATTAATAGGTTAAGGTATTTATGGTCATCTCTACTTACCAGTTTTAAGCACTTGTATTGCGTGATTAACAGCATCCACCAGGCACTTGTCAAAGTTCGCGTCGCGCTTGCACTTGAGAAAGTTGTCCGCTAAAAACAAAATATACAATAAGCATGATCATGACATTGAAACAGTTTACGGAAGTCCCGCTGCTAGGAGTATGTAATTGTGTCAGTATTGTATAAACAACGTGTACTTTAGATAGAGTTCGTTGGCCACAAAACAAGTTTGCCACAGTGCTCAAAATATAGCAAACAAAACACAAATTCAGTCAGTATATTATTCATCTGGCTCTCAATGTCAAGTCGAAGCGCATGGCTATTTGTGTTCAAGATGTTGCGAGAAAACAAAGCCACTTATGACCTACGGCAACATAGCGATAATCATATGCAACATACTACTAGCTATATAAAAATACTTGTACATAATAAGGTTGTAAAATATGTGTCATAGCTGACAGCGGAAGTGGTCCAGTGGCTACACTGGAGTGCCAAACTCGTTTAGACGATATCGATATGTCACTATGTTGTAGACCAGTTTCGATTGCATAACAATTCCACTGGAGTTTATCGGTGCAGCTGCAATGCAATGTTGCAATGTTTTCTAGCCAGATCTAGCTTTTTTTTATTGCTTTATTCTTAAGCGGTAAACATTCAAACTGGGCAGTTGCTGCAAAACTTTATGACAAGCAAGGTCTTAAGGCGAATTTGTCACATTGATGTCACACTGATTTAGTATGTTCAACTGGTCACCCTGGCAGCTAGACCATTAGAGAACATTACAGGTGTATTGGCCATCGGCCCAAAAGCCAAAAGACCTTAACAAATAAACTAACCACTAATAAACAATATTGATCACGTTTAGGCAATAAACAGCACTGGTGGGCCTGAGTCCAAAAACAACCAAAGACAAGGTGAAATAGGCAAAAAAAAAAAAAAAAAACTCACTTGTCGTAATTGCAAGTTGCAAGCAATTGACACTTGTTATTGTTACTTACGCAAATCTTGAGCGGCCGTTACGAATTTTGTTACTGCTGCGATTAGCAGCAGCAATATAAATGTCGGTTGTTTTGACATATTAAAGCTCGAAGTCGGATGCGATATGCGATATGTATTGCTAATTTGGTAATTTTTTTCCCCAGCTGAATATTTTTACTAAACACGCACAGCAAACAAAAACAGACGCACAGGCAAACGAAGAGCTGCTGCTGCTTAAATAAAATAAAATCGTCTCTTCTCTACACGACAACCTATCACAACGCAATGGACGCGGGATGTTTCGAGCATTCAAGTTATATACTGAGCTTCGCAGCGCCCATAAAAGCTTCCTGAGTTTCGGTAAAGTTTAAATCAATACCACGACAAGCTTTGGGCCGTAAACATGCCTGTTTTGCTTTCCGTCTGACCGCTTTGGGCAACGCAATCCAATGCTATCCATTCATGATCATAGAGTTGCAGTTTGACTCGATTCGCTCTTGTGTTGTGAAGACAGGTGTGGTACAATGACCGACTCTTTCGAACAACCCTGCGGAATGATGGCCCTTTTCGATTTCGTTACGGTTCATTGAACTTGCGATGCATTTCGGTACGCATAGGTTGAGGTAATATTTAATTGGGGTGCAATTTATTATGCCGGTAGTAAACATACAAAAGTTGCTTACATTTCAACTTTTCGAGCGCTTTAAAAGCAACGCTAGTAATTTGTAATTTCATTTGATTGCTTGAGATAAGCCTAAACGACTAGAGCTTTGGTTCGGATTGTAAAATAAAAAATACGCAATTTATAAATATACCAATAAATCTAATACACAGTAAAAATAATATGATTTGGTACAATTTACATAACCACACAAAAATGTATTTTAATTAAAATTTTTATATATGTAAAATATGTTTAAGCATTAAATGTAGTTTTTATTCCGAATTTAAAAATAAAAACAACAAAATATTTACAATATCCCAAAATAATATGCAAACCAGTTGTTTATTTGACAAAATTAATTGTACGAAAAAGTCTGTTTGGAAAACATTGATCACCGTTAAAATTATAGTCAAATTGAACGCAATGCCATTCTTTGCACCTCATTGTGTAATAGGTCAGCCATTAGAAACTAAAAAGCTGTAAACGTCCGAAGCCATGACAAAAGAATCCCGTCACATTTCGTCACTTCAAATGCCAGCATGTTCCCATGGCAATAGTGCCTTACCAATTAGTTCTAATCGCTAGCGCAACGGACCACAGACCAAATAAAAGCCCATAGTTGAAGTTTGTTGCGTAAGTCATTCGTTTTGGCAAGCAACTTTATCCGAGCCAAAAACATAGACAAGCAGCCCGAGGACCTCGACCAAGTCAGTTGAGCATGTGTCTATGGAAACTGTGGCAATTGTTGTTCAAATATAAACAAACGCCTCGAGCCGGCAAGCCAACACCAGGTAACGGTGTTGGGCTTGGGTGTCGAGGCGTTAGGTGTGCGTGCAAACCGGTTGCCTCCGTCCACTCAGCTTAGTCCACAGTCGTCGCTTAACATTCTTTGAGCACGCAGACAATTTATATTTTTTGGTTTTGGAACTTAGCCAGAGACGAAATCATTACCAAATAACGATTACAAAACAATAGGAAAAAAAGGAAAAAATATGCAAAGGTGCTATTGTGGACACAGCGGTGGCAGCTTCACGGGAAGCATCTTGAAGACGAAGAGCCACGTTAGCAAACTGCCACAGCCGCAGCAGCACCAGAAAACTCCTAACCGGAGCGGTCTCTACTCTTCGACGTCATCATCCCGGCAATGTGTGCGTCCAACACAGTTTATAAAGCGGCCCAATCCAAAAAGCAGTGCAGAGCTGGGTTTGGGTCACTCCAAGAGCGCATTAAGTCGCGATTTCAGTCGTCGCAACTCGTCAGCAACCACGTTGAGTCACTGCTGCAGCTCTTGCACCCCCCAACAACAGCGTGAGAGTCGCGTCAAAGTTTTGAGTTGGGACATCGGAGCGGGGAGTGAAAGCAATCATAACAACAACACTCACTGCGAACACACCGAAAATCGACGTCTCTATGAACAACGCGCCTGCGTCGCCAGCCAGCTGAGAGCCCAAGGTCAGGTTCATGGTCACGTTCAAAGTAGGGGCGCAGCAACGCCATCACCAACTGTGCACAAAAGCCCCCAACCAGTGAGCAATGCGGAAATGCATCGTTTGCTATCGTTACAGCAGTTCAGGCTGCTTAATGCCAGCGACTGCTTTAGTGCACAGCGTCAGGATGAGCTGCGTCTGCAGCAGGCCTACGACAAACTGGGCGTGGTGACCGACAATGCCAAGTGTCAAAAAAACAAAGCGAACGAAAGCCGGCAGCAGCAGACAACGCCCTATGCTCTGCGTCAGAAACTTTTGCAACTGCAACTACGGAAAGAGCAGGCAAGTGGCAGAGGTTCGGGTGCTTTGTGTGCGCCTTTGGAACAAAGCTGTGCTTTAAGATACAACTAAGAATAAACTATACAATTTGAAAGAGAAAAACTTTTTTGAAGGAAATTTCCAAGTCTCTTCAAAAGATTTTATGTTAACGAAATAGCTATATAGCTATATTGCTCTATAAGGTAGATCTAAAAAAAGTGTTTTACAAATAATAATAATAATAAAATTAAAAAATGGGCGCTGAATCACTAACATTCACATTAACAAATTTAAAAACTCGAAATAGTTTTAAAGTCGAAATCATAATGTTTTCTCATAAGCTCAAACATATCTAAAATGTTATAAAAAAGACAAAAGATAAGCTTGAGTGGCAAATATATCCTTTAAAAATACTGCAAATGCTAATTAGGGTGAGAAAATTCGAAGGAAAAACTTTAAATGAGTGAACAAAGTTATTGAAATTTACTGTAAATTAACATTCCCATTGCCTTACCATTATCCAGTTAAAAATACGAACTGCCAATTATTTTTATTGCTAATATGTATTTCATTTTTCATTTTAATAAAACAGTGCTATTTTGTTACAAGTGCTTCATGTTTTTTTTATTTTTAGATTTTTTTCTGCTCCATTTAAGCTATGAACGCGACTATATTTTTTAATTCCGTATTTTGTCCTTTCGAATTTCCAAAAATTAATTACAAGTGAATTATTTACGTTTCCATTTCATATATTCGAGTTGCTCTTTAACCTTTTTTACGCAGTTAATGATATTGTTTTATAATTTCTTATAAGAGTGTTTTTTTTTTATTTTTTTATTTATTATTATTTTTTTTTGGAAACAGCCAATATCAACTATAATATTAAATAATTTTCTTTTTATCTTCTTTATTGTGTTTTGTATATTGTTTTTCTTTTTTGTTGCATATATGTATGTACGTACGTAGAATTCGTTACAACATTAAACAGAGTACTAGAGTGGTTTCGACAAGGAGATTTTAGGCTTTAGCTGGACATTCAAGTTAAAAACTCGGTTTTTACTACGCGATTGTTGTGGGCGGGGGGGAATTATACAAACGAAACCATTATTGGGGTGTCAGTAATGCCAGGGCAAGTTATACCTAGAACTACATACATCCTTTTTACGATTTTGATTTTTTTTTTTGTCATGGGACTAATCGGTTGCTGGGGCATACGTACATGCATAATAAGTATAATACTTGAATGTGGCGGCCTTTAGCACTAGAATGTACCGACTGTTTTTGTCACAAAATACAAATACAAATACAAATACACTAATGTACTCACACCGCGTGCGTCTCAGTTTACAATTATAATTTTATATTTATATATTTATTTATGTATGTATGTAAATTGTTTTTGTTTTGTTTGTTGTTGTTGTTTAATTTGTAGTTCTTGTTTGTAACCTTATCTGCCGCGTCGCTGACGTCAGCAAGGGCACACAGTGCCACTCAAAGGTATGCTGCTCTAAACGCGTTTTTCTTTTCAACTTTTGCTTACAAATTTTTGTCGCTTTAACAAGCATTTAATTTTTTGTTTTTGTTTTAACAAGTTTGCAGTTTGCAATTGATTTTTAGTGTTAAGTTAATTATAATTATTGTTTTTTTTTATGTGGATTTTTTCTTTTGTTATTTATAATCGTTTTAATCGTCAACGCATACAATTTTAAAATATACACAATTTTTTTTTGTTTATTTCAATATTTTTGGTGTAAACAATTCAAACTTATGTACCTTCGAGCTAAATTTGCTTTGCTTTAAAACTAAGTAAACATTTAGTAGAATTTTAATGATGAATAATAGATTTAAAAAAATAAATCGTGCTAAAATTACGTACATGCTTACATACATACTCATGCATATGTATTCAACTCACACACATATCAAAAGCGATGCATTTATAAAAGTTAAAATAATTATAAAAAATAACACTTGACCATTTTGCTATATTAAAAGAAATATAATATTTATAAAGGAAAGAATCTTATGCCTGGTTGTTGTGCTATGCTAAAAATCGAAAAATGCAGTGCTACATAAAAATGCAATAAATACAACTGGTGTGTGTGTGTGTGTATGTGTGTCCGTGCACTTTTCGTACCTACTTTTCGCTTATGTGTGTTGTGTATTCGCAAAGCGCGAAGAATAAAAAAAACTATAACAAAATAAAATTAATACATTAAGAGATATTCTTGCTTATGCAGTGTTTAACACTACAATTAGTTTGAACTAAAGTTTCTCAATTTGTGTGTATGTATGTGTGTTTGTGTGTGTGTGTATTTCGCTCTTTTCGTTTTAGAAATGAAAGGTTGGCTAATATGTATGAATTAAGATACCCTTATAACGTTGCTCACGATTCGATTACACATATTCGATAAAGACAAATTTTTTTTTTGCGCTTTGAATTGGTTTTCCTTTGTGTGGCCGTTTTTGTTGCTTTCTTCGCTTGTTTTTTGTTTGTTTATGTTATAAAATCATTGTTGCTGTTGGTGTGTTGCTTATTTCTTCTTATTCTTATTGTTAGCGCCGCGGGGCGGTGTTAAAGGACGCCCTGAGCTTCCAAAATTTGGATAAACAAATCGTCGCTTATCGGCGGGTTTCAATATCTGAAAGGAGCACATTAATGTGTCGTCAACGGACATCATGGCACCTATAAACAAAACATAAAGTAAATTAGTTAGCACATTTAACAAACATTTAAATGCTGATACTTAAATCTCGAATGTTATTATGCTAGAATCTAAAAACATAATTCGACTATCAGTACAGTATCTTAGAACTTTATTCTCTGTATAGCAGTTGTTTTTGGGTAAATTTCTTCCAAACACAGCCTTAAAATTGATTACCTATTTTATCACAAAGCTAAGTTATATAAAACAAAACCTTAAAACTGACGAACTAGTGGAACTGTAATATAAACAATCCAGTATATCGACGCATTTCCGCAAAACTATCGTATGTCACTACCGCTCAAAACGCATCCAGTTGATGTAAAAGTAAAATTTTCGAGCCGAAATCTTGTAAACTTCGACAAATGCTACTTTCGCGGAAATCAACATCAAAGATTCTTATATACACATGCAATTTAATTGAACCGAGAGTCTATTTACTTGAAAAAAAAAATGTTTAGAATTGTTTTGCTCTGCCAGCAAGGTTATCTCAAAATCTGTGCTAATCTTAAAGTTATCTATACAAGTTATATAGTATATTGCAATATTTGCGCACATGAGCACACATTTGAACTGAGAGATAACACCCACGTAAGTGCCTGTAGTAAAGTCCAGGTACGTTTTTTTTTTTTGTAATTGTACACGATTGTTTTGTTCACTTACCCGCATTGTCGAATTCTCCGCAATAGTTGGGCGCCGAGAAGAGCGTAACCAGCTGACGCTTGGCAAAGAACTCGTAACCATCTTCAACAACCTGATGCGCACGACATATAAGGTCGAATTCGTGTTTCTGTAGAAATTTGCCCACAACCTGAGATATTGAAAAAGAAGCACATTAGTATTGGCTTTGCTTATACGCAAATATTGTAGCTTACCTCTGCTCCAAATGTGAAGCTCACACCACGATCATTCTCGCCCCAGCCCATGGTATCCTTGTCGGGATCGGACCACAAGAGATCGCATAGCAGGCCCTGATCCGGAACATCTGTGGGCCGCATAATGCGTCGAATCTGTTCCATCGAAGACAAATCGGGACTCAGGCCGCCATGACAGCAAAAGATTTTCTCATCAACAATTGCCGCCACGGGCAGGCAGTTAAAGCAATCCGTAAATGTTTTCCACAGCTTAATGGTGTAACGTCGCTTGCATTCGTCGTAAAACCTGTTGGCATACAAATAACATGAGTAATAGACATGACATATAAACAAATAGTTCGTGCTTCCATGCTCGAGCTTTTCACACGAAAGGCAATTTATCATAATCACATATCAAGACATCAGAACAGCTGTTACTGTTTCATATTATATGTGGAAGCAATTTGAGTTCTTAAATTCAAGCAACAAACGCAGAATCGAATACCGAAATTGGTAAAATGAATACAAAATAAAACTTTTGCATTCTATTTTGACTTTTTTTAATTATCAATTGTAACAGAAAGTTTCAGATCAACTGAAACAGCACATACAGCAAAAAGCATTTTCAATAGGCGTTGCAATTGGAAAGTTAATTAGACCGTTTATCTCGCCAAGTTTTTAAACACGTAATTGAAGTAATTATGATTAGAACGCATAATTAAGCTGTCAACTTACCCGTAGATACGATTAATGCTTGCGCATTCGTGGTTTCCGCGAAGTAAAAAGAAATTCTCTGAATATTTGATTTTGTATGCCAAAAGCAGGCATATCGTCTCCAGGGACTGCTTCCCACGATCCACATAGTCGCCAAGGAATAGATAGTTTGATTCGGGCGGAAAGCCGCCGTATTCAAACAGACGCAAAAGATCATAATATTGTCCGTGTATGTCACCGCATATCTTTAACGGAGCCTCCAGTTCCAATAGAATGGGCTGTGATAAGAATATTTCACGTGATTTCAAACATAAGCTCCGTATTTCGCTCTCCGATAATTGCACATTTTTGCCAGGTCGTGCACCACGCACTAAAAATTTCAAAATTATATGCGAACTTTTGCATTATGGCAGTGGGAGGAAAACTTACCTTCAAGAAGACGCGAGATAATGCTGTCAATGTTCATAATGTCGGACATGTTTTGCTGAGATTCTCAACACTGATGCAAGTGTTGTTGTTACTGATGTTGTTGTTTTTGCTGTATCAGAAACCTCTGTTTCCTTATCTGTTTACCTGCGAGCGCTCCGATTGCTACTGGCAGCCACTGTTGCTTTAAGCTCCGTTATTTTAGCGTTAGCTTATGTATTTTCGGTATACGTTATGTATGTTATTTCATCGATATGCGTGCAGGGGAGACAGGGGGCGCGTATGTATATGTGTATTGTGGGAGTGTGTGTGTATATGTGTCGTCAGGTTATATATTT
Source organism: Scaptomyza cyrtandrae (assembly GCA_035044605.1). Lineage (NCBI taxonomy): Eukaryota > Metazoa > Arthropoda > Insecta > Diptera > Drosophilidae > Scaptomyza > Scaptomyza cyrtandrae. The sequence goes on from JAWNNS010000640.1 coordinate 12,565,864, forward strand.
AACAGCGCTGCTTGAAGCTGCTGCGAAATTTGTATAGATTAACCTTTACGCCATGTACGTTCAACGTTTGTCACTGGTTTGCGTGTTGTTCGACTGCGTTTTAGAGCATTTATTACAAGTTATTGTAGATTTTTGCGACGTCAAGAAATTTTTTCGCGCAACCACACTTCGCCGCATCGCCATCTGAATTCGCCGCGTACCCGCAAATCGATAAGTTACTTGTTTTAAATATCGATGCTTCCAAGTGGTAATGGCCATTAAAATAGCGCTGCCACCGGTTAAAGTATGAATGAGTCTAAGTGGCAGCACTGGTAAGCTTTAAAATCTATTCTTTTTAATAAATAAACAGATTATCTCTTTTACTTATTTACATATTATGTGTCATTGTCAACGCCTTTTTCGCTGTCTAATGTACTAAACATAACACGCTTTCGTGGCAAAGGCACTGGCCTTGCTTGCATATTCCCTATACTGGGTTTTGAAACTATTTGAGCAGCTGGTTTGGACAACATTTGCTCCAATTGCGCCTTAAAAGTCTGATGTTGCTGCTGTCGCTGTGACTTCGAGCTTCTTGCTGTTGCCTGCATCTCCTCATCTTCTTGATCTGCCTCCTCTTCTTGAAGGGACATAGATGTTTGCTCACTAGCTTCATTTTCACCAGCATCTTCATCTGTGGTTGCTAGCAGTGCGGTTTTACGTTTGGGTGCTTCAACTGGCTGCAGCGGAGTTTTGTTCTTTAACAAGACCTGAGCACTTTCGGGCATTTTGGTTGAGCAGAGCTTGTCCACAAATTTGCGTATGCGATTACGTGTGGTATAAAAGTGTGGACGGTTCTGTTACAAAATCAAAATTAAGATTAGTTCATAGTTATTTATTTAAAGGGACCCAAAGATTGTACTTACCAATTTCAGTTGGTTTCGATTCTGTGCAAGTTCGGAGCTCGCACGTTTAAGGGATATATTTGAGATATACTTTGTTTTCATACTAAAGCCAAGCGGACTTAGTTTTAGATTAACCAGTTTGCGGGCATCCTTGCGCGTTAAAGGTTGCGGAAGCTTCTGTGGACTTCTAAAAGGATTTTTATTTTATTGAAATTGTTTTTAATAAAAAGTAATTCGCAACCTACATGACTTTTGGAGCTCGTTTAGTTCTAGGTGATCTGAAAACATGTCGCTCTGGCTCTGAGGTCATTGCCTCGCTGTCCTCATCACTGATGCTCTCCTCCTCTTCCTCTTCCTGAACCTCCTCCTCCTCGCTGAAGCTTTCACTTACGTCTGTCGTTTCTTGAGCCTCTGGCAGACTTAGACTGGTGCTGGGCGTGGGCTCTTTAAGTATAGGTTCTGGAACTTGATGCTTTGTGTAAGTTGGATGACTGCCCGAGCTATTGCCACTTGTAACCTCCTGAACATGGGTAACTGCATGTTTCCGCTGCTGCTTTGGTTGCTCCTGATGTTGAACTGGCAGCTCCTCAATAGAATAGGTATCATCGTCTCGTTTTGCTTGAAGAAACTCTGTTTCCACCTGCTTCTTAATGCGCTCCAATGTAGGCTCCTTTTTGGACAGCGGTTTTGGTATCTTCGATGTAGTTGCTGCCGGTTGTGGTTGCATTCGCGGCTGTTGCTCCTGCTGCACCACATCGGTGGTATCTTTGCGCAGACTCAGTCGCTTTAAGTCCCGCTCTAGTGCTTCCAGTTTCTCTTTGTAGCCCATTTCCAGATGATGGACCACCTCCTCCAGCTTGTTTGCACTGACTTTCCCGATTTCCATTACCTTTTCGGAGAGTATACGCTCTAGATCCTCGAGACAGGGCGTCGCCACACGCTCATCGGCATTTGAAGGCGTTACAGCTGCAATCTTTATCTCCTTGCTCTGCTCCAGCGCGTGGCTAAGATCAGCTAACTTTTGATTAATGCCTTGGATGAACTGCTCGTTGTTTTGCTTCAGTTGTGCCTGCCACTCTTCAAAGTGGCTCAAACGCTCGGCTAGTCCATGAAGTTGTTCCTTGCGCTCACTGGCCTCACTCTCCACCGCTTCGCTGCTGTGCTCATCCTTCTCTTTGTGTTCCGCCAGGTTGCTTTGGATGCCGACATGGCGCATACTCTGCGTTGTTGTGGCCTGATCCTGACGTGGACTTACTTGTTTTCGAGTGCTTCCAGTGCGCTCCTTGATATTACGTTCTGCGGCATTTAGACGCTCTTTTAGCTGCTTAATCTCCAACTCCATTTTAATTGTATTGATCAGTTGCATATCGTTATCCTTCTCCTTGACAGCACCACTGGCAGCAGCACCACCTGAATTCTGGGTGGGTGTTCCAATATGATGTTTCCGTCCGATGTGAATATTTAATGCCTCGTTGCTAATAAAATTTTTGGTGCACAGATGACAGGGAAAAACCACTTCCCGTATAGTCTCGATTTGGGTTATCTTTTTGTGCAGCTGCACAACCTCATTGTTAGACTCTCCAAGTGACTTACGCAGTCGAGCAATCTCCTGTTGGGATGTTTCATGTGCCTCTCTTAACTCCCCAACGCTTTCATCTAAAAAGGTGCGACAGCACAGCAGATATTGTATTGCATATTGGGACATTATGAAGTACTTGGCTATGCCACTGTCCAAAATGTGCGTCTCCAGCACAGTGCCCAATGGTGCCTCTGACAAATGCTGTAGTGCATCATCAATCATCTCAAAGTTTTGATCACGTAAAATTCGATCCGTTTCATACGAACCTGAAAGCGTTTAAATACAGAGCAATTCGAAAAGCTATATACTTTTGAAACTTACCCATTTGTCTCCAATCTAAGGGACCATCTCTGTTCAGGCGCAGCTTGAAGCCCACTTCCCGCATTATTTGCGGAAATTTGCCCTTGTAGCCCATTTGTTGCCTCATCTACGGTTGAAAGCGAAAGTTGTTTATTTCGACTTTTCTTTACAGTGTTCGGTTGTAAGTTTTTTAAAGCGCAAGTTACTTCAATTGTTTGCTCTAGTCCCTCGTTTCCTTTTAGATATTATTTGTTGTCAGTACGCTTAGGTTGCCAGGCAACCGCTGCCAGCTGGTTGGGAACTTGGCTTAAACTGAATGCTTGACTGCGTCTCGAGGGTGAGTTGTGAATTGGTTAATAATTCATTCAAGCCCCATACAAGTTAAGAGAACAGTAAAAAGGCTTTTAAATCATGTTATCACAAAACAAATATTTATAATTGAATTTTTTGTTCCTCTTTTCGTATCTGGGACTACATTGTATTAAACCGACTTGCACAGGCAGTTATACCAAATTAAATCATATGAAACTTAATGCATTTAATGTGTACATGTCAAATAGTTTACTGACTTTAAAGGATTTGTATTAACTGTGTACATTTGGCAGACACTTATAAAAAGGTGGCAGCACTGTAACTATTTGAAAATTGCTGCTTGATACTGACAGGTGTAGACAAATAAAAATTACTTTTATTGAATGATTAAAAAATATATTTATTTATTCAATATAAATATTACTATTCTAAAATAATTATTTAAAATAGCATGCAATACATTAAACAGAGTTAAGCAATCAAAAAACATAATCCTCATTAAAATTAAGTGTTTCTACGATAAATTGAGCATTTAAAAAACGTTTGTGTACATTATTTAAAATTCCGTCAAAAAACCATAGACCAAACACCGATTTTAATTTTTCATGCAAATGTTAGTCTCCTTTTGCTTAAACAAAAGCAAAGAACCTTTTCAAATTCGACAAATTTCAAATCTTGTTTTGTTAGTTTTAAAGTTAACGGTCCACAACAGTTTGCTCATCCTGCGCGCACATCCTTTTTGGCAGCTCCTATCCGTTTACAGATTTCGAGAGATTTTCGCTCAGTTACGTTTGAACCCCGGACCAGTAAGGTTTACACCGAATTCAGCACGAAAAAGAAAATGCAATCAGTTATTTGTAAATAATTAAAAAATTAGTGCAAATTTCGATAGAATTGCAAAGAAAGAGCAGCAAATATGTCGCGCTGGCTTTGGTTAAGTTTGTTCTTGTTGCTACCCTTGGCAAATACAACACGTAAGTGAAATAAAGTTTGGCATGAAAAATCTATGAAAATTCCGATACTCTGATGAGTCGGATGCTGTATCGCAAATGTCATCCAGCTGTCAAAAAGCTGCGCCCTGTGAGAGAGCGAGAGAGAGCAAGAGCGCGTGGAAGCAGCGATTGCGCAAAGATTTGTTATGGGAAATTATTTGCTTTGTTTGGGAAATTTGTTTAAAGAGTATTGGTCTGTTTTGGGATTTTCTTATACAGCGCCAGTAAGCTTTGAAGCAAATCCGGACACAAAACGTCTTTATGATGATTTGTTGAGTAATTATAATCGCTTAATACGCCCGGTTGTGAATAATACCGAGACACTGACTGTTTGGTTGGGCCTAAAACTGTCGCAGCTTATTGAGGTCAATCTGAAGAATCAGGTGATGACCACCAACTTGTGGGTCAAGCAGGTGTGTAGCTATTTTGCCTTTATGAAATTTAATGTACTTAAATAAAAAATGATGCTTTTAGCGATGGTTTGATTATAAGCTACGCTGGGATCCAGAGGAGTATGGCGGTGTGGAGCAACTGTATGTGCCCTCTGAGCATATTTGGGTGCCCGACATTGTGCTCTACAACAACTGGGATGGCAACTATGAGGTTGATTTACTATCGAAACATGTCTCAGTGTTATTTTAAGCTCATATAATTCACTTTTCAGGTCACACTCATGACGAAGGCCACTCTAAAATACACTGGGGAAGTGTTTTGGGAGCCGCCAGCGATTTACAAGTCATCCTGTGAAATGAACGTTGAATATTTTCCATACGATGAGCAAATTTGCTTTATGAAATTCGGTTCTTGGACCTACAATGGCGCCCAAGTGGATCTTAAACATTTGGATCAGGTAAGCTCCGAATGCAAATTTGCTTTGTGCTCCAATGCACAAAATGCAATTTATGCAGACACAGCCACAAGCAAGAAGTTGTTTGGAGGGGAGGAAAGGGTTGCCTGAAACATCCCTAACAAATTGCCTGGTCTCAAAACGCGTATGTTTGTATGTTTTGTTTTTGTTTTTGTTAACAGGTACCTGGCAGCAATCTCGTGCAGGTGGGCATCGATTTAAGTGAATTCTATTTGTCTGTGGAGTGGGACATACTCGAGGTACCGGCCACTAAAAACGAGGAATACTATCCGGACACATTGGAGCCGTTCTCTGGTAAGCTACCTGCTCTTGTTGTCATTTTGTAATATGCAAATTTCGATGTCTGCTGCAGATATTACATTCAAGCTGACCATGCGCCGCAAAACGTTGTTTTACACGGTGAACTTGATTGTGCCTTGTGTGGCTTTGACTTTTCTTACCGTTTTGGTCTTTTACTTGCCAAGCGATTCGGGCGAGAAGGTAAGATTAAAGGATCTATGGATGTGTTAAGGATATCTCCATCTGACCTTTGTCAGTAATTTGGATTGAGAATTCATTCTCTAAAGTTTAGCATGTTGCATGTGGTTATCTTAAAGTATTTAGATAAACTTGTATGAAATTGACTTATTTGAAACTTTCATTTATTATTTTGAGTATGTCTATCTGTAGATTGATGGCAACATTTTGTTTAGTTATTTTTTAATGTAGTTAACTTTCTTTTATCTATATACAACTACTTGAGAACACTGAAAAACAACTCCGAATATTTCACTACGTTTTTTTTCTATAATCCCATATGCACTTTCAAGATCCTATCATTAATTCAACTTTCACTGCAGCTATTACTTCTAACTTTTCAAAGCTGAGCTCTTTCACTATTTTTTCTTCTTGTACATTGGCCTGAAATGAAAAAACTTAAAAAAATGTCATAAAATCTAACACTAAGAGCTCAACTTTACTTACTTTTCACAAGCTCTATCTATCTTCCCAGCTATCGTTCTTCTTTTCAACCTACTTTGTTTTCAAATATCCTACATTAAAGAAATTCCAATTAACAATATATATAAGTACTTTATCAGTCTTCAAATCGCTGAGTTTCAGGTGCATTTTGGTCCCTGCAAGCAGTCCAATTGCCATTCCATCAAATACAGCACACATATATTCGCGCTCAAACCTTAAAATATATATTTATTCTTAGTTGTTGAATATCATTTGTGCTGTGCGGAGTAGTGAAATCTCATAACGTAAATTTCATCGAATGCATACAAACCGAAATCGAATTAAAGCCGAATCGAAATCAAATCAGAATCCAATTGAATCGAATTCTATTCAAATCCACTCGAAAGTTTCTTCATACCGCGTATCTTGCATATAAGCAGAGCATTCAAATTACTCACACCTTACTCACACTTAGACAAACAAAATTAATTCACTTTAAATGCATACGTAACACAATTATGTCTCACATTCACACACTCAAATACATCTACACACACACACACACACACACTTAATTACAACGAAGTGTGCTATTTGTTGTTGTTGTTTTATTCGTTAATTGGTTCGTTTGAATCGCTCATTTGCTTAGAGTAATAACATAGCAAATCGTATTGGGAAATTTTTTGTTTATGAAATAACTTTTGTGCAACAAAATAATTATGATTGGGTCAATACTTCTTAAAAAAAAGATAAATTACAAGTTTTTCTATCAAATGACTTTAGAAAACCTAAAAACCAAACATTTTTATCACATCAGTGATACAATTTTCAAAAACTTGCGAGACAATCTAAAGTGTCTTTGAAGTCAAATAAATTTAAAATGGACTTCCTACTCCTCTAGAATATTAAGCATTTAAGCAAGATATATCTATATCTATATATTGAGATATATATATATATATATGTATGAACAAAGAAATATTTGAACTTGTAAGAATTTTCTTGCTTCACAGATGAACAGTGGTCATTATGCTTACTAATTATATAGGGTTAATGAATATATATATATATATATATATATATATAAAGTATATGTAGAACGCTTTGTTGCTTGTTGTGTTGATTGTTCTTGTTACTTATACTATAATTAACTAGACGGGGAGTAATATGTCGTTTGAGTGTATTTAAGAGTATGTTTTGGTGTGAGTATAGATTTCGTATGAGTGCTTTGCCTGATTCCACGATATGCGATGTCATTTAAAAAACATACTTTTATATTAATTTATTTTAAGTATATGTTTGTTTTTGAGTTGAGAAAAAATTAAACAAATCAATTGTTAGCATCGGCTTATTGTTTTAAATGGCGTATACGTAATTGATATGTAATTGGCTATTATTGATAATGATTGGTAAATCGTTTGTTTATGTTATCGTTTAGTTTTTTTTTTTGTTTGTTGTGTTTATGCTGTGTTACTGTCATTGTTGTGATTGTTATTGTTACAAAACAAAAGGCTTTGCAAGAGACAAAGAGCAAAGCGTGAGGCGAACTGAGGAGTGGAGAGAGAAAGAAACTGTGTAAACATTTCGTTGACAGGTTACGTTATGTATTTCAATACTCGTGTCGTTGACCGTGTTCTTCTTGCTATTGGCCGAAATTATTCCGCCCACATCGTTGGCGGTGCCCCTGCTGGGCAAATATCTACTCTTTACCATGATACTTGTATCGCTGTCTGTTTGGACAACGGTCTGTGTGCTCAACATACACTTCAGGTGAGTACTTCAAGTGCTTTCAGTTCTGCAGCTAATCCACTCCGCTCCACTTTCATTCTCATTCACATACCCATTCCCATTTAATCAATCAATCATCTGAGCAATCAACCTATCATTCAATAGGTCCCCCTCCACCCATAACATGTCGCCGCTAGTTCGAAAATTGTTTCTCCACTTTATGCCCAAACTGATGATGATGCGTCGTACTCAGTACACGCTGCCCGACTACGATGATTCCACACCCAGCAATGGCTACACCAACGAGATAGATGTGCGGTAAGTTTAACCTAACGCTTAGAAGAAACAACTGTTTTTTTGGAAAGTGATTTTTTCTATCTCAAAGTAAAGGTTGTTGCTCTTTAAGAACCGGAGGCCTTCCGGCTTTTAGGGAGATTATCATTTTGAAAAAGGAAACTTCTTTCCGAGTGCATCTAACGCTCCGTTTCCTTTTTAACCGAATATGCTTTTCTGTTTTTATTTTGTGTGTCTTTTGCAGTGACAGCATTAGCGATTTTCCCAGCGAGTTTAAAGACAGCCAGGATGGCGCTTATGATAATGGTATGCAGCACTCAGTGGGTGAGTTACAAACTTAGCTGATGCTTGGGGATATCATCTGTCCATAAAAAAAAAAACACAAATATTTTGCGAAACTCGCGGCTAACGTGACCCAAAACAGACACGAAATTGAAATCAAATATAAAATTGGCAAATAATGCAATAAAATTGCGAAAAGTAAAGTAAAAGAACGAATATGCTGTTGGGCATTCTCATGGCAGATAGCGTAGATGGTCAATGTTGATGGCTGCGACGATGATATTACGCTTTTATGACAAATAACGACTAAGTGTGTATGTGTGTGAGTGTGTCTATGTACGGGATAATAAACCAAGCCATGCGTGAAACAGCTAAATTTCATAGAACGAACTGTAAATAATTTTAGCCGGCTTCAAGTTCAATAATACTCATACTTAGTAAACAAAATATTCTTTGTATGCATGATCTTAAAAATATTGAACTATCTCAAATCAACTTTAGTTCTCGCTTCATTTTTTTTATTTTAAAAAGTGTATTTTTGAACTTTTGAACACTTGAAAATATTGAATACGTGAAGTCTACAACAAACAACTACTTGAAGAAATAAAGCTTGCCGTATATATAAATATAATTATAATTCGCATTTAAGCTTTTTATATAATTATACATGTATTTAAAATAAGGGCAACTCAGAAGATAATTTTGTAATATCTATTATTTTGATTTACTTCATTAGTTTTATTTTATTATTTATTTTGTTTAATTACACAAATATATCAGGCTCTTAGTCTGATTCGTTTATAAAATGATGTTAAAATATTACTTTTTTTCTCATTCTTTGGGCTGCTTATGTCACATTAACTATCAAATGAAAGTCGAATGCTATGCAAATTTGGGAATTCAATTGACTGATTTCGCCAATAGCATGAAAAGTTTTCCCATAAATAAAAACTGGCAGCTATAATTCAGTACGTTTGTTGTTTATAGGGGTTGGGGCGGGAGGGTGGATGTTGTTATTGTTGCCGTTGCTGGGCAGCAGGCTTATAACTTAAAGCTGCGAGTGTTGCTTAAGCCAATAGCTATGTTTGGCTTGTTTTCTCTTTGGCCACAATATTTTTCTATACATGCATAACATGCAAACACACACCACACACACCCACCCGCACACACACATACATATTCAGTTGTTTGAGTAGATTTAGAAGTTCCACTTGCCTTTGCGAAGGCGTAAGAGCTCGCCCTGTCATATTTATTTATATGTTATTCCAATATTTTATTTCAATTTCTTGGCAATTTCATATGCGTTCGCCACGAAACTTGACAGATTCCGACAATGTGATACCGCGCAACTTAACACCCGAAGTGCTGCAGGCGTTGCGTGCGGTCAGATTTATTGCGCAGCATATCAAGGATGCCGACAAGGATAACGAGGTGGGTACACTCTTAAAAGGCCACAATCTGCAGACTCGCCAAACGATTTTTGTTGCCCACTTTTATTGAGAAGCACCGAGGACCGACCATAGATTGAAGCTGAGTGCCGTATTCGCATCGTATTCGAATTATTGTGACTGTTATTGTTGTTTGGCCTGTCATATTTCTTGTCGTCTGGCAGGACACTTGGTCCTTTGGTGCTAGCGATATTCCGCGACGCTATTATTGTTTATTGCCCAGAACTTCGGCTTAAGCACCACAGAGCAATAGAGCGGTAGGGAGACACAGAGAATAAGATAGAATTGTGCAACATTAAATTGTAAAATATATAAAACCATAACTTTATATTTTTATTACACATTTCAAGTTTATTGAGAGGGACAGCAAAGGCAGACGCAGAAACGAAATTTGATGGCTTCAATTGAAACCAATTTATTTGACCGCACTATACTACAATATTCCTCCTCGTCTGTTCTTCTATGTTTTACGAGCTCCGAAACAATCAAAGATTATTAAAAAAATTCATCTTACTTTTGTTTATGAAAAAGGCTGCTGTAGTCCTCTCCTAGTTTTAAGTGAGAGCTTGCCATTACAGAAATAATATTTATTTATTTTTTCATTTTTTACGCAGATTGTCGAGGATTGGAAATTTGTATCCATGGTGCTGGATCGCTTCTTCCTTTGGCTATTTACGCTCTCGTGTGTCTTCGGTACTTGCGCCATCATCTGCCAATCCCCCTCACTTTACGACACCCGCTCGCCCGTCGACCGGCAGTACTCTGAGATTCCATTGCGTAAAAGCAATTTCATGCTGCCGCCGGACATTGTCAGACAGGTGGTTAATTGAGTGGACAGAGGTCTAAAAAACATAAAATAAAGTAACAAACGAGAACGAAGAATAACTTGAGTCACATTTGACCAAAAAGATGTCTTGATAAAGTTAACAATTACGAAAAGGAGATTGCAGCCAATTTAATTGAAATTGTATAACCTAACCTTTTAAAAACTCTTCATTAATGCTGCTTGGAAACAAAATGTATTTCATACTATTAACAACATTATAAATCTATAATAAAATACAATTTGATCTTAATAATTGAATGAACCCATAAATTAATCGTCAAGTTTAAGGCATCGTCAACTTATTCATATTTATAAATAAATTCTGTTTTAACTAAAATAATCGTTAGTTTTTTTTCTTTTTAAATTAAAACAGTGCCTTTCTTGCTTGCAGACATAACAGAAATATAAAATTTACCTGAAGTTAACAATTTTTTTCAATTTTTAATAAAGGAAATGTTCTGCTCCCGACATACATATGAAGTAAGTTTTAGATAGAGCAGTTAACACCAAATACGGCCTATTAGGTATTTCAAAACAAGTCTCGGAAAGTAATTTAAGACAAAGTTAGCAACAACGACGACGCGAGGAATAACTAAAATTATACTTTAACAACTTTGTTTTCTAAACCAAAATTTTATTTAAATGGAATTTGTTTTATTAAACTATTATTTGTAACACAATCACAATATTCTTTATTAGCCTAACAGAATTGTTGTTGTTGCTATATTACATAACAATCAGATCTTGCTCAAAACCACATAAACAACAACATAAACACACACACACCCCACCCCACACACACATTCACATACACACACACCCACACACACACAAACACACACAAACTTTGACTGTTGTCTGTGTCGTTTTGTGTGGAGCTTGTCTCTTAATTTTCAATTAAGAATTGACTTCTCATAATGTCCTTTAGAATAAAACATTATGGCAACAATATGGTTAAAGTTCTACGCATTTGATGTCAAACAGAAATTGCGCATACGCTACGTAGCCCGCATAAATAATTTGTAATACAATTTATTTTGTGCTGTGTGCTGGTTCGTTTGTGCGTTCGGTTCTCTTCCCATTTTCAGGCCATTTTCCTTTCAACATACGCAATTTGCCTTTCGCCTTTGTCGTTGTCATTGAAGATATTCGTCTGGCTGCCGCATTAAATTAGAAAGTTTAAATCTCTTGGCCTCGCATTCATCAACATGTGCAGTATAAGCCAGCGCCATCCACAAGCCAGCCAAGAAACAAAAGACTTTCACTTCGCAGTGAACAGGTATAACTTGCGAGTTTCTTGACTGAATACTCTCCAAAATTTCAAAGTAGAACACGGCCAAGAAGTCGCAGCATTGTTTACGTCGGCTTTAATACCCTTTGCCAGAACAAATAAGACATCGGTTAAAAGGTTTGGTAGAGTAGCAAGATTTTTAGATATTCTATTGTAAGTTTTTTTTCGTATTTGGTTTTTGACATAATAAAAATAAAATAATAATAATGACAGAACGAATGAAAACAAAGAAGAAACGTTCTCATTTCATTAGCTTATGTACCAAAGCCTTGGCCTGACACACAAAGCTAATGACATTTTATTGATAAACCTTTCAGGCAAAGGGTATACAAATGTTTTAAAGATTTGATTATGGACTTGCACACTGACAGCCTTGCCTCCATTCCATTTCATTTTGCCCTTTTGCTGCGTTTTCCTGTCTTTTTTTTGTATATTTATATTCTTGCCATTTTTTGTTTTTTTGTTGGCAGTTTTAAATTAGAAAAGTTTTTGCCAGATTTTTGTTTTACATATTTCATATTTTCTACGGGACATGCCCTGCATGTTTGTTGTCCTTGTTGTTATTGGTGTCAGGGCGTCATATGCGTGCCAAAAAGAAAAAAGATGCCTCCGCTTGCCCCTGCACCTTGCACACCACCATCTTTAGCTCCAAAATCACCATCTTCATCTGCAGGCTGCTTAACCGAGTTAAGCTAAGTTGAAAAACTCTGCAAGAAATGTCATGTTTATTTCCATTTGTGGTTAAACGTGGCATCTTGTCTTGGTCCTGTTTCTGCTTCTGCTCCTGCTCCTGCTCCAGCTCCCACACACTGTCGTCCCTGCTTGTGTCGTCCGATAATGGCATTTGCATAAGGCTGCAACACACTTTGTTCCCAGTCACACAAGTTAAAGTTCAGCGAGCACAAAACAATATGCAAATGGCACAAACAAAGACGAAGCTTTTTGAGTTAGCCTAAGCTGTTTTTCATAAGCCAGCTGGCTGGCGTGCTTACTGTGTTAAGCATCTGTTAAGTGGACTTAACGCGACTTACACGGCCAATTTTAAGTACGTTGCAGCGATTGTCTCAAACAGCTAATTACAAAACGAAAACGAGTCGCAAAAAAAAAACATCGCAGCGCAGCAGGAAATCAAAAACATAAAGTGAAAAAAAAGGAAAGATGAAAAGGCGAGTGAGGAAATGGCCAAGCCAGTGGTCACGAAATGCGGCAAATAGTTGCAAACGGGATCCAAAACAGTTGAGGCTAAGATTGGTTCAGACCAAATGCGCATCGGAGAACCACAAAGCACGTGCGAAAGAAAGTTTTGGCAGTAAACTTACAAATTCACACACACACACACATATATATACACATTACACTTAAAGGCACACAGACACACATATACATACACAATCGAGGTGCACTCGTGCGCTGCTGTCGCATGTCCTGTTTTCCTGAAAAAGAATACATTCTTCTACGAAAAGCTGAAAATTGCTACATTTGACCAAAGACACGTCAATTAGAATGGGATTTCATTACAAAGCTCATTCTTTAAAGATGGGGAGTTGAGCATGAGATGGGCGTGGCATTGAGTGTGAATGAAACTTGAATTTGACGTGTCGCTGCTGGATAGCCTGCCATCCTTCCTCCTTATTGCCTGCCTATTCATTTTACTTTAACCTCCTGCCAGGCCATTTGAGCCAGTTATTTATTTAATTTCAAAGCGATGTTTTTGTTTGTGTTTTGTTGCGGGTCTTTGTTGGTATCTGTTTTTGTGCTACGCTGCAGGCGAATTTGTTACAAATATTGTATGGGTATCTGGGGTTATCCTAGTGTATATTTAGGCAGCAGTCACTTAACCCACATGTGTGCCAAGAGGTTTGCATAGGACACTTATTGCTTGCCAGTTGGCTTTCATATACATTACACAGAGATTTAACTTAAGTTCTTGCAAAAGTCAATATGTACGTGAGATAAACTCATACATATTTTGTCCAGTAAGTCACTTACACATTATTAGTAAATACATATTTGCGAATTGCATAAAGTTCTCAATTTCCATTTGCAAAGAAAAATGATATTATTATGAAGCTGTATTGAATTGAAGACATTAGTTAAATTGATGTCTTTACAAAATTGATATTAAGTTCGTGTGTAAATAAAAGTTTAGTTATTAACTAACTAGGGGAAAAACAAGGTTCTATGTAAGCCAAATAAAGTAAATTAAAATAAATTTCAATTACAATTACTTATTAATATTTAAATAACAATAATTTCAACAGAACTTTAGGCAAAAAAAAAAAATTGGTAGTTGGGAAACAACTATATGTATTATCCTGCTTGAATGATATACTTATATTTAGATATACTTTTTATCAATTAATTAGACCATTTTTTTTGTCATACTTAACTCTAAGATTATTTATTATTGAAAGATTAATAAGATTTACTTAGATTTAAATTATAACAATCAAAAGTGTGTCCATCCGCTGTTAGGTCTGAAAGATTGTCTTTCTAGCTCTCGATAACGTAACAAAAGTATCGATAGTATCATTTCGAGTTATTCAATACATCGAGTAAATGAAATAGTGAATAAATTCTTTTGATCATCAATTACAAATATATAAGTAAACTCAATTTTATTTATATCTACTTCAACAGACGAAGAATTTCTACTGTTTTTCAGACTATTTCTAATGGGTTCAAATTTCTAATCGACCTTATAAAAGACAATTTGATTAACTATTTAAGACGAGCTTATTTTAAAGCCTACATACAAAAAAGCGACCCTCTTTTAAGAATTCCACACTCTATTAATTTCAAGCCCCAAGGTCAGGTTAAATAGTTGAATCTGTTTGGGTTGCTTTCGGCTGTAAAGTTTATTTCTAAAGAACAAACAAATAAACAACAACTGCATAAATACACACACCCAAACACACACACACACTGTGTATTTGTCTAGGATGGGTCGGTGTGTGTGTGTGTGTGTGTGTGTATTTGTGCAATGATAAATTACAAAATTGCTGCCTATGGCAATGTGAGTTGGCCCAGGCGGCCGCAAAGCCATTTTGTTGTTATTAGTTTGCCTTTTGCCACACACATATGTGTATTTGTGTGTGTGTGTGTGTTTGTCTTTGAGGCTCGACAGTTGTACTGCGTGAAATTAATGATGCGCCGCTTTTCTTGGTTTTGTGTTTATTTTTTTTTCGCTATATTTTTTTTTGTTTTCCTTTTTTTTTTGGGTCCTGGGCTGCAGCGCCAGCGACAAAGGCCAAGATGTCCACAAAACGTAGAGGGCTAAAGACGCTTTTATTAATAGTCCTGCTACGTGGTCACGATTAACTGCCGTTTTACGCACTCAAACTTGTTTCATGCTCGCTCTGCAGTTTCCAGCCATCGGTACGGTGGGCGGCCTCAGCCTTTTTTTGAAAGCTTTTTGCTGTTGCGTAAGTCAAAAAGTCTTCTTGATGTGTATGTATTTATGTATTTTTGTGTGTGTGTGTGTGTGTGAGTGAGTTTGCGTGTAAGCTGCATGGGATTTGGACACGATTTTACTTAAGTTCATAAAATTCTATTAAAAGCAAACCCTTGGCTTAAGTCAGCCCCCCCTTTGCATGCTGCAAGCCAAATGTGACCAAATTGTTATGATCCACAATACACATTCAACTTAGTTTCAATCTATCCAACTACATGCTAAAAAATGTTTATCGGCTCTTTTTTAAATTGAGTATTTAAGGATAACAACACGTTTACCCCATCTAAAATTTCCCTGAAGATTTTTGTAGCATGTTATTTACATCTTTAAATTTACAACAATGCAGTTTAGTGTTGGTTAACATGAACGAATGCGATTTAACATTTTAATTACGTTATCTTTATATTTAAGCATTATAATGATGCACAAAGCTGGTAATAGCTGAACGATGTCCTGCACCCTATCCTCAAAGCGAGTCAAACGCTGCATCTGCTGCGTCAAATGGTATTGCTGATCTTGGATGGGATGCGACAATATCGACGATAAAGCGTCTAAGCACTCAGACATAAGTACTATGTAAGAGGCAGACCCCATAAAGTATACTGGCCGACCCCATTAAGTATATATGTTCTTGATCAGAATCAACAGACGAGTCGATATAGCCATGTCCGTTTGTCCGTCTGTCCGTCCGTCCGTATGTAGGAACGTTTCGATCTCAGAGACTATAAGAGCTAGAGTCTCCAGATTTCCCAATCCAATATCTTGTTGTTTGGATTTCGAAACTCAATAAAAGCCAGGATAATAATAAAAAATATTTATATTTGAACACAACATTGCATTTATCTACGTTTAATAATGGCAATAAGTGGTTTTAAAAATATTTATAAAATTTTTTAAATGTAATAAACTAGTCTATACAGCCATGACCTTTTTAATAGGGCAGGATATTTTAAAAGTCGCAACTATAAGTAAGTCAAAAGACATGCCTATAAACATAGAACAATAATTTAATTTATTTAGGAGTTTGTCTAAAGTTGTGACACCTTTTATATACTTTAATATTGTTTACTTAGTTTGTATAAGTGAGATGAGATGAGATTTAATGAAAAACGTACTTGCTGTATGCTTTGAGGCAAAGAAAATAAATTGATCATTTGACATATATTTTTTAAAACAATTTCTTTGCTAGAATTGAGTCACACTCTTGCCACTGGCTCACTATTGTGTAATAGGTTGTGCTGGCATCTCTGCTTGATGAAATGACTGGGAATGATATTTCAGGAAGTGCGACTTAAAGTGTATGATTGAAGAGCGACGCCTTGAGTTACGTTACAATGCAGCTTGTCCTTTTCATCTTCCTTTTGTGCAATCACAGCCAAATGCTTTTAATAACATTTTTCACTGGTTCTCGTTCTCGTTTTGGTTTTCTTTGTTTTATTCTCTTTCTCGCTGCTTCTTAGTTTTTATCGCTGTTCTTTTTTTTTTTTTTGAAATGCGCTTAAGTGGCGCACGCTGTCAAGTGCCCGGCGATGGCAGTGGCCACGCCCACAAAGCATCACCTCCCAGCCAGCATTTTACATGACATTTTAAATTTACGATTTACATTAAATGGCGCAATGCGAGCGCAAAAACAACGACAGTTGTAAAATGAAATTGCTCCAGCTCTCGGGAGAGGCTCGGCAAAAGAACTGAGATTGGGTTTCGGTACTGGTCTGGCGACGGTGCTTGCGGTTGCTCTCTCGTCCTCGAAAATTCAGTTAAAAACCAATTTCGTGTATGTAAAATATATTTCAACTATATATTTAAGTGGCTGTTGTGATTGTGCTTTGTATTCTTCTACTTGTCGTCGCTTGTCAAGAATGAATGCCTTTAGCGGCACTGCAGTTTCGCCCATTAAATCGGTGAGGGGTAAGGGGGGAGGGAGGGAGGTGCTGTGCTGCGCTGCGCCCAAGGGCGTTAAGGCAACTGGGGTAAAAGGTAAACAAGAGAGCAGCATCGTTGAGTGTAATCTAATCGTACATATTTGGTTTCGCGTATAAGCCACATTTTATTAGCCAGAACCCCCCAAAGGCAAAGTGCTTGAACTAAATGTAAATAATCATATAAATAGCATACTTAGCGTTGATAGATGAAAAACCCCCACGGGACAAGGGTTGCTAATGAGCTAAACAAGGGTTGGCCAAACTATTGTGGCTTAAATGGCTGATGCTTAACTTGACATGAGCAAAACTAAACTATATATACTTAAATAATGTTGTACAAAGTGTTACAGTCTTGTAAGCTGTAAATAAACATTCATGTTATGTCTATATTAAAACACTTCATTAAAATATTAAAATATTCAAACAATTAATGTTTGTTATGAATTTGGCTAGCGTTGTTTCTTCGTTTCTTTGTTATAATGCTTACAGTTTTATGTTGATTGTTTGTTTCGTAATGTATATTAAAAAAAATTGTTTTCATTTTAAACTGACAGATTGTTAAAAGTTGTACGATATTTCACTAGAGTCTAAGACTAATATATGAGAAGCCTAATAAAGTTCTCTATTGTTTGCAATGTTATTTAAAAACAAATTAAGATTCAAGTTATAGTTTTTTATTTTTGTGTGCTCTATAACTTTTACATCTAAATTATGTAAAAACGAGGCAAATCCGCAGATGCCACTAATTAAAGTTTCGTTGCTGATGATTCTTGATGACGCGCGCCGAAAATGTTGGCAGTTAAATAAATAGTTGTTTCGAGTTGCTTGTGCCTATGTTATGTTGTTGTTGTTATATTCTTGTTGTTTGCTAGTAGACACTGAGAGCGAGACACCTATCCGCACACACTTGACGTGTATTTCCGTTTCCGTTATGCGAAAAGTTTGGGGTGCTTTGGACAAACTTCCAAGTTGCAAGCAGAAAAAAAAAGTTTCACGCTTAACATTTGCGCCGCGCAAAGTTGAAAAGTTTTCCCCAACACACAAACACGCATGTGGGCATACACTGATTGCCATTCACCTGGGCAAGCGCACCTCTTACCTATACCGACACACATACACACATACGCACATAACACACATACACATAAGCACACATGCTGATTAGCGTGGGCTGTGATTAAGGTTGGTAAAGGTTACGTGGCAAAGGCTTAGGCACGCTGAAGCTTAATTAAATTTAACAGCTGCTTAATTACGGCCCTGCCTTGATTACAGTGGGCGCAGCCCTGCTTCTGCTGCTGACATTAATAATTTTGACCAGAACGCTAATGAGCCAAGCTCGAATGAACTCTAGTATCAAACTTGGTAGCCCAACTTTGCCGCAGGCAAGTTTTTCAATTTTTATATAGCTAAGACGTTGCATACAGTATATATAAGCGTACATATACATATTTGGAAACTGTCGAGAGTCTTAGCAACTTTGCCATGAAGTTTTGCGACCCAATTTAATAATCAATTAGCAATCATAAATAATACGTTGATTCAATATATTTCATTTTGTATAAACAGTATATATGTATTGCACTTATTATTCAAATGTGAAATTGAAAAACTATGCATGCGTAAATTATTCATTTTGAATAATGACAATAATATACTATCTTATCAATATTGGTAACCATCAGTTTCATATTTCACGTTCTTGATAATATTTATTTAATTTTTATTAAATTTTTATATGTATTTAAATTTAACTTAAAGTTGATGTTTCTTTAGGAGTGTATTCGAAATCCCCGAGTTGTGAGCATACTTTTCAAGTGGTTTTTACGATTTGTCATTGGGACACAGTTGCCTCGTTTTTGCCTTTCATTTTCAATGGCAACACCAACTACCCAACCGCTCTCCTTTTTTGGGCAGAGGCTATTAATTTCGCGTCAATTAAAAATTAAGCCAATTATTTGTGCTGTGCCAGGATCCATGGCATGCCAAAGTTGCTACAAGCACTAGCCTTGGTCAGCTTTTGACTCTGGGGCGCTCTGCATTCGTAGTCCATTAGGGCTTCATTTGTTTTTAATGTTGTAACCTTTTGGCGAAAATAAAAACCAAATTTCTAAGTTGGCACTTTCACGGTTCACTCGCTGGGGTGACTACGGACTGCGGACTACGGACTACAGACTACAGACTTCAGACACCAGACTACAGCATTCGAGTTTGGGTTCAGTTTCAGAAACGGACCACCCGTCGTTTATTGGCTAATTTAATTTGCGTGTCTTGCGTTTGGGCAATTAATCAGCAGAAACAGCTGTCCGTCGGCTTAACCCTTTTGCAGTTCCATCCAGTTTGGAGAAGGGCTTTACTTGTTTCCTCTTAATACAGGGCATGTAAATTGTACATGATGCTTGCGTTGGTGGGGCCTAACGGCTATAATTGGTTTTTGCGCTTATAGATTAGCAGATCAAGGAGTTTTGGTTTAAAGCCCTAATGTCAACCAATCGACTCTGAATATCAATCACAAAGTTAATTGTTGCATTAATGCGAGAGATTCTTTTGATGTGAAAATGAGGATAATATTTTGTGTAGCTTAATACTAAAGGTTACAGTTTAATGTTGAATATCGCCAACATTTCACAGTTATCTTAAAGTCCAAGTCGATCCAGAAATAGTTTACTTAAGGTTTTCAATAAAAGGTTTATCAAAAAGATAGATTTACGGTCTTTTATATAAAATCATGTATAATATATTAATTATATATATATGATATCCGCCTGCAACATTACCTTTTGTCTGAAAATTTTCAATTATAAGCTTTTAAAGGAACGAATAAATTCAATTATTTTAATGCACACATGTTATAAAGTGGATTCTTTAGGGCGTATCGGATGTGTATTTTAAACAAAATATCGACAAAAAAAAAAAACAGCGTACGAAATTTGTAAACATTCTTTCGTTGTCAACAGTTGAACAAGTTGGCAATGCTTTAGAGCCAAAAAAAAAAAAAAGAAAAGGAAAAAAGCCTTCACCAGATTGCTCTGATAAGTGTCATAAATAGAAAAGGTTCCTGGTGAACGATTCCAACAATTAGAAAATTCTTATTATTAAATAGTTGTATGCACATTTTAGGAACTTAAATAATAACAAATCCTAAAACTTACCTTACAATGTCCGTAAATATTTACGAACGGTGATTTAGCGATATTCGATTACTAACTCGTTAAGAATATCGCTGGTATTTGACTATTGTAAGTAAAAGTCGCAAAAAAGTTGATTGCATTGTGAAAAGATAAGCACAAAACTTAGCTTTATCTTTAAATTAGTTTTAAAATGTTGTTTTAAGATGTTTATATGTTAAGTTTACGGACCAGTGGAAGCAGCTTTTGGGACCGATCGTTAATGTTTATTAATCATGTGAAATATACTTATAAGCCGAAAAGTGAATCTAACTCTATTTATCCTTTAATAAATATATATAATATATTATACTAAAAATTGTTTGGAGAACTATATGGTATATATAGTTCTTGTAGGGCATTTTTTTTTTTGACCAGCAAACAATATTTTTTGTATTTCATTTTAAACTTGCAATTTCGGCACTTAATTCCAATCTGATGCAAGTCACTTGTCATGCTCTTTGTATTGTGTAATCCTTGTCTTGCCGTTGCTTATTAAATTACTTGCTCCATGCTTCTGTGCTGAATGCTTAAGGCGTTTGAGCGCACGCCCATTTGCCATCGCGTACTTGATGCGCCTTTTAATTGCATTTTCCTGGCGCGCACAAATGCAACTCAAGTGGCTGTCGTCTACCTTTTACCTTTGTTGCCCCTTACAACACCCTTTGCCAAGGCTTTGCTCTGCCCCTGCCCCTGCCCTGCCCTACAATAGCGTGCATTCATTTGATGGTGCTGGGAAGCTTCATTTGTTCGCTCAAGTTGAAATTAATGCAGTCATTTGTAATGAGTTTGCCATTTTGCAAGGCTGCCGTTGTTTCTTTGGCTCGGCTGTCGGCATACAAATGCAATTTATTGTTGCATGCTTTAAGGCGATGTACACTGATTTTCTTTATTTTCGACCAGAACTAATGCAATTGTGCTGGCCAAATATTTGACATTATTATGATAATTTATTTCATTTATTATCCACTCACTTGTGTGTGTAAGTTAGTGTGTGCTGGAGAGACACTCTTTGGCGAGAGTCTGTCAGCGAGTTCTGAATATTCAAGCAGCGTGTCTCGAATCAAATTATGCCAAGCAGCGTAGGCCTTTTCTGATCCAGAGCAGCTTTTTTTATTTGACAGTGAATTTATCAGCACTCTTGGACCGTGATGTCATTTCCCAAAATGGACTCTAACCATATATCTCGCAAACATTTTAATGCTTCCTTTAGTTACTGTTCCTTACTGTACTCAGTCATTATGAATTTGTTGCAACTAAAAAAGGTTTGCTTCAAAAGTTTTGCTGCAAGAAATTGAATCAGACATGATTTTAAAGCTCAAACATATTTTTTGGGAGCTAACGAAATTGAAAAGAAAACAAATTTCGGAACACAAATACTTGTCAAGCTTAGATTTGACACCGAACAGAGACAACGAAACCCTTTAGGTTGTCAGGCCATAAATTTGTTTTGTTTGTGCACTGTAAATTTTTAACTAAAGTCAGAAGTTACGCATTCACCACAAAAAAAAAGGACAACAAACACTATACGAGCTTCAAACATTGAAATAAATTGAAAAAAGAGTGAGAAAATAAAAACAAAAGTTGAGATAAATAAAAATGCAGAAAATATTATATGCTGGTCTTCCGACACAGGACACTGGCTGCTGTGTGACTTCAAACAATCGCCTGTGGGGGCATTTTAATGTGTGTATGTGTGTGGAGAATCCTTGAAATTTCTCAGTGCTGTAAGCTGAATCCTCTTTAGTCTGTCCGTACAATTCTCTGTTGTACTGCTAGTGTGTGCGTGCATATAAATTAAGTTTTAAAAGTTAACGTTTCTCTCACTTCTTTTTCATTACTTTTTTTTTGTATTAGAAATCAAAATAACTGCAGCAGCTAGTTTTTTGCTCGTTTCTATTCGTTCGTTTTTGTTCTTGTGTGGCATTTGATTGCGCAAAACAGGTGAGATAAGTTTCTCGAGTTCAATAGCAGCATTGGCTCGAGTGAAGCCTTTCAACTTGTTTTCGACTTGGTATCTTTTCATTACGTCTACTGACTTTTAGAAAAAAACCTAAACTTATACATTACATTATATAGAAAAAGTTGTTGGATAAATAACACCAAGATGGGACGGTCTCTACCTGGACAACAGGTAATACTCATGACATGTGGACGACATGTACATTAATACAATACAAATACAATCAGACTAAGCCCAAACTAAAATGATAATCAAATAGTATTGAAGCGCGTAGAAATTTATTTAAAAATACAAATAAGTTTGTTTGGTTTTTTACGAATAGTGAAGCATAATTATTATATATTTAAATAACGAATAATTTAATAGAATAAATAGATTTTCTTTCTGTTGAAACAATAAAGTTAAAATACTAGAGTTGACATTTTCGAAGCACTTTAAAACTATATTCATCAATAGTGCAAAGACCGATGAATTAATAAAAAATCTTCAAAAAAACTTTTGTTAACAAACCATACGAATTTATTTAACCATCTTATATATTTGCTATACCATAGGTGGGGAACCTTTTTACCGAAAAAAACTGGGTGGCAAAGGGCCGCAAAAAAGCCATATGTTTGAGTAATCAGAACTTAATTAACAGAATTTTACAACCAAATTGAGGAGCAGCTGATAAATGATATGGTAAAAAGCAATCAGCTGTTGGTAAGCGCATTCTGCAATAGAAGCATTATATTTTTTATTGATAGAGATGGAACATTTAACATCAGTTGCCGAACTTAACCAAAAGCGATTGTCATAGAACTCACGTTTTATCAAAATAATCTGCTGTATTTCTACTTCTTGTCATCTTGTGCTGAGAGACAATTAATTTTACTGATACAAATTATAATAAATGCAAGCGTTTTTTTTTTGCCGCTTCAAGCGATTCGCCGCCACAAGTCAAGCAACTGCAAAACAAGACAGCTTTTTATATATAAAAAATCGATGAGGTTTATTATTATCGGTCTATTTTCTTTCAGCTTAATTGCAAATACCGTATTAATACTCACACCGGCACAAAAATCAATCACATCTCAAATAGAACGGTTTCTAGTTCAAGCCAACAACACTTTCGTTTCTGTCCAACATCCAATTGAAATTAAATTATTTCATATCAATTAGATTGGTAAAACTAATAATTTCGTACATATTTACACATTTGTTCTGCTTTTAAATCAGTTTAATTGCCGCCATTAGTAATTTAATTAAAGACATCGATGTATAGGAAAAAAGGATTTATTTATATAATAATAATATTTATATAACGCAGACGTACTGCTTATGGAGCATCATTGTACGTAAACAAAATTAACATTTGGGAAGCTTATTCCGATTTCATAACTGCAGTTAAGTGTTGTGGATGTCTAAGGTGACAAAATATAAAAAACGCAAAACAATTATCTGTTAACAAAATATAAGCAACATGAACATTGTGTACAATCGAAATCGATATCTAAAATGTTTTTGCAATTATAATAAAATCTTTAAAATGGAAACTTTAAAAGGTGCATGCATCGTGTAATTCAGGACGCAAAAGCTTCACTCAAACTGAGATTGATGAGCGAAACGATGGAATGGAATGTAAAGACATGCATACACAATAGAAACGTACAATACAAAATTACAAACATCGTTCCTTATTGCTGAAAAATGTGAAATGTGCGTAAAATTATTTGTTGCGTAGAGAAAGATATGATCAAAAGCTTTTTTTTTTTACCAATTCAAATAGGTTTGTATCAAGCGAAATGCTTGAGATGGAATATAATCGATCGATATATTAAACATTTAAATATATTAAACTCAAATTAATTATGCAAAGCAATTAAATACAGATTTAGTTGAAAAACGTATTATTTTGGCGAGCTCTGCAATGCACGTCATAAAAAGATCCGTTTAATATAAAAATTGTGATAATCTTGTTCGGTTTGCTATTTGGAATCGTAGGGATCGGTTTTGTTTTTGCTTTGCAGTTGGAAAAGCCTAATGAGGTTAGGAAATTCAGGGAAGCAACAACGAGCTTGTACAAAAGTGTGTTCTAAGTCAATTGGTAGTCAATCGACTCACAACTGACGTTTTAGTAGTGCAGCGTGAGTTTAAATCACTAACTCACTGGTAAGCAGCGGGGCAATTGACTACCCCACATGACATTGCAAAATACGTCAAATTTATTATTGCATAGAAAAAAATCATTTGTTATATTTGCTGTAGTATACAAGTGACTTCAAATTAAGTTGTATGTTGTGGCTTATTTTGTTTCATACGTACTCGTACAGCGACTGTACACCCTGAACCAATGACATGGGCAGAAAGAAACACCTCTGACATACACAAAGCATTTATATTCTTCTGTTTTTTGCTCGAATTCGCAAACACCCGTTGACAAATAATTTGTTTGTTTTTGAAAATGAAATAATGATACGAAGCTTAAATAAAACATCAATATTTGTTTTAATTAAAATATCACCGATGGTATTAAACAGTCATTTAACGTAATTAAAATATTTGCCACAAATAAGTATACATTCAAATATCCATTTGAAATGTGTTTCGTTTCCTTTTCATTCCAAACTATTTTTTATGGTTTCTACATTTTACTAATCTGACTTGTTTTGTTATCGGAATTCGATGCCAAGATTATGTGCATCGCGGCGCTATTTTTTGCTAACACAATGCCGATAATTTTCATTCTCATGTCTTTCTTTTAATCTTGAAGCTTGAGGTGCAAGCGTGTAGATTTATTCGGCTAGTGAAATCTAGTATTCTATTTCATACATTGTATGTATATTTAAGTGTGTTTAGTTTCAAGCTCTTTATAAGACGTGTGACGAACCTGTAAAAAAAAAGAAATTGGAGGTTCTAAGTTGTGGTGTGGCACATGCTTCTTTAAGGTTATGTAGAAGTTGTGAAACAAAAGTTACGCAAAAATTTTTTGTGATCACTTTGTTAGCATTCGAAAATGTACTATTGGCTATCATTTCGAGTCTGACAATGTGGTCACAAAGATTTCTCAACTTCTTAAACAGTTTCATCCGGCGCGAGATCCTCGTTTTGGTAACATCCGTCCCTAAAACTTTTTTTTTTTGCTCACGTGTCGATCCAACTTAAATCAACGACAAAACGTGCTTTTGCAGGTTTTGCATCGACTGCTTAACTTCCAGCAAAGAGCGAATTTAGCCTGGTGCCATTTGAATTGGTTAAGCCAGTCGTTCGCTAGATAATTTCAACAGCAAGCGCTTGCCTAATCAATTCGATTGGTAGATCCACAACAACAACAACAACATGCGGAATCTTACACTCGTCAATTGTATAAGTGCAGACTCAATCGGCTTACAACTGTTAAACAATAACTGGCTTGTAGCGTTGCGTCACTTTCTTCGGCTGGGCTGTGATATTGACAACAGATCAGTCGCTGAAAGTGACACAATGAGAGCTGTATCAACCTATCAGTGAGGCTGTAATGTCAGCCTGAATCAAGCAAGAATCAACATAACCTTAAACGGCTTTGCCTACGTAGCCTATTCAGTGTCTTGATCTGCAGCAGGCTCCGCGGAGATCTTTAAAGGCGGTAGTGCAAAGTAATGCCAACCGACATTATAACTGTTGCAGCTTAAGGCTTTGTTTCTACTTTTGCTGAGCTTCAACATTAAAGACAGTTCAGACGAAAGAAGTAGGACCAACGAGTCACGTGCTGTCAAACCTATCAGTGATGCAGAAATCGACATAATTGCCTAATTGCACTGCGTGGTGGTCTGCTACAGCTGCAAACCATCGATATAAAGAGTGAACGATATGTATTCCCTGAAAGCAGTACAGAATGCTGTAACTACTGAAGATTCTAAGCAAGTTGGTAAACGAACGAAAATCGCTGTATCATAATGGAATTTTACTATATTTTTAATGCAAATAAATTTTTTATACCTCGATTAACCAATTATTTTCATTTGTTAATTGTTATTAAATGCAGTATACTCCCAATGAGCAGTTTGTGCCACAAATTAAATGCAGTTCTCAACAAATACTTTTTAAAATAGTTGGTTCTTAGCTATAAGCTATGATGATAGACATTTTAGTATTATTTTTGTATGCAAACCGATATATCAATGTATGGATGATTATTATGCGATTCTTATTACCGACCTGTCGAACTGT
Organism: Scaptomyza cyrtandrae; assembly: GCA_035044605.1. NCBI lineage: Eukaryota > Metazoa > Arthropoda > Insecta > Diptera > Drosophilidae > Scaptomyza > Scaptomyza cyrtandrae. The sequence continues at coordinate 12,592,295 of JAWNNS010000640.1, forward strand.
CATCACTAATTATAAAAATCAACTATCACAGTTTTGCAAGTGTGAAAAAGCATTGTATATTTATGCAAAAAAAAAGATGAACAATATGAAATTCACAAACACAGTTTCTCTTGCTTTAATGTTGGTAGTAGATTTTAAAATTCTTTGTTTTATTTAATTAAAAATGTAAAATACTTCACAATGGTCAAAACATCCCAGGGTGGTCACTTTCAGTGTCTCTAATTCTTAATGTATATCTTCCACATATACTACACATACATTGTCATTAATTAATGGTGTGACCATTAAGTCCAAGTTTGCTTTTCCAATTAAACCACTTGATTAGCTTTAGTGCAGCAGCAGCACCTCTCATACAAAGCGCTCTCATGTGGACTGTGCGGCATTGGGATTTGTGGGCGTTGCATAGTCAGCTTTGATGTCCACGACAGCGTTGTGCGTGGAGCATGTTAATTGTGCCTAATCAGAGACAGTTATCATTGAAGCGTGCACCAATTGGGCGTGGATCAGTTTGTGCATTAGCTTAATTACATACACACATAGGAGAAGCACAAAAGAGCTGACTTGTCAAGAAGTGAAAATTTGCAATGTGCTGTCAACGATTTGCTGATAGAGACTACGATGCTCTTTGGTACACGCTTTAAATTGCAATTAGATGTCTAACGAATGCACACAGATTGTAGCTTTGGAGCACTCTACCACCGAGTTTTAAATGCAAAATTTGTTGTTGAGCGCTGAGCAGCGTTTTTGGCTAACAAATTCCTGTGGCAAATTTAAAAATAACTCAATAAACGCCATCCAGCCATCTCCTCCGCAATGACAATGACTGACAAAGTCTCAGACACTCATCGGGTTATTAGAGATGCAGGGATGGGCGCCATCATCTGTTATGGGCGTGGTTGGCATGCACACGCTTCACGCTCTTGTCCTGCTTGTTTGTTGCCCCCAAGGTAGAGTCATGATGACGTGCGCTGCTTTGGCTGCTTCAACTCTTCATCCCATTCCATCTCAGTTGTACTATGTGGTGCATTGAGCGTAACGCTAAATGGATTTTTAATGTCGTTGGCAATGCAGGAAAATGCGGGAAACGCGTTTGCCAAAGGTTCTCGACTCGGCTAGCAATTTAGGTGAATCTCTCTGCTTATCTCTGTAGGTAGGGTTCTGTGTGCGTTTATGTGTGTGTGTGTGTGTGGGCAATAATAACACTTAAGCGCCTTTGCTGTTAAAGACAACAGTTGGTGATGAGTTCGTGCTTTCTTATGTTAAGAATTATTATCGCGCTATGGGAGAGGCACAGAAATGAAAGAAAAGGTTATTTGGTTGACTTTTAGTTACAAATTTTAGTTTCATTTACAAACCTATTTGAATATATTTGGAGATTGTTTTTTTTGTCAAAATTGTATATTCGTGTGTTATAAACTTTAAATTATCTAATAATGTTAAAGGGAATTTCTAAATATTTCATTGTTGTCTATGTCATTAGCTTTGATACTCCTCTCCCATTTTTACTTAATATTTTTTCAACATTATTTATCGATATGGCTTGAGCACATGTTGTAGTAGTGTGTTCAAGTGTTTGAGAATTGCCATAATGATGTGATGGGTTCACATCCCTAATCACCGACTGTATCTCTCCTTGCTGACAAGTGAAGCTTGGTGGCAAAGCTCGCTGTTCGCTGTTCGTTTCTCGATGCTGTTGTTGTTTGTGTTGTGTTGTGTTGGGTACGTGCAACAATCAAGTGTCAGCGTAATGAGCTATCAAGCTGCAAATATGCAATTTTAGTACAACAAAAAGACTTCATACACACACACACTCAAACACTCACACTGTTACACGAATATAGAGATGCGGGTGGGTGGAATGTCGAGGACGACAACACCTCGCTATCTCATAGTTTTGCTAAATTTTGCGTGTAAGTGACAGGGCCCGCATAAAAGGGCATAGAAACTGCAAAATGCTTATGGAGTGTGACTTGCTCAGAATGTGTGTCTGTGTGTATGTGTAATATATGCAATTGCTTATATGTACATATGTGTGTGTGTGTGTGTGTGTGTACTGTGGCAAGTATTTACACAGAAAGAGGGAGAGAGACAGAGAGAGAGATAGAAACGACGCCCGGCGTTTTTTGTTGCACTCATTAATGAATAAACAACAACAATAGCGTCGACATAATCATCGCTGCCAGCCAAGCGCCATCAAGCGCATAATTATGGCATGGGCACCACTTGGACCGCCCCATGAGGAGAAGGAGCAGAAAAGCGAGACGGACGGATGTGGTGGCGCCTGGTCGGGTTGCTTATTTGGGCGTTGTGGTTGATGCCACCGCGCTCTGCCAGTGGCGTAGTTGAATGAAGTTGTTCTACTAATTGTGTGCAGGATTTGTATCAATTTTCTGTGCCGCTAAACATCTCTGAAGAAACTAAAATAACATAACTATATGTTCTAAATATTACCTTATTGTATATTTATGACAGATTTTAAAGTTCAACTCCTATGTTTTGTAAGATTTTTTAAACCAAATTAAAACTGTTAAACTCTTAAAGTTCATAACAATTAAATTTGTGATATTCCTTATAGTTATTTTATATTTATAAAAAATTGCTTTGCTTATCGAAGTTAAATTAATTATTTTTTCATACCGATTAATGAGCAATTTCTGTTAGTTTATTTATATACGTCTTGGAGTTATCTTTTGAATCTCTGTCTTACAGACACAAACCTTGCCGACGCCTTTGTCTCGCTTTAATGTGGTGAATGTCCACTTCTCGTAACTGTGGTTAAGGCTCATTCTGACTTTTGTTGCACTGTTTCTTGTAATTGTTGTTGTTGGTTTTGGGCGCATTGTGTTATTTTTGTGTTGGTCTATAATTTACAATTAAAAACCATGACACTTCAACATAATTAAAATATGAAAACGGTTTTTCCGCAACGCAACAATAAACTGTAATAAAAGTTAATTAGAACGTTTTGAAGAGCCAGCCGGTGGAGAGAAATGAAACACTAACCGAGCCAAAAAGTTGCTTATTTAATTTCGTGTTTGCCACATTCCCTGTAATAATGGACAACAAATTGATGCAAGTAGAGATATCATTTTGATTGTGATGATAACCTATAACAATAAGAATTTATATCTGATATTAAAGCAGCATTCTTAAAAACAATATCTAGGATTTTATTTGTAACATATAATAAAACTGGGCTACTCGAAAAATTTTAGGGTATTAGTCAAGTCTGTCACACACGTTTCGAGTAATGCTCTCTAAACTGTTAAATTAGTCGCCATTGAGTCATCCTAGTGGGGGAAAAAAAAATGTAGAGTGCTGAAACAATGGCGAAGCTTAATGGGTTTTTAATCACCAATAACAAATCGTTATGTTTGCCGCTTATCGTCGTTGGTAAAACGGAAGTTGTCCTCAACTTCTGTGAGTGTGTGCGGGTGTGTTTGGGTGTGTTTGGGTGTGTGAGTTATTTGAGTTAATACGTTAACAATATGAATTAAGTACGCATTGACTGAGTAAATACCCCAAGGGCTGAACACGAAGCCTGGCTAGAGAACCAACATCGCCCATAAACCAAACAATGCAGCCAGCGGAGTGTTATATGGTTTTGTCTGCATGTCAAATTACAGGAAGCATAATTTCAAGCCTGGCTGCGTGCTTTGGTTACCAAAAACCCCCAACAAGCAAACAAACAAAGCAATCAGGACAACAAAAAAAAAAGAAAAAAAAGAAAAGGTGCAAGCTGCATTGTTTTTTATGCGACTCGTAATGGCGTTTAAAAGTTAAAAAAAAGAGATTAGCCGGTGTATTCTGATTGTGATTGGAAATCATGAGAAGACACTGATTTGCACTGCTTTTGCACTGCTTTTGCATTGCACACTTACCAAATAACTCGATCTTTCTAGTTGGAAGATTAAGTAGATGGTTGGAGATTTGCCTTTACACTACTTTTGCACTGCTTCTTTAAAAAAAAATGGAATGTTACTAGTTACATATTTTATTTATTTGTGCAACTTTAAATTGTTTTCAAATTTTTGTGAACCTCAACCAATTTCTAATAAATTATTCAACAGCATATTGAGGAATTTTTTGTTTACGCTATTCTGTGCTGCTGTCCAATATCGAAATGGGAAAATGCCTAAAATATTAACTCGGTTCACTTCATTTCAACTAATGAATTTGTTTAGTGCCCTAGAATGGACCCCTTTGTGTGGTGCACTATTAATTAGGCTTATTAAAATCGACGCTGACAGCTCTGTGGTTGTGGTTTGGCGGGTCTTTTAAGCTGCCATTCTCACACATACACATACACATACTTGCCCCATCAAGGGCGTTTTAATTAGGGTAATTGCTTGACTATTTTGCATTATGCATGCGCCTCGCTGAGAGGATCGCTGAGCCGCAGCTCATTACAAATGGAAATTACCACTTAATATCGTTGAATGCATGAAGGAATCTTGTAGCACGGCTCGTTGCAACCTATCAACAGATAGGCACCCGAAAATATTCTGCGGCGATCTGCTGCAGAAATCATTCAAGGATAATCTTTTTGTGACCGGCCCGGACCTTTAAGCCATTAGTGCGTCCAAAACCGCGCAAACGGAAAACGCTAAGCCAGTAGGCAGGCAGTTCTTTGTGCATGCGGGATGGAACTGATGATACTGAGGTTTTTCGGCTGTAGCTGAGCTGAGGCTTGTGGCTAGGCTCAGGAACTGCCAACAACGCGGGAGGAATTGCTGCAGTTGCAGTTGCTGTTGCTGCTGTTGCTGCTGTGGCAGTGCGGCCAAAAAGTTAATTGTAAACATGACCCAGTTTGTTTGACGCTCAGCTGCTTCGGTGTTTGGCTTGTGCAAGTCACAGTTATTTAGATGCTGCATTGGCGCTTTGTCTGCAAGCGTTTTTTTTTTTTGAGTGAAGGATGCCTTTCGCTCTATTATGTGGCAGCAGCTGCTGCTGCTGTGCTTGCTAAAGATATTTGTTATGCTTCATTGTGTCGGTTGCGATGGCAACAGAAGCAGCTCCTTCTTTCTGTCACCAAAGCCTTAAGCAATGGCAGCACCATTAAATATGCAAAAAACAAAAATATTTATAGTATCTGATGCGCAAAAACGCAGCGCAAAAGGATTTCCGAACAAGGCGAAACTGTAGTTATTTTTATTGTTGTATGCGTGGGTGTATGTGTGTGTGTGTGTGTGTTATTGTTAACTGCAGTTCAAGTTAATTGGATTTGGCCAAAGTACTGCCAACATTGCAGCCACTGGCGGGCCCTTCGAAATTGGACCCTTTTCTCAGGGTGTTTGGGAATGGTAGTTTCAGTGTGAGTTTAATGCGCCTACTAAAAGGGGAAGTTAAGTCAAAACCACAAACTTGCGCTTAAAGTTTAATCCAAAACCAACTGCTTGAAATTTTGATAAAGTTACTATAAGTATATTTGAACTAGCATAAAATCAAACAATTAAATTTGAATGGGGAGAAACGAGCACTGTACGAAGAAAAGAAGTCTAAATCTATTTGCATATTTTGTAATGAACGCAGTAACTACTCCATATTTATTACAAAATAAACTTTACATAATAAATATTTAGTATACTCCGTCGGCTTCAGCTTTGTTTTTTTTTAGCCACCTTAACACCTGAGCCACGTGACAAAAGTAGCGCTCAACATTGTTTGAACATTCTAAAAACTCAAATCGTATACGTAATATTTAATGCTGTCAGCGTCGCAGTGGCAGCAGGCGTCATCTGCCAGGATGTCTCTGTCTTCCTTGTATGCAAAAATGTATGTGCATGAGAAATATGTATATGTGTGTGCTTGTGTGTATGTGTGTACATCACATAAGTCAATTTTCAAGTGGATGTCCAACATGAATGAATAATGTGTGGTGTAGGTAGTGTAGCACTCACACACACACCCACACACACACACACATAAATACGCTCGAACGCAAATATGCTTACCGTTTTGGAGCGTTCAGCTGTGACAAGGCAGCAACACCACAAACGACAACTGGGCTAAAAACCAAAAATGAAAAGAAAAAAAAACCAAGTCAAGTAGAGCAACGCAAATTTTGGTTGAAGCAGCCAGCGGCCGCAATATTTTCATGGAGGGAGCTATCCGCACATATACACATAGACATAGCAATGTAGCAGAAATTTATGCCATGTCAAAGACGTTGCGCACAGGACTACTAGGATATGCATAAAACTATGCTACATTGGCACTAAAACAAACAGCAAAACCGCCGCATGGGGCGCTTCAACAACGTGTGTATATGCAAATGTGTGTGTGCGTGCGTGCGTGTGTGTCTATGTGTCTATGTGTGATACACTCTGTGAAAAGACGGGCAACAACGATAACGAAGCTGATGAAACATGCCAAGGCGAAGGTAACAATGCCAGGGACGCACTCAATTGGCTAGAGACGAGGACTCTACAGAAATAAGAAACTATGCTTTCTTAAAAAGAAATTAAAAATATTTCTTAAATGACATTTTTGCTTAATTTGCGTATATATTAACAAACCATAATTCAATATTTGTAAAATAAAAGTTATTGTTTTTTTTATTTTAAAAAAGAATTTTCATATCGCTTAAGCCTTTGTATAAAATTATATTAAAAAGTAAATAAATAAAACAAAAAACATTTATCAAAAACAGGTTTTTATTGCTAATATTATTAAAAATACACTATGAGTTTTAAATTAAATTAAATATTATTATATACAGGCTAAAATATTTATATTTAAATCAAAGATAATAATAATTATCGTAGTGTAAGTTTAAATATTGAAAATGGACCAATTGAGTATCATCATTAAGGACATTTCGTGTTTTTAAAGTGAATTGGACCGGCATTTCTTAGGGTACACAAACATAGAAGGACATCTTAAATGCCATGTCTTTCATCCCATGCGAAGCTTTTCCGTTGGCTAAGTAAATGTTCAAAATATTTGAGCTGCCTCTGACGATGTCGATGCATGTCGGCAAAGTTTTGCGCCCGAAATTATTAAGATGAGTGGCATAAATTATGAGGGCAGTGCAAAGGGGAGACCGAGGCCTGTACTGGGGCCCAGGACTCGTAAACGCCGCTGGCAGGTAATCCGCAGAGACAGGCAGAGTACGAACCGTGGGAGAGCTTGATGTTTGATGAGTGAATGACTAACTGCTTGACAGTCTGTCCGCATGTGTATCAGTGTCTGTGTGTGTGCGGTTGATCACTTTAGGTATTGACAGCGTCGGACTGCATGGCATGGCATAGTATACTCTTAATGTTTGTATGTATGCATGTGTTTGGGCTGGAGGGCAACAGCAGTTAGTTTAATATTTATTTAATTTAATATGCTAATTGGATGTGATCTGCGTGTGTGTGCCAACAACTTTACGAGCGAACAATTCATAAATAAATGACAGCCTCGAAGTTTTGTGACATGTCACAGAATTCAGTTAAAGTTTTAGCTTGGCCAAGACAACGGCGACTGCAGTAAATTCCTCGACAGTTTCTGCAATTCTCTGTTGGCTGTTATTAATCGTTGGAAAATTTGCCACAAAGACGGAAAATGCTGCCAGCTAAAACTTTTTGTCGGCCAGCCAGCACTGCGCGACAAATTGTTTTTGCGATAAAATTAGACAAGTGACACGCGCGCGCCCTAATCGCATGGGCTGCGAATGGGCGTACCAAGCCAACTTAAAAGGCTGCCAGTCAGTCCGTTTTCAGCTGCAAGGCAATGTTAATTATATTACGTCTCCACAAAACAGTAGCTGCAAAGAAACTGCCTGTCAACCGGACCGTTGAACGTTGCAGAAATTGCATTAAAATTGTTGAATACGCTGCACACAATTATGCAATCATGTTTGCCGCTCTCTCTCTCTCTCTCTGTATGTTTTTTCAGTTCTCTGCCTTTACAATAATTTGCATTTCAAAATCAAATTCAATTTGGGCACCGACATAAATAGAAATGGTGAATCAAACGAGTTGCAAACTTTTGCCATCAGGGTTAAATTAAATTATACTCCAAACAAGTAAGAAGGCTCTAGTCGAGAAATCCCGACTAGACGATACCCTGAACTTTATGCTTAACGCATACAGTGAGTGCTTGCAAGTATGTGTGTGTGTGTGTGTCTACGCGCATACTGTATACTGAATACTCAACTTCAATATTCCATATCTCCGTTGTTTCTCAACCGATTTTAAAAAAAATTTCACAGATTTTCAATATTTTTTATATTATTACCCTTTTTACCCATTTTTTATTGGGTTCAGGGTATAAACATTATACTATGAGTTATAAGGCAGTTAAGAAAACCAAACTCCCAAAATTGAATCGTATTCAAAACGAAATAAATAAAAAGTATATAAAAAAAGCATAAAATGCATCATAAAGAAAGTTGCGAAATTGTAGTGCACTTTGTAGGGTATGCAAAGGAACGCACCATTTTTATTCATTGCTTGTCAGTTGGTAAACATCCACAAATGCTGTAAAAAATTCCATAAATATATTTTTGTAACGAGCGTTATATAGGAATATAGTGAACTATTAAATATAAGTGAACTTTATGCAATCAGAATCCATAAACACTGATGATGTCGCTGCTATGATTTTCTGTTTAGTATCGAAGGATCGACCATAAAATTAAACTTTGACGTACAATTTTTATATGCTTGTTTAAGACTGTAAACAATGTTCCAGTAATGAGAAAATAAAAATACTCAATACTTCGCTGTATATAAATATGGGTATATAGCAGTAAAAGCGTTAAATTGAGGAACAATTTTCTCATATCTATTAACTAAAAGCTTAAATAAAACAAGTAAGAAGGCTCTAGTCGAGAAATCCCGACTAGACGATACCCTGATCCCTTTACCTTACGCGTACAGTCAGTGTTTGCAAATATGTGTGTTTGTATGTACGCACATACTGCATACTGCATACACAACTTCAATGTCCCATATCTCCGGTGTTTCTCATCCGATTTTAATAAAAATTCCACAGATTGTCATTATTTTGTTCATTATTTCAAATGCCATCTCAAAGTTTTCAAAATTCAGGATTTTGTTGTTATCGATCACATGTGTATATCGAAAACGGGATGAGTTATCGAAAATCGAAAACAAACTTGTACTGCCTAGGGATTAGGCGAGCTTAAGTTCGAAATCTGGAGTCTCTAGCTCTTATAGTCTCTGAGATCGGTTGGCTCATACATACGGACAGACAGACAGACAGACAGACGGACAGACGGACGGACTATTGATGCTGATAAAGAATATATATACTTTATGGGGTCGGAGAAGCTTCCTTTTGCCCGTTACATACTTTTGCACAGTTTCATGATACCCTTTTTTCCCATTTTTAATGGGATCAGGGTATAAAAACTGATATTGATTTAAACAAAAGTTATCTTATCTGGTTTAGTTTCGGACAAACATACGCTTTGCGTTTAGGTTATAAAGCGACGAAAATTATACAAGACTTATTTTATTTAATGTATATATATTTCTTAAAAATAAACCGGTAGAGTACTGATGAATGCATCTAAGGATGCGGCTCAGCTGTTCTTTCTTTAAGCTTAGGAGTGTCCTGTTAGTTGCATTCATGTGCGACGCAGTAAACAATTTTTTTGATTTGTTATAATGTATGTGTGTATAAATGCGTATATGTATGCATATTTCAAGCACAAATAATAATAAAATTAAAAATATAATATAAGCAATGAAAATACAAAGTGCTGCTGTTCGCTGAAATGCGAAAAACAGACGGAAAGTAACAAAAATGGTGCACACATGTTGCAAGCTGGCAGAAGTCAGTCGGTTATTCAGTCAGTCATGGAGTCAGTCAGTCAGTCCAAAATCTGAAAGAGACTGTTTGACTCTTGTAGCATATTGAACTTGTCAACACGTCGTGGGAGCGGAACTGAGTTCACAATACGGAACACAGAATACGACACGGCGTTGAATGAATGAATGAATGACTGAATAAATAAATGAATGAATTGAGCGGGCGTGTACGTAAAGTGATTGCCAAATGTATGTAAAATAATAAATGTGCACACACTGTGAGTACTTGCATTCGTATTCGAACTTTTTAAAGATATGTAGTACTTGTTGAGCCAAGTCTAAGTCGAGTCAAGTCAAGTCGTTGCTTTATCAATTTGTGTTTTGTTGTTGGCTCACAGTTTCTGTTACATAAGAAATTGCAATTGCTGCTCGGCAAACTGACATTGACAGGCAGCCAACGGCTGCTGGCAATGCAAAGCAGTTATTGGGTGGCATGCCTGCCTCGGCTTGCCACTCGGTCGTGCATCAATTTGAATGACATTCATGGAAAACGACGAAAAGAAATTGTGACATTTGTATAGAAATAGTTTTGCAGTCGTTGCAAATAGTTGCGCAGATATTTTTTGATTGCTGCATACTTTAAGAGGTTGCCTCGGGGTCAACTGGCAACCATGAGCAGCAATGTAAATGCAGAATACAACTGTTTTCTATTTGCATCAAGTTCGCTAAAGAAACCAAAAATGTTCTTCAATGCATCCGTTGCTGTTAGGAAAATCATTGAGCACTGCGCTCAAAATGGTTAGATTTTGATTCTCGACAGGATTTTGTGACGAAGGAACATGAGACAGCGTAATGAGCTGGATTGTAATAATTGTAGGATACAAAGACTTGAGCTTTAGTAATAACACTTCAAAAACAGCTAAAGAGAAATGGTCAAAGGTTTTTGTTTTGTTTTCATAGCGATAAATACATATTTCTGCATAAGTGTTTCTTAAATAAAAAAACAACTAAGTTATTAATCCGTTAGAAACACAGTAGATTAAAGGTTAGGTATAGTTGCTTTGACTTGCTTTCAAAAGTGATTTTCCCCTTTACAAAAAGACCGCAATCTAATAAATTTTGACATGAACAAGATTTTGTAATACTGTATTTTTTACTTGTCTTTTTGATACACTGCCAAAGTTGCGCTTGGAATATTTTTTTTTTTGCTAGTCTCTGTCTTTTCCATTAGCCTTGCCAGCTATTTCCACATGAGTTGGCTTCGTTGGGTGCGCATTTTCAAAAAGGTTAATTTTCCAATAAGAGGCATCGACGCCAAAGCCACCTACTTGCAAAGTGAAGGAAAAGTAAAATAAAACCAAAAGCTACAACAGTTGGGAGCAAGTTGGGTGTTGCCAGTGTTTTAGCAAGTGTAGCAAATTTTGTTTTTTTTTTTAGTTTTAAACTTTTGCACAGCAAAGATGATGTTGTAAGCCCAGTAAACATTAAAACATTTTAAATGAATCTTAATACGTACATTAAAATTTAAATAAAAAAACCAAAATGAAATCAAGTGTATGCGAAATTGGCATGTTGTGGCTAAAAATATAATTTTACATAGCTGAAAACATTTTTGGTCTGCATTAGACCGCACCAGATGCAAGATGCAAAGCTGATGGCCACAGCTGGATTTTAGTATTTTGCTGGGTTGCTTTTGCCAACATTTTTAACTTTTGTTGTATTTATTTATTTATTTGTTCATTTTTTTAAAATGTACTTTCAACTAGCGCCTTTATATTGCAGGTCTTACATGTCATTAGATAGTGTTTACCCTTTAGCTATGTACTATGTGTGTAAGTATTTTTTGAATTTAATTCTTCTTTTCAGTGAGATTGTAGATTTGCTTGGCAACATCCGAAAGTTGCACATCGATGGCCTTGGTGTCATCGTACAGTGAAGGTGCCTCACCCAATATGACAAATGTGCCCACTAGCGAGGCAATCATGAATAGCCAGAGAAATAGGCGATCCATGACCATGGCCACAAAGCCCCAGTCCTGATCCTCCTGTAATCAAAAAAGACACAAAAAAACAATTTCAGCGAATGAATATTATTCAGACATCAGTTTAATGTGTTACTCAAACAAGTAATCATAAAAATCCAACGATAAAGACAAAAATGTGCATATAAAATTGCACAAACGGTCGTACGAGCAATATATTGGCTAACTACAATTCGCATTAAGCCCACACTTTGAGCGATTACTTTCATTAAGCGCTGGCGCTTAATCTACTTATGTCCAGCGCCCATGTTGGTTATCAATCAAAATGGAAGCTCTCAATAACCAATAACAAAGCAAAAGCAACATTAATTGCACCCAAAAACAGGAAGACAAAAAAATACTGTTAAGGCTAAAAGCAAGTGCCAGGAATTAAGAACAAAGCGCTGGGCGTTGGATTTTATTGAAACGAATGGTTGAAGCCCGAGGTTACCAGTCAATTGAACAAAAGCAATTAAAAGTGGATTTTCTGTATGCGGTCTTAAAGTGCAAATATGCCAAAGCTTAAATAAAGTCGACAAAAAAGAACGGTAGAGAGGGAGAGCGTGCATGCTGCAGGTTGCTTATTTGGTCGGTTAGTTAAACAGTTGGCCCGATCAGACATATAATAGTAACGACGATGGTCGGGAATAGCCGGGTAAGCCGGTTTTTGTGGTTTCCAACAGTCTATTAGTCAAGTCATGTACAACTTTAGCTACATCATCTACAGCAGCTCCGGTTTCAGTTTCAGGTTCAGTTTCAGCTCCAATCTTCATCAGTTTTGCTGTCAGTGTCATCGTTGTCGTGTTTGTCGTTATCGTCAGCGTCTGTCAGTCCGTTCGGACAAACGGAATTTTCAATTAAAAATTCAATCAGCTGCAGAACTCGAGACTCACCGCATTGAACTCGTCCTGCCGTTGCATGTGGTGCTGTATGAACATGACGTTATGTATGGCCTTCTCCAGCTCAAACGGATACTTTTTGCGTGCAGCCACATCGCTCATGGAGTCATCCAGGCCGGAAAGCACCGACGGCAACCCATTGTATCCACTCAGTGTGCTCAAGCCGCCGCCCAAAGCTCCCACCAAACCGCTGAATCTGCAACAGAAAGTTAATGATTATGGCATATTAAAAAACTCGGCGTGACTAGGTCTTCACGCAAGTAAGGCTATGGCAACGGGACAGTAATTAAGCTAGTAGGACTTAAATGTTAAATGTGCGGAAATTATAAGGAGCCTTTCTTTTTATTCAACTCTTCAACAGAACCATTGTTTCGAAATTTTATTTCCTTTATTGAGATTCTTGCATTCATTAACTGTGTTGCTTTCTTTTTGCCTTGTTTCTATTCATTTTCTAGTTATAATTAAATCTGTTATGCTTTGCATTTTTGTGTGCACTTCTAATATTCCTTTTTCAACGAGTATTTATTTTTCACTTTTATTCGCTGCAGTCTCTACATTTTTGTTACGCATGGAAAAACAATCTTGTTGCATTTATAAAAGAAAATTTGTTTTTTGGACAATTTTTGAAAGCCGATGTAAACAATATTCTTTTTACCTTAATTTTAAAGAAATTTCAGCAATTTAAGAAAAATATTTATTTAAAAAAGTAGTTCTTTCAAATATTTATTCTTCTTACTGAACATTGGAAAAAAATTAAACAGTTTTCAATAACATCAAAAAATACCTGGTTGAGAAAAAACTTACCTATTGGTCGCTGTGGTTACATGCATGCCATTACAACCACCGACGCCAACACGTCCTTGCATGCGACGCAAGGAATCTGGGCTGGAACCGCCCGAGTTCATTTGCATTTCGTCCATCAGAGCCTGGCCAAACTTTGTCTTGCTAAACTTCAAGCCATAGTTGATCTTATTGGCAGCTAGGTCACGCAACAAATCCTTGGGCACACGCATTAGAAGCAGCTTGGGTAACCGCTTGATGAAAAAGGCGCGTATCCAGGGTCGCATCTTGTGAGTGCTGGGCTTGCGATAGTGTATATTGAGTATAATGATGGTAATCACAACACTCAGCCCGACCAGCAACATGGTAAAGAGCAGATATTTCCCCAGGAGCGGTAGAGCCAACGATGTGGATGGTATAATTTCCGATATCAGCAAGAAGAACATAGTTTGCGATAGTAAAATGCTGATGCAGAGTGCAATCTTCTCACCAGAGTCAGCGGGTAAGTAGAAGACAAGCACCGAGAGGTACGAGATGCCGACGCAGGGAATAATCAGATTCACAGTATAGAAGAGTGTCTTTCTCCTCAGCGTTATGTTGAAGAATATATCTAAACATTTACCAGAAGTAGCGAACAATGCGACGCAAGCAAGAAAGAGAAGACAAAAAAGTGAAGGAGAGCGATATGGGCAAGGAATTCAGGGATAAGTTTTGGGAATGGGGTGGAATTAGAGGTTTCGTTGTGAGTTTGGGTAGAGCTTTCGCGTAGGTGTGGCGAAGAGCAAAGTTTGTAGCTTTAAACTCTACGAAACTCACCCGGATAAGGTTCCGCACAGCAGGGATAATATTTTTCGTGCCGCTCAGCGGGCACGCCCAATATATCCCATTCAACACTCGGATAATACTCGCGCAAATCAATGCCAATCTCCACTTTATTGTCCTTGTCGTTCTTCTGGTTGATGTGCTTTAAATCGATCTGCAAAGAGTGAAAGAGCCATCAAAGACATAAAGCCTTAAGGCACTTCAAGCTCGCGGGCGTGACGCTCATCATCCACGTCCAAGCCATTTTCTTGTCGTCACTGTCACCATCAACGGCATCGTTTTAGCCGCCTGTCGGCGACAACTTCCTCTTCGCCTTGGACTGCTTCAAGTTGAGGCTCAAGTGCAGTCGTTAAAAGAGTAGCACATTTAAATGCGTTGACAACAACAACGTTGCACATTGGAGCAAAATAAAGTTTATCTACTGCCTCAAGTATGTTAAATTTGTTATATTCAAATTTAATCTATGAAAACTATTTACTTCCTTAAGAGCTTTAATTGACATGTACTTTTACTTATAAATTGATAAAAATAAAAAAAAATGTATATTATTTTCATTTGATAATGAATTTATTTATTTTTTTTTGCTTTATTTCACTTTCTTTGACTTTTCTTCATTTTGAAATTTTCTTTAGTAATTAAGAAATTTTCTTCTAAGAGACCCAAAATTTTATTTTTAACACAATTAGAACTTAATTGCAAGGGACTTGTTTCTTTTACTGTATAATTTTACAGCCAGGCCACTGTGCGATGTCCGGTCAGCGGAAACGGAAGCGGAAAAGGCATCGTTTGTGGGGAGTCGCACTTTGCTTTAATTTATGGCCGCGCATTTTTATGACAGCGACACACAGTCATTCGAGTGTCTCGTTGTTAAAGTGTTTTTTCTGTTTTTTTTTCCTATTTCTATTTCCATTTCCATTTCAAAGAAAATTTGCGTGGAGGGTGGATGTGCGTAACGGTAACGGTTAGACAAGTTTCAATTACACTTTTACAATTTCTCACATTTTAATCTGCCACGCAGCCGACGCCCTTTCGATGTTCGCACGGCTTCTTAGGCATGTAAGCGGGCGCTCAGCGCTTTAGATAAATGGTTGGCCATAAATCCAAAGCCACGCCCCGTTGCGCACACCCAACCATATAGAGAAAAAGGGATAGAGAGAAAGATTTATAAGATTGACATACCTGATCGCCGTCGTAGGTCCAGGAGCCGAATTTCATGAAGCATGTCTGCTGATCAAAGGGAAAGTAGCGCACATCAATCTCGCAGGATGACTTGAAAATTGCCGGCGGTGTCCAGACAACCTTGCCCGTATAATGCAGAATGGCTTTCGTCATGGTGGTCACGACATACTCGCCATCGGCGCTGCAACAACAGATTACATAATGCAAATTGCATTCGCTGTAAAGTGCGCTTAATTTTACTTACTTGTTATAGAGCACAATGTCGGGCAGCCAGATGTGTTCAGATGGTACATAGAGCTCGGTGACGCCACCATATTCCGATGGATCCCATTTAAACTTATGATCCTGCCATTCATGCTCCAGCCACACATTAGTCGTTAGAATTTGATCTTTGAGATTCTGTATGTAAGAGAAATTAAAGTATATAGCACAAAAAAAAAAAAACTGAAAACAGGACCTACTCCCTATCATGCATTAAGGGGGATTTGCATTTTATTCTTTCTCTATTCTGCTTGCTGCTGTTCCTCCTTCGACATAATTTACACTTTACCACTACTGCATATTCTACTGCTGCGACTGCTGCCACGGCATGTGCCTAGGACCCTGTGTGTTTGTTTGCCTGGTTGTCTGGTTGCATGCTCCCAATCCCCTAACCCGCCATCCTTGCTTTATAGCATTGCCAGACTGGTACCCTCTGCCCTGTCGCTAATGTGCTTTTTGCTGTCAGCTTACGGTTTTTGGATTTTTGGCTTGTTTTATTACCTTTTAAGCCTCGTGGTAACGGCACTTTGTGTTGCTCCCTACCACTCATGCCACCCTCCCCCTCACCCACCCCTTGTTCCCGCAAACATACTAGTACAGTATTCAGCTGTAATTGCAGTGTGCGCTCTATCTACTCCTCCTCCCTCAATTTCTTCTCATTTACTCCGCTCTGCTCTGACGGCATAGGACATTTGACAAATGCTGCGCCATGAACTTTAAGCTGGTGTTCCAAAAACTATGCAATAGTTTTTTTTTGCGCCAATAAGATAAATTTCTGCTGAAATGTTATATAAATCGAGTGTCTGCCTGTTGAGAAATGTGCATAATTTCATGGTCAGAAATCAGTTTACACATGCAAAATAGAAATAAGAAGATTGTTTGAATTTTAGTGTAGTATCAAAAGTATATCTCGTAAATCTATTACAGAACAGCAAAAGATTTTAATTTTTAAATATTAAAATTGAGCTGAATAATAGCTTAAAAAATAGTAAATAACTTCTATTTCTTGACAAACATATGCAAATTCGCTTTCGTTTTTATTTATTGTTTTTAAAGTATTACAAAAACAATAAACGAATCGAAATATATATGTAATTAGCTGCACGTGCTGTCTGAAGTAGAAAATGTCCTTCTGCCGCAACCTCTTCAATGTGGCAAGCAGTGTCAGTTGCCAGTTTTGGACACTTTTCAATTTGGCATTTTGGCTCAGCTGGGTTTTCGGTTCATTTGCTGTCATTTATGTTGGGCATTTTTCGATTTACGATCGAAAAGTTTTATGCAGCAACGGTTTGGCTTTTTACCAATTCCCCACTTGCCTCACTCGATAAAATAGCACTATGGCAAATGTAGCGCAACGTTGCCGAGTGCTCCATTGAAGCGCTTAATTAACAAAAAAATAAAAAATTACCCAACAAAAAATAAAAAACGGACACTCAGCTCATTTTGTGTACTTTAATGTGCGCCCCTTCAAGTTTAGCAATTGCATTAATTATTTGGAGAGTGCTGTTTAAAGAAAAGGAATGGGGTGAAGGTGGGAGTGGGAGTGGGGGTGGCACACTCACCCATCGACATCATCATTGACTTACCAAATCGATGAGCTGCGACAGGCGCAGTCCCAGCTTGACCAGCACCGTGTCCGTGTTGTTGCTAACCGGCCGTATTAAGCGATTGTAGTTGCTCAACAGATCATCGTAGAGTCGTTTCGCATCCGGATTGGCCTGCACCGTTTCGCAGAAGAGCAGCAGGATGGCCAACAGCAAACAAAGCAGCTTACACTGCCGCCAAATGTCCAGCAGCCGGGCCAGACATGAACGAGCCGAACGCCACATGACGTCACAATCGCTAACGCAGGCAGTTGCCTTGAAGTGAAGCTTGGTGGCCGGTGTTTTATTGATACTAAAAACACGCGCACAGGTTTTTGTTTACCTTTCGGCTCTGGCTCGGCGTGCGTCTGACGTATGTAGTTGGCAGCGGAGAGCGTGCTAAGCTTATTTCTTCTCTTTCCTTATTTTTGTTGTTGCTGGGTTTTTTTGTTGTGTTTTTAGTACTTGTGTGAAGCTAAAAATGACACGCAATAAGTCTACACTTGGCGGACAGCTGCGCAACGCCAGCGCCGACGCAGTCGAGGCACTCTCACGTGGAGGCTGCGACAGCGACTGCAACTGCGATGCTGGCGTAGGCAGCGACAGTGACTGAGCAGCTAAGCAGCTGAGCTAAAGCAGAGCTTTTGCTATTGTTGCTGTTGTTGTTGAGCCTAGCTAAGGGCTGAGACTTTGCCCGTGCAGCTGACTTTGTGTGTCAAGTCAAAAATTATTAGTCAGCTGAGCTATGTTTTAAGTCCTAACATTTTAGCGAACTTTACTAAAATTATTGTTTAATTTTGATTTTTAAATGCACATCCTAGCTAATTTAAACACTTGTTAATTTTCTAACTGATAATTTATATTTAATTTTCACTTTTGGTTGAGCGTCCTCACACAGCTCGCTCCGTGCTGTCCTGCATAGATATTCACAGGATTCGTACTGACGTACGTTTTGTTTTTGTAGCCAGCCATGGCCCTCTCAATCAAGCGGCAGCCGCAGCAGCAGCGCAAACACCTCGCAGCAGCATCCACAGCAGCAATAATTTTGTCGCTTTGTCGCTGGCGTTGCGACGCAGATGCTGCGCAGCGCCTGCGCATTTAGGATCACCCTGTTTTTTGAGATTGCAGCTAAGCTGGCAGAGGTCCTAGCTGCTGTTCTGTCGTGTTTGTTGCCTTAGCCAAGCCCTAGAGAGCAACCTCATTCTCTCTAACATTTGCTCGCTCTTCTTCTGTCGACGCTCTTTTTTGAGTTGGTAATCCAGAGACGACTCCATTATAAGTTCAATCGCTCTGTTTAGGAACTCTGTCTCTCTCTCCCACTTTTGCTCGAGCCCCAGCCCGAAAAAGACGAAGAAAAAAATTGTCCATGCCAAAGTAATCCAAACAAAAGTTTGGCCTGATAAAAAAAATCACATACACCTACACACACACACACACACACAAACAAACTCACTCTCATGTCGGCACACACATTCAAAGCGCTCATACGCCCGTTTGGTTTGCAGTCAACACATTGCGCTTAACCAAAAACCAAATTTTTCATAATTGTCAACATTCGTTAAAATGGACGTTAACATGCAGCCAGGACAGATCTACAACACCCCCCAAACACACAAACACACACACGCACAAACGCACACCTTTGGACAGCATTTTGCATGTTTACCGTTACTGTTGTTGCGTATGCTTTGTTTTTGTGTTTTGGTTTTTGGTTCGGTTTGCCATTCAGCTGCCTTCCAGTCGCATATGTGTCACATTGCGATTTTGAGTTGTTTCTGCGGTTTGATTTTGCCACAGCAATAGCAACTTGCACAACCAACATTTCTAAATGGGCTCATCCAATAATGTGTTTCGACTGATGACAGGACTAGCAGCAACATCAACAGCCACTGCATCAACAACAATGACAACAATAACAACAACTGAAACTGCAACAGCAACATTAACTTCAATAGCAACAGTGGCAGCAACCACAGGATAAATGACACCCAATGTGAGAATAATTATTTAGGCTTTTTTGGGCGTAGTTCGTTCTCTTAAAGGAAGCTTAATGAATACACAGCAAACACAAATACATTTACACTTAGAGTGTTTGTTCTGTTAATTAACCAAAACATAAATAACTAATTTTTAATAACAATATTCTTGTTGTTTTTTTAATACAATTGTGCAACAAAGTATTTTAACAGCGAAATGCATTATTAATTGCTTGTATAAACTTAAATAAGTACAAATTATGCAACCTAAGACTCAACTATGTAGCTATTTTCTCTGATAAAATATATTGAAATATTTCATCGGAATTCTACATATTATAAAAAAAAATAAGCTGAGTCTTTAGATAAATAGAATCCTTAACTTCAGATATGCATTTTGAAAAACAGTTTTTCTCTATATATAACACGTTTAAGTATAGCTTAACACTTGGATGCTTAAATATTCTTCCATTTGCTATGGCCATTGAAATGTTAACTCTTAGACTCCTTGCTTTTTTGTTGCTGTTGTCATTGGTATTATGCTGTTGTTATTGTTAGTGTCAACTGTGTCCAAAAAATGCCTAAATGATACATGAACTTTGTCATTTGGTGCTGGCACTGAGCCGCGTGTGTTTTATGGCTTACGGTCATTGCCTGTCGTTTGCTTTTGAGGTTCTTTCGGGTACACACTGAAATGCTTGGCCACATCAGCAATTTTCCTTAGCTTACCAATAAGTAAAAGCAACAAAAACAACAACAACAACAACAACAAGAGCATGAAAACGAGAATCAATTTAATGAACGAAATATGCGCCTGCTGCTGTATTCTCACAAGCAATCTTTAATCTAGCCTATTAGCTGTTTTATTGCCTACTTTTGTTGTTGCTACCCTTTAACATTTTTTTATTTAAAGACTCTGCCATTTGAAACTGCTGTTTTGCTGCTATAAATATTTTGTTATTGTTTATTTTTGTTTTGTTCATTAGTTATGGTGCTCTAAATGATCCATAGGACTGAATATTTTTATTGCTGCCCAAATAACAGGGTAATCAATAATAGAACAACAACAAGAGCAAGAGCATTTGTGGCACAATAACAAACAACAAATATGCTTGTTTGCAAACTCAAACTTTGATTTTGTGTTTCTCTTATTTCGTTTTTCTCTTTTTCAATGCGGTTTTCACACAACAACCAGAAAAACTAATGAACAAAATACCAAAAAAACCAAAAACTAAAAACCAAAAAATAAAAGCAAAACAATTTCTGGATGCATTCGCCACCAATAAGTCAACAAAAAAAGATTAAACCTATTCAGCTGTTGATCGCCTCATAAATACCGAGGAGAAAATGCTTTTTACGCAGAAATAAATTGAGTATGTAAAATTTGGCAATATGGTTAAACTATTGTACAATCTATGGTCTTTATGGTGTTTCTTTTGTTAAAATAAAAAAACGCTATTCTTTTGTGTGACATTAATATCCATTTAAAAATTAAATAATGCTTTTATACAGGAATAAATTAAAAATAAAACATAAATACATTTCTGCTGACGGTTCAATGATGTTTGTGCTTAGCCTGTTCGCTGCCACTAAAAAACAAGAGGGTATAAGAAAAGTTCACAAAACAATATCGACAACTCTGCTTTTATCGTACTCAGATGAAGTGAAGTTGAAGCAAACACAAACACCTGGGAAAACGCGACTGTGTGTGGCTCAGTGGGTAGTGGGTCCAATGGCCACCACCCATTTAGTTGCCTGACTTTTTGATATTAACCCGAAAGACCGACCACCTCTAACACTCGGAGTACATTTAGCAGCAGATTCAGGTGCAGAGGCAGGAGGAGCATAAGGAGGGCAGGGGCTGCAGCAGAAGCAAGAAAACTCAATTAAAATTTAAATTTTCAAACGTAAATGACAAAACTTTCTCAACTATAAATAATCGGCAGTCGGTCCACTTGGCTTTGTTCGGTTGCCTGCACTTGCTGCCACTTCAAAATCTGACAAGAGTCGCGATGCTGAGGCTCACCTCACTTTTTCAACCAACAAAACCAACTAACTCACCCCTACCCACCTACCCATACACAAACCAACCCCATCACATCACACTCTTTATATCAAGAGCGTAGTGCGTAGCTGCGTGATCGAAAGTTTTGTCTATGCTCGTACAATTTATCTAACTTTTATGGCAGCCACAGCAATGGAAACGGGAACGGCAAGGGCAATAGCAACGCCAGCATCAAAAAAAAAAAAAAAAAATCAACCATTCGCTGGTTTTGGCCAGAAATTAATTGCAAAACTGTGTGGTATGTGTGGGAGAGGTAGTGAGAGTGAGCTGCAGGGGGTGTAAGCACAGTCAGGCCAATCACAATGAGCGCATACCACTTGAACAACATAAAACTGATTGCTGAAAATCTGGCCCATCGGTGGAGCCGCACAACCCGCTCCCCGAACATTCGATGTGAGGCGTCTCCTCCATTCTCATTCCTGCTTTGTTTTGTTCGTCAACTCACGGCCTGTGCTTGTCGTTGGGTCATTGTTGACACGTTTAAGCGCCGTTTGCTTTTATCAGAAACGTCGACAACAACCACATCACACACAGACACACACACACACACACACACACACACACACACACAGTAGCTTCGTAGCTTCGACCTGCACATAACAATTTTACAACGTTTTTAATTGTTTTTGTCAACTGTGAATTTGGTGTGGCACTCGTTAAATAAGCGGCGGTGACCCATCAATTAAATGGCATGTTCGCGTGAGACTAACACAAAAAGAGCACAAAAAAAAAATTAAATAAGCAAAATCAAAGCCAGGCAACAACTTCTCCATCCATCTGGCAGTCGTGTCAATTAATGTAGATAGCATTTTATGATCAGCCGTGCTGACAAGTCGTCGCGGAAATCACAGCGCATTACTCGCACATTGGCGGTTTCTTTATTGCGCCCTTAAATTCGAATGTTTCATATAAAAACATAAAAATGATGCATAGTTTTTGGCGCCGCTAAGCGCTCTCATTAATTGCACACACTTCACATTGCCCAAATCGACACAAGATACAATAACTGCCCAATTTGGCAGGCACACAAGTCGTGTGCTTAATTGCATATATGTCCAAAGATAAATGGCTTACAGCTAGCCGATACATGCTAAGTGTATTTTTGTGTGGTTGAAATTCAAGTTTATCTGGATATATTTAATATCAACTTATTTTCTCCGATGGCTTTATTATTTCCTAATTTCGTAAACTAATTTTCAATAAGAGAAATGAAGTAAGTGCTTTTAATTTGAGTTGTATATCTAGTTTGCGCTTACCAATATATAGTATTTATTTATATAAGCTGAATTTTAATGTTTAAAAATATAAGTTTATAAGTTTCCTATGATCAAGAGCCCTAAGTGTTGTCCTAATTCGATTTGAAATCGGCATTCATCCCTGATAATTTCACTCGAGCACACACAAACTAATCTGTCACTAAGTTGCTTGCCACATTATGACAAAGTCATAATAATATAATAATATTTTTTTTCTTTCTTGCCACGCCTTGACGATTTGGCACGGGGCACGGGGCACGCAACACGCCCACACAGTTGGAAGCTGTGCGTGGAGTCAAACACAGCGACATGGCCAAAGTCAGATTCAGAGCCAGAGCAATAGCCCAATGCGACTGACGTAAAGTCATCAAGCGTCTGACTTAACAACTTTGCAGTGACAAGTTTCAATGTCTTTTTTTCGCGAGCGCGCGCTTGTTATACTATGAATACTTTGTCAAGTTTGTGCTGTTAGACAAGCTCGTCATCGTCGGCAGAGCTCGCAGCTCACTTCCCTATCTAGAGAGTAAGACCCCCTCCCATCCCCTGTCGTTTGGGCATCGTCGTCGTCATCAACATTATCATCATCATCGCTGTCTTCAATTCGATTGTGAGTTTTGGCTGCGTCTTTGTGTTGCTTGGCTGCATTCGAAAGTTCACTCGACTCAAAAGTGTGACTTACCAAAGTCACCCAAAAGTAAATTAACTGTTAAAAATGTGCGTTTGTGTGTGTGTCTGTGTGTATGCGCGGCTTATCAAGCGTTTATTGCGCAGTGGCTGCGATGCGTATGCGTAACACAATTTTCGGTACGTCTAATCAAGTTTCATTGAGGCATCGTGCGAAGCTCATCAATTGGGTACATTTAAAAATATCAAAGACCCTCGATGGATTCAACTGGATTTAAAGCTAAGTCGTTAAAACTAACAACAACTGTTTCAAGAGTGTATAAGCATAAGATTTTAATATGAAACTCCAGGTCTGATATATGTACAAGCTAATAGTAACTTTAAGTTAGTTAAGTATGAGATAATAAATTCACGCTGCTAACAACGAATAGTTTTATTGTAAATGAAATGAAATGTTTAAAATAAACAACACTTTTGCCAACTTCGAAATACTTGTGGAAATATTGTTTGACAAGCTGGCCCATTAAAAGTTTAGTTTGTTCAATTTACCTTAAAAAACTGTAACATTTTCAACGCTTGTTTGATTAACGTTAACTTTTGTAATGCACAAGCGGATAAACATAAAAATTATCTTCAACTTGCCAAGGAGTTTATATTTTGCAAGTATTTTTTGCCAACTTCAGTCCTTATGAATGGCCAACCCAATCGCCGTTTTTGTTTGTTGTTGTTGCATCTGCTGCTGCAAATTGTCCAACAATTGAAACGACTTTAGCTTTGGCGACTGCAATTGCGTATGACTTGCCATTGTTGCTTGGCATTTCCGGTTTCCGGTCTGTTGCTAGCAGCGCCACGTTGTCGTCTTTATGAATCCAAGCGTCCAAGTAAAGCGCGTTAAACGTTGTTACTCAGTCAAACCTGTCACTACCGTTCATTTAAATACCCTGAATATAAATTCTTATTCAAGTCACATAAATAAAATATTTTCTAAAAACTTTTTTTGCTAAGCTGTTTTAATGTACAATCGTACTTTTTAATTGCGTGGCTTAATTTGTAACCTGTAGATGTTTGTGTCATAGATCCTTGTCACGGTACGGCCAATCAATATTATTAGCTAACTAAATGGTCAATCATATTTATTATTATTTTCGTGTGGCCGTTTGTCAAAACGCTGTGACCGTGCAAATGCTCGTTGAGGCACGAGTTGATTGAGTGTCATTTGTTTGGCAGATGTTGCCTTGTTCTCTTGTGTCTTGACAACAATTTTGCTTATGAAAATTGTCTCGAAAATGTTGACTGACATTGATTTTGTCTGGTGAATGTGGCTCTAAAAGTTATGGAGCCCATTAGTCACGAGCGCATTGAGTAACATATGATAACCACATGCTGTAACAATTGTCTTTATCTCTAGCGAATTGTGTCACATTTTCGGGAACGCATTTATCCTTTTGATGGCCAACTAACAGCAAAGCAAAGCGAATGTCGTGCACAAATATGTTTTAAATTGCATTCAAGCGTTGACACCCATTAGGCACTGTTAAAAACCGGAAACAACAACAATTGGATATAGAAAGAAATGCTAGAATGCCATGTCAGTGCATACACACTACACTTGGCATCAATTTTTATGTTTTAAGCCACAGGCTGCTTAACACTCGAGCTGTGAGAGCCGCATAACAGCCACAACCACAAACAAACAAACACCCAAACAAAAGCTACACACACACATATACACACACACACACACACACACATATGAAATGGCGTCAAGAACAATGCAATTGAAACTCAGAATGCAAAACCCCAAACCTAAAATGCAAAACTCAAACACAATTCAAGAATTTGCCAAACGTAAAGCTGAAACCAACAGCTAACAGATAGCTGTAAAAGCCCACAGATACAGTTACAAATGCAGACACAGATACAGATAAAAGTCCTGAGCCCAGGCTGCCTCTTTTCTGGTGGACTTGCAGATATATAACCGAATGAAAATCAGTGCAAAACAATTTGGAAATTTTAGAAGCCAGTTCTTATACTCGCAGATGCCAAGTGCTTGGCATCTGTGCAGTCGCCTGCTGATACCAAACGGCGTTTCCATCATTTGCTTGTCCATGCCCTATTTTTGCAGGGTGTATGCAATTCTCCTTTAAGTTGTTAATAGTTTGTGGCACAGTATTAGAATTAATTACATATATGTGCATGTTAATAGATACAAAATAAATAAAGTTACTGCATTTATTTAATTAGTTGATTATGTTAATAAATTTAGTTAAGTGATTACACTGATATAAAAATATGATAAAAATTCATATCTTGCATTTTTGGTTATAATTGCATTTGTTATGAAAGTGTAGTGTGTAGTGTAAGTGTAGAAAGCTTCTGCAATGAAAACATTGAGTTTATTTCTGCCTAATTTTTAGCTCGCGCTGTTTTGAATTTGCTGGTTAAAGCTGGTTGGTTTGATTCTGTATACGTGTTCTTGGCGTTTATGTCAAATGCAGAATTTCCGTTTCATACTTTCTGCACTTGCTGTTTATTGTTGAACCTTACTTACAGTAGCTGCGTATCAGCAGCTGTATCTGTATGTGGGCTTGTATCTGCATTTGTGTGTTGGCTTTTATTTTATAACTTGTTGGCATTACTTGCATAGAGTTTTTGGCAGTTATTTGACTGCGTTGGCTTCCACTTGCCCCATACTGTTTGCTTGCGGCTTAAATTTCGTTTTGGGAATAGTTTTGCTGCGTTTTTGGTTTCTGGCTAAAGTTTGTTGCCAGTTTTCTGATTAAAGTTGCTGCTCATATAGTTAAAATAAGCAATTAAAACAAATTTATTAAAGAACAGGTGCTGCAGAAGCATGTAAAGAAAAAATCGACGATAAAGACAACACAAACTGGAAGGCTTTTGTATTAAGTGTTTGCTATTGTTGCAAGTAGTTATAGTAAAGTTATGAAGGCTTTTTTCATCACATAGAAACTGCCAAGTCATTAAATTTTAGTTGGTTTTAATTTGATTTGTTCTATGGAACCAGAAATGTTCGTAAATTGCTAATTCATTGTGTGGTATTATTGATTGTTGTTGCTTGACTGTGTATTGGTATTGGGTATTGTGGCAATTGCTTGGTGGTTGCTTCGGCTTTCGCCACCACTTATATTAAGTGGCTTTACGGAAAGTTTATGGTTGAGTAAGCCGTAAATAGCTGACATATCCTGTCCTCTGACCTTTGTTGAATTTTGTTCAATGGGTGAACTAAAGCATGCATAATCATTTGAAATTTATTAGGCGGAAATAGTTTCGACAATCAAATGGTAAACTTAAAATAAACTAAAACAATTAGAAACTTACAAAACTTAGTTTATATTCACTACATTGAGTGTAACGACGGTTAAATATGTATGTATCTGAATATAGTTTTCTTTAACATGAATTTTCCTCTCGATTTCCCTTAATTTACCTGCATTGCATGCTAGAAATTCTTAAGCCTTGAGTGGCTGCTTATGTAATTTTCCAAGTAACGTAGTTCAGATCATGCGCTCATCCCGACACTCACGAAGCTTCCTTTTGGCAGCACTTTGCCAATTAAATAACAGTATCCAGTACTTCTGGCTTCATGCTTGTTTTCTGGCTGCCTCTTAGTGTGCCAGAGCTTTACAGTGCTATGATTGAAATTATTTCTATGTTCTACACAAACTAACACACATAGATCGCAAACAAAAGAGAGAAATGCCGTTAGCAGCAAGCGCAGCACCAGCAACATAAAACTCCCTCTGCAGTGGGTAAACAACTTTACACGGGATTATGACAGTGCGAGGGAAAATAGAAAAAATAGAGAAATTCTAGAAAGAGGCTAAGGGCCTGCAATGAAAAGGTAGTTTAAATTGGGCAGCTAATAAAGCGCCAACATGAAGCCCTCCATATACTCCTGCTCATGCTTGTACTTGTTGCATAATATTTTGGTTTTTATTAGCGTGCAGATAACGAGGGCAAGCAGGGTGCAAGCCGTGGCAAGGGGTGGCAAAAGCGTTTTCTTAAATCCTGAAGTGCTCTTTCAACTTGATTGCTTCAGTTGTGCCAATAACATGTTTTTAGGCTAATACAATTTAATGTTGCCCAGATAGCCACATTACCTTTTCCATTCTGCAAGGACACGGTGTAGCGCAAATGTAATTGCAAGCCAAGTTGAAAGCTCCAAGTTTGTGTTGCAAATACCTTTAATACGACTTTGCTAACTCACTGCACACGTGTGCGATTTGTTGAGAGCACATTGAAATTGTATAAACATGTGCATTCAAAACATTTAGGTTAGTTAGTTAGTTTAAGCCTGGCAAAAAAAATTTAGCTTTAAAATATAAATTATTGAAAACAAACACAAATTGCTTAAATATTTAATGCTCAATGTATTCGCCTTGCTATTTCAATTTCATTTTTGCACAAATGCAACAAATTTAACAGGTTGTATATATTTTCTATACACGTATTTTCTATATCCGTGCATGCCGTATAAATTGGAATAGTTTGTGAATAGTTAACAATGTTTTGTAGACGTCTGAACAGTTTGCATTTATTTTTTTTTGTGTTCTGAATGGACATTGAGATTAACATGATTGCAGAAAAGTTCCTTGATTCAATGCTACCTATCGGTTTCAGTTTCAAATCAATTTGAATTCAAGTGTGATTGGCAGACATTTTCGGTTTACTAGATAATCACTAAAATTGATATTTGTGCATTATATTTATTTATTTATTTTCGAAACTTTAACTTGCACACAACTAATTTTAATCGGCGGGGCATCAAATTTACTAAGTCGTGTAAGGTGTTCTTATCGATAGTTGCCCATTTCTGGACAATTGCAACTTTTAAGTCCTTTAAGGACTCAAATTGCCCTCTTAAACCATTGCTGAAAGTATACCTTAAAGGCCCTCCATTGGATTTAAGTCCGGACTTATTGGATACTGCAATAAGGTGATATTTTTATACCCTGATCCCATTAAAAATGGGAAAAAAGGGTATAATGGTTTTGTGCAAAAGTATGTAACAGGCAGAAGGAAGCATCTCCGACCCCATAAAGTATATATATTCTTGATCAGCATCAACAGTCGAGTCGATATAGCCATGTCCGTCTGTCCGTCCGTCCGTCCGTATGTATGAACGCGTCGATCTCAGAGACTATAAGAGCTAGAGACTCCAGATTTGGAACTTAAGCTCGCCTAATCCCTAGGCAGTACAAGTTTGTTTTCGATTTTCGATAACTCATCCCGTTTCCGATATACACATGGGGTCGATAACAATAAAATCTTGAATTTGAAAAAAGATGGCATTTTAATTATTAATCAAAATAATAACAATCTGTGAAATTTTTATTAAAATCGGCTAAGAAACACCGGAGATATGGAACCTTGAAGTTGAGTATGCAGTATGCAGTGTGGTCGTACACACACGCACACATACTTGCAAGCACTGACTGTACGCGTAAAGTATAGGGATCAAGGTATCGTCTAGTCGGGATTTCTCGACTAGAGCTTTCTTACATGTTTTAATTAAAAAACGTCAATATATTCATTGCAACATGTATGGAAGCGTTATCCTGTGGAAATATCCAATCCTCATCATGGAATTCCTCCGCAAGTTCGCCTTCAAAGAGATCCATATACATTTGCGCATTCACTCGACCCGGTACAAAGCAATTGGCAGACTTTTCAGAAGAGCTTAATACCTTGAGGCAAGTGTGCCCGGGATTTTTAGAGTCCCGCCAGTACTTCTGATTACCGTCTGGACCGTCGAAATTGAACTTTTTTTCATCACTGAAGGGCGCAAGTTAACGTTAGCTGTTGCCATCGCTCTTATATGTCTCTTAGTGCGCGCATCAACTTTTAATACGGTTCCCTTGAGGTTGTTTTGAGCGTATTTTTCCGGATTTTTCAAATAATTTGCGACAGTTTTCGATTCAGGATTAATGTTTATTAATAATATTTGATCTTTTACATACAGTTTGACAACAAAGTTATATAAGCTATAAGGACACACTGGTTATTATTTTTATTTTTTAATTTTTATAAGTAATTCAATCAATTATCTCTTAAATTAAATATTAACATTATGAAAGACAAACAAAAAATACTAACATAGGCACTAAATTCAATTATATTTTAATCACTCTTTGCTCGCCAGTGTAATATGGCCACAAAGTAGCCACAATTAAGTAAACTGATGGGCTGCTCAAATGAAAAGCTTTGACCTCCTTTGATGAATCTCACGCCAATAACATGGATGATTTCTATTACCTTAACGTGAACAGCTAATTTACTACGCGAGCTGCACCCATCCTTGATAAAATCAGGTAAAAGCATTGCGATGGATACTTGTATCTTGACGTATTGTATTGAATAAAATAGCGCTGTGCAAAGAGATGGAAGACAAACAGGAAGTCAAGCGCAAACCGCAGCTGGAAGAGAATATCGAACCGCGGAAATTTAAAAGATGACAACATCAACGACAACAAGAACGACAAATAAGGACGAACGGTACAAAGAGGAAATAAGAAAATATTGCGGGCAACGGGCAGACAGAATTGATGACAAGCAGATTACGTTTCCGTTGCCGCTGACAACCGCAACCGGAAGCAAATGAGTATGATATTAATGTTTTTATAGTACAAACTGAACAGGCAAAGAAAAATAAAGTTGTTGCAGTCAGATGTCAAAACATTAAAAGACCCGCTGTTGTAATAATAGTATTTAATAATTTAAAATATATTTTTATCCAAACACGCGATTTGGTATAATGCTAAAATAACATGATGATACTATGATTTGAAATCAAATGTATTTGTATGCTCTGCTAGAGCTAACAAATAAAAATCAATGGAAATAACCTCATTTGAAAAAAGTTTAACAAATCTCAAAAGGGTCACAAAATACACAAGGAAAAAAACGTGTTAATTGGGTTTTAGATAGCTACAGAAACTGTTGGATTATTACCATTAAAATGTATATGTATAAGTTGTCGCAAATTAACTGAGCAATATACGCTCTCAAGCGGAACGACCTTTTTTTTTTGTTTTTTTGAAAAACTCATAAAGGTTTTGGATAATACAAAGCAGATGTTGCTTTGGTTCGACTCAGCTACAAAACAAGCAACTTGGCAACATAAACCAATTGATTATACGAGATTAATTTACAAAAATAATTTATTGCAAGGAAATTAAATGAATAAGTTCTTTATAAAAAGCGATTGTCTCACAAATATTGCTTTAATTAAATAAAGATTTTGCTTTGTTTGTCTAGCCGAATGAAAATATGAAATGTCTATATAATATAATGATGAGTTGCTTTTAAGACTGGAAGTGAATTTTTAAAACACATAATTCAATATTTTGTTTAGTTTCTTTTGGTGTTTCTGGCAAGCGGACAAAGTTAAACATCTTTTTTTTTTGCAAACATAAAAAGGTGAGCCATCACCTCAAACAAGTTGAGCTAAATTGGTTGTTGACCAAGCAAACACACACATACAAGCAAAGAGCCCTACCTTAAGAAAGTCACAAGCTTATTTGTATGCATAAGAAAGTGGATGAGTGTAGGAAATGAGTTAAAAGTGGTTAAAGGTAGCTAAGCGGTGGTTGGTTCTCGTATCAACGCCGAACTGTGTTGAATTGAATGGCTCAAGAAGTCGAGCACCCACACATTTCGTACACACACGCACTTGCGAAATCATATGGTTGGGCGGGAAACGTGACGTATGAGCAGCAGGCTTGGCAGCGTCTTTATGTGCGCAGTGGCAGAAAAATTAGTGACCCTGAATTAAATTGTCATTATTTTCAACTCATTCGAAAACAGTCAAGTTCACACAAGCACACACACACACATATATATATGTATTATAATATATAATATACATGTACTCAAAACACACCCATACAAATGCACAGCAGGTTTGTTCTCATGTATTTTGAGTGTCTACTGAAAAGCGGACTTAATATGAAAATTCCGCATTACGAACTGTTTGCCATTTTACTTTATGCACCCTAAGCACACACCAACTGGCACACACTCATATACATACATATATATATATATATATATATATATATATATATATACTCACCAGCAATCCTTTGTGTTTGTGAGTTTTGCGATTGAAATTCAATTACTTGTGTCCTTTTGCGCCCAAAAAGAAGTAAGAAAAAAAAAACAATTGAAAAAGGCTCAAGTCTAGCTCGGCTAGCAGATACCCTGCACCCTTAACGGTTATGCCTACTCTACTCCAACAGTAAATGATGCCTAAGCTTCAATCTTTCATATCTCCGGTTTTTCCCAAACGATTTTAGTTTGCAAGTTTTCGAAATTAAAGATTTTAGTTTTATCGACTGCATGTGTACATCGGAAGCCGATAAAGTTAAAGATAATTTGAAACAAATTAGTTCTGCGTACGGCCTGGAAGAAGTTTTGTGTCAGATCTAAAGTCTCTAGCTCTTATAGTCTATCAGACAGACGCGTTTATACAGACAGACGGACATGGCTATATCGACTTGGCTGTTAATGCTGATCAATCATATACATACCTTATTTCAGCGAAGATGATTCCTTCTGCCTGTTACATACTTTTGCACAAAACCATTAAACCCTTTTTAGCCCATTTGATGGGTTCAGGGTATAAAAAGTAGAAATAAAAAACAGCAACCGGCAAAAGTTTTTGCTGCCTCTTTGTGCGGTGTGTAAGTGCTTTTGTGTATGTGCGTGTGCGTATATTTCAGAGGGAGTGTGTATACTTTGAGCTTTATATCTGGTAAATGTCATCTCGCAGCAGAGCTGAGCAGCAGCAACAACAACCAAACAATCGACTATGCTGCAAACAATGGGCCACCCACATTACCTAACAGCAACTTTGAACAACTATGCAGAAAGTGAAGGCGCAGATAACGGGAACTGGAAAGGGGCACATATGTATGGTAGCGGTTGTTTAACTGTCCACCACTTACAGCTACCCAGCTTTTGTATTTGCTCTTTGAATTTTTATCTCACACTTTTGTGTAATTTAGCAACCAGGGCCACAAATCCAAAATAAGCATAATAAGCATAGGACTGATATGACACAGAAGTCTTTTATGGATTTAATATTAGGACGAAGCCATTGAGCTTAGCCAACATTATAAGGGCATTAGTAAATTATAAGAATGTTCAAATTTAACTATAAAAATTAAGAAATCAAATCAAATTTCCTAAATTGTATTTAAAAATTATATTGAAATTCCAAATAAATTTAGTTTTAATTATTCAGTACAATTGTGTTGAAATAGTAGGGTTTTTTCGTAAATTTTTCCTAAGTATTTATTTGTCCTGAGTATTCACGATAATAAGTAACGATATTTATTCAAAAAACAAGCGATATTAAATTATGTTAATAAGTAGATTTTATTTATGTATTGAGCAAACAGAGTATTGGACTGTCACATATTTAAATGAATATGGTAAATATTTAAAAAAATTGTTGTTCCGTATGCAGTACATAAAAGCCACAAATTTTTGCATTTAAACTAAATAAAGTGTTTATTATTTCGACAAAACCAAATCAATAAATTCTTCATTCCTTTGAAATGAGTTAACAAAAAAAATAAAATTGTTTGACTTATGACAAATGCAAATAATTTAGAACAAGACATCTGCTGTATAGTAATAAGAAATTTGTAATAAATTATTTACCTCAATTTTTCGTTTGTATTAAGCTAAGGTACATTTCAAAATGCCTAAAGCCATTAGCATATTAATAAATCCATATTTGTTGGCATTACTGGGACATCGGCCTTCACAATAACTACAGGAATGTTTCTTATCTTGGCCGACGAGTTGGCCGCAACCCATCTTTGGTGACCAGAAACAACACATGTCAAGTACTTCACCTGCGTTTTGTCGGAAAAGAAATATTTAACAAAAACATGTAATCGAGAAAACTCGACTAGGAGGCAACCTGAGACCTAGACATAACGAGTAGCATAATTGTTGAAATATCTTTGGTAAGTTGTAAACTTTGGAGACTTACGATATGTGTTATCGTTAACGTGTGTATACAGAAAGCTGGAAGACATTGATATTTTAAGGCAGACGGGTTGACTGATCAAACAAATATATTCTTTGTACACTCATATGACTGTAATACACATTTGCATAGTAGGCGGACATGGCTATATCGATTCGATGCTTATCAAAAACATATATACTTTTTGGGGGGAAAGGGGTGGGGGTGCTTCCAAAACCGTTTCAGCCTTATACATAATACGTTTTTCTTAAACACTTAATCACTTCTTACCTTCGATTGCATACATCGGTGGCACACATGTATTTTTAAATTTTAAGTGTTTCCACTGTTTGCCTTTGTAAACTTTCGCAGTATCTTCTGGTTTATAGCATGAGAATCCCGATGTATTTGGTTTCCTTTTGCTGTAATGCATTTTGTTGAAGTCATTGCAATCAGCACAATATTGAACTTTATAGTGAAAAGATATGCGTTTATAAAACAATGTTAAAATGCAATTGTTATTTGTTGCAAGTTACCTTTGGGTTTCTAAAAAAAAAATAAAAAATCAATTATATATAACCAAATATAATAATACATATTTACATGGTAATGCAAGTTTATATGTGATAATTAGCTTACCGGAAAACAACGATCTATACAACTATCGCATGTCATGGGGAATTTGCCTTTCCATGTTTCTTGTTGGCGCACACCAACCAGTTGGCCACAGCCCAACTCGGGCCCCCAAAAACAACAGAAGTCAGTTATCTCCGCTGTACTTGATAATTTCAAGTAGAGCTTAAGAACTATGCAATTTGTTTTAGCTTAAGGATACACTTACAAGAAAACGAGTAACCTCCAGGCACACATGTATTGAATGCGTTCGTACCAGTCCCATTCACTAAAATTTTCTGGTGGTCATAATTTGTTAGGCACCAAAATCCATCGCTTCCCGGAAGTGTTTTTCTATAATAGTTGAGCGCGTTAAAGTGGCGACAGTCTGCGCATTTAACCCCTATTATTACTAAATATATATAACGCAAACCTTTTCGATATGGTATCATTGCTTCAAAGCAATTCATTGATACTTACCAGCTTCTTGGGAGGAAACTAATGAAAGAGCCCAAAGTGAGAAAGAAAGAGAAAAAGTGGTTATGATTACTAAAAACATTGTTTCATTGCTATTTATTTTTACTGTATGCTGCTTTGAAGTATCAATGCTTTGTTGACTTTGTTAAGCATGACAAGTAAGAAGACTCTAGTCGAGAAATCCCGATAGAAGATACCCTTAACCCTATACTTTACGCGTACAGTCAGTGCTTGCAAGTATGTGTGGGTGTGTGTGTATACGCGCATATTGCAACTGCATACTCAACTTCAATGTTCCATATCTCCGGTGTTTCTCAACCGATTTTTAAAAAATGTCACAGGTTTTCATTAATTTGTCTAACGTTTCAAATGCCATTTCAAAGATTTCCAAATTGAAGATTTTGTTGTTATCGATCCCATGTGTATATCGGAAACAGAAGAGTTATCGAAAATCGAAAACGAACTTGTACTCCCTAGGAATTAGGCGAGCTTAAGTTCCAAATCTGGAGTCTTTAGCTCGTATAGCCTATGAGATCGACGCGTTCATACATACGGAGGGACAGACGGACAGACAGACAGACGGACAGACAGACAGACAGACAGACAGACAGACTGACAGACGGACGGACATTACTATATCGACTTTTGATGCTGATCAAGAATCTATATACTTTATGGGGTCGGAGATTCTACCTTCTGCCTGTTACATACTTTAATTTATTTTAAATTTTTTAACGGGTTAATGGTATAAAAATGGTAATAAGAAATTAGCCATGCAATCGAAATGAGTTGATAAAAAGCGATCTCGTATAGGTAATGACAAGTTCAATGCAAATAACTTAGAATAAGTAGATTTAATATTTATTGATACATCTTCTGATTAAATTCAATAGGTATTCAACTATGCTGAATTGTATACAAAGAATTTTACATGTGCTTGAATCGTTTGTGTTATACTATACGACGCAGTCCACGATGCTTAAAACGAGTAATAAAGAAATAAGTTTATATTTGTTGGCAGAACCCTTGGGACAAACTTTTCTACAATCTTCACAGGATTTTTTTTTGGGATCACCAACTAATTTTCCGCAGCCCATCTTAGGCGACCAAAAGCAACAACCGTTTAAGACATCCCCTGCGTTTTGTTGGGAAAGGAATTTTTTTGTTAAAAAAAAGTATTCTCATTTTGAACCTTCTTCTTACCAGAGATTGCATAAACCGCAGGCACACATGTATTTTTGAATGTAAATTCTCTCGTCCTTTTCCCTTTTTTAACTTTCTTTTGATCTGCAGGCTTAAAGCACTTGAATCCTGTATTTTTTGGCTTTTTTCCCTTTTTGTAAATACCACGGTTAACTGCCTTGCAGTCAGCACAATACTGCGCTTTTGCTTTTTCATTAACCTATAATAGTCATCGTTTGTGAGTTTGTGTGTGTGCACGCGTATACAGTTTTTTCTTCAGTTTTTGAATAATGCTATCAAATTCAAAATTCGGTTGACATTGATTACATGTGAAAAATTATTGTGAAATAGAAGAACCCAAAAATTTCAAATACTTCAATCCAGCTCTTTAGTCTCCGTGATCGAAGCGTTCATACAGACGGAAGGACAGGCACACAGACGGACAAGAGTATATCGACTTGGCTTTTAATGCTGATCAAATATATATATCTATATATCCATATATATATCCATAGTCCGCATTTAGTCAATTTTATGTATGTATGTATTACAGATTGTTAACTTACCGCCGGGTAACAATATTTTTCACAATACCCGCATGTATCGGGAAATGATGCCCATTCTTTCTGGAAGGTTTCACTAACCACTTGTCCACAGCCTATATCAGGTCCCCATAAACAACAGACCTCTTCTATGTCCGCTATATTTAATAGAACGAATACTTAAGAGTTGTGGAATGCATTTAAATTTGAATTAAATCTTACAAATCGTGCGTTTGGAAGGCACACAAGCACTAAGTGGATCATCTTTAGGTCTTTGTTTTTTTTCAATTTTCTTGTTGTCTTTTTTATTTCGACAGAATCTTCCAATTTTTTTTGGTTTTGGCTTTCCAGCGTTGATTGTTTCACATGATGCGCATAATTGTCCTTCTTAGATTTGTCCAGTAACCAGTAAGTTATAATTTATAAGATAGCACTTTTAAATAAGATAGTACTTACCCCCGGAAGCAAAATGGATGTTCAAAAAAGAAAAAGCTAATATTACTAAATACACGGTCACTGTTAACTTCATTGCTAATTTTGATAAAATACAGAAAATTTTTTTTTTTCGAAAAGACAACTTGGAATCAAAAAATTTTATTTTTAACAATGTATGCAAAGTGTTGAAGGCAGAATGTAAGAGAGAAATGAATACCAATATATTTGATTTGACAGTATTAGCAACACAATGTTTTGGTTTTTAGTTGTCAGTATATTATTTTGACATTATTACTTTACTTTATTTTGACATTATTACTTTAGCTACAATTAACTTACTGAATCTACTAGCGTCGCTCGTTAGTGCTGTTTTGCTATTGCCGTTTATGTTATTTCGTTCAGTTAAATGTGTAAGGATCATCGAACGTGATACCCTGAACCTAAACTTAACGCTGTAGTTTCACTATAGTAAAGTTATGGTTTCAATTTCCAAACTTATGTTATCGATAATACTTTAAAATAAAAACATCGACTATTTAAAATAAACTTGTTCTGCCTTTGATATAGAAGACATTATATTCAAAATCTGGAGTCTTTACTTCTTTCAAACTCTTAGATCAATGCGTTTATACATACAGAACGGACAGAACGACATGTTACAGCGGTTGGAGATGCTTCTTTCTGTATGTTTTTTGAGACATCATTTCATATAAAGTCAAATATAAACTTACTCATAATTTCTTTTACGCTGTGTTATCAGTAATATTGATTTTATCAAAATTAATTTATAGTTTCTTAAAGCATTTTTTAAAAGTTAAATAAAATGGTGTAAGAGTGTGTAAGTGTTTTCTGTTGAATCGCATAAAAATAACTGTTAATTCGATCTTCCTGTATCTTTTTACACTTTAATGTGAATTGTTACAGGAACAAAACTATTCAGTTCACGAACCATTTCGTGCTTTATGCTTTGACTTTAACGAGTTTTGTTTCATTGTCTTCTTTAATGCCACGATTCTAGTACTTAAAATTTCCTTCTTTTGAATTCATTCTATTCAAATTATCGGCCAGATCGGTCCCCTATGTTTATCAAAAGCAAGATCTTAAACAAGATTCTAGCGAAGACACTGTCGACTGTTTCTAGATGTCGATAAATAAAGATCACAAAACTTAAGTTATTCGCATTTTTATTAAGCTAAACAAAAATATATAATGTGGGAAGGAGTTGTAAGTCATGCCAATAGTTATTGTAATGATTTAAGCACTAGAAATACACCTTGAAATCGCATAAAAACGGTGTTTACTTTGTTAGCACATTTTATTGTTGCATAAAATAAAATTGTAATAAAAACAATGCCTCTAAAATAGTTAATATAATTCTTGCATGACTTTTGGAGTAGGTAAAGCAATCAACATTTAACAAGTCGGTTAAATACCTTTAAATCCAGCTTCTGTGCAAATATTTAAATTGGATTACAACAAATTTGACAAAATCAAGGATGCAGCTCACGAGGCTTAAAGAGTGTCATATATAAAAGAAGTCAGTTTTGTTGACATTACCCCTAGGAGAAAGGCCTTTACAATAGTCACAGGAATTGGCTTCACTTTGCCGACTACTTGAGTGTAACCCAACAAAATATATTAAAGGTAAACATTGTTATTATGGAATTCCTGTTTAAGGAGATTATAAACGAACTTACCGCCGTCTGCGGAAGTGCTCCTGCCATCATTGTTTAAACATAAGGCATGTACATTAACATTTTTTTAATATTACTTATAAGAAATTGGATAATGAATTAATACTATCGTAAGCAACTGAATTTTTTATGATTTATTACTTAAAATTATATAATAACCACAATTATAGCTACTTAAATTAACAACTTCTATGTTGATTTTTACTTTCTCCCGCATATTATGTTTTGGTTTATTGCTTTGCAAGGCGCCTCCGGTGCGCTCAATAAATAAACAAACAAAACAAAAAACACATCGTTTAATTTGTAGCTCCCTAATGAGAGCAAACCTTAGTTGGCTTTATTAGGTTCAAAGAGCAAATCATGTAAATGCTGTGCAAATAGTGGAATATGGATAAGTTGATCAAGTAACTCAGATGTGTATAATAAGGAAGGTCAATGCCCAAAACGTTGCCTACTTTTCAGCTGCTTAGCTAAAGGCCATACTCGACCTTGTCTCTTGATTTGCTTTATCCGTGCGCTACATCCAATTTGCTGTGTGGTGCGTGCCCATCATCATCAGCATTAGCACGATTGCTGAAGGTATTCGCCTTCAGCTATATTTATGTACAGACATACATATATGTATTAAGTTGTTGTAGTATAAGACAAATATGCGAGCGGTGGGTGGGTGAGTAACTGTTTTCACATAATGACGCTAATTTGGCTAAAAGCAACATTCACAGCAAACAAATAACTTATGTTATCTATTTTTCAAGACTGCGCAGATTTCCTTAATGACTGGTGATTTCACATTGGCATTTATTAAATAAAACATGTGCCGTTTGCAAGAAACGTAAACACACTAGCATACACCCAATCTATTGATTTAACATTACGCATACGACAGGTCGGCCAAGAACAAAATGGCAACCTTCAATAAAAAGTGTGTTTGATGCGGTCATTGATTTGCTAATGCTTCCATATAAACCTTTATAGGAAATAATAGATAATTATCGATTATAATCGAAAGCTTGAGTTGCTTTATTCGTCCTTTTAAAAAATGTGTTGTTGGTAAAAGTATACAATTTTCTGATGCTTTTTGCCAATATTTAAAATAAAATAATGAACAAGAGTGCTGACGTCACATT
Source organism: Scaptomyza cyrtandrae (assembly GCA_035044605.1). Taxonomy (NCBI): domain Eukaryota; kingdom Metazoa; phylum Arthropoda; class Insecta; order Diptera; family Drosophilidae; genus Scaptomyza; species Scaptomyza cyrtandrae. The sequence continues at coordinate 12,631,599 of JAWNNS010000640.1, forward strand.
TGAATACTCTTAAACATAAGGCTATGAAAAATTTCTTACTCAATATGTGCGTGGGAGCGAGTGTCAAGTTTGGAGCCTACTGGGTGGCTGCGGAATCGTCAATAAGTCGAAACACCAGGAGGTGCAAATAGATAACACACACAGACAATTTCCTCATCGGTCATCGGGTCAATAATTGAAAAATGGTTAAAGAAATCTAGCCACTTGCTAAAAAAAAATTAAGTAGTTTTTGGCCATTAAAATTTAAAATGTGCAATAGGCAAATCGTTACATAAACTTTTGACAATAGTTATTTGCTTCTATTTGGTCAATTGAGTCTGCACTCGAAAGTGGCAACTCGGGCTAAATTATTATTACCACTTCTGGCAACGCTGCTCGGCAAGAGTACAAGAGCACAAGGAATAAAGGGACCCACAACGGCAACAACAATGGCTCAGCAGCAAATGAAGTCACGTTCGTGCGATTTTTCTTCTGCTTGGGGGGCACATATTAAAATACGTGCGTCTCTCTTTTACTACAACTTTTACAAGCACACAAACGCTTATGTATATGTATGTATACATACATATATATACATTTATATACACATATACAGATGCACATTAATGGAGGCATGATGAGGCAGCTAAGTTTTTGATACTGTTTGGGGCTATCTTACAAAAGGGCTACAAATGGCTTTGGGCTTGTTGGTTTTTTATAGGACTTAGGTGTGTGTGTGTGCGTCGTTCGTAAGGTATGTTTTTGTGTTTGTTTAATTTCAATGACTGCAAATAACATTTGCACCTAGTAAATAAAATAAACTAAACGAACTTTAATTTACTTGTCGATATGCAACGAGTTTCCTTTTTTTGGTTATGTTTAAAGTTAATATTTCGACGTTTCTTTGTATTCCTTTTTCTCTTTCTCTTTATCTCTATCTCCATGTATGTCTTGTTGTTGTACTTGTTTGGCGGCAGACAGTGTGCGGCGCTCATTTGCATTTTGTTTGCCACTGCGCCGTGTAGACAAGTACAAAAAAATGCAAACAATGGACACCACTGGGGCAGGACAGAGAAAACCAGACACTGGACCGTCATACAGAACGAGGAGTCGGGCCAAAACACAGGACACGACGTTTGCTCTGTTTTTCTTTATTTTTACAACACATACAAAACATACACAAAAGAGTACAAAACAAAACGCATAACATAACAAAACAACGTCGAAAAGGCCATTGCACGATCAGCGGCACAAACTTGCTTTAAACTAACAGCAACAAGACAAAAGTGTTTGCCGGTTGGAAGCGAGTCAGCCTGACGTGTGCCTTTGCATTTGTCTTTGGCTGCCGCGCTTCACAATTCCCACGGTACTGTGATGTGACTGTGACTGCGAGTCTGGTTGTGCAGTTACTCTTATTGCATTTGTTGTTGTTGGCTCGTTGACTTGATTTGTATGCGCCACTTTTGTTTTGGTTTGTGCCAAGCACTTGAAATTCCCACTCGTACGAGGACAGTATGCAAGGAACTTTATTGAATTTGCTGTGAATATGCAGACCAGGCAAAGATATCTTGAGATTTTCTACCAGCTGCACATAGATTGGATTTATGTGTGTTTGTGTCAGCCAAGATATGACGACAAAGCCAACAAACATTTTAATAACCAACCCTGACCATTTGTTAGTTTGCCTAAAATGTTAATTGCATTTGCATCAACACTTGATTGTGCTCAATACCAACCAATACCAAATTCAAAGTATGTGCACATCTTTATAACGTCAGCATATTTACAATCACACTTCGGCTAACTATATATTTAGTATTAGGTAGTTAGTAGTTAAGTTCTCTTATTCAACAACATGCAGTGGGAAATTATGTTGAAAAATGTTGTTCTTGAATAAACAAATAGTGTTGCTATTAATTTATTTTAGGGAGTTTAAGCTTTCTTTAAATATAAGTACTTTCATGAAGAATTCGAATAGAATAATTATGAAGAGCCTACAGATATAACTTATCATTGCGAAGGCTATTTTTCAGACCGAGGGAACCCTATTGAAAAAATAATGACTCATCGACGTGGAGTCAGAACTTTCTTTTGTACCATAACAAACACACAATTTTTTTTATACACTTTAATACTATAATTTTTGAGTTTGATTAAAGTTAAATTATTCGTTTTAATTTATTGTTTTACAAAATCGGTAAATCGGCTTCGAAAAAGATTATAGTTTTTATAAAAACTTCATTTTCTTTTCTTTTAAAAATCAAGCAAATCAAAATAAATTGTTATATTTTTCTGAGATTATATGATTGATTATTTGTTTTAACTTGAATTAGTTTTTATTTTGTTTTAAAGCTTAAAACATTTATACAGGCCCGGCATTAAATATTTATAAAGAACACAATAGACTGACACAAATTATAATTCCATTTTTCGAATATGCAAATAAATTGAGAAAAGTAACCGGAAGGGTAAATGTACGTTAGAATATATTTTAATGTTATTAACTTCCTGGCTCTGTGTAGTTTACACAGTTAATAAAAAGCTCGTTAAGTATTAAAAAAAAATTGCGCTGCCAGCAGTCTAAAATTTATCTTCCTTTAGTGAGAAATAGCTCGCATTTGTTTAATGACTGTTAAAACCATGGCCATTAATTAAATTATATTGCACATTTAGTCGCTTTCCATCGACAGAGTTATTTACCTGTTGCCTTTAATATATGAAGCGACAACAACAGCAGTTACTATACGAGTTTAAACTTACCCGGAATTCACTTCCATTTACCAATTGTAAATAATGTTTGACCATTTAATTTTTGCACATTTTTTGGCTTCTCTCTGTTTTTTGTTTATTTTTTAACCTGTGGTGCGGTGTTCAATTTCATACTTCATTCGTTTTGAAAGCAAAATCAGGAACGCGCTGCTTTTGTCCTTGGGTTTATAACGTCCTGACCGTCTCCCGACACGCTTGTATTAATGGCATTTATTGTTTTCTCGTTACACGTTGACTTTTGTGCCGCAATTTGTCAAGAGAAACCTTCCCGACCTCAGTTCTATTCTTCCATTTCCATTGCCCATTGCTCTCGTCATCGTAGAAGTAAAAATGGCGCAACAGCACAAACGATAACAACTGACAAGGATAAAGTGCAAATGTTGTCAACACAGGCTGGCTAAATAGTTGGGGACCATTCGCGTTACACCTGCCTCAGCCGGAACTGAAAGTGGCCCCAATGTCTGTTCCTGGCACTTTTTCTTAATTTCTAGCCAAGCTGCTAGTTGTCCGATAAAACGTTCGACTTCGGCTTATGACTCTGTCTGCGATTCCAACTGCGACTCGCCGTCAACTCTGGTGGATTTGTTTACCTTATAAATTTAAATTTATTACAGACGAGTAAAGCGCTGGGAGTGAGCATCGCATCGTTAATTGGCGAAGCTGTTGCACAGTCGAAAAGACAGAATACCTTGCCAAACGAACCCTCATCAGTTTGAGACGGTGAAGTTTGTGTGCTGCCAATTAGGCTAAAGTGTTTCAAAATAAATGCGTAGAACAAAGCCTTTAACTTCGTCTACTAGTTTTATATCTTTAACTTAGTTATGCTGGACTTTGGCAAGATTTTATAAAAATATACTTTTGATTAGGTACCTGTTCAGTTCGATTTTTGGTTACAGACCATAGGACGTCGGCGATCACAATTTTTTTCGACAATGTATTTTGTTATTTTAATAACAGTATCTATGTTAAACTATCCCAGATATTTTTTGTTAGACTTTATGGTCACAATCTATTAAAACCGACGTTCATATTAAAAACGTCGTTAGATTGATAAATAATACTTATTTGATTTGCAATAACAATGAAAATTTTAGCTTGGGTACATGAAGTGGAAATCGCCAAGCTTAAAATTACTTACTTTAACAAAAGCTTTTGTTAATTTGTATTTACACCTACAATTCAAGTTTGAAACTTAATTTCTTATGTTCTTTGCGTTTCAGCAATTAAATGACACTCTTACATAAGACAGTTCCGTAAAGAATTTTAAGTGTTAATCTATACATATTACTGTCGTGTTATTTCCATTGCGCAATTAATATAAATAGGCACCCATTATGCGGATGAGTGGTTTACAATCATGGATTTTGAATGCAGGTTTCTTATCTGCTTATGTGATGATTGTCATCTGCATGTGTGTGTGTGCGGAGAAAGGGGGGAAGGGGTTTGTTTCTGTTTTTTGTTTTTACGGTCAGGTGACGATTGTCACGCAATGACACTGCCTAAAAGCAGGCAACGCTGTTTGTTTTTATTGACAAACCCAAGACGAGAATGTGTGCGAAATGTGCGTGCACAACTTGAACCAGTTATGCTTTATCCTTTGAGTGTTTTAAAAAGCAACTGTGTGTGCCGGGCGTGGCATGTTGCTGTTGTTACAGTTTATTCAATTGTTGTTGTTGTTGTTGCATTTCGTACTACTTCTGCCACTGCTGCCATTTGACATAGCTTGCGGTTTGTTAGCTGCCAGCAAATTTCACTGTGCGACAATCTCGTACGGAAAATTTTGTTATTCAAAACACGACGGATTACCGTTCATTCCGTTTATATACACACACATACACTCACCCAAAGAAATATACACACAAGCATAGGCGACCGCAGGCAGCACCTTTTGTCGTCTTTCTTCAACCCGCCCAATTCCGTCTCACTGTTGCTCTGTTGTCGTTGTCACACGGCGCACATTTGTTAGACACTAAGCCCATGCATACTTCTGACTGCCTGCCTTCCTGCCTCTATATAGCATATACACTGACAAGGATAAGAATGTTTATCACTCGCACACACTCGCACACTGACACACAGATAGTAGTGTACTAGAAGCCAAACCTCAAAGCAACCGCACGTACAAAACTTGAACGGGCTGCGGCAATGACAACAGCAAAGCTAAAGCCTGCGCATCCAACTTTAAGTTGTGGCCATTGTCTTGAGTAGAGAACTTGAAAAATAACAAAATTGACGAAGCTCGTCACGCGAGTACTGCCAGATGGCCTCGCCTACAAAATTTCCTTCAGCTTATTACAGCTTCGTGTTTTACTTTTTTAACATGTTTTATTAAATGCTCCAGGTAGCTACTTAAACACGTTTTCGATTAGCTCAGCTGTCGACATCACTCAGAGGCAGGTGCTCGGACAGGAGAATCTGCCTGCAGACAAGACGAAGTTTACAATTTTGCTTTTCCTCAATACAAATATTCTTTAATAAGGCAAAATACATGGAACACAAAATATGTGCAGCAAATTGATGATGCTACTCGAGTAATGTTTATTGGGGTGTGCTGATAAGCTTTCAAAGTACCTTAAAAAATGCAAAAGAAAGAGCGTCTCTAAAGAAAAGTTTGCCAAGGCTTTAAAGACTAAAAGTTTTTGTGCCTCGGATGAGTTCTTAGATAGATTCTATACAAGGAATGTATGTTATCAAAAAAATAATGCATTATGGAAAGAGTTAATTTACGACAAGACAGAAAATGGTAAGACTATATACCGTAAGTAAATATTAATAAAATTTAAGTTAAACTTAGTAAAAGGCAAAATGCAAATAAAAAGAAAGCACATTGTATGTTTAAATGTTTTGCAAAAGTTATCAGTTTTTGTTTAATATGGCATATTATAATACAATTTTAAATCGATATGCATGTATTTTTAACAATTATTATAACTTTCCGGTTCAATCAACAGGCTTTTATAAAAATAACTTTAAATATTGCATTCAGTGTAAACTGTCAAGTTTAGGTCTTTAAACTGCTGTGCCGCCTGCTATGGCAATCCACCAACAACAAACCACGTGACAAACATTAACAAAGCTGCTTGGTTCCAAAGCAGCCACAAGCTGTCATAATTTTATATTTTAAGCCGCCGAACAGACCGAACATAGCAGTTTCCAATATTACCGAACCGAAGCGGATCCAGCAGCAGATAAGAAAACAAGTGGAGACGGGCAGCAGACAAGTGAAGTGAGAAATCTTTAAAAATAAATCTGAAAGTACTCTACTGCTATAGCCCGTTATCGCTGGCAACGTGCAGCTGTCGATATTAGCGTCAACCTGAACTGAATCTGCTTCTCTTTTAAGAATATCTCGTAATAAACTACAACAACAAACAGCCAGTCAGCCTGAAGTTACGCATCCCGTTGCCTGATGCGGCGTGTTGACAGGATATTTACTGGATTTTCATCAATATGCCAGCATTAGCACGTTCGCGTGCAATGAACGATGAACGTGAATGTACGTAATGTCTATCCAACATAAAACAAAAAGCAAAATACAAAAAATGAAATACAAGCAAAAGACAAGAAGAAAAAAATTGGTCACGCAAAGGGAAATATGTATTGCTTGGGGCGTGCTGACTTCTTGTCTAATCATAATTTAATAATAATGCGTATGACATTAATATGCCAAGTTTATATCAAATACACACTACAGATCTTCAGCAGCTTCTGTCGTTGACATAACGAAATGGCCAACTGTTGCCGAGATTTATTTATAAACTCATTTATTTTTAACAACTGGCAGTCCTACTGAGAAATTGGCTCCCATTCTCCCAGGTGGCCGAAACCATGACTTTAACCCTTAAAAGGATAGTGAGTCTTGTGACATTGCTGATTGCCTTAGTTTCGAAAATAATTTGCAAAATTAAAAAAAGTTCGCATTTGATTCTTGATTGGCTTTTGAGTAAATCGACTTGAATAAATGGAAATAAAACTTATGAAACGTAGTTTTGAAGATGCTAAAATACTTTATTTTTAATTAAAAAGTTATTGGCTTAACTAGATAAAGACTTATACCTCTATAATGGCTTGCTTTCACACGAGCATTTTTAAGACAACATTTTGTAAGTATTCACTATAAGCCACAAACAAAATGTAAGGACTGTTGAAGAGAACACACTATAAAGTATTTGCGTGGCACATTTAATAGGTTAAGCAAAGGGCCCAGTCAATTGTTGTGGGCCAAACAAAAACAGGCATAGCACAAGCAATACACAAACAAGAACAATAACAATATGAGTATTTGTGCTATTTAAAATTTGCTTTCACAAATGTCAAGTGGTCGACAACAGCAGCCGACAAAGTGGCACTCAGCCGAACTTAACCCCAGCGCCCGTTTTGAGTTTTCAGCTTTCAGTTTTCAGCTAACCGTTCGCAGCAACTCAGGGCTCCACGTAACCAGAAACTTTGAACCAAAATTTCCAGCCCCAAAGTGACAAGAGTGCCGCTATGTAGTGAATGTTTGTTGTTGGTGTTCGCTGCTTTTTGACTGAGTACTAGCCCAAATTACAGTTAGCTCACTTATTTGCTCATTTGCAAATAAAGGCCAATTGTTGCTGGTTGTGCGACCAAGGCTGAATTTTTGGGTAACAGTTTCATTTGTTTTAGCCACAAAGATATATTTAGTATGTATAGTGTAAGTATATAGTGCATACGTATATATAAACTTAAGAACAGTACTAGTACGTGGCTAGCTAATTGTGGACCGGTTATGTTAAAATATTAATTTTGATGGCTGAATTTGCGTATCCCATCAATCTATGCCGTTTACTTGTTGGCGTTGGCATCGTCTCATTTTAAATTCATGAGAGCCTGGGCCGACAAAACTTTGGTTATTTATATTTTATACAATTTCATGCCACGGTGCACATAAACAAAATTATCATAGAATATCAAATTATGAATACCAAACAGCCAAAACGACCAATCTTCAATTCACTTCTCATTTTTACATCCATAATTCAATACAGCAGGCTCGTCTCAGTCAGTCAAAAAGATAAAAAAGTGTATTTTTAAATTTTGACTTCCGCTTAAATGGCGGCCAAGCTTGCACTTCATTGGCTTTCATATTTGATTTTTGTGTGTTTGGCCTTGTTGTTCCTGTTGTTTGCCTGTTGTTCGTCCAGACAAAAGTCCCAATCAGCGCTCAACGAATGCAGCTTTAATTTTTGAATACATTTGCTGATTGTCCTAGGCGTGACGAAAACTCATTGGGTGAGTGATGACTCCCTTATTGCTATCCATCTGCAGTTGAATATCCAAATTAGCTATTTGCCTTTCAAAAATTCAGTTTGAGCTCATAAAATAGGCAATAGCTGAGTTGGCTTAATGATAACGCCAATGGAATACAGCATAGATCTTATGTTTACTGTTTAAATCGAGCAAATGCTGATTAGTGTCAATAATAGATATAAGTTTTATTTACATATTGTAAATATTTGTAAAGGTAACTGTTTTATAACTGGCACATCACTAACTTAAATAAGGAGAGACATTTGTATATAAAAGTACGGGTATTTTAGATATTATTTTTTTATTGAAAATTAAACAAACAACCTTCAGTCAGACCCATAGAAAAATGGCGAATTTTATAATGCGGGCTTTAACTATCGTAGTAAGCTTAACCATTAAAAATGTCGATTCAACTAAAAACAAACAAAGGCGAAATGAATATGACACACATTTAAATCAAACTAAAAGCATTAAAAAAAAATCAGTGCACTTTAAAATGTCAGACCATATTCTTTTTAACGTTAAATCATATTTAATTGAAGTATGCGCGTATCTTCAGAAGTTAAAACAAAATGTATTCGAACCCACCATAGTTAATTCTAACAAACATCAGTATGATCAGTTTTTATAATAAGGAGCAGTCATCTAGTTTCGAATACGTCAACACTTTAAATTATATATGATAAATTTTGCTTTTACTTTTTCCTAGTTAAATTTAACATGTGTACATTAAAAGTTAAGCATATTCATATTTAATGCTAAATCATACACGAAAATAATTGAATTCACTGTGAATATGCTTATTTGTACAACGTTTTCTTCTGAGTGTAAAATATCTTTGATTTGGCTTTATATATCCACAAAATACATCAAATGTATGAAAGGAATGCACTTTAATTCTTATTTTGTTGTGTTTGAAATGATTAAGTAACTTGCAAGCACAATTTGTTCAGCATAGAAATACGAGTATAATTAAAAAGTTAACAGATTGTCGTTGTCGCAATGGCAACGCATCTTCAATACGATGCTAGAGACCCTCTTTTTACAGAAAACTTGCACTCAACGTGAAGTGGGTGTGGACGACAAACTATTGAAGAACTATTGAAAAGTATTCAGGTGCAGGTCTGGTCGACTGAGGGGAGCTGTAACGTGGAAAGGGTGGATTTGGTTCGGCGCTATGTGGGTAACTGGAAACGATGCCTAAGTTAGAAAATCGTATGGTGTGAAGCGAAAGGCGCTCAAGAAGACAAAAAACGGAATTCTTTTCAAAGCACTCAAAGCCCCAAAAGCGTGCAGCATGCACATATACACTACTTTACAAACAGACACAAACCCAAACACAGCGACAAACAGACATACGCTCTTTCAGTTTGTTGCGCTGAAAAGAGGATAAACTGCATTTTTATCTTTAAACACACTTCAAGTGCTGAGCTTGCATGGAACGGAAGAGAGCCCCGCATCAGGCGGCGCAGTTGATAGAACGTCACGAAAAACAAACACAAAATCACACACACATACACACATGTCAACTGAATGTGCATGTGTAAGTAAGTGTGTGGGTTGGCAGGTGTGCTTTTGTTCTGTACCATGTCCTTGTTATCATTATGATTATTATTCAAGTCATCAACAGCGAAGTCGTCGACGTCCATAAAGCAAGTTTTGAAGCAGCCATCGTTATAGTATTTTGTTAATGTTGGTGTTGTTGTTGTTGTTGTTGTTGTTATTGTTCTTGTTGGGCTTGACGCTGCACTTAAGCGCAATGAGAGAATCCCAACGAACGATTATGAAGCATGCAACGTCGCACTAAGTATGCAATGAAAGTGCGACGCCTTTGGCTGATTATGGCTACCTATTAAATTTATCTGCACAAATTGCAAGCCAAAAGTACATGCACTAAAAAAAAATAATTACAAATTATAATAACATTGCAAAAAAAAATCTAGTTTGGCGGATCACGTTAGGGCTTTGGGAAAAAATGTAACTAAAGACATTAAAAAAATGTTTTTAAGGGTTTTGCAGTAGATTTTCTTCCTTAACCTGACGCGCTAAAAACACCTCTGTAGTCTAAAAAATAAAGCTTAAGCCGCACATAACACAACCCAAAAATTGAGGCTAATTTTTCCAGTACACGTTTTGCTGTTTTCATGTACTGGAAAAAAAAAGTTTGTCGTTAAACCCACTTTTTTATTATTTTTGTGACTCGATACAAGTATTTTACTTTATGCTTAAAGCTTTAATTTAAAACCAAAAATATGTTTCTAGCACGCACACGTCATAGAGAATAACCTACTGCAAAGCATCAAATACACCTATTTTGTAATTTTGTGAAAAATGACATTATTTAAAAAAAACCTGAGATATTTACTGACTTTTAACCCTTTAAGTTCTTAAATTGTAGTAAGCTGCTTATTGTTGACTTTAATCATCTGCAGCGCTTAATGGCACGTTCTTTTATCGAAATATTGAACATTAGGACAACAACTCGCTAAGTATATGCATAAGATGTGTCAAAACTTCACTTAAATATTCCTGTCGCATTACGAAGCTGCCAATGATGATGTTGCTGCACCTTAAGTGTTTTGAGATAAGTACATGAAAACCATTTAACCGCCTACTGCCTACCATGCGTTCCACGCCCACAGTGCACACAGTACAGCTCGTTCATAAAAATATTGTGCAGTTGGCAAAGAAGTCGGCGATAAGTTCAGCTGGGGAGATGATTCAAGGTAACGACATTGCTGCTGCCTTTTTTCGACAATTTATTGCCAGCCTTCATGCTTTATGTGGGCAAAGGGTACAAACGTTAGTATCGAAAGAAGGGTACAAAGGCTAGAGAAATGAAGGGAACTATGCCAATCTTGGTAGCGATTGCTGTTTTTAAAGTGTGCACTTTCTTTCTCATACTCCTACTCCTACTACCATTGCCGTAATGTGCTTTTTGCATGGTAGCAAAAATTAATTTTTTAACACGCACACGACATAGAATAAGAGAGAAAGAGAGAGAGAGAAAGTGAGAGCATTCAAGCTGAATAGAGAGAAATGTGCAGGGGAGGGCATAGGGAACTCTGCGCGTTGACACTGATTTTGACGCATTGCTCCCAGAGGATGTGACCCAAAAAGTCAGTGCGGCAAATGAGGAGATGTTGTAGGAGTAGAAGGCGGGCAACCAGGCAGGCAGCCAGGCAAGCAGGCAGGCAGGCAACCTAAAACTAGTTAAATGTTCAGCTTGGCGTCGAAATCCAAGCTATATTCCTCGCTGCAAAAATATGAGACTTGTCAGACCGCACAGCGGGCAAACCCAGCCAACCCATCAGCAGCCCATCCACCCAAAAGTCAAGTCGAGACGAAGGTGCTGTTAACTTGTGGATATGACTCTCTGTTTTTCTAGTCATTTTGTTTTTAATTTGCAGTGGTTATGCTGCTGCTGCTGCTGCTGCTTCCTAGATGCTAGGCGGGCAGACGTTGACAAAGTAAAATGTAGACAACCTGACAGCCATGTGGCAGTGGCAATCAGACATAACGAATCCGTTGCCAGGAGCCATTTAAATATGCAAATTGCGAAAAGAAGTGATAACTTTTCCTTCCTTCGAATGTAAGGGTCGCTCCTGTCTCTTCGCAGATAAGCCGCAAAAGGTGTGGATACAGTACAGACTATGGAAAACGATTCACTTAATCATTAATGATTATCCCAATTCAAAAAGTCAGTCATAAATCTAGTGACCTATTTTTTATGGCATACAATATACAGTAAGCACATGTACAAAAAGTTCAAGCTGTATGTATTTGTCTATTTATGGCGCACATGTATAAAAACATTCAATAATCGTATCTTTAGCTAGTCATATGACTTGAATTTATTTTAACTTGTTTATTATATGCTCGCAAAGAATGTTTCAATTTCAGCAAGTGAGCAACCTTAAGGTAGATTATAAGCAATAAATCTAAATTCTAAGAGAACATTGATAGCGTGCTAACTTTAAATAAAGTGAAATAAAGTTGATTGCCACCTTTCGTACTTACTCTATTTTTAAAAGCTTATTATCATAAATTCAGTTACATATTAACAAACAAATCAGTGTCATACGCGAAGTGTCTGTTTATTTATTTCGCAACTTCAATAAATTATTTCAAATGTTATAAATGATAAAAGAACATTTATGTATTTAAATCATATTCTTTATAATGCTTCAACTTTAAGGTTTATTTCATAAGAAATCTTTCAGACATTCCCAGTGCCAGCCATAAAGAGTTCAATGTCAAGTCGATTCAGCAGCTTTCGTGCCAAAAATCCCAGCGCTCCTGGCAGCTACAATCGCCCACATCAGTAATAAATGCAGTAAAGATATTCACATTCACGGAACGTGTACTTCACTTGCACAATTTAAAAATCTTTTAATTGGTTAACCTGAGCAATATGGTGCCCAGGCAAATTAAAACTTCATGTTTGTACTTTAAGTAAGCGTTTATTATTTATTTTTTATTTGATTAATATTAAATGCACGTGCAAAATAATTAGTGCTAGTAGAAAACGCGTAAGGAAGGTATATCATATATCATATATTTATCATAGCAAAATCTCTTTAAAGATCTTTTTGTATGGATCTAACTGAAGGTTGAAGACCTTTACCAAAGTTTCAGCTCGATAGATCAATATCTGAGAGACAAGCTTGCGTAGAAACAGACAGACAGACGGTCAGACGGACAGACGGAGCTGGCTATACAGACTCTGCTCGCGATGCTGATCAAGATTTATGCTTCCTTCTATGCGTTAAACATTTCATGAAAAAATAAATATAAAAACAAGCAAATTGTCTGTTTTGACAGTTTTACTTAGTTAATGCTTAACGGGTACAAAAAATTAAAACATAACCAGCTGCAAATTTCAACCCTTTCGCTTGACAAAGCAATCCAGCCCCTAAAAGAGCTGCGAGCGTCACGCGAGTGCTTCGTTGAGTGGCAAAAGTAGATAGCAGAGCATGCTAAAGCAAACTGCATGAAAAAAGTGAAAAGCAAACTGAAAGCATGTCAGTATCATGCTTGCGGCTACACTTAACATTATTTCTGATGCTGCAACTGCAGCTGTAGTAACAGCACAAATAACAACAACTACAACAAGAACACTAACAAAGCATAGAGCAAGAACAACATACTTCTTTTGTGCAATAACATAGGCAACTACATCTAGCAGAACACGGTCACGAGCGAGTCTCAAAAAATACTTTCACAATGCAGCGCACTGAGCTTGTGTTGAGCACCGCAGAAAAGCAGAAAGCATACGCAACGTTGTCCAAGGCAACAGCCAGAGAAGCAGCAGCAGCAGCTGCAGCAGCGGCAGAGGCAGAGGCAGGTCAAACTTAAATATTTAATGAAGCGCTTAATGCGCAATGGCCTCCGCTTTGCCCCGCCCACTTCAACTTCCACGCCCACTCACACCCACGCTCCTCACAACCCCACCTGCTGCTGCTGGCTTAATTGCCGCGCCCAGGCTTTTTGGTCAAGGAGCAGGCCTGCAAATATTTTCAACAAATTTTTGCTTAATGCAAAAAATATTTCATTGTGCCGAAGCTCACATACAGTCACATTCACAGTCAGGAGCAGCCAGTATAGCCTGCTTACTGGTCATAAATTTGCAGAGCATGGCGTGCACATAGGAAGCCCCAAAATGTTTGTGGCCGGCCTCTAAGCCCAGGCATGCGGTCGCACAGGCATGTGCAGCATTTCAAGCTCCGCACCGCACCGCACCGCACCGCACCACATACAACAACAGCAACAACAAAATTACACAAAAGAAGTGGAAGACATTGCCATACAATTTGGATGCCCAGCGGCGGCCACCAGGTGCTAGCTTAACAGTGATGTCCACAAACACATGTCTTTTAAAATATAGCTAAAGTATAATACAAAATATGTTAAATCAATATATTAATATCAATATACATATTAAAAGAAAGCTGTTCACAGTTTTTTAAAGAGTATTTTTTTAAAGGCGGCTTTTTTATTTTAATAAAATAAAAATAAATATAAATTATTAGAATTTTTTATATTGTAGGAAAAGTTGTCTATAATTTAAAAAAAATTTTTTTTTCGTTAACAATATTAAAAAGTGTTATACAAATTTTTATAGCAATATTTTTTTCACACGAATTTTTTGTTTTATTTTTCTAGTCACTATTTTAAGCCACATTTTAAATATTTACTGCTTAAAAAAATTTATTTTATAATAACACAGGCGAACTAAATACAATAAAATCTTCTTTTCAATCAAAATTTTGAAATTTCGAATGTTCCAGCACGCCAGCTTTTCGAACAATTCTCACCTAACATTCGGGAACATTTATTTTGTTATGTTTTTAGCGAGAAAACAGCTGACTGCACTGATGCTGCCTGCAGCCACGGCGACAAAGTATTAAAACATTTGAACGAAGCTGCTGGCAAGAGTTCTTTGCAATAGCAACAACAAATACAACAAACAACAACAAGCAACAATGGTCGAGGCTGCTTAACATTTAAAGTGAACAATGAAATATGCCGGGCTGTTCTAGCGTTGGGAAGCTGCCCCGCCCTGCCCCCACAATACCCTCACCCTACCCACCAACCGCTGCCGTCACTTTACTTATTTGCAGCAAGCCAAGGTGTTGTATTATCTGTTTGTTTCAGCGTGTATGTTGTGATGTGTTTGTGTGTGTTTCGTGTGTGTGCTCTTGTTGATGCGTCCTCGCAGTGAACGACAACGCGACTGGGTTACAAATTACCCATACACCCACACCCCCCCTCCACATAACAGCACACTCTCACAAAGGAGTAGCAGAATGTTAAGGGAATGCCAATCAAGACAAAAAAAAGAAAGTTTCGGCGCCTGCAATTCTGCTGTTCCCATTCTGCTGCCGCGATATGCTTGCAGCAAGTGTAACAGAATTCAGTCAACATATTGGCCATGAGGATGGGTATTGGCCAACAGCTGCTGCCATTTGCTGCCCACATGAGGCCATAATTTTTAAGCGCCAAATGAGAAGCAATTCATTGACCATGATGTCTGGCATTTGTTCCGTTAGCGATATTCCCAGTCACAGCATTCACATCTATCTATACATGCTCACAGCTAGTTCTATGTTTGTTTCTGTTCCTGTATTCGCAGTCAGCGCTGGTCTGTTGGCCAAAATGGCATTTCAGAGACGTTAGCTGAAGTTTGAGAGTTGTTGCGTTTTCTAATTGCTGTTTGCCAATAAACATTCAAGAATGACATGGCTAACATGCCATTGCTAAAGGTAAGGAAGTAATAGTATTTTCTGGTACCCTGTACCCTGTAAGCCTTGTCCAAAGCATTGGCACACGTCAGAAAAAAATACTTAAAGCTGGATATGGAGCAATTTGTCAGAACTTTGACTTAGTACTTGTTTTTGATTGCGTATATCAATGCAGGATTGTGGAAACGATTTGACAATAAAGTACACACTTGGGTATAGTTAAGGTTACCTCATTTTGGATGGAAGTTCTAGAAGCTAAATATTAATTTAAGACTTAACCTGAAGTTAATTTTGCGATAAACATTAAATAAAGTCTTGAACATTAAACAATTTATTTTGAAATTTTTATTTTATTTAAAAATACGTATGCAATGTGCGTTCATTTTAATTGAATGCATTTAAAATTTAGTTATTGGTTATAAAAATTTAAAAATTAATTATATAGCCCATTAATATTACTGCACTGCGACCTAAAATATCTATTGTGCTTTATTCTAGGCTTATTAATCTTCTATCAGACCCAGCTTCATGGTCTGGGTCGATGGTTTCTAATATCCCTAATTTGAATAAAATATTTTCTTAGAAAACTACTTATTCTTATTGATAAAGCTTCACGCTCTGCAATAATGTGCATAGCTGGCTTTTGCTAGCTTAGCTCGCTGAACTCTTGGTCGACAGTGTCGATAAGTATCCTATTTTTACATACAGATATTACTAGCTTTAAACGTTTGAGATTAGCCAAGATTCCCAACAGACATTTGGCTTGCCTGAGCTCGTTTCCGCATGAGTCTCTCTTTGTTCCTCAGTTCCTACTTCTACCCACGCCCCAGTAGGGCTCGAGCCTTAAGGGGTGTCTCTGGTCCTAGTGCCTTACAAATTAAGCAAGTTTAAAACAGAAAAAAATTTTAATGATTCTTGAACAGAATTGTTTGCAAGATGTTTAAGTAAATTAATTTGAGAGATCTTTCAATCTGAAGGTTTCCGTTCTATTGTAATTTATTTCATTTGCTTTCAACGCACGCGAGTCCTTTTTAGCCATGTAATCAGAGCGCAGCTGCAATAACCCTTTTTGTCTTTTGGGAAATTGTTTCGTCCCTTTCTGAAAACCAAAATATAATCAGACGGCAATAAATACATATATACAAGTCCCATATCAGCCGAGCATTACACAAATAAAATAAAGTTAGCTTAGGTCTTTTTCTCAATTGTAAATATTGTCACGAACGCTCACGCACACGAATACACACACACACACACACTCATGAGTGTATAGAAAATATATAAAATGGCAGGCAAATTTACCTTAAGTTACGCTGCTTGAAATTCAAAAAATTATACGTCCTCGCATGTAACTTGAACAGGCTGTAAAGTATGCTATGCTTTTTGTCAAATCTCCTTAAAGCCTATCACACACACACGCACAAAAACATGCATAGATACATAAAAAAAAAACCAAGCAAAGAAAACGAAAACGAAAACAAAAACAGCAACGACATCAGCACAAAACCACAATCGAGATCGTTATCAATTACACGCACAGTAGGAGACGACTCCAGGACACGCACTATGGGTAATTCTGCCACTTTTTGTGGCATTAATTAATGAGTTTTCGGAAACCAAAAGAAAATGTATACCAGTATCAAACTTAGGAGTATTGTTGTATATTATTGTTTTAACTTTCTTTGATATGACAAGATCTGCAGCTTGTTTGCACAGCTCAATGTGCATTTTTTTTTTCTTAAATATGACATATGTTATCATATTTAAAAGTTGGAGGCATGTAACCTTGAAGATTGTTATTTTACCTATGTTTTAAATCCGTCAAGATAGGGTTAATTAATCGACTTGCAAAATGGTATTTGGCCAAAAAAACTGGTTAAAATTCCCATAGTGACACTGTGACAGACAGTAAGTAGAGTGAAGAAAGCAAAAAAAAAGGAAGAATGTAAGAGAATGAGCGATAATTTTGGAGCAGAAACAAATGGAATAAGAGAGGGAAAAGGGTAAAGAACTGTTACGGAATACGCAAAGAAAACACGCATGAAATTGCAATTTACATCAAATTCATTTGCACCCATATGCACACACACTCGCTCACTCAATATTGTACACACATAGACACACACAGCTGAGTTACAAGTAAAATTCATTCATACGCATAATGAAACAATACTCGCTTGGCCCAAAAAGAAAACATGCGGCCAGCAAAGGATAACACAAGGCATGGTCGAAAAATAAGGACAACAATGTTTTGGAAATAAACAAACAATTGTAGCCAGTAGCTGACCCATCTTTCCACCCCTCACCCCCACCCCTTCGATCCCCAACACTCTTCTCGCTTTCTCGTCTCCATAACATGTGGCACAATAACAATAACAACTACATGAACAACACCAACAAGAGAAAAGCAGAAGGAGATTCCCAAAAATTTTGTTCTGCGGCTCACGTATTCATTGTCGCTGGCCGGCCCTTTTAGCTCTGCTGGGAATTCACAACGCACACACACACACACACACACACCCGCCCGCAGAGAGACAGCTAAACGGAGAAGCATTGCGAGAGTTGAAAGAGAACGAAAGAGCAAGATATGGAGAGCGAGAGCAAAAGAGAACATTTCCGACAGAGGTAACAGAAAATCCACGCCCAGTATGTAAATTATTAGCTAGGCACTTTTTGTGCGGGCGGCTGGAGTTGTCGTCAAAGCCAGAACAAGATTTGGGGGCAGCAGCACATGCTAAAAAATTGTTACACACTAAACTGCACACACGCACACACACATTTAACACGGCCGATAAAAGCTGGCTGACATATTTAAGAGAATAAAATAACACAACGATTAAGAGCAAGGGAGTAAAAAAGGTCGTTGTGGAAGTAAAACGCCCTTTTGTACCTTGATTTAAGGTGATGAGTTTAGAGAGTTTAGTTGAAGCATTGTTAAGGGGGACAAATATATGCGGAGAGTTATTACATATAACTACTGTCGTTTGATATGCAAAAAAATAACAATTACAGAAGATCATTGCATACTTTTAGCAGCAGCTTAAAACCATAAGCTCATATAAAAGCGCTGTCAGGCACAAAATGGCAAATGCCCAAAATGGTAAGAGAACACCTTGTTGCTCTTTGTAGCTTTGTGGCGTGCCACATGCGCACAGCATCCAAGAGCGAGGACCACATGAGAGAATGTGGCATGTTTTAGTAGCAGCAGCAGCAAGACGTAGCGACAACAGCAGCGTCCCAAGCACCATCAGCAGCAGCAGCAGCGTCACAATGCGACTCAACGACAGCAGCATCTAGCGCCAGCTGCGAAAACTCTGCCATGCAGCAGCAGCCAACAGTAGTTGCCTCAGAGCCCGCGGGTTGAAGAAAACGTACGCATCGAGCCGAGCCGAGTTTTGCGTCGCGTGTAAACCAAACAAAGAAAAGCAAAAGAGAATAGCTGAAAGAAGAAAAAGAAAAAGCAAATGAAAAAATTCCTAAAAATACCAATTACAAAATACAAATGCAAAAAATCACACAGTAATTGACACTTGCCACTTAATCGTTGTAGTTAACCGTAGTGTTCAAAGTAGCGGCAAGACAGAAATAAAAATGTCTCCCCAATTGCCAAGCAAATGAGCAAACAAATATTTGATTGTCAAACGTTGCCGCTGCTGCGACTGCTGCTGCGGAGCAGCGAGTCCGTGACCGAGACCGAGACCGTTACCGTTACCGCTTCTGTAACGGAGTCTGAGACCGAAGCACCGTTATATTTTTACGCTATTCACGCAGGGCGTGTGCTGCTGCAACATCAACATAAGCGACAGCAGCAGCAGCACCACCTCCAACAACAACATCATCTACAACAACAGCAGAAACAACATCTTTTGTGTGTGTGTCCCTTTCGATATTCGTAATCGCAATCGCATTCACATCCGCATTCGCATACGTATTTTGTAGAAACATGTGCGCGCTCGTGTGTGAGTGTGTGTGCTTAATTGAAAATTCATCGTTTTGGCATCGCGCACAAATCGCTGCCAAATGCAACTCAATGCGGCTGCTACTGAAATCACAGTAAACTGAAAACGTCTAGTGCTGTTGGTCAAAAATATCAAAAATTTCTCGTTTTCGTAATCGTTGTCGCCGTCACCGTCGCCGTCGCCGTCACGTCTGCCTCAGCCTCTGAAGCTCGCTGTCTCCCTCACTCTATCGCGTCGCCTACACCGTGTGTTTTTCCTTTGGTCAGGTCTCGAATTTCATTTCGTTTCCGGTCCCGCAAGTCGGTCGCTGGTCGCTGTTTCTCGCTCAGACTTTCGGTCTTTCTGTCTGTCTGGCTGTTGAGCTGTCGAGCTGTTTGTTACTACTATTCTCATTTTATTCTTCGCCCATTGTTGTTGTTACGCCGTTGTCTGCCTGACTTTTGTGTGCGCAAATTGATGTCAGCAATGTAAGTATGGCAAAAAAAAAATACAAAAAAAATAATAAACAAATGAAACAACCTGTTTATACCTTTACACGTTTACACGCACACACGAACACACACATTCATACATCTTTGTAATGCGCGTGTGCTTGTAAATGTAACATGATTTCTGTTTAACTGTTGCGCCAACTGCCTGCGTTCAACGCCCCAGACACACTGACATGCTTAGCAAAACAGGCGAATGTGTGTCAGTGGGCGCTTTCATTAAACTTCACTGAAATATCAGAATATAAATTTCACCTAACCACAGGTTCATATAATGTTTCAGTTGCATCTCTAACACTTCACATACAGCTAGGTACTTGTAGGCTAGTATTTGTATGTTTTAAAATTACTATGATAAGTAAAATGTTGTATTTGTTACAAATACACACACAGGTATAAGGACACAGCATAGAATCCTCTAAGAAACAGGCATAGATAGATTTATACATTTCGAAAAAAAAACCAAAACGTTAGCTCACAAAAGTTAAAAATAACTTTCAATTGTACTCGTTGGTTGTTTGAGTTTTTTTTTTAGTTCTTCAAGCGTTTTGTTTGGTTTTCCATGAAACAAAGTCAACAAACATATTTATTTATGAAAGTTAATCTCAAAGTTTTTTGTTACATGATTAAGAATACTTAATAATGATTTAAATCAGAGTAGAACAATATTTTTTTCTTCAGAACACCGGAGATATGGAAAATTGACGTTAAGTCAAGTAAGCAATATACGCGTACTAACACACACACACAAACATACTTGCAATGACTGTACGCGTTAAGTATAGGGTTCAGGGTATCTCCTAATCGACATTTTTCGACAAGAGCCTTCTTACTAGTTTGTTGTCTAATTAATACCACTCGCTTTGCCGTAGAATGGCTAAGTCACATTTCACTTGACTGAAACCGCAACTTTTTCCCATTTCTCATGAAATGCTTAACGTATTATCATACGCCATGTCTGCACTGTCTGTCTGCCTGTCTGCCTGTCTGTCACGCAGTCAGTTAGTCAGTCAATCATATAGTCAGTTCCCTATTACTAGCTTTGCTTTTTGTATACGTTTTGTTTGTTGTTTTTGCTATTTGTGTTGTTATTGTTTTTAACGTAAATTCCCACTTGTTTAGTTGTTGTCTTGTTTTTGTATGCAAACTGCCTTTGTCTTTGCCTTTGTCCTGAGCTCAGGCCCTTACACACACACACACACACACACACACACACACACACACGTATACGCACCAGACACACAATCGAGTGTGCGCGTGTGTTTGTGTGCACTTTTGGTGACGCCAACTTGAACGATGTTGTCGTCGTTTTTTGTTGTTGTACAAATATTTGCCTTTTTTGAAGTTGATTTTTGGTCTCTCGTCTGAGCGCCTTTTGTTATTAGTTCAAATTCAGAAAACCTCGCAGCTTCCGCCGCCGCTCTCTACCACCCACCACAATATGCTGATGAATCGTTGCTAAATTGAATATCGAGTGCTTATTTATTTTGGGCAGCTAGTGCCACGCCCCCTGTTTCCTGTTACTCAGCGACAGCGAGTCCTATACATAATTTGATATTGATGTATTATCCATAGTAGAACGTTGCAATTGACGATGGTCCCTTCTTATGTAGCATAGTGCTTAAGTGAGCCGTTTGTGCAGCGCAAACAAAATTAAACAAGTTGCAAACTTTGTGTTCACAAAAGTTGCATTCATTGGAGATATTGTTGCCTATGTTGATGTTGTTGCTTCTTTTATATTGCTACTTTAGTCGAGTGAGCCAAACAACTTAATACTAATTTAACTCTGTTGATTATCTGTTAAGTACTTTGGCACAGCTGAAAGTAACGGGTGTAATAATAGTTAATCACAAACAGAATTTAATAAAAAAGGCAATAAAAACTTTTCATTCTTATAATAATTACATTATATTAATTAGGGTGTACTCCTCTGTACCTAACCAAAATTATGCACTACAGTTTTTGATAAGCTTGAATAAGTTAAGGTATGTCAATACCATATATATTAGTTCATGAAAACGAGATCCCGTTTAGCTCAGTTGCATAAGAAAAAAACCTTGAACACCTTATTTGCAAAATTTTACTTCAAACTAAACTTATATGATAATCATAAGAACATTCGTTATTCAATTTACCACTATTCGGCCAAAAAGATAAAAAGTAAATCCTTTCCCTAGCTTCAAAGTACCACCAGCTACCTTATTTTGCTTATCTTTGCCCATTTGCCTGGGTTTCGTGGCGACAAGTCGTCACTAGATGCTGAATGTCAATACATTGACTCATCATTGCAATGATATCTTACTACTTGACTCGTCCCGAAACAACAAATTTTTTTTTGATACATTTTCATTTTCATGCTCTCCTTACACCTTCCAAACAATAATTCGTCACAAAGTGCAATCAGAACTGTGACTCCAAAAATAAACGATTGTATTCCTGCAAAGTCAATTGACTGAACGCCGTTATTTATAACTGTAGAATCTGTCAGACAGTGCACATGGATTGCTGTTGCAGTTGGTGTTGTTATGCAATAAGTTTTGTCCATCGCTCATAAAAATATATTGCATACTTTTGCGCGCAACTGTGTTAAAGCTCCACAAGCGAACGAGGGAACTTCTATTCAATTTTCGGATTTTCCCAGCCCCAACAGCGCATAAAAGAGAGAGAAGCTGATAGAAAGGATAAATAAAATTGCTTGTTTTCCGTTGTTTATTTCCGGCTCTGTCTCCACTAAATATTCGAGCCAACTCATTAGTTGAGGATACTTTACAAAGTGCAGCTTTTGGGCTTGAAGCATGCCACGTGCTGTGGCCTTACATTTTTGCTTTAAAAATAAACTGGATGCACTCTGAACGAAGCCCTATGGTCTCCCGCTGCATTACGCGATATTTGTATGGGACTCCAAATGCTGGGATACTGTTGCATTGTTGCTGTCATTGCACTTAGCTGACCCGCAGTCGTCTCGACGATGTTGCTTCAAAAAAAAAGCAGTCGTTCTCACAATTTTCCCAGCTCCACTTCTTCAGTTTCCAATTGTCCAACAATTCTGCGAAAAGAGCAAAGAGGCAGAGAAAGAGAATAAGAGGAGAGGGAGCGAGCGAGGCACATCTCTTCTTTCTACGGGTGTCTGTCTGTATTCTCGTTCGTTCGTCGTTCTGTTTGTTGCCGTTCTTTTATGCTGCACACAAATATACATATATAAATGGCATTTGCTGTAGTTGTTGATGGACATTTGCTGGCAGCTCTTTTGCCTTTAGTTTGGGCTGCTGCTTCTGCTGCCTTTTTATGCGCCACAAATGAAAATGCAGACAGACAACGGGCGCCAACCGACAAAAACGGCGATGTTCAGTGTGAGGACGTCGACCAGGACAACGACGTCTGACGATGACGTCGTATTACTGAAGACAATGGGAACCAACTAAACTAAAGCCGGCACAGATCTGGCCGGGTTCGTTGGCAACTGCTATGCAGTCTTTACTTCCTACATGCATTTGAATTGTGAGTTATGGCTGGGCACACAAAATACAAACTATAAAAATAAAGAGACTAAACAACTTGGGTTTTAATTCATAATTATTTATATGTCAGCGCACTCATTAGAATCGCTGCAGTTGTTCTCTTTTTTTTTGAAACATTTGCAAACGACTCCCATTTAATGTATAGTAGTTCCAGTTAACGTACCCGTACCCGGTACCGTACCGGTTTCTATTTACATTTCCATTTTCTGGCTTTGTCATTTGCAGTTTGCATTTGGTTTAGTTTTTTTTACTTGTTTTTGTTTGTTGCATTGCAAATTTACAGCTGCACATTTTCGTGTTTCATATTTAACTGGCCCCCATCCATATTTTCCGCTTCGTTGTGCTTTTTGCCGTTGTGTAATTGCAGTCCTTAGTCCTCTGTCCACAACCGAACACTACACTTTGCGCAAGCCACCAAATAGAGCTCTCGGTTTTTGCAGCTTTTCCTTTATTTTTTGTTGCAATTAGCTGAGCTTTTATTGCACTATTATACCGAATTTGTCCTTTGTGTTCTTATATTGGATGGCAAAGAAAAAAATGCCATTGACAAATTATTGTGATATTATTGTGAAACTATTGTTGTTCAATTTTATACTTTGCTATTAAAATGATAATCACCCGTTGACAATAATTCAGAAACGTTTAAGCTCTTGAAAGCGTGAAAATTTGTATGAAAATTCCATAAATATTATGAAGCAGTAGAAGATTAAATAGCTCCAGTTTTTAAAGATATTTTAGAGAAATTCTTAGAGTCAACAGATGTTTATGTTTTCCTAAGAAAGTTCGTTTTATGGAATATTTTTATGGTGCACGCCAGTAATTTTTGAAAATTTTGAAAGTGAAGTGGCTTGGGAATTACTTTGAAAAAGTATATTATATGTAGAAATATGAAGCTTTTAAAGTTACCTTTAATTAAGAATTAAATATGAATATATTATTTTTGGATTTTATTTTTATTTTATTCGTTTCATGCGTTATTAAACTGATAAATTGAATTAGAGAGACTACTTTACAATTTGCGCAGATATATCACAAAATTTCTTTATATTTATGGTGCCAAAAAAATAGTTATTTGAATACATTTACATTGGATGCATATTTCTAACAGCTGCCTTTGTGACTTTTGCGACATTTCCGCACACAATTTCCTGCCTTAACCCGAATTTCAAAATGCACAAATGTTTAATTTTATATTTTATTTTTGGCCATTTGTCAAATGGGCGTGGCTCAGACCAGGCCAGGTCAAAACACACACACGAGTGTACATGTGCATGTGAATTATCATTGTCAGCCAAAACTTAAATGCGATAAATTGCCACAAGCAGATACAGCGGTGAAAAAAATCTATAATTTACAGAAAATTTGCTTCCGCACACGCGGACCTTTATTCCCCACATATAAATTGTGCCACTGTCAATGCGCTCAAATGGGTGCCAGCAGAGAAGTGCAAATATGTACATGTATGCATACACATGTACATAATGTGCATATAGTATACGTACATGTATGTAAGCAAGTATCATGCATTCATATTGATGCCGCCAGATATGGCTATTATCGTGGCAATGGCAAGCTGGCAGACAGCACAACCTTAGCCAAAATGGCCAGATAGGATGGCTGCCAAAAAAGGACTGTGAAAAAGCTAGAGCAGGGGCCAAAAAACTAGTGCCAGCTGAGCAAAATTTGCAGTTAATTTCATTTAGTTTGGTGGCACTGTACAATAAAAAAACTGTACACAACTTTTTTTTTATAGCAGCATTGAGTTTTTCCGAGCAAATTGTTTTTATGTGTTTAAGTTTATTATTAATTCACACGATTGTTTTCAATGTGTTTTTGCAGCCATGCCAACGCTCAAGACTGCAAACAGGAATTGTTTAAACCTACGACAACAAAGTGCTGCCAGCAACAACAACAAAAACAACAATAATAAAGAACAACAAGTATAATAACAACTACACAGAGCGTAGAACTGTAGAAGCCAGGAATTAAAAAGATAAACATGATCATGGAATTGTCATTAATCAGGCACTAGATTAGCCAGCAGCAACAGAAAGAAATAACAACAACATAAGGCATGTGGCAGTAATTGCAAGCAAGAAGGAGCAACAGCGCAATAGCGAGGCAAGCCGCAGCACTTGGGGTCGTAGTTGGACAGCAACAACAATAGCTACAACAACTTGTTATAACTACAACACCCCCCTTGTACCCCATCAAATAGGTTGCGTGCTGCTGTAAAGCGGCACCATTGCTGCCATTAAAATAGACGCCGCAGCGCAACAGCAACGCTGCCGTCGTCACAATCAACGCCAGCGCCAGCATCATCCACATCATCGTCATCGCAGACGACGTCGACGCATCCTCGTGGGCGTGGGCGTGGGCGTGAACGTGGACGTAGGCGTTAACATTGACAAATGCTTTCAGTTGCTGGCCACACAACCCATCATCGACGAAAGCAACGACGACGACGGCCTAGCGATATCAGCAGCAACATCCACAGGGGCAGCTGCAACCACAGTGCATCAGCATCAGCAGCAACGACGACGGCGCCATTACGACGGCCTGTCACTTGTAGGCAATGCAACGTTCTGTGCAGCAACGGTGAGTAAAACAACAAGTGCGATCGCTTCTAAATTGCAACCTATTTAGTTACATTCACAACTTTAATCGAGCAAACTGACTGTGATAGCAACCTTATTAAAAAGCCTTCGGAAAATCCATATTAAAAAGCATACAAAATAGTTAGGCACTGTCTAGATAGAATTTTTTTCCCCATATCTGACTAGACCTGCCGAAATCTGTGAATCCAATTGTCAGGTTAATGCACTCAAAATGCTAATAAGGCAAATACACTTCGCATTTGAATTTGTGACAAGCATACACAGGAGGCATAGACTGATGTGGCGCATTGCTGGTGCTGGGGTCGACTGTCACACAGACCTCGATGCCAGGCACTTTAAACTTGCTACTGTAAATGCGTAACGTGAATGAGGCAAACTTTTAGCAGGAGCGTATTTTGAGCTGTGCTAATGAATTCCCCAGCATACACACATAAACCCAGACTATGTGCTTGTGTGTGCCACTGACAGTCATATAATTTCTAATGTGCTGCTTTTATGAGCACCATATACAAGTAAGACACTCATACAATCACAAACGCATATCCAGACACACATACACATACACATGATGCTGTCGCGAAAATACTCCCAGGGGTGCAGGCTGAAACTCAACCTCATCGCACGTGCCTTGCGCCTATGTGTCTGTGTGATTGTGTATATGTATATCTCGGTGGGTATGTGTGTGTGTGTGCAAATTAAAATGCATAAAAGGATAACAGCGACAGTTGCTGTTGTTGCTAACAAACCGCATCACCCGCGAGGCGTTGTTGCCGCCGTGCCTCTGCCTTCCAGCAACAATGTCATTGTGGGCACATTTTGTGAAACTGCAGCAGCAAAAACAACAACAACAAAAAACAAAAACAGTAATACAAGTTGAGCCGAGCACTGGCAAATTGTACTGCTGGGAAAATTGTGATTTTCGCGCTCATCAACAACTACAGCAACAGAAACAACAACAACAACAACAAAATCAACAACAGCAAAGTGCACGTGTTGCTGCGGTGCTCGTTGCTGCCTGCTTAAACGAAATGCCTCGTCTTGTTTAATTTTAGCACTGGGGATGCGGCCCGAAAGCCGAGGCCTACTCGTGCTACGCCTTGACACTACCAACAGCCGCAATATGTGTGTGTGTGTGTGTACATAATACATATTGCATACTGTTAGGTGCTCATAAAAAAAATGTTACGTTGCCACATAAAAATAGATGCTCGGTTGTTTGCTGTTTGTGGTTGCTTTTGTTTGTTGCTGTGCTTGTGGTTTTGAGTTAAAAAAAAAAGAAATAACCAAAAACAGAAAATGTGTAAGCCGCGCATATTGTTCGGCCACAACGTCATAATCATCAAGAACATTTGAGTTATAAAGTTTTATATGATTTAAGTTCTTCAGACCCATAATTATCTAAAGCGTGGTAAAATGTTCAAGTTTTTATGACTTAAGCTTTACATTCTGTTTGAATATCAGTACCACAAAACATGGTACAAGCAATCATATATGGCCAGCCTTAACTCTAATTCTTCTTCTATGCTTTGTTACAAATTGCTTGAGGCACTTCAATTGCCTGGGCTGACAACACATTTGAACGATTATTATTGGCAATCAAATGTAGTGCCATAAAGCCGCGAGCTACTCTCAGTAGTTGTCTACTGATTGCAGGAAACACATCATCAGAATAAATCACCTCAAGCTAACTTAGCTGACTGCATGCGTAACGAAAAATAGAATATAATGGAAAGGCGAAATAGAATAAGAACTACATTTGTGACAAACTTAGACTGTAAGAGAAAGGGAGAATTATTATTTGTTTTCTGCTGCTAATATATTCCTCAGACATTATATAACATCACTACAAAATACGCTTTCTATTTCTATTTTTATAATATGTGAATTTAAACACTTTTAAAAGAACCATGAGACAAAAATTCTTCAAGAAATATTAACATTGCCATCTCTTTTCTTATCTTACTAAAAGCGTTTGGAATTTAAATAAGTTATACTTCTTACATTTGGGAGAAGATTATGCCAGGGTATATTTTCTTATCCCCATAGATTTTCTGCGCCATAAAAACCATATATATTCTGATGTTCTTCTGTCGATTATTATAGTACAAAAACCGAGCTCTCTCTCTAGCTTTCGTTTTTGTATTCTCATCTTCATAAACATCTCGCTTGCTCTTTTGGACAAGATATTCTTAAGCCATTGAAGCGTTCAAGTGCAATTTAGCTGCCGGCCATATTTCTCTCACATCAAACTGGCAAAATGTTATAAGCTTTCGATAACATTTTGCTTGAGTGACAAATTTTTGTCGCCAGCAAAAATGAATAAAACAGGAAAAGTTTTATAAAAAAAAGATTGGAAAGGGGTTGGCAGACGAATAGAGCAAGTGTTAAATGTTGACATGTCATGACATCGCAAAGAGCAACCAGGCCAAGCAGCTGTGCCTGGGCGAGCAGCAGCAGATACAGTAGAATATTGGTCAACAAGGAACAAGAAGGAGTAAGGCTCAATGCGTTTCAGGAAGCGGCTTACGTCCTGACAGCTGACAGGCGAATCAATGAACTACGTTATGATGGGCCAACAAGCTTTTTGCCATGCTTCTCACTCAAACATGAGATAACATTTGCTCTTTGCTTCATGTGTGTGAGTGTCATTTTGAGAGTATGTGTGTCTAAGTGTGGGCGGCACACACTAATACACAGCGTAACATCAACAAATATTGTCAACGCAACATTCGACTTGTTATCCTTTCCGCTTGCTTGCTCTGCTTCCGTTCATGTCTTTTGCCACCGTCTCTGTTTAATTTCGATTTGAACTCCATGATGGCCGCCATTTTGTCTTTGCCTTGCTCACTCACTCTCACAAACGAGCTAGCCCAATGCTGTCTCACTCACTTATTTGCAGAAATTTATTGAAATTGTTTGTCAAATTCCGATTACTTGTTTTGCGCATTTTGGCATTTTTTTTTTGCGCCGCCATCGACTACGACAGACTTCAACTTCCGTTGATGTCTCTTACGCCATTTTGTCGTTTTTTTCATTCATTTCATTTCTTTCCATTTTTTTGCTGGCATGACAGTTAATCTAAAAACTCGCTGTGTGTACTCTCTATATGACCGCTTCGTGCCATATCAAGCACAAGTTTCGAGGCCGCAGTCGCCTCCTTTTTTATACCCTGAACACATGGAATGGGAGATAGGGTATAATGGTTTTGTGCAAATGTCCGTCCATCTGTCCTCCTGTTTAAGCGCGTTGATCTCGAAGATTATAAAAGCTAGAAACATAATATTTGGGATTGAAGCTCATTTAACCACTTGCAAGTCCAGGTTAAAATTATCAATAACTTTTTCGACTAACTTTTATCAATGATATACTGTTTCGAGTTTGAAAATTTTAAAAATTAAACTCAAAACTATAGAAAATAATGATCACCTTTGAAAGTTTCATTGAAATCAGTAAAGAAACACCGAAGATATCGATGATTGAAGTTGAGTCAAGCTTGACACTTCCCACACACACACACACACACGCACGTACATACAAACAGTGACTGCACGCGTTGTGTTTAGGGTTAGGGGTATCTCCTAGTCGAACTTCCTCAACTAGATTAATCTTACTTGTTTTTTTCTTTTCAGATATTTAAGCTTTATAATTTTTTTTTGCCACTGTCATTTTAGACCATATGAGAGTGTCTTCTTGCGCTAGATGCTATATGCCACTGTTTGTTATTTATTTTGCATGCAATTTTCTATATTTCTATGCATTGTTGTTGTTGCTGCTGTTAGCCACATAGCTAACGGGGCTAGCTTACAAATGGTGTTCAATATGAGCTACCACTGCTGGTTTTCTTTCTCATTTCCATACAAAGTAAATACAGAAAAAAAATTGATAAAAGTGGCTGGCATACTTTGAAGTTTTTATTGATGTTGTTTGAATTTGAATGACATTGTAAAATTATACGCAAAGATATGCAGCCAGCAAAAATACGAGTGGGCCAACGGCAAGCAAAGGAAGAAAAAATAATACAATAAGAAGAAAATTGGGAGCAAAATGAAGGACAACAAAGAATTTTTGTTCCGCATTTACTACCATCTTTTTGCCATTTATTTTCGGTATGTTGTCTGCTGGTAAATGGCATATGAAAAGTTTCATGTGAATATTTTTTCTTAGTTTTTCTATATAAGCTTGGTCCGCTGTCATTTATGGTATACACATTTCAACGCATTTTGGCATAAATTGTTCAGTGTGTGATAGGGTAAGTCGACGAAGGCGGTTTATCATGGAGTTTTGGGTGCGACACATGAAGTGTTGGATAGCGCGAAAATAGTTTTCAGTTGTTAGTTTTTCTGTTGTGAGCTCAAAACAGACGCAAAAAACGGAAAGAAAAATATATATTATAGCGAGTTACGTAACAGTATTTGAAGTTGTCAAAACTAGCAAAGTGAATTAAGTGAAACTGTTGGGAAACAAAAAATATATATATCACTAAAAATAATTTCTATTTAGATACGATGAGCTTTGAATGAACAAAACAGTGTATCTAGCTACGACTTCAATCAAATCTAGTAAGGTCACATTTATTTGAATTGATATGCTCTCAGCCGACCTCACTTTTCCTAATCAACATTATAGAGCCTTTTGTCTTTAGTTTCGTTTTATCATGTGTCTACCGACTCGTTTTTTCATCACTTAAAGGATTTGCCCGTCACAGCTACAATTTGGGAAAATTAACTAGCTTCAAGTAAATCAGAGGCTCTTTCGCCAGGATCTCTCAATCTCCATGAACGTAAGATGAGACAGGATATGTTTCTTCCTATGGCTTTTTTTTTGCTTTTCTGTCAAGCTAAACAAATCAAAAGCTAGAGGCAAGTACTTAAGCAAGGAGGAGTGAGTAAAGGAGCAGCAGAGAGTGAAGGAAATTGCACGATAACGCTAGAAAGCACTTGGCCTGGCTTATTTATACCATGACACACATACACACAAGCATAATCACACGCACGTTCACGAGTATGTAAGAGCATAATAGGCCCAAGACGCTTTCATTCAACACTTTTTAGGTAGCCAAAATGGCGCCAGCATAAAAAGTACGACGTCAACAACAAAGACTAACAACTACAAAAACAAAAACAAAACATCAAAAAAGGAGGAAAAACAAAAATTGGAATGAATGCTGCAGAGAACTGCGTAATGGGCATACGCAAGGAAAGAGAAAAACCAACGGAAAAGGAAAAGCCTCAAAAAAAATCAACTCGAAACAAGAAAGAAAAACTGAATATGCATTGCGTATCACTCTCACTCCATGCATAGCTTTCGAATTCCCAGTTGCCTTGCCCTCGCACTGATTTGTGCCGGCAAATAAAAAAAAACGGTAGCCTGAGGAAAAAACATAGTAGCCGGATACACCTTCGAAACTGGACAAAAGGAGAAGACCGATAAACATTCAGCTTTACATTTTTTCGCTGCTTTATGAGCGGTGCATTTTTTTTTTCCTAATTTTATTTTGACAATAGGGCACGGCCTTGCAGCAAAGGTTGCCACACTAAAAAAAATTGTGCCAAAAGTGAAAAAAATAAGAGGGAAAGGAAAACCAGAAAGTAAAATGTCAATTTGCCAAATGCCGGCAAAACGAAAGCTGAAAGCTGATGACAGCTGTACACCTTCTGTGGTAGGTGCAAATTGTTAAGCTGCTTGCCTCAGATTGCGTGGCACCTTTGTCAAAAGCCGAAACTTCAAAGCCAGTTTTGCCAGTAAACAGTATTACTTAGAAGCCGGGTTTCCCTGCCATAACGGTGTCAAAGTTGCCACAGCAACCACCATAAGCAGCGCAAAGTAATTTCCGAGATATAGCAAACACACACACACACACACACACACATACACTTGCAAACGAGTTATACAGACATTCATACAAAAGCCAAAGCAATCTTCAGTCCCCCTCTTGCACTCTCTCTTGCCAGCAACCCCCAACAACCAAAGCCACTTTAATTTCCTCGGGCTCCGGCTGCGGCTCGGAGGCAACCCTTGTTATGCGAGTATAAAATATAGCTTCAGCCTTTTTTCACAATCATTCATACAATTTTGGGCCCTTCAGACTTAGCTTTGACACTCAGCAACAGTGCATGATATTTGACTACGCAACTCGCTGAAGCAGCTCGTCCCAACAAATAAATAATAAGAGCTTTTATTTTGTCCATTTACCAATTGCTATGATTTCACTTGACTTTTGCGTGGGCATACTTCTATACAGTTTAAAGTGTGTTTAATTTAAATGACTCAAAGGGTTGAGGACTTACATCGCGACGGTGCCGATGGCTGGGGAGGCAGTTAAGCGCAGCCTCTTAAGGGTTGCTTCTAAAAACTTTTATGCGCCAACTTTTCAAGCACATCTGAATACTTGTAAGTTCAAAACGAAGCAAAATGTACAAAACGAAAGTATGCCCAACAATATTTCGAAGCGGCCCAAAATGACTTGTCCAACCAATTTACACACGCCTGAGGAAAGCGTTTACGAACCGTTGTATCTAGCAAATTGAGGTAAGGGTTAGAGAATACATATTTTAAAGATGCTGTTTCTTGGCTTCACAACTTGTTTAAACAAGAAACAAGAACTCCTGACCTGATGCACTTCTTTTCGCCGATTAACACGCAAGTTGCAATATTTTTCATAATCAATGTTTTACGAAAGAGTATAAATCTATCTAAAAACTCGATGAGTTTTTGTATAGCATGGTAACAGAAAAAAAGGGTATTTGTAATGCTTATTTGTATGAGTAACTGATATTTAACTTACGCTGCAATCGATTTTTTGGTAATCGTTGATTTCATGGCTTTAGGCAGCTGACAAAAGACGTTCGCCCTTTTTAACACAAACTTCCGTTATGACACACACATTCACATGCACACACACATGGTAGTGAATGGCAAGCGAATTGTGCGATTCACATTATTCGATTCTTATTGTAATCGTATGAATATATTCCACGCATTATAATGCTCAATGCTGAGCTTCAGTGGCTTTTTCCTTGCTTCAGTTGTTGACTTTTTGCATTTTTAATGTGTATGTAAATGTGACTCTTCAACAGCCAAGCCTCTCCTTCCTTCTCTGCTCTCTTTCTCTCTCACCCACTCACTGTTCTATTTTCTCTTTCCCTCCATGTGAGTGCGTTCAATAATTTCCGCCACGCCATTTTGAGTTGGGTAACGTGCGTGGTGCCTGAAAGCCGCTGCCAAATAGAGTGTAACTTCTACATATATGTACGTATGTATGTGTGTGTTTGTGTGTTGTCGAGTGTTTGTGAAATCATGCGAGTGTATGTGCGTGTTGGTGTGGCGCCATCAACTTGAAAAAGCGTCAGTGGGCAAAAGCCTTAAATCTCTGTTGGCACTTTCTGTATATACATATACACATATATATATATATATATATATACATATATCCATTATGTGTGTGTATGTGTGTGTACAACATCCACCTCTTCCGTCTTTCGCCGCCGGCAAATCGCATTTGTATCACTGCACTTGCCTGTTTTCACTTGGCCCGGATCAGCTCGACTCTGGCCTGGTCTGCACTCAGAAAAATTCACTTAAAATGTCCTGATACACAAATATTAAGTTGCAAAAATTAATTCTACAACTTATTCAACAAGGTTTTTTTTTTTAAGGTCTAAGATTAATTTTCATTTCTATAGAAATATGTTCCTAAAAAGCAAAAATGGATTGAATGCAATTTTTTAGAAAAAATATATAAAGTACTTTTATTAAAGACGCCTTTTTTAGTTCTTAAACCTTTTATTAATATATTTCAAAATTTTTACTGTTTATAAAATATAACGTAAAATATGGCGAAATGACATATGTTGTTGTCGAATTTTTGGTAAGTGTAAGCCGAGCGGCTTGGGTTGACTGGACATTTCTGCAACGTTTCGCCGCCTAACAAACCGGAAGGAAGTAAGTTTTTAAACGCAGTCAGTGCCAGTTTGAGTTCAGGTATACTGGAATTCGTCGGTGCAGCCCACAAATCGCCTTCGGAAATAAAAACGTGACTGGATACGAAGTTTTATTTTGGGCCTCGGGCTGTGGGTCGGAATAGTTTATTACGTTGCAAGCGCGAATTGCAATGCTTCCGCTTAACGAAGCAAAGTCGCCGTACACCAAAGTGAATGCAACAAAATTGGCAAAGCAAAATAAAATAAGAAGATACTAGCTTAAGGCAGGCAGCTTACCATTTAATGGCTTTAACAAGAACATAACAACAACGGAAATTCTTTTGTAAATATTATTACGAATGTTTTGCAAAATTTTATTTAAATGGTTATTTCTTGGCTTCTTGCGTATCCGCTGAATATGGAAATGTTTTAAGACTTAATGTTCTTAACAATTAATATACGAGCAAGGCTAATTTATCGTTTTACTTATAACCATTCTCAGCATATCCGCTTAGCATACTTATGTTAATCTTACCAACAATAATAAATGGCTTTGTTTGTGTCTGCATTACGTATTCGCCACCTAGAACTAAGATCGATTTTCAGTCCGTATGTTTTTTTTATTTATGTTTCGTTTATTGTGTCGGCATTTCGGCCATAACAAAATATTTATGCGATGTCATTGGGGCATCATTTAAGTCGTTTGCTTTGGCACAACGCACACACAAATCTTTGCCCATCTGTTTGGGCTTAGGCCAGTCTTAATTTGAGTTTAATTGAAGCGCTGGACTCGCTAGCCTCGCTACACATCCTCCTCCTCTCACTTGTCAGCATTCGACACCGTAACGGGCACATCCGCATCCAATTAATGGTGCCGAAACTAGCGAGGAATGTATGTCGAGTACGCCTGGCAACGTATACGTACTACGAGCTTTTAAATAAAATATATGGAGCCAGCATCATGCGAGAGCCACCCGCAGCTGACGAGGATTGTGCTGAGAGCCTGACTGGGTGCTTGGCCCTTTTTTTTGCAGCTTGCTTGTTTGCTGTTTTCTGCTGCTGCTCTTTCAGGTTTTAGAATGTGTTGCGCGACTGCGATAGTAGAAGCATGCAAAGGATGAGAAGCGTTTGTGTGTGCGTGTGTGGGTGTGTGTGTGTGCCACTTAAGTTTAAATTTTCATTTGCCAGCTCCGATGACTTTTGGCCATGCAGAATCATTTATTTCTTATTTTATTTTTATCCGTGCGGCAAAAACTTGCAATGGAAATTGCGTATTAAATTAATTTTCAGCTTGTTTGAAGTTTGACCTGCAACAACAGCAACATGAGCAAACAGCAACATAAAACCTTGTAGCTTATGTTGACATACCGCAGTGTGGTGCAATTTCGGGTGCGCTGTGAGTTTACAAAACCCACACACACTCACAAACAAACAAACATCAAATACGACAAAGCAAAATTGTAGCTGTTACCAGCATCCAGTTGGTAGTACAGTCGTTGGGTAGTTGGGCTGGCTATTAGCTTTGCTTTTTTACTGCAAAAACGTCCAAAAATGAAAAGCCAGCGAGGCAGACCAAGGAAATAGTAAAATGTCAGCGTAAAACTGTAATTTATGTCCATGTGCGAGGAGTCGCTTGAGACAGACAAAAATACAGACAAACAGATACACATTGAAAACGAAAGACAAAGCAAGATTCAAAGAGCGAGAGAGAGAGAGAGAGAGAGAGAACAGACTTTGAAGGAAGCTTGCTTTTTATGTGCATTTTATTTTGCGTGCTGCCTTTTGATGCCTTTCTATGACTGCAAGTTGCTTGCTGTTGATGCTTATGGTTGGTAGTTAGTGGTTGGTGTTGCTGTTGCTGCTGTTGGCCATAAACGTAACGAGGCACACATCAATCAATTCATCGACTGCACTTTGAGCATTAAACCAAAGGCTACATGCCGCAAGGCAACCTCGTTTCGCAGGTCCTTGCCAGCAACAATCAAGCTAACAATAAAGCCAGCGAATGAGCACTGGTACCCTTTGGTAATAAAACTTTCAGCAGGTTTGCCAGCTATTTCAGTTCCTAACAATGCGTATGTACTACATTTATGTGGTATTGTGCCACAACACATGTATGTGTTTTTGTTATAGCTACTGGTATGTGAAGTAACGATGCCGTGCACAGAAAGCTTAAAAAGAATCAAAATTTCCATAAATTGTTATTTTAAAATGTAAAAACGTTTAAATTATTAAAAAAAAGTATTAATAAGCTAAGCAAAATAAAGGTTACAGTCTATATATATACACATAAATTTTTTATTAATTTTTTTACGGTTATATAAAATTAACTCCTGAGTCTGAGTATTTTTAATCTACTGTTACAACTATAAATATTGCTTGCTTTAAAAAGCCGTTGGCTTTTTCCTTTCTGCTTATTTAGTAAGCTGGGTGCCATCATAAATCAGTACCTGTACTTTTTTGTACGCTAAAAAGCGAGCCAAAGCCTGTAAAATATGTGTAACCAGCAACATACATAAATAAATACATATATATATATATATTTATGCTTATACATATATATATATATATTTATGTATATACAAATATATATAGAGATAGCAACAAATACGAAAAATACTGTCCTTTGGCATTCTACGTGCTAGCATTGAACTTTGTGGTAATCGTTTTGGTATCCGTTTTAGTTGCTGATGCTGCCATTGGTCAAATGTGACATAACTTTGATTGAGCTGCTCGAAAGGAGATGTATCGCTGTTGCCCACAAGTTTCGAGAGAGCTCTGCGACTAGAGTGGTACTAGCAGGCAAAATCTAATATGCAAACTGACAGCTTAAGTAGGCAGCCAAACGAAATGTTAGACAGCCACACACAATACTCAACAGACGCGAACTAAGGTTGCCAAACCCACACAAAAACGCACGCAGAGACAATCTACTCGAAATGACAAGTTAATTATTTATTTAGCCCGACATGTCACAATTTCAAGTATTCATTTACTACGCAGGCAACAAAAAAGGGGCAGGCAAATAACCATGCCCACGTATGAGGCTTTTAAAATAAATATGTTATATGTGTTTGCGGTCCTGTCATCATTTACTACTTATTATCAGTAGAATTGAATTTTGTATGTATTTTGTACAACTTATTTAATGTTGACTATTTGCGTTCAACTAAAATCTGAATAAAAACAAAATATTTCATAAAAGAAGTATAAAGGTTATAACATAACATGGCAAAATCATCAAGAAATGCAAACGAAATCGTATTCAAGCACACGCACAAAGGACATAGACAGAAAGAGAAGCTGTAAAATTATTTATAAGCAACATAATAAGCGTGAGGCAGCTGCTGCAAATGGCTGCCAGAAGCGGGTGTGGCAATGTGGCAGATGGCAGCGGTTTTGGGTGAAGCTTTCTTGATGACAAGCATAAAAGGCATGTAAAATGTTTAATTCTTGAGACGTTTTCAAGTTTAATTACGTGTTTACCACGCACTTGAGCTCTGTCTGCCATGTGTTTGTGTGTGTGCGCGTGTGTGTGAGTGTCAGGTGTGTGTGTGTCAGGTGTATGCCATTAAATGATAAAATAGTAGTTTCTGCTGTACACGTACGTTCACCAACACTTGCAAACCAACATACCAAATCATGCATATAAGCAGAAAGCACAAAAGTATGCAACAAATTTTGTATATTCTAGCATATTTGCCGCAGATAGCTGGAATTTCTGTTTGTTTGTGGTACAAAATGTAAAGTATTTTATGGTCTGGCCTTGATAGACCTGAAAAAATATCCTCCCACTTCTGTTCACATAAAGAAAAGCATCAACAAAAATGAAAAATACCAATCAGCGCGCCTGTCAGTTCTCAGCCCAACTCGTGCTTATCGCCAAGTTTTTGATTTGCTTTAAACTTTTCGGTGTGTGTAACATAAGAACAACGGTAACAAAGCTTCAATTTTTTTTTTAGGAAGTCTCATCGACTTGTTCTCTTTATGCGTGCCTTGGCATCCCTTTTTGTTGCTTTTGCTTTTGGTGTTTTCAGTCGCCTGCTGAGCGCCGCAGCTCAATTATATAAATTTTTATAGCTCAGGGAAAAGATATGCACGCGTTCGTTTCTTGTGTTTACCCAGAAAAAGGAAAAGATGTTGATGCCGTTCTCCCTGCCTCCCCGCCACTCTGTGCTTTTGTTTTTGGTATTGGTCCACCTGGCAGGTTCTAAGCTGATATCCTTTTATCAACTTTTTGTGGAGTGAGCGTCG
Organism: Scaptomyza cyrtandrae; assembly: GCA_035044605.1. Classification (NCBI taxonomy): domain Eukaryota; kingdom Metazoa; phylum Arthropoda; class Insecta; order Diptera; family Drosophilidae; genus Scaptomyza; species Scaptomyza cyrtandrae. Next base: position 12,669,618 of record JAWNNS010000640.1, read on the forward strand.
TGTTATATTGGCCAGACTGTTTTTGTTGGCAAGAAAATAGTTTTAACAGTGAAACGAAGAATGATAAGCATGCTCAAAATAGTAAAAAATAAAAGAGCTAAAAATAAATCAACATTTAACTTGTGGAAAACTAGCTTAAGCCAAAATCCGTTTACTGCTTTTAAAATCAATTGAACGAAATTCGAAATTTTAAGCCCCGAAAAGTTCGTTTTCTCAATGTGCTGTTTGATAAGTTAAAGTATAGAAAGACTTATAACATTTTCTTTTCCCATCTCATCTCGATTTCTGTTTATCTTTCATATTTTACACCCTGTAAATTTGCCATGTCTCTTGTTTAGGACTCTCAGAATCTATACTTTTAGTAGCTCCTTGCATGCCAAATTAATTTTCATGAACTCCAATTATAAAGTCACTGCAACCATCTTCAGTAGCTGTTGCTATTTGTCGCATATTTATGGCGTTGTTTTATGTGCCACCCACACAATCTAGAGAACACGACTCATGGGTTCATCTCCGGACTAACAAAGTGCGTATCCTTTTTGGGGTGCACACTAAAACATTTTGTACCAATTTTAATGACCGCCTCACATGCAAATAAAAGCAAAGTGGCGTAAAGAGCCCAATAGACAAAAGTCATAAACCTTCTCTCGTAATTCATTAATTAATGTTATTATTATTATCTAGCCAAGAGCAACGACGCTTTAGGGTGTCTCCCACGTAATACATCTGTGTTTGTTTCTATCCGTTTCTGGTATATGAGTGTGTGTGGTTGTGACACTAATTTCTCGTTCATTCACCTGGTCCTGGGAAAAAACTTTTTTGTTTGCTGTGTTTTTGTTACTGTTATTATTCTGTTGTTATAGTTTCTGCTCTGACCAGCATACATAAATTTCTATCACCCAAACAAATCATGTCATGATCCGGAAACGAAGAATGGAGGTAAAATACACAGCTCTACATAATACATAGTATTTGCTTAATGTCAGGGATAAATTCAGATTCACAAACCAAGAAAATATATCATAGTTATTGTGTTGTTGCCAAGTCTTTTTTTAAAGTCCCAACCTAGTCCCTGTTCATTGTCAATTTCCCATTTCCAAGCCTAACCTTTTTAATTTTATCTTAAATTTACACAAAGGTATCCAGAAAGTGAAAATTTATTATTGTAAAATGCCATTATTCTGTGCTTTTGAATACAATTCTAATTAATTTTATGGCAAATTCTTCATTAAAAGCATTTCAAGTGAAAGAAATCAAATGAAATTTTTCAAAGAAATTAGGCATTGAAAAATATAATTGCGCATTGTTTCTTTGTGTGTGTGCGTGCTTGTTTTTTATCAGAATCGAGCTCTGACTTATTCTCTTTGCTGTTCGATTTTTGGATTGCGCAGCTAAATTGATTATGCAGGTGAGTTACGGCTGCGACTGATATATGGCCTGCACGTAGAAGCTAGTTTTAATTGAAAACTGAAACACAAAACGAATGGCAAGAAGTCAAAGTCAGCGAGGGCGTGAAGTGGGCGTGGTCGCTGTTGATTTTATGCTAATCTATGCAGCTCAGCAACGCAGCAAAAGCATCAAAGACAACTCTCCAGCTCAGTAGCTAGACGGTATGTGTGTATGTATGTATATTGACAGGCTACGGATGAAAGCTGTCAAGTCATTTAAAAGTCTGCATATAATTAAATGACAGCAGCCGCTTCAGCTTCACAGAGTACGTCAAAGTAAAGTAAACAGCTTTTTCTCTTTCATAATTATGCGCAGGTCTGCGCTGCCATCTCAGCTCCATTATCCAACGGAATTCGCTGGTTGCTGCTAAGATCCTCAGCGGTGGCTTTGCATTTTATCAGCAGGTGCAGCTGGCTGCTGGACTGCATTGTTAAAATTTCAGTTAATATTCTCTTTCGCGCTTTCCGCAGCCTTATTTTTTCTAAGATAATTAGTTATTTGCCAACTTTTGTTCGTTCACCATATCCTTCAAACTATAAGTCGTTGCCTGTTAATAACCAGCGGTAGTTGATAAGTTTGGACCGTTACTACGGCTCAAATGCATTCACAGCACCACAAGAATGACAACGAAACTTTGGCTATGCCCAGCTTAAGCTGACGTCGGAGTTGCTGACCAGCAGACAGCAGTCCTTCGACTTGACACGTAATTGGCTTTCGACCAAAAGTCAATTAATGCACACAAACAAAAAATGAGAGTCTGAAGTCGCCTGGTCAGACAGTCAATTAGTTCGCCTTAACAGCTGTTCAAAGAAGACAGTTTGCTTTCAATACACTTCTTGCACACTGAATTTAATGCCATTCGTTCACGCAATGTTGCATACTGCTAAATTCGGTTTGACTCTAATTGCAGCAGCATTTAAGACTGCAATAAAATGAATATGCTACTTTAATTTAATTTTAAAGCGTTGCTAACAATCTGTTGGTGTCATAGCTATCCTACTTAATAACAGCAATCAGATATCTTTAAAGATTAGTAATACTCCTACTTTTAACTGATCTGCAGTTATTAATGCAATAACTAGCAAGCTTTAAAATTTCATTTAACAAACATAATTTTTACAACTTACAAAACGTGTTTTTTATGTCCACTTTTGTGATTTTTGTGCTTCATTATCTATTAGCTTTTGCATTTTTAACCTTCTAATCTCTGTGATCAAAAGTTTCCATTCTGCGAATAATTTAGTGCAATTTATACTCTGGCTCTGACAGGCGAAACTATTTAATTTTGCTTAATTAAAAATTTAAATTGCAAAAATGTGATAAATAAAAAATAATTTATCGCCAGCCCTATGTCAACCATGCCCAGTGGCCAGTAGATTTGTGTGCCGGACCTTTGGTAAATGGCGAATTGGAAAACTTAGTGCCTACTTTCATATTGGATGCAAGTCATTTTATATATGTATTTCTATTTTAATTTGGTTTTTTTTGTTTTTTTTGCCTACTTTCTATACAAAATTATTTTGCGCTCTAACTTTTGCGCAGCCGAACGAAATATTTTGATTTGCTGCTGCCTGTGGCAAAAGTTCGTTAAAATATTCATAATTACTTGGCGTGTGATGCGGCGGCACTTGAAGAAAACCCCGCTACCCGTTCTTTCTCTCAATCTCCCCCTTTCGAAGCCCATCCGCTCACCTCTCTCTCTTACCCAGAACTAGTGAAATGCCAATGGAAGTTGCAAAGAGGAAAACAGAAATTGTGCCACTTAATGAGCGAGGGCGAAACTTTGGCGAAAACTTTCTGAGCAGAGCATAAAATGTATAAGAAAGGCAGAAATAACATTGGGGGAATGTGATGGCACCGGGCACGTTTAAAATAATTACGAATTTATTTAAGCTGCTTTATGGCGAAAAAATAATTTACAATAGATGCTTGCCACACTGAAGTGGGCGGTGCACTTACAAGCAAGACAGACGACTAAAACTTATTCTTGGCCAGTCGCTGTTGTTGTTGTCGTAATGGCTGACAGCTTCAAACGGCAATACTAACTGAAGAGTGTCAAAAACGGACAACGAACGAATGAATTTATGCTTATGTCATGGATTTTGCAAATTTACACAACGCTTAGTCGTAAAAAAAAATCGTTGCTGCCTACTCTACATTTTTAATGGCTGCCATTGCCATTGCCATTGCCATTTCATGGCCACAAGACAAGACATGACAACCCGAGACAAGAAGACACTGGCAGTTGGACAAAAAGCTAAGAGTCTGTCCGTTCACTTACACATGCTCACACACACACACATCGCACACTCACTGAAACACGCACCCACAAAGACGCAATTATCCTGTGCACCCTCCTAGAAAGAGAAAAAGAAATTGCCAAAAACTATGCTTTCAGTGACCAAGACCCTACTCTGTGCGCCGCCCTCACAATGCCCCCTCCCCCCCCCCCTCCCATCCGCACTACCTTCCGCTCCTCGTCTATAAGCCCAAAAAACTCATTCAACTCAGTCAACTCATTCAACTCACATGTGTAAGCGCACACAAAGAACATGTTTCGGGCCGAGTAGTCGTTGAGTCCATTTGCAAATTTTTGGTCATGCTGCGACTGCTACAAAGCGGGTTAAAGCCAGCCTTACTCATCTACATCCATCCCCCCGCCCCCGGACCCCTCGATGGACCAGTGAAAGTATTTTCTGTATATAATATGTATATGGTACTTACATTCAACTGCCTTTGGCTTTGCCGTTGCCTTTTATGTTCCGGCAGTTGTTTGGCCAGAGCCACAGTTCTCCCAGCTTCGCCAGGCTCAGCAATTTGGCTCTCTCTCTCTCTTCCTGTCCCTCTCATTCGTTTGTATCTCTGTGTAGTTGTGCGTAAAAGCCTTATAAATAAGTTATACACGTGGTAGATGGGCATTGGCATCGTCGTCGTCGTCGTCGTCGTCAGCCAGACGCCAGCAAGGACAACGCACACAGAACACACGCAGAGGAACACACACTGCAACAAATGAAAATGGAAATAATTATGGGGGGGTCGTGTGCGGAACGGGGACAAAGAGATACCGTAGAGCTGTTGGCCTGAATTCACTCTTAAGCAAAATAAACGTGCAAAATTTACAAAGTAAAACCCATTTATTTATGTGAGCGCTACAATTGCATGAAATAAATATGAATATATTCAGAAATTCATAAGAATGTATTCGAACCGGACGTTAGCTATTTTTAGATTCGCTCAGTTCGTTGCAATAATAAACCTTAAAAGTGTTGAAATTGCTAGCGTTTCTGTTTTTATAGTTTCTTTATCTTTGTAAATTATACAATGAAATTTGTTGGCACAAAAGGACAAGCAAACAATATTTTTGTTTTTGCACAGGAATTTCAATACTTGTACAAAATTTACTTATACCTCTCACTATTTCATTATTTTTTTCATTTCGGCTATAGTTTTTGCACAAAAGAAGCAATTTCTTTTTATTAAAGTACTATTACCAACAGGAGTGTTATATTTCTTTTCGTTACTTATATTTATTAATGAGTTACCATTTTGATTTTGTTTATGTACACACACAGCAAGCGTATCTTATTAAGGCTTTGCCAGCAATAACTAAGGCTTAGTTTTGCACCATTAAGACCTTAGTAAGTAGGAAAATCAAAATAAGTATAGAAAAACAACTCTGCTTGCGAGTATGTTTTCTGTCTCATGACAAAATGAATATACATATTTATTAAATTTAAGTAATAAGCAGCTGATTCATATTGCTCTTGAAAACAATGTATATTGTCTTCATAAAACATAATAACCATACTCATAAAGTTGTCAGATATTCTTTATTTATATGTTTTTTCTGTGTCTCTGGTTGTATTTGCATTTTAAACTGCAGAACTCAAATCAGGACTGTAACTCAATTGAAATAAATTAAATTAAGGAGCTGAGAATTGACAAACCGACAGCTCTCTATACACAAATATACCTAATTGTAAGGTGCTCAGTTCGTTCGGGTGGCAAAGAGTTCGATTCGAGTACGCAATTAGCAATCCTTGCCAAAAGCCATCATATCGATTTGTAATTAAGCGCAGCACTTCTCAAAACTTGTATAAAGGGTACAGGAACATTTCTTGCCAACGTGGTAATAGTGCGGTGCGGTAGACTGCGAAGTGTTGCGGAATGGAGCTGTGGCCCTTTATGCAATTGGATTTAATGATGCGCAAACTATTAAGCGTATTAAAAGCGCTACATTTTTTTTTTGTGCGCAATCCCTAAAGTGCGCGTAACAGGCAAATAAGAAACGTTGATATATCTGACAAAATTTATTGGCTTTGACAGAAGCCATTAAAAATTTAAGCTCAAAAAGTAAAGCCCAACTGCAGATTAAACACGTGTGATGAAGAATAAACGATAAATGAAATTAAAAATGTTTACAAATACTTGAAAAAAAGCTTTTAGCTGGGCTCTTAAAGGTTTGTTTAACGCTTTCGACAACAGCCCCGTAATCTAATTGAATGCACTGGCAACATGGCGTATGCGCAATTGAATTAGTCACTCGCTTAGAAAAAATTCAGCTCAAAATGGCAATTCATAGACTTAGACTTGGCACATTAGACGCAAACCAGGCTCAGGATGCGCATTAGGATATGGGATACGGTCGCAGATGCCAGCAACGAAATTAACTTGCGAGCCTTGGCAAAGACAAACAGCAGTTGGAAATTAAATAAAACAAAAAGATAGAAAAGAAAGCGACGTGTAAACACACACACATATATATACATATATATATATATACATATATATATATATATATATATATATATATTTACAAGTAAACATACACACAGAACTTGACATATGACATTTAATTTACTGTCTTCGGTTTGTTGCTTTTCGCTTGGCGCACTGCCAAAAGCATTTGCTCACATTCATTAATTTTCATTTTGGTGAAACAAAAGCAGAGGAAAAAAAAGCAAAACAAAACTAAGAAAAAAAAAGCCACAAAAGCAAATGAATACTATGGAACTTAAACACCCTAACGCAATGTTAAACAATGTTTCGAAATATGATTTTGAGGTTCTTCTTCTGGTGGTAAACGCAAAATTTATTTTGGGTGGGCTTGTTTAAATAATTATGTTTGTTTTTATTCCCCTTTCTCATAATGGGAAATGTTGCAATATCTCAAATGATTGATGATAATTATTAAATGAATTATATTCAAGAATGTGACCCTTGAAGAATAACAAGCTAATACCCAAGATACTTATTTATAATAAACAGTAATTGAATTTTAATTTGATTTAAAGCGTTAAAGAATTAAAATTAAGTTCATTAATTAAAGTATTTAAAACATTTTAAAAGTAAAAGCTTTTAATTTAGATTTATTACAATCGTAATATAATTAATTAATATTATTGTTTGTATTGTTGTTTATCTTAACATTAGAAACAATTTAGGTGCTCAATAAGATTAAATTTCTTATTTTTTGTTTACTTTTAAAACATTTGACAATATAGATACATTTCTTTCTTAATTACAAACATTCTCTTTACTCTTAAACTGTCGCTTTACAGTATTCGAGTTGACAAACATTATGAAAACCCGATATATCTTTTGCGACAACATCAGTAACTAAACAAGCGTCCTGCAAACACTCATGTGGATGAGTTAAGCGCTAGTTTTTCGCATTTGGTCACTGCTGGCGCCGTCATCGTCATTAAGAACATTATGTTTTGGTTGCTTTACACAAAACCAAACTCACCCTCACAGTCACACTTATTATGAGTGGAGTGCAGGCCGTTGCTAATAAAATATTTTATGCTGGACTTATCTGACATACCAAAGCATGGACTTTTGCAGCTGCGACAGTGGGCAACAAAAAGCGGCGCATAGGACGCATTATTAACACAATCACCCCCCTAAAAATAGCAAAAGCAGCAACATCAACAAAAAGTCAATGTCAAAAATAAAAAGTCGCACACCAACACATAAACACACACAGAATGTTGTAATGTTAGAGCTTATGATTAAAGGCAACAGTCCAATGGGGGGCAGAAATGTGCTAGCCACATTGTAGCACGTTGAAGCGTGCAGCATTGCTGGCCACTTTTCTTTTTGTCCTCCACGCTTCGTGTCTCATTTTCCGTCAGTCAGTCTGCAGCTGGTTTCAACTGCTTTCCGGCTGTCTGTGCCGTCGTTTTCGTGGTCGTACCTAATTCGGGCTCAGTTTTTGGTCAAGTGCAGTATTCTGGCTTGCAAGCAAACATTTTTATGTTCTGATAATAGAACAACATGCGGTTTGCCGTATAGTTTACCGCACACACACACACACACGAACACATGAAAAGTTTACTCATTTTTTGCTCGTGAATATGAAATATGAAAAGCGGGAAAAGTGCGCACTTTTTTCTACCTGTTTCTTTTTGCAGGTTTTTGGCAGATGCAAGTGCTTTTTTTTTCTACCCAGCTTAATTTCCGTCAACGTCATTCCACAGTTTTCAGAGTGTTTCACAAATTAAACTCGGAACAACTAGCATATTCAGCTTATCAATTTGGGTTCTCTTACTAAGTCCTTTTTTGATTAATAAATAGAGTCGGAAATTTTTAATTTTGTTGGATACATATATAATGGTTTATTTAACCACCGCACTTTATTATTTTATGTAAAAGAGAAAGTTATCAGTTTCTTTTAAATCCTTTAACGGCATAGAAACGGGATATGAGGGAAATTTTTAAATCATATTTGACTACAGTAAATAATTGGAAAAAATTATTTCAAACTTGTTTTATTATTTTACCAACAATTGAATGTTAGGGTTTTTTTTTTAAGTGATATATATTTGAAAAATATTATATTTTTTCTTTGCAGGTGAGTAAAATTTGGCAAAATTTTGGTGGATAAATAAAAAGGATATTTTAACGTACTTTTGACACTATGGTTAAGTACACTTTATTCAAAAGTTATCACAATTTAGTTCTAACAGTCTAAAACTAAATCGCAGAACGCTTAATGGAGGTATTTTGGTTCTTTCCCTAACATATACGTTTTATATATTACGAATGTGTTTTTTTTTAAAGCGCGATTTTATTTAATTGTAACGCAACACATAATCATACCCACCAAATGAAACAAGCTGACAACTGATTTTGACTTACCTCAGTATTTTTAGAGCTGCTTTCGTTGTTGCCTATATAAAGTGACACAAAAGGTGAGTAATTTCACATATTTTAATGAAATGACATTACCAGAGAAAGTGTCAATTATTCCATAGTGCAGCATATTAGTATGCAGCACATGATATTTCATTGCAACAAAGGCGAAGGTAACGAGGAAATAATGTTCATTCTACCACCCAAGCAGCCGAACAGAGCCAGCAGGCGTCAACGGAAATGGTGCAATGCATAAATTTCCACTGGGACAGGCAACAAATACTTTGTGTGAACTTGCTTGCTCCCTCGACTCCCTCGCTTAGGCCCATCCTTCTTGCCAAAATGCAAGCATTTATTTATATTGCTGGAAAAATATTTATACCTCTAGCATTGTGAAAGTCGACACACCTGCTAGTGATGAAGCCCAAGCTTAAGGCAGTAAGAGCCATGCGGCAGATAAACAATCACAGCACAAACTGCTGAAGAGATGCTATAGATAGACATACTATACATGTATATGTTTGTATGTACTGGATTTTACCCATCAATTTTATGTGCTACTCAATCTTTTGCACATGAACCCCATCCACAGTAAATACAGCAAGCATAGTATCTGCAGACACATTGTAACTGCAATATAGACACATCAAGTAATTGAATGCACTTGCGTTACGCGCAGCGGGGGGTTTATTGATAGTGTATGGTGAAAGCGGATGAATGACAAAGGAGGAAGAAAGCAAGAATGTGCTTTGATTTTAACTCTGAGCTTGCTAAAAGCTATTAACGCAAGTAAACTACTGGCGTCCTCGTCGTCGTTATTATCGTTGATAGACACAACGTTTATTGCATGTATTCCTCATTTACATTTCGCTTCAATTTTGTATAATATAATAATATGGAAAACTGAAAGCACTAAAAGTGCATTTGATTCACTTTGTGTATATATATATATACATATTAATAATATTTAATTGGAAATATTAAGATTTATGCCATAAGTACACTTACATACTATTTTTTAATTTCTTTTAAATATTAAAAAAAAAAAATATGCTTACAAAAAGCGAATTCTCAATTTTGTTATCCGAGTGATTTTGTTTGCCAGAACAGACTTCACTGAAACTCTCTGCTATTTTATTTAAACCGATATGTATGTGTACCATATAGCGTCTGTCTGTCTGTGTGTCTCTTCGCCAATGTATGTTTGTATGTGTGTCTGACTCTGGCATTGTCTATTTGCTCAAGTGCTTTGACGCTCCGCCAACGACGAGTCTTGTGTCAATAGTTGGCACACATTGCAGGCATCTCATTTACCACTCTCACTCCTCGTATCGCTGAGTCGATCTAACTCTATTATTCGAACGGGAACGAGAAGCAGTGTCGCCTTGTTGGCTGCTTTGCATAGAATGAAAATTTTAAATTGAAAATTGCATTGCCAACTGCGACTGCAAGTTGAGCTGACTGACAATGCATTGAATTTGCATTTAATAATCGAACTATGTATCTTATTCTCTCCTTTACTACTTTTAAATTGGGTAAATAGTACTCGAAAAACTATTGAAGAGAATTGATCTAACAAATGGACTTATAAAAGTTATACTCGTACCATAATTTATTTTCTATGCCCATGCTGAGCACTTTTTGCAACATAGTTTTGCTGATGTTTGCGTAATCGATTTCATTGCTAGTGAAACATTGTGGTTGCCTCTGAAGCTTATCCAGTTTTGTGAAAGCGAGATACAAATATGCAAATGCATGTGTGTATTTATTTGTATGTACTCTTTGACGAGTGTGTATTTATTCAGTTCGGCTTTCTGTTTGTTGGATTGTTTACAATTTAGCCAATTTGTTACAGTGGAAAGGATAAGAGATTCGAGTGGTTATAGAATTTTTCAATTGCATTTCTCTTTCTTTTTTACAAAGTAAATATATACAAGAGATAATCGATTAATAGAAAATTTGATACTTGTCTAATAGTTTGAATATTTAAGAGTTCTTTGTTTGACGATTATTGAAGTTGTAAATATAGAATAGTTGAGAGTAAACATCAATTATATTTTCCCGACCAATTGTAGCTCAAATATGAGTTTGCTGACGTTGTTGTTTTTTTGTTTTGTTTTGTTGTTGTTCCATGAATTTTGAAAATCGAAAGCATATACAGTTGAGCAAACTCAATCTACATCGCATTTGAGTGAATGTGGCTAAAACTAATTGAGTTTCGGCTTCTGGTTGCATGCTTTTTTCGAGCTTTGGGCGTTGCACTTGCACATGCACGCACGTATACATACATATGTACGTGTAAACATATATATATATTTACTGGTTACGAATATTTGAATAATTCATGCATGCCAATGCATAAGTCAGTGGCCATTCGCTCGGACCACTGCAATGGTGGGCATTGGCATTGCCATTGGTTGATGCATTTAATGCACTTGCAACCTGCTGAGTCCAGCAAAATGCGTTATGTGATACCACAAAATCCAGGGACACCCATTTAACACAAAACAGCAATAAATAACTCGCAAATGCAACCAGATTAACGGAAGAGTGAGTTCAACAATTTGTTCGCATGATTGAGGCAAATCATTGCCTTGGGGAAAACACATTTAATTGAAAAAAAAAAACGGGATAAAAAAATGTGCCATGTTTAAAAACAATTTCCAGCTCATTAAAAACATTGTTTTATTATAACAAATGTATTGGTAGATTTTCCATCACGACTGCTGACAATAAAGCTCCGTCAATGTATTAAACATTATTTTTATGTGTTAAGTCACACGAACATTTGTTGTTTAAAAGGGTTCAAACTAATTTAAGCTGGTAAAAACAAATCAGATTAATTTTTAATTTTCTTTGACATATACATAAGTAATATATTTTGTGAATTATAAAGTTGTTTGAAATTAAAATAATCTTGATGGGTTTATTTGTTATTTTTAGACTTACGTATATCCTACCAAAATAATAAGTGTAAAAGTTTCTGAACATATTTGTTGCTCATTCACGCAAGAACTTTTGAGTGGATTTTAATAAAACTTCACTATAATATAGCTTATACGTTAGAATAACACACAGGCCATCAACTTTAAAGATATTGCATGATGGCGTTGCATTGTGTTTTTGTACTATCCTTAGTGGAAGACGAGTGATAACACAGATGAACAGCAGGCGAAGAAGTAGTTGTCATTCAAGGCATTAGCCAAAGTAAGAAGGTTAAAATGAATGCAATTTGTTAAAAATACATTGCCGGAAATACATTGTGCTGTGTTATTATATTTTAAATTTCCTTTGTGTATTTTTTAAGCCTTAATTTAAACTAGTAACTTTGTTACTGTCTACAAAAATGTATATATCAATCAAATATTTTGATTCTTTTACGGAGAACAGATATGTGATAAAAAAAAGATATTGCAGGTAATTTATGGCAAAGAATATGTCCAATTAAAATTGTGTGCACGCACATGTTTGTACTGATGTAGGCAGAAAAAAAACTCAGCAAATGAATTTCACTTGTGGGCACTTTAATTACAATTACTGTGAGCTACCCGAATGGGAAATAAGGGTAATGGAAGGTTGTTTCTCTCTCTCAGTTTGCTGTACTATGTAAATACATTTTGCACTAATGCGGTCCATCGTCATGTCACTTTAAAACTGAAAAATTTTAAATTATTTTTCACTCTCTTGCCCTTTCGAAAGAAATAAAATTTCATTAAAAATTCCGCAAGGACACACATGCATGCCCCGAACAAATAAATAAAAATATGTGCAAACACTTTCGCTTGCACAAATGCCGCAATTATAAGAGCATGTGCTTGCACTATGAGATTAATTAGCTTTCATTTAATCATTTATTAATTGCCTCTACCTGGACACACTCACAAACACATAAATTATAAAGTTTGTCGATGCAAACATCAATGCAAAAACATCAATCAAACATAATTCTCTGCCTATTGATAGGGCAGGTGTGCCAATCAAATCTTAAATAAAGTGGGATACCCAGCATCTGTTTTGCATGGCCGATAACTCATTTTTATACCCTGAGCCCATTTAAAATGGGTAGAAAGATTATATCGGTTGAGAAACGCCGGAGATTTGGAACATTGAAGATGAGTGTGCAGTATGCAGTATGCGCGTACACACACACACACACATACACAAGTATAGGGTTCAGGGTATCGTCTAGTCGAAATTTTTCGACTAGAGCCTTCTTATTTTTTTTTGTAAAATAATGGTGTAGACAAAATCCAACATAGCTATTTACGAATTGTTTCGTTCAATCTATCAATCAATTAATCAATCATTAGTACTATAACTTCGCAAGTAATTAGTTAAGCTGTGCATAAATCAGACTGCACTCATAAATCTATACAAATTTATAGTCGAGCAGTTTCACATTGCCAGCTGTTCGTTCTTGTCCAAGTTTATCTTGAGCAGCTGCTGCCAGGTTCTTCTTCTAATAGATAATTTAACAACGCTTTTGGGCCTGTCAAGGCGTTTGATTTAAACTTATGACCTCTTTCGCCGTGTCCAAGACACATGACGCAAAAAACTTTTACTGGACACGGCCGATCAGAACTCAAAGGATTGAGCTAGGCATTTTTGAATGTGTGTGTGTGTGGGAGCGACTGTGTCAGTATGTGAATATGAGTTTCTAAAATATAAATGATTTTATTTATGAATCTTCGACCAAAACTTAGTTATGTAAACTAAGTTCCCCCCCCCCCCCTGAATTTTGATATAACTTAAAAAATTATACAATCAAGGAACAAAAATAGTCAAGGACTTGATAGTAAATTAATTTTTTGGATAGTTATTTTGAATTTTAGAAATGCAAACTATAAAAGTATGTATACAATTAGTTATTTATTTGACATGTTGAACAGAAGCAGTTAGCGTGCTCATTGCGACGCAGCAACCATTTTGAAAGTGTGTCAACTTCCGTTGTCGGCATTGCCAGAGCAAAATTCAGTTAAGAGTTAAGTGTTTTACCCAAGTCAGTGACATCGATAATCAATAAAGTGCTGGCAAGTGCCGTGTGCACCTTTTACCACAGTTTATGTTCAACTATCAACAGGATACTCTGCTGTTGGTCTACACTGTTCTCCCAGCCGTCATTGTCGTCCTCCTCTGGGCGGCTAAGCAGCATAAAAAGCGGGTCGCAGTAGACAAGAAAACAGCTGCATTTTTAAGACACTCACACGTACTCATTGGCATGAATAGAAACAGGACATGAGGTATGTAGCGGAGCAGTGTCCTGGCCGTTGAGCAGAAAAATGTGAAGTGAAAAGCGACGCTCAATATTAGCACTCGCTTAAGAGCTATGAACGAGTTACTAGCCACTATGCTGCACAAGCAGTAGTAGTTGTAAAAGTGGTTGTAGTAGGAAACCGCAGTCATTACACATACACCCACACACACCAAGAAGGAAGGGGATGCTGTGCAAGCTGCAATTTGACCCGATTTAATAAGAGCCAAATTGGTGCAGAATGTTGCATAAACGTAAAATTGATGAAGCTTCACTAAAACACTATTGATTTTGAGAGCATGTGGTGTCCTTACAGTTGCTACAATTTTGATTCCGCTTCCGGCACCAAAAAAACACACACAAAACATTAATCATAATCAACAATGGCAGAGGGAGGCATTCGGAGGAGGAGAGGGACAAAAGATAAGCCTTTCTTTAGTAGGTTCGGCTAGTAAATTAATTAACTCATAAATCTTTTGTGCATACCAAAAGACACAAATTGCTGCTGGCAGGAGTAGAGAGGTTGCCCAGTTGGATTGAACAGCATCGACAGAAACCTTGCAAATGTTTGGCACGTGGCAGCATTCTACGTGGGTCAGCGCATTCACATACACATGTAAACATTTTTATATATGGAAGTGTAGCCAATTATTTGTGTTGAAATCTCTGCCGTTGCTCAAATTCCATTCCATTCCATTTTTATTTGTATTTTTTTGGTTTTTGGTTATGCCATTTTGATTAATGTAGACACACCTCTGAAATATGTATTGACGTGCCTCACCAGCACCCAGCACCCAGCACCCAGCAACGAGCAACCAGCAAGCAGCTAGCAGCTGTCAGTGGCTGGGGCATTGTTTTGGTATTAGTTTGTCTATCTATCAAAGCCGGCAAAAGCCATTTCAACAGCCTGCCCTGTTTTGCTTTATGATGCTGGAAGTTCTACAGGGACCATCAATTTGATTTTTGACAGTCTTACTTTGATTGTGCGGGTGCAGAAAAGGGGAATACTTGTAGCTGAAAAGTATGCGGGAAGCTGAAACATTTAAGTCGAGTAGAGCACTGAGTCAGCAGTTCTTTATTAAGTGTTTATACCAAATTTTATATACGAAAGGACAATGAACCAAGCAAATTCATTGCAGCCGTAAAGTTATTAGATATATGCATTATATTTGGCAAAAGTTATGAAATTTATAAGTTTAGATTACGTTTGTTTAACTAGCTTTAGTTTCTTTTTAATATCTTCATGGATGATTACTTCAAAAAAATTGAATAAAACTATACGGGTAGACGTATTTGCGTACTACGCGATTTTATTTGTATTTAACATTCGATTCATTTTGACGGCTCTCATTGACAAGAAATAAAACCAAAGTGTCAATCGTTGTTGTAGCTGTAGCTGTATGAATATGTCCAAGTCATTTGGCTGTTGTGGTTTCTCAGATCTCTCTGAACGGGCTGGAACTCGAGCGTCCTGCTTGCAACCTTTTGCTGCTCGTTAAGCAAAGTGCAAGCGACGTTGCAATAACTTTTAAGTTTATGCGCATTTGTTGGATGCGTTTCTCTCTAGTGAATTAGATTTAAGTACAGCCATCGAGAAACACTGAGAAGACACCTCATGCGATGCATTCTGACATGTGCAAATATGACTTGGCTGATGCTGCAAATTTGTCACTATAAAAGCATGTTGCTTCCTCTCCACCACCACCCTGAGTCCTGTTTATTTTAGCTGAGGTGCTTTTGTAAAATGACGTGTGTTGATTTTATGGCGTGCCAGTTTGCTTCAAGTTCCTGTTTCTGTCTCCGGGTGTTATGTATACGCTTAGCACTTTGCATTAAGTGCATCATTTGTATGCATTAAGAATAAATAGCAGCAGCAGCAGCAAGAAACAACAACAACATACGCTAATGGTCCATCTTAAATTTTCGACTGATCCGTTCTTAAATTGGATTGTACAGCACATGTTGTTGTGGTGGTTTTTATGGCAGTTGTGGCAACAAAGCACGATAGACCCTTGTGCGGTTTTTCCATTGTCAGCCTAACCAAGCTGGCAACTATAACTACACTAAGAAAAAATAAATAAATAAATAATTTCTTCGCGATAACATTTGTCTTAAGAGGGTATTCTCAAAAGTTCATGTTCTGTTTTTGTTACATCAAATGCTCTAGTTTTATATATATTTTTTTAAGACTTAAAAACATCTATTAATAATTGTATTAAAGAAAAACTAATACTTCTTGACCTGCTATCTTTATTTGATATTCTATTATTTGACATTTATTATTTTAACAACCAATCAAAATAAATAAATGAACTCTAAATGAATCGATGTATTACTGCGCACTGTTGTCTCAAGCAAGCTTACGCCATATTAGCGAGCGCAGAATAAGAGCTCGGGTTAGCTGCGTAACCACATGATGTGTGCAGATGCGATTGAGCGAACCAAATATTTGGCCAGACCAAAATCAACAATCTTCAAGATGGTATCGCTGTACACGAACATATTGTTAGGCTTCACATCAAGCTGAAGAATCCAGTTGGCATGCAGATACTCGAGGCCGTGCAGTGTTATTATCGCGTATGACTTAATGTTGGCCTGTGTGAGTATTACCTCATTATCCTTGATGATCATCTCTAGATCGCTGTCCATGAAACCAAACACTCACTTCACTTGAAATAAAGATATTTTATAAAAGCGACGCGAGTCAACGAAAGATTAAAAAAACATTGAAAGATATTATAAAAAGATACACAAGGTATCTATTCTCTGGAATTTAATTTACTTATTTCTTATTATGTAAAAATAACGTTTGGTTGAGACAATTGTGGAACTCAGTTAATATAGCTCTTCAATATTATTGTTATTAATTTTATTTGAGGTGTTCCCAAATATCAACTAGATTGTTTTTTTGAGTGTGATCATAGTCAATCGTGTGTACTACCGATGTTTGTGTATGTGTGTGTGTGTGCGTATAGCATGTGTGTTTGCTTATAGTATGTGTGTATGCATATCATCATGATTATAATAAGCAAGCGCAGGGGCACTTAGCGCTAGTAATGTTGTTGCTTCAGGCACTTTTGTCGGCTTGATGCACATCAAAGGCGCCGCGTAATGAGCAGCACACGCCACACTTCTCCTCGGGCTTGGCTCCCTGTTTCTCCCTACCCCGCTACTCATGCACCCCAAACCACATAGCCATGCCCGCTCGTCCACCAACGTCTGCTATAGCAAATTGACTTTGTCTGTGTATTTTTGACACCTGCGGCAATTCGTTTTCATGCCCATGCCCAACAACAAGTTTCTCTCATCTAACCCACACCCGCACCACAATTCTCCCGACCCTCAGCACCCTGCTGCCTTTTGCAGCAAAGATTATTTAAAGCGAGCCCAAAACTAGTTCACGGATAACAGCAGCAGCAGCAGCAGCAGCAGAGCAAGAGGCGTTTGGGCTTGTGGGCGTGAATTGTGGAATGGTGGCAAGGGGCTATGGCCGGGCAACCTACATATTTTTCAGTCATGGTTTTTGGGGCGTGGCTCGTGCTTTGCTTTTTGGCATGCTGATTTCTAGCCGCAAGTCTCAAAAATTCTTTAGCTGCGACGATGCACAGCCAGCGAATTTTTCAGGCCAGCAAAAAAATATGTACACAGAAACAGCAGATCCGGACTTTCAACGATGCCTTTGAAAGTATGCCACGTATTTAGCTTTATATGTGAAGCATGTTTGCAACATCGCCTTTTCCACACGATAAGCTTCATAAGCTAAAAACTTTGGAAATCTCTGAAAGTTTTGATGACATATTCTAATATATACGATTATATGCATATATTTTTAAAATTTTTATATATACAAAATGATAATCACATTATTGATATATGCCATTCGGTTTCCTTAGTATATATATATATATTTTTATTTTTTTTGAAAATAAATCATGCAGTAAAATGTGAGTTAAATTGTTAATACATTTTAACCCTGTTAAAAACTTCATAATTTAATTGTTGAACAAATTATAGTTCTGAATCTATATTATTGCATAGTGAGATTGTAAGCCATCCACATTTGTTTGAGTCGGTAAGTGCGATCTTGCATATTAAAAATATTTTAGAAAGAAAATAACAAAGGTAATTTTGAGTCGAGCTAAAAAGCCTAAACTTAATAAAAAAAAGAATAAGAGGGATTCCTTACTTAAGATCCTGTGCTTAAGTGGAAGTTCGCCACTTTCAAAATACTTTGGTTCTTGAAAAACTTCTTGAATTTGATGTTGAGCAAGCGCGAAATTATTTTCATTATATTTATTTTATGTCTTGATAAGTTTAGAATCGCTTCTCATTCCAATTATTTGCCCCGTGCAAAATAAAACTCACCTTATCTATGATACATTTATGTTTATATGTTAAGGTGGTAACTTTTGGTGTCACTTTTCATAACAATAATAACAAATCAACTTTTCGTTATTTTGATCATTTATTTTACACCTAGAGCTATTTAATTCAAACAAATTTTTGAGTTTTTTTAAGTAAGTCGGTAACTTTGATGTTCACATGAACTCTGTCTAAGTGGGAGACACCTGTGAGTAGGAGGCAGAGAAGCACTCACAGTTTGAATGTTCTTTTGGCGTTTCTCATGTAAATGTCGTTGCATAAACATAATTAACTTGGCACGCCCAGAGGCCGTATGAAACTTATTTTACGGTCGGCATAAAAGTGCTCAAGGACTTTTCTGCTTGTTGGCCAATTGAGGTTAAAGTTACAATTTTGTTGAAAAGTTTTTCCATAAAGCCGGCGGCTTAACAAACACCGATTGGATACACAGCAGCACTGACAAGAACAATAACACAATTGTGGAATAGTAATGGTTATATCCACATGCCTCCTGCCACCTGTCACCGCTGCCAATTGGCTTTTGTGTGGCACGGCACGCGCAACAGTTTGGCATTTGTATACCTTTTGATAAGTCATCAGCATAATACAAGTGCCAACTGCTTACAATTTCACCCAAAGGCAGCTGCTCAATTGTGCGACCGAACATAAGTGGATGCATTTGCAGGCAACACACAACAAAACACAAACAAAATCTAACTTCTTCTTCCTGTTTTTCGGACGCCCATCAATATCAATTGCACTTTGGCATCCCCACGGTATGTCGTCTCTGTTGTGCGATGTATGAGTGTGTCTAACGCGAAGTCTTGGTTAGAGTTACAATGTCAGCGTTTAAAGCTCAATTGGTTTAAGTGCAAGTGCATTGCAGCTCTCTTAGCCGGGGGCTAGATCACACCAGCAGTTCGAATGTCAAAAAGTTTTAAAGCATCCCCCCTTGCAAAATTAACCACAAACATTTGCAATAAAACGAAGCAAATTCAGTACTTAGCAATCATTCTATGGTCTCCAAGTTGACTAGCTAACTAATAAAGTGTATTTTTCAAGTGAGGCTTCATAGGCATTGTAATTGATTAATGCCAAATGAACTTTTGAAGATTTAATACATTTTTTTGTCTGTTAGAAAAATGCCGTTTATATATTTTATTTTAACTACGTACTTATCGATCGGCCAAATATAACCTGGGGCAAACATATATATATATATATATGTTTTTTTATATTGTTGTTTCTCTTTATTGTTTGATGACCTTCTAAAAAATTTAATACAGATCTTTCTTTGGAATGGAAAATATTGCTTCTTAAAGTCATTCAGGTTCGATCTCTCTATTTTAAATTGAACTAAAAAAAATTGCTTAAACTGCTTTCAAGTTGCTATTTTTTAATTTTAAAATTATTAGAAGTAAATTTTCTAAGCTTAAATCTTTAAAATAATGTTCACAGCTCTTTTACCTTTTGGAAGTTATATATATTTTTAATTCAAATTAAAGCTAATATTAGTTAAAAACGCTTTGACTCTCATAAAAGAAGTTTTCCGTTGTACCCTTAGATTTTCTCTCTCTCTCTCTCTCTCTCTCTCATTACCTTGGAACCCTTTTTGCATAGCACTTAGTGCAAGTTGGTTGCCTCGCCCATACGCCCTGGTGCCTAGTACCCCTTAAATAGTCCACTGAGTGCAGCAGGCAATATGTGCTAATATTTTATTTAAAACACTTGCCAGAAACACTGCTAAAAGCACTTGAACATACATTGCATGCACCTGACATTCACAGCGTATCCACAACCCCACCAATCCCCTCCACTTTACAAATGACAGACAGTGTATGCATGTATGTGTATAGTGTAACTACAAATATAATACATCGCGTTAGCGCGTTGGCGTACTCTAAACAAAATTAGCCTTGTGTGCTTGATGCGTTGTTCGGGTCTTCTTTGCTCTGCTTTGGTGCTAAGAGATTGAAGCACTTGAAACTAAATATTGCGCATACGCGACGTTGTTTAACTGTGCATAATGTGCAATGCAATGTACGCATATTTGCACATCATTTACCCAAACTACTCAAATGCCTTTGCCAGTAAGCGGCTTTTCTATATCATTGCGCCCGTTCGGTTGCTCTTGCGAAACCTTCATGTTGTTCAATCGACGCTAGAATTTTGATGTTGCAGCTCATTTGCGAAACCCTTTTGGTCCCATCTGTGTGTATTTACGAGTGCTCACATGATGCTGGCTCGCAAAGTTTGACGTTTGCTTTTATTTATGCAAAAATAATTTCAAATGTTTCGCATACTTTTTGACGTTCGCTGTTAAACGCGCGCAATTCCATAACCTCAGTCAGGCCACAGGCCCGCGCTTGCCACGCCTCCCTTGCGTCAGCTCTCAGCTGCTCGAACTAAGAATCTAATAAAACTTTTCCCAGTTACCTACCAGCGAGCAGCAACAACAACGACAAGGTTGCGAATGAACAACACGGCTGCTTATTTGCTTATCGTATGCAAATTTTCATGTTTCAAGATGAAGTTTTTCTTCTTTTTTTTTTTTTGTAGGCATCACCAAAGAATGTTGAACAAGCTACCTTAGGGGACAACCGAGCACAAAGTTCAAATAACAAAATTTCTGCTCTTACTTTTACATATATAAATGTACATATGTAAACGTAAGAGGCGGGGTTGGCAATTTATCCATTTCTCCACCCCCTGACCATGTGTGTGTGTGTGTGTGGAGCTTTGATTCCCTCTCTTTTCCGACCTTAGGCAGTGTGGATTTGATTACAAATAAATAACATGTTATATTGTCAGTTATTAGCAATGCAAGTAATATCGTATTCATAAGTTCTTGTTAGCTTCTCAACACGATTCGCAAGATATTTGCATAATTTTCCAACCATATAATGACGGGCCAATTACAAGAGACGTCAGATTAAAAAGGTTAAAATGGAAATTCGATAACAACTGAAGAGTTGTTTTTCTCATTATAATTGTATATTGTTTTTTTTTTTATTTAAACTTCTTCAAGTTTTTTAAGAGACCAAAGATGTTCCTATGCTGCCAGCTTGAGAAACCAATATAAATTATTCCTAAGCCGGCACTTAAGTCTTTTAAATGATAATTTACTTTTTTCAAGACAATAAAAATTGACACTTTATTTTATAAAACCGCAAATGTAGTTAAAAAGAGGCCAAAAGCGAGCAAAATAACCAACATTCATTTAAATCGTTAAGCCAGTTTATAGGGGCTCTCCAAATTGAAGCAGACATCCTTGACACATGTGCGAAGGAATTCAATCCAAAAGACTTAATGGCTGTAGTTGCTGTCTCTCTCTCTCTCTCTCCGCCTCGTATGTAGCGCTGAATGAAATTCAATTACAACTGCAACTTGCGGCAACAAGAACAATGACACACAAAAAAGCCAGGCAAAAATTGGAAGCTGCCATCGCGTCCATGTTAATATATCAGTCGAAAAAGCATGCAGCAGGGGTTAAATAACGGGGGAACGAACGCGAGCATGCAAAACAAATAAGAGGGAAATGAAAAACGAGCTCAACTGGAAAATTGCATGGCTCACCAAAAAAGTATATACACACGCACACAAACATATGCACACAAGCACACATATTAAACAAGCGGAAGTCGACTCGCCACCGACGTCATTTCCGGCGTTTCTGTTGTTGCTGCTGTTGTTGTGGCGTTTGTCAAGATGCCTACTTAAAAATTTACTGCACTTTTAAATTACAAACAAACAGAAGCAGCTGCTGTTGCTTCCAAAAGGATGGCACTAGAGATCTATACGAAATTCACATTAAACATTTACCACGTTGAAAGACAATTTCAATTGGTAAAAACCGGAAAACAACAAGTACAACTCGGTACAAACAAATTTGCGGTTGATGAGAATCGCTTACAGTCACAATCCAATCAAGTTAATGGTTTATTTGCATTTTTTTTTCTGTTTTAATATATTAAGATTATGCATACATATTTTCATTATTGATTATATAGACACAAAAATAATAACAACAAGTAAGAAGGCTCAAGTCGAAAAACCCCGACAAGGAGATATCCTGAACCCTATACTTAACGCGTACAGTCAGTGCTTGCAAGAATGTGTGTTTGGTCCATAATTTGCAAGTGTATATCGGAAACAGGATGACATATCGATAATTTGAAACAAACTTGGGCTGCCTAGGGCTGAGGCGAACATACGTTCCAAATTTCATTTTCTAGCTCTTATAGTCTCTGAGATCGACGCGTTCTTACATACAGACGGACAGACGGATCAAGAATATATGTGGGATCGAAGATGTTTTCTTCTGCCTGTTGCATACCTTATCAGCCTTTTATAGATCAGGGTTTAAAAATAATATTGTTAATTTTGAAGCTGCCCCCCCAAAAAAGATAATAGCTCAAGTGAAAAGCTTTTTTTTTAAACATGATAGAACTAAAAGGCTTTATTTAATTGATTAATTAAGCTAAGTGACAAGAAAAAAAAAATGATAACAATCCTTATACCATCAATGTTCAAACATAGCAAAGGCAGCAAATATTTCCCAATTCGCTTTACAATTTTATTTATGTGACTTTTTTCGACGGAAAAAAGTGATGAAAAATGAAGCTATTGCACACGCCGAGTGCTTTTAACACAGATATGCACATATATATATGTATATATATACGAATATATCTATGCACTTAATTCGACATGTACAAAGATATGTATAGTGTGTATGTGCAGGTATATATATATATTCACTATGCTGGTCAGTTTATTTGGAATATATTTATATGGCTAACAAAATGTTTCCGTGCTCTATACGTGCGGTTTGTTTTGTTTTATATATGTACTACAGGCAAGACCGTACAAAAAATGCTAATAAAACCGTTGGATTATACCGAAAGCGACAACAAAATCAACAAACAGAGGCTGCTAAGAGTTTGCAACATTCGCAAAATTGTTTCATTTGTGTATTAATTAGTACCAGTCTCTAAGTACTTTGGTGATATATGGCTTAAACCCAGAACAAAATTTATTCAAGCATTTGAGTCGACTTGCTCGACACTTTTAATCTTTTTTGGTTGTTTGCTTATAATATTGTGTTTTTATTTTTGTTTCTTCTTCACATAAAAATTTCTAATTTAGTTTATAAGTTTGTGTCGTTCTTGCACATTTGTGATTCCATTTAGTGTTTTTCCTAAAACAAACAAGAAAACTATGAAAAATGACCGAAATGAATATTGATTAAGGATTTTTAATTTTAACGAAGCACCATTGAAGGACTTAATCTCTAAATATGGATGTTGAAACCAAAAAATTATAAGGCTGCTCGCATGAGTAAATATTGATATTATATGGTTTGTCTGCGTCTTCTCTAAAGTAGTATAAGAGCTTATGAAGATTATTTACCTTTTAGCACAATAAGAAATAACATTAACACATTACAATATTGGGTTAAGTTTTGCTTACAGAATATGTGAAAACAAGAAAATAAAAATATCAAACAGTCAGCAAATAACATTTCGCATAGTGTTGACCTAATTTCAATAGAAGCGGAGCTGTGATGATTTTTGTCCGTCAACAAAAAAAAAATAATAATGATAAATAAATATAAATATAAATGGTTATATGGGAATGAAAATGAAATAATCTGCAAACTAAAAGGCGCATAAATAGCTGTCGAATGACATACATTTTCTGTTTCTCTTCTTTATAGCAGCCATTTTGTTTGTCGCTCAACACGCACACACAACCACACACACAAACGTGAATGTGTTTGTTTGTGTCGCCATTATGTGTGCGCCTCACTGATTGTGGTGGTTGTGTGAACGTTTTGTTGACGCTGTCGTTTGTACGTTTTTGTTATTGTGTGTATTTTGTTATTGCGGTCACTGACACATGTACGTGTCACTTCAGACATAAGCGCTGAATTATGCAGACAAGATGGTCGGCAAATTTTGATTTGATTTATCGCAGTGTGTGGGCTTTAACAAGCGGCAAAGGTAACGACAATGTCAAATCAATGCCATCAAATTACAAACCATTAACATTAAATTAGCATAATTAATTTCGAACCAAGCTCACGCGTTTTGATTAATTTGATTAGTCAGATCTCTATCGATGAAGTGAGTGAAAATGGCCGCAGCACCAACACACTATGTAATTTCCTCAAATCCCACACATACATTCATTTGTACACAAGCTGATCCAAATTACGATATACTTGGCCAAAGTTAAAGTTGTTGTTGTTGACTTTACTCCTAGCAGTTTATTATATTTGTGTACTTTTCTCTATCTAGCAGCTCAAAAGTTCTAAAGTTTTGTTAGACAAAGGAAAGCAAGTACATGCGAAGAGATCTAATTGAAAGTTTTATATTTTGAACATTCAAGAAGTTATTGCGAAATGTCTTTTAACATTGTGATGACTGGAAGCATTACAATAAGCAAACTTTTTTAATACAAAATATAAATTATATAAAATATAATCATTTTTTGTATACTATTTTAAAGGCAACGTTGTGGAACATGTAGATATTTATTCAAATCATTAAATTAAATATTAGCCTCTGCACCTCGAAATTTAAATAGTCTGAAATTTGTTGTTTGTTGCAACCTGTCAACAATGGGATACCTTTAATATAGAGATAAAATGATGATTATATCACACTGAATAGCAAACAATTTTTTGCTTGTGTCAAACATCACTTTTATAAAAAAAACAAATGAATATGTATGCATTTTTTAAAATCTGTTTTCAACAGCATTTTATTTAATTGTACACGTATTCATAATTTTAATTATATATTCAAATTTTCTGATAATAAATTGATTTCATGGCTCAATCATTCAGTGAGCAAAAGAAACTAATACACGTTTATATTCACACGGATTATCTATTATTTATTCGCACATTTTTACATTAAAGCTTGACTTTTAAAGCGGACAGCATAGCTCGTTAAAAATAAGAAAGCAATAAATGCTGTCTGTCAACCACTTTTCTAATGGTTTGTACACAAACCAATACAAAGACGTATACACAATACATATATGTATACATGTATGTATGCTCGTGTGTACACTGTTAAGCTGGTCAATTTCCAGAATCAGTAACAAGAACAAATAACCACACATCCATGTCTACAATATGATATGATTATTAGTATTTCCAAGAAACAACATTTATATACGCCATGAACTCTGAAGAGTACAAGATATAAAAAAAAAGTTCCGCACTTTTGATAATTGGCTGAACAACAAAGTGAGGATATGAGCGCACACAGACCGACAGATAAACTGTCAGAAGAAAAGGCAAGCAACGCATAAAAGAAATAAACATAATTGCTTGTTTGTGCCTAATGTACCCTAACATTGCAGCACTTGAGCTTGTCAGTTAGTAAAATGTAAGTCTTGCACAAAATGCAGTGCCAGACTAGAGACATGGCGAAGTGTACATTGAAACGTTCTTAGCGTGTGTGTCGCACAATGGGGCAAATTTGAATTTAATTAGTTATAATTTAACTTGCATTAAGTGGACTTGTTTCATTCTTGAGCTAAGTCTATTAAAATAAAAGAAGGAAAATTATAAGTGTTCAATAAAAAATATAATTGAGAACAAAAAATTGCTATAAAAGTTATATTTTATATATAATAAGTTATTATATTAACAAAACATTATTGCTTAGCTATGGTGGGTTGAAACTGGACTGTTACTCTATTACTTGCTTACATTTTTAAGCTCACAATTTACGTATAAAAATGATTGTTTCTTTGAAAATCGAAATCTTGTCCATATTGCGTGGGTGTGTGTGTATGGGTAGACGCACAATATTAGACTCTGGTTTCTGTCTCTCGAACAGTGATGCAGCTGAACAAACACACACACAAAGTGCAAGTGGCTGGGCAGTAGCCACAAAAAGTGCAGAAAGACAAGCGTTGCAAAAGAACAGAAGATATGCAACTTTCACATGCAACTGCAATATTTGTGAGCGTATGTGTGTATGTATGTACGTATGTGTTGGGCTGTCTTAAGTGTTTGAGCCAAAGATTAAATGGTGTTTATGGCTGCACCGAAGCAGCTCTTGTGCGCATTTGGTCCTGTCTCTGTAATACTTTTGACACTTTTGCAAAATTTATGAGTGCAAACACTTTCACACACACACACACACACACATAGAGATGCTTGGAAGTTTTTAAAAGCCATAGAATATTTGACACAATAAATAAATAAGCAAAGTATTTGTAATGCAAATGCATAAGAAAATATATGTTAAAACTGCATCCATAACTTATTTCTAAATTCTGTTTGAAAATGTCTTTGTTTCTTCTTCTTTATGTTTTGTTACAGGGTTGGACCTGGCCAAAGATGGGTAGCGTGCTTTTTGCAGCTGTCTTCATAGCATTACATTTTGCCACCGGCGGCCTGGCCAACCCAGATGCTAAGCGTCTCTACGACGATTTGCTGAGCAACTACAATCGACTCATACGACCTGTTGGCAATAACTCCGATCGTCTGACGGTCAAAATGGGTCTAAAGCTGTCACAGTTGATCGATGTGGTAAGTACACAAAGAAAATTATATGATTTGAAGTGAAGAAGAAACTTGAAAATTTTGCGGACTTTCAAAAATTATAAGTTCTATTGTAATAGTGTAATCGTAAATTACATTAAATTTATCGCACATAATTAATGAAAAATCGCCGGTGGACAAGTTATCCTTCTGCGCGTGGCAGTTACACAACACCATTTGCTGCTGGCTAACCGAAATTACATTAATTTGTTGTTAATGATGATGGCATTAAAGTTTAGCTGTCATTTCTCTGACAACTGAGCTGCTTGACTGCTTATCAAATGACAATCAAAGCAGATTAAGTCGCAAAGTCAACAGCGCAACGGTAAGTGAGAAAATGCGAGTAATTCTACAAGTCGCGTCACAGTATTAGCCGCGTAATTAATAACTGTTTACCGAACGCTTAAGAGGCAGTCAAACTAAGCCATATCAATGTTTGCCCATCCTCCCACCAACAACACTGTTTGCATAATAAATCAATGAGCTTTTGCGATTTATAGTACATCGACGGATGATTGTTTTGTTGATTAAGTCTGCAATTGCAGTTGGGGCCATGCACACGGCTCAATCAAAGCAGCAAAAATTGCGCAATATATCAGAGGCCAACAGTGCCTGGGCCAAAGTGTGTGCAAACAAAAAAAAATAAATAAAAATGGTAAAACTCCAATTGCCAGCAGAGTAAAATGAAGGAATAGCAACAGCAGCAGAAGCAGCATCAGAGCAAGCAAATGGCCCACAATCTTCTGCTCGGTTTGGATGCACATGACAACCGGAAATGGGAAACCGGCTAACAGTTACGTGTGCTGTGTGTTGGCCACACAGTAGCCGAGCTTTACGGCTCCCTCCTGCATTTTGGTTTCATGCTTCCTGCTTTCTGTTGCCTGCTGCCGGCTCGGGCTCCTTTTTTTGCAGTTATAAATCACGCGCTAAGCACCAAGACCACTAAAAGGCATGCCAAACAGCAGTCAGGAGCAGCAGCAGTCATACCAATGCACATTGGGTTATGGCATCTCAATACCTACTCGATTTCGAAATTTGTTTGCTACAGTGGGAAGTCTAACGCAAAGTTTCATTCGTGAAGTTTTTTGCAATAATCATTACGGACTTGTAGAAGTCAATATATTATTTTCCGTTATTATTGTACACCTAAAATTCGAGAAACTAGAACAAAAATCATTTGAAATATATTCTTTTTTTAAAACTCAAATATATTTTCATTTATTTTTACGTTATTTTTAGATTTAGTCGATGTTTTTTTGTTACACTGTACTATATCCAGGCGCTGTGCATCTGGTATAATGTGCTTATAAACGAAATTGCTTTTATGTATGTGTGTGCGTGTGTGTGTGTGTGCTTGGCGTAGGCACACACATACACGTAGGGATATTGCACATACGTTTAGTGTGCTGGACTCGTAACCGGCTAAAAAATATTCGTACAATTTCTTTTATTGCACCAGTCCACTGGTCACTTTTGTTGTTGTTATATAGCTCATTGTTGATTTGGTTGCTGTTGTTGTTGTTATCGGAATGCTTATGCTACCTGCCATTCCTTATTGGCGTACAATTCCTTGAAAATGGTATTGAACAAAATCACTGCACTCTGTTCAGTTGAATTTTACTCTTATTGAAAATGTCAATCCTTGCCTACAGAGAGTCATACAATCTTAGCCTGCTTACGCACACAACAGACACAACAGACTCTGACCAGATGCAATTAAGTAAGACTTTAAATTCTACAATTTCCATTTGCCTGTATGCTAAATCTTAGACAAGCACAATGCAGTAAGAAGCTTATTATAAGCAATGCAATTGTTCATTCAAGTTAATTATGGCCACAACTACTTGTTTGAGTGTATGTGTAAGAGCAGATACAGAGCTGATACAATAAGAAGAGTCAAGTTGCTTAATTGTTGGTTGCTATGTTACCATGGCCTCTGTTAGGCACACAACGTACTCATATGAATATCGAAGCACATGCAACAGGGAGACAGAGTTCCAAATTGAGTGCTGCTGGTAAAG
Organism: Scaptomyza cyrtandrae; assembly: GCA_035044605.1. Lineage (NCBI taxonomy): Eukaryota > Metazoa > Arthropoda > Insecta > Diptera > Drosophilidae > Scaptomyza > Scaptomyza cyrtandrae. Next base: position 12,698,407 of record JAWNNS010000640.1, read on the forward strand.
CGAACATATTAGTAATCTTTGGATAGAGACAAGTAATAATAAGACCTTAGATATTATAATATAAGGAATAAATGGAATACTTGGGCAGCAAAATATAACATTTTAAGAATCCAGTTAATTTTACATGTACTTTTAAATGAAAAGTCCAATTTTCTTATTATGTTTTTTTTACGAAAGATAATAAAGTTTATCACAATGAAAACATGGAAACAATATTCTAATTGTATTTATGAATGTTTAAATATAGCATATTTTAGTTTGATCTGTTTTTTTAATCCTTTGAAGTAAACATTATAAATGCTGGACTAAGAATTGCAACTGCCCCAGTTTACTTATTTTATTCAATACTAAAGCATTTAGCCTTGCTGCTGTATTATTGCACACTTTATTTACAGCAAACAGGAAATTCGATTTAAATTGTAAACAAGCCCAAGACGAGAGCGTGGTCAAATCCCTGTGCTCGGCCCAGGCCCATCGGCCACAGGCGCAAAATGCAAATTCAGTTTGAAGCTGCAGCAGCAGCAGCTGCTACTGCCGCATGCTTAAAGCTGTAGCTTAAGCAATTTAAACACTGTATATCCTGCATCCGGTTTGAGGTAATGCCTCCGACAGCCGTGCGCTATCTCTAAGTGTGAATAAGCAAGCAAGCCGCAACAGCAATAACAACTACACCAATTACATAGCAACAAACCCAGTTAGTGGCTCGAGTTGTAACTGCAGAAATGTAGGTGTGAAACGGACTGGGCCACCCAGTAGCCGAGACAGCCAGAGGCAGACGGTGGGATGCCGAGGGTGGATCTGCTGCTGAGGATGCCGCACATAAAGCATAAAGGATACGCCTCCCAGACGCCGCTGCTGCTGCAATTTTATCTCTTCCTTATGCCGCTACGGCTGTCTTTGTGCCTGGGTCTTGGGTTTGTCGTTTTATTGCCGGTTTTCCGCGTCGCCCGCACCTAATGACCTTTTAGACGTTTAGACGCTCAGTCGGTGAAGCTGGCTGCCAACTGGAAACGGCGGAGACAAAGAGACACTGAGCGGGCGATTAGTAGGTCGCCAACAACAGAGTCCACATAGTGCTAACAGACACTTGCAACCACTGGCAAAATCTATTAAAACTACGTATGCCAACACATATTTTTTTACACTTAGAATAAAATTAGCCATACATTTATGCGTTCGTCATACTATATTCTTTGATATTATCAATTTTAAGTAGTAAGTACACAAATTATTTAAAATTATTTCTTCGGACCTCTAACAGCAGAGTTTCGATTTTTACTATTTGAATTTCATGGCTCAAAGTGACATAAATAAAAATAATGGAAAAATCACTGAAAACTATGGAAAAATGTATTTTTAGAAAGCGCAATGATTTGAAAAAAAATAATAATTTCATTTAAAAAATGCCAGATAATGCTACTGAATATTAGGGATATTTTCCTAACTAACTAAGACTTTTTTGAAAGAAAACGAAATTGTTCTAACTGTGGCTACGGGCATCGGGCATTTAGCTCTGGCTTTAGCACCAACGTTATCTGACTGTCTTGACGGGAAATGCGTTAGGGAGCATCATTATCATTTTGTCGTTAATTACATTTTTCAACGCTTAAGTGATTTATTCCGCAGTTTTTATCGTTTTCTAATTTTTTCTATTGAGTCCCCATGCTGGTAGCCAGCCGCCAACGTGTTTACGCTTAATGAGTTGCTTTTGCCGCATGCCACCTAAATAAATATGAAAGGGAAGCAGTTCCAGTGCCATAAATATAATGAGAGCAACAGCAAAGCAACTTGACATGAGCTCGTCTCTCGTATGTTTGTATGTACAATAGACGGAGGGGGTCCTGAATAGAACCCGGTTGTGTGTTATGTCGTGCGTGCATCTGTTAAGACACAAATTAGAGCACTTTGCCCGGATGTTGCTGATACGGTTGAATTACTCGAGGCAAATTCTAAGGATAAAAAAAAACTTTAACATGATATATTTCTTAAAGACATTTAGATATGTACGCTAAAAGATAAAGAAATAAGTTTTATATCATGCCTAGATGAGCACAAAAAAATGCTGGTATTTTGAATTATAAAGATCTTAACATAAACAAGTTGCTGCTGTTTATATTCTTCTTGGTGCATGAAAACGCTGTAATATATGTTATGTATAACATATTTATTAGTATGGTATTCAATATGCTAGTCTTATGTGGTACTTTGTGTATCTTGTCTTTCCACTTCATCGATTACGTCAAATGACGTTGCCATCTGAATTGTTTAGCGCTACTTTTAATCCACTTCGCGGTTTAACGCAACGGTGCTTAAACTTGATGCTTGTTTAGCAGCTCTGAGCTTTAATTGCAACAGCTACCCAACCGCAAAACCCAATTCAAACACTGTTCCTATTCCATTCTAATCTTGAATCCGTTTCTAACTATTCTGCTCCACATAAATTGATTAAAACTCAATGGCGCTTTAAGAGAACGGTCTTCACAAGGACTGCGACTGTTTCTTATTGATGCAACTCACTTCAAGCTAACCAGCTGCAGCGCCATTTAACCCAGAACATGCCATGGGCAACCACTTGACAGCCAGCAACAGCTCACAACCCCACAAACCCAACCAAATGTCAACAATCGCACACTCTGCACACACAGCTTCGGAAATCACAAACGCATTTGTTAACCGACACCAGAAGCATTTTAGTTGTTCAGTTCACTAAAAAAACAATCGCCCGTCGTAACGATTTTCAATTTGATGCTCCCCACTCAATGCTCAAATTGACACAAACGCTAAGACTCTGCAGCAACCAACCCTCCAAGCGAAACCTCAATCTTCAACCTCTTGCCAATCCAGCATTCGATCTATTATTTGTACCCTGCGTATTTTGATTGGTCGTACGTTGTGAACATCTTAATTAAGCAGAATGTGTTTGATTAATTAATAGGCTAAGGTTGCAAAACTATTAAAAATACAGCCAATTGTTTTGTTAATAATAAATTTTGTATTTCATTTTTAACCATCCATTATTGTTAGCTAAAAAAAGTACAGTACATAACTTTAATATAAAATAAAGATAAGAAATGAATTAAAGCATTTTCAAATGCAAACTAATATGTGTTTTAAATTGGATAAAAAATAATATTTATTTTTTGGGGTATAATAAAGTTTAACACGCTGTCAGTACTAAGTACTTGGACAATCTTTGATCTACCATACAAATTGAATTCATACCAGAGTTTGCAAACTAACCAATTTGTTTTAAAACTTATTCTCGTTACAGAACTTAAAAAATCAAATTATGACCACCAATGTGTGGGTTGAGCAGGTAAGCGAAACTTTTATATTTCTCTTTGCTATTATTATTTTTCTGTCGCTTTTTTTTGGTACATTTTTTAACTACTTAAAAGGGATGTTTGCCCTTTTTGTGATTTGGTTTGCTGGCAAACTCCCGAACAGTTTTCACAAAACATGAATCCGCCATTTGCATGCTTCGCTGCAGTCGAATGCAAAATATTTTTCGGCTGGCCAATCCTCGCGTTCGCATAATGCTCTCTGGGATTGAAAGCACTCGTTTGGACTTGGCCAAGTGGTGGCGTTGACCACTCTAATGCAGCTATTTGGACATGTGCATTGACTGTGCACTAATGCGCCAGTTGGGCAGTTGGACCTTCAACAACAGAACGGGAAAAATCAAAAAACCTTATCTATTGTTAGCGCTTAGAGTTTTTGTCGAGCTGCTTTTAAGCACTTGAATAGAGCAGCTTTAAAGTTTTTGCATAAAATATGCACACAAATCCCCTGCACAAATTGCAGTCAATAGCTCTTGAAAGCTTATGCCAAGTTTCTGGTTACCCAATTGACAAAACAAAAGCAAACCCCAAAATAACATATAAATTATGCATCACATCTGTTTGTGTATTTGAATTCCGAAACTGTGCACGAACATTTTAAGCTATTATCATTTTGGTCTCATTTGAAGTAAAATTCGTATGTTCATGCAAACATATTCAACTGAAATTCGCCAAATGTAAATTTATAGTTTTACAGCTTAGCTTCTGACAATCCTAATAAATTAGCAAATATAATAAGTATAAAAAAAATGTATTGCTAACGGAAACATTGCAAAGTTTAAAAATAATAAATTTAAGTCATAATTATAAGATTAAAAGTAAAGTTCATGGATATCAAAAGTATTTAAAAATGCATAAATAAAATTGGGTAATTTTTCACTTGTTTGATTAACCAAAGGAAAATGTTTTAATGTTAAATACATTTACAAGTAATTTTTGGCGTATGTTGACAGTTATGGTGTTTCGAGATTAATGAATTCGGAACGCACAAATTAAATATTACAGTTTCATTGTTTACTGTTTATAATTGCTGTTGTTGACGTTCACTGCAGTTTATGTTTGGCTTTAGTTACGCTGCGCGCCCATAATTTTGCAACATTATGTCAATAAGGCCGCAAATACGTGCCCCCGCATCAATGTTTGAGTGTATTTGTATGCTTAAAGAGTTTCTCATCCACGGATATAGCCACAATAAAATGTGTAAAATATTTAATAAACAACAATGCATCGCACAAAAACAAAATCATTTGACGTATTTAATAATGGACAAGTTTTGAAACGTTCGGATAGTGTATGTATTATGACAACAAATACTGCTGTTGATTGATATGAAAGCTTGTTTATTTGTGTAGTAACGATAAGCTCACGCACATTAATTAGCTGCCGAAATCTCGATTGAATAATCACATTGCAATGCAGAAGCCAAAATCGTGAGTTAATTTGTTAGTACTTTTATTGTACAAATCACTAAGCCCTTACACGAACTATGTTTTATAGCATTAAGCATTAAATATAATTTTCAGGATGATTATGTTTGCTTAATGGCAATCGCATCTGAAGCGGATATTAATTTTAATTACTGGAGAATTTCATGCTTGGCCAACGGTTGAGAGCGCTTCGATAATCCATTTGTGAATTGCAAACAGCGCCCACGTGCCATATAGCATATATTTAACTACAATATATGTGGCATTCAGAATTATTATAGTGTTATGCTGCACAGTGGGTGCGACTTACAATGAGATACCCTATCGAATATTTGTGTCAAAAAGGAATTTAATATTTAGTTTTTCAGATGCCGAAACAACAAACTTTGTCAATATAAGCGAATTCTGATTTGCGTCATACTTTTTGAATTATTGTAGGAGCTCTCTCTATTAAGTTAGGTAATGGGAGAGACTACTGTAGGAGTAGCGTGAAACTCAGTTGTGAAAATTAAATTTAACGCCAACAGCTTAGCGACTAATAAATTTATGCATAATTAATACAATGCAATTGCAACATTGGCAACAACAACAACCAGCCATTGAGCATTGTTTACAACATTTTCAATTCAATATTAATCTATATGCAAATTATCTAGCCAAGTGCTTTTGCCAAGCGACAAATTTATTTAACCATAAATTACAACATTTTGTATTTATTTCGATTTCTATTTGTTGTTAGAAATAAATAAATAATGTCGTTTGTGTGGTCAGTTTTTGATACGAAATTAATTTTATTCTTGGCAGGAGTGGAATGACTACAAATTGAAATGGAACCCGGACGATTACGGTGGAGTGGACACGCTGCATGTGCCCTCGGAGCACATATGGCTGCCGGATATTGTGCTATATAACAAGTAAGTGCCCCTACTAATTTTTATATGCCCCTTGACCAAACGTTGGTATCAGTTATTGTTACACATTGAGGCTTTGTTAAGGGTTGAGATTTCCTTCTTTTTTTTTTCTGGCGCCCGCAACCATTTGCATAATTGGCCAATGGGCGCGACGGGCGAATAAATCAAAGCGCACAGTTTTGCTTGCAATTTATCAGCCAATGATTAACGTATTTTTATTTCAATGTAACATGAGTGTTGGCTAAGGGTTTGATGCCCTGGAGTGGGAAAAATGCGACCAGCAAGTGGGGCAGGCCTTTATGCTAAGCATAAAATGGCTGCCAACTCGTCTGCTTCCTCAAATTGGACGTTTTATTTTTCTATGCTTGGTGTAATTATTATAATTTGCCTTGTGTCTTATTTCATTTGGAGTGAAGCCAGCAACATCAGTAAGTGATACAGTGGTATAAGTGATTAGAAAGCAAAACAATTTCAAAACATCTATAAAATGGGGCCTAAACGTAATCATTTAGGGCATTCAATATTTTTTAATTATTTTTGCTTAATTTTTACAGTAACCACGTATTTGAGTAGAGTTTTTTGTGCTTAAAATATTGTTTGATTAAGTTGCGAACAACAAAACATATTTTGTTATTATTTTTTTTTTTCTAACAAAATATTTGTTTTTTATTTTATTTTTTTTTACATATACATGGCGTATACATTTTATTGCAATGACCTATGACAGCAACACTTTTTATTAATATGTAAACAAAGCTCGTATGTCATAAATTCTTTTATTGTGTAAGAGAAATTCTTTAGCACAATGCTTACAATTGGTTATGGATTTTCCTCGCGAATGTTCCACATTGTTTCCACTGTTCCGCTTGCGTTGGTCGCCCAACACTTGACTTTGTCGATGTAGCTGGCTGGCACTTTAGTGCCTGCAATACCATGGAGGACATCGCTCCTTTTGGCAGATCGGCTTACGCGCTTTATGTGCCTTAGTGGCTTTTTTTCGTATCTCCTTTTTTTTTTCGTTGCCTGGCTCGCTGTCTGACTGGTTTGGCTTGGCTGGCTGGGCTTTACCAACTATTCGCAAAGCATACTTTTGGGGTGTGTGTGCTTTGGCAGAGTCATAAAAACTCGTAATTTATTGCTTGGAAAAAGCTTAAATTTCATTTGCCAACGACGACAAAAGCATTGTCGTGTTGTTGTGCGTAACTATAGCAACTCCATGTTACTTATACACAGATATACCTATATATATTACTACACACACAAACTGAAGTTACTCGAACGCATTGCGTGTTATATGGCCGGCATTGTCGTTTGCTGTCACAGACGCCGGCTTCGTTTTTTAAACTGTCAAAAAAAAAGATAAATAATAAAAGAATTTGTTCTGGCTATAATGAAGCAATGTGCTTTGGTAAGTCGTTCATTCCCTTGTGGAGAGTACAATATTCTCTCTCCGACCCAGACGCATCAAATATAACTTGAAGTGCTCTTTTGTCCGCTTTGAACACTTGTAGTTAATTGTGTTTGGTCAAAAGGAATTACCTCTTTAAAGTCAATTTAACTTGTGCTCAACATTGGGATTAAGTAGTTTGAATTTGTTTCGTGCACTGGTTTTATTGCTCTGCTTCGTTTGATGAGACTGCAATTTATTGTAGAATAGAATTTTACGCAATGATAATAATTTTAAGCAATCTATTAATGAAAATGAAAAATTGCGCAGCCTTACTGCTTCATGCAATCGTTTTCTGAAATGAAAACCATTGTTGGTAACCATTTCTCATTGCGTGTGCTGCCAACGAAGTAAAAACTATTGAAAAACTAACTAAAACTATTCTTCTTTTTGCTCAAGAGATAAAAATTCCTCATTATCTTTCTTCTTCAATCATGACCAACCGCATGTTCGTGCTCTGAAAATTATTGCTTCGCACCTTTGCCCTTTTAAAAAAGGGAAATTTTTTTTTGAGATGGTTTTGTCAGTACAAAAAGTATTTTTACTTAATTTTCCATTTGAAACGGAAACACTTTTTTCACAAAGAGCAGAAAATGTATGAAAATAGAATAAAAGTACTGTTATCATTGAATTTGAAATTTAAAACAGTTTATTTCCCTAATAAAATAATATTTTCGATAAAAATAGATTATTATTATTTATTTATGATTTAATTGTAAAGTCCAATTGTATCGAAAATATTTTTTTTTTGTGAAATTAGAAAGTAATTGATTTAACAACTGTTATTTATTTTCTAATTCGCAATATTTTAAAGTATTGTAGAAAGTGTTGCAATAAAATTGAACAACGGCCACAAATGAAGCAGAAAATGCTACAGCCAACAATGCCAAACATAAATGTTCTCCGAATGTTCCAATAAAAACAAGCAATAACATTCTCATCTAGTAGTTGTTGTAATCTTGAATGCAAATACATTTTTCCATGTGTCTGTTTGCTGTGCGCTGAAAATGCGTTTATTTTCCCAATTGCAACGAAACTGCAGCAATATTTTACGCAGCAACATTTTGCCAAGACGCACACACAAGCACACCACACACACTCTATGGCAAACACAAAAAGAGTAGCTAGTGCGGGCTGTTTGTCGAAATTGCGGCCATTTGTATGCAATGAAAAATGTTTAATTGCCTGCTAAATGTGAAATAGCCACAGCAAATAGTTGCGCAAAGCCTTTGTTAACGCATATCAAAACAACAACATGAACGCACGACACAAAATACCTGAAAGCGTGAGCCACTTAACCGTACGCACACATAGAAGGCGAGAGAAAGAAGGGGAGAGAGAAACAAGCCATGTTGGCCTATAAAAGTAATGTTAGCCATGTGCCTGTTCGGCCTTTGGTAACAAGCGTCAAAAGTTGTTATTTATTGTGCTCAGCTCTGTTGCTTGTTGTTCTAATTGTTTGTGGCGCGGCTCTGTAGCGAAACCATTTGCATTCGCATTTGGCACGTTTGTCAATTTTAAATTGCAATTTTGGTCCATTTGGAAATGCTCAGCAAAATGACAGATCGCTCTATATACGCCATAGGCTTTATCTGCTGACCAGGCATAATTAGTAGTCATGGTTGTGTGCATGTATGTGTGAGTGTGCTTCAGCGGGCTCATTAAATACGCATCGAAGCCGAGATACCATTAACAGCAGTCACTTCTCGCTCTCCCCCTCTCTCTCTCTTTCTATCTCTTTGGTTAGGCCAGGCATTAGGCACAGACAAAACTTTTAGGCCCCAAATTCTAGATGGCTGCCAATGACGACATAACAGAAACAACAACAAAGGCAATGGCAACGACACTGTTTATATTTGTGAAAGCCGCTTAATTCCAGCAATTAATTCTCATGTTGATCCAAGAAATTAAAATCGCACTCAAACGACAGCGACTCAATAATGTCGGCTATTTCTTCGTTTCGGTTTGGTTTGGTTTGTTTTGGGTGGGTTTGGTTCGGTTCTGGTTCTGGTTTCTGGCTTTTCGGTTGGGGCCTACAATTGATGGCAATTGGTGGCTGCTGCGGCTCGTGGCATGCCTCGCTTAATGGTTTTCAAGCATTATTTGGTAATTTTTGAAAGCTTTTCGCAGCGTTACAGTGCCAAAAAGCTCAGACGCAATAAATATGCGGGTTTTATTCAAAGTCTACTTTTGAATATATTTACCATTTTGTTCGAGTGCCAAGAATTCATTCAAGTAGCTATTCGGCCATTCAGATGACAATTTCGTTGAACTTAAGATGATTACCAAAACAATCAAAATCCTCAATTCTAATAAGTTTTTCCTAATGTTTGTTTAAAATATTATTATTCCCTATGTCTGTTACATACTTTTGCACAAAACCATTATACCCATTTTTAGTGGGTTCAGGGTATAAAAAAGTACAAACAAAAATAATTCTTTTCAACCATTTAAGACTCTATCCTATTCATACTAATTTTATTGAAATTATATTTCTATCTTTAAAACCATTAGCAACAAAAAGGAACTCAACTACTTTTAAACCACTTTTGATAGAAGTTTCTACCTTATGACTGCATTTGCCATGCTATTAGTTTTAATGGCATTTGAGCCATAACATAATTTGAAAGAGCTTCTAAATGCTTACGTTTACTCAATGTGTCTGTGTGTGTGAGTGTGTGTGTGGGCGTGTGTTGCAGATATTTCTAGCGGAGTATAAAAAAAGAAACATTACGCAACTGAAATAAAATGGATTCTGCTGGATCAACCAAAATTGTAGAACTAATTAAAAATACATTTTAGCTTTTAATTGCAAATTTATTTTAAATACGAGAAACTGCCTCAAATGTTGTTTGTGGCAGTAGCACGCCCAAGGCCAATCTCTCAACCACCAACACTATCCAGGGTTACACCCGTGCTGTCCATTAGCAATAAAGTCTTTAGGCGTTGGTCGTGGCAAAGGCATAGAGACTAAGCCATTGCCATAGCCGCTGGCAGACAGACTCCTGCACTAAATACGTATCCAAAAGCAAAGCTCTTTTAAATGTTATTACAACAATAGCAACAACAACAACAGCAATAGTAGCAGCATTAGCAGCAGCAGTGGCATCAGCAGCAACAACGATGTTGGCAAGCCATTAATGGCTAAAAACCATTTAAAATCGCCGATGGCGCTGCAAAAAAAGCACAGATTTTAAAACATATATAAAGCGAGAACAAAAGTTTATAACCAAACCAAAAAACCAAAACCACGCCTGGGGGTCACCACAATTGCAGCCATTATCTTCACGGTGATTCGGTGGTGCGCGATGACACAGTCACAGACACACATATAGATATATATATATATACATACATACTGGGAGGGGCATTGCGGCGTATGAGTGCCAGGCTCTATGGACCACCGCTGGCTGCGGCTATCAGCGCGTTAATCTGAACGCCACACTAAGCGCCATCTTTTGGCCAAAGTTGAATCGGAGAACACAGCCAATCCGCAGGCGTTCAAAAAGTTTTCGCTGACTTTGCTTCTACTGCACGGTCTGCCAGCCATTTTTATTTTTATATAAATCTAATGAAAGATAATGAAATTTTATTTCGTTTCTTTTGATTTCGTCGCAGTTGATGCTGAAAACTAAAGCAGTTGCAAGCCAGACTTTTTTTACGTCATGCAAACAGTGAAACGTAGGAAGAGAAATTGGATGATAATACTGGAAGTTGACCGCCTCCATAATACACAATAATAGAATTAAAGTGGCTGCGACAGACTATGGAACGGGTGTTACTGGGTGTGTCCCGAGTGCTTTTTTGGGTTCACAAAGTTCAGCTGATAATAAAGTTGTCAACAGCATTCATTTAATTAAAGAAAACAAAGCCAAAGCCATGGCACTTGGGGAGTAGATATACTTCAATGTATGTAACACGATGACAACCGAGCAGTGAGAGTTAAGGGGCCAGATTTAAATAAGGATAGGTAGTGTATTTGTTTGTGTATGTGCATTCGAGCCTTGTCTCTACCGCAATATAATACCAGAGCTGAGATTTATGGCGTTAAGTTAATATGGCCGCCGGAAATGGTTATGCGGTTTTCGGTGACAGTCTAAGCATCTGTAACTTTATGTGTGTGTGTGCCTGTGTGGTTGTGGTTTTAAAGCTTTTTGCTTAGAACATTTTAATTTGAGAAAAAAAGTATACCGATTAAAAGAGGTTTGAAATGCGTGTTATAGATAGAGTGAGTGTCTTATATGAAACACCTTTAAACTAAGCAATATGCAATATAAAACTAAATTAACTCTGTGAATTTATTTGGGACTCTTGCAGCTATGTTCAAATATTATTTAAAGGTCAGTCAATGACCAAAAACGTTTCAACGCCACTGATAAGCTGTTTCATCTACTGTGAACAAAATGTTAAATGAATGAAAACAGATAGTATTTTTTTTTTTTATGAATTTTGTTGTGCTGTACAATTTGTGTAGCGTCAAGTCGATGACCACATTTCCTAGACATATATTCAAAACGTGCAGTTCAACGAAACGAATAAATAACTGCAGTGTCAGAATTGTGGCAAACCCAACATGTTGCAACAAATTTATTGGCTACTCTGAATAAAGTTATGTAAGAATGCCACAAGAATGGCTTTAATTGAAATATGATAGCAACAAAAATGAGGAAATTAAAAGTGAATACATACAAATTATTTATTAAATATTTAACCAACGAACTCGTTTTCACATTTTGCAGCGCCGATGGCAACTATGAAGTGACAATAATGACAAAAGCAATTCTACATCATACGGGCAAAGTCGTTTGGAAACCACCCGCCATTTATAAATCATTTTGTGAAATTGATGTCGAATACTTTCCGTTCGACGAGCAAACGTGCTTCATGAAATTCGGCTCGTGGACATACGATGGTTACATGGTAAGTGAAAGTACTTAAACAAAAATTTGAAACAATGTATAAACTGCGTTTATGCTGGCTGTTTCATGACTTTATAAATTCTCGCTTTTTCAAATGCACCTGTTTATGCTATTCTATAAAAATCATGATATATCTGTACTGAAGAAAGACCCATTAAAAATTAAAAATAGTATGGGAGAAAACAAACCAAAAAGTGGTTTAAACAACTGAGAGGTTATTATTAAATAACTTGAAAAACCTATAACAAGAAAAATCCAGATTTTTATCATAGTCAACATATTTTTGATTCATTCTTGTATTCTTTTGGAAAACCATGATCTGATATCAGGTTTTTGCTCCAAGCATAAACGTAGTACCAAATATATATTCGCTTCCCATACTCCAGAGCGAAAGAGTGCTGTCAATCAATGTAACTGGCTCAGCTCGCAACTGTAAGCCATCAATCAATACTGTAAGACGCTTAGCGTATTTGACTCTCTCTCTCTCTCTCTCTCTCTCTCTTTCTCTCTGTGTCTCTCTCGCTCTTCTGTACTATCTACTATCTGATTGACTGGCGGCTAATCAAACGCTAATCTAACGTTTAAGTCGATTATAAGAGCGTTGAATCGCAAAAATTCAATGGATGTCGGGCAAATAGGCAATGGGGGCATGGCACATGGGAGCTGTTATTTGGGGAAACGAGTTTTTAAACAAGTTACAGCGAAACAAAAACTGACTGCGACAGCCTTGAAAAATGGCAAAACAAAAAGATTCCCACTCTTTGGCAATTGATTATTTGCTTCAATTTTATTGAGAGAAAGAGATATATAAAGGCTTTCCCAAAAGGGGCGTGGCTTACTGGAGGCTGCCTTTGCGCTTTTAGCTGTTAGATATTTATATATTACTATACTGTTGTTAATGTTTATTGTGCTATTGTACACTTGACACGTTTCGTTTGCTCGTTTGCTGGTTGGCATGTGATAAATCACATTACGTTCTCTCACACTTACACACACACACACTCGAACAGCTGTGACAGCTGCATGAGTGTGTGCGTGTGCGTGCGTGTGCTTAGAGAAGATAACAGCCAGCAGCTGCGTTTAATGAACCAGCCACGCCATTGGAAAAACTTTTTGGGACTCGTTTGTCAAGTGGCGACAACAATATCTAGACTGACACATAACAACAAGCTAGACAAGTTAAATGCAATAACACAACGAAGCAAAAATACACTTAGAAAACTGTTAATCGTTTTAGAATTCAGTCAAAACTACATCGTTTTTTGCTAGTGTGAATTAAAATGAATTCATAAGTTGAAAGGTGAAGTGAAGAAGTTGAATGCAAGTTAAAAAGCTGTATTCGAGCAATACTTTTTCCATTTTAAACATTCTAAGCAATAGTTCATACGTCTGATAAGAAACAAAATCTATTTCACTTGGAAGTAAAAATTGTTTGAAGCAAACTTTTCGCATCCTTTGGTATAATTTGTTTAATGCACTAAATTACTTATGATCTAAATATAATATATAATATGATAAAACCTAAACAGCAAATTGATAAATCCTCTAAAAACAATTATTGTAGTGTTACTCTAAAATTAAAAAAGTGTATAAAATAGTTTTAGAATAAATGCAAGTTAAAGCCGATATGTTGATTATTTTTTTATTAAGTCGACAATAAATAAAATATACACCACATTCAAAAATTCAAATGACATATTTTAAAACTTTAAAATAGTTTACAAGGCATCTTAATAGCGAACATTCGCCTACATCATAACGAATACATACATTTATATATGCATACGTAAATAGGTATAATTTTTATTAAAATTTTCCTTTTGCCAAATAAGGCAAATTTACGCATCGGAAACCTTAACATGCTTCATTGATTTTAACTTTATAAACACACACGCGCACACACACACACACACATACAAATGTGTGTGACCCATGGAATTGATATCCTGTCTGGCCATATATAAAAATTGTTGCCAGTTGATTTCGTCGCTTATTCTGAATTCTGTCTGTGCCAATTTACAGCATCAGCGTAAATGTATTACGAGGCATTAATGATGTTACTGTAATGGTTGGGAAGTAATTGAAAATTGTGTATGTGTGTGGGTGTGAGTTTTTGATACAAGCAAGTTGATTTTATTCAATTAATAACAGTCAAAGTGTAAAACCTGTTAATAACTAAGAGAACAAAATCGTATTATCTCCTGAAAATTTATGAATCAAATCAAATGAGCATGACAATCATTAGTCATTCGAAACGATGAGTTACTGAAGCTTATAAATAACATAGTATAACATATAGTACATATATCACCGAAAATTCAACTGTCAAATGAAACCCAGAACAGAACAGAACAGCTTACAAAAATAAATGAGCGAAACCCATAACAAATATCACTAACAAGAAGAGCTGCAAAATGAACTGAACTAAATGTTGAATCATTTACGTTTAGTGGCGTGCACGTGATTGAAACTTATCACAACAGCTGCCATTTCCATCTCCATCGTCATTTTTACTCTGCCAGCCACGAACCTTACGACAAACACGAAGCAATCGCAATTCGTAACGCAATTGACGATTGTCAAAAATTTGTCAAAAGTACAAAAACGTTTTTGGCATTCTCCATTCTCCTCCACTTGGAGGTTAGATGAAAATCGGCATCACCTTTGATTTACTCCCACGTAATTCATTGCATGGGGTGTTGCCAAACCAAACCTTCACCTAAGTCGAATCTTGAGTGTTGTTGTTGCTGTTGTTGTTAAATTGGGACAGCTTAGTTGAAAATGGGGGAAAACAAATCAATGTTAATGGAAATACAATCGCACAGGTGTTTCATTGTGAAGCATATGGATGCATTAATCAAAAAAGGCAGAAAACAAATACAGATCGAACTGAAAAGCGTTTTTAATGCGTTCAATATAATGCTTATATATCTATCATTATTTAAAACAAATCGACGCATAAAAATAAAATAAAGCATTCAATTATCTGCACAAAACGTTTAAGTGCTTAAGTACTTAAGTTGTATAACAAAGTGTTTAGCTCGAGGATAACAACATATCAAAAGTGCCGTGCTGTACATTAAATGAAATTAATGAATGACACATTTCGAAGATGCGCATAATCAATTAAACAGCATAAATATACAATTCAATACGTAATTATTGTAATTACAAAAACAAAGAACACAAAACGTTCGAATTTTAACTGCTGATGCCGATATCGTTTTGGAGGTCGCTATAAAAGATTAAATATAATTTCAAACGATTTATTAACAAATAAATTATTTATTTCGTTACCAGGTTGACTTGCGGCATTTAAAGCAAACAGCCGATTCAGATAATATTGAGGTTGGCATCGATCTGCAAGACTATTACATCTCCGTCGAATGGGATATCATGAGAGTGCCGGCAGTGAGAAATGAAAAGTTTTACAGCTGCTGCGAAGAGCCGTATCTGGACATTGTGTTCAATCTCACGCTTAGACGAAAGACGCTCTTCTACACCGTCAATCTGATCATACCCTGTGTGGGGATCTCGTTTCTGTCCGTGCTGGTATTTTATCTGCCCAGCGATTCGGGCGAGAAGATCTCACTTTGTATCAGCATTCTGCTATCGTTGACTGTGTTTTTTCTGCTGCTCGCCGAAATTATTCCGCCGACATCACTGACAGTCCCACTGCTGGGCAAGTATCTGCTATTTACCATGATGCTGGTCACACTGTCCGTCGTTGTAACCATTGCGGTGCTTAACGTCAACTTCAGGTAAGTTTTTCCATATTCTGATTGTCTTTTCATTATTTATTTCCAAACGTTAAAACTTTCTTCTTACCTTTTAATAACTTTATTTTTATTTTTGAAATTGAATAGTTAGTAAATGTGTATATCCATACTATTTTTCAGATCACCCGTGACGCATCGCATGGCACCTTGGGTGCAGCGTGTCTTCATACAAATCCTGCCTAAGCTGCTCTGCATTGAGCGTCCCAAAAAGGAGGATCCCGAAGAGGATCAGCCACCCGAGGTGCTCACAGATGTTTTTCATTTACCGCCGGACGTTGACAAGTTTGTTAACTACGACACAAAACGTTTCAGCGGTGATTATGGCATACCAGGTAATTGCCAGATACACATGTCTCGCACCCCATACTTCACCAATTTAAAAACCAGTTATCAAAGTCCATACTAAAAGCTTTGCTCAAAGCGCACTCGCACACTGAACCTTTGTTGGAGTAAACAGAAGTTTTCAGAAAAGTACAAGCAAAGTTTCTTTATAGTATTTGCCTCAGCCTCAAACTTTTCTGTTGTTCAGAAAACTTTAGCATTGCTGCAGTTGCATTTGCAACTAGCTAGCTTACACTTCCCTAGGTGTTGCCGCCTTTAAATTTATGCGTGTTTTTCAACTGGGTTTAGCAGGCGCATTAAGTGAGTAACACAGCGCTTTATATACTACTACTACTACTTGTGCTAAGATACCGGGCAAGCAGCTAGCTTGTTTCGAGTGTCGTATTAAAAATGCGCAAATACATTGAAATTATATACACTAAAGCTATTGCTGGTGGATGCACAGTGCGCCAACAATTTATGGCAATTAACGGGCAACTGCATCAGCAACGGACACGAAGATGCCACATACACACATACACACACACACAGATGGTGAAAAAGACACACACCCACAAACAAAGAATAAGAGGAAAACTAACAACCCGACAAGTAGACAAGTTGCATAAGTTGCGAGTGAAAAGTTGCTGAAACTCAGCAAAGAATTATTCGCTTTCTAAATTACTTTTGTATCGTTTTGTCACTGTCGGAACGCCATTTGGGTTGCTCATTAAAAAACGTTGTGGGCGAAGAGAAGAGTGTAAAAAGATACAAGTACAAATTGAGTAAGTACAATAAGAACTATTTTCAATAAGATAGCAATAGCTTAGATACGCTTTAATAGCTTAGATACGCTTTAATAGCTACGAAAAATACTCTTAAGTTCTTGAACTAACGAAATGAATAACCTTGTGTAAAAGTTAGGCAGCAAGTTTAGCATGAATTATAAATTGCAAATGGTCTTAAAAGAATTTAAAATAGATTTATAAATTAAGTATGCGGAAAAAAAAAAAATTTAGTTAGACAAACAGAAAAACATTTCAAATGTGAATCTTACAATTTCATGTCCAATTCTATAGAAAAAAAAAGTAAAATGTTACGATTTTTTATTAAAAGATGCATTAGGAATATGAAAAATATTTAATTTGTTTTCAACTAAAATAAGTAACTTAAAAATAGGTTCATTTAAAGACTTATATGTTTGTGGATGTAAATATTAAAAGTAAAACGTTTTAAAGGATTTTATTATTTAACAGCCAACTAATAAACATTCATAGTTATCAAGAATATACAAAAACTTCATTAATTAGCTGCTTGTTCCAGTTCATTTGCAGTTGCCACTTAATTAAAGTAGTCGACACGTAAAACCACTCAGCAGCAGACTCTGCGGTTTCGCAGTCAATCGTGAAATTTAAAAAAAAATAAAATAAAAGCTACTGAACTCAAGCTGTTGCCATTTGGTGACTACTTTCCGCTCGTCCAGCAATTCCAGCGGGCTTTCAATTAATGCCTTTCTTTACACATTTTGCCGGCATTTTTTCCACTTATTAGTTTCCGCGTAGTTGAAAGAAATGAAAAGATATCGAAACTTTGAAACGCCCAGCCGAATAAATACAAAATAAGTTAAGAAAAGAAAATAAGTAAGCCGCCAACTATTTACAGAGTTTCTTTATTGTTTCTGTTGCTGCTGCTACTTCTGTGCAGCCTTTGTCCAGCACTTCCTTAGGGACATTGTAAAAATAAAATTGCACCCAATACAAAGCAAAGCACAGAAAAAGTTACAAATTGCATTTGCGCACAGAAAATATGGAAAATGGAACACACAATACAAAAAAAAATTGAAGAGAAAGCTCGCAATTTTATTACCATAATGCTGTTATTGCTTCCTGCTTGTGTTTCTTTGACTTAACAAGTAAGAAGTAAGTAGTCCCGACTAGACGATACCCTGAACCATATACTTTACGCGTACAGTCAGTGCTTGCAAGTATGTGTGTGTGTATGTAAGCAAATTTCAGAGATTGTCATTATTTTGTCTAATGTTTCAATTGGCGTCTCAAAGTTTTTTCAAATTCAAGATTTTGTTGTAATCGATCCCATGTTTATATCGGAAACGGGAAGAGTTATCGAAAATCGAAAACAAACTTGTACTGCCTAGGGATTAGGCGAGCTTATATTCCAAGTCTGGAGTCTCTAGTTCCTAAATTATCTGAGATCGACGCGCTCCCTCTTACGGAAGGACGGACAGACAGACAATGTTGATGCTGATCAAGAATATATATAGTTTATGGGATCGAAGATGCTTCCTTCTGCCTGTTACATACTTTTTTCCCAAAACCATTACACCCTTTTTACCCATTTTTAAGAGGTTCAGGCACTATTTTTTTCATACTATTTGCATTCACCATCTTTAAACTTATTTTGCAGTTCTACCCGCCTCTCATCGCTTCGACTTGGCGGCGGCTGGCGGCATTGCCGCCCACTGTTTTAGTGATCCGCCGCTACCCTCCTCACTGCCACTGCCAGGCGCTGACGACGATTTGTTCAGCCCATCGGGTCTCAATGGGGACATCAGCCCCGGCTGCTGTCCAGCGGCTGCGGCCGCGGCAGCTGCTGCTGCTGCTGCTGCTGATCTTAGTCCTACGTTCGAGCGACCCTATGCACGGGAGATGGAAAAGACCATTGAAGGATCACGCTTCATTGCGCAGCATGTGAAAAACAAAGACAAATTCGAAAGCGTAAGTAAAGATTTATTAAAGTTCAAAGATATGCTTACAGTTCTAAAATCTATTTATACATCTATTATAATGATGTGATTTATTTTAAGACGGTCTAATATAGCTCTTAAAGTTGCTAGAACTTTGCTTAGCATGTAAAGCATTAAATAGGCAGGAATATAGATAACATATAAATAAGAACCTTACATCACAGTTGAAAATGCTGACTGGCAAAATCCATTAAATTTTTGGCATTGCCAAACGAGTTTGTAAACATGATGTGCCCACCGACAGTTAGCCAGTTAGCCAGACCCGTAAACAGACCACGAATCAGCCAATTCGTCGGCATGCCCGACTGCATCGTGACGTTTTACGCCTTTTCCTGTTCCTGATAGCCCGCATTAGTCAACGAGCCATGCAGCCGCTCGAATTACGTTGCTTGCATTTCTCTAATCAAAAATTGTAAATGTGGGATAAGGCTGAGAGAGAGAAAGAGGGAGCTTGGGAAGGGAAATAAGGGGAGGCGCATCGTCACGTTGAGCTAAATTCAGGCTGAGTGATTGAGTTGTTTGTGCACAAAATGGTTCGCAGCATGCAAGCGCAAAGCGCAATTCTGGAATTCAGAGTGCAAGTTTGCCAATCATTGTGGCCACAGCCACTGGCAAGCAATCCCCTGAATCAGCTCTGTTTGGATTTCAACTTTTGCTGCAAAGTTTAAATCAATATCGAAATAGAAATTGATTTGATAATGAATTTCAGAAGTGCTCTTCAAAAGGATTGAGCTTACAGCATTTGTTGATTTGGCCATTTAACAAAATGTATTTCTTAATTAAACTTTGGTTGTTATCAAACAACTGACATACTCAACACTTTTGCTTTACTTTTACCATACTTTATAAAATTCGCATCTAAAACTTGTTATTTAAAATTGGTATTTTTGATTAAAAAAGTGAATACTGACATGAGTTTGTGTATTATTATGTTTAAACTAACGCTTAACATACAATGTGGTAACTTTTGTTATATATGACAGGTTGAGGAAGATTGGAAATACGTCGCCATGGTATTGGATCGTTTGTTTCTATGGATTTTCGCAATCGCTTGCGTTGTCGGCACAGCGCTTATTATATTGCAAGCGCCAAGTTTGTACGATCAATCGCAGCCGATTGATATATTGTATTCGAAAATTGCTAAAAAGAAATTCGAACTGCTCAAAATGGGCAGTGATAACACCTTATAACGTCCACTTGGGTTCGCAGCGGGCTGGTGGAATTTAATCATCAGCTCGTTGCGAACCCTGTTCGCCGCCCGTGACGACGATCGTGGATAATATACAATGAGCCAAACCATGAGCGTCGCAACATCAGCGTTATACAACAACACGAATATCAGCAGCAGCAGCAGTAGCATTGTTGACCTCGTCAACGATAACAGTCACGATATCGATAACGCAACGATGACTAACTCATGGAGCACATTGTAAGAAACGGAGCGAAGCGAACATTGGAAATTGAAATAAAAAAAAAATAACATTTAGAGTAATGAGTCAAGCGAGTGCAAGTTTTGGAGCATTTGATCAAAATATGTATGTAAAGCAAAGCAAAACATGTACTTAAGTGTTGCGTGGGTAACGTTAACTACGTTAAAATAAGCTGCTAAGCTGGCAAATCAATATTGACATATGTATATGAGACAGTGGCTGCGAAAGTTATTCAGCCAGCAGAGGCAGAGAGTTTAGTTAGTAAGTTTTTGATGAATGTATGTATGTTAGGTAATGGATGTGTGGTGAAGCGTACATAGGTGTTGCTTGGTTGTGCATGGTGTGCAGTGTTGCATAATGTGACAGCCAGTGCTGTAATCATAATAATAAAAATTTTGTAATTTGTATTGTATTTTTGAGCGCCAAAAAGTTCCTTGTTGATTTTTAGTTCTAAAAGTTTCATAAAAAAAAATAGAACAACAACAAAAACACAAAAATGTTTTAAAATGGCATTTTAAATTTAAAAAAAAAATCAAAAAAAAAACAAAACAAAACAAAAAACATGTAAAACAAAATTGACTGCATGTGTTCAGTGTGTTTGTGTGCGTGCGTTTGAAAGTGTTAACGTAATAAATTTTAATTATTTATCTATTTGTGCATATATTTTTTGCCATTATTTTTATCAATGTATGAATAAAACTTTGCTGTGGCAAAATTAGAAAAATGCAAAAATTCAAAACTAGTTTTAGCATAAGCCATGCCTAAATCACAAGTAACTAAATTAAATTATATAATGATCTTAACATAATTAGAAACTAAGTCTTAATAAGTCTTAGCTAAGCTACATACATTTTAAGCAAATTAAAATTAATATTACAATACCAAAACCAAAATGTCAGTCTCATGGCGACATGGTCAAATAAAGCGCGAAATTCTGAAATAAATTTAGTTAAATGTTGATAAAACAAACATCAAATTTTTAAACTCACACATTTTTACTACAAGAAATACACACTCATATTACCACATTTAAGTATATCCAACAAACATATGTATGGAACATATATATACATATACTTAAGCAAATAGTCACACAACAATTTAAGACAATTTAAATTCAATAACTAACAATTACATAAACGGCAAAAGTTAACAACAACAATTTCAATCAAAGCTACACATAACTATACACAATGTATAACAAAATGGATAGCACTTTGTTGTAGTATTTAACGCTATTCGTTTGTCTCACACGAACTCTATTAGAACTTATGCTATTTAATAAATGCCCAAAAACGAAGTAAAGAAGAATCCAAACCCAAACACTTTTAAATTAAAATATTTTCTCAATTTGGGTTGAATTATAGATTAAGTTTTTCTTTTTTAAATATTAAGTCCTTTTATAAATCAAAAACAAACCGTTAATCATTAACAACTCTCTGATTTATTGGCAAAATCAATTTGAAAAACGTATATGAATGACAGCAGCTACAGCAACTAGATGAGGAGTCAGAGAACTAGAGTTTAGCTTGAAATAGCCTTGGATGAACACAACACAAAAAAACACCTTCAAATAAAATGCCAAAGCAAACGAAACTTGCCACAAGGTTTTTTGTTTGAATTTTTAATTGATTGCGCGAAAGTTTACTAAAGCCACTACAAGAACCACAACAACCAAACCAACAACCAAATATTAACAAAGCAAATGCCTGAGGGCGCCAGCGAGCGCCCCAGGGTATGCAACAAATTAAGTGAGGAATGCAATTTGCTTGCGCCTGTGTGAGAATGTGTGCGAGGCTGTGCATGTGTTGAGTCAATAAAAAAGCGCAAAAAAGTACACAGAAATTTGCACAACTTGCATGCAAATGGCTAAAAGGCTAAAAAAAAAGAAAACCATAAATGAAAACTACTGAAACTATTAGCAAGGAATGCCGCGACAACTCTGGTTCGCAGAGCTGTCAAGCTGCTGTTGTGCTGTTTATAATTGTTATACTTGTTGTTGTTACTGGCTTGGCTTTGGTTTGGGCGTTTTGTGCGTATGAAGTGGCAAAAAGTTTAATTAAAATTCCTAATCGAAAATATTCAACATTTGTGAATGTGTAATTAAAATAGTTTTCCAAGCCAGCAAATTTGCAAAAGCAACAACTAAGTTTCAACAGATGCACACAAATGCATACACATTTAAATGCGTGCATAGATACACATATACATATACAAATGAGTTTTGTATCCACTCAAAAGGGCTTAAAGCATTTCTATTAAACTATTTGCAACAACTGTAATTGGCATCTAGTTAGAAAACCGAATAAAAGCTCGGCTAAATTAAACATACGTGTATGTCAGAGTGTGGAATTATTTACTTTTGTTTTGATATGTCAGTTGCATTTAGAATACATTTTTATTATACAATTGTATATAACATGGAGATGTATTTTTTGGGTTCCCGGTTTTTCTGCTTTTCCTTATTTCACATACATTTTTGAATGGTTCAATCGTGTGCGAAAATATGCCAGTTGCATCTGACGGATCTATCGCCATTATTCTTAGCAAAATGCAGCCAAAAAACGAATAGCGTAGCACATACACACACACACACACACACACAAGTAATTTACAAAATAAACAGCAACAACCACAAGCAACCACAAACATGTAAAATGGAATTAAATAAATTAAAAATTTAAATAGCTACGCCATTTTGGTGTATTTAAATTTAAAGTGCATAAAAATCAACAGTTAACATTTTTTAAATATTTAGATATTAAATAAACGTAATATAAATGTTATTTAAAAATAAAAAAATATCATAAATCAAATTATTAATTAAAAAAAAACAAACGAATTGCATAAGCATTTAAACCCAAACACACACACACATATACATTCAGCCACAGCAGCCCCATAATTAAATATGATAATTGTACATTGAATAATTACATCAAATATTTAAAGTATTCAACTGAGCTTATAAAATTAAAAACATACAAAAAACACACAAGAAAAAAAACGAACAAAAAAATTAATAAATAAATAAATTTAAATGAAATGAAATGCCAGCAGAATGAGCAAAATTATTTGACAACTGTCTCGACTTCCGATATGAAAAGCATATAAATAAAAAGTCTGAAAAAAAAGTTACATATATATACAAACACATTACGAGTATATGAAATATATATGCATACACATATAATGCATACATAATAGAAATCAATTAAAAATGCCAGAAATGTACACATGTATTGCAAGCTAGTTAAATACGCAGATAAATCAGATAACGCAATAAGAAACATGATTGTTCCACTTATATTCATAAAGAAACTGCATTGGCTAATATCGGTAAAAAAAAACAACAAAAATTCAATTCAACAGCAGATGAAAACGTGCAATTTGATTTGATTTATAATTTTCATTATAGCTGGTTTCTAACATCCTCGTGAGAAAATTGATATTAAAAAAATATATGTGTATACAAATTGCAAAACAATTTGTAACATTAAGTTGTACATTGAACAAAATTAAAATTGAATTGTATAAATTGAATACCTATTTAAATTACGCAATGGCATACTCATACTAAGTTCTAAGTATTTATTTATAAGACTTGCTTGCTTTGATCCCTGTGTGCAATCCTTAAGAAGTTTTTGCTTACATTTCGTTGCTGTGTTGAGCTGGATAAATAATATTATTCCTTTCGGCAATTGCTTTAAGAAATTGCTGGGAATTGTGTGAAACATTGCAGCATTGCAGCTTAAGTCTTGCACTCATTCAGCTTCACTAAAATTAGAAGAATTTACACGTTTGAATAGCGAAACGCATTATAAATTTTAAGCTAAAATACTTTTTGTTATAGTTTTAGACAATCAACTAAAAAATGAATATTAATTGTAAAGCGGCAACAAAAAAAAAAGCAAGAAAAACGAAAAAAAAAAAACAAAAAACAAAAAATACTAATGACAAGTAAATGGCGTAACTTTTCTGTGAATAAATTAAACTAAATAACGTAATTGCATATTTAAATTAAAATCGCATCTAAATTTTGTATAGCAAAAAAAAAAAAAAAAAAACACTAATGGGCTTTAAACAGTTGTTTAAACTAAAAATTGAAGCCAATATTAATAAATGTATGAATGCAAAATCAAACAATTTGAAAATCAAATTTCAACTACCATTTTTGTAAATTGTTTCACTTGGGAAAATCGACACGCTAATGCAAAAAAAAAAACCAAAAAAAAAAACATTGAGAAATAAAATAAAAACGTATTTAAATAAAATAAATTTATAATAATACAATCTATAACAAAAATGTACCAACTATGCAAAATCGAAGGCAATTCGATAAAAGTCAAATACATAGACGTGTATATGCTCTCATTGGTTGTGTTTTTAGGTTATAATCAAAGAGGCTTGTGCGTGTGCGTGTGTGTATGCGTGCGTGCGTGCAAGCGTGCGTGCGTGCTCAATCACACTCACACAAGCAACCAATCGGTCATTCAATCAATCAGTCAGTCGGTTAGTACAATTCAAATTCATAATTGTACAGTTCATTTGCACATTAAAAACCAAAACTTAATATTATTATTGTGTATGTAATAAATTAATAAGAATTATTGTTAAATTTAATAAAATAATTAACACAAACAAGAAAAAAAAATCTAAAACAAAAGTAAACATATTATGCTAATAATGTCAAACATTTTGAATTCGCCTTTTTAAAACGCGTTTTACTTTTACGTTTTAGGTTAGAGCTAAATGTGTTTAGTGTGCTTCGTGTGACAAAATAAGCAAATTAAAAAGAAATATATTTAAAAACAAAAAAATTAATATACATAAAATGCAGAATAGTTTTGAGCACAGCAAAACAAAAGGAAACCAAATTTTGGTAAAAAAAAAAATATGTAATTAAAATACTGCCACAAATAAGACAAAATAATATATACAAATAATGGTACATCTAAAATCAATACTCATATATCTGCATACATACACATATATTAATGATATATACATACATATATATATGTACATTTTTGATGTGTGTATCAAAAACCGAACGATTAGTCATTTAAGGTACTCGTACGATAACTCAGACATTGCGAAACGGGGCTCGAAGTTAACATTGCGATTAAGTTGTAACACTTAATGCAACAATTAGTTATAGTTATAAAAAAATATAGCAAAAACATACTCACATTTTGTAAATATTTATCAACGTTAGTCAACACTTAAACCCTCCCCCCACACACACAAAAACACAAACCCAAATACATACAGAAAGAACTAGTTAAGCAAATCAAAATGGAAAACCAGGCTCAGATTAAAACCAACACCCATATGATAAAAAAAATTTGTGAGTTCAACTCATTGCACGAATTGTATTTAAGGCATAACTAAAGACAGATATGACAGTAAAAAGAATTTATTTCAGGTACACTTGTTTTGGGAACAGTACTCACAGAAGACAACGAAATCGAGTACACAAAAAACGCTAGCCAACACTTAACGTTAGCCAAGATCGTAGCATATGCAGATGCCCTTTCCAATACTCAACGATTTTCAAACCTAAGTGAACTGGTTCCAAGCAGATTTCACTTTAGTTATACATTTTGGCAGCTATAACCCATTCAGAGCTATTAAGTATTTCCCAGTGATTGGTCTGTAACTAGCATTGGGAAGGGACATTCACAACCACAAAGTGTTTCATTTTATGCAAATTTTTGTATCCCCCACTTAGCACTTACAATAATCATAATTAGTTAAACGAGAAATAGTTGTTAACAAAATATATTAAAAAAATAAAATAATGAAACCAAAAACAAAAAACTAAGTATTTGATATATATGCGGCTTGACCCTGAGATTCAAAAACATAAAATCGGATGTCTTCCAATCAAAGGTCGTCTTTTGTAGCAAACACAACAAGAATCAAAGTCTGCGTATGGCTAAACCAAATAAATTGGAAGCGCACTGCAAAGTGAAGCTGAGAAATGCACAAACAAAAAAAAAAAACAAAAAATAGTAACTCTACTACTAATACTATTACTGCAACTACAACTACTACTACAACAGAAACACACACACACAAACAACACACCGATACGGTCACACACATACAAGCACTGCACGTCAAAATTCAATTGCATTGTACTTCAAGGGCAATCAGTTCGAGACCTCTTCAAGCGTTCTCTTATCATGCAGTCACAGTTTTTAGATTCACAGCAAGTTAAATAAAACTTATTAAGTACCTGACAATAGAAACCACATGATTCCCAACAGTTTTCTAACTTCAGCCCCTTTGCACAATTTTCATCACAATCTCTTGTACATACAACTATTGCTATGACATACAAAATCTGCTCACAGTTTAGCGTTAAGTTGCAAAAAAAAAACACACACACACACACACAAATCAAAAACTACAAAGTGCAATGAATAAAAGGTTTCAATGACAGCAACAAAATTTCAACACATACTACTAATGCACATGGATAAACAGCAACGAATCAACGCATTCCATACTAACCCTAACCAAATAAAGAGCAACAAAATCCAATTAAACGAATTTGAAATGTTTCATTTTGTTCAGGCTTGCAAATTCACTTAACTTAACTGTTGTAATATATTTCGAGAGAGAGACACAAAGCAAGAGGGATATAGTGGTATTAATTTGAAATAAGTTAAGACTTTATTTGCCTTTTGTAAAAATTTTTTTTATTGGTTTTTCTAAAAAACAGCTAGCAGCATAGAATATAAATTTATAGATAATTGTATATATTAACATGTATAATTTAATTATTTATGTACATTTAGTTTGAACAGTGTTGAGCAATACATAATCTTTTTTTTTCTAGCTTAATTAGATATGCTCTTAATGCAACTGCAACAAAGATTTTAATAATGCAAGTGCACATTTCGCCAGAAGCGCCAAATCAAACAAGCACACACATACACAGAAGAACACTCAAACATACACACACACACACACACACACACACACAGAGACTTACACTTGAACATACACAGACAGACAGTCAAACGGACAGACAATGGAAAAAAAGCAAGGAACTTATAAAATTGTATAAAGTGCATACGAAAACGTTTTGATCGCCTCGTTTTTATGATATATAGAATATTAATTTGTATGTGTGCATATGTGTATGCAAGTATGTGTGTGAATGAGGTAACCGAGAATCAAATGTGTAAGCTACGTAGTTAATGTAGTTAATCTAGTTGTACTTTTTAAATCACATAAGTACTTAAGTACGTACATGCAAGCATAGATAAATACATTTTTACATATGTATGTGTATTTATGTACGAGTATGCATATTTTGTGTATTTTATGATTAGGTGCGGTTAGTTTTAAGCGCTTCTGTTGCATTTTTGTGTACATTTTACAAGCAAGTTTTTCAAATTTCAATCTTAATTCATTTAAAACAAAAACGATTAAATTAAAACTTTAGCAACAAGATTTTTAACTTAGTAAAAGCCAATAAAATGACAAAACGCAAAATGCAAGAGTTACAAAAAACCAAAAAAAATCTTGCAATTCACTGGGGAAAACAACACCACAAATTAAAGTTAAATATTAAATGCCATCGCGCATGCTACACTAAAGAATATTTGATCAATAAATATAACAAATAAATAAAATACGACAAAAAGATAAAAACGAAAAAAAAAAATACCAAAAATAGCCGTAACTGACACCAAACGAAAATGTCGACACTAAATCAATTTTTAGATAGGCGTTTGTAGCGCTGACTAAAAAGAGTTTTGCAAAAAAATATACACAAATCAATTTTAACTAAATTGAGTATTTAGTTAAATAAATTAGGACATTAAGCTATGGGGTATAGAAAGAGTATGTAAAATATTTGCAATAAATATTAAAGAACAACAACAACAACAACAACAAATGTTCGGCATATGTGTAGGCTAAACCAATATAATAACACTGCAAATTAACAACAACAACAACAACATAAACCAATACAATGAACGAGTAAGCAACAAAAAGTTTGCGCATAAAAATATTCATGGTAAATGTCAAAGCAAGTATTAAATCTTAAATGTTGCATTTACATTTCACATAAAAATACATACATAAATGTATATGTATTTATATGCATATGCATTTATTAATACATATATACATATACACATATATATTTATATATATATATGCGAAATATATTTAAAATGTATTCAAACTTCATTGAGTAACAAAACAAAAAGCATCAAAGATATTAACTAACTAATACAAAATACACTACACTGAGAGAAAAAATTTACACGCGCAGTCACAAGCACATACAAAATGTAACTTGAGCAACAAAGTAACTTAACAACAACAACAACAACCACAACAAACTATATAAAATAACAAAGTAAATAACACAACAAACAACAAAAATGCTAGCATACAAAATGTATAACGTAAAAATTGCATTTGCAAAAATTATAAAACAAAAAGAAAACATTACGTTGAAGCTAAACTTTAAGATACTAAGAAAATGGCATGGAAAAAATAAAAAGCAAAAAAATTGAACATAATAATAGCAACAATTGCAAATGAAAGACATTTAAAAAACAAAAACATAAACAAATGCATAAAAACAACAAGAAAACAATTACTATATAAATAAATGTTACGCGTTATTAAATAAAGAAGAATGAAAATAATTTGTTTTAAAAAAAAAATGTCTTGTATGATTTACTTCAATGGAAATGTGCTTTGGGCTTCTGGAAATTAAAAATAATATTCTGAAACATTTTTTGTTCTTATTCTTTTATTTTCATCATTTCGTTTTTCACATAAAATTATATTTGCTTAACTGCGCTGGTGCTGCCACATAGTTTCCCAAAGCCAATGCCAGCAGCGAAAATTGACAGCCAGGATAAAGCTCGTGACAATCACGCGATTGCCGCTTGGAGCGTCGATAGATGCGGTCGTAGTGATGATGAGCCAGTGGCTCATGCCCCTCAACCCTTGATGTGGGCATGCTGAGAACAGTGCGCACCAATTCCTCTAACATATTGCCTTTATGGCCAGGAGCATGCAGATATTTGGCACTCTCGCACAGAGCTCGAGCCACACAGGCCCGTCCATTAAAGCCCATGCTAAACAAAAAGGTAAGAACGACATAAAGAAATCGTTTCATGTAACAATGCTTAGGTTTAAACCAGTTCTTAAAAGTGTCATGAAATAAGTTAAAAAGGCCAAAACTTATCAAATTCGCTCATAGAGTTTTACCATTTTGTATTCAAATTTATCCTGAAGGGTAGGTACAGGGACTTAATGTTGGTTTCCAATTAAGTATTGAGAAGGTAAGTAATATTTTAGTTAAGTTAATTTATAATTTTTGAATAAATTCATTTAATAAGGTTAAACAACGTAATAAATAAATTATATATAAATATAAATATAATATATATATATATATATAGCAAGTAAGCATATTTTATATAAAAAAAATTAATATTTGAATTATTCAGTTCAGGGCATACTTACTGATCAAATGCAGACTGTATCTCATCGTAGAAGCTGCGCCGTGAACGCCGCTGCACCAACGGCTTGGTGAGATTGCCAAAACCATGTGCATGCTGTTTGACCCAAACATGGTTGGGCAAATCGTAAGCAAGACCCCAATTGACAGCCCAACTTAGATAGTCCACATCAGGATTACCAATCACGCCAATGGTCATACAAACAGCTGCCTGCACAAGTACCAGAATTAGTTGTCATTTGTAGCTACATTTGATGATTGACTACACTCACACCGAAACCGATGAACCCTCCGGAAATGCCAAATAACGTTTTTGGCGACTAAGTACGTTTGTCAGTGCACTGGTGAAATTGCCATTAGTTATCTCAGCTACATCTCTGGCAGATACGTGGAACACGGTGAGCAGAACAGAAACGTTAAGTATTAAGTTGAATAAGCGCGTCATTTTAACAGCATCGCGATCAGATTGTGACTGGTTAGCAAAAGCTGCTGTAACTGTTACTCATCCACCGGTTTACATCATTAGCGGCCTATTAGCCCAAGTACTGTTGACTGCACTGATTACCGGCAGCTTGCTAACACTCGAACAAAAACGGTTCCCAGTTAGCTGCCCGCGATATAGCCCAAATGTCAACACATGTCCACATGGGCCACCGCTCAATGCAAATTTGTATCAGTGCCACAAAAAAATGCTCTCAATTTACTCACAACACAAATAACTCAAACTACAAAATACATAAAACCTCGAACATGCAGCAAAAAATAAAAAAAAAAAAGACTAGACGATACCCTGAACCCTATATACTTACGCGTATGTGTGTATATGTACGCACATACTGCATACTGTATACTCAACTTTAACGTTCCATATCTCCGGTGTTTCTCAACCGATTTCAATAAAAGTTTCACAGATTGTCATTATTTTGCTTAATGTAAACTTGTACTGCCTAGGGATTAGGCAAGCTTATGTTCCAAATCTGGAGTCACTAGCTCTTATAGTCTCTGAGATCGACGCGTTCATACATACGGACGGACGGACAGACGGACATGGCTATATCGACTCGGCTATTGATGCTGATCAAGAATATATAAACTTTATGGTGTCGGAGATGCATTATTCTGCCAGTTACATACTTTTGCACAAAACCATTATACCCATTTCACCCATTTTTAATGGGTTCAGGGTATAAAAATAATATGCTGAAAAATTTTGTATCCTATTCTTTTATTTTCATCATTTCGTTTTTCACATAAAATTATATTTGCTTAACTGCGCTGGTGCTGCCACATAGTTTCCCAAAGCCAATGCCAGCGGCGACAATTGACAGCCAGGATAAAGCTCGTGACAATCACGCGATTGCCGCTTGGAGCGTCGATAGATGCGGTCGTAGTGATGATGAGCCAGTGGCTCATGCCCCTCAACCCTTGATGTGGGCATGCTGAGAACAGTGCGCACCAATTCCTCTAACATATTGCCTTTATGGCCAGGAGCATGCAGATATTTGGCACTCTCGCACAGAGCTCGAGCCACACAGGCCCGTCCATTAAAGCCCATGCTAAACAAAAAGGTAAGAACGACATAAAGAAATCGTTTCATGTAACAATGCTTAGGCTTAAACCAGTTCTTAAAAGTATCATTAAATAAGTTAAAAATGCCAAAAATAATCAAATTCGCACCACTTTTCATAAATTTTCTTACAAAACAAACATCGAGTTTTACCATTTTGTATTCAAATTTATCCTGAAGAGTAGGTATAGGGATTAAATGTTGGTTTCCAATTAAGTATTGAGTAGGTAAGTAAGTAATATTTAAGTTAAGATAATTTATAATTTTTAAATAAAATCATTTAATAAGGTTATAAAGAGTGAATAAAGCACTGAGTTAAAGTGCTTCTACTACTAGGAAAAAGTCAATAAATGAAGTATTTTGTACATATGACCCGCCGAACCAAACTTAATACCATAATTCTCCCTTAGTGTAAGATTTCTTGATTGGAAAATGTCATAAATAATATATAAATATATAAGCAAGCAAGCATATATATATATATATATATATATAAATAATTTATTATTCAGTTCAGGCCATACTTACTGATCAAATGCAGACTGTATCTCATCATAGAAGCTGCGCCGTGAACGCCGCTGCACCAACGGCTTGGTGAGATTGCCAAAACCATGTGCATGCTGTTTGACCCAAACATGGTTGGGCAAATCGTAAGCAAGACCCCAATTGACAGCCCAACTTAGATAGTCCACATCAGGATTACCAATCATGCCAATGGTCATACAAACAGCTGCCTGCACAAGTACCAGAATTAGTTGTCATTTGTAGCTACATTTGATGATTGACTACACTCACACCGAAACCGATGAACCCTCCGGAAATGCCAAATAACGTTTTTGGCGACTAAGTACGTTTGTCAGTGCACTGGTGAAATTGCCATTAGTTATCTCAGCTACATCTCTGGCAGATACGTGGAACACGGTGAGCAGAAAAGAAACGTTAAGTATTAAGTTGAATAAGCGTGCCATTTTGACAGCATCGCGATCAGATTGTGACTGATTAGCAAAAGCTGCTGTAATTGTTACTCATCCAACGGCTTACCTTATAAGCGGCCGATTAGCCTAAGTACTGTTGACTGAATTGATTAGCGGCAGCTTGCAAACACTCGAAGTAGAACGGTTCCCAGTAAGCTGCTAGCGATATAGCCCAAATGTCAACACATGTCCACATGGGCCACCGCTCAATGCAAATTTGTATCAGTGCCACAAAAAAATGCTCTCAATTTACTCACAACACAAATAACACAAATTACGAAATACATAAAACCTCGAACATGCAGCAAAAAATAAAAAAAGAACAAGTCAGATAGCTCTAGTGGAGAAATCCCAACTAGACGATACCCTGAACGCTATACTTTACAGTCAGTGCTTGCAAGTATGTGTGTGTGTATGTAAGCATGTACTGCATACTGCATATAGAACTTCAATATTTCATATCTCCGGTGTTTCTCATGCGATTGCAATTTAAATTTCACAGATTTTCATAATTTTGTTTAATTTGTGTGAGATCGACGCGTTCACAGACAGATGGACAGACAGACGGACAGAGAGACGGACAGACAGACGGCTATATCGACTCGACTGTTGATACTGATCAAGAATATATATACTTTATGGGGTCGGAGATGCATTATTCTGCCTGTTACATACTTTTGCACAAAACCATACCTTTTTACCCATTTTTAATGGGTTCAGGGTACAAAAAGCGGCTATATACATACATACATAGGTACATATATTTATGCCAATAAATGTGTCTGTTTTCGGGCATTTGCTTAAGTTCAATTGCATTTTTGGCTCGACACATAATAAAATGAAGTTTTTTGCCCAGCCAATTTATGGCACGGATTTTTTATAACATTTTGGCAAGCATTAAAAAGTTTCTGTTTCCGACAGTGCAGCAAAAAAATCAGAAATCTTTAAAAAGGCTCTGGTCGAGAAATCCCGACTAGAAGACACCCTGATACCCTTATACTTTACGCATACAGTCAGTGCTTGCAAGTATGTGTGTGTGTACGCGTATAATGTTCCATATCTCCGCTGTTTCTTTAATGATTTTAATAAAAACTTCACAAATTTTCTTTATTTTGTCTATAGTTGTAAGCGCCATTTCCAAATTTTCATGTTGGAAACAAACTTGTACTGTCTACAGGCAAACAGACGGACATAGATATCAACACGGTTGTTGATGCTGATGAAGAATATATAAATACTTTATTGGGTCGTTACATACTTCTGCCTTTTACATACTTTTGCACAAAACCATTATTTCCATTTTCAATGGAATAAAAAGAGTTGTGCACTACTCGAAAACCTGCCAAGAGCAATGCAGAGCTACTATGTTATTATAGTTAGTTACTAATTGCTACTAACAAAGATTACGAAGCAAACTAACAATTCCTTTTGACCTACTTTGCAGCTGTGCCATTCAAAAGCAGCCTGCTATACCACATAGTTGTTATCAGTTTTAGCTCAACAGGAAAAAATGCAGTACGGTGACCCCAATGAGTAAATGACGCATGTATTTTCATGTGTGCCCTTTTACGCTGCCGCTTTATTAAATGAGTGAACAAATTTACGCAGAAAATATTCGCTGAAGCGCAGCAAAAAACTCTGGGGACAGTGTGCGCCATACCACAGTGCGCATTCATGCAGCGAATGGCCAGTTGTGAAGGCCCTGCGATATATGGGCTTATGGGCAATCTCCGGATGCACATAGCGCAACAGAATGCGAAAGATATCATGGAACAGCGATTGGCCCGGCGGTGCCAACAGATGGCGCGACTCGCAAAGAGTCCGCATGATGCAGTAGCGCGGATGGTACTGATGACTAAAAAAGAAAAAAAAAAAAACGGGAAGAGGCAAATGAGAGTTAAAATCGTCAGAGCTTAAGTAGCATTTCGTTAACACTTACATATCAGATAGCATTACCAGCAAATCGAAGAGCATACCATGCGGACTCTGTCCCTGATTTTGGATATTTGCTCCATTCCTCTTAAGCTCGCGGCGCAAACGTCGAGCTGCGACCGTTGGTTGGCAGTAGTAGTTACCATATGCATCCTTAACCAGATTCGAGGCTGGACAGCCGCTTTGCACCTGGTTCACATAGGCTTTGTCGTGGTCCAGCACCGGCGTTACTTGCGGATACGTATAGTAAAAGGAGTGTACGGGATCGTCAGGACTTAAGGGCACAAGCACCCGTTGTTGTGGTAGCACCAAAGGTGCTGCGGGTGCGGGTAGGGCTGCACCTGGTACACTTGGTACCATTGGAATTGGCAAAGCTAAAGCTGGTGGTGGTGGTGGCGGTACAGCTGGTGGTGGTGGTGGTGGGGGCTTTGGTCTGCCTTTGCGCCGCGGAAACCAATCCTCAATGGCTCCAGGCATTTCATAAATGGAAGTTGACTCTGCGAGCAGCATCAAGCCTCTGGGTATAGTGCCAACCACAGCCTTAGCACAGTTCGCTGTTAACTGTTAAAAAGAAAACCGAAATAAAACGTCTATGTTTTATCATTAATATATAAATGATTCCTTAACTCTGACTGCACATAAGCTTAGCTCAGATTTTATTTAGATATCGAATGAGGAATTTATAATAAAAACAAACTAGTTTTTACTTTACTAGTTGTGAGATTTTGTAAGTTATTTCAAATCTTTAAATATCTCTTAATTTTATAAATTTGAAGGTATTTTTGTTCACAAATAGCTTAGATTTCAGACTTATTATGTAAAAGATTATATATTTACTATTATTATTATATTATAATTTTCGTTTATCAGTGAATTAAAAATTGCTGTGGAAATGTTTTGCTAAGATATTAGTATTATAAACTGTTCCCTTATTTAATTATTGCATATCAGCAAAAAAGCCAAAAAGTGAGTACGTGAAATAATTATTAAACAATGACTACTAGTAGATACATTTCGATTTATTGAGATAGAAGGAATCTAGATGCGAATTTTACATGTTGATTTTCATCTCTCTATTGATGTGTTAACTTACTTGTTTACGCAGTGTAGAACTCAGTCGTGACCAAGTCTTGGCTACGTGGATTTCTTAAAACTTTATTCAAGTTTAAAACTAAACATTTCTAGCTTTATGTGAATGTATTAGAAAATTAATGCGTAAGGCGTTGAATGGTATTATATACATTTATTTTAATAGTTCAGTTACTTTTGAAAGCAGCTACAGCTGCAGCTGACGCAGATCCCTTAAAAGCAACGTTACTCACTGTGACGGAGGTGCCCAGTTCAAAGATAAGCCAGCGCTTTTGCCGCTGCAGCAAGTGCGGCAGATGCAACGATTTCTCACGGAGATAACTGACAGCCCGACTAGAGCTGTTGGAGCTGTTGGAGCTGTTTTTGCTATCCGAGCTGTAACTGCTGTTGACCAAGGTCAGCGACATGGCCAACAGCAGGGCAAGTAGTAAATGGTAAATGCGATTTCCCATAACGACGACCTATGCAAGCGTTTAGCAACTGAAACACAGGCCGAGCCGCAGAGCGAAGTTGGCCAAAGAATTTCAGGCACGGCATGGATAGTCAATTTGGGCCTGGAGTGCTGGCCATGTTTGGCCGCAATGTAAGTTTGTTTGTACAAGCAATTAGTTCAACTTGGCTGTGCTGGCAACCACTTTGAAAAATATTCCATAGAAACAATGGAAACTAGAAAAAAAATGTTTAATTATAAAATAAATTTTTTTAAATGACAAACCCACATATATTTTCTTAGGTATTAGAAATATATCCAACTGAAACTAATTATTTTAAATGTATTTTGTGCAAATCAATATTTAAAAACAATTTTCATAAAACCAAAATTTTTAGTTAATTTAAGAAATTGTATTACTTAAAGACAGATTTTAATGTAGACAGATTTTAATATTATTTAGTTAAAGGAAAAATAGAAATAAAAACGTTTGTTTCCTAAAATAAGGTAATAACTTTCAATATCAAAAAAAAAAAAAATTTTCTGCATTTTTTTGAACAACTTTTAATATCTTAAATCGTTTTTTTTTTAAGTGTATGGAACAGAATCGATAATCGAGAATCGGGTCAAACTTTAAACCTGCTGAAAATTTAATTTAATTAGCAACTTCATCATTTGCCACGCACAAAATTCAATAAAAACATAAAAACAAAAGCAGAAGACAAATTTAAAGGCCATTCTTTGATTCAGTTGTCATATAGTACGCAGCCAGAATATGTCAACAAATTGGCTATCGCTGTTGCTTTTACTGCTATTGGGCCAGAGCCACGGCGAGTTATCACTGAATGAATGGGCCAAAAGCGATGCTCTCGATGTGTTTGGCACAAAAGATATTGAGGCGCATACGAATCGAGAAAGTTACGTCCACAATGTCACGCTGGCAAATGTTGAGGAAGCGCCACTGGATCCATTGGCACCGCATGCTGCTTCATTGAAGCCATTATCGCAGCAGCGTAAGCTCTCGAGAGGAAAACGTTTTGTGGCATTTCCTGTGGGTTCATCGGCATCTGTAAGTCAAACACACAACACAACACAACACAAAGCTATACAAAGCAAAACACACAGCATACAAAAGGCAAACCAAAAGTTTTCTGCATCTCTTAAGCCAAATTCTTTACCAACTTAGGCTGCTGTGTGTTTGAGCACAGGCGTCATTGGCAATCCCGTCTATATATATCTTAGCTTTGGTCTGAATTGGGGCGTCGCCTACGATTTGCCCAACATAACATGGGTGTTAAACAATGCCCACGGCTGGAACACAAAGAAACCTGGCTCCGCTCTCGCCAAAATCAAACGCAGACATCGACGTGATCTCTACGGCAACTTGGAGACAATGATAGACAGGTAAGTCTAATTCCAACAATCGATATAAGATCAGGGGAAGTGTGAGTGACATTTTCACACTGCTCGAGGACACTTCATGCTGTTTTTTTTTAATATGCCTTAGGAAGTTTAAACAGCATCAAGTTAGATACTGAGTTCATTTATTTTGTATCTAAATCAAACTCTAAAATCAGTTTGTTTAAATCTTTTATGGTTACCATACCAAATATTAAATAAGCAACATAAAACAAATTGTTCGCTTCTGCAAAATTACTAAAAATCTTTTATGAAAAAGGCATTTTTCTTAAAGTGCAATAATATTATTGTTAGCAAACATTTTTTAAGAAAACTTTTCAATATACAGATCGAGCTCAAATCAACTAATACATTTTAATAATTGTTATTATGGTATGTGGGAGGATATGTCAAAATTTTCATTGAAGAACATCATTAAGTCATAAAGTAAGCACTCGAGTTTTATATTTATATTTATATTTGCGTTTGTATACAAGCATCGTAGTTTAAATGCCTGCTTAAATTTACCTTGAATGTGCCTCCTGTGCTGTGAGTGTTTGTTTGAGTTTATGTATGTATATATATTGACTAACCAGCACAAAACGCAATTGTATATAGATTTTTGCACACTTACAAGTAGAAACTCATACTTCTGTATATATATACATTTACATGCGTGCTAGTGTATGTGTGTGTGTGTTGGAGTGTCTTGGTTAGTGCCAAAATCAGCCCAGGCCACTTGGCTTATCACGCACAGAGCGACAAAAGCCAAAGCCAAGACAAGTTTCGCAGCCCAAGTGGTCTGCTCCCCTCTAACCGCCTCAACCTGCGGTCTCTTTACCCTCTCTGCACAACATTGTGAGTGGTTGTGTATGTGTGTATGTGTGTATGTGTGTACGTTGCTCTATGTCCATGTGCGTCTGTCTGAGTGTAAATGCGTGCGGCTGGCATAATAATAAAATGTTGGTATTTTATATTAGCATTTAAATTGGCTTTTTGTATGCTTTCGGAAATAGTTTAATATCCGAAAATTCTTCGCGTAGCCCAACTTTAATACTAAATCCAACAGCACAAAAAACGACGAAAAAAAAATTGAATAACAAAATGGACCATAATTGTTGAGAATTATGTGCAGCGCCTTCGAGAGGAATTACATCTGCATATGTATATAACACGAATTTGTAAGTAATTCCCATGTGCCTGGTATCTGATTCATTTAATCTGCAAAATGTCTTGGCCTTATCAAACCGAAACAAACACGCACAACTTTATACCACATGTGAGTGTGTGTGTGCACATTGTCATGGTAATCTAGGAGCTTTAGTGTACTATTTAAGCGTCATTTGCAGTGTATGCTAAGCTTTAAATGGTCATCACAAGTTTTTGGGGCGGGTTCTCTTTTAACTTTAACTTTTGGTCGTCACATTGACCTTAGCACGGCTTATTGTACATCTTGGGATTGGCATCGAAGCCCTATTCTATGATTGTTGTTGTTTTCATTCGATTCGATTCGATGCGATTCGACACGGTTCGATTCGTTTCATATACGCTTCGACTGTCTGTTTTGCTTAGCGCCCACAAATGATGCCTGCCAATTTTGCCATTGACTTTTGCCTCTTTGCTTTACGAGCGTTTTTGTTCTAATGGGTCAACTAAGCGCTTTGCGTTGCTCCCCAATCATACGCATACACATGTTTGAATGTATCTGCCAACTAAAGCAGGGGAATGTGTTTCTGTGTGTATTGGTGGCATGTACGCCCTGTGGGGTTAATGAAGTTGTTTGTTTGTTTACTTGTTTCAACATTTCCAGCCATTGCCATTGTATCTGATATAGACACACAGTTCTGTAGCTATGCTTGACATTTGCCCAGATATGAGGGCATGGGTGGTTTAATAATTTTGCTAACTTAAATTTTGATAGGTATTTGGCATTATTAGATACTTAATTATAATAAATAATAATCATAAATAGTACGTATTTTTTAAATTGATTATAGAAGTACTATATATTTATTATTCTTTCTATAATGTGGTGAACTTCAATATTTATTTATGCATTGGAATCGTTTTAGTTTTCCAGGCTCATTGAAACAGAAAAACCATTTAAAATATTGATTTTCAATTTTATATGAATATTCATTATGTTTTTTGGCTTACTTTCTGTTTTCTCAGATCTTTTACAGTATATCTGATTGATATTTATATATTGCTTACTTCAATATACCTTTATATTATATACCATTAAATTATATCTCATTGATGAAATTCTTAAAGTAGAAAAACTCAGCAGACAACAACGATTTCTTTCACTCCATGAATGGCAATCAAATCGATCTTCATTGTCGCTGCCGACGAAATCTTTGACTTTGCCAAAGGCGCTAACCATAAATTTTTACTTTTCACAAGTTACCGTCGCAATATTGCGACAGCCACCATGTGGATGCCACACCGGCGCAGACAATTCAATTAAGTTGCAGCAACTGTCTAGGCACACCACACCCTTACTGTATGTGTGTGTGTGTGAGTGAGTGGTCTGTCTGTGCCATGTTTATTGTAAACGTGACTGTGACTGCGACTGCTGCTTCTGCTTCTGCTGAACGTGGTTCGGGTCTGCATTCCGCCCACTAACTGCCGATTGACACATTTGCACTTTGGCAATTTTCTTTGTGCACCAATTCTTGGTCTTTTGTCTGCTCCAAGTTCAGCTGTTTTGTGTCAGTTGCATTCAGAGTACCGACGCGAGTGTTGCACGTAGTTTCTCTTGTCATGATTTACGCGAATTTCGTATTGTTTAATTATCGTTTTATTGTTGCAAAGTTTTTGATTTACGATTTAATTGCAACAACAAGTGCTGCATCAAATGCTGCCACAAAGCATTCGCCCAATTTTATGAATCTCTACGATTCCACAGATGCTTTATATACACCACCAACATTGATGACTATGATAGAACGTGCAATGTCATTGTCCTCTTTGTCTGCACCACCAACAAAAATCGTGCACCTACTGAGCCGACCCAAGCGATATCTCAGCTTTCCCGAGGGCTCCTCGTTTACCGTATGTGTGTCACTGCTTTATCGTACTACTTCAGCTAAGGGCCGTCAGATAAATAACATCATTGTAAAATTATGACCATTTTCCATGTTCAGGTTTCTGTATGCTTTACTGTGGGTATCATTGGCAATCCCAACTATGCTTACAATAGTTTCGGCCTCAATTGGGGCGTTGCATATGATCTGCCCAATAACACCTGGGTCCTACAAAGTTTGCATGGCTTTTCGCAGCATCCAATTTCGACAGCAGTTCTACGCCGTCGCACCAGGAGAGCTATTTATCAGGATATTGAAATTATTGTTGACAAGTAATTTCCGATAATGTTTTATTTATTTATTCTTAACATAGTTTCCTAGTTTACGTACAGTAAGCCTTCCTAAAAAATTGTTCGTTGTTTTACAGAATTTAATCATTTTTGGAAATAGACTTGTATATAGCTTCTGTTTTAAGACCATGCACCGACTTTAACAGTTATTTATCGAATAATTAAGCCAAAGCATATCACTTAAAAATTTAAATAATTTTATTTCTTTTTTTTAAGTATAAGTCATTTGCGATTATTTCAATGTATAATTTAAATAGAGGCCCTAAGTTCGCTCACAAAAGTTTTTTGGACATTTATTAGCTCTTAAGCTCTTAATTTTTTGCAAGCTTTGGCTGAATTATTGAACTTAAACCAACTCAGCAGGAAGCAAGGACTCGTGCCACTCCATCACTTGAATTGAAATCAAGCCATCGATCTTTATAGTCGCTGTCGTCACAGTCTTTGACTTTGCTACAGGCGCTAACTATTTTTTTTTTCGCACTAGAAACATGCAGCGTCGCAATGGCCACCAGGTGGATGCCACAACGTTGCTGGTAATTCAATTAAGCTGCAGCAAATGTCTACGCGTGTGTCTAAGTGTTTGTATATACATGTATCTGTTCGTGCGTGTGGTCTGTCTGTGCCATGTTTATTGTAATCATGACTGAACATGGTTGGCCCTGCATTACGCACACCGCACACTGCCCAATATCATATTGGCACTTTTTTTGTGCAACGATTCTTGTTCTTGTGACAGTTGCATTTAGAGTATCGACGCGAGTATTGCATGTAGTTTCCCTGCAATGATTTACGCGTATTTCGTATTGTTTAATTATGGTTTAATTGTTGCAAAGTTTTTGATTCACGGTTTAATTGCAACGACAAGTGCTGCTGAAAATACAGCCACGCTGCAGCCATCCACTTTCACGAGCCATAAAACTGACGCGGCATTTGCAGCACATCGCAACTTCAACGAATCCACCAATGATTTATGGCTGCCGCCAACATTGATGACTATGATGGAACGTGCAAAGACATCGTCTGCGGCATCTGCACCAGCCATCCTGCTGCATGCACCAACGAAAATCGTTCGCTTACTGAGCCGACCCAAACGATATCTCAGCTTTCCCGAGGGCTCCTCGTTTACCGTATGTGTCAATGTCATTGTATAT
This sequence comes from Scaptomyza cyrtandrae, assembly GCA_035044605.1. Taxonomy (NCBI): domain Eukaryota; kingdom Metazoa; phylum Arthropoda; class Insecta; order Diptera; family Drosophilidae; genus Scaptomyza; species Scaptomyza cyrtandrae. The sequence continues at coordinate 12,740,174 of JAWNNS010000640.1, forward strand.
CAGCGAAGGGAAGACAGAACTGCTGAATAACATCTCTGATTTCCTGGTCATTTTCAATGTTCAGGTTTCTGTATGCTTAGCTGTGGGTATCATTGGCAATCCCAACTATGCTTACAATAGTTTCGGCCTCAATTGGGGCGTTGCATATGACCTGCCCAACAACACCTGGGTCCTTCAAAGTTTACGTGGCTTCTCGCAACCGCTAAAGACAGCAGTTTTACGGCGTCGCACCCGGAGAGCTATCTATGAGGATATTGAAGCTATTGTTGACAAGTAATTTTAAATAATTTATTTGTATAAGCCAATAATTAGACCAACCAAATCCAACGAAAACTCAGGTTCTCTAATGTGAGTTACATAAGAAATATATTTTGGATTTCAAAGCTGAAGCTTTTATGGTCAGGAGTATTTAAGTTACACTTAATAATATGTATTTTAATGAATTAAACTTGAATCTTTCTGTTTATACAAATTAAGAGACCTTAAAGTATGTTGTATATTGTATGTATTAACTTATCTTATCTATTAGTAACAGCTCTCAAAAATCTGTCTACTTTTAGCATGGGTTATAATGGACGCGATTGCATATTGCGAACACTCTGCGAGAGTCGTCAGTATTTCCAACGCACTAAGATGAACATGGTTGGTGAGATGTTGCGCACAATCTTCAGGTAAACCAAAAATTATTAACTATAAAGATTTGATTTCTGATCTTTTCTCTCATGCAGTTTGCCCAAGCAACGCATTTTTAAACGAGAACTACGCGAAAACTCAGATATTTTGAACTATGATAATGCGTATCGGCATGCCCATAATTTGGACTGTGCCCAGCAATACGATTGTAATTTTTCACTGCTAGAGTTGGCCTTTGGAAAGTATTCGACGCCGCCGAAAAATTATTATGCTCAATAAATATTGCAGTACTAAAAATTGTCTTATGAATTGTTTTAAATGTCGCTTACCTATCAGTCCCCCTCAGCTCACCTACTTATTGCCATGAGGTTATAAATGGCAATTCATTTTTCTCTCTTGACCCCTCAACACCCATCCACAGCGGTCTCACTTAGCTTGCGTGCACCCCAATGCGCCCAATCACTGGCATGTCGAGAGGCGTTGTCTGGCTCTGAGAGTGAAACTGGAGCCTCTGAACGGGGCAGAACGAGGCTGAATGAGCCTGACTGTGGCTGACGGATGTGTGTCAGTATTCGTTGCCGTCTGGCGCCTCGAACCTGCACAAAAGCTCGAACAATATTTAATTGAAAAGAAATACAGGATCAACAACAGAAAAAGTAACAACAACGTGCAAAAAAACCATTTGGCCAAGCTTTCCCGAATTTAATTCAATCAACAAGCTCGGGTAAGTTGCTTGACATGACAGTTGAGTGAAAATTGAGTGGAGCATTTAAGCGCTGCGAAACTTTCGGTCCACATAGACAGCTAACAATTTTGTAGTCCACGGATGTCAGGGATGGCAACAAAGAGAGTATCCAAAAAATATGATAAAAACACACTTTAGAACATAAACATTGTTAAAATAAATTTAATAAATATTATTAAAGATATTTATTTTTAAGACATTTGATTGTTGTATACGTATACATATTGAATCCCTGAAGTTGCAAGGTACCAACATAAATCGTCTAATATACTGCAGCTGAGCCATGGCAATTTAATGATGTGTCTCTTTATTTGGCAATAATACAAATGTATATAAAACCACTTACTTGTAAGGGGAATATTCAAAGTGATTTATCAATTTATTGTTGTGGTTGTCAGCTATTCATTTTCAATGGGATAATATAAGCTCATGTACTTAAACTTATACGAACAACCCTTCATAATTAGATTCTTTTAGTGTCCGAATGATTGAGCTAGAAAGAAAATGTGATAAAAAAATTTTTAGATATATTCGTTTTGTTAGTAAAAGCCTTAAAAGAAAAGATTTTAATTGTATAAATTCCAATTGAAGCTAGCTACAAAATTACTTTATATTTTCTTAAAGCAGACTTTGTGCATAATTGTTTTAATCGTAAGTGATTTAATTTCTAGCTCAATCATTTCATCAATCGACAAAGCTCTCCAGTGTCTTAATCTAATTCGTTCATATATTAATCATATCTGAATGTCTTTAATTGATTTAATGTCAGTAGACCTTACCTTAAGCTTTCGAAACGGACCATCTGGAAACATCATAATTAGAGCAATTAGTGATTTAAACTTATCCCCTGCAAAGTTTAACCAGTTACAAGTTTGTTTCAAATTTCACACCTCGACTACGACTCGCTTTGGTAAATGCTTCTTGTCAACACAAATCAGCATGAAACAGAGAAGCTTCGTGATATACAGAGAAAAAGTGTTAACAAGTGGATGTCATGTCCGGCTCTCAATCAAAAGACAGCCGGCAAATGGCCGGCAGGAAAAAAAAAAGAGATAAAAAACAACAACAACAACAACACACACAAATGTAAAAATACGAGGAGAATAGAAACAGAGACATGCGATGTCACAAAACCGCACACAAAGCGATAAATAAGTAAATAAGCAATGACAAAAATAACAACAATACCAAACAAACAGCAGAGGACAACGACTTCTCAGTTGGTTGCTTTTGTTTGTTTGTTTGATTGTCTGTTTGGACATGACTGGGCTCGCATCGGGGCTGTGGCTGTTCTATACCGGTATTTATGTCAAACAGATTAAATGTACCTGGCATATCAGTCACCGGGGAAAACTGGACCCAATCGCGTCGCACAAGCAAAGCAAAGAAACGGCGATAGAGCTTAAGATGCTGTGAACATAAGTTAGTGTGCATTTTGATAATAAAAAAATACAGTATAAAGTTACGGAAAGTTTTGTGTAATATTTAAATAATGTTGCGAATGTCAGCGAAAAGTGTATTAATTAGTGATAAACGCAAATGTTTAAGCAATCATTCAATGATTTGCTGTCTGTCGACACGCCCATCAGCATCAACATTGATGCGACTGCTGCTGCTGATATTTCTGTTTTGGATGTGCTCAGCTGTCGTTGAAAGTGCTGACAACTTTGTTGCGGTATCTGACCCCAGTTCCCACCGCAGCTTTCCTACCAATCCCATCGACAGCCCCAGCAGTAGCAACAACTTTGACATGCATTATGACAACTTCAGCCAGCTGACAGCTAACAATAATACAAGGATATTGCGACGAGGGAAACGCTACCTGGAATTTACAAAGGGGTCGCGTATGTCGGTGCGTTGTGGCAAAGCCCATTGAGAATATTTTCATAAGGGTTTCTTTAAAGTTTAACAGACAGAATAAATATATTTAAGACATAAATTATTTGAAATTGAACGTTATATCTGTTTTTATACCTAGAAACTTATTATATTCTTCAACATGTAGGCTGAAATATAAAAAACATTTAAAAATTATGAAAGAAAAAACTTAGGTTAAGGGTATCTCCTAGTCGAGCTTTCTAGATTAGAAAGTTCTTACCGGTTTTATATTTTTTTTTAAATTTACGCTCCTACAGTGGCGTACCAATGGCAAAAACAATCTCATCACAATCAATACACTATTCTCCTATGGTTATGGCTTTCGTGCCAATTATCCGTTTCCTGAGCCGAAGGATCAGCGTAAGAAACTCCGCGTCTTTTTTAAGCGTGACATGTTCTCTAAGCTGGAAACAGCTTTGGATGGGTAAGTCCTATAAATATGTATGTAAAAAATAGGATTAGTTTAATGCCTCATACACATTTTGTTGAAAGCCATGGCTTTGATGGACGTGCCTGTTTGTTAAAATCATTTTGCACGGCAATTCTGGATGTGGATAAGCCCCAGAAGAAGAGCGGAATGCTATTCAAGTTGCTCAAATTGATATTCAGGTAAGTGTTCAAGTAAAGTAATAAACTAATATTTAAAATTCATTCAACCACAAAGAATGTGTAAAGCCGTACTTGATCTCTGAATTAACATGCAATAAGTAATTATCTTGGGGTCAACTACCTCAGAATTGGGTTGTAAATCTATTAGCAAGGCAATAGTAATTGGTGCTATAAAGGCAACCAGTTTCAACATGAATCCAGTGCACTTCCCACATTTGCTTCTGGCAGCGCACATGTCATTGGAGTTGCAGCTTAACAACCGCAACAATGGGCACTCTTCAGGTTTCTAACAGTTGCTAACTGCTGCTGTGGTCAGTCTGCTCCTCATAGCCACATAGTCGACTCAAACGTTTTCTCGACATAATCGAGACAGCGAGCATGCTTGTGGGTAACATTTGTGCAGCAAGAACTCCACTTGCTACTGTCCATAGCCAGTTAACATTGGTCAGCTGTGCGTTTACGTCAAAAGCAATGTCATACCAAAGCTAGCAATCTGGCACTTGGTAAAGGATTCAGTGCCAACGCTAGCCAGTCCGTGAACAGGAGTTTCAATGGTCACATCTTTGTATTGTACGTATTTTGCAGGGGATCATGAGAAGGCTATTTGTAAAAGCTTTTCTTGTACAGCAAATATATGTAATTTTTGTTTTGTTCTTTGTTTGCTTCGTCACTTACAGCCTCGAGGATCATGAGAAACATCATATGCCCTATTTGCGAGAGGAGAACTGTCAACAGATTCTACACAGTCACTGTCCGCTGAGCTTTGACAGCATTTCACCATACACCGATGATATCTGACACTAAATGGGATTCAAAATTGAAAGAACAATAAAAAAATGCGTTGGTTAATAAATTTGTATTAATTGTATTTTATTGATATAAGATTCAATACTAAAACTAGCAAAACAAGTAAGAAGGCTCTAGTCGAGGAATCCCAGTTAAATGCAGTTTTTAATATTCAATAAAAATACAGTTTTGATTTTATACATATATACACAAAACTCAATTTGAAAGTTAAAATGTTTATTTTAAGTTACCCATGCCGTTTGCCGCACTATCGATATTGAACTATAAGTGACAAGAAACTGTCGTTTTAAATTCAAAATATGGAATATATATAAAAAATATAGACTGTTATTTTGTTATTAAAATTGTAATACTAGTAGGAAGCCTTGTTACAGCATTTCAACATCATGGACTATTCATTTAATTCCTAATTAATTATTGATAGCTTTTTGCTGGTCTTGCTTTGCAGCAGTTGCTGTTGTCAGTATTTTGTTATTTATAATTAAGTTCTGCCATTTTCACTTGACCTTTTTTTTATTGCAACACGAGCAACATGCATTTAATTGGCATTTTTATTAAACAGTAAAGCAAAACAGAAAATGAAGACGAGAAAAAATTATTGCATATTTTTTTGCGGAAGCTCAGTGTTGACCTCATTGCATGACAAAAGTTGCAGTTGCTGTTGCTGTTGTTGCTGCTGCTTCTGATGCTGTTGTTGTTGCTGTTTAATGTCACCAGCATGAAATGCCAAGTGTTGTTAAAATGTTTGCGGGCGCCTTTGAGGCAGTTGGCAAACGCCCATGCCCGCAGACCTGTCGTTCACGCCCAGCATTAAAAATTAACTTTAATTAAGTTGAAAACATAAATTACACGCACGTACCATGGCATTAAAATGCACTCACCCACACCCACACACACACACACACACACACCCAAACATATGCAGGCATTCACTTCAGCTTCTGTTGTTGTTTTTTGTTGTTGTTGTTGTAGTTGTTGCACCCTTCAAGTTTGTTGCGCATGCAGGAACCTTTCGTTTCTGGGGAACACAACAACAAACAAAAATAAAAAACTTTAAGCGCTTGTTAAGTTGTTTGGCCCATACCCACACGCATCAAGAAACACACACACACACGCACACACATGCACGCATATGCAACCTCAATAAGGTAATAATTACGCTTGCTGTGTGAGAAATTACAGCGTCTGCAGAGAGAAAGGCCAAATCACACATTCAATTCCAGTTCCATTCGCATTTTCACTCTCATTTTCATTCCAATGTTGCACATTTTGCCTTCAGCTGACAGCACAAACTTTAATGATTTTTTATTTTTGTAGTTGTAGTTAGTTGATTTTTTTTTTTTGAATTTTGTACGCCAAAAAATAGAGAGAGAGTGTTTAAAACTATAAACATACTACAAAAGGGTATTTTTGACTATTAAAAAATTATATATTTAATAAGATAACAATAAGTAACTTGACAATTTTTTATTTTAACTAAAATTCAAATTTTTTTTTAAATATTCTTATTTGTAATGGTTTTAATTGCATTTTAAATTCATATAAATTTGTTTAATGTAAAAAAAATTGTTTTATTATAAACAACTAGTTTTGTGGCATATTAAAACTAATACAAGGACGTGCGCTTTGAGCTAGTATGCGATAATTTTTGTTATTCAACGTGTCAAACAGTAATTCAAAAATTAATTAATTAATTAATTGCTAAACCATAATTTGATAGCAGTTATGTTTTTGAAGGGATAATTGTATTTATTTTTGTACTAACTAGCACGCAAACATTTTATGAGTCGAAACCACTTTCCAGTTCCGCCGATACATATACAGCTGCAAAAATAGTTATAGTATATCAAAGCTATTTTTTCTTACAGGCCAAAAAAAACAAACATCAACTTTTCCAATTACAAGTGAGTTTCTTTTAGGGCTTCTCTAAAGCTTTTTTTTTACCAATCTTGCCAAACTTAATTACATCTGCCCACGAAATATTTCTCCATTATGAAAAATATGTATTGATTAAATGTGTGAAACTCAGAAAATTTGCATTTGCAATCAAAAAACGTTAAAAAAATCTTAAGAAATTGCAAAGTTTGATGTCTGTTATTAGGCCTGTAAGAAAGTAGCTATATAAGTATATATAAATCTCTGTTAGATTGGTCTAATCTGACTCTTGCGACACTTTAGCAGAAAGGAAACTTACTGAACAATTAATTTACCATGTTATAATAAAACTTAAATGCAATTATATTAAATTGAAGTACGCTTGATATAAAAAGATTAAACATGTTGAATTAAATGCTTGAAATAAATCAGGAGTACATTAAAATGGACAAAGTAATTAACAATTAATCCTTTTCACCATTGTTGGTATTCTTAAGTTGCCCAATGTAACGCATTCACACTGGACCGTGTTAACGATTATTTAGGTTGCACTGTGGGTCGGATTGGTGGCCCACCTCCGCGCCTAAAATAATATGTGAGCTTAACGTGCCAGGACGCACACCTCGGATAATTTATTGGTATTGAAGGGGCCCAACAATGTTAAATGCACAACCGGCTCAACAACACCTGCTGGGCAAGTGGCAAAGAGGCCCTGATCTGGTTGCATTCATTCATTAATCGCCGTCTGGGATGCAAATTGATTTGATACGTTGTCGATTAAAATGTGCAATTAATTGAATTTAGTTTGCCACACTAAATATCGAGCAATTGGACCGAGTAAGCAAACAGATGACTGTGCATCCGTATAGCCATGAATATTTGTAGGTGTGTATACCAGCCACTAACAGCAGAAGGCCAAAAGGAGACGGGTGGCTGCTAATGAGCTCAGTTAACAAATTCAGTTTGCGGCCATGTTGTGCGTATACGTTATCTGCGTAAATTAAGCTGCCTATTATATCGCTCTGAGTGTATTCGCAATTAGTCAAATGATGATTCTTCCACTATACTTAGCATTTTTATAGTGACAGGAAAAACTACGTAGCAATGGAAATATGTGTGAAAACCTTTTAATTTTTAGCCTAATTTCGAATTTTATCCTTTGACTCAAATTTTGTAGATATTATTGTTCATATTACATTATATTTAATATTATCAAAATAAATTTGTTTTTATCCTCTTTTGCTCAATGTAAATTTTACAGAATCGTTATTTTATTTAAAAACTTTTTTTAAAGTTATTTTAAAGCGTTTATAGTTCTTTTTTTCAACACAAAATGTAAACTTTTAATTTTCCAGAGGCTCTGCCCCCAAAAAAGTCTTTGTAGACACGTTACAAGCACATTGTATTTCTAAGAACTTATTTTTACCGCATGATATTATTTTTTGCCTTCTCATTACAGTATGTGTTGTTCTGCATGCTGTTTGTTGTATCTAAAACAATTATAGGTTATATGGTAGGCTGATGTATAAGCTATATTATTGTAAAGTTGCATAAAAATCCATTCAAAAGCTTCTGCGTGAAAGTATAAACAAACATACATATACAATTTTACATTTATAAATTTAGTAGGGTTTGTAGTACTCCCATTTGAATTGACAGCATTGTCAACACCAATATGCCTGAGATTCATTATAAAATTGCAAAATGAGAAGCTGCAAATGGTTGGTTCTCTAATTTAGTTCAAGGATTAGTGTAATAAAACTAACGTGCTACGGATTTGCACAGCCCTTTTGTTGACATTGTGTGTGGGTGGTCAGGGAGATGTTGCCAAAGGCATCTGAGGGGTGGGGGAGAGCCTGTCGCAATTTCCCAATTAGCTACTCATTGAGATAAATTTCTTATGCAAATGATGACAAGGCCAAGGAGCAGCAGCTGTAGCAAAGGCAGGCACTGAAGTGGCATCGACGTCTTTTGTCGCTTTCGTCATAGTCAACACATCCCTCGCAGGGAGTTGGGGACCCTGGCAACCTGTACAACAGCAAAAGAGACTATCCACAAACTGAATGACATTGAGTGACTTGTGCGACGCCGCTGGCTCACTCTCTCTAATTAGCTGCTGACATTTACCTGCTGCCAACAACAACAGTACAAGAACAACAACATGAAGAACAAACATCGCGAATTTGACATAATTAAAACACTGGCGACTGACACAAAAAGCAAGCAACAAAATGAAATGTAGTCAAGTTTACAGTCGCAGTTCCAATCTTAATCCCACAGACTGCGTCAGTTACTCTTTAAGCTTTTCTAATGATAATAATAACAAAAAGAACGGAATAAAACGAAAACATTTTTGCTAATTTCTTTTGAGTGCTTTACCCAAAGCGCTAATCCGTTTCGTCAACTGTGCCACATTTTCGTAACAAAATTATGACGAAATACCGTTAACTAAGTCAGTCCATTGAACCGCTTCGGCCGTTCGAGTACGAACTTACACCTAGGTGTAAATTTGGAACACTTTTAAGTTTACTCCCGGTTCATTGGACTTGAAAATGGGAGCTGCTAATTGATAGCACATGCGTTTAATGTAGCTCTTCAGCCTCAACAATTAGAATTAGTTCAAGTTTTCCGGGGAAACGAATTATTTACTCGTTGGGAGTAGTATGCAAATAGCTGTAACACTTTTTAGGTATTTAATAGTTGTAATTGTTTGTTCTATTGCAGTTTATTTATTTATAAATAAATTTCTGCTTAGTTTGTTATTTTGTGGGATTTTAGTTTAATAAAATATTAACTCAATTTAAACTGTGTCAAAAAAAAACTTTATAATTACACTTTTAAGGCTAGTTTTCAATTTATTTGCTTAAAGCTATGGCTAAATTAACTAATTTAAATTTATACATTCATACATTCATGTTTGTTTAACATAGTACCTCATTTTTTATTTAGACCACGAAAATCAGCGTGTTACATATACATGTAATTAGTATTTATTGTACATGCAAACAATCATAACTTTATCATTCCTAACATAAGCATAATTTTCAAAATAGTAAAAATTTATAATTCTATATGTTATTTAATCACCATTAATATACGAGATCTAATATACAACAATTTTGTTGATATAAAAACAAGTTCTTTTTTTTAAGCAAGATCTTAAAATTTAAAGCGGCCTTAATATGTGCACATATTTGGACCATTTATTCAATCATGGCTTCCAGACAATTGATTCTATTAGGCAGTGAGTTTCTATAGGGTTATGCATAGAAACAATGTTTCGAAAGTTTGCTGCCAAAAACTCAAAAATTAAACGCTTTTCTTATCTGCGCGAGGGATGCGCTTGAAAGAGCACAGAGAACTTTTGTTGATACAACACAAATGTTCAACACACACAAACACACACAGGCATATATATATATATAGAAACATACAAACAGAGTCACAGCTGACACTCGACATGTAAATTGCTCATACGCAATGTGGGCAGAAAGAGCAACAACAAAAACAACAATGGGGAAATGGTGCTTATTAAAGTTTGACTTGTACTTTAGGGTGTGTCGAGTTTGAGGTGTGGCATGTGGCATGTGCAAAAGTTGTTGCAGCCCAAAAAACTAAACGTTGCTTTTGTATGCGATAATTGGTAACAATAGAAGAAATAAGTTGCAGATGCAAAATGAGAATTGAAAACGGGAATGGGAGTGGGACATGTTCAGTGTTTCCGCATTTGCAACTGCCACATTGCGCCAGCATGTATTTGGCAAGTGTGTGTAACTACACACCCCTTTTATGAGTATACCCCAGCTCACTTTTTCGCTCTCTCTCTCTCTCTTTCTCTCTCTCTCTCTTGCGCCCCTCTCCAACGACGATTGTTTTGCCGGCGACATTCACGTCTCGGTGCGCTTTTTGCATGCTTGTCGCTGCCTGCGGGCATTAAGTGTGATTTTATGCGATTTGTTTGCCTGGCAAAGCCAGGCACCATTCGCTGAGCAAAGGAACCGCAAACTAGCAGCCACTCACCCACTCACCCACTACACCACCCCATCTAACCCATCCAAACTCTCACACAGTCCGCATTGCTAATTTACATTTGACAAATGTTTTTCATGCTAGTATGAAAATTTTTGCCACTGCCACTGCCACGACAGCGACTGCTGTTCGTTAGAGTCTGAGTCACCAACACAAGCAGCAGCAGAAACTAATACAAACATTTACAGCACCCCCACCAAAACTAGAGTCCCATCCCCATCCCCATCGCCATCCCCCATTACGGTCATACGACAAATGCAACCCGCAGCAGCGCAATGTGTTTTGTTTGCTGCATTTGTTTTCATTTGGTTGCAATGCTGACATTGTTTACAGTTCAACTTGCTAAAAATTAGCAAAAATCTCACATGAGCAACCAAAGCGAGGGGCAACAAAATGAAACAAACAAACAAAAAATAACCAAAGGCACACCAAAAGCAACTGAAAATTTGCTTAAATTTAAATTTATGTTGGTTCGTGTGCAATTTGCGTGTGTGTTGAAAACTACTTGAGGGTGGGGAGAACTACATGTACGATAATTGCTGTGGGTGGCACAAGTTGAGCGTAGGTGTTGATTGTGTGGCAGTCCCTGGAGAAATGAAAATTACAGTTTGCATAGGTCTTCAATTTCCGTGCAGCACCAAAAGGTTGTTCTTCAAATTGTGCTTCAGAACCCAACTAAATTCAAGATTTTTGTAATTTTATACAGCAAACACAATATTTTTTTAAGACTCGGATCAGACAATGATTTGTGACATTGATTCTTGATTAATTCCTAACTTGGTTTGTTCTCATAGGGAGCAATAGCAATTCGTAAACATGAATTTATTTTAAAAAGATTATTATTTTATATTGAATGTAAGTTTGTAACCATATTTTACTAAACATTGAGAAAATGTTTAAAGTAAATTAAAAAGCCAGATCGCAGTGACAATTATGCTGATTCAATTATTTAGTAAGCTGTAAATTAACGTAATTGGCAAAAGAATATATTTGAACAGACATAGCGCATCCTTAATCAGCTCCTAATTAAAGTTTGCATTTAAAACAAAATGTGCAACAATTAGGGCAGATAAATTTAGGCGAGTTACACATTTTAATTGACACTTTAACGAGTAGCTAATCAGACAGCGAAATGGAAACAAGGATGGCTTTGTTAAAGTAAAATGACGCATTTTGTTTTATAATTTTAGTTCTTAAAAGTTATTTGGTTGATCTTGTAATATAACTGCTTTTCCGGATTTTTGTATACCCTTAATGGGTAATAAGGGTATCTCCGACTCTATAAAGTATATATATTCCTTATCAGCATTAACAGCCGATTCGATATAGCAATGTCTGTCTGTCCATCCGTCCTTCCGTCCGTCCATGCGTCCGTCCGTATGTATGAACGCGTCGATCTCAGAGAGATGTATGTTCTTGCAAGCTGAGAACATTAAACTACAATATTCAATGTATGTATTTATAGTATATAAGCATAAAAGTATATAACTATTAGAGCATAAATTAAACATCATTTAGTATGCCTCAAAGCATCGCAATGAATCATGTTAGAGCACATTTCCAGTTGATTATTATCAAATTGTAGGTTGGCTTCCAGCGCATTTCGCACCTTTAAAAACCTTTTAAATGGCATAAAAACGAGCTAACGATACTCAATTGGGTGCTAATTGTACAATTAAACGTTGCTGGCCACGAAGCAACCAACACCCAGAGAGTCACCAGAATGTCGGACACTATACGCGTACTATGTCCGTCGTATCAGTTCAGCTCTGACAGCTAATGGCATCAATGTAACAAGAAAAAAATTGAATAATCGATAAAAAAAAAATAAAAAAAGTTAAAAACTCGATCCCCGTGCAGCTCATCGCCTCTATTGGTAATTATCTGCATCATAAATTTGCGTCCAATTGCGCTCGAGGCATTGAAAATTGACGCATTTTAATTGTGGACACAGAGCCAGCGTTTTGTGCCCAACCAACCAGAAATTGTAATGCTGCAAAATTTTTAGCTGTTGAAAACTGCATTAATTTAACGCCTGATTGGCATTGCCAGCAAATGGAACTGTCGCGTCGTTACCAAAGTGAAATTATGCAAATTGTGTCACTGTATGTGTGTTTGTGTGCGTGTACGCGTACGCGTGTGTAAATACCAAGGCATTTCCAAAAATGTTGGCGACCCAACTGCCCCATGAGTGCTTGAATACAATTGGTGACTACCCAACTGCCTAATTACACAAATTAACTAAGAAATTTATTGAAAACCAAAAAATAAAATACATGTGTGTGAAGCTTTCAAGATTTTTACTTTTATTTATCATCATTGTCTTTAATTTTTTGGTTTTTTTTTGTACCTTCTTTGATAAGAAACTAGTCTAGATCAAAGAAAAATTTGATATTGCATTTTATGTAATTATTTTCGGCATGATATTTATACTTAAATAAATTTATTATAACTCATAATTTTTAAATTTTGAATTTGATTTTATTTTATACATAAAAACCAACATATAAGACTAAAAAAAAGAGTTAAAATCAAAAAGACACTTGCTGTTACGGAAAAATGGATTTTTTTTGGCTTTACTTTATTAAAAACAATTATGTTCAAATAGCCTGTTAAGCAGTGCAACTGTAATTATTATTTTCTCTAAATAACGCACAATAATGGCAAAAATAATAATAATTTTGACTGTCTGTGCAATGGTTGTAACGCTGCTACTGCTGCTAAGCCACAGTAGAAGGATTTTGATCACTAAAACAAACATGAATGAAACAAATAAATTGGAGACAACGACTGCAACTGAAAGTGCTCTAATGCCTCAAACAGAAAATTCATCGCGTGAACAGCTTTTGTTGCTGCACCGTCAAAAGCGATATTTGCTGTTCCCCGAGGGCAGCTCATTTCAGTTGGTCTTCGACTTAATCATACCCATTGTGGACTACACAAATTTCGCCATTCTTGGCATCACATGTGCCATCGCCTGGGAGCTGCCCAGCAAACCACCCAGCGAGATATTAGAGAACCTGCGTACCCGCCTAAACGATGGCACCCTTGGCACTGTGCGTCGCAATGGCAGCCTGCACGATGACATCGGGGACATCCCCGTTCGCACCGCCACTAATTGGCAGGCAATGCACGCGCAGCCAGCAGAAGCAGCAGCATCAGTGCCGACATATGCATCGAATGTGCACAGTTACTCGTACTATACGAATGTCCAGAATGGACCGGACACTTCCGTTTATGCAAATTCGCCTAATGGAGAAGCGCTTGCAGGGAGGCCAACTAATTGGCATGCGCGACAGTCAATAGCAAAGTGGCGACAGTGGGCAGACCGACCTCCAACTATTCCACCTCTCCGTGCTGGTGCTTCATCAATCTCGCAGCCAATACGTGGCAACACTCGCAACTGGTCAGACAACTGGTGGCAGCGCAACAAGGAACGGCTCCAACAAAATTGGCGTGAAAAACAGCAACAGTGGTCCACCTATCAGCAGCAACCCGCAGATAGGTATTTATAAAAAATTTAATAATATATATGATCTAAAACTACTTGCTTAAATAAAATCAATCTATCTTAACTTAGATTTTTAATCTTATTAGATTTTTAATCTGAAATTATTTTTAATTGTTGACAATTTCGAGAAAAAATTTTTTTTATATAACTTAAAACTTTATTATTATATTACATTATATATTATTAGCTTATTTAACAAAAAGTTACCTTAAGCTAATTTCTAAACTTAAAATCTTTAAATCTTATTTCAGTTTTTTTAATAGATAAAAGATTAGCATTTTATTTATAAAATTTCACCTTAAAGGTAAATTAAACATTCTGAATCCTCGTATATTAAAATTAAAAAGCGATAAAAAGTGTTTTCGTTTCAAATATCGTAAAGTATGTACATATTTATATCTCTTGAAAATCAGATTGTATTTAAAATTTAATTTTTTTTAAAACTCTTTAGCAAGCAATACAACAACTATTACAGCTACACACAGAGACCACAAAAAAGGCTGCAGGCACCACCCAAGCACCACATTTATCCCGTATTTGGCAAACGGCGACGTCGACGACGACGGGAGGTGGATATGAATACGGATGATGACGTCATTGAGCGGATGCATTTGCGTCAGCATTTAAGCACTCGAGGGCTTCTCTTTGGCAAGATCGAACGCTTGTACAAATCGTAAGTGGAACTGCTATGTTGTCCAACATGTAGGAACAACATTGACCCACTGTTCTTATCTGCAACGCACAGGCGAGAGCTCAATGGCACCGCCTGTATTCAGCGGGCACTTTGTGAATCGGCGCAACGTCAAGAGCGGGCGGAGATGGGGCAGTCTGCTGCTGAGCCTCAGAGTTTTATTATGGAGCTGCTCTCGGCCATCTTTCAGTTGCCCAGTGGCCGCAATGAGGCCAGCGATGGGCTGGAGCACATCTCACCGCACTATCTCGAAGCGCATCAGGAACGAGGCAACTGTCGAGAAATTTACAACGATTGCAGTCACATATTTTGGCTTGAATAAAGAAACCCTTATCTTCAATATTTACTTATACTTGCGTTTTAATTGTGAGTTTGTGTTTGGTTAAGCAATTTGATAATATAACTTACTATAACTATCGCACAAAAGAAAAGTATATGTTTTGATTAAAAAGATATCCGAAAATCAACGATGTAAAAGGTAATTCTTTATCATTTATGTTTTGTTACACCGCAAAGTCTTCAAAAAGACTGACGACTTATATTAACGTTGCTTAATAACAAAATGTGTGATCAAAATTCTCTGAGCATCAAAAGATAAATATGTTTGCAAATGTACCGCTTTTGACATAGTCATGAGCTAAATAGAATATAAATAGCTGCATAGCCAATAAAGTTTATCTTAAAAATAAGCTAGTTTTGGCCAGCAAAGTTGGCGGCGTGAAAAAGTAATTTGAGACTTTAAGTAGACCAACGAACACATGAAACAAAAGACAAAATAAAAGAAAAACTGCTTGTTCGGAAAAAACCAAGCAAACGAAGCAAAAAAAATTAAATAAAAAATGCTGTTGTGGGGTATAACGGACTAAACCATTACTCTGCAGTGCGTAGTTATGTAAAACTAGTTTTGATACCTAAGATGAAAATAATAATAAGCTATACAATTTTCATATTATAGAGAGAACCCATTGTTCTCTTTCTTAAGGTACCAGCCCTTCCTTTTTTTTAATATTTCACAATCCCCTTTACTTAATACTAACTCGGTATTTAGAATTTTTTTTCATTTAACTGAGAATAAATCTCTTGTGCCTCTTATTATTTATTAAAATTGTTCGTAGCCCTCTTAACAATTTTAAATAGCCCTTTGCGTTAGCAATGCAAAGGCAAAAGTGTGAAAACTAATGAAGAACAAAAGAAAAAGGAAAAAATGAAAGAGAAGAAAAAAGTAGCAAGCAAACGTTACACCACCAATGCCAAGACAAACTTGAGAGTTTTCAGCGTTACGTAGATGCTTAAAAAGAATGATGATGATGATGATGGGGGGGAACTCGCGCGGCTAACTAGAACTGACCGCAATTAACAGCCTGGCCAAGAGAGCTAAGCGCGGCTTTTTGTTTCTGCCTTTTAGCGGCTTTGGTTTGACGCAGCATTTTGGAAATATCGAGCTGACAGTTTGCGTATGTTCGACGTGTTGACCACAAGTGTAGGAAATGTGCATCAACAACAAAACAAGGCCCACACCCAAAGCTGCTTGGTTGCTGCCATTTCTACTCCCGCTTCTGTTAGATGTGTGCCAAGGAGATGTACTCCAGAAAACAGTCGAAGCCATTGAGCTGGCAACGCTTAGGCCACTGTTGAATATAGACAATACTGCGGCTGCTTCTGCTTCTACTGTTGCTGGAAGCGATGGCAGTTCGGATTTTGAGCAGCTCATCGAAGCGAAACTTAACGAATCGAGAAACCAAACAATGCAGACAAGACAAGAGCTGCTGTCGAGGAAGCGACGCTATTTGGTATTTCCGGAGGGCAGCTCCTTTCAAATGGGTATAAAACTTGAGTCTTCTAAACGAACGCAAATTACACGCCTCATTTATTTCTCGGCTATATAGTTTTCGATGAATACGTTTGCGTTGTGGACCACACCAACTATTTGGTGATGGGCATTACTATTGCCCTTGCCTGGGAGTTGCCCAGTCGGCCACCGAGCGAAGAGCTCGAGGCACTCTCGACCAAGCTGGAAGACGGTACTATTGATATTAGTCGCAACGACACCGTTTCCAACATCACCTATGTGGATGATGGCAGTAAGCAGCAATCGCAAACACAGCAAACCACCAACAACACGCCAAACTACATCAACTTATCAAGTGGAGGAGTTGGTGGCAGTGGTGTCTCCAATTCTTACTACAGCATTTCACCAGTGTTTCGCACACCGATGCATCCAACATATCAACATACTGATAGCTATTATCGACGACCCAGCGTTCCTGCCAGGCGCAAAGATTACTATTATTATAGCAGACCAACAAGCAGAGTTCGGAATCCATTTCAGAAATATGCACAGCATTTGAGTAACGCTCAAAACACACGCTATCCCTACTGGGCCTTGACTTCACAGTAAGAATTTACGACTACACTAAGAAAAATATTCTACATGTCCAAATTTAGGAAAACTACAATTGACAGGTTCACTTTAACAGAGCAGTAAACTTAATGGTTTTGTGCAAAAGTATATAACAGACAGAGGGAAGCTTCTCCGACCCCATAAAGTATACATATTCTTGACCAGCATCAATATCCGAGTCGATATAGTTATGTCCGTCTGTATGTATGAAAGACTTTATGAGAGACTCCAGATTTGGAACATAAGCTCACCTAAGCCCTAGGCAGTATAAGTTTGCTTTAAATATTCGATAATTTATCAGTTATAGATATACTCTTGGAATCGATAATTGTAACAGCGTTTGAAATAATGAAAATCTATTCATTTGTGAAGTATGCAGTATACGAGTATTTACACACACTTATACTTCAAAGCACGTACTGTACACGTCGTATGGGGTTAAGGGTACCTTCTAGTTGAAATTTCTGTTGATTATATATGAAGCTTATTTAAATCTTAAAGCAGCTGATTCTTCACATACATATGCTAAAATTTGTATCTCTACATTGTCTTCCAAAGTTTAAAGGACTCACTGCGCCAGCGAAATAACTATTATACTAAGAACAACAACAATCGTCAGCGCAATAGTTACTACAGGCCGGCTCCGCATATTCTAAACGCAGAGCAATTGCGTCATCACAAAATCTATCCGGTATTTGGCAAACGCAGCATTCCAGATGAAGCGAATCAACATCATCGTCACAGACGCAGTGGAATCGGAAGTGTTCCAGATGCAGAACTAACTAGATTGGAGGGGTTACAGATCAAATATCATCGTAACAGCCGACAAACGTTGTACGGGAGAATCGAAAAGTATTTGGATAAGTAAGTTGAGATTCCCAATCACAAGTTATTTGATAGTAAGGTAAACATTTAATAATACGTTTTTGAAAAGTACCTGTATCCGTATAAGGATTTTCACTCTACAGCATTTTTAAAAAACCCTTCATTTTAGAAATCAAAAACATTGAATACGCAATGAAAAACTTGACAAAGAATATATTTCATCAAGTTAAATAGAGTTATTTTACCAAATAGGCTTATTTTTAAAGATATAAGATTTATAAGACTTTCAGGGTATTAAGGTATATTCCCAGTCGAAAATTTAAAATCAGAAGGGATCCGTATCCACTTTTTTCCTTATAGACGTGGGCACAACGGGCATCAATGTGTGCTTCGCACTCTATGCGAAACCGGACAGAAATCACATGAAAGCGAACCAGGCAGCTTTGTTGGTGAACTCCTGCGAGCTATATTTACAATACCAGAGGCACTGGACCACGAACAAGTTGACTACAAAGTAACTCGCTACGACAAGGCCCATGCCCATAAAGATGATTGTGCTGCGCTTTATTCCGAGTGCAAACAGTCCATCTGGGATACACCATTTATACAATAAAGTAATACCAATTTGTTTTTATACTTGTTTTATTCAACGTCAACCCCATTTGCCACCCAGCAGCGAACCTATCAGATTGAATTTACATTTTTCCCGAAACTCCCGATCACAATCCTCCGAGCTCATACGCATAATACGACTATAGTCATCCTCCACGCCCGAAATAGTAGGTAGGCTAAGAGAAAAAAAGAAAGAGAATTAATAATTACAGACTTGTTTTAAGTTGGTCTCTGACTGCTTACGTGAAAATCAGACGCACTATATCCTGTAACATAGAGTAACCGGTTGGAAGAAGCAAACGCTTACAATCACAAATTGCTCGCAAAATACAGACCGTAGTATCTATTCCTAGGCTACAAATGGGATTAAATACCATGATGTTATAAAGTATAAATATATTTCTTAGCTCTTTCCTACAGTTTGCTAAATCCTCCAAATTGGTCAAACAACTGCCGACGATCACGATGACCATGGTAATGCCGCAAGCTTGTGACATGCTCGATATCTGGATAGCTAAAAGCTTCATAGGGGGCTATTTCGGGATCATAGGGCTCTTCGTCTTCCTCTTCTGGGTCTACGGATCTGTGCCAACGTTTGCCATAGTTCTTCCAATGGGGCGATGGCGTAGTCCACTTAACCCACCTTCCGGGCTGCTTATACTTAATATAATATGGCCGTGCCGATGTCCAATTCTCGTAACGCTCTCCATACTTTGACCACTGCCTCCACTTTGCTGGTTCAGCATAGTTCGTCCGTTGTGGTGTGTAGTCGATCCGTTGATGTAATCTTATCGGGTTCGGTTTCTTAACTGGTAATGCCTCGAACCGCCAATTGGTGCCAGCAATCCAAACATAGGGAGGCTCTGTTGACGTCAAGGGTGCGGGAGTAGTTGTCGTTTTAGGTCGGAAACGTTTGGGATAGACATCCTCTCGACTTGTTGGCACCGGATAATAACAGGCCTGCTCTATGTTCATCGATACGCCTTTCGGAAAGCGAGAGAGTAGACCTTTACTTATGGAACCCGTAAATTTCAAGTTCGATCCCTTTGGAAACAGCACAAATCGCTTTTGACGCGAAAAAACTCGCTCCACCACATGATTTAACTCGGTTTTTTTCGGCTCCCCAAAGGCCAACAGCAAAAATGTCATTTGCCCGAGCAACTGAATCCAGAGACAGCATCGCATGACAGACATATACTGATTGAGATGTTCAAATAAAGTCAGCTCAAGTTGTTAAAATCAACGAGTTTGCTTAATAAATACTTTTATCAGTTGAGATTGGGTGTAAATTCTTAAACAAATAAACTTGTAGTTCAACCAATCGATAATGTAAATACTATCATTACTGAGAATAAGTAATTTAATTTCTAACAGGGTCGACGTACTTCTTAAGTGTTCGTATATAGTTTCAAAGGCCATTTTCAAGATTTGCAATTTCTAAACTTCATTGTTTTCGATTTTATGTGTATGCCGGGAACGAAAAAAGCTATCAAAAATTTGTAACAAACTTGTACTGCCGAGCGATTAGCTCTTATAGTCTCTGAGATTAATGCGTTCATACTTACAGACGGACAGATGGAACAAGAATATATATATACTTTAAAGGGTCGGAGATGCGTCATGTCTTGTATGGCGTAGTCTCTTAAGGATAAAAGACGTTTTTTGGCTGCTAACATATATCATTTTTAGGATCGAAAACAAATTTAATCTATGCAGCCCAAAATCTATAAGAAGTAAATCATCAACTCTGTCGAACAGCGGAGCTTCCGGAGAAAGTTAGATGCTTTTAATATTATTTTTATGGGATGGGGGCTGTGTTATCAAAACGTACATTATCAAACAATAACTTTTTATATATCATGGTGCGACTTTTAAACGTTGATTCAGAACAGACACAAATAAAAGATTTAGTTAATATAATGACTTCAAATTTAATTTGCAAAAGCTTTAAACATATGCAGCATTTGTGCTTTCAAGTCTACCACTCATTAGCCAAATCAATAAGTTCATATTGCACTCAGTCTTTAGTTCCATAGCACAGGCATCAGGATCTTTGCTCATAACACGAGTGTAATCATCCTCTAGTCCATCGAGTCGTGGCATTCTATTATTAAAGAGAATAGTTAAAGATTATGTACAAAAACTAAACATTTGTTATACTAACTTAAAGATCAAACGCAGCATATCTTGCAGCATAGAGTATCCTGGTGGCAATAGAAGGCGCTTTGAGTCACACATAGTCCGCAAAATGCATGCCTTAACATTGATTTTAAAGCTGGTAGTTAAGTATATAATCATTGCTTATTGATGTATGGTAACATATTTTTAATATACCACCCACCGCGAGCTGAGTCCGCTGAAAAACTCAAATAACTGTCGCCGATCACGATGACCATGATAATTTTTAGATTCCACACCTGTGCTCCTTAGTGATCTTCTCCATTTGGTCCTGGTCCAGTCAGCTGTCCACTGTGGAGCGGGTGTTGTCCATTTGGACCATTTGTTTTTGTTGTTCGTCAACGGCCAGTTTTGTGTGTTAGCACTGCTCTGCCATTTTTGGGCATTGTTGGAACCATTCTTTTCCCAGTTTTGATTTGAGCCATACTTAGACCAGTTCTGGCTTGAACCATACTTTGACCATTGTTGCCACTTTAGTGGATTGGCATACCCATCAACATCGATGCGGTGCGTCTTTGGTGGATTGGGCCTTGGTCTTGGCTTCGGTTTGGGCAAAGCCTGCGCCTTGAAACGCCAATAGGTGCCGGGTATATAAACATAAGTTTCTGTTGTTGTCGTCAGTGGCTTTGGTGTTGTTGTCTTCTTTGGCAGGAAACGCTTTGGATATAGATCGTCGGGAGTGCCGGGTATGGGAAAATAAACAGCTTCCTCTAAATTAAAACCAATGCCACGGGGAAACCTCGACACAAGTGATTGTGAAAAATTCAATGTGAATTTAATAAATGAACCGGGTGGAAAGATTACTGCACGCTTCCTGCGACTAAAAACTCGCTCAAAAGCTGGTTTCAAATGAGTCTTCTGTTGTAGTCTAATCTCTCCATGACTACAACTGAGCAGCATTAAGAATATAAATATCTTAGCTCGCAGCATTTTAAGCGAACGCACTGAACGAAATGAGCTCAGATATTAAGTTGAATTTGGGATAAGTACTTTCTGTGAACAGATTGATTCAATATTTACACAGAGTTGATTGATGTCTTGATTTATTGACGGTACTCATAATTGGAATCTCATTAGCCCAAAAACCTAGTTCGATCAAAATTGTTGGACAATTGTATTAACAAGCCGATCAGTTGAAGACTCTGATTCAAACGGAGCAGTTCGTTGGCTTACTAAGATGAAAATCAGTAGGTTGCCCTTCCAAGTGCTAGTTATACTCATATGCTGTAAGAACGGAAACTTTTTATTATGGCCAGCTTCAAGTTCACTAGGTGTGAGTACAATAATAAAAATCTATACAAATTAAATTCAGTACTTAAAACGCAGCCTAGCGGTGTGAAAGCTAAATTTAAGATAAATAAACTATTCACTTAAAGTCGCTTTTTAACAGCCAAAATAAAAAAATTTATTAAAAAACCGCTGGTGAGATTTAAATTTGCGACCTCCTACTTCAATCAAGAATTTCGTACTTGATGCAAGTATTTTGTACTTATTTTTGTGTATTTTTGACTTCTATAAAGAATAGTTCACTTAAGCTAAGACCATTGTAAAAAGACTCGCTCATGCAATTTAGTCCCACTTTCGATTTTCAACTAAGTCCAAAGTACTTAGACTTTTTTTTTCTGTATAATGAATGAAAAATGAATTTTTTAATTAAATTCAAAAGAAATTGTTCATTAAAAAATGTTATTCCTACTTTATATATATTTGTGTACATTTTAAAACAAAATGTTGAGTTCTCATTTAAACTTTGTTGATAACTTACTGATTGCTTATGTTTTCAACAAACTTTTTGGATCTAAAAATGTGATACCCAATTTAAACATTTTTATTTTTTAGCTCGTATCTTCCATTTCGGTGCCTATTGCCGAATTCTATCCAGAGCGTCGTATACTGGTCGATTGGTGCTTTGCCATAGCATACGACTTACCACACAACTTGACATCTTTTTATAGCATACCAATTTGGCCAGGCTTTGCAAACTATCAAAAAAAGCGCGAACTGCCCCGTAACAATCACAATGATCTAGGCTACTATGAGAAGTATGGTTACAATGCATTGACGGAAACACATCCCAAGGACATATCAGCAGGTGAACTTTATGCTGGCATTGAGGATGCATTGACTTCCTATGGCTTTCACGATACCTGCTTATTAAGAAGTGTCTGTGAGTTGGCACAGCATCCATTTGATGATCAGCATCAGCATATGTTAACTGATATACTAACATTTATATTTAGGTAGGCTTGTGCTCCTCGCTAAAAATTATAAAATGCTTCATTTGTTCGTTTTTTTGTTTTTAGTCCAACACAGCATGATGGATTTTTGGAAAGCGAGCACGTGTATAAGCAGGTCTACGAGCAGGCAGAACTAGATGGCTTTCTGGGCAAAGATTGCGTTAAGCTATATGCACATTGTAAACACGATGTATTAAGATTAATTAGCAACGTCATTTTTACACATGATTAAAGACTTGAACAACAAACAACTGTTACAAGTTTTTCTTGTTTTTAGATCACTAACTAATCATTGTACACTTATTGTTACCATGTCAAACGTTGAAGTGTTCTGAAAACATACCAAATTTCAAATGCCCGTAATTTCTACCGAAGGAAAAAATGTCTTACGTGACATTAGTTTCATTAAAATTAAAACTTGCATAAGCTATTAGAATTTGTTGATTTTCTATCTTAAAAGAACAAAGATCAACTGTTTTCAGTTATTTAAGCAATTCACAAGCCAGCACAAATATAATTCCTAATGAGCTCATCACCTGACTATTAGTGAAAATAGCAACAGATAATTTGATGATTTGATTTGTATAAAATTCTGCTTAGTTACTATGCTCATTATAAGCTTAGCATTTACTATATTAAAATAAATGCTTATTGTTGAGAGTTTTTTGAAATGTCAATCACTTTGTAGCAAATGTAGTTTTTTTTAGTGTTTTTAATTATTTTAATTGGACTATACTCGTTTTATATATGAACATAAAAGGTATTGGAAATTTTTAATATACCTGCGATACCGTATATCTGAAAGCCTCATTTAAGGTAAATAAATATATTTGGGGAACTAAAACAACTTTAATTTCATCTAACAAGCGTGGTGACTATATTTAGCACATCCAACTGACACTTTGGATACACCTTATGGCACTCGGCTCCAATGAAACCCAATTTTTCAGCACGTTCATAGCGATATTGATATAACTTTTCGTTCGCACCAAAACCATCATGCTGAGAGGGCCTTCAGAAGGAAATAATAATGTTAGAACAATTTTATATTTGTATTCTACTAATCAGCACTTACGTAAGCAAAAAGTTAATGACCTGTACTAGCAGGCTGTAACTGTGATTATCCGCTAGAGGATGCAAGGCGAGCTCGCAGACGCTGCGCAGCAGACATGATTTGTGGAAACCGTAGTCCTGCAATATGTGCTCAATGCCTACATAGAGGTCACCGGCAGTAAAATCTTTCGAATGGATACCACTTTCAGCTTCCATTAGTTCCTTGGCGTCACGCGTAAAGTTATCCGATTCACGCTTGCGTCTACGCTCCCAAGCATTGGCCCAAATGTTTGGATTGTAGAATGAGGCGAGATCAAAGGGCAGATTATAGTTCATTTGGAAGCCCAAATCGACGAATACTTTTCGTGCATCTGGTATATCAATTGGCACTGACATCGTTGCCGTCAATTGCAGAATTGAACTTGCAGGAAAGAGCAGGCCTTCTGTTCCAAGGACATGAAGCAAGCCGAGGATCACAGCGAGGATGCCGTTCAATAATTTGACGTTGTGCTGCTTTGGCCGACGCATCTCGATGTGAGCCACTCGCTGATCAAGGCCTGTAGCACATGTGATAAGTCATGTGGGTTACGGTTTTCTGCTTTGTTGATTTGGGTCTGCAATTAACCAAACTGTTAATGAGTCGCAGCATTTGCTATGCGTGAGACCGAATTAGAACGGTAAAAACTGCTGAACTGGGGCACACTATAATATAGTGGTTAGGTACACCAATCCGACGAAACAATAGAAAACAAAATCAAATTTTTAGTGTTTTATTTAATTCTTTATTAGTTTGTATAAAAAAGAAACTTTTTCTAAATCCATTTATTAATTAGTCTTATAAATACTGTAAAATTATTACATTTGTAGGGCGAAATATTATAAGAATTAAAAATAAAATTAAAATGTTAATTATATAATGTTTCTGAAAGTTTAATAAACCAATAATATTTACAATTATGTGGAAAAGACAAATCATCCGCACAACACAGCTTTTTCCGTATAGCTCAACCGTCAATTTCTAAAACAAACAAAAGTTGCGCGTTATCTCGTGCTATTCCACTCACAGCATCGCATGGGTTATTGGCCACAGTTGTACACCAAACACTGCAATGACAACAAGATGAGTCAAGCACAAGACAACAGAATTTCAATCGTGCTACTGCTAACGATAGTTTGTGGGACAGCGATAGCTGCTGCATATACCAATAGCCTTGTGCCAATCAAGCCTAGCTTCAGTGTGGGTGGCGGTCAAGGCAATGAAAGTCAAGTTTCAAACCCACTTAAAAATAAACATCCAAATAAATTGAGCCGATCCAAACGTTTGGCTATTTATGATGGCCAGGGCATAGTCAAGGTGCGTAGTTTATTTATTCTAATTTTGTTTAAGGTTGACAAAAATAAATAAATTAAGTCAAAGCTGAACATTAATATTATCTTGGTGTAATTGGTTTTAAAATGTTTCCAGGTTTTTTATATGACAAGTTTTAAAATACTACCTTTTGAGAAACAAGTCGATAAATAAAACAAGTAACAAGTCTTATAAATTTTTTGCTATTAAATATTAGATGTTTATTTATTTTTTACTTTGAAGTGCATAATCAATCCGTTAAATGTTACAGCTTGTCGCTGGTGTCGCCCATCCCGTAAAGCAAGTGGATAAAGATCAATCCTTTTGGTTCTTTTATAACTTTCAAAACCAGTACATACCCACAACTATACCGATTTATTGGTGGAGTTTTTGGAATACAACCACATTTGTATCAACAGCTCGTCAGTTGCGCAAAGGGTTGCAGGCCACACTTTATTGGGATGAGACACGTACGTGGCTCTATGATGGCATTGAAGCGGGCATGGAACAGTAAGCTCATTATTTGTAAATATATATACACATATAACAATTTCTCTTCTCTTCGATAGACTTGATGGCAGTGAACGTGGTGCGAGTTGTCTTTTGCGCAGCATATGTGAAATCTCTCAGCTGCCCTTTGAGGACAACAACATTTTTAGTGAAATTCTTAACTCAGTGCTAATGTGAGTAGTCCAAGCAGTATCTTCTTGTATAACTCTCCACTATATAAAGATTATATTTGGCATCGTCTTGTCAATATTTATATTGTGTTGCTCTTTGCCCTTTGTCCTTTTGGGGATTGATGAGTAAGGGAAGCTATCTAGTAAGCGGCGTAGCCCACCAGTACATATATAAAATAGTTTGATCGGACTGTTCTACAAAACTGAAATTCAAAGCTTAAAAAAAAAACCCTATCGGAAAATGCGCAATTGTCCGATCATGTTTAAATCTATTATGCGCTCTTATACAATTTTATTTTACAGACCAACAACGGATAACGTCGCTGAAAAATATTTGAATGCCCGAGATGCCGGTCGTGCTGGAGCTGATTGTATGAAAACATATATTGATTGTAGCCGCATAGTTTGGGACTGGTTAACGCATGTGACCAAGCTGACATTTTGATAGTGAATATGCCAAAGTAAAAGGTTTATTCTATTGTGGATATCGTCGACAGGTGTAATGAAGTTTGTAAAAACGTTCACTTAAATTATATGATTCGTTAGTTTCCGTAATAAAATTTTGACATTGCGTATATATTGAACGTCTTTATTGACGGTTTTTGATAATGTTTCGTCGGCGATATTCTGCCCAGACCTCGCAGATCATGGGTTTGTTCCAGCAGATGCACTCGCTCACTGGCAGTGCATTGGGCTTTAGGCGTGAGCACTCGGAGAATGCCGGATAGGGTGTCAGCGGCTTGGTGCAACTCCATCTCCTCCTCGCCTTCAAACAGGTGGGTGGAATCCGTCCACGGATATGACAGCGTCGCTTGACTCTCTTGCAAGCTACTTCTTTTTGGCATATAACAACAGGCGTTGTTGGGCAAGCTGTCGTGGGTTTCTTATGCTTGCGACGCCTCAGTGGAGCAGACGTGATCTTGGCATGACAGCAAATTTTCTTCTTTTTGATCTGCACTGGCGGACAGGATGCCCACGTTTGCCAATACTTGCGCTTTGCCTTATCCGACTCAACGTAGTAGATGTCATCGAAACGTGGATTAAATGGACAAATTCTCTCGCTTTCGTCACAAAAAGGATTCAACCACATCGATGGCGGTCTAGCCGCCTTTTGCTCATTAACCTTGGGCTTCTTGATTAACATTTTGTTCGGCTTGCCACAGGGGAAATCCTTCATTTTTGGTGGACACTTTGCAGCCTTTCCGGGCCCACATTTTTCAGATTTCATTCGGCAGCCTTTTAATAACGACTGTAGTAAGCGTGACTTACACCCAAGACTGCGTTTAAGTGTCGAACTAAATCCAATCATATTGAGATTTTAAATTTTGTTTGCCGAAAAATAAAAATAAAAGTTCCTAAAGTTAGTCTTCTTTCGAATAGTCATAAATATTGACTAAAAAATATTCCATGTATTCGCTTTTTCGACAGCAAGTAAACTGAACTTTAATACAATGTTTACTGTGTTAGAAAATTTCGGTGAACAAATTTTTAATACTTATAGTACAGAAGCTTCATTTAAAACATTTTCTAAAAAATTTTCTTAAACGTATTCGGATGAACAAGTGCGGGCTTCGGTTTCGCGGTTTCGCAAGCTACCAGTAAACAAACTCAACGAGTCCCTGTCATTTACAGGTCGTTAAATATGTTAATCGATAGCTCCTAGTGACTAGTGGTGGCTAGAACTATAGTTGTGATTTTAACTATCTACTCATATAGTCGATTATTGCATTACCTGTTTACCATAACTTTTCAACACAAAATTATAGTAATATTAGATCTAGTCGTCCTTGATATACAAGTACACGTTTATGAGTGCTAAAACACGTTGTGTGGGTTTGTTTAATTTACATTTTTGTTACAGTAAATTCATATTTTTATCACTTGATAAAGTATTTTAAATTCAGAAAAATACCTAAATAAAGGAACACATTCCAAAATTCCAAAATACAAGCCACAATGGTGAAATTCAATAGAGCGACCAAGATGATGGTAAATCGTTGCATGGAACTGCTAAATGCGAAAATAGCTGGTGTCCAGAACCAACGCGTTACCAAGCGATTATGCGACCGGCCTAGACCGCATGATATAATGGCTATTCAACGGGAACGTATAAAGACGAAAAGATATGAAGCTACCAAACGACTCTCTATGTGGGCACAAAATATAAAACAGCCTAATGAAACGCCACGCATGGATGAATCGCATTACAAACATCTTGGAGTTAAAAATCGCTCATATGATTGCACATGGGTTAATTTTCGAGATGAACCCAAGACCAAAATGCGACCGTCGCGTGTCTTAGTCGGAAATGACGTGCAAGTAACGCGCCCCAAAACTAGACGTATCCCTCACACTGCCAAAGCTTGCAACGCTGAGGCTAAGGAGTTTATAGCACAATTGCACAATAACACCGTAACGATTCTCCGCAATAGAGTTGGTAATCTATCGAGTGTATCAGAAAATCACTCGAAAAGAAAAAATTTTATTGCTGATTGGCTGACAATGAGAACCGGAAGAACATGATAAAATTAAACACATACTCTAATAATAGTATTATATCATTAAACAGTCAAACAACAACAATCCGCAAATCGTTTTAATAGTCTGGTACCGAGGGATATATGTATATATCTAGGTTTGTCGGAGGCTGGAAGATCAATAAGACCAATTACTTAAAATCAATTTTTAACTCTACAGTCACCAAATTTGGTGTCTGGTGATGTCCACTTAAAATCTGCATCAATAATTTGTAGGCCAAGCCTCTTTCTGTCACTATCATTTCCCATTTACAAGCTGACTATACCTAGCTATTGTTCCATAGAAGTGTTCATATGGGTACAGGTTTTTATTTAAAGCAAACATTTTCTGTTCAGTCTCAAATTTGACATGTTTTAGTTTTTTTTTTTTAAATTACAAAATTACTTGCTGCCGCTAATGAATACTGGAAATGTTCGCTTTTGTTAACACCATGATGCTAGCACTGGTCGGGAAGGACTTGATGCACACATCTATGCGTTGTCTGGCCTATCGCAAAAAGGGTGCGTTCCGGAAGCCACTAAAGCTACCCCATGTACCCATTAAAGGACCACGGGATTATGAATATTATCGCGGCTTGAGACGCAAACCAAAAAATCCAAAAGAAAAAAAAGTAAATGAACATTTGCACGAATGGAGGCCGGCTGTTTACAAGCCCAAAAAAAAAAGTGACTGCGAGCCGGATTCTGAAGAACAAAAATAATTTTGTTAACTTTCAAATAAAAGAAAAAGAAAATTAAATAAAATCATTTAAATTCTTTTCTAAAAGTATGGCAGCTCTGACATCCACAGCTGTGGGGAAATGTACTCGTTTACTCGTTGCCGCTAAAAGTATCGGTTTTGCAAAAATCATCTGGCCTTTGTTTTTCTTTGTTTGCTGCGTTCAGCATTCGTTCGTTTTGTCTGAAATGGCGCTGCTGAGAGGCATTTCAAAAGATTTCTGTAGCGTATTTCGACGCTTTGCTAGTTCGAGTGGATGCACCATATACAGTCTCAGTTCGGGTAACGTCAAGTGTGGAGTTTCCGTCATCCGCGTCTCAGGTCCACAGACAAAGAAAGCTCTACGTGCAATTGTCAACAATGGAGAATATGAGCCGAAACAGCGCCAAGCATACCTAAAATCATTTTATCACCCAAGCACCAAAGATATTATCGACAGAGGTTTGTTGCTCTGGTTTCCCGGTCCTGCGTCCTTTACCGGCGAAGATGCATGCGAATTTCAAGTGCATGGATCATTAGCTGTAATAGCAGCCATGTTAGATGCACTGGGTCAATTACCAGGTCTGAGACCTGCTCAGCCGGGTGAGTTCACTAAGCGCGCCTTCTTTGGCGGCAAACTTGATTTAACCGAGGTAGAGGGCTTGGCCGACTTGATACACGCTGAAACGGAGGCACAACGAAAGCAAGTAATTAATTTCTTATTAAAACTGTTTTCTATGTTCATTTTATGCATCATTTTTTTGTAGGCTTTGCTGCAAAGCACTGGTGCCCTGGCACGTCTCTATGATAACTGGCGCAAAAGACTCATTCGTTGTGCAGCGCATCTGGAGGCATATATTGACTTTGCCGAAGAGGAGCAAATAGAAGGCGGCGTATTATTACAATTGACCAAGGAGCTCAACGCAGTGAAGCGTGAGATTCGAGTGCACTTGAATGACCAGCGACAGGGTGAACTGTTGAGAGATGGCGTGCGTACAGTCATCATTGGAGCACCCAATGTAGGCAAGAGTAGTCTACTAAATCTACTGTGCCAGCGGTCTGTATCCATTGTAGCCGAGAGAGCGGGCACCACAAGGGACATTATTGAAACAACACACAACTTTGGCGGCTACCCAGTGGTTTTTGCGGATACAGCTGGCCTGCGCCGGGACACCACAGACTCCATTGAAGTGGAGGGAATGGCACGAGCCAAGCAATGCTTAGCCCAATCCGATCTAATATTGTTGCTTACAGACGCCAAATCACTGCACGGAGTGGACAACAACGAGGCACTCGCCAGGTACATCGAAAACTATTTACAGGAACTGGACATACCATTTGAAATGTGTCATGGCAAACGCTTGCAATTGGTGGCAAATAAAACGGACAAGATTTCAACAGAGGAGTCCCAACGACTTGGCAAGATAAACAATGTATTGGCTTTATCCTGCCACAAGCAAGATAATCTTCCAGAGTTTCTAAGCTCATTGGAGCAACTGTTGCAGCAGCTATGTGGCACACCGCAGGCGGAACATCCACGCATTACTCACATGCGTTATAGGCAGCAACTGGAGCGTTGCATTGAGCACATTGAAATCTTTCTGAGAGATTACAAGCCCGATGTTTATCCGGACATGGCCATAGCAGCTCAGAAACTGCGAAAATCTATACGCTGCATCGAACGCATCACTGGACACGTCAGCTGCGAAGACATACTCGATGTGGTTTTTAAAGACTTTTGCATCGGCAAATAGATTGTATTCGTATTTTAGATTTTAAGTTATTTATTTGCAATGATCCCAATATACATATAGACTGTTAATAAAACCCCCGAGTATGATATGATAAACTGTCTTCCCTCCACAATACGCTATCAGTGAGTTGAAAGCTTTTTCATAAATTAAGCCTTGTTAATTCATAAAAAGATTCTCAACCTCTAAATATGTAGTGCAAAAAAAAGACTGTATTGTACAGTAAATCATTTATCTTAATAATTCTGCAAAATAATAATTTTTTCCTTTGGTAATTAATATATTTATCTTGTTAGAGGAATTAGTTAATTAATATTGTTTTCATAAATTTATACAATAGTATTCATTCATAACAAAAAAAAGTAAACAAAAAACCCGAATACCCCTATTAATTCACAATTAAAAAACTTTATTCATCGATAAGCAGTGTGTGAAGGCAAAAATCGATACATCGATAACCCAAAAATAACATCACTAGATAAAATGAAAAACATTGATTACAATAATAGAAAATAACGTGCAAATTGGAAAATAGGACGACAAATTGGTCGAAT
The DNA here is from genome assembly GCA_035044605.1 of Scaptomyza cyrtandrae. NCBI lineage: Eukaryota > Metazoa > Arthropoda > Insecta > Diptera > Drosophilidae > Scaptomyza > Scaptomyza cyrtandrae. Next base: position 12,771,825 of record JAWNNS010000640.1, read on the forward strand.
AGGTCGTAACACGCATTGTGTGTGCTGGTTGTGAGGGGCAGTCTTCAAGGTTTGTGAGCGGTTGTGACAGCAGGCAACAAAATGCCAGGCAAGGTGGGGGTTAAAATAAAAGCTGCGCGTAATCTGCCAGTAATGGACAAGAGCAGCGAGACAACCGACGCCTTTGTGGAAATCAAGCTGGCCAACAAAGAACACAAAACGGAAGTGTTTCGAAAAAGTCTCAATCCAACGTGGAACACAGATTGGTAAATAAGCACAATTAGTTCGTCTACCACTTCAGTTACATTGATGAATGACATGTGCAGGTTTCGCTTTGAAGTTGATGACGCCGAATTGCAGGATGAACCTTTGCAAATTCGCCTGATGGACTATGATACGTACTCAGCGAACGATGCTATTGGCAAAGTGAACATTAGTCTAAATCCGTTGTGCCTGGAGAGCCTTAGTCAGGCGGCCCATGGCAAAGGCACTGTGCTCTCTGGTTGGATACCCGTCTTCGATACAATGCATGGTATACGCGGCGAAATAAATGTGATTGTTAAAGTGGACCTGTTCTCCGATGTCAATAAGTTCCGACAGAGCTCCTGCGGCATACCCTTCTTTCACTGTGCGTACACCTTATTAACTGTTACAGAAAATCATACCAAGTAACTTTTTCTTTATACTCCTTAGCGCAATGTGTGCCCTTTGGCTATCGTGCGCAGGTTATTCACGGTTTTGTCGAAGAGCTGGTGGTCAACGATGATCCTGAGTATCAATGGATCGACAAGATACGTACGCCACGCGCCTCAAATGAAGCTCGGCAGGTAGTCTTTCTCAAGTTGTCGGGTCAGGTGCAGCGCAGAATGGGTCTAAAGGCCATAAATATGGGCGCAAATGCAGTCATCGGCTACACGCAATGCTTTGATTTAGAAGGCGATGTAGGCGTCGTAGCTCGCGGCGTTGGCACAGCAGTCACACTAATCAAGGACACCAGCACTAGCACCAGCAGTCAGCCAGCCAGCGCCGATGTAGCCCTGATCGAAGAGTGAGTATGCAGAATGTAAATCCATTACAAATATTTGCTTTATCATGGATTTGTCTATCGGATAAGGAGTTCAGTATTTAGTGCCTCTTTGCTACTCATATTAAAAGATTAGAAACGTTCTACTAAAAGGCAGACTTTAAATTGAAAAGTAGGAAATATAGAAACAATAATAATAATAAGAATAAGAATGGTATAAATTGAAATAAACTTACAAGATTTTACTATCTTATTATCTTACGAAATGCTGAAATTAAATTCTTATAATTTAAAAGATGTACATGTTTTTAATAAAATAGAGATAGATAAGAATAAATTCGATAGACATAAAATCGTTATTTATAGAAATATATTATAGTTGATTTATATAAATATATTTTTATACGCTTAGGCACTTCTATGATAAAAAAGACCCATGCCTTTAGAAATTTGTAGCTAATATCTGTTAGTAGCTTTTGATCTCTGCTTGGAAGACCGCGACTCTTAAACTTAACACATGTTCTAAAGCGTTTTATTCTTTTCTCTTGAATGTTTTTTCCTTCTGTCAACCCACCGTTCACTAATTCAAAATCAAAAACGCAATCGACGTGTAACGCTCATAAACATGTAAAAAAAAAAAAATACTTGTTTAAAAACTTACACTTTCCTTGTATCCTTGTCGTATTTTCGTTGTTATAATGCACGCCTCCAATCAATCGTTGTTGTTTTCGTGTCGTATATACTTATAACACACACATAAAACTCAAAACTCAACATCGTTTAGAGTCCAAAAGTATTTAGATTTTTTAAATTTAGCAGGCACCGGCAGCAGCTCCAGTTTGACGCTGTCGGGACGCTCGCCCCAGCAATACCGTCTCAATATCTATAGGCAGCCCAGTGTTAGTGCCATTTCGGCGGCAGCAGCAGCAGCAGAGGCAGCAACGTTGTTCTACTTGGAGAGTGGCAGCAGTGATACCGAGGATGCAGATGTCATGCAAAATCTCCTCAGACAGGAGGATGAACGAGGCGAACGTGTGCGCGAAAAGAAACTGCGACATCGCATGCAGCGAATGACTTCTTCCTCCCGGAATGTATTTATCGAGAAATATGCAACTTTGTTGCGACGCATGGAGCCAAGAATACCAGAAAATGCTACACAATCGTTGAGCAATCTGTTAGGTGTGGCACGAGGAGCGAGTGGAAAACGACGACGTAAATCTCGATCGCTTGGCAAACGATCAACGTTGGCCATAACGCGTTCCATTAGTGATGATACGGGCCGGAAAGAACCAATAATGAGTCAACTGACTGTGCCTCGTCTCTCGGACTATGAGGAGAATGCACACTCAGCACCGGATCTGGATGCTTTTGAGCGTAAGTCACTCACATACTCGACGGACTCATCAGAGTCTTTGCCAATAATCGAAACGATTGCCATAACAGGCCTGGACAATGCAGCTGCCTTAGCAACGTCCAGCGACAGTGACGAAGAGGTGCATGAACAGCATCTGCAGGAGGAGGAAGAGCAGCTCCAGGATAACTGGATAAAGCCTGGCGAGACGCGCAGCTGTGACAGCTTAGATTTAACACCCAAACGCCATACGCTGCTCGAGGATCTAAAAAGTTTCTCGCGTCGATTGCAGAAAATAATGCACTTGTCACCCAAACAGACAATTCAGGCATTGCCCAAAAGTTCGCTGCTGTATGCCAAAGCTGCTCTGGCGCCGTCTATGGAACGCAAATCATACTATAGCTCACAGCCGGAGCTGGCCACAAGCAGTGCCAATTATTGGCCTAGTACTAATCTGAATGTATTCGCATCCATGCTGCAATTAAATCGCTTGCCCAGCTATGAATCCACTCACAGTCATTTCGCCAGCATTAGTTGCCTAGATGCTGATAATATCGATTCCTGTACAACACAGCTTCCTCAATCTGAAACAGTGAATCATCAACAGGACACGTTGCTGCCAGCTGCTCCGGTTCTGCTCATTTGCCCATCGACACCCACGCCCACTGAATCTGAAAATAGCTCACAATTATCGCCCCATGAGACGCCTGCTTTTGAATATTGTGATCCACCCGAATTCAGATTAGACCATTTTGTATATATCTCAAATACTAGTACTAACCATAGTAACAACAATAATGAATCATCATTGCTTGCTCCATGCTATTCTGTTTCGCCATTTGCCATACAACAACGATCAATTAGGTCCACCAGCGATCTTCAACACCAGCAGCAGCAACAGACACATCATCAACAGCAACTGGTCCAACAGAATCAGCAACAACAACAACAACAGCAGCAGCAGCAATCACCGGCACAGGATGTCTTAATTCCCGCAACGGTTGCTAGCATTGAGAATAATGCAAATGTGAAAAGATTTACATCACCAGTGAGCAGCATTCGTCTAAAGCTAACGCCCAGTCCATCAAAGAGTGGCACTTCGGGTGGTGCCAATGCGGATAGTGCATCCACATCGACAACATCGACGGCCACCACAATGGTGCCGTCGAAGGAGCAGGGTGAGATTTGTCGACGCTCCTCCGATTCCGATTTGAGTGTGACGCCAAAAGGTATGTAGCTCCTTATACTAAGATCTAATTTTTAGGATCTAAACTTAGATTAAGTAAGAATTAAATATATATATATATATATGTATATTGAGTTGTGGGTCTCTTCTCCCGCGTTTTGTGTGAGTGTGTTTGTCTCTCTCGTGTCTCTCTCATGAGTTAACTCACAAAAAACTCTTCTAACATTCTTTTTTTGCGCCCGCTGCTGCATCAAAAATACGCCAAAGCAGGCATAGCCTACCATTTGTTCCGCAAGCGTAAGTAGTTGTCGTCTCCTTTCGTCTCTCTTTGCCTGTCTCTCATGCTCTCTCTATTTTTCACACACTGTGATTGATGTATCATTGATGTATTTTGTTGTGTGTCAAAGTGCCTTTTTGGGCTGGAGGCTGGTTGTTTCATTGACAGCTTTATATCCTTGCGCTCTCTTTTAATACATACATATGTCTCTTTCTCTCTCTCTTCTCTCAATACCTACCTATACCTGACCATACTCTCGGAATGCCAATAAATGTCTGTTTTAAACATCATTATTTTCTCTGTCTATTAACCTGTGTATGCGTATAGCAACTATATGTCTATCTATAATCTAAAACAAAAATATATATTATAAGACTTTTGCAATATTCAATGGAGTTTTTAAATCATCATGCGTACTACTTCATACAATTCCTTTTATTGCAAATCTTCATTTAAAAACTCAAACTATTTTTTTGTTTTTGACTACTAAGATGCTTCTATTTTGTTTTAAAAATTTGACATTGTTATTATACCCATTCATCATGTATCTGAACGTTAAAAAGAAGTGATTTATTTTTCAATTTAAATGATTGTTTTGGCTTAATAAAGGGAGTAAATAACACATGGAGCACTTGCGTTTCTAAGAATTAATTCTACAAGGAATTTTAAATCTCAAGCGCTCACACATAATATCTATCCATTCTGTGTGTGTCCGTTTACTTACCTAAGCCTTTGTTTAAACGTTGTAACCATGTGGACCCCAAGAACATTGTTAAAGCAAAGTATTTTATTGAGCTGCAATATCCATTGACAGGTAATTCGATTTGCGTAGCAAGCGAACGTCTAGTGGCTGCCACAGCTATGATGCGCCTAACGACACCCACAGTGGGCAACAAGGCTGCCGACAGTCTGGACATGCTGGAATATCCATTTTTAACGATGACCAAATATCCAACGGGCTTCATACTTCATCTAGGCGCAACAGTTGCGGCACGTTCCGTTAAACTACTGGAGCGTGTGCCTAATCCTGATGAGCCCGAGGTGCGTGACAGCTGGTGGACGGAGCTGCGCATGGAAATACGCTCCCATGCTCGATCTTTGGGCTGCAATGTAGTACTAGGTTATGCAGAATCCACGACTATTTCGTAAGCCTAAACTTTTCATTTCATGTGCAGAATTAATTAATGAATATTTGTTTCAGGGATGATGTGTGTGTTTTGTCAGCCACAGGCACCGCAGCAGTCATCAACATGGTTTTTAATCGGTCCGTGTCGCAAACGGACATATTTGCTATGTCCAAGGCAAGCAATAATGCGGCAGCCATGTCAAATTCGGTAGAGGAGCGTGAAGGTAATGGCAGTGTTGGTGAGACAGCTACATCTAGCAAAGACGGTGGCTCGTTGGGTACAGCAAATGGATCGGCGAGCAAGCGTTATGGTCTTCCAGCACCGAATGCATCACGCAACACCTGTGCCATCTGTCATGTGCCATACAACCTAAGCTCGGTGCCGTTCAATGTAAAGATGAAGAAGTGCGCGATCTGCCGTAAGGGTCGTGTGCCCGATGTGTTGCTGGCCACGTTGGAAGTGCCCGAGTATTTACAGGTGACGGGTCGCGGCTGCTTTATGCAGGCACAGGTTGTTCGCGCCAAGAGAGATTTACGCGCCGAACTAAATGCCAAAGAAATTTCTGATGGTCTGCCCTTTCTGGAATACGAGCTGCATCGTGTGCTCATTAACAAGCTTAAGGCCAAGGGCATGAATGCCATATTTGGATTGCGCACCCAGGTGGCAATTGGGGAGCGTATGATAGCACTAATTGCCACGGGTACAGCGCTATTTCTGAGTGCACTGCCCGTCCCACAGGTGCCGAAAATTGTGGCTGGCAACTCATGGACGGACAAGCAAAAGCTGAACGAGCTGCAGAAGAAACTGCAGGAGACCTTTGAACGCAATCAAGAGATTTATCAGCTTAAGAGCATGGATCCCGATTTGGCCAGCATAAGTGGCGCCGCTGGCGACAAGCAATCGGATACCGATGATTCAGACGATGAGGATATGAATGACATCGACTTGAATTGTGGCAACAAAGAGTTATGTGTACTGGAAGTTGATGATATTGAGGATTTGGAAATAATTTCACTGCTCATGGAGCCATATCCGCCTGAGGGCTTCCACGTGGTCAACACACAGCAGGTGCCCGGCATGCAGGAGTTAGATGCTGTTAAAAATCTACAAATGTTTACGCAAGTTTTTCGTGCACGTCTCGAGGTCGGGCAAAGTATTAATGGATTCCCTAAGCACTTTCAGCGGTACGCTCACATAAATCTTTGATATATTATGATTAGCAATATATGTTTTAAATATCTAGATCTTTTAGCTCTAATCGTTAATATCTACCCACTTGTATTGAGATTTTCTGATGAGTTTCAGAGTTAAATCAGGATTTTATAAATAACCGCATGCTCTTTGTGTAATAAGTTTTTAACATAACAGTTTGTTTTATGTTAACAGTCTAATAACTACACGATTCAACTATGTTTTGTTTATTTGTTAGACATACAATGAGTCGTTTCTTATGAATTTTCATCAAATCTGTTATTTAATCAAAAAAATATTCTTATTCTGTAGATCTGTATTATTTATGCGAATATATTTTTAAGAGCTATTAATTGTAAAATAAGTTTGTAGTTCGTTTACATTTTCTTTTGTACTTAACATTTTTAGTTATCATATCATATTTATGCTGGTAAATGTAGAACTAACTAGTACACACATTTCTCCACAGACTCCTTCAGACCGTTTATTTTAAACTCCGCACAATGATACCCTGTGCCATTTGTGATCTGCGCTTTAGACTGGATTTGCCAGAAACGGTAAGTAATAGAATTTTGTTTTTTAGCTACTACATTTTTTAATGCTTGCAACTAACACAGGATCAAATCCAATTACTTGTCACTGGCATGGCCATGGGTCTAAGCGATGCCAACAAAATTAAATATCGTCGTCGAGGAGCGCCGACAACGCAGCAGAATGGATTCAACGATGCAACAACACAACATGCGTCCTCTGTGCATGCAGCACAATCACAGCCAGAATTGAACGGCAAGCGAATGCTTCAGGAGGAGGATTATATTTTCCCGCTGGACGAGGACCAAATGGTCGACACACCCACTCCAACTAGCTCAGCAATACCGCCGTTTGGCATGAGCTCTTTCAAAATACGCAAAACTTCACCATCACGACTGGGTAATCTTACGACAGCGTTACCCGCGGCTAAACCGCTCAATATGGCACCGGCACCGCGTAGTCGCTACGTAAGTTAAAGACATGTGTATTTTCTATATATAACTAATCTCTGATGTATGCTTTCTCTAACAGTTTCCGCTGCGCGATCATTACGGTGTCGATTTAACGCCGCTTAGCTTTATACCTGGTGGACGCATTGAAAAGTATTTGGGCAATCTGAACTTCTTTTTCATTAGAGAAAGCACTTCCATACGTGAAAATGGTGGCATTAGCGGATTTGTGCATGGCTTCATCACTGAATTGTTAGCAGTTGTTCGCGCCCATATTGCATCACTTGGCGGCAATGCAATGGTGTCCTTTTACATCACTGAACTTATATTGTTTGATAATCAGCATAAGAATCAGGTAAGCGATTATAAAAAGAAATATTGTGTATTTATAAATCCATTCATTTGTTTTTGCTCGTTGCAGGGCCAATGCTTGATTAGCATCGGCGGCGATGCTGTTTATGTAAGCTACTATGCCGATGACTGATATACACGTTTGCGGGGCATATAGCGCTTATTTTATGCAAATCGTCCCAAAAGTCTCTACTACTGATAACAAACCGACTTTCTTCCATATGCTCTCTGTCTCCGTCTCTCTGGATGCCAACTCCTTTTAGGCTCTCTGGCCTTGCCTGACCTGAGCAGGACACGCCCAACTTATGCGAATGCTTGTTAAGCGTACTTTAATATGTAATACCTTTAATAGTTATCGGTACTTACGGCTATATTTCGCCCATATCGTTGAAAACAATATGCAATATTCTTACTGTGACTAGACGTTTTACATGTAGAATGAATTTTTTTCTTGTCGTGTTATTTGTTTGCTTAATGTTTAGAATTTAGCTACTTACAATTTTCGTGGCCGTAGTCTGTACATAATGAGATGTTTATTGAACTTACAATTTGATAGTTAATTTGTTTTCTTCTTTGCTATGAGCAGCTAGCTCTAAAAATATACAATATACACACACTTTGTGTACTTAATTTTGGCAACACAAAAGTCACACTTTATCTTATGTACGTGTATATAACCTAAACAATATTAAATATTATATACAATCTTTGAATATAGATTTCAAATAGCATCAAAACTGTGTTGGTTTCGTTTTAATTTGGTGATGTGGAGAGCAGCACAAACATAACCCACAGATGCAGCAATGCCACGTAAAGAATTATACAAATGCGCATCATTGGATAACGTCGCAAAAACGCACCCATACGCATGCCCACAGAGTCTGCTTGGCGTAGAGCGCGCTTGAATCGACGTGCAACACGATTGTCAAAAGGACTCGGATGCATAAGGAGCGGAAACTGTGCCTTCACTGTAAAACGAATTGAAAAATGAATTTACATTTTATCAATACATGTACATTGTATTAAGCTTAAGCTTTACGTACCATCATCTGTGCTGTTTGAGAGCAGCGTATTGCGTGAGCTGGAGCTGCCCCGCTGATGGCCCATCTCCACAGTGTGCATGCTTTGTTGCAGTTGCGCCTGCATGTTCTCGTGCTGCAATCGCAACGCATTCCGCTCTGCTGTGACGCGTTCCAGCAGACCCTGTCGCTCAACTAACGATTGCGTGAGGGCCTTTAGGCGGTTCTCATAGTCTTGCTTGGCACTTGTAAAGCCCGTTTCGCTTACTAGCTGGCGTTGTTGTTGCAATTGTTTTTCCTTTTCTTGCAAGCGTGTAGCGGCAGCGGCCATCTGATTGCTCATCTGTTGACGCAGAGAAGACAGCTCTTGTGTGAGCATACGCTGCTCCGTTTCAATAGCCATGTTGTGCTCACGTTCTGTACGCAGCTCCTTGGCGAGAGTTTGCTCACGTAGACGTGCAGCGTTGAGTTCCAGCTCGTGTTGGCGCTCCTGCGCTATGTAGCCATCCAAATGAATTCGTAGTTTCTGCTGTTCTTCGCTGGCGTGATGTAGCTCCTGCTTTATGGCATCATATTCTATTTGTAGAAATCGTGTTTCACTGTCCTTGGCAGCCAGATCTCCCTCCGTTCCTTCTTTAATTGGGTTTTGTTTAAGCTCGGAAATTAACGCATCTTTAGCTTGGAGGGCACGCTGCGCTTTGACCCGATACTCTTGCAGCTCCAAGCGCTGTTGATCCGTTTCTTTTGTCTGCATTTGAAGCTTGTGCGCTGTGCTTAGGTACTCCTGTTCGAGCTTGGCTAGATTCGATTCCAGCTCAGAAATGGAGTGCACATGAGCTAAATGAGCTGCTTGCGCTTCGCTTAACTCGTTTGTTGCCTTATCGCGCTCCTCGGATAGTGATATTGTTAGAGTTTCCAGCTCTTGTGCCCGCTGCCTTAGAACAAAGTCTTCGCTGTCATGGTTGTGCTCATCGAGGCGCAAACGCAACTCATCGCGCTCGATTGTGATTTCGTTCAAAGCAATTTTAAATGCTGCCAGTTCATGTGTGTCAACGGCGCTCCCAATTTCTGGATTAAACGAGAAACTCGCCGAACTAGGCAACTTCTGGCGCAGATCTGCAGTCAGCACATGGGAGCCCTCGCTTTTGACACTGGAAGCACCATTGCCAACCATAGACAGAGACATGGGACTGCTATTGTTGCTACTGGGACGCTTAGTTGGAGAGACTGTGGTCTTTAAAGACTGTGTACTGCTGGTCAAGCTGCTCTTCATGGCGTCCAAAGCTGGTCCAGCTTCTATGTGCAAGGCAGTGGCTGCATTCTGATCTATTTTGTTCAGTATATTTTCAGCCTTATCTGCCAGCCCAGTTATCCACGACGACATTGTCATAAAAAAAAAACCCCGAAAGAAAGCTCGCTGAATACGTGGAAATCTTGTTTGTTTATGTCAGCGCCAGTGCTCTTAACTGAAAAAAAATTGCATTGTGCAGCACTGTATATATCGATAGACCAACGTTCTATAGCAACTCTATCGATAAGATCTAACAGCACACACACAAAAATCAATAGTCGCCGCCATATTTTTTCACTTGTGCTCGGACGCGATTTTATTTTTAGGTAATTGCTAAAAACAGTTTACATGCAGAAATAACAATAATTAAACAGTAAATAAAGAGCGGCATATAATACAATAAAGCGTTGCTGAATCGTATGATATTAAAACCCGTTAATACCAGAAACGGTAAACGTGTGTGCGCGTCCGAGTAGCCGAGTGTGTGTGTATATGTGTGTGTCTTTCAGTGTTAGGGGTTGTGTAAAATAACTAAGAAAGAAAGCATTGATATCGTTGTTGCTAGTAAAAACCAGGCAAAAGTATGGAAGGAGCTGCACAAGTAGCATCCCCATCGGTAGGTGGGCCACGGGGCGGTGGTTACAGAGGCCGTGGCGGCGGGCTATTAATGCGCGGCGGTTTCGAGCGTGGACGCGGCCGGGGCATGGGTCGCGGTCATTTCATGGGTGGCATGCGTGGTGGCGGAATGGGTGGCGGCGGTCCCCTTATGCAGGGTATGATGCAGGGACCTCCACGCGGCATGCGTCCTCGAGGAGGAATGGGCTACCAAGGACGGGGTGGTGGCGGTGGTTTTCAGCCAAGAGGTGCACCCATGGGCATGCGAGGTGGACGCCCGCCACTGTATCAGCAGCGTAAGTAAAAATAGATATAAATAAATAAGTACCCTTGCAGACGTATGAGAAGGAAATAAAAATTTGATTTTCTTTTTAACATCCACAAATCCAAGTTTGATAAATACTTTATTTTAAAAAAGGTTCTGATATTAATTTAGATTTTTTTGTATCATATTAAAACACCAACTTTTTGTTATACACAAACACTTTTTTCTTTCGATTTAAAAAATTTGTGACTGCAAGGGTATTATATCAAATGTAGTTTTTTAAAAAAAAATACACACATTAACACAATCAATACAGCGCCTAAGCAGCATACGGGCGCCGAAAATAACAAGACGGTATCGCCAGTACCCACAGCAACGACAACTGGTGAACAGCAGACTTCCGAGGCAGCTGGCGATGATGGCGCCGATGCGGCAGCAGCAGCAGCCGGAACAGCAACGACAACAGTTAACTCACATGTGGCCGCAGGAGCACAGGGCAGCAGCAACAACAACAATGGTGGGGGTCCTGCACCTTACATTAGTCGAGGTCGAGGACGAGGCGGTCCGTTCAGTGGACGCGGACGTGGCGGCGGTTACAATCCACACATGAACGGCAGCAGTGGCAACGGAATGTACCCACATTCACATCATAGCAACTCAATGGGCGGACCTGGAGGCGAGCATGGAGGAATGCCTAGACGTGGATCGATGCGCGGACGTGGCGGTGGCTACAATCAAGGTATGAGTCGGCCACCCATGCAACATCACCAACAGGCACATAATGTCAATACCCAAATTGCACCGGTACCAGCTCTCAAACGTGGCGCACCCGGAGGTCCAGGACCCAAGCGAGGACGTTACGAAGGCGGACCCTATAGCCAGCGGCCAATGACACCAAAGTATCATACTTCATCACAGCATATGTCCCAGACCACATATGGCTCACCGCCCAGCCACCATGCTCCAACATCGAGGTAAGTCACTCACAATTGTAAAAGTATTTGTTTAATAATTATAACATAAACGTTTTTCAATATTTATATCAATAAGTAACTTAGGTGCACCATAGAATGATAGTGATCTCTTAAAAATAATAAAAATACAAATAGAGCTTACATTTAAGTGATAAAATTGAACATGATATTAATGCCATCGTTCACTGCAGCCATCATAGTGGTTATCAGACGCATGACCAGACGCAGCAGGTCGATCCTTACTCACAAAGCGGATATAGTACACCGGCTACCGCTCAGCAGGGCTACAATGGCTATGGTCAGAGCAGTGGCTATGCAGCACACGCAACACAAGCGAGTACGCCTGCCAGCAGCAGCTATGCGTCGCATCATGGCAGCGAATACGATCAAAGCCAATATCAGGGCTACAAGTGAGAAACAGAAGAGATTTAGTTGAAATATTTATATGTCATATATCTGTTTTTTGACAGCTCTGCGGGATACGCAACCCAACAGGATACACGCTATCAGTCGTATAGCCAAGATTATAGCCAGCATTACGGCTCGGCTGCAGTTGATTATAATACAGCTGGACAAGCAGACTACAGTCAGCAGAGCGCCGGATATGATGACCGCGCCTATGCCGGCTATGGTAAGTGAATGTTGTTGACTTTTTATTTTTAATATGCACATATGCATCGTCGATTTTTGCCATATTCCCCTTTTAGATTCGCAGGCTTATTCGCAGAACTATTCGAATGCAGCTGCCTATTACTAAACAACAGCCTGTCGCATCCTTCATCCCTGGCGATACACATAAAAGAAGAACGCTGCGCGTGCTTCAACACGTATGTCAAATCCAAAAACAAGGGATTTTAGGGCCAACGAGCATAATAAAAAAAAAGCAAATAATACTTTGATTGATTGCAAAAGTTTGCTTTTTATATATAACACATACACGTAGACACATATACCCACACACACATACACATACGCCCAAACACACAGTTAATGTTAAGCATAAAGTTCTCTTTTCCTAGAGTTTAAGTTTAAAACCGTGTTGCTACGTCTTGATTTTCACCTCCCTATCCCCACCTTTAAAACTCTCAGAAACCCTTAAGTTGTTTGTCTTTGATTTACAATACCTTAATATGTGACTGGTAAGAAGATTGTCTTGCCTGTTGTTATATGTTTTGTTTAAGGACAAATGGAGCCTTGCTGAGTGCTCCAGCCTACAAAAAAAAAGATTTAGAATATTTCTTTATATCCTACAAATATTTTTCAGTTTATTTAGTTAACATATGCGATCCAAATGTTAAATCAATATTGTGAATATACAATGACTGCAATGTATAATTTTTATTTGACAAGCAAAACATAATTAATTTTGCATAACATTTCTCATCAAATGGAGCTTTTTCTACATACTTATAGTTTTTATTTACTTGAAAAAAAAAGTGTAATTGATTTTCCAACATTTACTTGTATATTTAATCTATAGTCCTGAAAAAGAACGCAATTATTTTAATTTCTTTTCCTAATAATAGCAACAATTTAAGCGAAAAAATCGTAAATATTATGTAACTTCTATTCATTAAGCTGAGCAAAACAAAAATAATAAAAAAAAAATCATAATAATAATACCAGAAAGAAAAACACAAAATATATTAGCAAAACAAATCGAAAATCATCAATTTATCAAAGTCAATAAAATAATGTTTCAAAATGTGTGTATTGCATTAAACTTATTTAAACGTAAACATTATTATTTCAATTGTTTTGTTTAAACTAAAAAAAAAAACCAAAGAGTAAAAATGCAACTAGTTAAGCGAATGAAAATAAGTGCAAAACGAACTAGAACCTTAAAAAAAAAACTAAACTGTTTTTATGAAGAAGCAGCATACTACATTCTCAAACAAATCAAGACCAATATAATCAAGCCATATTCAAAACGAAGCAACAGCCCAAAGAATTGTGCAATACACCCAAACGCAATGAAAAAAATCTATATATATATATACATAAAAAATCTAAGTGCATCTGAAGAACAACACGAATCTGTCGCATTAAAAACATTAAAAAAAGTTCATCGAAACAAATGTTTCAAAAGATTAAATATCTTCGCGTACAAAATATTTGAGATAAACTGATTTTTCAAAAATATATAAAAATTTAAGAAAAAGACAGCCAAAACAGAGAAAGAACAAAAATATTCCAAACGAAGCCACATAAACGGTCTAAAAGCATTTTAAAAGAAAAGCACTTTAAAAAAAAACAATTCCAAAAAAAAAAAAACATATTTGGTAAGTTAGGTTGCAAGCCGTATAAAGGCTAAAAACCAAAAATATATATATATATATTTTATATATAAGATGATAACTCAACACTTAATATTTAAGTAATAAGGAGACCTTTCTTAAGAGCTTATAATACTTAAAATACTGGTCATAAAATCAAATTAATACCATTTCCGTTCTAGATTTGCGTTTTGTCCGTTTTAGAGAAAAGTCTGTCGTGTTCTTTTGAATGCGTTAATGTGTTCACTAAAAACCTATCATTAAGTAAATCTGAGTTGTTGAGTTTTATAACGTTAAATGCGGCCTTTTGTCGTGTTTCTATCAAATTGATGTAGCAATTAGTTTTCTTTTTACAGGAATGAGAAAACTAAATTAACAAAATAAAAGGCGTTTTAATGCGTTTTTGAAGTGTGAAGGAAATCAACTTAAAGGATTATGAAAAAGGTGAAAATATCAAAACAAACACAACATAAAATACTTCTGAAAAAACTAATGATATTAAATGACAAACTTTGATTTGATTATTGCACTTTTATGTTATTTACACTTTTGTTTATATCAAAACAAATTTTGTTCGCTTATATTTTATATATATAAAATTTTAAATGTGGCTTTTGAAGCTGAAAAGAATTTAATTCAAAAAGGTGATAAATTAAAATAAAAAGACTGATCAAAAGAAGACTAAAACGATTCCTAACAAAACCGACAAAGAAATAAAATCTATTGTATAAGAAACATGATATGCTAAAAGACAAAACTTAATAGCATCTTAAAGTGATAACGTAATTTGGAAAAAAAAAACAGAGAAATAATCAATTTTATTTAAAATTCACAGATTGTTTCAGTTTTTAGTGTTTTATTTGAATCTCCATTTATTGATATCAAACCAATTTTCAGCAAAACTGAAAGAAAAGCAATTTTAAAGAATGAAACAACAGTATAATTGGTTTTGTTTATGCAAATTGTGCAACTGTACATTCCATAAGTAAACTCGCTTAACAAAACAAATATTATCAGTTAAAAAAGTGAATTATAAAGAAACTAAAGTACAAATACTATAGATAAAAAAAAAAAAAACAATTCAAGCAAGAGAATATAAAGCTAAAATAATTTGTTATATATTTTCTTTTCTTTTAACTTTACAATTTTATAAAAAAAAAAATTAAAAATAAATAAAACACATGTCTCACACGTTTAGATGTGAAAAGCTTTATTTACGTTTTGTTTATTATTTGTTTAATTTTTATTTATTTAAATAATTTAATTAATAAAGACCTCTAAAAAAAAACAACTGAATGAATTTATAAACCATGTGATATATATATATGCAGTATTTTTAATACATTTTTATTACAGCTATCAATAAATATATGAATTACTGAACAGCTATCGCATAAATCCTTCGGAGCAATTATACAAACAATAATATACAAAATTATTGATTTTCGGAACCATCAAAAATCTATATAAGTAGTAGTGAAATTTTCAAGCAGTCAATATAATGACAAAAAATATGCCAAAATGGTTATAAGTAGCCGTTAAAATTCAACAGTGACATATTAACTTTAAAAATATTTAATTATATTGTGTAGTTGCGGATCTGACAGCAAAATTTTTGGAATTTAAATAACAATTTTATTGTGTGAATATTTAATGTATTCAGAAAACATAAGTTATAAGGATGGCAAATCCAGTATATAGTTCAAAATAGACAAGAAATGATATAAGAAAACTAAGAATTACATTGCGCATAGGGAAATAAAGAAAAAAAAATTTAAAATATGTCATCAAAAACGAAAAATCTAATTAAATAAAATTTAAAACAAAAAATACTTTTGTATTTTCCGTTCTGAATATAACATCCATTATTGTACCGGATTTTAATACATTAAAAAAAAAATTTGTGATATTTATAGTTTATCACAATTTATTTTGGTATCCTTGTCTTAATATCTTGAAGAAACGAATAAAATTTAAATTTTGGGGGTATAAAACAAATAACTTGTTTTTAAAAATGAAAACTTATGACTTAATAAAAGACTAATTTTCTGAAAAATGTTGTTACTAAAAATGTAAAACAATTCAAATTGCATTTTAGATGCTTTCAGTTTGAGAAGACATAGAGACTTTATTTAAAAAACGAATATAGTGTAAAATATTATATTTTTAAACTTTAGAACAATTTAATTACATATAACATTGGTTATTTTCGCAAGTGCTTCATGTAAGGGAAATATAAACTGTTAATTATTATTATTGAATATTATGTCTTAAAAAATATGTTTTACCATGTTTTTTTTTTATGTTTTGCATTAATAAAGTGATTTTAAATAAGACAAGAAAAAACAAATAGATAAACAATGTATAATACATTTTTCGGGGGTCCTTAAATATGTGCAAATATATACAAATATGATATATTAACAAGTATATATTGTGAATATCCTTTTGTGTTATTATTTATTATTATTATTGAACTAGAGAGCTTCCAAGTTGATTAATTAACATGTTTAACGCCAATGTGCCGAGAATACAATATGCTTTTAATGTGAAGACGCCATTTTGTTGTGCTTGAAACAATAACGTGATTATACCGATCATTAGGTCAGGGTCGTGTCGTAAAATTGTTCTTAAAGTTCTTGAAGGTCCACATTGTTGCTTAACGACGCTTGCCGAATCGCAGGAAAACATGATCAACATCCGTGCGTTTGTTGTAGTTCTTCGTCAAGTCATCAGAGTTCGCAACCAGAGCTATAGAAAAATTAAAATTTGTTTCATTATAAGGTTAAATGATTCCTAAATGATGCTCACCAGATGCCTCATTGTTGATGTAAGAATTTAGTGCCGAAGTCAATTGACTAGAATTCTCCAAAGCCATGCACACCTTTTTGATATGCTGCGGCATCCCCTCGATAATACCGGGTTGGCAAAGAGGAGGCTGTGGGACAGCTTGTGCACTGTAAACGCCTACAGCCAGGACAACAATGGCGAAACAGCAAATTGCAGTGAACTGTGAGTGAGACATTCTGCAAAAACCACAAAAAAAGAGAATGTGCAAAATATACATATATAGCCAAAAGATTACAGGAGTAGCAGCATTTTTACCATTAAGAGCAATCTTAATCTAAAAGCTTAACTAATTTTTATTAAGTGTAATAATATGAATATTACGTGCCTGATTATCGTTGCCACGGTTGTGTCGCATTATGCTTAAAAGGCGTTATGCCTGCAGAACACGGCACTTTTTCAATTTGCACGCTTTTTTTCTTTCTGCTTTCTGTTAATTTATTTTTTTTTTTTTTAGTCCAAGCGAAACCTGATGGCAGCAGCAAGAAGATGGCTGTAATGTTCGCTAACGTGTTTACGTGAAAATCAATTTGTTTCTATTAAGTCGCATGCGAGAACACGTTGCCCCAGTGTATTTGCCTACTCTGGCTTGATGTTGATACATACCTATAGGCCGAACGCACTCATACGCCCCGTTTAACATACAGTCATGTTTAGGTATATGTGTGTGTGCCGTCACTAAACACTGCTATGGTTCTTCTGGCATGCATCTACTTCATTCATGTACGTGTTGCGCGTGCATCTGCTTAGCTTACGAAACAATGCGTTCGTTATTGTTTTTCATACAGTTGTTGACATTGATAGGGAAAAAGCTGTTTGTTTTAAGTCGCTGCAAATTCATCGTCCATTACATTGCACACGCAAATAAACCATAACAGTCCTTAAATGCAATACTGTGTAGTAATATGTGTAGCATAATTTATGGTAGAAGCAGAAACTAATCTTACTTGTTAGGCAAATTCAAAATTTGTATCACATTGAAATTATTTAAGCTATTTAAAGAGTAAGATATGAAACTTTTATATTCTTGAAACCCATTAACAAATTTTCACGTGTTAAATGTATTATAAAAAAATCTTATAATTTTTTAAAAAAATTGTAGGAACATCAAAGTTTTGAACTCATAATATACCTGTTATAGCTGATAAATTTGGTATAAATTCGGTTTAAACGAGAAAACTTAGAGATCACTTCGATTCACTTGCACGTGTAATAACTACTGTTCCTTGAAACGAACTTTTTGAACGCAGGAACTCGAATGATGGTGTGTCTTGGCAGGACATCAGCTTTTATTTACTTCCGCTGGGCACGAACATAGACATGATGCAAGCATGCGATTGGCTGGGCACACTCAAACACAAACACACACACAGAGGCACATGTCAGAGGACCACACGTTAAGCTTAAACAGACAGTGGGCGTGCTCAAATATTACGCATACGTCACCGAAACCGAAACAATGACAGTAGCGGTAGGTGGGTGGACTTTAGCAACTTTTAGACAAAAGCAAGCGCTGTGTTGCTTAATATGTTGATCTATTATATAAGTTTTATCATCTCTTAATTATGTTATAAAAGCGAACTTTTTTATGTGCCAGTCGACGGGCCAACGCACATTTATAGGTAGTTATGAGCACAAATATTGCACTTATGAGCCATCGAACTTTATAGTCACTTTTAAAGCATTCTTCGCATCCTGCCATAAGCCAAATGTTTGTAAATATGTATGCATGAATGGATGTATGTGTGTGTGTATGCACCTTTGTTGCAGTTTACATTCGAACTTACTGTTGTACGTCAGTAGATAAGTAAAATAATCTTCAGTTTATGAGGGTGGGATTTGCGGTAGAAACGTTGCAATTAATTTGCTATTGCGCGTGTTTTGCATACCAAAGTTTTGTCTCTAGCTTCATTCGTATAGAACTAACAATTTGAGGCCAACAAACCTAAGATTGAATATACATATATATATAAATATATATGTATGTGTTTGAGAAACGAAATGCTTTTGCCAATGGAACACGTGCAAATCAAATTTGCAGCATTTAATACTGTTACGAATTACAGCATTCCAAAGATGCAATTTATATTTCTCTGTATGAGGTAAAAAGGGGAGAAGTAAAAAGCTATTCATATGTTATTTAAATGGAGTTTAAATTACTGCACTCGATGTAACTTCTTAATTCAACTATAAAACATGTTGACTCAACTAAAAACATAGTAGAACAGAAAAACGAATATAAAATATTATTGCCAAAGTGCATATAGCTAAAATCAAAATGCGTGCACTTTAAATTGACGTGCTATGTTATTGATCCTTATTTGATTCAACAATACAACATGCATTTATCAAAATTAACATTTTAAACAAAAAGCTGTATTTAAAACCACCAAAGTCAATTCCAACAATCATCGTTTTAAGAAATTTAAAGAGCAGGCATATTGTTTCGTCCGAAGCTTTTTTTGTTTTACATCCGAACATCCGAGCGTATAAAATATGTTTGGGAACACCGCAATGGCTAAGACATCCGCTTAGTAATCGATAGTTTGCCGATTCAAATCGCTTCGCTAGCCTTAATATATATGAGTTAAAAGTTTTATTATTTCAATAACATTAACTTTTTAATTTTGTAAAAACAATTTTTATTAAATAAAATTTTTTACAGTTAATTAAGTTGATTATTGATTAATATTGTGTTCAAATTTATTATTCTTTAGAGACAATTTGTCGTTGCAAATTTAGGCATTCGAATAGAATAATATCCAATTTTCCATTCGGATGTGGAACACTTATTTTAAATACTTACATTTGTATATGAACGTAAACAAAGTAAAAGCCATATTAAAGAAAACACGTTAGGATGGCTATTTTCGGCATGCCAAGTATGACATGCATGCCAAGTATGATTGACACTTGAAAAGCATACTTGTTTATTATAGCAAAATCTCTTTAAGGCATCTGTCGATTTTAAGAAACAATCTAACAGCAACAAAGCGAAGATCTTGACGTAAGTTTCAGCTTAATAGCTCAAAAACTGAGGGACTAGACTAGCATAGAAACAGACGGACAGACGACATCAAGAATATATACTCTTTATGGGGTCGAAAATGCCATTACACATTTCATGTCAAAATGAAAATACATTTTTCAAGTGTATAATAATGTTGGTTTAAGAAAGAAAAAGGCCAAGCGCGTCGAAACCAAAAACTAAAATTTTATTTATAGATTTAACAATATAAGAATTTAATCTCATACCCTAAGCTTATGTCTAACTTTAACATTTTATTTTTTACACGAATGAAGAATATTTAGTGGTTTGACAAATTATCTAAAAGAAGTTAAGTTATTGGAGTAAAGCAGCATTAACCCATTGCAAATTGAGTTTTGAGTACAGTATAGTGCTTTCAGTGTCATTGTGTTCGCTTTTACCAAAGATAAGTATGCTCCTAATTAGGTTACGATTCCACACATTTTGTGGTCTTTGATGCTGAGTACACAAATCAGGCCAAATGGCATTCTGGTGGCCATATGTGGGCATAATGCGGCTTACAAATAACGCAAATGGGAATTGAATGTAGTGTAGTAGGCATAAGAATGAGAATGGGAATGCTAAACGCGCCGTCGCCCTCGACCATCTATGGGAATGGATAGACAATAATGTCGCACGAAATTTGCACAAAATTTGAATAAACTGATTGAGTTTTAGTTTTTGCGTGCATATTATACGAATAGTTCGAACGGTTGACGGTTGGAGGCCATAGTCCTCCAACAGTGGCATTAACATTTTAATTATTTTCGAAATTACACACATCAATGTATATATATAAGATAGTATTAGTATGTGCGTAGAAAGTTCTACTGGACTTTTAAGTTCAACAAAATTCTATTAAGTGCTTGAAGAATTGTAAGTTGGGGGCATTTTAAATTTATTATATAAACCAGGCTTTTTATAATTAGTAATTAGAATGTAGTTAAACAATTTCAGATACATTTATATATATATATATATATATTAATTTTAGTTCATGGATTACATTTCAGACAGAGAGCCAAAGTTAAAGTTAGACAACTTCTCCTCAGTCCAGCAGCTTGACAACTATTGGATCTGGCGCAGACATCGCATAGCCCAAATGCTGCAGAGCGCGTCGAATGTCGGTAAAGACATTAGGATCATCGATGGTCGCCGGCAGAACGACACGTTCGTTCCGGGCAAAGTCAGCCATTGCCTTGCGCATGGTTTTACCAGATCGGGTGCGGGGCAAGTTGTTGACAGCGGTTATCAACCGGAAGGCGGCAATGGGGCCAACCACATCGCGTATTAATTTAATAATTTCAGTGGAGAGCTTGGCATCTGTTTTCTTGCAGCTCTCAACCGGAATATAGAGGCAGAGTGGCACTTGGCCCTTGGTTGCCTCTGGCACGCCAAAAACAGCCACATCAACCACATCGGGATGACGGAGCACGGCATCTTCCAAGCTGGAGGTGGACAAACGATGGCCAGCTACGTTTATGACGTCATCATCACGGGCTGTAACAAAAATGTATCCACGTTCATCTTTGTAACCAGCGTCCATTGTATCATAATATCCCTAAACAAAACAAAAAAGGAATTTGTTAAAGACAAAACTACTTTTCAGTAATTATGTTGTACAAGCAAAGTTAATGTTTGAGTTTCACTTATTCCAGAGCAAAATCATCCCTGAGTAGTTTGGTTAAATTATAAAAATAAATGATTATTGTGTTAGGAAACAGGCAATATTTTTGATTAATGACTATAACATTTTGAATTAACAAGACAAGATATTTTAATTATTCAAAATTGGTACAAAAGAAAAACTTAAAATAACTTACCGGAAACTTTTGAAAGTAGAGTTTACGGAAAAGCTCATCGTTTTTATACAATGTGGCCATGTTACCAGGTGGCAGAGGTAACTTTAGCACAATGCGACCCAACTCCAAGGGCTGAGCCTCAGTGCCATCCTTATTTAGGATCTTGACTGTTTAAATAACATATTAATGTTAAAATATCATAATACTCTCAAATAGAAAACTTACTATCGTAGCCCAACAGGGGCAGGCCAGTGGAGTACATGGGAGGATTGAGACTCTGTTGAAAGCCCAGACATGTTGCAGTCACAGCTGATCCAGTTTCCGTTTGCCACCAGTGATTCAACGCTGGCACCTTGAATGTCTTCTCAATCCATGCCTTTGTCTCGTAGTCACAGTGCTCGCCAGCAACAAATATGGCTCGAAGGGACTTCAAGCAATACTGACGCCCATAGCTAATCTCCGGATCAGCACGTCGTATCACACGAAAGGAGGTAGGTACAGAGAAGATGCCGCACACCTTGTGTTCATCAATAATTCTGAGGAATAAAACAAAAAAAAAGATTTCAAGTTCTAAAATAAAATATTTAAATATTTAAGTATGAAAAATATTGGTATTTGTATAATTGAAACCAAATCTTGTGATTTTATAAAGCAATTCTATAAAAAAATAAAACTTAAAAGATCTAACCAGAAAAAAAATTGTTGTAAGTTGATAGTGGTAACCCTTGTTATTGTTTTGTGTTAAAAAGCAATTTAACCCTTTATTAACGGAAAAAAATTTTAAAAAAAAGCTATAAATGACATTGCTTAAAGACTTTTTAAAAGTTCCTCAAAATATCAAAAAGTTTAATTTAGGAATTACCGCTATTATATATATCTTCGTACATGTTGTTCTTATATCTATATTTAAAAAAAAACCAAAAAAGATCCTAGTTCAACCAACAATAACAGGTTATTTTGGAATAATGTATGCTGACAATAAATGTTATGATAATATTTTCCACGTGAATTCCCCTACTACTTACCGAAAGTACTGTCCAGGGTCTGGTGTGCGATCCGGCTTGCCCTCGTACATAACGCTCGTGGCGCCCAAGCAGAGAGGGCCGTAGCATATATAAGAGTGTCCCACGACCCAACCCATGTCGGAAGCAGCCCACCACGTATCGCCTGGCTGGATGCCATAAATCATTTTCAGAGTGTACATCAGGGTCACCAAATGGCCGCCAATTGTGCGGAGCACTCCCTTAGGTTTGTCTGTGGTGCCAGAGGTGTAGAGTATATAAAGAGGATCATTGGCTTCGATGGGTACACAGGCAACTGGCCGATTAGCATCTGCCATCTGCAGCACTGTGGACCAGTGCACATCCGTTTTATCATTAAGAATTACTGTTGCAACCTTTTCACGCATAAAAATAATATTTCGTTGAGGCGGCTTCCAGCGCGACATATTGATAGCCGAGCGCAGTATGTCCAGATAGGGCACAACCTTTCCCGGTTCCACTCCCGCGTTGGCAGCAATCACAAGCTTCGGCTCCACGTGCTCAATTCGGGAGCAGAGCTCACTTGCAGCAAAGCCACCGAAGACCACCGAGTGTACGGCACCAAGGCGAACAATAGCCAACATTGCGACAATGGTCTCGGGTATCAATGGCATATAGATTACGACGCGATCACCCTTGGCCACGCCTAGCTTGGCTAGTCCACCGGCAAGCAGTACAACCTCATCGTATAGCTGCTGGTAGGTGACCTTGCGCACCGTTTCCGTTAGTGGACTATCATGGATCAGTGCCACTTGGTCGCCCCTGCCCGCTAGTATGTGCCTGTCAATGGCATTGTAGCAAGCATTCAAATATCCACCCACATACCATTTGGTAAATGGTGGATTGCTACTATCCAACACTTGCTGCCATGGCCTGTCCCAGTCCAGCAAGTGTCCCAACTCCTCCCAGAAGGCAACTGGATTTTGCACAGACTTTCGATATGCCTCCAAGTACAAAGGGCTGTGACCATCAACGGGCATGCCATATATAGACGAAGCACCTAAACACACATACATACATACATATAATATGAACAAATCGATCAATCGTAAATAGTTTTTTTTGCTGTTAAGTTCATTGCTCTATCGTAATGGGATGTTCAGTCTCTCATTTAATGCTGCATGTAGGCGCTAAATAGAGCTTTAATCGGCCAAAAACCAAAAAAAACAAGTAAGAAGGCTCTAGTCGAGAAATCCCGACTAGACGATACCCTGATCCGTATACTTTACGCGTACAGTCAGTATTTGCTAGTATGTGTGTTTGTTTGTACGCACATACTGCACACTGCATACTCAACTTCAATGTCCCATATCTCCGGTGTTTCTTAACCGATTTTAATAAAAATTTCACAGATTGTTATTATTTTAATTAATAATTAAAATGCCATCTAAAGTTTTTTCAAATTCAACATTTTATTGTTATCGATCACATGTGTATATCGGAAACGGGATGAGTTATCGAAAATCGAAAACAAACTTGTACTGCCTAGGGATTAGGCGAGCTTAAGTTCAAAATCTGGAGTCCCTAGCTCTTATAGTCTCTGAGATCGGTTGGCTCATACATACGGACAGATGGACAGACGGACGGACAGACGGACATGGCTATATCGACTCGGCTGTTGATGCTGATCAATAATATATATACTTTATGGGGTCGGAGAAGCTTCCTTCTGCCCGTTACATACTTTTGCACAACTTCATTATACCCTTTTTTCCCATTTTTAATGGGATCAGGGTATAAATATACCAATTTACACTTCAGCGACGTATGACTTTTGCTTAATTAATTTTTTTTATTCCAAGACTTCACGTCGCATTCACTCATCGTATACATCGTATACATAAGTATGAGAATCGTTTTTACTAGACAGCCCAGCATAATAAAGCCGCCATTGACATGATGATACAGTTTTGATAGTTTCTAGTTCACTTTCAAATGAACTTTAAAACTTGTATAACTTGCATCGTATATACGGAATCTATATATTAGAGAAGATTCGAAGCCGAGTCTGTTAGTCTGTTTCTATACAATCTGATCTTTAAGCTTATATATTTTTACACATTTAAGAAAAAAATATATAGCGAAGACTCTACTCGAGAAATCCCAACTACAAGATATCCTGGCCCTTATACTTTACGCTTACAGTCAGTACTTGCAAGTATTTGTGCATACTTCACTTAACTTATATGTTCCATATCTCCGGTGTTTCTCAACCAATTTTATTAAAATCCTCACAAGTTTTCTTTATTTCGTCTTTAGTTTTATCTTTAATTTAATTGTTAATCTCTAATGACCAACATTAAACTATAAAATAACAAATGAAAAGGACTGCGGAATGCTCTGCTTCAAGTTAAATATCCTAAGGACATTGCATGCAAAAAAAAAAAAAAAGGAGGATAATGCTTAAACGTATCTCTTAAATTCTTTTAAATTATGTGAAATTTAGAATTTGCAGAATTTGGCGTGAGTGCCAAGTTTCTTTCCTTTTCGATTTTTGCTGGAAAACTCGATAAAAATAAAAAAGTGTGGACTTTAAGCTTGTCTACAATATCTGTTCTCTACTGTTGTAGTTACGCAAGCGAATTGAAAAAAGCTTAATGCCGTCTTTGTTCCGATTTGATCAAAATAATTAATCACACCACACATTTAAAAAGGGTTCGATTGATTAAGTAAGTTTTAATTAGACACACTTTATTCACTCTTCAGGTTCAATTTTGCATAAGAAAAACCATTTTACTTTACATAGTTCTCTTGATTTGAATCTTTT
Source organism: Scaptomyza cyrtandrae (assembly GCA_035044605.1). Classification (NCBI taxonomy): domain Eukaryota; kingdom Metazoa; phylum Arthropoda; class Insecta; order Diptera; family Drosophilidae; genus Scaptomyza; species Scaptomyza cyrtandrae. The sequence goes on from JAWNNS010000640.1 coordinate 12,797,215, forward strand.
TATTCACTCATTATTTCCGTTGTTAGTTGTTAAAACTTACAGCCGTCTAAACTGGGTTTATTCACTGCGCCTTCAACCAGCTCCATTATTGTTACGTCACTATAACAATGTTTTTAATTGATATATTTATAAATTGCACACTATATATACATATATATATATATATATATATATATAAAAGTAGGTGTAAATGGTCTGGTCTGCGGAATATTTAGCTTAGCTTGAACACAACCGTCACTTTAAAGTCGAAACGTAGCAATGAAATTAAAATGCTCGCAAAGCCATTCAAAACCTTAACTCAAAAACAATAGATCAAAGGTGTCTTAATGCTCTCACTAAATGAGTATTTTGAAACGTTTTCAAACTCAGTATAACTCTCACAATCGAAAACACAAAAAAAAGAAAGGTTTTTTTTATGTTAAGTCAACTGAAAACATTTGACTTTTACATCTTAATCCAAACTAACACCAAAATTATTTGATTGTTTTTTTTTTTTAAAAATACTATCAGCCGTAAAAAATAATAAGTTTATTACAAATACAATATTAATATTTTTATAAATCGTATTTTGAAAGTCAAATTTAAAATGTCGATGTATTTTATATGCGTTTCAGTGAATTTATATAAAATGTCCGTCCTATCTTACATTCTTTTATTTCCACAAAAGAGAATTCTGAAAACAGTAAGATAAGAAAATAAATGCTCAGAGCATTTTTATTCAAATTTTGGTCGATGACATGAAGTTATTTAAAGGCTTTAACTTTATTGATATCAATCTACGCTGAAGTTATAATATATATATATATATAATATTATAGTTCCTATTTCTTCTTTTTATCCTTCTTGGCCTTTTTGGCTTGTGGCTGTGCAACTGCCTCAGTTGTTGCTTCAGTCGCCGTAGATTTTGGCTCCACACTGAAACCTTTGATATAGGGCTTGACCAATTTAAACACTAATTTCTCGTGCTGCACATTGGTTGAGTCCAGACTCAGTCTTACTGTGACTGGATCAAAGGAATGGAAAATCACATTGCCACAACGTTGTGTGTGATCTTCCTCGCTGAATGTGAATATGATTTCACTTTTACAACGCTCCAAACCATCATTGCCATCCTTGTCACCTTTAAGGTAAAGTGTGCCCTCCAGGCCGTACTTGGGTATAAGAACCTGCAAGGCATTCTTGCGTACAAACAACACATATCTGTAAAGAGTAATAAATTAGTTATGGAACAAAAATCAAAGTCTCAATAAAATTTTACCCCTCCTCTTCCTCCTCTTTGTCGCGGAAGAACAGATGTGTATTTAGTGCCACTGATGCACGGCCAGCGTATTGCGCCATCTTATGACGATAATTCAAATTGTTGCAGATTTCTTCATTCGACTTGCGCTCTAGCAGTTGAGCGTAGGTGCTGTCAGCCCCAATTGAGGCTGCCAGCAGGCGATGAACCATAATATCCGAGTACCGACGAATAGGAGAAGTGAAGTGCGTATAAATATCCGCTGCTAGGCCATAATGGAAGTACTCCTCCTTTTGTATGCTACCGCTAATAAAGTACACTGCCTGCATCATGCAGCGTGTAGTTAAAATACGAATCATCGTATTGAAGTAAGGATTATCTGCCTTAGTACATTTATCAAGGGAATGCGCCAATTCCAATCCTGAATCCGTGACCACTTCGAAGCCCTGGTAGCGAGCCGCCTTCACCAGCGGATCAAAGTTGGTCGCCGGTGGTTTGGGATGACGACGCAACACAGCGCATTCAGTAAACTCGGCAGCTATGTGCTGTGCCACAGTAATATTGGCCAGCAACATGAACTCCTCAACCATTGAGTTGGTATCTCGCATTTGTTTGGCCTCCACTTCGAGCGGCTCATGCGTCTCACTGTCTACCTGGAAGCGTATCTCCGGCGAGGCTAACACCAATGCCCTAAAAAGAATACATTTCGGAACAGTGTTGTAAGAGAATAAATGGCCTTAACTTACCCATTGTCCATGCGACGCTTCTTGAGTATCTTGGCCAGACGATTAAGGTGACGTAACGATTTGGCGATTTCGCCAGTTTGGGAGGGATCATCGATAAGAGCCTGTGCCTCCTCATACGTCATAGCACGCTTGGACTGGATGACACTCTTGTGAAAACGTTTATTTAGAATATTCGCATCTTTATCAACTTCCCATACGCAAGAGAAGGCAAATCGCTCAACGCCACCAACCAACGAGCAGAGATTGGAACTGAGCAGCTCTGGAACCATGTCAATTCGCTTGCCAACTAGATAAACAGTTGTGCCACGTGCTGCAGCTTCTTTGTCCATTGCATTTCCGGGACGTATAAAATGACTTACATCGGCAATGTGGACGCCAACTTCCAGATTTCCATTACTCAATTCACGGCAATGGAGCGCATCGTCAATGTCTGTGCAGCCGGGTGGATCCACAGAGCAAATAAATAAGTCACGCAAATCCACACGCTTAGCATAATCCTCTTCTGTAATGGTCCACGGCATTTTCGGCAAAAAACTTAGCACTTCTTCAGAGAACTTGCAGTGCGGTACATCGTGCTCTAGTAAGATCACCTCATTCTCAGTGGCCATGTTGCCCAAGGGACCCAACGAACGCACAAAATGTCCATGCGGATAACGTGAGTTCCTCGGCCAACTGTCAACGGTAACAATGATACGCTGGTTTTGCAGTTTTGCCGCCTGCCGTGTTTCAATGCGAATGCGTGGAATCTTGCGATCAGCGGGCACAAAAATATGCCGAGTAGTATCCTCGATCAAGCTGGGCTGTAAAATGCCGCAATACTGACGCCACTTGCGCCTCACAATGCCCACAACGCGACCCGTGGGTGTTCGCTCGGCAACTGATGCCGTCTGCACCTGCTGCAGCATCTCTTTCTCCTCCTCAACACGCTCCTCGCTGGGAACATCGTCGGCATAGACATTTTTCTCTTCAAGCACGATCTCACTTGGCGCTGACCATTCGCTTTCCGGTAAGAGTTCTACGGCCACAAGGTCTCCTTCAACGGCGCGATTAAGTGATTCTCGTCCTTGGATCAATATCTGAAAATTATAAGCAACTGATTTCTATTAAAGGGTCTTTAAAACATAAACGGTTCTTAAAACTTACACCTGTTTCATAGCCCTCGACAGTAACACTTCCTTCGAGATAGTTCTCCCTGGATGCATGAAAAGAACCCTGCAACAATTTCTTGAGACGCAGACCGTCCAGTAGCTCTTTCATGCTCAAATGCGGGGGATATTGAGGAAGTGCCTGCTTCTCATTTTCGAATGTCTTATGCGACAACTTGTCAATTAGCAAAGGAAAATCTTCGAGCGACTTTACATACTCTGCTGCATTGGCTACCAAAATTCCCTCGGCCTCTGCTTTGGCGCGATTGCCAGCATCATCAGTAAGCAGGATCACACGGGTCACACTGCGTCCGCTGCGCTGAAAGGTCTTCGATTCCTGCGAGGTTTGCAGATGGGAGTCGTACCATTTGGCGGCCATGCGTATGGCGCGATCATTGCGATCATTGGCACTCTCATCGGGCTCCCGATCGGCATAGGTATCCCTGGTAAGTGTAAACTAGATATTAGTTACTCAGAAATAAATCAAATTTTACTTACTTGTGGTGCTCGTTGACAAAAACATAAAAATTGCGCGTGCGATCGTGGATAAGCTCATTGATACGCTTATAAATGGATGAGCTCTTATGCTTCACTTCATTCAGCACAGTGGTGAGCACAATCACATTGTGGAGCACATCCTCTTCAAGTACATCGATTTGATCCAATACCACATTGGTGTCCAAAACAATGTAGTGTGGAAATTTGAAAAGGCTGCACTTGATGTCGTGCTGGGATGTCAATTGATATACCTCGTTTTGAAAGCAATACTGACACAGATCTGAGCCACAGCCAATATCATCTCGTAGATAATGCTCTCGAACAATCTTTAATATATTGCCGCGTTTTGTTTTACGCGTAAATTCGCGTAAAGTTTGCATTTTCTTTACTTAATAAAGTTTACACCAACACAATTCACATGCGTGCCGGAACAAGGGTCACGTACACGTTCAGTCTAACTTTAATACAGCATGCACTGTACAAAAAAAAAATAGTCAAGTGTTCATTGCAGTTATATTCTGAGTTAACGCAAAACTATAGTTTAAAAAACATAATTTCTCAGTAAGAATCACAAGTTCGTGAAATACTTATATGAAAATTTAAATATAAATTTAAACAACAATTATTGGTCTATTAATTAATTTTTGTTTTAAAGTTTCTTATACATGTTGCGCATTTAGTGTTTTGCAGCACTATTTTTTTTTTGCCGTTGTGAAGCACTTCATTAGCATTTGTGTTTAAAGTCTCCAGCACGTGTACAACGCACGTTGCGGTGTTTATAAAATTATTTAAAATCCATAGAAATAATATTTTCGGCATGGGTTCAAATGAAAAAAGCTTTCCGCGAGGCGGAATAGCTAACCTACAAGCTAATTCCGAAAGTAGTACCTCAAATATCGTAAGTAATTAGGATTTAAGCAACATATATTCAATTGTTTAAGTTTGTGATTTTTCGTGCAGGTTTTTGGTGCCACACAGAAAAAGATTAAGAAGCCGGTCAAACCAAAAGATAAAGATATCGACAATGAAAGCACCGAGCAATTACAAGCATTCTCTGCCGAATCGTTAACGTTTGACACACTCCAGGAGAATATGCTGGTAATGGGCGTTGTGAAATCGGCGGATGCCACCTCAGTGCAAATCGCACTTCCTGGACGAATGACGGCACGCGCAATTGTGGCTGATATATCCGATGCATATGCTCGAGTGGTTCAGTCCTGCATGTCCGGGAACGACAGCGAGTACCAAGATTTGTCGGAACTGTTTTCTGTGGGCCGCATTGTCTATGGGCGTGCTGTAAAAGTAGAGAAGCAGGAAAGGAATCGCATGTTGCTCTCGCTGACCCTCAAGCCTGCTAATGTAAACAGCAGCTTGCACCATGCCAGCATCAAGAAGGGCTTTATATTTTCGGGAGCCATTGATGAAATACAGGAGCATGGCTGTGTGATTGAAACCGGCATTGAAGGACTACAGGCTTTTTTGCCCAATGAAGACGCCGCAAAGCAGCATCATACCGGAGAGTTGATCTTTGTGAAAGTCAAGAATGTTCAGCACAATTCTGAGCAGAGCACCTGCCAGTGCGTACAGCTCGACCAGGACAAACTGAAGGTCAAAAGTAAAAATGAAACAAATCTGGACTATATCCTTCCTGGCAGCATTGTCAAGTTCAAAGTGAACAAGCATCTGAAAAACGGACTGGAAGGCAGCATTATGAACGAATCATTTAGGGGCTACGTAAATGAGCATCATTTATCTGAAGCTTTTAACACACCACAAGAATATGAAATCAATGAGGAATACATGGCTCGTGTGCTCTATATAATGCCACTGACCAAACTGGTCTACTTAACATTTAATTTAGACATCAGTGTCGCAGCTAATCAACATATCGATGAGGAGGAGCTGCCCAAAAAGGGCACAATTGTGGAAAAAGCACGCGTTCTGCGTCATGGCACTGGCGGCATTGTGCTCCTGTTAAATCACAAACACAAGGGACTCATTTCGTACAGCTCCATTAAATCTAACATTAAAGGCAACTACGACCAGGATGTGGTACTGGCCAAGTACAGTAGCAAAAGCAAACACAAAGTGCGTGTGCTAGGCTATGATGTCATTGAGTCGCTATACTACTGCACCGACGACCCAAATGTGCTGAACGAAAAACTGTACACGCTGGAGGATCTTCATGCCGGCGACATGGTTGAAGCTCGAATTGTCAAACCGGATCCGAAGATTGGTGGCTTCTGCGTCAAGATTGGCAAAGTAAATGGGATCATTGAGCAAATGCTGCTAGCGCCAAACGTACGCTACGATGTGGGACAGCGTTTGCGCTGTCGTGTCCTGGACATCAACATTGAACGGAAGATTTGCTATCTGAGCAATCGCAGCGAGTATTTGAGCAAAAGTGCCAAGCTGCTTACCACACTGGAATCCGCACAGTCAGGCAATCTCTTCACCGGCACTGTAGTCAAATGTGAGCCCAGCTATGTGCTGGTTAAGTTTTGTAACGGGCTGAAGGGTGTTCTGCACAAACAGCGGCTAAACGGTTTGATAGAGAGCACCTTTTTCGAGGGCCAAACCACCAAATTTCGAATTGCAAGCCGAAATATGGAACAGATTCTACTTACGCTACCCGAAGAGAAGTTTCAGCTGGGCGAAATATGTCCCATTGAGGTTACCAACGTCTTGGATGCTGGTCTGGAAATTAAAATCATCATCGCTAGCGATGATCAGGACGAAGTAATGGAAGATGATCAGGAAGAGGAGCAAAACACCGAAGAGTTTGTTGGTCTAATGCCACTTCGATTGCTTTCGGATTATGTGGATTTGCAGGATGCGCAGAAACGCATCCATTCCGTCGGCACACACACCGATGCCGCCTGCATTCAGCAAAACATTTTCAGTCTGCGCGACGTGGCGTATTTCAGTGAGAATATAACCAAGGATTGGCAGACCGTCCAAGTGGGCGATGTGCTACGTGCCCATGTTAAACATGCCACCGAGCAGGTGCTGGAGCTGCTGGTGCCCGTGCGTAACTACAACAAAGTGGTCAAGCTGCACGTTAAGATGCTGTGCCTGAAAACCACACGCGATGCGCCCGTCATGCTGGCACCCGATCAGCTGCTGTATGTCAAGGTGCTCAGCAAAGAGTCTGAAACCAAAACGCTCACCGTTTCCGCAAAACTGACTGATGTATGGAGTGGCCAACTTTCGGATACAGCAAATCTAGTGGAAAGGTAAGTAAATTGGTTTATCTTTCAAGTCGGTTTAATTAATTAATTTAAAATCCTTGCAGTTATTTGGAAGAAGTGTCGCATATAAGGAAATCATTAAAATTTTTGGATGCACCCATTGCACAGCACACAGTTGGCGACAAAGTAGACGTCATCTTCAATGGCATCGATCCTGTAACTAACAACTGGGTATATTATCTTAATGGCACCAAAACAGTCACAGCGCTTATGGTTGCCAGTTTGGTGGGAACAGCGGCCAAAACGCCTGAAGTTGGCAGCAAACAGCAAGCCGTCATCCTATGGATTGACTATGCCAGTGATATTTTGTTGATAAGCAACAAAAAGCTAGACATCGAACACATCAGTAGCAGCAAGGAGTTGCCTCAAAATCTGATTGCAAAGTCCGGCATGAAGGCTAAGGTGTTGCTTAAGCTTGACAGCATTGTGGTTTGCTCGCTTAAGAAGGGTAAAAGTAATCCCTTGGTGATCTGCCCGTTGCGTTTGCACACCAACGATGTGGAGAACTCTGCCAGTGCTTGTCTGCGGCAGGGTGAATTTTGTAATTTGGCGTTTATACACGACAAGCTGCCAATTGCTGTGCCGGAGACCGTGTGGAAGCTGTGGAAAGGAGTAAAACGGGCTGGAACCGTCGAAAAGGACGAAGCTCCCGCCGTCAAGCCCAAGAAAGTCAAGCTGGAAGCCAAGTCAACAACAGAGAAGTTACCTAGCAATAAAAATGATAAATCTGTGCTGCAGCAAAATGGCAAGAAAGAAAATGGGCAATTATTCTTTGAGGACAAAAAACCAGCAAAGAACGATCATTTGAAATCCAAAGTAGTGGCAGATTCCGCTGATAAGGTGCGACTTCCTGGCGTTTCCAGTTTTTGGGAGTCGGATCTTAGCACTTTGAATGGTAAAGCAGAAGAGGACGCATCCAGCGACGAAGAGGAGGATGTGGAAAAAACAGCAGCAGAGGCGGAGGCTAACTCCAGCAAAAAGAAGCGCCTCAGCTCTAAAGCAAAAGCCAAGGCTGAAGTAAAAGAGGAGCAGCGATTACGTGATATCGAAGATCGAAATGCAGATCCTAGTTTGCGACCAGAAACTATTGATCAGTTTGAACGTCTTGTGATTGCTGAGCCAAATAGTAGCAAATCATGGATACAGTACATGTCCTTCCTGCTGTCAAATACAGAGATTGACAAGGCGCGCGAAATTGCTAGACGTGCCATAAAAACGATTGCGTTCCGCGAGACCAAGGAGCTGCGAAACATTTGGACAGCTCTTATCAATCTGGAGCTCAGTTATAATTTATCCAATTTTGAAGATGTTCTCAAAGAGGCTCTCAGCCATAATGATCCGCTCGAGACGTACCTAAACCTTGTCGATGTGCTTAAATCACACAACCTTAAGGAGCGTCTCATGAAAACATTAGATCTTATGACTCGTAAATTCAGAACGGAGTTACAGGTCTGGAAAGTGGCTGCCGATGCTTTCTTCTGGCTGGGAATGGTGGATCGTGTGCAGCCAACGTTGCAGCGGGCGCTTGGCGTTTTGCCCAAAAGCCAACGTAAGTACAAAAAAAGCAAATATATATAGAAAAAAATTGCTATTTATTATATTGGATTTTTCTATCATATCCACAGACATCAATTGCATTGTTGCCTTTGCGAAATTGTACGCCAACAACGATGACAATGCGATGGCTCAAACTTTGTTAGATGATATTGTCACGTCTTATCCAAAACGCATTGATATCTGGGTGCTATACGTAGACATGTTAATAAAATGTGGACTTATTGAATCAGCAAGGTATGTAAAACAAATTTAACTCGATACATTTATAATAATATAACTCACTTTCATATAACTTGTAGAAATGTCCTTGAACGTGCAGTGTTGCAAAAGCTGCAGCCGGACAAGATGCTTGTTATCTATAAAAAATATCTGGACTTTGAGCAGAAGCACGGCACTGAGGTCAACGCAGCCAGGGTTAAGCAGCTAGCTGAGCAATATGTCCAGAGTCAAAATAAGTCGCTTAAATAGGCTGAGCAATTATTGGAATATATCTGCAGTGGATGTGATTAATACGAATGCGTAACAAGTTATTGAAAGCGTCCTCTTCGCCCTTGCATTGACAAAACATTCAATTAAAGTAGATCTGTTTTTGTTGGTACTTTATTCTAACATCTATTTTAAATGTGTGATTCTTGGACGCCTACTTTTCTTTTTAAATATATGTATATTATAGATATAGAAAATACATAAAAAAAGTGTTGTAGTCACTTTCAGAAAGGTGCAGCTACATGCAAAAATGTAGCAGCAAAGTCTGAAGAACGTGCCACAGAATATAATCTAAATTCACAATTAATGAAGGATATGGATTTGTGTTGTTACATAGTGAATATGGTTACAAATGAGAACAAAATTTGTTTAATAATAGTTTTGTGTGGGCGTGGGGGTGAAGAATTGGGCGTGGATGGCGGTTCACAAGGACACCTGACGTTTTACAATGACAATGAATTACTCTTACACATTAATCAATAATATGAAGCAAATGATAGAAAATGTTATTTGCTCATGTGATTATAATTAATTTATACATAAAACAGTCTTGAGCGCAGCGCTTCCGGGCGCCCAATTTTAATCCTTAAATATGCCACGCGCCTTTGCTGATATTTTGCGCACTCGTCCACGACTGCTGACGCTGACCAGTTGCTCATCACTGTCTGCCTCGCTGCTTTCGCCTTCCTCCGCTGCGTGTGGCTGCTCCTCACGTTCTTGTGAGCTGTTGTTGTTGCTGGTTGTCGCATGACCATCCCAGTTGCGAGCACGCTTGCGCAGATTGCTCTGAGGCAGCTGGTGATCTTCTTCATCTGATTGTTCATTGTAACGCGGGCGCTTCTGATTGCGACCGCTGCGGTGATTGCTACGTAAGCGATTCTTTCTACTTCGCGGAGCCTCAGAATCCTCGTCATCATCGATCACAAAGGATGGATCTGGTGGCGGTCGAGTTAAACGAAGCTGGCGATGTTCGCGACCCTGTGTTGCGGATGCGGTTTTAGTTTTTCGGCGTGTGCGTCCATTGCTAGGCGACACATAGCTGGTAAGCGGCTGATTGTCTTCAGAATCTGTGGCAGTTGCGTCCGCGTCATCATTTAAGTCGTCCTCGACAGCGTTGCTGGCCTGTGAGCTGGAGCCGCCATCAGTGCCCTCATCCGAGGCAGCAGCTTCTTCCTCATCCACTTGTTCTGCCGCCTGCTCGTCTTCCTCCTCTTCCTCATTCTGTGACTGCTCCTGACTGTTGCGGGCACGCAATCTGCTCGTTGTAACATTGTTTGTTGTGGAGGTGGGACGTCTGGGATACATAACAGACATTATACGAGGGGTGTTCAGTGGATCAAGGCTGGTGTCCAGTTCATCAGCATTACGCTGATGACGCGATAAATTGCGACGTGGAGCACGTGATGCCGCTGCCGACTCACTACCTAGATAGTTGTGATCATGCGCGGCCATCGCTGGCTGCTGTTGGCCGGAGGTGCTCGTTGTGGACGTGGCATGCGAGCGCGTCATATGCGTGCTACGTGGCACCGAAGGCTGACGGCGACGCAACACCAGTGGGTGAGGAGCTGCTATGCTAGTTTTTACAACTCCTGCACTGGCAGTTTCTGGGAAAAGATATGGAAATATTAACTAATGAATTTGTGATGGAAAAAAACAAGTTGTTCCTCACTTTGCTGGTTGTTGGCCAACGGCTCATTGTCACTGTCATCGTCATCGTCCTCGGTGTCCTCAGCAGGTTGGACAGCGGTGTAACGATTGGTTCGTAGCTGTCGAGCTGGGACTGCAGCACTGACCGCTTGACTTAAAGCAGCGCGACTAGTCGAGGGCATATCGTCCTTTGTGGGCGTGGGTAGAATCTAAAAAATGGTTTATATACATACATTTATTACAAACGTTTTTAAGTGCTTTTTTTTACCGACAACTCACCTCTTCGGCTTCTTCGCTTTCATCATCCTCCTCTTCAATATCACTGCCACGTGCCCAATCGATGATCGCGCGTTTGGCGCTCTGTCTTGTTGGTCGCCCAACTGGTCCATTCGAATCATTATCCGACTCAACGATGCGACCATTGCGAACGGGCAAATGATAGCTATGATCATTTTCGGCTGCATTCTGGGATCGTCCGCCATTTGCACGTGTATTCCTTGAAGGACTCCCTACGCTGGAGCCAGCAGATGCAGCAGCCGCACTTGTACTTGGTCCATTGCCAATGGCTGTTGAACTCTTTGCCCTGGCTGGTCGGCCGCTTTTCTTACGTGGCGTCTGACTGTCCTGCGTGCTGTCATCTAACTGGGAATGGGACGCTCCCGCCAGATGTTCGTCCTCGGAGCTGCCCAGCAAACGGCGTGTGCGACGAGTGGGTGCTATAGCAGCAGCACGACTTGTACCAGGCTGAGCAGCTGGGTCACCTCGATGTCTTTTAGTACGGTGTCCTCGCTGGCTGTTGGCCTTGCGCTTGTTGCCGCCACCTGTGGCACGTCCGCGTCGTCGCTCGTTGGGATTGTAACTCTCTTCAGAGTCTTCATCACTGACATTCTGGCGCGCTGTTCGACCACGACGTGCACGACGTGGTTGCTGCGGCGAACTGTCATTGGAGTGCGCCTCCTCATCTTCGTTCTCATCGCTACTACCATCCGATGTGGTTTCCTCCTCCTCCTCCTCTTCCTCGCTGTCCGAATTGCTGCTTGTTTCATGGCGTCCATGTTGTTCATTTGCAGACGAGGAGGTTACACGATTGGAGCTCGAATTGGTGGCACTAACGGCAACGCCATTACGACGTCTGCCACCACGCTGAGTGCCACGCGCCGCCTGTTGCTGCCGCACCACATCGTCATCATCATCTTCGTCATCGTCCTCCTCCTCGTCGCTGGTATGCGCTGGTAATCTTCTGGCAGCTGCAGGTTTTTGAGTGCGCCGTGTTGCACGTTCTGTAGGCATTCGCTTGTTGGGGCTACTAGAGCCACGCCCACTGCTTCCAGATTTATTTTTGCTAGCGCGTCTGCGAGCTGCCTTCCAGTTACTGACCACCGTTTTAATGTGAGACTCGAATAGTGCGCATAAACGCAGAGTCATTGCATAGATCTGCAAAATAATATGACCAGAATAATAAGTTAATTGAGTTCGAGAGTAAATATATCTTGAGAGTTGAGTATTCTACTCATAGAATAGTAGTTGTTGTAGTAGTCGCCCAAGAGCAAGCAAACCTTACCGCTAGGTTATCCTATTTAAGTTGATTTGTCACGGATCGTCATTCATTTGGTTAGTTCGAAATATTTGATGGGTTTTGATTGATTCGATTGATGGTTTATGAGTTGGGTGGTGGTTAATTTGAAGTTTGAAGGCATGTTAACAAAATGCAAAAGAAACGTTAAGAAGAGATGAGCTAGTGGTGTGCGAGCTTGTGTTTGGTGTCAGCCGGGTGTGGCAAATGGAAAACAAAACTTTTATTTACTAAACAATAAACACAATATAAGCAATTTATCAAATACAAAAAATTGGTTCGCGTAAAAAGAAATTTAAAGAAAAACTGAGGTAAATGAAAAGTTAAACTTTGATTGAAAGCGTCTTTGAAAAATGATATAAAACTGATGCTACGCCTATATTTCGATTCGTAAGCCGATTATTTTTGTTTTTCAATATAAAATATAGAAAACGGTTTATGTTGCTATAAGGGTCAAATACCCTCATTGTCCATTTTGAAACAGGAGGAAAAACAAAGCAATTTAATCACATTAAGCTCAAGTGCAATCAATGACAATGGTGAAGAGAGCACATTTTGCATTGGATTGAAATAAATGACGATCTGCAGCAGTACTCAGATCTGGCCAAGAGACTCACCCGTGAGCGTTTGTTGGTATTATAGTTCTTCGAATTAAGGAAAATGAGGCGCACATCCTTGGCAAAATCTAGTGGATCATCATAGTTGCCACCAAGCAGATCCTCTTTCACTGTGCGCAGGTCCATCGGTGTGGCAATTATTTCCAAATAATCTGGAAAATCAATCGTATCAACTGGCTCACGAAATGGCAGCGAATCCGGCCGCTGCCACATTAAATCCAACAGTTGTCGGCATTCGGATCGCCAGTCGCCATCTGAACGTATGCGATTTGAGCTGCAAGCAATTTATATTGATTATTAATTCTTAACAATGTTTTTGTGGTGTTGTTTACCGTCGAGTTGATGAAACGCGCTGACGAGCTGCAGCCGCTGAGGTGGTTGGTCCGGTGCTAGTTGATGGTACAACATCTGAATCAGCTTCATTCTCCGACGTCGATGAGTGATAAACGTCCACAAGCTGATGATAAACGGCTGCCACATCTATCTCATCCGCTTCCCTGCTTTAAAAGTCCAATTGGTGATTCTCGCTTGTTTAATAACAATAATGTAAAAGTATTACCTGATTATACGCAAACAAAGATCAGTAACAATGCGCGCATGCTTCACAATGTTGGTGTGCCGACGATTGTACTGCTCCGCATTGGTGGCCAGATATCGCACATCGAATTGTGCCGAGGTGATGCGTCGATAAAAATGATTCTCAAATCGCGACTTGACCGTTGTTAAATCGATGGGATACTCAATTAAGTAGGCATAGTCTGGATAAATATTAAGATCAACGGGTGCAAGAAAATGTTCAGCTATTGACAAACGCATGACCTGAAGAGCGGGAAAATATTGTTGTTAGAAAGTGCATAATTCGTTTAATTAAGTTGAATTGCTGTTTTATACCTGCTCGAGTCCATTGATGATGCGTCGACAGGTTCCATCACGGTCGCCACGATGCCATTCCTCAGACTTGGGTTGATAAAGTGTTGCGCGTATCTCTTCCGGCAACACGGGTACAGCACCGCCCACTTCATCTGGCAGGCGCTGCTCGTCAATGGGCTCCATGTCCCAGGGACTCATATACTCGTATTCGCCGTTATCCCAGCGCACGCGGAAACACATGAAAAATGAATCGGGAAAATCGGCACTGAGCGCATGACGCGATTCAATCTGCCCCATCCACCAACCGTCGCCAATCATACAGCGAAATCGATCACCAATGCTCCAATTGCGCTGCACTGCCAAATCAAAGGTCTGCCGTAAGACCAGAAAGTCAAGGACATCGGGCATGTCATGGTACTTAATCTTGAACGTAGTTCCCGTCATGTTGCCCTCATCATCGATGATGGCCAGCTTGAGGCAGCATAGCCGCGGAGGACGAATCTCGTACTTGATACCAATCACGCGCACCAGCTCATGATCGCGCAACGTACGAAAATTCCAGGGTTCTGAGCTGTGCGACAACTTGTAGACCTTTTTGAGACGCACCGCTTCCAGATACCGATGATGCCCCTGACGAAAGTATACTATCTCATCGCCCATTTGCGGATAGTAGGGCGCCTTACGTGGTATAACCTCCGACAGCCACTCCGCCGGACGATAAATCTCTGGGATTTCGCCATTGGGTGCTGTTGGGGGGATATGAACACGTTTGCGTCCACGTTTCCTGCCTGTTTCCGTTGCCTGGCCTGGCGCCCCATCGTCACTACTGTCGTCGCTTATGGTGCGGCGACGTGCCAGTGGCTTGCGCTTAGAGCGCTTCGGTGGCTCAAGATTTGGTCCGGGCGTATCTGCCACCCAATCCGAATAGTCTGAGCTATCGGTTTCTGATTCATCGCTGCTATCCTCCAGGTTCTCCTCGACATTTGAATAGCTGGTGTCGCCCGAACTATTGCTACTATCATCGTCCTCCTCGTCAGGTATTGGGGCAGCTAAATCATCGTAGTGCTCCTCCTGATCGCGCACTGCACGTGTCCGATAGGCAGGTTGTTGCCCACCAGGCTGTTGTTGTCCGGCCTGTGCGCCACGACGGCGTCCCGGTCGTCCACCACCGTTTGAGCGAGTATTGCGGGGTCGACCCACTCCTGCTAGCTGTGCCGAGGCAGCACTTGCAGTGTTTATCATAATGGGTCGACGGCGCATCTCACGCTTGTATTCCTGCAACTCATACTGGCCAGCGGAGTAGATTGTCTGCTTTAGATTCTGAAGCTGGGCATATCTCATGGGACGCACATAAGTGCGACGCACGAATTTTAAAGGCAACGCCTGCTGGGCAGGTAGCACCTGCAACGGTTGTTCTCCTTGTGCCGCCGGCGCGTCACCCGCTTCCGGGAGTGATGCTGCCAAACCCTGACGTGCTGTGCTCTCTGCCAAAGATCGACGTCCGCCCAATACATTGCCACGTTGTGGCGTATTTCGCGTGGTATTCGAGTCGGGCAACTGATCCTGGACTTGGCGCATAACTAAGCGCTCAAACGACTGATTGGCATTGTTGGCATCGTTGGTATTGGAATTGTTGGCACTATTGCCCTGACGATTGGCAAGAGCAGCAATCATTCGATCAATATGCGAATAATTGCCCGCTGCTGCAGCTGCAGCGGCTGCAGCAACTCCACCTACGGCTCCTACGCCAGCGACGGCAGCTCCTGGAGCTGCTGCAACATTCGGTGGTGCATTTCCATTATTATCTTCGATCACAATGCCATCGATGCCCACCGTTAAGTTGGGTATTAGCTGGTCCATGCTACAGGCTTCGCGGCCGGGCACAAAGCGTTGATACTTGCTCGGATGAGGATTGCCGTCAGCGTCAACTAGAAATGGCGGTGGCATCAAATGCGGCATTATCTGTGTCTGTTCATCTATTACTTGATAATGGGCATCACGCAACAGAGGTCGAAAATCCGTATGAAAGAACAGCTCCGTTGGCAGCTAAAATTATTAGCACAGCAATAATAAAGTACGATTTTTAGTCGAATTGACAATTAAATGTGAACCCACAGAAATACTTTGTTTAAATGTGAATTCAAACTGACTCAATATATATATAAAATATAATACATCGCATACTTGTTTGTACTTTTCGGTGCCAATGCCAAGACCAAAAATTAGTAGGTGGCCGTGAGAATCAGTTGCCGCTATCATTGTGCCATCGGGAGACCATTTGGCATCGAAAACACTACCATGTCCTTGGCCATCGATGTCATTGAAAAATTGAGCGACGAATACGCCCTGCTCGATATCCCAGAGAAACACCTGGCCATCGTGACCGGCAGAGAGCAGCACATGTTCATCTCGTGGATTGGATTCCAATACATACAGCTCATCCTTGTGACCACGCAGTACGCGATGCAGCTTGGCCGATTTCGAATCCCAGATTTTTATCTGTCAAAACAAACATATTTTTATTATTAACGTTATTTACAAACAGATATTTTTTTTATTTTTATTTTTTTTTTTGTTGCATTTACGCACAGTGAAATCGTTAACAGCAGTAATGACATAACGATCGGAAGCATCCCAGGCGACCATTGTAACTTTAAGCTTCTTGCCCTCCTCTGGCTCCGGACAGCTATTGTAAGTCAACAATTATATAAATAAGTTTTAGATGAAGTTTTATGAAGAGATAAGAATATTAACCTTGGCATGCGTTCAGTCATACATAATTTGAGGCTTTTCCACTGTTGTGACTCGAAGGTCCAAATATGTGCTGTGCCATCTTTGCTACCCGATATAAACCGCAGACCGCGATGTGACCACTGCATTGAATCTACGGCATCTGTGTAGGCCTCGGTTTCCAGTATGCGCTTCGGTCCATCTTCAGCCATCATGTATACGCGGACATGATGATCCGCCGAGCCGGCAGCCAGGAAAACGCCACCTGGCGAGAACGTAGTACACATCATTTGTGCCTGTCCTGGGCGCAGCTTCTCGTGATATTGTGTGGGTCGCGGTGCGAATGTTATCTTTTGTCCGCGCGGCGTAGAGTACTGCCAAAAGGCAATAGAGCCATCCGTGCTGGTAGTTACCAAATATTTAAGATCGCTGCGCGGTGATGGGCAAAAGTTAACCGATGTAATCATGCCCGTATGCGCGGAAAGAACGGCAATTGGGGAAGTGGTCTGCATGTCCCAGACGCGTAAAATACGATCAACTGAGCCGGCGGCCAACATTGTGTTATCCAAATTGATGGCAATATCGGTAATCTCAGATGAGGCTCCGCGCAGCGTAGCCAATAGACGCCCATCAGCAGCGGACCAAATCTTAATAAGCAAGTCATCGGCACCAGTAATAATATAGCGACCAGTGCGATCAAATAACACACAATAAACCGATGATAAATGGCCAACAGTGCGACGCAGTAGCTTTGTTTTGCGGTAAAGGTTTGTGGGTACCAGCAGCTTGCGACGCACCAAGCCACCATGTTCCCGGCCGGTAAGTACCTTGGCTAAAAGAATTATTAATATAAGTTAATTTTCTTGTTAACATTTGGCTGCTACGTACTAAGATTGTGTGTGGGCTTGGTGAGCGTCGAATCTGGCAGTGAGATGCCATGTAAAGTTGTGCAATAATCCCGCAGTGTTCGATGCCGGTAGACGGTGTCTTTTGTGCGCAGCAAGTTTTGACGTCCTGTGCCCAGAAGTGAGTTGATGCCTGGCACACTTGGCGCTAACTCCTTATCGACCAACGGACAAAGGCGGCTGCATATTTCTAGCAGATGATATGGGCCGATGTGCGCGTATTTTCGTTCCTACAAAATTTCAAAAACATTAACAGTGATATCGATAACAATTCGCAAGATTCGTGCGCAGCTCGTGCTGCGCATTGGGCAAGATTATATGACCGTCTCGCTCATACGCACTAAGTTGGTCCCTGGTTCAAGGCATATGCTTTCAATGCATACACACACACACACACATTTACTCGCCAAGCGCATGTATGTATGTATTGAAATCAAGATGTCGGCTGCCAGTAGCAAATTGTTGTTAAAATTAGTATGCAATTGTAGTTAATTTTACTAATTTTTCAAAATTTATCAAAGTACACTATGATATGCAATATTTTCAGCAAAGACACATAAAATTATTATTACCTTGATTTTTCCATATTTTTATGTTTAAATAATTTGTTTAATTATTTATATTTTATAATTTGCTATTGCACTTAACTTATTTTCATTCATTAAAAAAAATTATTTTATTACTACAACATACAAGTGTCTATTCAATTAATCGATGGCCATGTGACGTCACAAAAGCGCACACGCACTCACAAACACACAAAAGCAAACGCTCAAAACCTGCACACTCAAATGTCAATTATGCAAGAAAAATCACTTTACAAATAATCACAAAATATATTATAACAATAACTCACCAATTCGGCAAACGTCTGGTCATGCTCATTTCCCAACCAGTCGGTGCGTCGCGGCAGAACCTGTGGGCGAAGGAAGAGGCAAAAAAAATTTGTTATCACTTGCACTTGCGGGGCATCCAAAATAATGACGTCGTAGGGAGCCTCTAATTTTTTTTACCTACTCTTATTAAGCAGACAGACGTTAAACGGAAAAATACGGAAAGACACACGGACTTCTCCTATACCGTCGGAGCGTTATACGATTCAGTTTAATTTCAGTATAGCTTTGAACTCTGAAATAAGCAGACGGTTTAGGCTGCTGCCGGTTGCGCTACAACAACAAGACAGCGATGACGATGACGAGAAACCAAAACAAAATATATAAACAAACGCTGGTAAGTTTATGCATTACAAATTGCAAACCAGAGAAACGTCCTCATACAAAAACTAAAGTGTCAATATCAATGCGTCACCCCACTATACAGGCACACAGACAAACACATTGATATCTTACCTTCTTTTGCTCCAATTCTTGTACCAGTACCTGAAAATTGAATATTTAGGAATCGGGTTAGTAAAATGTTTGTAAACAAAAGCGAAATTCAAACGATGAAATTGCGCTCTTTTTATAGGGCGGCGCTGAATAAAGACGCCCGATCACCGACCTTTGCAGTCTCTTCCAGTGGCCCCGCAGTGAGAAATTTAGATATAAGGAAGTACAATTCTGAAAAAGAAATGCGGTTCACATAAAATGCAACAAGTTGCTTGCCAATTTCACATAATTATCATAAAATTGCATTTATTTCGGCTCGGCCATTCGCGCAGATTCTGCACTCACGGGCCCAGGGCACTGAGGCTGAGGCCAGCCAGCTAGTCAGAGGTAGCGTACCTCTTGGGCTTGAGCCAAATGGACGCCATATTTATGCAGTCTGATAAATTTTGTCAAAATAACGCACCTGGGACTATCACATCATTTGAACTGGGCTGCTTGTTTTCCATTATTACACATTTTATTACGAAATTACAAAATTGTCGCACTGAAATTCGCCTGAAATACTTTTTTCAGCTTCTTCTTTTGTGTCACAACGAGTTGCCATTCAGCATGCTGCGTTTAGATTGTCACTCTGAATGCAAGCTGTTACAGGGATGGTCGGTCTGTTAACTAACATGTCTGCAGTATTTTGGTATTTTTGACGTGTTATATTTCGGTCACTTCGACTTTCGCTGCCGTTGGTAAAAAATATTATTTTTTGTACGTTTAATTAGTACTTCATGCTGTTATAATACGGCAGAAATCCAGACTACGCCACAGCTAATGAGCAAACTGCATAAAACGCAACATGGATTGCAATCTAGGCAGCGAAATTGGCCAGAAAATGCGCGTAAGTATATCCTCATTTGTCAGCTCGCGAAAAATCAATGAACTCGTAATCAACCCATATTTTGCAAATTATTAAAATTTATAATAGAGCGCCGTAAAGGCAAAACTGCTTGAGTTGGGCACTGGCGGCTCTGCCGGCTTCATTGACGACGAGCTGCCCGACTACGTGATGGTCATGGTGGCTAATAAGCGCACCAAACAGCAAATGAACGCCGAACTGAATCTCTTTCTGGGAGATCAGACAGATCTGTTTGTCACCTGGCTGCACGAGGTGTTGCAAAAGCTGCAGGAAGTCACTCTGCCAGCCTCAGGTGGTGAGTTTATTTAATTTTATTGGTCTTGAATTAATGTTTGTATACGATTATTAGGTGGCAGTAAGAAACGCAAATCCCGTCAAGCCGACTTGCCCAAAGCAAAAGACAAAGACAAGGACAAAAAGGGTAGGGACAAAAAGGATAAAAGGACGCACAGAAAATCCGGGGATAGCGAACAGTTTAATTCATCTGCAGATCAGGCTATGCCGGCAATTAGCTCCATCACGGATGTCTTTGCCGAGGAGCTGCTGGAAAAAGCGAAAAAGACGCTCGATATAGATGATGAGCTGATAATCAAGAAAAAGAAACGAAAAGCAACCGAGGAGGAGGAGCCACAGCCCCCAACAACACCGCAAACGACAAGTGAATTCGAAGTACCAAACATGTCGGAGATTAGCTCGACCACCATTACCAGTGGCAACCGGGAGAAGGATATAGCTGAATTGGCTGAAATACAGCGTAAAATCTACGCAACCAAGCTGCATCTGCGTCAGCTTGGTGAACTGGATGACGAAAGCGACGAGGAGGAGCAACAGTTTGCCGACGATGTGCTTATGGTCACCGACCCAAACGAATCCCTTGACAAGGACTCCAAGTCAGTGTCACCAGCACCACCAGCAATATCGGAAACAAACTCAAGCTCTAGTACACGCAGAGCTAAAAGTCCTATTGTGTTTAACAGGACGACTGAGCCGGCGGCAGCTAAAGATAAACCAAAGCCTCAACCAGCAGTCCAATTGCAAACTCAACCACCAGTCCAATTGCAAAGTCGCTCAGTGCACGAACGTTTAGGATGCAAGACCAGCCAACCAGCACCAGGATCAGCATCTGCACAGCAACAACAACAGCCAGCAACAACGGTGGAGCGTTCGCAACGCTCACAAAAGGAGATGGAACTCTATGTGCCAGCTCATCGGCGCCGCAACGTTCAGCAGCAAGAAGAGAGTAAAAAAATGGAGCGTGGCCGGGAACGGAGCCAACGAAATGACAGTCAGTCAAGTCGCCGCAGGGAGCGGGAATCATTGCGTGGTCGACGCTCGTCAAGTCGTAGTCGAAGTCCGGATGCCAGTTACAAGCATCGGATTGGATCACGTGTTATTGTGGCGGCTAACAAGCCTCCGGAGCCATCTGATGATGAGGATATAGTTGAGAAGCCCGTAAATTCGGTGATCAAAATCAAACCACGACCAACGGTATCGCCACGTCGCATGGCCTGTAAGAATCTGCTTCTGCGTGCCGTTGCTGATGCACAGCGATCAATAATACTGGCCAAGCCTACTGCGACGGCAGCATCTGCAGTGACGTCCAAGTCACGTGGCAGCGGAGATGAGCCGGAGCTTATAAGCTCCACGGTTGGGAAGAGGCGATTGAATAATTCACTTAGTAGTGGCGCTGGCAAGGAGCTGTTCAGGCGCAGTAGACATGAACTCGTCGTTAATGTTCTTCATCGGGATAGCAAACGAATGCGTCACTCGGTTGAGCCACAGACTGAACTCAAGCTGGTGCACAAGGATCTAGAGGATGAGGTAGAGGAAGAGGAGTATGTGCCAAGTATGAGTCTGGGCGAATATGAGGAATATGTGCCACAAATTGTAGAAAATCTGGACGTGGGCATGGATATTGATATGCATGTGGAGAAATCTGGCAGCAACTCGGTCGCCACCTCGGCAGTTCTGTCCAAGACACAGTTTGTGGTCACTCTAAATGGCGATCATGCGCTGAGTAAAGCTTCAGTCGCAGCTGCTGCTGCTTCCTATCGCAAGCGTTCCCAGAAACGGACGCCATCTCCCCAGGTATCCTCGACAAGTTCGACAAACGTTCAGCTGCTCAACGCTGAGCCAACCTCAACTACATGCGCTTCAACCGCAGCAAATAGCAACAGTAGGGACAGTCGGGACAGGCGAAGCAACAATAGCAAGTCAAAGCGTGGTCGGAGCTCCTCCCGATCATCACCATCGACTTCGTGCAACACGCCACCGCATAAGCCGTCGCGTAGTCTTCATCGGAGTGAAGTGTTGCGACAGACGCAAGAAATAAAGAAGATCATTATCAAGAACGATGCCGATGAAGATGAAGAGGAGGAGCACCATCAGCAGCAGCAATCCTTGCCGCGTAAGCATTCACAAAAGAAACGTTTGAGTAGCAGCTCCAATTTGGCTGCCTCCTCATCCACTTCCAATGAACTAAGGCCTAACTCAAAGGCACAGCCAGAGGCAAGCAATCGCTCGACAACGCCACCACTACCACCAAAGCGACCACAGAAACGCGATATTAGCAACGATAAATCATCAACACCAGCAGTTGCAGTCACAACAGCAGCAGCAGCATCGGAGGCGCCGGCCAAGGTAAAACACACACCCATACGCTTTAAGCCTAAGCCGAAAGAGGAACACGCGCAGAAGAGCCGTCGCTCTGGCAGCAAGGATCGCGGTTCGTCTATGGAGCACCGTCGAATCTCTATACGCAATGCGGAGGATCGAAAGTACGACAATCTGCCCGCGCGTAAGTACTTGATTTATAAGTTGTAGTGTATGGTTTCTTGAAGTTTAAACGAAGGTTACAAAGAATATTATTGGAGGTTTCATTTTTTTCTTTGAACATTAGTTAATTTGTCTATTACTACTTACTTAGATCAGCCTTTCCGGACGAGAAACCCCTTTCCGAAAAAGAATAAAAAATATAAGTAAAGCAAAACGATAAAAAGTTAATCTGCTATCAATTCAAGAACTTCTTTAATTTGTCAAGCATACGTTCAGGTATTAGCATTTCGCAAATTTATTCATTTTCTCTAATCACTTACACTTATGTTGGTGTGCTGGTATCCTCAAATAATTATGTAAATTTCTATATTGCAGTAAGTGCCGTTAGCGTTGATTCAACAGTTTTGAAAGTGACGAAGCCGAAGGAACGCTGCAAATACCATCCCACTTGCAACAAACAATTTTGCGAATTTTATCATCCATCGGCGCCATGCAAATCGTTTCCAAATTGCAAATTCGCCGATAAGTGCATGTACTCGCATCCCAAATGCAAATTTGATTTAGCCTGTATGAGCATCGATTGTAACTTTGCGCACAGTGGTGGACGCGATCTCAGCCACGTGCAGCTTGCAGCGCCACCTCTATGTAAGTGTGGTTATCCTTTTTAAATATATTTAAGTGTCATTTCAATAATTTTGATATCTCTTCATTTGCAGCCTCGCATGTGATAGCTGTGCAGAACTACAAGTCAATATCCGCACCGGCAACGTCGTCAACAGGAACAATCATGTGCAAATTTTATCCAAACTGCAGTAAGGTTGGCTGCACCTTCTATCATCCGAAGCCGTGTCGTTTTGGCAAGAACTGCATTAATAAACTTGAGTGCATCTTTTATCATCCGGAAATGCAAAGCAAATTCAAATGGGTCGCATCACTGGACTAAAAAAAAGCCGCACGAACAGCCTACTTTCTTTATCATTTATTATGTAGCGAATTATTAATGACTTTTCTCCTCCTACTATTCATGAATCCCATAATGTAAAACTAATGGAATCTATTCACAAATATGCGCAAAGTTTTTAATTAACATACGAATAATCTTTCGTATCATGCTTTTTTTATTTATGCATTTTTTTTAACCTACTCATTGCGTATTTAATATTATATACTTTCTAGGCATAAACTCATACAAACAACAAAAAGAATACAAAAAAAGTTAACAAAGCTGTTGATAAATTTGTTGCATTATGTTACAAGGCATATTTGTCTACATCTGAACTTTACCCGTCATATAGAAGTCGGTGAATAAAATTTTGCAATGTACTTGCTACAATTGGACATTAAAATTTGTTTCATTTCGTCTGCACAACATCTTAGTTAGCGGCTTAAGTCTTTTTATATATATAAATTTTTTTTAAAGTAGAGTACACGGTATCACCCAAACCAATAAGCATTCAATATTTTTATATATTTTATTAATTATCTTTTCTTTTTTTTAAAAAGTCGAATTATATATATACGTATGTATATATATAGTACAGTCTCTTAAGTTTACGCTTAATTATTGTAGAGCAAAATTTTTGATTTACTTAAATAACTAGATACAATTAGTTCTCATGCTTTTTGTATAAGGCCACAGTAACTGATATAAGTACATTTAATTGCATATATAAATAAACATATATATGTATACTTTATAGGATTTTATTTAGCTCAGCTAATTTAGTTTAAATGGGGCATGCATGCAAATCTATTTACAAAAATTAACTTGTACATCTAAGTACTTAAGGGACTCTGCTTGGAATGTGTCGAATTTTATTTGCTATTACTATTTTCAATTGCGTTTCGTGTTTCGTATTTTGAATTTCTGTTATTTTGTGTGCAGCACAACTTTGTTCGCAGCTCTATGATATATACTCGATAATTTTTTTGAATGATACCGAATATTGAATCTAAACTGTAACTATGTAACGACTATAAAGTGATTGCCATACAAACTTGTTACTATAATAAATAGAAAACTGCATTATAAACTAACTAAAGCATAGGCATCATTGGGTCCAAGCCTGTGATTGGATATTGGTGCAGAGTTGCTCTGTGGAAGCCTGGCTGGTTGCTTTGCGAGCACCTTACATAGACGATCTTAACATTAATAAGACAAACTTAGTACACAATGTACTTATATGGGCGGATTTAAAAATATCTTTTTGTTTATATATTGAGGCGAGCCTAGAGTAACTAAATAAGTCGTTCCTCTGGCGGTGGCTTGAGCACATTGTCCATTTCTAACCGTGGATTGCAGTACTCCTGTGCACTCGGGCTGTAGGTGCCTCGCGTTGCACGCTTATTCCTAGCCATAACCAAAAATGTGCCAAGCAGAGCGCCAGCAATAAGCAACAACACGACAACAACAGGTATTACAATGATGGCAATGTCTGTTGTCGATGGACCCTCGTCCTTAGCAGTGATCTATGAAAAAGACAATGTTATATTATTATATCTATAGTTCAAATTACACATTTGACTTACCGGCGACGTGCAATTCTTGCCCATGAAACCTTCGGTGCAGTTGCAAGTGTAATCTGCCACTCCGCCACAGTTCTCCATGCACTGACCGCCATTGGCGCAAATATTGGGAGTATTGCAGGGATCAGTAAAGTTGCAGAAGGCTCCGCAATACGGTTTTTGGCAGATGCACTTAAAGCTGCCAGGCATGTTCAGGCATCGTCCGAGTCCACCACAGTACTCCACGCCCTGAATGCACTCGTCAATGTCATTTTCACAGTGTCCACCCTCAAAGCCTGTGTTATCACAGTTGCACTGATAGCCACCCACAAGATCGAGACACTGGCCGCCATTCTGGCAGGGATTGGACGCACACTCATCAATTTCCTCTTCGCAAAAGCGTCCCATATATCCCAGGCTACATTTACAAATGGGTATCTATCGGAAAATATGTTCTTTAAAATATTGCATTTAAGGCAGCAACGAGTTGCATTCTTACCGTATTTGTGTACAGACAGAGACCCCTATTAGCGCAGGGCGTCGACTCGCAGAAGGGCGTGTCACAAAGCGCACCCTCATAGCCCATGGAGCAGGTACAGGTAAAGTTATTGCCAGTTTGAGCATCTATAAAAGAAGATACAAAAAAATTGTTAGGCTACAGCAGGCACTGTTAAAACTAAGTTGTAACTTCATTTTAAGAATTTGTATTTTGAAATTTTGTAATAAATATTTAAAACTTTTTCATTTAGAAACATAATATGAAGAATACTTATACAATTGAGGTTATTTGTTCAATATCTATTTTTAAACAAATCATTATTATAACGTTTCCTATTTAAGAATATTTTACGCAATGCATGTTGTATTATATTGTATTTTATTGTAACACTTACTAAATCCATTCTCGCAGGAGGAGCCATTGCGACATGGTTCGTTTTCGCAGGTCATTTGCTTAAGGGCATTGCACTGAGGTCCTGTGTATTCCTCCGGACACTCGCAGTGATAGGCAGCAATAAGATCAGTACAATTTCCACCATTCAGACATGGCTGATCGGCACATTCATCGATATTTAGTTCACAGAAGCGACCCTCGAAGCCAGGCTGGCATTCGCACAAGAAGTTGGCTACCTGGTTGATGCAGGTGCCGTTGTTCTGGCAATGCGTATTGAGGCACTCATCAATGTCTGTGGCACAGTCGTCACCTTCGTAGCCCGGTTGGCAGGTGCACGCGTATTCCTCGGTCGGAGCTTTGCAGTAACCGGCATTCTTACAGTCCGCTTGGAAGCACAAAATGCAACCTTCTTCGGGCCGAGTAGAGTTCAAACGGAACTGTGCCTGCAGCTGCACGGAAACATTCTCGGTGTGAGGATAGAGATCGGCATTGGAGAAGTATGGTAAAAGAAGATCTCCGACGCGTGCCTCACCCACGCAGCCCTTGAACTGTGAGCCCTGCTGTGAGGATTGCGTAGAGCCACGCGATTGTCTCGAATCTGGCATGCCGCCCAAGTAGACCTGAGTGCTGCTGGAGAGCAGCTCTTGGAAGGCTGCCTGATCAATGTCCGTGGAGAAGCCGGGCGTGGGATCTACCATGGATTCCCAACCCTTCCAGCCGCCCTCCAATTTGCCACCATGCGCACGCAAATAAATGCGACTCCATTCACCATCCGTGTTCTCCTTTTCAAAACGTCCGGACTCGCCAATGTGCAGCTGGGTCAGCTTCCACGTGACAGTGACGCGTCCACCATTTACACCAATCTCAAAGAAGCTATCGTGGTTGTCAATGAAGAGCAAAGTGCCGCCGGCACGAGTGCGATAGGCAATCTCAATAATGGGTTTAAGCAGTGGTTGTTTTGTTACGCCAATCTCATCGGGCAGTTGCTGTTCCTTGAAGTAGGAGAACGCCAGGGGAGCATGCTCCTGGCCAGTGAATGTAATATTGGTGAGACACTCATAGCCATCGTCCAGATTCTGGCAGACACTGCCTCCGGGACATGTGACCAGTTGACAGAACTCAATCTCCTGACAATCCTTGCCCTTGTAGCCATTAGGACACTTGCAGCTGTAGTCGTTCCATGTATTCCGACACTCGGCATTGTGTTTGCAGGGATTCTTGCGACACAGATCATCGGACACTTCACCAGACAACACTGAGGCACGGTCAATGCTTACAGCTCCGAAGGGCTTGGCGTTCACATTGACATCGGTCACATTCAGTGGATACATCTCCACGATCATGTTGAGCGAACCATTGCTAACTTTCACATCTTGTATGATGCCCTTGAAGTAGTCCTTGCTATCGTCCATTTCCTTGGATGCTGGACCACTGCTTGGAGCTACAATGTTGTCGTCTAGACCTGGCTCAGTGCTGGCAGGGAGCAGAGATTCACGCGATGGCGCTGGACCGCCCAAGTAGAGCACCTGTGCATCCAGCAGACCCGTCGTCGACAGCGTCTTGCGGAAGTACTCGGTACCATTGAGCTTAACCTGCACCAAAGTCTGATTGCGCACCACCTCGATCAGATGATTATAGCCATTGTCCAGCTTCTGCCCACCAACTGTGTATGCCTCCGGAGTGCCATTAAATTGCATCTTAACAAGCAGTTCGCCGCCATGCAACTTAGCTGCCACATAAGAGTCTCCAACGTCTGTAAAAGTTGTAGGATTAAGTTCAATCTTTTGTTGTGTTCATATTGTTGGAAACTTACTCTTTGTGGGCATCTTGCGTGGATCACTGCCCAAGTAAAAGACCTGACCCGTTGGCTCACGTGTACGAATAAACATTGATATGTCCAAAATGGAACGTATGGCACGTCTGGCCACATCTGTCGTCTCCACAATAACAGCCGAATGGGTGGTATTCTCATGGCCAAAAGTTGCTGCGGTCATATCTGCAAAAGAAAAGTTTTAATTTTTTAATTGAATCGAAGACATTTACTTTTAAAATCGATTTCTTTTCTCAATTCTTCAAACACCTTTAAAACCCCTACACATAATTTATAAGAACTCTTTCAAATCCACTTACTGTGCTGACACGTATGTCCAAAGAATGGCCTGGGACAATGACAGGCAAATGTGTGCCAGAGATCTGTGCACTCGCCATTGGAGTGACAGGGATTTGGTTTGCATTGCTCGGTACGTGGACAGCCGCTCTGCACATACGATAGCTTGGTGTTCTCATCATGCTCGTTGTGTTCATCGGGGAAGATCCATTTGCCGTTGACAACAACGTCCTGCATGCAGCCCACAAAGCTCGATGGCTGATGCGTCAGATGGCGTAGATACGACTTCAAATTGGGTATGGTTCCACCCAGATAGGTCAGTGGGAATGAGGGCTGACTGTTGTTGGCTGTCTCATAGGAGCCAACTGGGAAAATGGCCTGTTCATCATTGGCGGAGAGCACCAAATGCGACGTATTAATGGCCACAAACACTTTATGCCAATTGCTGTCGTTCAGTTTAGAGCCAATGAAAACACCCTCCCATTTGTTCAGCAAGGATGAGTGAAGATTTAATCGTCCATTGATTAACTCTAGTATATAGCTAACTGGTTCATTTTGTCCGCCGGATGTGCCAAAAGCCAGAACGCCATTGGGCAGCGTTGTCTTGAACTGTAAATTAATGTCGTAGCCCTCGTCTCGTTGCGTTTTAACTGTTATCAAACTGCTCACAACCATGGATAACGTTGTGGTCTTCTCGCAAGTGTCACCCTGGAAGCCATGCTCACACGAGCAGTTGAACAAATGAATTGTCTCGTTGACCAAAAAGGGACGACAAGTGCCGTTATTTAGGCAAGGTCCTGTGATGCAGCCTATCAAGGGCACGGAACAGTTCTTGCCACCAAAGTTGGCATCACAATCGCAATCGTAGTCATTAATTTGGTCAATGCAAGTGCCATTGTGGCAGGGATTATAGCGATCACATTCATCAATATTGATCTCACAATGTGTGCCCTCAAAGCCTGGATCACATTCACAGGTATAGGTGCCAATCTGTAAAAGAAAATACGTTGAGTTCATGTTCCTAAATGATTAACTGAGCTGCACTTACTCCATCATTACAGGTGCCATGCTTGGAACAGGGATTACTTTCACACTCATTGATATTTATCTCACAGTTCTTGCCGATGATGCCCGGCACACAAACACATTCATAACTACAAGACAAAAATGTTGTAATTAACTTGTTTGATTTCTTGAGCAAACCCAACTTACCCGCTTGCATTCTCATAGCTGAAAGGCTGACTAAACACTTTGGGCAAATCCATAACACGGCTCAGTTGATACAGCGTTGAATTTGAGCGTTCCAAGCAGGTGCTATTGTATTGACAAGGATTGCTCTCGCACTCGTTGACATCCTGATCGCAGTTCTTGCCCTTGTATCCTCCATGGCACTCACAGAAATAGTCTTTCACTTGATCGATGCACTTGGCACCATTTGTGCAGGGATTCGAGATGCACTCATCAATATTAAGTTCACAGTTTTTGCCCTCGTATCCAGTGCCACTGCAATCGCAATGGAAGCCACCCAATTCATCTATGCAAAGACCATTGTTGAGGCATGGCGCCGAGACACAATCATCGATATCAATATCACAAATACGACCCGTCATCCCGGGTATGCAGTTGCACGTAAAATTGTTTATCATGTCAATGCAAGTGGAGCCATTGGAGCATGGATTACTAACGCACTCATCAATATCGATCTCGCAGTTCTCTCCCTGGTAGCCAGGTTTACAGTCGCATTCGTAGGCATTGATCTGATTAAGTAAAAAATTACTAAAATATTATTGAATGAATGGAAAAAATTCAACAGTAGCTGCAATTCTCTATTAAAAGCAACTTTTATATGAAGGAAGTTTCAAATTTACGTAAATACATTAAATGAATGAAAGAAGTTTGTTTACGAAGAAGGTTTCGGGCTTTTACATAAGCGACAACGCTGTCAGCTATTATTTGAACTGATTTTTACATATTAACATGAATACCTTTTAAAAAACATTTTCAATGAACTTACTACAGGGAAATGAGATAATAATATATTTATTAAGTTGAGTGCCTTCTTACTCATACATTAATACAAAAATATAACAATTTATTAGATTACATTTTAAAAGGAGTTTAAGAACACATTAGCAATAGGAACGATCAAATAAAGATTAAGATATGGAATTTTCCTTTTCATTTAGAGTCATTGGCATTGGAGGAAAGGTAAATCAACTATATATATTTGATGAAATGTCTATTTTAATGTTTTACTGCTTAAAAAGCTAACGGTTAAGGTTGGATGAATAAAGTAGCTGAAACGAAGACTACACAGCGATCACATCACACGAATGTACGTATGTATGTATGTATGTATGTAGAGACTGTTAGGGCCAACTCACTTGTCTTAAAATCCGATGCTTTCCGTATTTAAAGAAAAACAGCTAATTACATTTTTAGTAACTAGAGAGACTCTCAATTAAGATGCTTTACAGCTAAGCGACTTACCTTATTGTGACATGTGGCACCGTGCAAGCACGGATGACTGAGGCACTCATCCACATCAGAGTCGCAATGAACGCCAGTGAATCCAGGCGTACAATAGCACTTGTAGGAGCCCTTCTCATTCTTGCAGATGCCATTGCCACAGATCTTTGGCTGTAGGACGCATTCGTCCACATCATTGGCACAATTGCGACCCATCCAGCCACGCTTGCACTTGCACTCGTAATCCCCATTGGGCTGATCGATACACTCGCCACCATTCTGGCAGGGCTGCGTGGCACATTGGTTGCACACTTTATTCTCCGGACAGATGCACTGGTTCTGCGCACAAATCATTGGCTCCTGGCAGTTGAGCGGTGAGCAGTTCTCAGCCTTCTCACAACGATCGCCAGAGTAGCCGACGGCACAGTAACAATGGGTTCCATTCATTGAGCAGGTGGCGCCGTTAAGGCATTTACCATTCGTAGCATTGCAGTTAATAGGCGTTAAGGCCAATGCAGCGGCGCCATCTCCCGAGCTCTGTTGGCAGTTGTAACCTAAATATTAAATGTGACTTGATGTTAGTGTTTGTTCTCATTTTTGCTTATCGAACTGTACTTAAAATTATATTGTTTAAAATGTTTGCAATATTCATTTACCTTATAATCTAAGTGTAATCAGTAAATAAATAAATATGTAATAAATACTACTAGTCTACGTATTTACAGTTAATATATATATAATCAAGGGTTGCATTACAAGTTTACAGAGCAGACTTGCACAGGAAAATGGTTAAAAGTAGTTCAAGCTAACAATCTACAACAAGTATACATTTATTTTTTCTACAATTTTTTTTGTGCGCAATAGTTACGTGTTAATATTTTAGGAATTATGATTTTATTTCAATTGTTTTTTTACTGTTATAAAATATTACTTTGTTGTCTTCTTTTATACTTATTTATACCTTCCAAAAATAGAAGCTTTTCAGTAATAAGAATCAAACCAAAAATTCAAACTTAAGAGCGATCAGGCGTTAGTAAACGTTTTGTGAAATCTCTTCGGACTTGCAGTGCAACCCTTTTGATGTAACTTGTTGGTTTTTGTTGTTGCCAAACCTGTGTATCCACTAGCACATATACAGGTAAAATTGTTACTATTTCCCAGGCAGGTGCCACCGTTCAAGCAATTTTCTTGGGGACATGCATTCAGTGAGGCCGAGCGTTGGGTTGGTGCTTGTTGTTGTTGTTGCTGTTTGTATTGTTTACTATCTGTTGTTGTTGTTGTTGCTGTTCTTGTTGTTGTCGTGTTGTTATTTATTGGAGGTTTAGTTGTTGTTGTGGTTGTTGCAATTGTTGTAAGAATAGCTGGGGTTGTGTTTAGCATTGCTGTTGTTGCAATTGTTGTTGTTTGTTGTTGTTGTTGTTGTTCTGGTGTCGGTGTTGTTGTTGTTGGCAGGCAATGACCAATCGGGCCTATTCGTATTCATAAGTAGTTTGCATTGCCATATTATATATATATATACAGGATAGATACATTCACCGGCCAATGTATGTGTTGTATGTGTGTGTTTGTATGTATATACATATTTAAAAATACATTTTATGGATTAGTTGAAAGCGATTTTATTATGGGATTTATAAATATTTTAAAAGCTTAATGCTTAAATGTCAACCAAGCGATTAATAATAAGAATAATACTACACAATATTTGAGAAAAGTCAAGAAATGGTTATTCTTTTTCAACAAATTATTATCTATCTACTTTTTTTAGACTTCTATAGCTCCATAGTAAAAACCTTCTGAGGAAATGTGCTTAATGACAACTTTGGCAACTTTAATTCGTCGAAACAAAGTGTGTAACATTAAGGACTCAAGCTGTAAAGGATTTTCCACGAATCGTTAGAGTAAACATTTAAAAAATTTGATTGAACTAGCGATAATCAACTACTTTTTCCAAATACAAAAACGTGATTGAGTTTTAACAAGCAATGATCTATCTGAATTTGATTACTTTACAACATGATTCTGGCCACCTACTCAATTTTAATTCACAACGCTTGCGTTTGAGCCATTCGGGTGAAATGTAGCGCTTCTTCTTGCCACCCGGGCACAGTGTACGCGATTCTCCTTCGCTTTCACCCTTAGCCTCGCCCTCGCCCACGCCCACGCCCATGCCCACCCCTTGTAAAGTCGTGTCCGATTCAAGCGGAGTTGGCAGCTCCAAATCAGAAGCTTTTGTTAGATTAGGGTAGAGAGAGAGAGAGAGAGAGATAGACAGATAATAACCATATAAGATATTCCCTAAGCCAAAATCAAGAAAACTGCATGCACCACACACCGCATGAACCACCAGATGGAACCAAAAATGACCATGAAATAGATTGATTTACTCACCCGATGTGCCTGGCTTACACATACAAACGCCGCCCACACACTCCGAATCGATGGGACACTGTTGGGCACAACTGGGGCCCAGTTGGCACAGTTCGCCACTGTATTCCGGCCCACATATGCACTGGAATCCGATGGGCTTGTCCACGCAGGTGCCACCATTAAGGCACTGCTGCGTCTG
Organism: Scaptomyza cyrtandrae; assembly: GCA_035044605.1. Lineage (NCBI taxonomy): Eukaryota > Metazoa > Arthropoda > Insecta > Diptera > Drosophilidae > Scaptomyza > Scaptomyza cyrtandrae. Next base: position 12,830,029 of record JAWNNS010000640.1, read on the forward strand.
ACAGCTGATGGGATTCTCACAGATCTCGCCATGCCAGCCATCCTGGCACTGACAGGTATATCCACCATAGGTGTCATAGCAACGTCCACCATTCAAGCATGGATTATTCTCGCACTCATCAATGTTCGTCTGGCAAAAGGCTCCCGAGTAGCCAGTGGCACTGCAATCGCAACTAAAGCCATTGACGCTATCGATGCAGCTGCCATTGTTGTGGCATGGCTGCGAGGCACACTCATCCATATCAATCTCGCAGCGTGACCCTGTGTAACCCTTGGGACACTCACACGTGGGATTGGAGCTGCCGGCGAGCACAACGCAGGCGCCATTATTCATGCAGGGATTTGATTGGCACAGTGGATGAATATTGACCTCCGTTTCACAGTGTTCGCCACTGTGATTCGCATGGCAGACGCACTGATAATCTCCGCGTGAGTTCTCGCGACAGGTACCGCCATTGTTGCAGGGATTCTTGGCACAGGGCGATCCGTTATCCTTCTGGCAGTTTTTGCCCGAGTAACGCGCCGTGCAGCGACATTCATAACCATCCGCATTTGAGGTGCAGGTTCCATGTCCCATGCAAGGATCATTCAAACAATAGTTATCCTGCAGCCGGGTAAACGATTCATGATCACTGCACGGTCCATAAGCCAATGGGCACACTCCGAAGACAGCATTCTGCTTGGATGCATTCACAAACTGTAGTCCAGGTCCATCCAACAGGCAGCCGGAGAAAGAGTTCCCTAAGATCAGAATGGCTAGCTCATTGCCAATGTCCTGATTGGTCAAAAACTGGCTATTGTATGTTGAGTTAGCTGCAATGAAAAAGGCATAAGAAATAACATTAAAATGTTAGTTATGAGTCAATTTCATCAAGTCACGTATATCAGGCTATAATTGACGTACGTGTATATGTATATGTAAATAAGCAAGCATTCCCTTACGTTCACCTTTACGGCTGTAATTGTACTTCAAAGAAAAGTTTATATAGTTTTATGTACGCATATCTAAATTCTTAGCATTAAAACTCAAGTCAAGTAGAAATGCGTACAGTCAGTGTTTGTAAGTATGTGTGTGTGTGTGTGTGTGTACGCGTACACTGCATTATTCACTTAACTATATTGGTTCATATCTCCAGTGTTCTTAAACCAATTTTAATAAAAATTTCACAGATTTTTATTATGTTGTCCATAGTTTCAAATGTCATTTCAAAGTTTTTCAAATTAAATATTTGATTGTTATCGAGTCCATGTGTATTTCGGAAACGAATGGTTGGTGCTGATCAAGAATATATATACTTTATAGGGTCGGAGATGCTTACTTCTTTCAGTAATATACTTTTGCACAAAACTATTATACCTTTTTACCCATTTTCAATGGGTTCAGAATATAAAAATGTAATTATACTTACAACTTATTAAAAATGTTATCTTAGCAACTCAAAAGTTAATTGGTAGGCAACACGCAATAATAATTAAATAAATTTCGATTTTGGAAAACGTGCGCCAAAACTAGCTATTAAGTTTCAATAAAACATGTTACAGCCCAATTAATGTAAAGGCATTCCGCATGGAAGTAAAAACCTTGTGGGATGTTTTAAAGCTATGCATGAGTTCAAGACAAACATTTTTTAAATTATGTTTCCTGTTACATATAATGTTGGTATTTTAATTAATAAATTTGCATTTATGGCTGTAAAGGAAGACTTGAACGGAATTGAAAAGCTGATGAAGTAATTAGTTTAAATTAACTAAGTTGGTAAACGAAATTGCTTGAACTTGTTCCAAATATCCTATTACAATGATTGCAACCTTTCACAACTTCTTCTTTATAAATCCAAATGACTTTTTGTTTCTACTATTTATATTAGCTTACTTTTATAGAGATAGAAAGTCTAGACTTTTTATTTAAGCCTTATTTTGTTTTGTCTTTTCAATTTGGCATGATCCATTCGAAGATTGGTAAATGATTACTCACCGAATATAATTGCCTCACGATCCACATGCAAATAGAGATTACCGTACTCGTATTTGAACTGTAGCGTATGCCAGCGATTGTCCAACAGTTGGTAGGGCAATCGGACGTCTAGGCGATTATTAAGACCAATGACGGCCGGCCCAGCGAGGGAAACTTGCAGGAAATCGTTGAGCACTGAGATTACAATTGAGTTTTTGTTATATTGCTGGGCGAGTATTTCGCCGCCACGGCACGAGCGGAAACTGATCGCTGAGTGATCCCAGGTGGGCATTGGTGTCTGTAGTCGCAAATAAGCTGATCCATTGAAATATGCCTCCTTCGTTTGTACTTCCACTGAAGCAACATCTGCAAGACAAGACAAAATCCAAAGCAAATGAGGTGAGTAAATTGAGTAAAGTACAACAACAAAAAACAACAGAAAACACAGAAACTTGGACAAGGCCAGCAGCCGTTAATCGCATTTGATTACAGGTCAAGTAAAAAGCTAAAGAGCTAAAAAACAAGACATTGCTGTTGTAGTTGTTGCTTTTGTTGACTGCATTTGTAATCATAGACTTCCTCGTTTGTCGCGTCTTTTTCGCATTATTGTCTTATGTGGCTAATACGAACATCTACAAATGGCCAATTTAGTTACTGACAGACACTTTTCGCCAGGAAAGTGCTTTAATGTCAAACTAGTGTTGACCAAATTAGAAAAGTTGCCGCCACAAAATGCCACCTTAATGTTAATCACTTACTCTCAACATCGCACACACAACTTTCATTTGCGCTGGCGGCGCAGAATCAATTCACCTTTCCTTTTCTCTAACGCCCCCCTTTGCCCCACTACAGTCGTACTATGTGCGTGTTTGGGGCACCACCAACAACAGCCAACAACAAACCACACGCTTCACTCATTTCAAGTGTTTTCCTTACTGTTTTTGCTCGCAAGTCGTAAAAAATAAGCAATATCAAAGCATAAGCTAAGTGTTTTTTGTTTTTTGTTTGTGTTTTTGTGTTTTGCTCTTCTTTTGAAAAAGTTGTATTTACGAGAAAGAAAGTTGTACTTAGGAAACGATAATGCAAATTTGTAGAAACATAAAAATGTTATAAGCAATTGTCGTTTAATTTTTCTTTAATTTTCAACAGACACGAACCAAATGCACTTTTCGTGCAAAACATAATCCGTAATAATAAGATATGATACATTTTATTGCTTTTTGTTGCTTAATTCTGCATTTTGAGCGGTGGGAATTTTAATTTCACACAAATAATATAAAAGTTAATTTTTTAAGATTTATAATCAACCAAAAGTACTATAACCGACACATAAAATCAACATAAGCTACTATACTATTTCTTAAAACTTAACATTTAAGATAAGATTTAAAGATAGGTTTCTTAACATTAAATTTATCATTGTGTTTCCTAAGGAATGGTTACTTATAGCAATTTTAAAGGCTTTTTATAAGTCAAAATATTTACTTTTATAATTTATTATATTTTCTTGATAAACTTTTGCATATTTATTTTGTTTGTGTTCTTGAATTGGCAAGCCAAACAAATCGTGCTTGTCTTTTAATAATAAATACATTTTTCAGCATTGAGCAAGCAAAATATACATATAGAATATAGAATTACAAGTGCAAAGAAAAAAGCAACAAGTAGTGTGTTAATGAGATCTCTCATGAAAAGTGCACAAATTTCAGTAAACGAAGCTGTTGAAAGTTTTGCAAGCCCAAATTAAGAGTACTCGCATACCTATGCATATTGTTTATGTACATTTACACATATTTATGTTTGGTCTTTTGTACAGATACGTTTTTTAAGCTGGTTTCAATGGCATTGGCGAAGTGACAGTAGCTGTTTATTAACAACAACAATAGAAACAATACAAAAAAAGATACTGCAATAAAGTTGGCAGTTTAGAATTTGTGTTAAGTGGCTGATATATGCGATTTTGTCATAAATCTAAAATTGGCATGTGCGAACAAAAAGGTTTTTTGTGTTATTAACAAGTTTTTAGTTCTCCGTTAAAACAAAGCAGCTTTAAAAACAAAACTCTGACTGGCCGCATGACTCTGAACCTTTTTTTTTGCTGCGCTTTGGCCTGCCCTGGCCCTAACTGACTGGCAGTTCAGTTGGCTTAGAAACCGTTTAAAACCAAAAAAAAAAAAAAAAAAAACAATGCACGTTGACCAGACCTCGAACTGGCCCCAGTACGCACCAACCTCACCTTAACGCCACCCTCTGCGAGCCCATTGCAGAGACACCCCCTTGCGCAGGTGGAAAACATTATGAGGCCATCGATTTTGTTGCGCCGCTTTTAAAAACAATTTTATTCGTTAGTTAAAGGCGATTTGGTTTAACATGCATTTGCTTGTAACTGGAAAGAGCGGTTCTCTTCGGAGCTGAAAACGTTTTGTATTCATTTGGTTTAGGTTTTGGTATTTTTACTCAACCATAGTCGTACCGTACCGTATTTGTGTGTCAACGCTTCGAGAGTGTCGTGCGCACTCTTAGGGTAAGTAAATGAGCCAGTAAGTAAGCTGGTTGGTAAAGTAGCTCATAATTATGTTATACTTATGTACGAAACTGTGCAGAAAACTACTCAAAACAGCTACAAAACGCATGTACGAATGCTTTGTAGTCATTAACATTTAACACCTCACATACCCTATTTTTGAAATTGGCAATGACTTGAATAACAAAAACACACTTGAAATTGTTGAGTAGGAAATGAATTTTTACGATTGTCAGAAGAGTGTTCTATCTGTCTTTTTTTACTTTAAGAAGTTCTTCAGAGTTTCACACAAAACTTAATTTTTGAATACAGTTTAACAAAAAAAAAGGTTCGATTGGACAATTGATACAAAAGAAAATACTAAATGCTTTGTAAAAAACGTGCTTTTCTTTGCAAATTTATTGATAGGTTTTTACCCCCTTAAAAACATATTGTTTCGATAATACTTCTTATAGTTAGTGCTTATAATAATCGAATTATTTGTGGTTATACTCGCATTTGTTGTTTATACCTGTTCTCCAAATTCGAAATGTACAGGGCATTGAAACGGCATTTTAAACAAGTAAGAAGGCTCTAGTCGAGAAATCCCGACTAGACGATACCCTGATCCCTATACTTTACGCGTACAGTCATGTGTTTGTACTTCAACTTCAATGTCCCATATCTCCGGTGTTTCTTAACCGATTTTAATAAAAATTTCACAGATTGTCATTTTGTTCATTATTTCAAATGCTATCTCAAAGTTTTCAAAATTCAAGATTTTGTTGTTATCGATCGCATGTGTATATCGAAAACGGGATGAGTTATTGAAAATCGAAAACAAACTTGTACTGCCTAGGGATTAGGCGAGCTTAAGTTTCAAATCTGGAGTCTCTAGCTCTTATAGTCTCTGAGATCGGTTGGCTCATACATACGGACAGACAGACAGACGGACAGACAGACGGACAGACAGACGGACAGACGGACGGACGGACAGACGGACATGGCTATATCGACTCGGCTGTTGATGCTGATCAAGAATATATATACTTTATGGGGTCGGAGAAGCTTCCTTCTGCCTGTTACATACTTTTGCACAAAACCATTATACCCTTTTTCCCATTTTTAATGGGATTAGGGTATAAAAATGAATGCGTTTGAAGAAGAATAATTACTTATTGTATATGCTATATGTGTAGACATGCGCTTTTGTATAACAGAAGTTGGCCTTTTGTGTTTGGCCGTTAACGAACGGAACGAAAATTTCATAATCATAAACGTACGAATTGTGCGAATAAGGAAAGCAAAGAATTTTTTTGTTTTCGCATTCGAATTTTCGACAACTGTTTTCATGTGTCTCTTCTCTTCTCTTTTCATTGTGCGAATGAATGAATCGACAGTATGACGACAACGATTTGGACGACTTGGAAGGCAACTTGGAACGAGATCTTCAGCTGATAGAACGAATGAATTTTAAATTTAGCGGTACCATAAAAGAAACAGTTCTTAATAGTTCCTCTACTTTTTTTTGTTGCTGTTGTGGTTGTTGTTGGGAACGTTAAGCTTTTTGTCATCCATTCAAAGTTGAAGTTTAATGGTGTCTTAATCCCATTGTGCTGTAAGTTGGGCGTGTCAAATGGTTGTCACAAAGAACATTTAAATACGTGATACTTAATGAGCACACAGAATTTCTAAGCAAATATACAAACATTTACATTTAACTTAAGAATTGTCACAATAGCTCGCTTCCAAGCATTCGAGTTAATGTTTGCTCATTACAATTTATAGCACTAAAACTATGCAAAATAATGAAAAGGGTAACAGCAGTCGGACATTCAGATCGTCTGATAATTCGTTCTTAAAATATTTTTTAATTATTTTGGACATAGGTTTCATTTCTTATTTTAAAAGAAAATAAGTTTGCATACTGTTAAGCCCTATTTTAGCATATGTTTAATGTAAATTAAACTAGCCTTATCAACTGTATCAACTTTCATTTAAGAAACATAAAAAAGCTTCCCATACATGTTGCATTTAAATAGATACAATCTATGCAGTTATATCATTATCATTTCCCATTTCCCCAGCGTACTTTTCACAAATAATTAAACACTCCACCAAATGAAAAAAAATAAGTGATTTATGCAAATGCAATGTCGAAAGCTGTGCCAAATACTACATGCTGCATGCTGCATGTGTTTGTTTTTTTGTCTTAGATGCAAAAGTAACAACACGAAATTGTATCTCTGACTCCTGGCACGCCCAATATTTGTTGCTGTTGAGGCGAAAGACCCAGTTACCGAACACACACACACACACACACACATACATACGAATGCAAAAATCTGCATAAGTATGCAGCAAGCATGTAAATTAGCTTAGCTTTGGGCCTCAGCATTTGCATTTGCATTGCTTTGCATTCTGTAGTATGACTAATCAGCACAAGCATATATATGTACGTATATAAAAAGCAAAAACAACCAGGCTAACACAAACATACACACACAAGCAGATGTCGGCATTGCATGTTTGACGCGTTTTACTCGCTGTTTTTTGCCTCTTTTTTCTGCTTGTTGCGATTTGTTGGCTGTTTTGGCTTTTGGCTTGTATTCATTTCTGCAGCTTTTTTAGCTTATTCATTTTGTTTGGTTTTTCTTTTTTTGTTGCTCTCCCAACTTTCTAAGCCACGTTAGCTACCTTCATGTTGTTGCTGCAACTGCAAGCTCCAAGTAACCATCATCCATACCCCCCACCCACCGTAGTCCATTCACCCTCTCGCTTGCCAAATGGACACAACACAAAATACCTTAAGCGTTGCTCAGCTGCGTCTCTGGCTCTGTTTTTGGGCTTTGTGTTTTTTTTTTGGTCATACTTCAATTGTTTTGCCATTGGTTGCCCCACAGACAACCCACACACATATAAAAACACACACACACACACAGAGGGGGACACACATTACTATATTATTATTATAAATGCGGCCGATGTTGTTATTGCTTTTAATTTTTGCTGTAAATACTTTTTGTTGTTTGTTTTTCTTCTTTTTTTTCTGTGTAACGAACGCCTACGAAAAAATTTCATTTTTCACTTAGGTTTTGTTGTTGTTGTTGTTGTGTTTTTTGTTTTGTGTTGTTTGTCTGATGTTGCACAGTGGCATAAATTATATTTGGCGTTTTTTGCTCGGCTCTTACTTTTTAGCCATTTTAATTTGTTAAACGTATTAGCAATACTACTACTAGCGCAAACAACAATAATAAATATATCATTTGTAATTTTTCAAAAATATTTAATTGCGTTTTAATTGTTTGGCTTTTTCGTTATTGTTCGATTTAATTTGTTTCCATTTATGAAAAAAGTGAAAACGTGTCGCGATTAAAAAGCTGATTATTACAGTTTGGCGATAATGCGATATATGTATATTAAAATATACAACACTTTTTAAGGTCGTTAATAAGCAAATAGAGCAAAAAAGAGAACGAAATAGAAATAGAAAGAAAGTTATAGCGATCAGTTGAGTTTGGGATATACTCAAAAGTTTTTGGCATACTGGGAAACAAAAGCTGATAATTATTTAGCTAATTATTAGAACAATGGGCGGCAATAAACAATTGGTCTTGTAATTAATAAGATAATATCATAATAATTTAGAATAATGTGATTTTAATATAAAGTTGATATGTTCTATACAGGGAATTTATGGATTTTCCAAGTTTTTAATAGTTTTCTTTAGTATTGTAAATGAACATATATCATTATTATATACCAGAATAGACTGGCCAGGAATCTGGAACAGAAAGTCCCATTACGGTGGCTAAAAAGGCGCCAAAACAGCAAAAAATTTGAAAAAAATTGAATAATTTATATTTTACTGTTTATAAATTGAGTCTTTATCGTTAGTCGGAAATAAAATAATGGCAGATTAATGGGTAAACTAAGCCCAGATATAAACTACATACATCTTAACTTTTTTAATATTTATGTTAAGTGTTTTAAATTAATATATTAATTATTTGTTTATTTCTTTAAAAGTTTCAATTGTTTTTAGCTATTTTATTTTATTTTATTTCGAACATAATTGTTTATACGTTACACTTGAAATGATTTATTTTAAATGTTTAATAACTTTCTTTCTCCAACTTTAAATGCCGTTCAAGAACAAAACGTTTAAAATTTTGTGCATTGCTTTTGAATCGCATTCTACTTGAAATTATGTCAAGAGATTAGACAACTGTGTAAACTTTGCAATAGGAATTCTCCAAGATCAGTAAGCCACCTTTCTGGAATTTCTCTGCACTTCAGTTCCAGTAAATATCTTATCAGTTGGATACGTTGTTGCATTTATCAAAAGACTTCACTTCAGTGCCTTAAAAAGAATCGGATGTTGGAACTGTTTTCAAACAAGTCTCGTTCCCATTCGACGGCAACACCACATTGAGATGTTTCATGTCTGAGTGCGTTTTATTTACCGACTTGGTAATCATTTGTGCAGACACCTTTTAAGAGCAAACACACACACACACACACACAAACGCAACATCAACAACAACAAGCGTACACATATAACAAAGCTCATGTTCCTCAACAAATTAGTTCCCACACAAATTTCCGCCTGCGTTTCTTAGAATGTTAAGTAAAGATGTTTAAAATATTTAAATAAATACGGTGGCTGGTTTATATTGTTGTCGTACTATACAATAGAACAGACGATTATAACAATAGCAATTCACACACATGCGATGGAAAGCTAATTAATTTTCATAAATAATCGCGTCACATGAACCGAAGAAGCGTTAAAAACCGCACACAAAACGCCTGGGAAACGCGCGCACGTAAATTGGGGCCGGTGGTAATCTTAAAGTCAACGTAACTCCACCCCGATTTTTAGCAGCAATATGAATATTTTGTTTCTAGGAATAACAAACGCGCCCAAAATGCTTAGAATTAGGCACAAAGTGTGGAGTCACTGGTGGCGCCGACTCAGTTGCTGCTTTTAGCCAAGGGGAACCAGTTTTTTGGTTTCGTATGTTTTCGTCTTTTGTGGCAGCAACAATAACAATTGGGCGCAGACTCAGCCAACAGAGGCATGAGCAACAGATACAGCGAAGACAACAACAGCCCTTGCCAGAAGACCTGTTTCGGCAAAGTAGCACAAAGCAATGAACTGTTGAAGAAGAAAGAAAAACAACAACAACAAAATATGCCTGAGAATCTTTTCCGGTGCCCCGGAACAGTCTGAGCAAACACAGACGAAACAGTCAAAAATAGTTTAAAGAACTGGCTTGCAGCAGCGTTGTGGGCGTTGCACCGTGCCATGGAAAGCTAAAGCAAAATAGTATGCTAACCTTATGCAACTGGTTTGAACCTGATGCCCCCGCTTGACGTTTTTTTTAAAGGGGAACCTGACTGAACCAACTGCAACATCGAGTTCAAACTGTGAAATTTGAAACGAAAGCATCAAAAAGAATACAAAACGAGCAATGTTCGTTTTTGATATACCCTTTTAGCCTTGGAAAGATCAATGTGACTTATATTGGGAGACGATAAGTTGAAGTTACGATTCTTAGTTACGTTCTTAATATCTAAGTGTAATTTTTAAAGGGGGGAACAATTTTACACATCATTTCAAACGGATTATGTAAGAGATAAATGTTTTTCATTATTAATTATATAATAATTGTGTTTCCTGTTAACTTCATTAAAGCGCTATTTTCTAAAAGTTTTTTGTTAAGCTAAGCGCCTGATTTAAATCATTATAGGTTCAGGCAATGAATTTAATTAAGCCCAAACCTTATATTTTAATGCATTCTGTATCAAGTAACGCATCTCAAATGTCATTAATCAGATCGTTTTTTTTTTTGAATGCGGCAAAGAAAAAGGTTGAAAATATTATTTAACCTTCTTGATTAATGGGCGTTGTAATTTTATATGACAGGCGCCAGGCGCAACAAAAAAAAGGTAATCTTTATGAATATATCAACTTTCCCATCATTCTCTCTGATACTTAAGCTAGATACTATATGCTATATTGAAACCAATGTACGAGATCAAATTCAAATTTTCTGTTCCACAGTTTTTAACTACTCCATCGCTATAAAACAAACTCAATGTTAGCTGTTGCGGTCGACGTTCGCTGCGTATGCAAATAGCTGGAGATAAAACGCAGCTACGTGATGCCAGTGATAAAAAAAAACAATGACAACAACAACAACAACTATTTAACGACGCCCACAATTTTAACATTTGTTTGCAACTTAAAGCGAAAGCAGCTTGGTTACGTTGCTTTTCCATTATATATATTTATATATATATTTTTTTTTGTCATTATGTACGCGTGTTTTGTATTATTTTTTGTTGTTGTTGTTGTTTTGTTTTGTTTTAACAACTTTGCGGTTTGTGGTCTTCTCAAGGCGCTTGAAAATCGATGCACCCACTAAATATCTATAAACTGAAAACTGGCAACGTTGCAAGCGTAAAATTACCCTTTAGTTTACCTTAAACTTTGAACATGGTTAAACACACGAAGGAATGATATTGTTAAATGTGCTTAACGCGGGAATACCATGTGCTTACGTTGCAAATAACCCAACAATATTTCAAAAAAATTACTTCAGGTGTAGTGAAATAATCATGACAAAAACAAACATGTTATACAGGTATGTTATTGATCAGATTTGCTAAACTATAATTCCGAGTACAGAAATTCAATTTCGTAATTAATTCATTCATTGAATACTTTTAAGACTTATTTGATTTATTCGTCCCAAAATTGCTTAGATTCATATATATTGCTTAAAATGTAAAGGAAAAACTTATTTTTGAGGGAATCAGCTACTAATTTATGATGTAAATGATAACATTGATCAATTGCTAAGGAGTTTGTTACGATACTCTATCTATTGTACTACATGGTAAACTCTATGCTGCGTATAAAAATAATGACCTCGCTGGGATTTGAGTTGGGCCCCAACCAGTTTTAGTTCTTTTGTAGTTATATATACATCTATGTAAGTGCATGATATAAAGGGAAAAAAAAACTAACTAACGACTTGCACTAATGGACAGCGTCATGCAATAAATAAATCTATCGGGTGCGTAAGTTCGTTCAGTGGATGATGATGGTGATGAATGCGACACAAGTTACGGCCGATTGCACTTTAACACTTGACCAGACCAGACCGGACCGGACCATATACGACCAAACCAGAAACCAGAACCGTCGACAAGGGACAGGAACAGAGACAGCGAATGTGGCGGGGGTGACACACCCGCTGAATGTACGCGGCGATTTCCGCGGGGTCACGTGTTGTTAACGTTAACAACAACAAAAAAGCAACGCAGGTAGCACAGGTAATTTTATGGTCTGGCCTATGCCTATGCGCGCGTGTGTGTGTGTGTGTGTGTGTGAGAGATTTTTACCTGTGCTGCGATTTTTTCTCTTGAAAGTATAAAGTATAATTTCACTTTGGGTTGCATTTCAATGGAAATCTGACTTGGATGATCGACGAGACGACGTTAGCTGTTACTTGTATAATGAGGCTGGAAAACCAGTTGTTGCTTTTTGTTCCCTCCTCATCCTACCGCTCTCGTCTCATAGTGAGGGCTTTTCCCAAGTGCAATTGTTGCAACAACAACAACAACAACTTGAATAGACAAAGTTTGGCCTCCAACGTTAGTTGGTTTATCAAATTACCCAACCACTCTTTTCATGTTGTTGTTGTTGCTGCTGACGTTGCCAGTTGCCGGCCGCCTTTGTTGCAGTTGTTGTGGCCAAGAGTACTTTACTTTTCGGCCCGATAAGATACAATTAATGTATGTGTACACCTATGTATGTACAAATACACCTATACAATTATGTATCATACATATATATTGTAAATAAATAAACGATTTTTTTTTATTTTGAGGTCGCTCTTTTGCACAATCAACAACAACAACAAAAACAACAACGATGATGAGCAAACAGAGTTAAGATTGTGGGGCTGCCACGAAATGCAAACAGTTAGTTACACCAAAAGACATTAAACACATGAATGGTAGATGAGCAGCTGAGTTCGAGGTACTTTTACTCTCCTAATGATACAATGAAGAGAGAGAGGATGCATGGCCATTAAGGCAACAAATTTCAAAGTGACAGCTGTCTGTTGTTGGTTTGACAGACAAGCATTGGAATTCCCAACAAATATTTCAATTATCAATGCGTCAATTTAGAAAGATTTATTAGCTTGAACTTAAAAGATTCGAGAGCGACGATTTGTACTTGAAATTGTATTTTACAATGTTTGTTTGGTTAGGAAAACAGCTTATGAACAATTTTTGTTGACTCTTTTATAGAGTGAATGTATATTATAACAAAAACTTGCATCAATAAATGTTATTTCATACTTAAGATCAATGGAAAACGCTTTAAATCTATTTGATTTACAGCTTGGGTAAGTTCTTTAAAATTCTTTTTAGAAACATTCCGACGCGATATAAACATTTATTTCTTTCAAACAAACAAACAAGCAAACATATTATTATGGCATATGACTTCAACAGAGATTTGTGACTGTAAACAAGATAAAAACATTTGATCAAATAACTCGAATTAGTTTGTAATCGGCATTTAATGTATTTGATACACAGGTAAGCACCAAAAAATATTACTCACTCCAAAAATATTTATGCTTTAACTGAATCATCGATATGTTGCCATTCAGCGACCTCTTTCAACATATTGGCACATGTCGATTTATAAACATACAAGCAACAATAAAGTCAACGAAACCGACAATAACAAACGCTCTCGACAACTTAAAAGTACTCGAAAAAATGTAAGTGGCTCAGCAGAAAATTGGAGCTCACATTGGTGTCGTATACTATGTTCATACTATATCAAATTCATAAATGTTGTTCTTGCTTCGCTTCTCTCTCTTGCTAGCGAACAAGTTTCCGCTCTCCATCAAACAAGCACATTCTCTTATGTCCTGAGCAATAAATTTGTCATACAATTTGTATGTGAGCTCCAATTGAGCCGCACTCTTGTTTTTCATCACACACAAACATATATCGTTAACTGTCAACTATCCCTCTCTTAGGATCTGACTATGTGCAAGCGCGCACACATACACTCACCTGTTGCTAAATAAATTAATATGAAGAGAAATATCCATTGCGGTGCTGAAATGGCGCGCTTGAGCAGCGGCGTAAACGTCGACGTCATTTGAGCTGCGCTTTTCGTGCGCGCACGGCTCAGTCGCTGTTGTTGTCTTTGCTGATTTGTTGTTTGCTGTTGTTGTTGTTGTTGTAGTGAGACGTGCGCGTTATTGTTGGCAGTTGCTGACGCATAAGCAGTAGCAGTCATAGCCATGATCGTTTTATTCGTATTGAAGTTTTTTTTGTTTTTTTTTTTGTCGTCGGTGATGGGTTCTGTTGTTCTCTTTTTTTAAGTGTGGTTCGGATAAATCGAAGTGCACATTGAGCATTAGTTTTCTTTCGTTGGGTTTTTTGTTTATTGCCTTTTGCTCTCTTTTCTTGTATATGTGTGTGTTTACAGGTACAAATACATAAATATGTGTGGAACTTGCACTTCGCGTCAAGAACAGGTTTTAGTTTTTAGCTAAAAAAAAAGAATTGCGCGGTTGTTGCTGCTGCTGCTTTTATTTCAACACTTTCGCACGCGACACTTTCTAGCTTGAATATGAATTTGAATTGATATGAGCACACGGCAAATTCTCGCAACTAGTGTTAGCCATTATTTGATTTGTTTGCGTATATGTAAGAACAAGCACATACACGCGTACACTGTTTCACACTAACTTACACACACATAAACACACTCAGGCATGAGCAAGTTGGCTTAAATGCTTGCTGGTTATTGTTGTGCTTTTGCTTTAGGTGCTGCTTCTGCTTGTCTGCCCTTTTGAACTGCAAGCAGCATTGGCTGCTCCACCACCAATACACGGGCGCTGACTTGCATTGGCTAACACTAACAGACACTAATACCTGCGCAGCCCTAGCATAGAATGACAAAACAAAAACAATTTCCGGCGTCCGTTGCAACGACTTGAAACGTCTAACACGGCCGAGAACAAAATGCGAACTGAATTGCGCGCTCTCCGTCATGTTGAAGGCAGACTTTCAGTCAGCCGTGCTCGAGCGCTGACATGCAGGCCTAGATGTTAGTGTGTGTGAGCGAGACAAATGCTGTTTAAAAGCGGGCAGGTGGGGTGGGCGTATGTGAACACAACAGGTTGCCATGGGAAATCTAAGTTGATCGATTAATAATCTCAGCAAACAATCGAAATGTTGGTATTTCTATAAGCCTTTTTGCTTAATTGTTTGTATATTCTGAATAAGATAAATAAAACCGATGTATAATAAATAATCATTAATAAAATTTGGCTGCTCTATGTATTTAACAATACTATACTATTAATCTATAACATTCTCAAAAATGTTTTTAACAACACAGCCATTATTTTAAGTTTCACGTACTAATAGAATGGCGCCAAGACATTGTGATATCGTTATCGATTAGACAAAATTACTATTACAAGTTAAATGAAACATCGAAAAAAACACTAATTAATTTTAAGTTTTACTACATGATAAATTTATTAAAACAATAAATAAAATAAATTTATTCTCAACTCGATAAATACCAATAATTGCCAATGGAATTATACAGCACTGGTTTAGTTGATCAAAACAAAGATTCAAAACTGTTACACACACATGCAAAACTTGAATTCGCATATGTAACAATACGTTGGCGATTTGGTGATGCGTTTGACACAAATATGCACATTACCATAAAACGTTCTACATAAATTGGGCTATAAATCACGCTGTACACGGATATGCAGCCGTACGCAATGCAAATGAATGCCGGTGATAAAAAACGCAAAACGCCGTCACCCAAATTGCTTATCAGCATAAATAAAAAACAAAAATGCCGCCGACAAGTCGGCAAACGGTATTTGAAGGTCTCGGTAAGAGGAGCAAGCGTTGTACTGCGTATATATATATATATATAAATAGTCGTCTGCTCAATAATAACTACAACAGTCTGCGAACATCACAAAAATGGCAAGGTTACAAGTTTTAACATTGTGTTTGCTTCTAGTTACAATTCGATCCCTGGTAGCGGATCAGGAAAAGGATGACTTGATTGATCTGTCTGAAATGGGCGATGCAATTTTTGGCACACCGGACAGTGAAACAACTGGCGCACTGGTAGAAGCACTTGACGCCGAATCCGAACAGAATCCTGAGGAACTGGGCACCTACCATGAGGGAGATATACTTATACCGCTTAGTTATCGCAATTCTCGCACGGATGATACACGCAATGGACTGCTGGCGTTGAGTACACGCTGGCCGGGCGGTGTAGTGCCGTACGAGATCAAAGGAAAGTTCGCTGCCCAGGAGCTAGATGTGATTCGGCATACCTTTAAGGAGTACCACGACAAGACTTGTATTCGTTTCAAGCCAAGAACCAGCGAAAAGGATTATATTTCCATTGTGAATGACAAATCGGGTTGCTGGAGTTCCGTTGGACGCTTGGGTGGTCGTCAGGAAGTCAATCTACAATCACCTAACTGTCTACGCACCTATGGCACACCCATCCATGAGATCATGCATGCGCTGGGCTTCCTCCACGAGCAGAATCGTCACGAACGTGATGGGTATGTCAAAGTGCTCAGTGAGAATGTAAAGCCCACAATGATGGTCAACTTTGACAAGGCCAGCGCCAAGACACACTCTGGACTTGGCGTTGAGTATGATTATGCCAGTGTGATGCACTATTCCCCGACCAGTTTCACCAAGAATGGACAACCAACATTGAAGGCATTGCGCAGCCATCCCGATGCACACCAGATGGGACAACGTCGTGGCTTCTCAGCGGGTGATCTGCGCAAGATCAATGCCATGTACAACTGTAAAGTGTAAATTTATATTATTTATTGACAAAAATACAATTTAATAACAATCGCAATGCTGACTATGTGCTCCTCAGTGGTATGGCGAATTCTTGTTCGTCTCGAAGAAGACATTGCCCTTCATGTGCAGCTCCTTGCAGAGCATTGAAAAACGCCGGATGACATTGTAGTTGCCGTTGCCGCTAGCCGCATCTTGCCATGCACAAAAATACATATATATATATACATAGGTTCTACAATTTGCAATATTTAAAATTCAATGCCTAACAGCATGCAGAGTTAGGTGAAGTTTTTCTAGTTGGATATTCTTTTTTGTGGGGTAATATATCTGTTGGATTAACTCTTATTGCTCCTTCGTTGCAGCAGATGCGTTTTTTTATTGGTTAGTGGGGACGCGCTTTGTACTGTAGCTTCACCTTACCTGCGCCAAAGGCGGCGCCGTCTGCTGCACTGCCTCCACCCCCGTCCATATTCATATAAAGCGCCATATTGCTTGTCGAGCCGTTAAACGATCGGTTGTTGAGGAAATCCCGAATATGCTGCACAATCAAATCGATGGCCACTGCAAAAAGATATAAATCCTTTTGATTGTTATCGAATTCATGGCTTAGGACTTTATCGAAATAACTGTTATTTAAAATGATATTCAACGTTGCAACTCAACAAATGAAGCGTTTAAATGTGTTTGTGTCGCGTCCACTTACCTTTTTGCACACCGGCGGATGAAACTTTAATTTACTCACATGACTTACCAACTAGATTATTATCCGATATGTGTATATTAAAATCTCTTCTTTTGCTGATAAACTGAAGTTTTAGGCGGCCCTTGTTGATTTCTCTTGGCTTATCTACTTATGTGCATTTTGATATATTAGCTATTGTTACATATAATAAGTCGATATTTGTATTGATACGAATCTTATAGGTAGTTCTATCTATTAATAGCTTAAAAGCAAATCCATATGAGAGAAATTTTTAAACCACATTTTATTCAATTACTGCAGAGTCGATGTCTTCTTAACCATATAGTTAGGAATTAAAAACATATAATTTGTAAGAATAAATATTTTAATACATAGATGGAAACTTTTGCCAAATTTTAATCCTCTACCGGAAAGTTTTCGAGTGACTACTGTACTAAATTGAAACAGATATTAATTTGAGTATTTCTATAACATGTGTAATTGTTTGTGATGAAGCTAAAAATCTAGTGCTATATTCAAGAATAACAAGCACAACAACTTGAAACTTCTCCTTTTTGTATAGTATAATCCATGTTAGGAACTGATTGCAATAATCAAATATTAACAATTTAAATTTTCAATGTTTGTGTAACTTATTAAAAATATTGAATCAGATTAGGTTTTTGACAACTCTACAATCGTTTTTTTTTTGGCATAAGCGTTTAAATAAAGTTAGCAAGTAGGTTAAGATGGATGATTACAATACACACAATTAGTTGGGCGTGTGTTTTAAGTGAATTTGTTTGTGTATGCGACCACTTAGTGCTTAAACTGTATATTGTACGAAATAACATACCGTATGGTATTTCTTTCTTTCATAAGCAATAGCTGCCTCAGTGTGAAGATAAGTTTGTTTATTAAAGGCCAAGAAGTTAGACTGGACACGCAATTACACAGCGCACAGTTAAGTTGGTTAAGTAAGTAAATTAAAATATATATTAATGATGAACAAGAAAACAAGCTTAAAATATACGGTTACATACATATACAAATGTATGCAGTGGGAAACATACTTTTCTATCTTAAGACTACATTAATTGGTTTTGGGTGTGCGAGGGCTATAAGTGTGAATGGACGAGGCTTCAGTATTCACCAGCGACCTGCGCTCAAAATATATGTCAATCAGTTTAACGAGGTCGATTGTATTTAAAATTTTGTTTTAGTTAGGAACAGAAAACCAAAATTGTTTTTTCGCTCATTGCGTTCCGCTTAAGAATAAAGAACTTTGCGAAATATAAATATAGAGGAGATTTTGCTATTTTTTAGTGATCGCGCTTCATGCTGGAGGCCGCAGGTCTACCTGTGTTGTTGTGCTGTGCGATGTTGGTGGCCGCGAGTATTTCTCCGATATGGTGTACAATGAGATCAATGGCAACTGCAAGAAATACATTGTAACAACAAAAAAGAAAAACAACAAAATACGGAAAAAGAAGAATAACGAGAAACGTAAGAAAAAAATAAAATAAAAAAATAATAATAAAACATCATCAGGCAAACTATTGTATAAAGTTAATTCAGTTGAGATTAATTGAACAAAAACGGAAACAGTAAAAAACCCAGGAACATTAAAAGGTCTTAAATGTCTTGTAACATAAACTATAGATACGTACGAATATACAGGAATATATTTGATAAAGTTGAAAAACTAAACACTACAAACGCTAGGTAAGTGTGTGTTGTGTGTAGATAGCAAATAAAGTTTTGCAACTTAAGCAAAAAGCACGTGTTCTCTGTTTGTGTTTGTTGTTATATATGTTACCTGTATTATCTGCACCGCGCGGTATAATAACATCAGCAAACTTTTTAGTCTGCAATTGCGAAAAACGAAGTGATATGCTTTATAAACAAAACTTAAATAGATATATATCACATGTGCTTACCGGCGAACAAAACTCTTCGAAAGCGGGTTTCACAAAGGTCATGTATTGGGTGAGCACAGCATCCAAATCCCTGCCACGTTCATTGATATCGCGTGGCACTGTAACAAAAAGGTAGTTAGACAAGTCTTTAAGGTAACAACACTTTACTTCAGATATCCATACGTACCACGTCGTGCCAATCGCGTATCCGAATCGGTGTCCACGAACAGCTTCATATGAAAAAGATCGCGTATTTTGGGGAAATAAAAAACAAGAATACCCTCGAAGAGCACAACATCGGCTGGATAAATAACAAGTTTGTTTTCATAATCACTGCGAAAGAACGTAATTAACATTTGCAAACACAAACTACGATCATTAGAAACTTACAGCGAATTTGTGCGATAATCATAGCTGGGTATTTTAACTTTGTGACCCTTTAGGATGCGTTGCAGTGTATCATACATGAGCTCCTCATTGAAAGCATCCGGATGATCAAAATTGAATTTGCCTTTTTGTGCCTTTTGCTTTTCGGCTAGTGTTAGTTCGCGATAGAAGCTGTCTTGGCTGATGGACACCACCTGACGCTGTGTGTGATCCATTTCCGCTTGTCCCAATTGTTCCATAATTTTTTTGCACACCGTCGATTTACCGCTGGCTGTGCCACCAGCAACGCCGATTAGAAATGGAGATTTGACCTCATCACTAGTAACTGCTTCGCCGTTGTGTAAGCGCACAGTTTTTTCCTTCTTTATTTCTTCCATTACAAAGTTGAACTGCAGCAAATAGTTGACAAAGAACAAATAAAATCAGTACAAAACTCTGTTTCGCCGTCACCACATTCTTAGCGCACAGCTGTTTTTAACAGCGTTGCCACGGCAGCAATAACATATGCGAAAAATGTTATTAGCATAATAGTGGCATTCCCATTTTAGATGCGCAATAAGTTTGCTTCAATAAATACAATTTTTTTAGGATTTATCAAATGAGAGCCAAAAACAGATATTCTGTAGAATTCATTCTATCTTAAGTTTTTTAATAAGATCAAATTACAATTGAATGGAAGTTTTCATTCGCAGAAATATTGCCCAAGTCTTTTTATAACCAAATGTCTTATTATTATTATTATTAACAATGACAAGTTGTTTATCATAGATATTTCGTTGAACTAAGTTGTCATAATACCTTATTTTAAAAATGTTGCACTATAAATATGGCGGGTTCCATGGTTGTAAGCACAATTCACAGCGACAGTTGCACGATTAATCAGCATGAAAATATTGATCCTATTGTTCGCTCTGGCAGGTATTGTTTCCTGTATTGATTACTGTGCCCTGCCAACCTGTCTGGACAAGCACATTGCCTGCAACAACAAGGGAGTAAGTGCTAATAGCTTAACAGTAGATCCAACCTACAATACAATTCCTCCCAGAACTTTAGCGAAAATTGTCCCAAGGATGTGCGTGAAGTAAAGATTGACTTGTATCATAAATTGATTCTGTCCCTCTTCAATGGGCTGCGCAACAAAGTCGCTGGCGGTGCCATTGAGGGTTTTCCTAAGGCAGCACGCATGGCCAAGATGTCCTGGTGCCACGAACTTACCCATTTGGCCAATTTCAATGTAAAGACCTGCCAATCCTTGCCAGACAAGTGCCGCAGCACTGAACGCTTTGCCTATGCCGGTCAAAATAATGCCATTTTCAGCTACAGTGGTGCCGAAACGGAATACACTGATGCCGAGATCATCAAGGAGCAAATTGAGAATTGGTTCAGCGAACGCTCAAACGCAAGTCCCGAAATGCTTGCCAGCTTCCCCGAAGAGTTGCCCCACAAGAATGTGGCCAAGTTCACCATTGCCATCTCTGAAAGGAACACCCATGTGGGCTGTGCCGCTGTGAGATTCTCCCGTGACTTTTACAATCATTTTGTGCTTACCTGCAACTTTGCCACAAGTAATATTATTGGTCAGCCCGTCTACACTCCTGGCGAAAAGGCTGCTACCGGTTGCAAGAATCGCTATGGCGCCGCTTTTGATTATCCCAATCTGTGCTACGCCAAGGAAATCTATGACAATGACAAAATAATCTCCGATATTAAACTGTTCTAATATTTCAATGTTCCAATTATCTAAGTAATTTAATAAATAATTAATTAAGAGTATTTAAGTATACAATTTTTTTGAAAAAACGTTCTGTTGTTTACATAAGCGAAATTAAGCTAAAGCAATTGGTATCCATTCACGATACTAAGTATACAAACAGATGTTTGCGTTTGAATAATCGGATGATTCATGGAAAAGTTTTGTCTACAAGTACACAGTATCTTTTAGTTAGAATGATTCTCACAATGGAAGTGTATATGCCATTATTGAAAACACATTGCACATGTGAAAAATTTAACAAGCAGCTGCAAAAGTAACTAGAAAAGAAAAGACAAAAACAATAACAGATTTTCAATTTAACTTAATTATTTGATTTTAATTAGATATCATTTACATAGGAGGTACTTTCTTTATCGCTTAGACTGTACTGACAATTCGACAGATTACATTTCATATTTCATCATATCGTTTTATTTCTTCAGTTTATTTTTTAATCAAACCCATCCGCATTTATCACAATTTTACACAGGTACACAAAACATTGGCTTAGCAATTAGTTTAACAATTTTGTGGCAATTGTGATATTTGTGTCACAATCTTTGTTTATAGTATAATATCATGTATGCTATATGTAATAAATATATTTTTGTGTTAAAATTTGATTGGATTTCAAGTGTCGTCAGAGCCTCTGGTAATGTGTTTTGTTTGGACAGATGGTGTTAGAGGTGGTATTTTGTCAGGCCAAATCAATCAAAGTGTGTTCATTAATTAGTCAATGACTTCAAACTAAAATACAAAATGAAAATTGTTAAATGTTCATGGCAAACACAAAAGAAGGAGCTGATAAGAAATATTGCATGTTGTGCGATGTAAATGATTTAAGAACAATTTACACTAAGTATACAAATACACATTAATTGAACTATATAAAAGAGAATAAGTGTCGAGCATTACTTTTCCTTGGGCGCCTTGTCGAACAGGTACTCCTTGGCCATCTGGTATCCCAGACCAACTGTTAGGCATCCCACAACGGTTCCTTGCGCGGCCACACGCAGTTGCATGAGGAATACGCTGGTGCTCATTGTGCCACGATGTCTGTATTTGTAGGCACCAATTAGACCCGCCGCTACGAAGCCAGCAATGCCTATAAAAACAAACAAATAAACATAGATAGTTTAAAAGTAATTCGAACTGCACAGTTTAGCAAACGAATAAAAAAAATCATTAACTGTGCACTGTTTTCTATAAACGTGTGATTTTTCCATTCGGCCAAAGTTTTGAGATATTTCGATTCACTGTGCATCGTTGTTGTTGCTAGCCAGTTTTTCGCAGATAATCACCAGCCTGCGGTCGCAGCTGACGCACCAACACCAACGCAATACACACGCGCACTTTGCGACGTCATGGATGTGTTAACAATACATAAGTACGTACTCAAATATTTTCTCTAAATAACTGTTCTTAGGTTTCTTATGTATTATATCACAGCTTCAATAATTACATCGCGCTATGTCACTTCCTTGTACAAATGTAATTATGTACATCACCATCAATTTTCTAAATTCAATGCGAAGGTCATGGCGGCATTGTCATCCTTGCACACATACATGTACATATGTATATGTAAGTTTTCCGTGTCGTCACATCGGAACACACGAAATGTTTGCACGTAATCCAATCAACATATAATCTCAGCCAGCATTTAGTGACTTACCAACCAACATGAACGGAGATTCCTTTGCCTTTTTTGCGAATTTGTTGGCCTGCGCTGCATCTTCTTCGCTTTCAAATAGAGATTTTGAGCTCATGGTTTATTTTGTTGGCAACAAGAAGTTCAATGGCAACAATGCGTTATAAGGTTGTACGCGAGTGACTGAACGAAAGTTACTGAACTTGAACCGATCAGTATTTCGCGAATTGTATCGATAACAAGTCAGCTGTTTCATGCAAAAACAAAAAATGGTGCTATGTGCATCATATTGCCCAAAAATCAGTAAAGCATTTAATAAGCAGTATATATAAATTTGTTAATTTTTTTCAAAGTAGTTCACTTTATAAACATATAACTATTTTTGTTTTTGATTTTTTATTTTTTTTAAATAATAATATATTTTAATATAATTAACAAGTACTTTGAATTAATTTTGTTTAGCTTAATTGCCCTAATAATTTTCCCAACACTGACAACAGTGTGACCGCAACATGAAAGGGCAAAATTACGCTAACAGCTGAAAATTTTGTCATGACATAAGAAGCGAACGTTCGTCAAGAGGGGAGAAACGACGTCGAATGGCCGTAGCCCCAACACAATTTTAGATATAGTTTAAAAATTTCTGACTCAAAGTGCTAACACAAAACAATCGCAGCAGCAGCGAATACGAGACGACACCACAAAAATGACGGGCATTATTTCAATATTAACAAGGCAACTGCCGCGCAACGTGCAAAATGTTGGATTAAGGGCAGTGCGAAATCATGAAGTAAGTGAACGCAGGAGTCATCTGTACCTCTGCCAGTCTACACAGACATGTTCATAAATGGTAATCAGAAGATAAAAAAATCCCAGGAAGTTGCGTCCACATTTCGCATCACTTTGGATTAATTGCGTTTGCTGCCAGTCCGCGATACGATTATGTAATAGAGAAAATGTTTGCAATACATTCACAACATTCGTGGCATTACCACGCCCCTTTTTTTTTATAAGTCACGAGACTTTCAAATAATAACAACTTGTTGCTTTTTCGATTGTGCAATCCTTTACTTTGCCTTACTAACACTAGCTTTTCTGCTTCTTCCTATTTTCAGCTTCAGCTCAGCCCCCGTCAGTATTCTCAGCTGGCTGCTGTCGCGGCCATTCAGCAGCAGCAACAGTTGCTGCGTCGGGAGACGAATCCATCTTTATGCTGCCAAGAAGCAATGCGGTAAGAAGATTATTACCAACACAAGGGAATATTTTTAATCACCTTCTTTTACCTATTTTGATGCAGAGCCTTGGGCTGGCAAAGTTTTCACACTAGCAGCAGCATGTGGTCCGACCAGGTGGTGAAAGTGCCGCCGTTCGCTGACTCCATTACCGAGGGTGACGTTAAGTATGTTTACACTATAGTAAACGGTGCCGCTTAGTAGGGGGCCTGTTGTATATTCTGCTGATAGCTTATCGAACAAAATCTCACTCTCTATTTTGTTATCAATTGTTTTTTAGATTCACCTGCAAAGTTGGCGATTCGTTTGGCGCCGATGAGGCGGTCATGGAGATTGAAACGGATAAGACTACGATGCCGGTGCCGGCACCATTTGCTGGTGCAATCACGGAAATTCTTGTCAAGGATGGTGACACGGTCAAGCCTGGCCAGGAGCTGTTCAAAATGAAGGCTGGAGCCGCGCCAGCTAAGGCAGCAAGTGCGCCCGCCCCAGAAGCACCTAAGGCAGCGCCCGCATCGCCACCACCACCAAAGCCAGCTGCGGCAGCAAGTGCACCAGCACCAGCTGCGGCAAAAGCACCACCACCGCCACCACCAGCAGCGCGTCCGCCGCCACCGGCTCCTCGTGCAGCTGCACCAGCGCCGGCTGCCATACGGCCTGCCGTGGCTCAAGTGAAAGTGCCGCCAGCAGATGGCACTCGTCAGATCTTGGGCACACGCTCAGAGCAGCGCGTCAAGATGAATCGCATGCGTCAAAAGATCGCTGCCCGCTTGAAGGATGCTCAGAACACGACTGCCATGTTAACCACTTTCAATGAAATCGATATGAGGTTGGTTTGATTTACTTACCTGCTTGGCTTCCTATTGCTAATGCCTTCTTTTATTTACCATGATAGCTATGCGATGGACTTCCGGAAGGCTAACCTCGATGCATTCGTTAAGAAGTACGGCATCAAGCTCGGCTTCATGTCCATCTTCTCGAAAGCCAGTGCTTATGCTCTGCAGGACCAGCCCGTTGTCAATGCCGTCATCGATGGTCAGGTAAGCCACTTTTATCCTTGAGTCACTCGTGACGCTTCTGTTTATTACCTTATCACACAACTACTAACAGATATGTATTTTGTTTATTTAATTTCCCGTTGCTATGACCTATGCGATAATCAACTGATAAGACAAACGGCATCATAGCGAAATAGATAAATGATATGAATTTTTTTTCGTAGATACTTGCTTTAATTTAATTTTGTTATTTTGATATGAATTTTATATTCTGTTTAAATTTCATTTGGCAATTTAGCTTTCGTGTCAATGACATTTAACAAAAATGTTTCAGTTTGTTGTATTTGCGCAAAATAATATACTATGAGAACCTGTTTCAATCAAATATTTAAACAGAGCTTTAACCAGGTTTTATTTACTCAGTTAATCAATGTTTAATGGTTTCTCACAAATTTTAATATTTGCAAATAAAATTTGTACAGATAAAAAATGCATTACTTTAAAAAATATAAAAGCAAAACAATTTATGCTTCACATATTTTTGTATACTATTTTCGAGAGGTTACTGTAGTATGATAAAATAATAACCCCAAATAAACTTAATTATTTATGTTAAAGCTATGTGAGGCATAAATTGAACTTCACCTTAAATATCATTTAAACCTGTTCGCTAACAGATTTAAATGTTCAAATTTATATATATTGTGTTAAACCATTTCTTGTCAAAATTTTTAAATCAAATAATGGTAATTGGTTTTTGCAGGACATGGTGTATCGTGACTATGTAGATATCTCAGTGGCTGTTGCCACACCCCGTGGCCTTGTTGTGCCTGTCATTCGCAACGTGGAGAGTATGAACTATGCGGATATTGAGATAGCGCTAGCAGGTCTAGCCGACAAGGCGAAGCGTGATGCCATCACCGTGGAGGACATGGACGGTGGCACCTTTACCATCAGCAACGGTGGCGTCTTTGGATCACTGATGGGCACACCCATTATTAATCCACCACAGAGTGCTATTCTTGGTATGCACGGTATCTTTGATCGCCCCATTGCCGTCAAGGGAGAGGTAAGCGAATCATTTACTTGTGTTATAATAAAAACCTTAATAAACTTGTTTATCGCTTGTAGGTCAAGATCCGACCCATGATGTATGTGGCCCTGACATATGATCACCGAATCATTGATGGCCGTGAGGCCGTGATGTTCCTGCGTAAAGTAAAGGCTGCCGTTGAGAACCCAGCGATCATTGTTGCTGGTCTGTAAGGACAACCAAGATTGTTAGCGCTGCGTCCACGTTGTTCTATTGATATTATTTAATCGGCAACCAAAAAGTAATGAAGCACAGCCAAAATTTTTTGTATAAGACGGAACTTTTCTTTTTATGTATTTATTATAAAAAATTAACGAGTGTCACAAATCAAATCGACCATATATTGTGTTTGACAAAGTATATAAAGTGAAGTACTTACACGACATCTAATAAAATTACAACACGACGTGGAATTGTTTTCAAAACGTACCCGTACTAGAATTATTTTCTGCACCTAAATAAATTATGTAAACAGCACTTGCTGCAAAAGCAATATCGTAAATAAATACGATATCGTTATCAATACAAAGACTTACCTTTAGGTTGGTGTTTTCTATGCAAGCTGGTTGGCTGAGTGGGAACTTTACAAAGATCACATGATTTACAATGTTCACTTGGCGATATCATCATGAGTGTATCGCGGTGTATATTATTTGATTAGCATGTTAATTGGCCACAAGTATACCGCAAACGTAAGGCATTACGTTTAAAATAACTTTAATTTGGTAGGTCTAATTTGAATTATCATAATCTAAATTAGAAATGAGCGGTTTAATGGAAAATTAGGTTTTAAGCTTACATATAATTGCTAATATAAATGAATAAGAAAGAAATACCTTATGAATCGGATACTCATACTAAGAAAGCAAAACGACATTTAAAATTATTGATACTGACAAAATTAGGTTGTCTTTGAGTCAATCTGTTGAATTTTTAAGTTATTTTTGTTTATTTTTATAACATTAACTTACCCAGAAATAAAGTTATGTTATTACTTTATATTAAGGTTAGTATGCTGCATAAACAGACTTAACTGCTTAATAATTGTAATGTACATAATAAACATGTTTTATAAATGCGATTATAGATCTATGCGTCTTCCAAGTCTATAATATATTTGCTACTAAGCGTCGAAAAATTAACGGATATCAAATATATGTTAAAAACCAAGTTCATCAATCGTCTCCGATCAAAAAACAAATAATATCAAGTTTAGCAATTTTTCCAAGTGAGTATTTTCTTGTTTAATGTTTAGTGTTTCACTTAAACGTAAAATATAATTGTTATGATAATTGTAAACTATTTGTTTGTTGTCTGACTTTTGATTTATATCATAAGACACACTAAAAATAAAAAGTTGTTCTGTGCAAACAGTTGTGTTCTTTTCAGGACTATAGGTGCGAAATGATTGCTTATATCTCGGAGAGCATAGTTTATTTATTTTTTTTTAAGATACTTTAAGTTCCATTCTTTTTGTATTACTTTTATAAAACTTTTTGGAAATAATCTTTGATAGGGCGAGCAAAAACTTAAACAATCTTTTAGATAAAACCAAGTTTGCGTTGCTAAAGCTCTAAAAAAAAATTGGAAATAAAATTTATGATTTCTTAATACAGGATAGCAACATATCAAAGATGAGTGTCTTTTTAATCGTACGAAGACCTATTCGGCGTTTCGTCCAATGTTTTGATGCAAAAGTCTTGCGGATTCGAAACGTAAGTGCTATTTTTAAAACTAGTAGAAAAGGAAAGTTCTGTTGTAGTAGTGCAAAAGTTCAGATCTTTTGGCATTCATACACCCTTAATTGTGCAATCTTTAAGTTTGTTCAACCAACACTAACTATTCTGCTTGTTCAGCTTCAGCTCAGCGCCCGTCGGTATTCATCACTGGCTGCTGTTGTTGCCGCTCAAAAGCAGCAACTGTTGTGGGAAAGAGAGACAAATTCTACTCAACACCTTCAAGATGCCTTGTGGTAAGAATATTATAGGCAATTTGAAGAACAAGTTAATCCTTAACAATATTTTAACTGCAGCTTACAAAGCTTTCACACAACCAGCTGCATGTGGTCGGAGCAGGTTATAAAGGTGCCGGCATTTGCAGATTCAATCTCTGAGGGCGATGTTAAGTAAGTGCCACTACAATTCACTTACTTCATATGTTGCTGATTGCTTGGCAACCTTTTTAGATTCACTTGCAAAGTGGGCGACTCGTTTAATGTCGACGATGCCGTCATGGAGATTGAAACGGATAAGACAACTATGCCGGTGCCGGCGCCATTTGCTGGTTCGATAACGGCGATTCTAGTAAAGGATGGTGACACCGTAAAATCTGGCCAGGAGCTGTTTAAAATGAAGCCAGGCGCAGCACCAGCTGGCGCTGCAGCTCCAGCACCAGCCGTACCACCACCAGCAGCACCAGCAGCACCAGCACCAGCAGCACCAGCACCAGCAGCACCAGCACCAGCACCAGCAGCAGCAGTAGCACCAGCACCAGCTCCACCACCACCAGCGCCAGCGCCAGCAGTGGCACAAGCTGCAACACCACCACCAACACCACCTGCTGCCCCAAAAGCAGCAGCAAAGCCCGCTGCTGGCCAAGTGCCCCCAATATTGGGCACCCGCTCCGAGCAGAGAGTCAAGATGAATCGCATGCGTCAGAAGATTGCAGCCCGCTTGAAGGATGCTCAGAACACGACTGCCATGTTAACAACTTTTAATGAAATTGATATGAGGTAAGCCAGGTAATTTTTTCTTCCTCATTTTACTTTTAAATTTGCGTTTTGTAAGCTTTTCAATGGACTTCCGAAAGACCAATCTCGATGCATTTATCAAAAAGCATAATGTCAAACTTGGATTTATGTCAATTTTCTCAAAAGCCTGCGCAGCTGCTTTGCAGGATCAGCCCGTTGTCAACGCTGTCATCGATGGTCATGTAAGTTTAATGATAAACTTTTGCAACCTACACAAAGCAAACACAGCTAAAAAGTCAAATTATTAGATTCACACATATAAAGATTTATTTTAATCATTTAAAATATCGCAAAATAAAATTTGTTAAATGCATTTTTTGAAGTTAAAACTGAAATCAGCTTCTACGATTAATAACAAAAATAAGTATTGAACATTTAAGAAAATTATTTTTTTGTACACAGTACTTAGTATTATTTTAATTAAAGAAGTTTATACGTTGTCGCATTTCAGGCTAACATTTAAGTAATAAAATATATGTCATTCATTATTATACCCTGAAAATTGTTATTAAAAAGGTATAATGGTTTTGTGCAAAAGTATGTAAATGACAGAAAGATGCATCTTTGACCCCATAAAGTATATAGCCGTCCGACCGTCCATCCGTCTGTATGTATGAACACGTCGATTTCAGAGACTCCTAACTAATATCATAAGCTCGTGTAAGCCCTTTTACAGTTCAAGTTTGTTTCAAATTTTCGATAACTCTTCCCATTTTCGATATACACATGCGATCGATAATAATAATATCTTGAATTTGGAATAATAATATTTTGAATTGGCGTTTGAAACTATAAACGAAATAATGAAAATCTGTGAAGTTTTTAATTTAAATTGGTTGGGAAACAAGAGATATTAAACATTGAAGTTATGTCAAGTATGCAGTATACGTGTAAACACACACACATACTTGCATGTACTGACTTTACGCGTTAAGTATAGGGTTCAGGATATCTTCTAGTCAGGATTTCTCGACTTGTTTGATAACGTATTAAACAAAATCACTTTGAAGCAGATTTTTTTTAAATAAAAATAAAAAAAAATTACATTAATTTTCCAGGAAATTGTTTACCGCGACTACATTGACATCTCAGTGGCTGTTGCCTCACCTCGTGGTCTACTCGTGCCTGTTATACGCAGTGTGGAGGCTATGAAGTATGCAGATATTGAGAAAAGTCTGGGTGATTTTGCTGCCAGGGCGCAGCGCGATGCCATCACCGTACAGGACATGGAGGGTGGCACTTTCACTATCAGCAACGGTGGCGTCTTTGGCTCATTGATGGGTACACCCATTATAAATCCACCTCAAAGTGCCATACTTGGCATGCATGGCATAATTCAGCGACCCATTGCGGTCAACGGGAAGGTGAATGCTTAAATCGCAGCTATTTTAAACCTTTTAATAAAATTCTTGTATGTTAACCAGGTCGAGATACGACCCATGATGTATGTGGCCCTGACATATGATCATCGAATTATTGATGGACGTGAGGCAGTTTTGTTCTTGCGCAAGATCAAGGCTGTTGTTGAGACACCTGACGAGCTAGCTAAGGGTCTCTAATAATATTATGTGAACATTACAATCGGAAAACGAGAGCAGAGCTAAATTTATTGTGAGTGTCAAACTGTAAAAACAACCGCAGTTACAGTTAAAAGAGTATTGTTTGCAAAACATAAAATATTTATAAGAAATTTCATACAAATTCTCATAAATCAAAAGTAATCCATAAAAGTTCTCAACTGTATTAATGGTTTAATTTTAGCTATTTAACATTATATATACACATAACATATTATTTATTTGGTTTATTTGGTTGTTTAGCTAAAAGGAATATATAAATATGAAGATTCTGTAACAAGTTAATCGTGAAAAATAGAAATAAAGAACAAAATATTGAAACATTTTAATATACGCTGAAAAAAAAAAAAAAATGGTAATAAACTGAAAAGTTTTTTGTTGAATAAAAGTCGAGTTACATTTTTGTTATTTGAGCAAATTGGCTTGTACAATTTTATTGATTTTGTTTTTGTTTGCTTTCGTTTAAATATCAACTATTTCTAATGTTTACAAATTGATTGTGTTTACAAAAAGATATTTTTCAAATAATATGGTGTCTAAATTAGAATTTATACGAGTTGTGTTTTCGTTTTTTTTTTAATGACATTTGAGAAAAATCTTGATATTTGTGGATTACTTAGTGGGAAAGAATATTTGTTTTTAGATCCATCAAAGAGATTGATTAACACAATTATTTTTCGATTTGCTTTTTTGCTAACATTTTGCTTATCACATTATTCATGTAAGTGTGTGTATAGATATATATTTTAAAATGTAAACCGAAAGAACTGAGAATATTTGACCTATTTGAATGTAAAATAACGATTTGGGTTAAGTCGAAAATAATATGACATCATTTATAATCATTTATAATTAATAAGTATGTTTGTTTGTATATGTATATGTATATAAAAAATGCGGCAATCGTTTCGTCTAAAACATTTTGCACAAGAATGTGCAAAATTAGAAGAATTGCTATTTTAGACAAAAGGATTGGCATTATCTACATTTTAATCCCATTGTTTGGGTGTTTCTTTTGATTTGTTTTTTCTGAAAATTTTTAAAAGATTTTAGCTTAACTAAGGGGATACAGAGTGTAGTTACATAATTTAATTTTCAGTTAATCGTAAGAGATATTCCTTCCAAAGATTATGAAAGAGGCCTATGCTGTATGCTTGATGAAGCTTATACTTTGTTTTTATTTTTTATTGTTATATACTTTGGTTTTCTTTTGAGCTATCAAAACTAACTTGGCTAACTATGTTGCCCTGGTTTGGGTAATGCACTTGTCTTCCTGCAAGTACAAAACTCTCAAGTCTAAGCAATTACACTAGGTATCCCCAACCTTGTGTCCGAAATAAATTGTTTCCTTTTTTTTGTATATCTGATTTTGTCTTTTTTGCTTGCTTGCTATTTCAATCTTTTTTAATTTTTTTTCTCTCGCTTTTTGCTGTTTCTATCTCTCTGTACAGATCCTATGCTGTTTTTTACTTCTTTTTTTTTTTGAATGATTTTCAATAGAACTATTGTACAAGATTCCATTTGCTACAATTTGTTGTTTGTGCTTGCTTCTCTCGATGATTTTGCAGATTTCCAAAATGCATTAAAACGCTTCCCTTTTCGGTGTGCGTGTGCCAATAAACTAAATAGTTGTCAAGTATTGTGTGTTGTCTTGTGGTGTGTGTGTGTGAGTGTGTGTGTGCGTGTGTATAAATAAGATTCATAACGAAATTTTCAGTCAACACGTGAGTGGTAAATATAAATTGGAATTTTCTTGGCCTAGCTGTCTCTGCCTTTTTCTTGGTTGTAATTTTCATAGATGATTTTGCTTTTTACTGCTGCTCTTGCTGCTTTTTTTGGCTTCGCCTTCAATGTTGTCGTCGTTGTACAAGTCGGAAATGTGTAATTTCATAAAGAAAGACGATTTTTGCTCATGTTGTTGTTGTTGCTGTTGTTTTTGCTATGTTTGCTGTTGCTTTTGTTGCTGTTGTTGTTGTTGTTGCCAAGTCTCTAGGTGGTGGTGTTTGTTAGTCTGATGATGCTTATGCTGCCGCTTGGCCAGGCAACTTTTGCAATGAATTTATAAATCAAAATTTTGCTGTCTCTAGTGGTCGTTGGAGCCTTTTTTGGGAGGTTGTTGTTGGCTGGTTTAAAGTTGGGTGAAATAGCTGCTGCTTGACTGCCACCCGGCTGACAGCCATATTTTATTTATTGATAGCAATTATGTCTCGACCTCGTCTATTGCCAGTAGTTTATATAAATTTACAGTTTTGTTTGATGTGCTTTCAACTGCATGATAGTATGACTGTGTGAGTATGTTGCTGCCGTTTCCGATGGGTTCGAACTTTTGCAAAAGAAAATCTTGCCTAACCACAATTTGAAGGGGTCTCTGGACTGGACTGGGATCATTGATGTGTGTGCCGTGCTTGGTATGTGTCTTTTTGAATCTATGCTCTGCTTTGCTGTGCTGTGTGCTTAAAGTTCTATTCTGCTGGTTCTGTTGTTTTTCATATGTTGCTTTTGATTTGGATGATTTGGATTTCGTGTATTAGATTTTGGTTAACTGGCTGTGTTTTTGTTTGTGTGTTTTTGTCTTCGCTTTTGTCAGGCGCAACTAATGCGCTCTGAGGTCTCTTAAAAA
This sequence comes from Scaptomyza cyrtandrae, assembly GCA_035044605.1. NCBI lineage: Eukaryota > Metazoa > Arthropoda > Insecta > Diptera > Drosophilidae > Scaptomyza > Scaptomyza cyrtandrae. Next base: position 12,863,071 of record JAWNNS010000640.1, read on the forward strand.
AACGTTTTCATTCTATTTCCAAGTTTTATACAATTTTCGAGCTATTCAAAAATCTTTTGCTTTTGTGGCTTTTCTAAGTGTGTGAGTATGCTCGTGCTTGGGCGTGTGTTGGTTTGCTTTTGTGTGTGTTTGAGAGATTTGGCTTATGAATTTGGCTGCTAAACTTATTTTCAATTTCAACCCCTTCTATGCGAAAGTTTTTACTATAATCGTGTGTCAGTTGTTATTGTTGGTGTTGTTGCTGTTGCTTTTGGTTCTGAATTGTTTTGTTCGCGTTGATTTATCTGCCTTGTCCTATTTTTGTGTCTGTGAGTAGGCCGCCATTTGTAAGATTTTTGCCAGAAAATTGTCAGGACAATTGCATCCTTGTCGTCTTGCCAGCGCCTGCTTTTTTGGTGCCCTTATTTTATTATTATTATTATTGCGAGCATTTGGTTCTTTCTTTTTTGTTTTATTCAGCTCTTGACTTTTGTCGCATTAAAACTTCCGTTGCTTCTTGTAATTTATAATGCTGCTGCTTTTTGGGAATTTCGTTGTAATTTGTCATCTTAATGTGTAATAATTATGCGCCAACGGCCTTTCCGAATGCTGCGACTTTCAGTTAATTTGAGTTGTTATTTGAAATTTCGTAATATTTGTTGGCGGTTTCTAGCGATTAATAATTGCCTTTTCTTCTTACTTTGTCTCAAAAAGCTAAGAGTTTAATTGAGTTGTTTTGTGTGTTAGACACATAATATGGAATGGGTTTTGTTTTTGATTTTGAATTCCACTTAATTTCGAATTTCATTTAATTTTTTGCAGATTTTGATGGCTTAATTTACCTATAGAAATGTAATATTTGTGTGCTAGAATTTAGAGCTTATTGATTTTGAATTTTGAGTTCCGGTTTGCGCTGAAATTTTGTTGGATTTTGAGTAGTTTGCCAGAGTAGTCGAAAGTTGCAAATTTTGATTTCTTTTCACTTTTCGAGTTCTAAAATAAAGTAATTTTGATAATTTATATGAAATTCAGTTATTAAATGTCTCTTGATTATAATTTTGTTATGGTATTTACAATGATATCGAATTGATTTTGGGTTTTGTGTTAATTTTTTTGTAATAAACATAATTGTTTTTTTTTTAGAGTGGAATCAATCGGAATTAATTTTTTTTTTTTTCTAAGTTACATTTTCTTCTTTTTTTATGCTTGTAAGAATTTCAAATTTTAATTTGTGAAGTTTTCTAAGTTTAGTTTGGATTGCTAATGGCTTAAATAAGCATTATTATTTTCAATGAATTGGAAAATTTCGTTTTTAATTTTAATGAGGAAATTATATTGACTTAGATGAAATTTAGCACCGTAAAAGTAAAAATTTTCAAATACCACATTTTTTTTGCTCAGTCAAAAATAATTTTTTAGAGATTAACGTATCAATCTAAAGTTAAAAGGTACTTTTAGAATTTTGTTTGGCCTTTGTTTTCGCCAAATTAGTCGTTCTTGCCCTAAATTGAATTTTTGTAATGAGTTTGCAATTTTGAATTGTTTTCAAATGTGATTTGTTGCAAATTAGATTTTTTAGCTAATGTTTGTTATATTTTTTTTTCCGTTTGCGTTTTAAAATGTTTTGAACATTCGAAAGATCAATTGAAATGCCATAATTCTTGGAATTACTTGTTTATAAGATTTTGATTTATGAAAAGACACAAGTGTGAAAATTAAATTTAAAAGTTTTATAGCGATTAAATGATTAAATCCTTTGTAGTAAGCATTTCTTAAACAATACATTTTTAAAACATTTTAAAATTTAGTAATTTTTTAGAAATGGTTCGAAATCTTTCTGAATTTGTATTGCAACACAAAAGAAGTCTGAAGAAAAATTTTAAAAAATTTCACGCGTTAAATTTTTAAAGACTACACTTTTAGAATTTAGATAAATATGTATAAAAAAAATAAATCACTTTAATGGAGACAACATTTTTTGTTTGTTTTGATTTTCAATCAGATATTTGTTTGGTTTTAGGAATTTGGTTAAAGTATTTCAAAAGTTCTAAAAAAGTAAAAAAGTTTCTCTGATTTTTGCTATCGATTTTAGTTTAGTTCAGAAAAATGGATCTAAAAAAAAAATGTTTTATGGTTTTGATTTTTTAGTTTTGATTTAGTTTGGAAATAGGTGTCAAGATGAAAGCTATATTTTGATTAAGAGTTTAGTTTATGCAAATGACTCAGAAGATATCATCAGAAGATATATCAGATCATATTGTGAAATGAATACAATTTTAATGAATTTGATAGCCTATAATGCTGTTTAAAATTGTAAAGTTTACAGAATAATTATTTTGTTTGCAGTCTGATAATTTTTTCCTAATTGCTTTGGTTCTAGTTTTGTACTGCCCTTATTTTATTATTTAGATATTTGAATTTGATTTTGATTTTAATGTAACATGAGAAAACATGTTTAAGAGCTGTTTAAAAAAGAAAGTTTCATGAATGATTTCCATGTTTGAATTTCAGTCTTAAGGTTCAGTTAATAAAGTTAAGTTTTTAGATTTGCAAAGTTCCGAATAACTGTCCTATTTTCATATATGTTCTCAAAAAAAAGTTTTTGTGTAGGCTTTTTGGTTCCTTTTAATCCTTAATTCGAGATTTGATTTTAAATGATAAAATAAGTTATTACGGAAGTAATTCGAGATTTGATTTTAAATGATAAAATATGTTATTACGGAAGTAACAATTTTCTATGTTTTCCTATCACTATTTGGATTTAGTTTATCTTTTTTTTAAGGGGTTATTGTTTTTGAATTTCGAGATTTGTTTTTGAAATGTAAATAATTTTTGTTTTTTGCGAATGTAATAAATTCACCTGAAAATTTTAATATTTGTTTTAGAATATTCAATGAAATGGAATTTTTAAGTTAAATGTTTGTTATGCGAGTGAAATAATTTTAATCTGCTTTTTGCAGTTCTCAAGTGATTTTTCTAAAGCTTAAAGCTTTGATTTAGAATTTGTAAAATTTGTAATATTATCAGAAAAAAACTATATAGCTTAAATAAAGTTTTATGTTTGTTTCTTCCAACGACCAGAAGAAGATATTGTTTTTGTTTTTGCCAGACTGTTTCTTTAAAATTGGCAACGATTTTCTGCTCCCTACGAGTACGTACAGTTTAGTTTTCCATTTTTTCTGTTAAGCATTTTTGCGCATTAAATATTTTTTTTTAACTTTCAAAAATATTGATGTAAAAATTGCGGCAAAGTCATTGCGGTTTTCTAGCTTAATGAAAATGCGAAAAAAATATTGAAAGCGCGAAAAATGCCGAAAGTCATGTTTGGTTTTGAGTTTAAAAAAGATTCATTTCCAAATTCGCTATCGAAATTCGTTTTGGGGTCGGGCTATTTCTTTTCTTCTTGGGTATCGTAGAAGCAGCTTCCTTTGCAGCCATTTTATTACCAAAGTGGTGTGGGTTTGTGAGTGTGGTATGTGTGTTTGTGGGTATATATTTGTATGTGAGCCCCTGTGTGTGTGTGTGTTCAAAAGTATGTGTGTGGTGTGTGTGTGTGTAAGTTGTGTGCCAAATTGGTGGTTGGTTTATGCCTGATGCTCTTGATATACGAAACTTGTTTTGCTTGTTGTGTTTTGGTTAAAAAAATCTGGGTTTGTTAAAACTAAAGATTAATAAAAACGAAACGCGATTTGGAAATTTGGTCATTATTCGATTTGCGTTTTGATACACAAAATGAAAAACTATTGCATTGTGTGTGTGGATTTTGTTTGTGAACAGGGGCCTGGGGTACGGGTTGGAAATGAAGGCTTCTGCGATGCCGTGGAAGAATAGTATTTTCTTTTTGTTGTTATTTGTTCGCAGTAGTACTATGATATGGGATTTTGTATAGCTTTTTGGAAATTTTCATATTTGGCTGTTAATGGAAAATCGCTGCGTTAATGTACATTGTTTTGAATACTTATTTTGTTTGTTATTTTTTTTTGGGATTTTGTTGTGTTTGTTTATTTTTTTTTTTGTGTTTGCCACCCGCAACACAAGTTTACCTTTTATGCTATGCTGTTTTTTTTGTTTGTTTCAGTGTTTTTTTTTGCAATATTTTTAGATATTTTTGATTATTTTTGCAGGCTCTATGAGGAGCGGGCCACGAAATCGAAAGGTTTAAAAAGTGCAACTGAAAAACGTTAAGCTAAACAAAAAGTTCAAAACATACTTGCGAAATTTGGTTTCGTTGCCCGCCGTATTTTGGATGCCAAAGGTGCTCTCGTGTTGCGCTTGCTCTCGCTCTTTTAAGCTCGCTTTCTACTCTCGCTCTCTGTGTTTCTCTTGCTGGTAGTTGTGTGTGTGTGTGTTTGTGTGTTGAATTCGCCGCAGTTACTTTTCTTGGGTGGTGGGGTGTTGTGTGTTTAAGTGTGTGTGTGTTTGAATTGCTTCTTGTCGAGGGGTTGCTGCTGCTGCTGCTGCTTTTTGTGGAGCGGCCGCCCCTGCTTAGATATTCAGCCAAATATCTGCGGCGGGGCGACTGTCACCCCGTTTTAGCTGCTGCCTTAGATAACTGCCGACGTTAACGTCGCTGCTGCTGCCTCTGCTGCTATTGCTGTTGCTGCCTGCTCCTTTCGCCGTCAAATGCTCGATCCTCTCTCTAAACCATCTTAACCATCATCATCATCAGCTAAGCTGGCGCAGCTGCCGTTGCATTTGTGCCGCTATTTACGAATATTACTTTTGGTTTGTTAGTGGACTTGAATTTTGGTTTCCTTCCTTGCAGTTTTTGTCGGAATTCTGTATGATTTGCTGGCCTGGTCTCCTTTTTGGGGCACAATGCTTTTCGGCTGGACAGCGGGCAATTGCATTGCAGTTTCTTTATGCTTTTCGAATTTAGTTGTTGTTTTTTGTGTTGTTGATTTTGCTGCTTTTGGCTTTGTGGCGTTTTGTTGCTTAATATATTGATTTGTCGATTTTCATTGCAGTAGAGAAAGATGAGCAATAAATATTTTAGAATTTGTTTGAGTTTCATAACAATTTTCTCGGAATTATTTGGAAATTATTATGTGAGCTTCTTGCTGTCTGATCCATGCTCGTTTAGCTAGACGTCTGCTTAGCTTCGATGGGAGTCCTATAAATAGCACATTGAATTTTGAATTAAAATCGAATATTTCACTTTAATCACTTTGACAAAAAAAATTATTTAAACCTTTATAGCTTACCTGTAAAATATAAAAAATAATATTATTATCTGTGCGATATTTCCTTTTTCGTCCTTTATCGGTTTTGCTTTGGAAACTTTCCAATTGATATTGAGCTGTGTGCACTTTATTACTAGATGTTTTCAAATCTTATAATTCGCGGATTTCTTTTTTTCTGATATTGAATTTGTTTCGTTTGGTTTGTTACGAAATTTTGTATTTTGTTGTGCGTTGAATATATAATTTGAAACTAAAAATGTTTGTATTTTTTGTATGGTGTTTTTAAACTTTAGCGCAAAAATATTTCCAGATATTTTTGCAACTTGTTTGTGTTTTGGTTTTTGGTGTTGTATATATTTTTAGTTTGTGTATAAGGATTAATCTGACTTTCGGTGCTGTATTTAGTTTTTTTGTTTTGTTTATAACTTGGTTGAATTTGTTGATTTGTGTTTTAGATTTTTTCAGAACAGTTGAAAGTAAACTTGAAAGGTTGTTTTTTGATGCCGCGTGCAACAGCCTCCTTAGCGCTGCCTTGGCATGGCGCTGCAGGCTTGAGGAGCTGTTGCTGATCCGCAAAGTCCTTTGACGGTTCCTTGTCGCCGCTGCTGCTGCTCCTGGCTGCTGTTGATCCTCAGCGTTTGAAGATTGAAATGAAACTGATTGATTCTGCGCAGCAGCCGTAGCTTATATACTCACCACCAGGGGGTTGACAGGATCAGCATCAGTATCGGGAGGCTGCAAAGCTTTGTGCATTGTCTGGCCGGATATGGACAATAGGCGAGCCTGGACAACAATGCCAATGTTCAATGAAACCCGTTAGGCTAGTTTATTGTAGAAAAACCGTTGTTCGGATGTCGGAAAAAAACGTTCGTTATGATATTTTTTTTTTTTATTTGTATTCATGGTGGTGGGTCTAAGGATCTGAGGCCTGATGCTCGCAGCATCATCATCATCAGAATCGGGATCATCGCACACCTGGCTACTGAAAGCTGCAACGGCTTGCTGGACCGTGAAAACCAGTTTGACAGTTCAACCAACGGACGGATGTGTTCAACATCCTTGAATATCCTTGACCATTTGAACTGCAATTGTCTGGCTGGCTCTGATGGGAAAAAAATTCACCAATTTTTAGCCGACTTTTTTTTCGTAGTTTTCTTTCGATGCTTTCAATCAAGTTTTTGCCTAGATAAGCATCACAATCAGATCGTTTGGAAACAAGTTTTCGAAAAAAACTTGTGTGTATTTTAATTTGTCGCTGCTGGATTTATGGTCAGCACAGGTCCAACGCGGGGCATCCAACCCAACAATCTCAATACAAGTACAAGTACAGAACCCCCCTAAAATAGATACTTTATCTTGTGCTTATGGGTCATGCAACCTTTTTTTCTTGGTCGCCAAAACGGTAATTTGCCCGGTCGCTGACTTTTTATTTTTCTTTCTTTCTGCTTTTATCGTTAGTTTTATTTCAAAGTTTTCATTTTGTTCCATCGCTTCTCGGGGCATATCAACAAGTTAAGGGTTGGCTTCGCTGCATTCCTTCCTTTTTTTCTCGGTGTTCTTGGTGTTGCCACGCAGTTTGATTATTCAAATTGTCGCTAACCCTCGCTGCTTGCCCTCGGGTTGGGCAATGGGTTAGAGGTTGGGTCATGACATTTGCATCCGCGTTCCTATTTGTCTGTGTGTGCGGTTGTATGATGTGTGTATGCGTGTGGCCTGTTCCGATATGGGACATTTGAGAGCGAACTTTAAGCGTGAGAGAATTTCCGTCTATTGTGAATGCATCCTCAATAAATATGTGACCAAAGTGTTGAAAGTTTAAAAGAAACGATAGATATATTGTATTACTTTAAATGTATTTGAAATATAATTTTCTTTTTTTGTGTAAATTTAATTCAAAAAGCTGCAACCAGCTTTCTAATTAATATAAATAAAGTATTAACAAGTAAGAAGGCTCTAGTCGAGAAATCCCGACTAGACGATACCCTGATCCCTATACTTTACGCGTACAGTCAGTGCTTGCAAGTATGTGTGCGTGTGTGTACGACCATACTGCATACTGCATACTAAACTTCAAGGTTCCATATCTTCGGTGTTTCTTAACCGATTTTAATAAAAATTTCACAGATTGTTATTATTTTGATTAATAATTAAAATGTCATCTAAAGTTTTTTCAAATTCAAGATTTTATTGTTATCGATCACATGTGTATATCGAAAACGGGATGAGTTATCGAAAATCGAAAACAAACTTGTACTGCCTAGGGATTAGGCGAGCTTAAGTTCCAAATCTGGAGTCTCTAGCTCTTATAGTCTCTGAGATCGACGCGTTCATACATACAGACGGACAGACGGACAGACGGACATGGCTATATCGACTCGACTGTTGATGCTGATAAAGAATATATATACTTTATGGGGTCGGAGATGCTTCCTTCTGCCTGTTACATACTTTTGCACAACTTCATGATACCCTTTTTTCCCATTTTTAATGGGATCAGGGTATAAAAATTATTGTTGCGTCGGATATATATATATATATTATATTATAGCTATTGAATTTTTCTTAAGTTATCGTGAAATATTTTCAAGAGTTAAACACTAATTTGTACTGACGACCCCAATAAGGTAAGAAGGTAAGGAAATGAATGTGAGAAAGTAGTCAAATTTGTTAACAGAAGGCAATTCAACATATAAAATGATATGTTAATTTAAAGTTATGTTCATTTTTCAGTGTTTTTAGTTTTTTTTTTTTTAAATAGCTAACTAAAAGTAAATGATTAATTTTATATGAAAACATTAATATTTCATTGAGCTGTATATACCACAAGTTTAATTTAAAGTAAGTTGTGGCGGATTGGAGATTGGAGAGATAAATAAAATAAGTTAAGACACATTATTTATTTCTCAAGCAAAGCTTGATGAAAGGCAATTGCAATTCAATAATTCTTGAATAAAAGTTCTCTTATTACTCAAATGTTTTCAAACGAAGAATTGAATTTTGTTACATTAAATTTTATTGAATATCTTTACATTCCTACTGTTTTAACACTTAATCTTTATTCCAAGCATTTGAAAAGTAACGCATTCGGTTGCAAGCTACTCAATTAGCTAGCGTAGCAATTTTCATAAATTTCAAATGGCTGCAAACTTTGGGGAGAATGCCCAGTTGATTGTCTGAACGCATGTATAACTTCAATGGGTGCCTCTTTTTAGGAGAACAGTCTACGTGGAGATGGACAGTGGAGATGTATATACATATATGTAGATGTTGGTAGAAAGGGGATGTAAAATTTCTGGCCAAGTCGTTTATGGTCTAACAAATTGTGGTTGTGGAAAAGCTCTGTGTGTTTGTGTGTGGTACAGTTGTGTACAAAATATGAGTTGGTCCCAAAGTGTTGAAGGCTTTCGTTTAGGCTCTTTGGCAGCCTTGTCATAATTTTGAATTCAACTGTGAACGTTGTGTTGGTGGCCTTAACGAAAATAGAGAATTTACATATTTCTGTTAATTTTACATTGAAGTTGGGTTCATAACGAAGAGGAAACACTTGAAATTTGCATATATTTGCTTAACACACACACACACACACACCCACACACAAGCACACGCACAAACTCACACTTAGAGCAAAACGACTTCTACATATGCAAATTTGTGTGCTGCAAAGTTTTCATATAAAATACAAGTGAAAACAGACAGAGAGAAAATAGCTTTAGATTGGTTGAAGAGGAGAAGAAGGAGGACAGCTGCGGCATGGGTAAGTACAACAAGGACAAGGAGGACAACAAGCAATGGCTGTGGCGGCCATTGCCAGGCCAAGCTTACCCTCATACCCCACCACCCACCCACCCACACACACACACACACACACACACACACTTACACAGAGTCACACATAAAGTGCCTACACAAAAGAGAGAAAGCCGCTTTTCAAGGAAACGGATTGTGCGTACCAATGTATCCAGATTTGTGTGCGTCATGTGTGTGTGTGTGTGTACTTTGTGTAAAAGTCAGCAAAAGATACACACACTAAATAAAATTTCAACAAAAGGCTTTTTTCCAGCTGTGTGTATATATATATATTTATATATATGTAGGTTTTTGGGGTTGGCAAAGTGTGGGAGCTCGGATGCTTGGTCTGAAAAGGCGCCTAAAAATACTCAAACAAGTTCCTATCTCTTTTGCAAGCCCTACCGAAGACCCTCATTTTTGGTTGGCCAGACATTTTTTGTTGCTTTTCTGTTCAATTTGATTGTTGTTGTTGTTTTTGTTATTGCTGTTGTTGCTGTTGCTTGTGTTGCTGATGCTAATGTGGCTGCTGCCGCCCACATTTATGTTACCATAATTTGACTTAAGAAAAAAAAAAAAAATTGGGGATAAAAAACGGTAAGAAAACTTGTCATTAAATATCCGAAAGCAAAATACTCTTCAAAAGGCACAGTTGTATTTATTTATGGTAAAATTTTTTTTTTAATCTTTCGCCTTATGTTTTGTTTTCAATAAGTACAAAATAGTGGCATTGAATAAAGTACACTTTATTTTATTCCATTTTAAGATAATTTCTAATCTTGATTTATAATTTTTAATATTTTGCTTTTGGTATTTGTAACGGTTTGTCTTAGGGTACATTCATTTTATAATGTGTCTAAGTCATTATTAATGTAATAACTTCTAAAAAAGTCAGGTGCTAGCATGTAATAAAATCCAAACGACGTCATTAAGGGTTAAAAGGCTAAAGGTTATTTTCTTGCAATTCTTTACGAAAACCACTAAACCGTTTAGAATGATAAATATATATATTTTAAAGATGTATTATTTGTATTATTTTATATTTTTGTTACAATAAACTATGGGTGGGAGATAAAAAAACTTGTTTTGTTCCAGCGATTTTCTAAATCAATTTCGGAGACTTATAATGTTTATTTTTCATATATATATATATAGGAGTATTTTATTATCAATTATAAAAAATAGTAATAAATAAAACTTAAGGCTGCAATTGCAGTATTGGTAATGGATCAATCATTAATAAGATAATTAGGAACATTTATTTTTATTTAAAAACTTTTTGTGTTTTATTATTTTGTTGATTTTAAAATAAACAAAATTTTAATTTGATTTTAATAAATCTAAAACGATTTTGATAAGTAGCGAACTTTACTAAGAAATTGCGTAACAAAACTATACAAAGTTGTTTTTGTCATTTTGATAGGGTATACGAGCAACGATACATTACACACACACATGGACACATGCAGACACACACACAAACACCCTCGAATACACACATATATAAACATATATATATAAAATTGGGAGCCAACACTTGCTAACCGAATTTCCTGCTGTAGTTTTTCGGCCATGATGGGTTCATTTTTCAGCACACACACATACAAGCAAAGGGGAAGACAAGAGGCGACCACTTATGAAGCGAAAGTTGGCAATGTGAGTGTGTGCATCCACACACAACTGCACACACAGCTACAAAGTGTGTATGTGTGAGTGTTGCGTTCTTTTGCGGATTTTGCAGTCAACTTGGAAGCCAACTGGCAAAACTATACGGCTAATGTGTGAGACCAAGTGGGCGTGTGTGTGTGTTGTAGTATGTGTGTGTGTGTGTGTGGTGGTGTGCATAATGTGTGATTGTGTAGAAATTTTTGGGCAGTTTCATTTCGGTCATATTTATTAGTTGGCACAGACACTGACACAGATCAAAACAGGACAACAAGATGCCCCAGCAACATTTAACAACAACAAGAGCTAAAGGAAACATCTTTTTTACCCTCATCAGAGCAAGTTTAAATAATGTGCTGGTATTAGTTTATCGTGTGTTTGTGTGAGTGTGTATCGAAACTATTCTGAGGCAAATCCTGCTACATGTGTAGTTTAAGTTAACCCATACAAAAATTCCCCATTGGAATATATACTTTTATATTGTATATATGTATATTTTGGGCGCATGTTCGTTTTGCAAGAGCCTCAAGGATATGTTGGGGTGTGCAAGAAACTGTGCCTCCTGGAGCGAACTGGGTTGAGTTTTGCTATACACTCAAACAAAAATTGGACACTTAATTAAGAAAGGGGTCTTAAAAAAATATTATTGTCTTAAAAAAGTTTTACTGCTTTCTTTCCCACATTTTTAAAAAATCTTATATTTAAATTAAAATTTTTTAAAATTTGTTACTTTTTATTAAATTTCTTTATTTTTATACCCTAAACCCATAAAAAATGGGTAAATAGGGTATAAAAGGTTTTGTGCAAAAGTATGTAACAGACAGAAGGAAGCATCTCCGACCTTATAAACTATATATATTCTTGATCAGTATCAACAGCCGAGTCGATATAGCCATGTCCGTCCGTCCATCTGTCTGTATGAATAAACCTAATCCCTTGGCATTACAAGTTTGTTTTCGATTTTCGATAACTCTTCCCGTTTCCGATATACACATAGGATCGATAACAACATACTCTTGAATTTAGAAAACTTTGAGATGGCATTTAAAACATTAAGCGAAATAATGTCAATCTGTGAAAATTTTAGTAAAATCAATTGAGAAACGCCGGAGGCATGGAACATTGAACACACACACACATACACAAGTATAGGGTTCAAGGTATCGTCTTGCCGGGACTTATCGACTAGTGCCTTAATTGATAATTTTGTCCTTGATCTCTTTGTTTTTTTTTTGTTATTCAAAATGCTGAAGTTAGAATAATAAATACTTATTTAAAATATTTTAAGCGACTATTGGTGTGTCGTTGTTTTCTAAGTGTAGCTTAAGGATTTTCTTTTATATATTTTGTGTAGTAAGAGCTGAGCCCCGTGTTTTTAGGGGAGAATGAGCTGTTTGAAGTGGGTCCACTGCGTGTATATGTACATGTATATATACTCCGGCATACATTTCCTGAATAGTTAACAAGCAGCAAAGTTCCCAAAAACTATTTACAAATATAAGGCCCGTTTTACTCCACCGACGTCTCGTCGCAAATGTAATCAATTTTTATGCCATTATTGATGCTTCACTTGGCAATTTATTTGACATTTCTATGGGAGATCGAAGGGGGGAACTGTTGCTTTATTTACAAGTGCAAGTTTTGTGATGCGCAAATTAATTGGAAATTTTTGTTGTTGATTAACGAGCAGACGACATTTGGATTTGGTTCCGGTCGAATAAGATAAAGAGTCTGGAAAAGGGGAGCCTTTAAATGGGGGCGTATGTCGTTTGAGGTCTAGGCGCGTCCTGCTGTCTCCTCTACAAAAAGAGCAAAAACCTGCCAGAATCCCATACCAGCTAGTATAAATGCCGGCAGCTTTGGCTTTTAAGAAATCTGAGTTTGTCTGTGTTGGTGCGCATCTGTGTGTCCTTTTTTCGTCCTTTAGCCAAACGGTGCGTGCTGCTGCTACATTTAACATTGTAGAGTGTCACACTTTTCTACATTTGTGTTCGGTTTTTATATTTTGTCATTATATAAAAAGAAAAGTCCTTTTGTTTCAAGTTGTGCGCGTGTGCTGTGAAAGTCCTGTGTCCAGGATGAATATATCTGTGTGCGTGGCACATTTGTTTCCTTTTCATAATTATGTCAAACACAAGGATTCTTTTATGTTTCGCATACGCATTAAAAGAGTTTATCGCAGCTTTGCGCTACTTTGCATCAGACCAGATTCAGACCCAGCACCAGTCCCAGCCCCATAAAGCTTAGCAGCAAGGATGCCTTTTAGTAATATGTGTTGGGGGCATGTGTAAGCACGAGGTTCATTGTGCCACATTCTGAGTGCGTAGTTAAATGTCCTTAAATTTTTAGCGAAAACTTGAAAATACTAAAGGAATCAACTTAACCCGTGTCATGTACAAAATTAAGTTATTTATTTTTAGCTTTTAAGTGAGAAAGAAGAAGGGAATGTTTTGTCCTTGTTTCCTAGCTCAATAACATATTAAAAACTCAATTAATATTTCCTAATGTCATTGTTTTAAATAAATTCGATTTTCCAACAATAGATGTAACGCACTGAATGACATATTCTAATGCCTAATTAGTACAACTCTTAAACGATTATTAAAAATATGGTAAAATAAATAATATCAAAGTCATTCTTAGGTACATTTTAATTGATTTAAACAGTGAAGTTTTGATGCATGCCCATCTCATGAAGATTTAATATAAATATTCAGCTGACAACAACAATAATAAATAATGCATAAAGAAGGCTATCATCGCCGTACCGAATATTGTATACACTTTTGAAGCCTACTTGTTTTTAATAGTAAAACCTCGTTAGAGGTATTGCATTTTTATGGCAGCTATATGATATAGTGGTCCGATCTGCCCGTTTTAAACAAAGTTTCAGCTCGATAGCTTGAAAAATAAGGGACATCGCTATACCGGTTCAGTTCGAGATGCTTATCAATATACTTTATGGGGTCGGATGGAATTTTCAACTCAAAATCAATATATCATTATGTAGCGCTCGTTCATATATCAAAAGTGATTGCTATTTAAAATTTGTAAAAAGTGCAAATAAGCTCCTTTATATAAAGGGTATATAATCGTCGATTTTTCAGAGTTAAGTCTTTGTCCTTTTGCTGCTTACTGTCATATTATTTCTTTTCGGCTCATGTTTGTTGAACATGTTAATTTTAGCAGCCATTAAAACATTTCAGTGCCTGTCCGCCATCTGTAACAATTAATGTACATACATATTTATATCTGTAGGAAGTTCATGAAAGAGACCCGCAGTATTTTCTTATCAGATGCGACGTCTTTATGCCTAAATCCTCCGGGACCCACACACACACACGTATACACATGCATACAACCAGCAACCCACACGTACATAAATTCCATTAGCATAAAAATGTCATAAATAAGAAACATGCTGCTTACCCTGATGCTGATACTTCTTCCTGGTGCTGATGCTGCGGCTGGCGCAACCCGGGCAGGGGTTGCTCACAAATTCAAAATGGCGTCAGTTTCTTATTAGAAACAGGCGGGTATATGAGTAAGTGGTCGTTACAACAGCAGCATCGTCTTCATACATATCTCGGGGGTGAGTTTTCGCAAGCATAAAACGAAAACCAGTTTCAGAGCGTGTACGCCTGTTCTTGTGTGTGTGTATGTGTGTGTATGTTTTAACAACCACGCCTTTTCTTATCGCCGCAAGGACTTTACTGAGTGTGTGTATGTATGTGTGTTAGTGTGTGCGTACTGTACCTTTTCCTTTGTTTAAACGCATTCGCAAAGGCGTTCAAGATGATGTGTGCTCTAATTGATGTCGCCATGGCTCGACAAAATGAGTTGGGACCGAAATGAGCTAAAGGAATGAGCTTAAATATTGATTTTCTTTGTTGTCGGTCCCTGGGTTTAGTTTGTGAATCTCCGCTGAGTGCTTACATTAATTAAGTTGACTTTGATGAGGGATTTGGCCCAAAGACTGGAGTGTGGAAAGCCGAAAAAAGTTTTCATAAGTTTATGCCTTAAGCTGCTTCAGGCAAAAACTATAAATACATTATTTATACTCTCAGAACTTTAATATTTATGGTTGATAGAAAAAAAAATGTTGTTACATTCAAAAATAGTTATTTCTTGATAGCATAATAAATAAATAATGAAAAATAAAATATTAAAGAATTCATGGTTTGCAAAAATCAAAATACTGAATATTTTGTTAGGTTTAACAAATAAAATGTTAGATTTTAGTAGTAGTAGTATGTAGATACTTTAGTATTATTCTTTAGATGTAACTAGTGTGGTCCGCCTTCAAAGTTGGCTGTCCTGTAACAGTATGAAGATTTACCAAATTTACGGCAATATTTTGTTTGTTTGTGTAACTTTTGAGTGTGGTTTTTGCCTTAGCTTCGTTGTGTCCAGCTCAGTTTTCTACTGGGTCTGTGTTGTAAATGGCATGTCAATAACACAAGAAAATTCTATTATGGGGCCCCAGCTCTATTTATCAATATATTATGCGTGTGGTCAACATCAAAAGTAAAACATTAAAAGCATTCAGCCATGAAATGTTTTGTACCAATACACAAACATTATGCAAAAATGTGTGTGTATGTTTATATATGAGTGTGTGTGTGTGTGTGTGTGTGTGTGAGCTGACATTAAGCCCACTCCTGTTTATCTCAGCTTCTCTTTTTTGTATAGTTTTCCACTTAAATGGCGACGACGATGCTTGCTTTTGCTGAGATCTTCTTGGAGCGCCTCCCGACTGCTATAAATCATAAGCAAAAGGCAAAAACGACATGTACATGAAAAGCATTTAGAAGCCATGTTTAGTCCATCTCCCAACAACCTCGCACTACTTAGCCCCCACTTCTTGGAATTTGCTGCCATTGCTGCAAATAGTTGAACGCTGCCTAGTCCTGTTCACTTCTCATTTCCCTGCCCACTTCGCCGACTTCTCGGGCAGTGCTGGTGCAAATTTATAAATGAAAATTCCGACAAGAACATTTTCTATTAAATTTCGACTCAGTTTTCTAACCATCGCTCGTTTTGTCCCAGCACGAGAAAGTTTTCTTTCCATTGCCACCCTCTATAACCCACACTTGATCGCTGGGTGGTCGGCTCAGATGGGTGACAGGCCAACAATTTTCAAATACACTTGCCCCCTTTATACTCTACTGAGAATCCAGTGAAGTTGGGACCACATTTAAATTATTTGTTTTTAAAAACAAAACTTAGATATTCAGTAACATTTAGACTATCGAAACAAAATCAATTAATAGTCATATTCTAAAATCAAATTTTCTATTTGCCTTAGGTGCAAGAGTAGAGTATTGCAACATCGTCGTGATAATATCTTACTTACTTTCTTGTTTTATTTCATTATATACCCAGTAAACTTATACATATTTGTGTGTTTATTTCTTTTTGGTGCACAAACTTTTTGCATTGCTAAAAGTTCGTTCGGTTGGCTGCCATTTTGGAGACTGGGATCCTGTTACTTTTCAGATGCAAAGTAAAAGTTCTTAGCTTCAGACCCCCGCCGTCTCTCCGGCTTCTTCACACGACCCTACTGCCATCCATTCCCAGCTGCCAACTACTTTTTCTCAAGTACCACTGCGGGACATTAAATCCTGTACGTGCTGGGTCCTCATCCTTGCCAGGGCCATTGGATTGTTCGAGGTATTATGCCATGACCGAAAGTTTGAATAGTTCTTGTGCACTAGCAAGAGGTGGGAAAGTATAAGGGGGGGGAGGAAGTATAGCGGGGCAAGGAAGCACTGAAATTGTTGCTGACCAAATTTGGCTCTTTTTGTTAAAGTAAAAGTTTGGGAACCAGCTTCTTTATGCGCCTGGCCAAAATTTTTGGCAATTTATTTCGTAGCCCTGAGCTTCAACTGTAAGATAAGGTCCTAACCAGGATTGCTTGCTTGAGTGTGCTGCTCCCATTATTTATGACTTGTCTTGGAGGCCTGATTAATGTTAGTATTTAGAATTTGACTGTGGCTTACTTTTTGCCGACGCTTGTTAAGCACTTTCCCACACGAAGACGATTCCACAACTGGACAACGTCTTTCCCACAGCATCCCAAAAACAGCCATCAGGCCATTGGATTGTGTGGTCCAGCTCGTTCAAACCCGCTTGACCAGTAGTCTTCAAAAAAAGAGTTGAAAAGCTGCCCAAAACTGTGTGAGAAAAAACTCACGAAACTGACCCCTGACCGGACAGCGTCCAGCGTCCGTTAAAGATGTTCTAACCATCGAAGGGGTTGAATAACAGTGGAAGATGCTAGAACCTGAAGTAACTTAGGTATTTTTCTATCACAATTTTGTATGTCAGTTTTGCATTTTAATAAAATTTATTGTAAATAAAAGAAGTATTTGAAATGTGAAACAACAGACAAATATTTTTGTATTGCTTGGAAAAGTTTTCATAGAACAAACAGCAAAGTACATCAATAAATACCATTTATTCAAAAACTGATGCTGTTAGTTTTATTTAGCCACGATTAAGGATTAAGCATTTGATAATAATACATTTTAATTTCAAGTATTTAAAACTGTGTCGTTATAAATTTGATTAAAATGAATGTAAACTAATTATAAAGTTCGATTTGTTTGTATTTAAGGTATAAGGTAAGCAATATACAATATTATGTTTTAAATATAAGAAAATAAAAAGAATCCCATACAATATATTTTAACGAAAATGTTTCGAAATGTTTATTTTTTTTTCACACAAACTTAGGCTTTAACTTATTTATTCAATTTACTCAGCAATAGAAAGCTTAAAGCAAAGGAATTAATAACAAAAGATGTATAATGCTTTGTTAGTTTACAATAATCATTGCAGTATTTCTTACAATTGCCAATTAAATATCATATTAAAAAGCTAAAGTTGAAATTAGAACCTTTAGAACCTTTTTAGCGACTTAATAGAGGCAAAAACGCAACACAATGGAACATCATTAATATTCATAATGTTGTATAAAACGGTTTCGAATTGAGACAGCTTCCATGAATCAATGCGAATTAGTGGGACAAAAGTATCATTAGTCCGAGCAGAATTTTGATGGCTCTGTTAAGGTTGTTGTTGTTGATGTTGGTTGTTTATACTAATCAGGCAGCGCTGTCATTAATTAGCGGCACATTCATCAATTTTAATAACATTTCAAAATGTTAAATGGCTGATGTCTGCTGAAAGGTAAATATGATATGTGTATATGAATGATTGTTAGTTATACTTTACACATGACTAAACTGTCTAAACTTTGGGTAGTGGGGTGGGGGGGTAATGGGGCTGGGGGCAGTGGCTGAGTTATGATAACATTCATTTGCCTGTAAATTTCCCAAAAGGCTTGTAACGAAAACTTTGGGAGGCCGCTTAAACTATGGTCAAAGGGGCCAAACAAATACAGACACATATATACATACATAAACATACAAACGCTGCCGCACACACACCCACTTGGTCACACATAAGATGTGTTCTTTGGTTTGGTAGAGTGTTGGGCAGGGTGTTATTTTTGTACAAAGGATTATTTCGTCTCGACCAAACATGCAATTAATTATAAGCTTAAGGCCTTGGGTCCCTTTACGGCTCGGCCAATGTTGTTGTGCCTGGTTGCGTGTAAAGAGCAACATGGCACATACAACAACAACAACAACAGCAGCAGCAGCAGCAGGCCAGCAAAACTTGAAAGATAATAACCTTAGCTTACAGGCAGACAGCAAGTGAAATAGACAAGAGACAAGCATAAAGCGATGTAGTGAGAGAAATGAGAATTGCCATGTTTGAAGGAAAAAACTACAACTATTATTTATTCCCAAAAGTTTAAGGCAACATCATTATCTTTTATGCACACACACACACCCAAAGAGAAACCCATCAGCCACAAACCTCTTTTCCCATCACCCTCACCAACACCACCCCGCCCAACAATCCACCAAGCAGCAGCAAGTCTCTGACAATGCCTGTCTTTGGCCAAGCTTTCTATAGTTTCGAGCGCATGTTTCTTCAAGGCACACATTCACTCTTTCATTGTAATACACACTCACAAACACACGCAAGCACACACACACACACACCCACACAAAAGTTGTGCGGCCATGTTCCTTTTTAGTCATCCACCCCTTTTGAGAGGGTGTGTGAAAGAAGTGTTGTTGCTTTTGTTGTTAGTGTATGTGTTTAGTTTCACAAAAACTTTTCTACGCCATCAGCTCAAGACATAAAAACTTATCGCCTGCATAGATTTTGCACCCAACTCCTTACAAACTGCCCCTTGCCTCTACCCACTTCTGATTGCTTAAAATCCACCCCCAATTTGAAATTTCTGAGCATTGTACCGGGGGTTGAGCTAGAGCTTTTTGAGTTGGTCGTTCAAAGCCGGTTAGATAGTAGATGGGGCGGTTGCTTGAGTAGTTTTGGGGCAGCCAGCGTGACGAGGGTTGGGCTACTTGGGGGCAAGCAAAACTTGCACAAAAATATCGACCATTCAACTAGCTATGTTTTCATACTCTTTCTATATAATTTTAACGTTTAAAAATGTGATATTTATGTATTTTCTTATAGGTAACATTTTTGTTTCAGGTAAGACTTGCATTTATTTACATTTATAATATGAGCTACTTTTTGCTTGTCTCTATTTGTTTTTGCTTTAATTGTTGTATTATATTTTTTGCCTATGTCATTTTCAAATATGTTACAAACAGAACTCAAGCTAGCCTTACATTTCCAAGCCCATAATAGCTAAGTTTCTTATAATTGTTGCTCTTTTCGTTACAAAGTAAAACTTATATTAATTATTCTTGCTTTTCAATTTTATTTTGATTTTTGTTTTACGTCAAGAAATTGCCATCGACTGAACAGACAAAATTTGAGAAAGTTACTTGTTTTATTATTATTATATTTTATTATTTTACTTATAGACAAAAACATTGTGTTAAAAATAAGGATTGAATTTCAATTGCCACGCTAGATTCTAGCTGTTTTTCTGTCTTAACTTGTTCTTGCAATTAAATGACACACGAATTTGTCTTCTATTTCTCACGCCCTTTTGCTCTTGCCTTATCCTGTGACAACAGAGAGAATGCTCAACGACAACAATGAACAAATTTTAATTGAAAACTTTAATTTGGCAACAACGTTGACGTTGCTGGTGATGGCAATGGCGATGGCGATGGGCAGCAGCTCAGACTCCTCCGGTTGCAGCATCGTCTGCGTCTTGGTCGACGTTGTCATTGCCCCTTGGCAACGGACACTTTAGCGCATCTTCTGCAAGGAGTCGAGCACTAAACCGGAGGCAGGGAAGGAATTTGCCAACAATAAAATGTCGAAATAAAACAAGAAATTTGGAAATATTTATACAAATGTGTGCGTGTGCGTGTGTGTGTGTGTGTATGTATGTATGTGTGCGAGTGTGTTCATATATATATATATTTGCTTATGGCTAGACAGCATCACTCCTTCTAGCAGTGCTCAAAACGTTGTCCTTCGCACGCTTAGCTGACATCCTTGCTGGCTGCTGTACAAAATTGTACACATTGTGAGTATGTTTGCCTGCTTGCCTGCCTTTGCAGGCATTTCTTGCTCTTAATATCTTGTTTCTTTTGCTTTTTGTATTGTTTAAATATGCACATATATGCCTGCCTTGGAGTCTACATTTGCTGCTGTTTCTGTGTCTGCCTCTGCCTCTGCCTCAGCCACATCCTTTGAATTTATTCCGACTGCTTTTACTTATTTATAAACCTAAGGCAGTCGCATTCTGTAAATGATTCTTGTTCTAAGCTGCCATTCTGCCATGTAGCTGCCATGTACATTTTTCCATACACAATTGTGTAGCGTTCTCGGATTTCGAATTGTCCTTGCTGCTTTATTCGTATGTGTGCTTTTTGTCTGTGGGCTATTTGAAATTGATTTCTGAATTATTCACAAAATTTGCCATCGTATTTGTTTTTCGCTTTTGCCTCAATTGGCAGCCTTGCTTGCATTAGCCAATAAGTTTGTTTGGCTTGCACTGCTCATCGTCTATTCCAGCCATAAGTCATCTGATGAGACTACTCTTGATCCCTCGGCTACTTCTTCTTCTCCATCTTCTGATCATCCTTGGCATCCTTTGGCAGCAGCTTGCAGCAGTTGACTGCTACACCCCCTACACTTGTCTTCTCACTGCCCGCCTCATTGCCAACAGTTCATCAACTCAAATTTTATGCATTTTAGATGAGTTTTCCTCACAGTTTGTTTTCATCACACATTTATTTTTTTTTATTTTCGTTGTTGCTTTTCTGTGGATGTGCAGCAAAAAAAATTTTGGTTTTTCGGTGTTATTTTTATGCAACTTGATGAAAAATTTGAACATCAACATCAAGTTTGGCAAAATGTCAATGGGTTGCCTGCAAGCAAGAAGTGGGCGGCATTTTATGACGAGGCGCTAAACAGGAGCGCTTACAGTTGTCAAAGTTATATAACTGTTTGTGCTTAAAATCTTACAAAATATTACATATTCATTTGTGGGTTTTTAAGCCATTGCAATTTAATAAATCTTTTATTGATAGTAACAAATTATTTCAATTGTTTGACAAATGTGTTATGAGATAATGAGAATTATGATTATTCTTCAATAAAAGTTTAGTTTCACTCAAAGTGAAAGTTGATATATAAATCGCAATCCTATAAATTTTGTCGATAAGTTTTGGCCTTTCACTCTAAAATTCATATATATATATCCAGTGACTCGCGATCTCTATTAATAGTGTGCAAAACATTTTGAGCTATAAGTTGTTGTTCACCTACATATATATATGTATATATGGTCTTACCATTATTTTTATTTGAAGCGCCCCAACGTTTAGCGCCCATCATGATTCATTATTAATCCGCTACTTGCTGCTTTGCAAATTCATCAACTTTTCTGCACTTTTACTAATTTCAGCAGTTAACTTCCTTTGGTTTTCATAGTTAACTTTTACCAGCATGGAAAAATGTTGTGCCTTGGCAACATTTGCAGCGCCTGCCGTTGCCGTTGTGGGTAGTACAACGGAAAGGGGGTGAGGGGTTTTGTTTGGCCACACAAGCTGCAAAATGTTCAACTCCCAAGTTCAATAAAAGTTTTTCTCAACGTTGGCGTCGTTGCAATTTTATTTGCGTGCAGCCGAAAATGCAGTTGCCACACATTTGTTGTTGCTGCTTTTGTTTTTGTTGTTGTTGTTGTTAGGACTTGGACGATAGCAAGTAGAGCAGCTAGCAAAAAACTTTGAAAGTTTTCTTAATTTATTTTGCACACGAGTTTTGCGAATTATAATTACCAAAAAACAAACAACAACTACTTTGAACGAAGCAGCAGTTGCCGTCCTGTTTCTCTGCCTTGGCAACGTTTACAGGTTACGCCAGCTCAATTTATTGGCTTGGCTAGCATACATATATAGTATGTACTATATAAAGTTCGATATTGGTGGTCGCCATTAGCCGCTCTAAGCAGAGTAGTGGTAGTGGGAAGTAGTTTGCGCATTTGCGTCGCCATAAATATTAAATATGATACTTTATGTGCAAAAGCAGCTACGCCTCAGCCTTAGCCTCAGCCCCTTGGCTGGCTTTTGCTGTGTTCCTGCTGTTCTGTTTTTGGCCTGCAACTTATCAAATATTCCTCGCTGGCAATTGGCCATCCAACGACGGCAACGTCGCTCGCTGCCTTGGCCACATCCTTGCCGCATTTGGTTAGCGTTGAATGAGCTTCATTTGCTTGCCAGCAAACGCGCCGTATTTTGCATAATAAACTTTACTGATGCTCTCAGGCCCTGATATGATGACGATAACCAACTGGACACTGTACTTTTTTGTGGGGTGGGGGGGGATGTTACTGCAGTAAATTGGAAATGCCAGTAGGTAAAAGGCTCCCAAAACTAATTAGTCGCGTCGCTTGGCCAAGACACGTGAGTTGAAAACAGCGTCGTCGCCTGGTGAAACCTGATAGGAGCTTAGGTGAGCCGTGTAACGTGTAACTCATATTAATATTAATGCCTAATTGCCAACAACTTGTCTTTAAGGCTAGCTCAGCTCTAGAAATTTCGGCAACATGGAAAACAGGAAACTTTCTTAAACAGCAAATCCACTTAAATATTTATTCTATTTGACAGTGAAAAACGCCAAGAGAGACAGAGAAAACGAGAGAGGGACAGAGAGATTTTGAGAAAGAGCCATGAACAATGCGATTTACTAGTCTAGGCAGGAAGTTAGGGCGTTCCATTCACTCTCACTCTCTCAGTTAGAAACTTTGTAGCTCATTAGAATATTTTCTGCAGAACTTTTGCTGCCAAGGCCCAAAAACTTTTCCACATTTAAATCAAGCGAAGTGCAAAAGAGACAGCAAGTGTTCGAGCTAGTGCGAGGCAAAATAAAAGATTCACAACACAACAACAGTATAAATTTAACAGTAAAATATTCTTTGCTTGCAATTCCATTTAATTGGTCTACAACTTGTTCTTGTTAACAGTCTCGGCTGTCTCGGCGTCTCGCAAACTTTCCCAGGCTGGCATCTCGCAACTGGTTACTGATTGCTCCAAACGAGTCCTTTAAGCTGATGCTGCTGTTGGTCACTAACCTTTGAACCAAGTGCACGTTGAGCTGGCAAGAATAAAAAAAAAAAACGAGTAAAATCAACTTAAGATGCTGCATGAAATTTTAACATTTTCTCATGATTTTCGCAGCATAAAACTGGTCAAAGCCATTCGGTCCAGTCTTGGGTCAAGGGATTGTCGGCATCGCATCTCGTCTAAGTGCCTGCATTTGAAAAAAGGGGTTAAAAACCATATAACTCTAATGCAAAACCCGTTGCCTTCGTCGGATGCTGTTTTGTGTGTGGTTATAGGGGTGGCTCCTGTTTCGGATAAGCTGCAGTGCAAACAAGCAGTGTTTCTATTTGTTGTCGCCATCGGTACATAGGTGGCGCTTTAAACGTTCTGAAAAAGCATTGTTTACGGATAATAAGTCAAGCAGTGCGAAATGTTCTCTTAATTTCGTTCTCAGCAAAAACAAAGCAGACTATTTTCTATAGACGAAACAATTCGCTCTTGATCGATTTAGTGCGGAAGATATTAGGCGTGCTTTTGATTTTTGTCTCTGCTTGCTTTTGGCCTTTCAAATTGCCTTGCCGCTGTTTTTTTTTTTGGTGTAAAATAAGCCAAAGCCTTTTTTTTTACTATATCAAAACGGGTATATTGCTTTTGTGGAAATGCATGCATCAGGCAGCAGGAATCATCTCCGACCCCATAATATATATATAGTCTTGATCAGCATCAAAAGCCAAGTCGGTTTGGCCATGTTGTTACGTGTAACGTCAAGGGTTCAGGGCATGTGATATTCGAGCCTTCTCTTACAATTGATTTTTTGTGGATTAAAAGTTGCTAAGACAACAAGGACCTAAAATTTGAAGTTGGTTCTGAAAATTCTGTACCTGAAATACTTTTGCTAATTGGTATGCTTTGGAGGAAACCATTGAAAAGTGCGGCAAATAAATAAATAATAAAAATGACAGCTTGAAGCAACAAACTGAGCAATTTATTAAATTTAAAAATTATAAAGAAAATGAATTGATACATATAACAAAGTTCACATGTATTTTCTTGTTATTGCAAATATATGTATATATATATATATAAATATTATATATATATATATATACTCCTTTGAGTTTCGCTCTAGAGCGAACTGTCTCGTCCATAGAAAATAAATAGCCTTTGATATTAGTACACAAATATTTGTCAATATTTAATTTTGCAATTAACAGATAATTTTTTTATTGAATTTATAAAAGAAAATGACGAAGAATATGAGATTATGAGGAATATGAGCCGTAATTGAAGCCTCAAATAAATTTTAAATACTAATACGAATGAAAATGTTCCAGTCTTTTGGCTTTTTAACACATATTCCTAAAGCAAACCAAGTACAATGAGCTTAAGGCAATATCTTTAAGATATTTTATTTAAAATGTGTCCGAAATATTTACAATAATTGCAGCCCAGTTTAAATTTATTGATAAGTAAAAATAAATTATTCGTATGAAATAAACAACAATAATAAAATACAATACAACAATAATAGAAACATTTTTTTTAAAATTAAATAATTATAAATAAAGTAAACATTAATCGGAAAATATACTCAAAATTGCTTATAATTTATAAACTTAATTAAAATATATTTCATATTGTTGTTAAAAAGTGATTTAAGCTTTTAAGTTAATAAATTAATTTAATTAATATATATCTTATAACAAAAACAATAAAGTTTCTTATAATTGATAAACTCTTGCATACATCTTATAAGTCTTTGCTCGTTAATTGGGTTTAACGACCGCTTCTTAAATAGCTTCAAGAGAATATATGTGTGTGTGTGTGTGTGTAAGCCATGTACCCATTTCTTGTAATACGTATTCAATTTTTCTAAATTGCATAGCAACTTTCAATTAGAAGCCAACCTACATGGCTATTAGAGCAGCATGTCCGCCTGCCTTGCAACCCAATCCCAGATCCAACCCCATTCCAGCAGCAGCAGCTGCTGCAGTCTCATCGGCAATCTTATTGGCAGAAAGCTCTTGCTGTTGAAGGAGACTTAACGACGACGACGACGACAGCGACGATGGCGATGGTGATGGTGATGGTGATGCGGTGCGCGACTTTAAGCCGGGCAGAAGTTGTAGTTTTCGCAGCTATGGCGACAGGATGCAGCTACAGCTGTCGCGTACAGGACAAGGAGGCAGCGATGGTGTAAAATAATTTAAAAGAAAGAGTAAACAGCAGAGCAAAAACAAAGTCCCGTAAAAGGGAGGCAAGGCAAAAGCAAATGCTTTACATTTTTTAAATAGAAAAGGGGCGGAGCACATTTAAATGCGGCGAGCATCCTTTTCTGAACTTGTTTTTTTGTACGTCCCTTTTTTTTATATTTCTTGCAGTCCAATAAGACGAAGCGGCCAAAGGAAGTGCTGAGTGCGAGCGACAGAGACAGCAAGTGAATGCTGTAGGAAACGAACGATAGTAACCAGTGCTAACGGTTGTTTGCGGCACGGAGCGGTAGGTTTGAGGCACTTGTTGGGTAGGAGCAAGGGATAGGATCTGGCTTGGTTGCTATGTGCACTTAAAAGTATAAAAGGCAGCAAAGGAAAATTATCAAACGAAAACAAATATTAATGCTTAAAAAAAAATAAATGGAAAACGAGAAAGGAAAATAAGAAGAAAATGCAAATGACAGGCAAATGAAGTGGGAACAGCAAGCGAGCACACAGATGTTCATAAGAGATGGGTGGCGGAGGGTGGTGATGGATGAGGGGTGTTGGTAAGTGGGCTGCTGGAACAGCCAGCAGTGACAAAATGGCACTTTGAGGGCATGTAACGATGGTTGAAAAGGATATGAAAGAATTTCTGCAAACGTTGTTAGTTTTGCTAACGGCCAAAAGAGGTGGCATGAAGATTGGTTTAATACTTCTGCAGGGATGTTTAACAACGGCTTGTCTGTCTGAAGCAATGGCAGACACCCAAGCAAATTCATTTGTAAATATTGCTGCCTGCAGGATACGTATGCAAATAACATTAAGAGCATGGCATAGAAAAATGTAATTTCACTTGATTTGCTCAAAAATGCAAACAGTAAGAAGAGCAAAGGACAAAAACACACAAGCAGAAAACAAAGATAACGAGCATAACGTGGTAGAAAGTTAAATGGAGATAAGAGTAGAACAAGAGAGAGAGAGAGAGAGAGAGAGAGAGAGAGAGAGAGAGAGAGAGAGAGAAAGATGAAAGCAAATTCTGCTATTACAGGATATGAAGCAGAAGCTGCCGAAAACAGTTTCGACTGCTAAAGCTGAAAGGCATTTTGGGGCGTTGAGATCAAGAGAATACTTCAATATACACATATCAGGTGACATACATATATGGACATATGTACATGCAGCGACAGCGGTAAGGTAAAATAATTAAAATCTAGAACTTAGTAGGGTGTAGCAGGTTGACATTGTTAGGAAAGTTATGCAAAGGATTTGACAACTAAATTTGATAAGGCTAACGAGGAGTAAAGTGTACAAATTTTTTTTTTTTTATTTCTTAGATTGAAGAAAATTCAGTTTTTGCTAACAATAATATATATAGTTTTAACAGCATAGCTCTTAATATATTAATGAAAATTGTCAAGTTTAATGAAAAAAACCTGAAGTTTGAATAGAAATTTACAAAATGATTGAATGAAAAACCTCCTTAACATTTTAAATAAAGAAATAATTAGGAAAAGGAAATCTAAGGATTACAAAATATTATTTTCAATGTAAAAATCTACATAGTTTTTAAGAGTGAATGAATACAATAATTATAATAAAAAAAATATTATGCAAAGTTTTTTAAGCTTTGGAGTTTATATATTTAATATTAAATTATGTTGATCTTTTTTCTCATATCTTTATTGCATTACTCGTGACCTTTTGTCTACTAAAAGATTACTTTTATTGTATCTGTATCTGCTTTATATGTCAGCCGTTTGTTCTCTTTTGCTTACTGAGTCACCCTATTGGCAAGTATTTCTGGTTCTTTGCATAACTGTCGGACAGACAGATAGACTTATCCAGCCTTGTTGCCGCCTGCCTATCGTCGGGACAAAAGTTGTCTGCCAAGCAAGGCAGGCAGCTCAGCAGGCTGGCCATGCAACTCAATCGGTGCTGCTGGGCGCTCAGGCGTGTGTCTTATAGCTGACAGCTATGAACACCAAGCCGACAAATATACACACATAGACATTCATACATACATAAGGGCAGAAGAGATGGGGCGTCCTTTGGTTAACATTTTAAGTGTCTGAGGCCTCAATTGCCTTACTGGCTTTTCGACTAGCAACGAGCTTGATGCCGATACCGACGACGACTACGACTACGACGACGACGATGGCGGCGATGACCGTTTGGGGGGCTGTTGCTGTTTTGGTGGGGTCGGCAGGCTGGCACACTTAACTGCCTGGGCTCAAACGAGATTGCGAGTCAACATACTTGGTTCGTCCTTTTGTTGCACATTTTTATCTGCGCTTTTACGTTCAATTCAATATAATGACTCCCCTATGCATAAAACGGTCGATGGCGGTACAAGAAAGGGGTCCGGTTGGATTGGGTAGGGTTGGGTTCGGTTCGGTGGCTTTTGAATGAGCTCAGGCTGAACTGAACTCAACTGGACGGGATGTAGACTGAACTGGATCGTCTGGCTGGCCATACTTTTATGGCGCCATCCAGGCAACTTAAGGGGACGATTTTAATTTGCATTCGTTTGCTTTCATTTTCAGGTCCATGTTGGGTTTCAAAGGATTCTCGTCTGATGCTGCTTCTGCTGCTGCTTGCCTATATTTAATCGTTTTTGCAATTTTTCGAGATTTCTCCTGTAGTTTTTTATGTTTGGGTTTGTTTTTGGCTCTGAGTCTGGCGCCTGCAAAGTTGTGCAAATTGTTAAGTCGGCTATAAATCTGACTTGTACTCGGGTCGAGCTTGCCTTCCTTCCTTTCTCTTTTGTGGGGATAGCCAGTGAAGCTATTTACATAATAGCTTATAGAAAAGACAAAGCGTGACAAGGCAGCCAAGTAGGCAGGCAGGCAACCAGGAAAGTAAGATAAAGTTCCTTACACGTTGGCATTCTGTTGTCGGCCTTTTTCTCCATCTAACTCTCAACTCTTTTCTTCTCTTTTCTTGTTGCAACTAAGCTTTTTAAAGGCGAGTGCTGCAAGTTAAAACCATCAACCACTTAAAATAAATTAAGGCGACGCCATTTTATTTTTGCCCTAGCAGCAAACAACCCCTCAGACAAAGTAACGAGCCAACGAGCAAGCAACAACAACACTCACACACACATATACTGGATGAAACACACATACTGGACTACCCAGATGGACAGACAAGGACAAACCCTTTGGTCTGGCCAAGAAGCTGCTTGCTGCATACTATTGTTGGCCATTACTTTTTGTGCTTGCTCGGGGACTTTGTGTTTTTTTTTATTATACTATATATACATATATATATATATGTATGTATGTTGGGTATATGTATAAAAAGCATTGCTCCATTTTTGCTATTAGTTTAGCCGAGCAGTTGGAGCTGGAGCTGCTGTAGCTAGTGTCCTGGTCTCTTGCTGTCAAGTACAGTTTCGTATTCTTCTGCTTAAGCATAACGAATGTCCTTTTTCCATTTGCCAACGATTGCCCCAGCTAGCTGCCGTGCAATTCCCTTGGAAACATGCTCGTGCTCCTTCCTGACTGCCGTATTATTTTGTTTTTTGTTTTTGGCCAGGCAAAAGTAATTTTTTACTGTTAGTTAAATAAATGCGAATACCGGGCTACAGCTGCAGCTGCTGCTACCACCACTACCAACAACATTGAGTAAAGGACGAGGGCGTTAAAACTTTTTGCCATTTTACTTGGCATCGTTCTCTGGTTCTTCGCAGTCCTTTTTCTATACTACTAAAACTACTAGAGTGTGTGTTAAGGTACGTTTGTGCTGTGTGTGTGTGGCTGTGGCATTTCTTCGGGGACCAGTGACTGCCACTGCCACATCATGCATACAAGATAAGCACCATACATACATATATACAAATATATATATATATATATATATAACTCCTTGTCCCAATGCTTGAAAGACGCGTCGACAAAAAGGGAGTGTACATCCTCCCCTGGGGCTGGCATCCTTGCACCATTGCTACTGCTGTGGCTGGCAAGATAAAAAATTAGTTTGGCAAACAAGATGAATGCCTTTTACTGATTAAAACTGTTCAGCAAAAAGAAAACAGAAACGCAGATAACAGAAAATCGTTGGCCAGTCTACAGCTTCTTCTTTCTCAGTCTCTCTCTCTCTCTTGTCCACCTCCTCCCTTGTTCCAACTAATGAAATAATTTACGCCATTTTGTAAACGGTTTTTATACATATGTATTTTTTTTTTATAAAGATATACGTTCTTATGCATCTGTATGCGTATGTTTCTTTAATTGATATAGCACTTCAAGTTGCTGCCTGTCCTGATTAATGATAAGGTTGTTGTTGGCAAATTGCTGGAAAGATTAAGAAAATTAATATGTTAAAAACAAGTATTAATACTTACAGGAACTTAAAATGCATTTTTTAATATTGTTCAACTACACAACAAACATAGGAAAATCTTTTATCATGCAAGAAGTTTGAATTTGTATAACTTAATTGTGCCTAGAGTATGTAAGCATGATTTAATATCCTTATTGAAGTTGTTGGAGCTTAAAATCGCATTCGAAGGTTACGAATTAATTTTAATTAATGTCTCTACTGAACGGTAGTAAAAAGTGTGTAACTACAAACTAACAAAGAGAGAATTCATTGCTCTCGAACGGTGCTGCCAGATCGATAATATTATCGCTTACATACTATCGAATATAATGCAAATTAATGTTTCAACAGAAGTTTGAATGAAACTGTTAACAACAACAATTAGAAACAGCTCTGTATCATAAATAATCTTTTCTCATACAAATTTTACATGATGTCACGAGTAAGAATCATGAGGCTATATATTTCGTTAATTGGAATACTTATAGTTAAGTAAATGCGATAAGATTGAACAGATATTGTAATAAAGCCAAATTAACGAACGAGAAACTTTTGAAGATTTTAAATTAATTTTAATGTTAAAGATTAAAACACAGTCTAATCCGATTAATATCGCATTTCAAATAAAACCTTATATTTTTAAGTCCACTGTCATTAAGTTACAATCTAAAATTCACAAACATAAACTTTATTTAATTTATGTTTAAAGCAGAATTAAATACAACAATTGCGCACAGTTAAATCATAAATTATTAAATTATACTGCAGACTGTTTGTTGACCTTGTCTGGGCAGTTATTTTGGGCAAAGTGCAAACAATTATATTCATATCGATATGTGCACATCTGTATTGTTGTGTGTGTGTTTGTGTGCTTATGTTTTTGGGCAGGTGACCCAACAAACTGGCCTCTGGCTCATTGTCGATTTTGTGGGCCACGGACATTAGCCATGGAGCACTGGAGAAGGCTGGCAAATTTTGATTTGCCATAAATAACATTTAATTGAGTTATTGATCAGGCAGGCCCAGCACAAAGCAATTGTTGCTTCAACCAAAAACAGCAGCACAGCAGCCACATCCAAAAGATATAAGCGGCAGCCACAGTTCAACATTGGGCTCGGAGCCGGCTTTGGCAATCCCAATTGCAGCCCAATCGAAACAGAGACGACCACTTGTCGGTCCAGCGGCGTGCATTTAAATATGAATTAAACCAATTTCGAGTCGATTAATGTCGACGACTTTTCGTTTTCATTTTCGTTTTCGGTCGTTCCATTCGAATTCATCGCTCCTTTTTTTTTTTTTTTTGACTGCAATTATATTTATTTTTTGGGCATACAACAGTGCACTTAATTTTTATTTTTTGTATTATTTTTTGGCATTCGCCGCGCACTTTCACTTTCGTCAGGCATCAGGATTGGCATTGGCACCCCGGCCCAGTCCCAGTCCCAGACCCAGACCCAGACCTAGACCCAGACCCGGACATCGACTCGGCATCAACGTGGGCACCCGGCGCCCAGATGCCAGTTGCATGCCGGGCACTGGGCGGCTTATTAATGCGTGCATTGATGAAATACGCACTTATACTCATACACGCACACTCACAAACACACCGACACATTCACCCTCACACCGAGACATGCGTAATGCATGGCGATGCCTTTGTTTTGCTTGCCTTTTTTTTGGCAGCCAAATGAAAATTGCATATTATGTAAAGAGCACACTGCTGGCAACAAAAAGCAAAAAATAAGCTTACAAAAATAATTCTAGGTGAAGGACGAGGACATTGGGCGATGTCGGGTGCATTGTCCAACACAGCGTATGCGCGATGTTTTATTTTATTTTATTTTTATTTTTGTGGCTTTTGCATTGTATTTTAAGCGTGGCCTTTAGTTGTTACAAGTAGAGAGAAAGCGTGAAGGGTGGTGGGAATGTCAACTGGCGTTGTCATTGCAACATCCACGTCCGCGTACATCATCACATATGGCAGACAGTCCTGAGACAGGCAAAACGACCCGTTAACGCCACCCACCAAGCTATCAACCCAACAGTCCGACCGCTGCTCTCATGTTCCATTAAGTGCAGTAAACTCAGCATGTAAAAAAAAATTAAATTAACTTCCTATTATGTCCTAAGGATGGGTAATGTTTCGCATTGTACTAATTAGTATAAAACGCGATTTGTTTTGCATTTGAGTTCAGTGAATCGATTTAGAATTACATGGTTAAGCTAAAATATTTGGGGTAACAAAAGTTTGTTATACTTAATTTCCATGCTATGAAATATAATGGGATAATATGTATTTATTTTATTTCCTCCCTTTATTTTCAGCAGTTCCGATTATATTGGCCTGCCAATTCAGCCAAGGGCTAGCATAACTTAAGGTTCACTTAAAATGCTATTGAAAATGAAGTGGTTTTTTATATACTATATAGTTTTTTTTTTAATACCTTTTGGCAGTTTGCTAATGAATTCGACTGGTACTCGGGGCTGGTATCGGTGTCATTCGTAATTCGTCATCGCCATTCGCTCCCATAACTATGTTTACGCGAGTTCTTGTAGTTACCATTGCATACTTTTTGGATGACGATGAATTTACTACGCTTGCCATTTTTTTTATTATTTTTTTTCATTTTTTTTGGGCAATGCGCACAGGCGAAAGTGTTTGTTTGCTTGTATGTATGTGTGTGTGTGTGTGTGTGTGTATGTGTGTTTGTGTTTGTGTTTGTGTAAGGGGGTGTGTGCAAGTTGGTTAATGCGGCTCATACACGTAATTGGCATTAAATAAAATGCCATGCCCTTCACCTCATCACAGCAACAACAACCGGCGCCGAGTGCGAAAAAATGACCAGCACAGAGTCTGAGGGGGAAACACTCGCATGCAGTCCGACAATTTTTGTTAGTTTATTCTTTTTTCGGCTGTCACATATACGAGTATGTGTGTCTGGTTGTACTGACTGTTGCTGCTTATGATAATTGCCGGTTGCAATGCGTCTCGTGGCTCGTATGTTCCGGCACGTGGCAATCGCCTCGTTTTTGGCCGATTGTTGTTGTTGTTCTTGTTGCTGCTCTCATTTACTCCATTTTTATTTTTTAATTTTTTCGTTTTTCGTTGGTTTTTTGTTTTTTGGTCGTTCATTGACATTGTCAATGTCATTGTTGCCATCGGAGTTGTTTTTTTTTTATTCTGTTGTGGATTTTTTTTATTTAATTGCAATTTGCTTTATTTGGCGCATGTCATTTCATTCACTGCTGTTTAAGTGTTTTAAACGGATTTTTTTTATGTTTTTGTTTTGTTTGGAGTTTGTTTTTTATTTTATTTTTTCGGCATTTTTATGATGTTTACATTATGACGTCATATGGCATACGGCATATGTGTGTGTGTTTATGCGAGTGTGTTTGGGGAATGTACAAATGTTGTCGTTGGTCGAAAATCAGCTGATTGACCGATTTAATTAACATATAATCGATGAGCATTGCAGCCTTTTTAAAAGCTGAAAATGCAGTCCAGATGGATTTTCGATGATTTATTTTGAGGTGAATGGTAATGGTGACAAAGAGGTGGGTTTTAAGTTACATGTATGTAATTATATTTTGTTTTTGGAGCTTATTTAAATATTAACAAACCAACTAAATAGATTTAAGAAAACAAGTTGACAACAAATTATCGCCAAATAATAATAATTAAAAACAAGCTCACATGATTTTTTAATTTATAATTTTCTTATAATGTTAGTTTACTTACTTTATGTAATTGTTGATAAACACAAACATATTTTAAAACAAAATATATTAAAACTGTTTGTAAATATATTGAATATGCTTCAGGAATTTGAAATAAATTTTTAAAATGTTTAATTGTTTGACTTGTTGTTCTTTAGAATCCTTTCTATTTGATAACATTTGCATATACAAAAATGAACTTATTGAATATCAAGCATGAAAAACGTTCAACTTTCCAGCTAAAATTTAAATTGAAAAACATTTTAGAAGCTTTAGCAGTTACGTTCTAGTTGCCTTTGCATTTCAACCCACGCATAAGCCAAAGCCCAAACCATTTTAGTTGCTTAATAGGAAAAACAAAGCCAAACTCTTTATATGTGTTTGTGTGTGCATTTATGCAGAGCGGGGAAGTTTGATGGACCCGCGTTGGCGTCAGGCGCATACATCAAGCGGAAAAATTATTTGACGTTCGCTGAAAATGGCGAAAATTTAACCAGGCTGCTGAGGCGAAAGCCTCAAAATGCCCCGTACTTTGAAAAATGTTGAATTTCATTTTTCATTTTAATGAATTTTTGTTTTTGCTTGCTCGTGTTGATGTTGACGTTATTTGTTGTTATTCTTTATTGTTGCTGTTGTTGTTGGCAAACGTTGGCTGGTGTACACACAAATTACCTTATTTAGTACACACTTGGCCGCATATAATATAATTTACTGTACATAGACCTTTTTATATGTATGTGTGTGTGTGTGTGTGTGTGTGTGCGCGCGCTGCTGCCTCTTGTGGCTGTTGTTGATGTATATAATTTACTCAACTGTTTTTGGTTTTTGTGGGCTGGCGCTTTTTTTCCAATGCGGCGTTTAATTTCTCTTACCCTACATGTGGCCTCTTGGCTCTAACTAGCATGTGTGCGTGTGTTTGTGTTTGTGTGTGGCACTTGTTTTTTCGTGTTGCGGCTCATATATGTGAGTGTGTGTGTATAAGCGTTTGTTAGTGTGCGGTTGCTTTGTGCGT
The DNA here is from genome assembly GCA_035044605.1 of Scaptomyza cyrtandrae. Taxonomy (NCBI): domain Eukaryota; kingdom Metazoa; phylum Arthropoda; class Insecta; order Diptera; family Drosophilidae; genus Scaptomyza; species Scaptomyza cyrtandrae. Next base: position 12,897,488 of record JAWNNS010000640.1, read on the forward strand.
TGCTTGACTTGTTATTTGTACGAACACCCTACGCCAAAAAGAAAAACCATGTTTAGGCCAGATTTGAAGCTGTTTGCTTTTTGGGATTCAGTTTATTTCCCAGGAATATTCGTAAGACCTCCCCCATACAAAGATCACATTCACATGGATTAGTAAGATTGTTGTTGATACATATTTAAAATATGCTGGATACGAAAAAAAATATGATTTAGTATTTTAAAACTTGTACTAACTAAAATTCTAAAAAAAATATTGCTGACAAATGACACAAAATACTATTATTTCTTGTATACAACATCGTAGGAAATTATTTGAACATCTTTAGTTTAACGCAACAAATCTTTTCTATGAATAATTTTACTCTATTCTTGTTTATTTATAAGGTTGTAGCATGTTTGAGATTCGATTAGGCTGTGATGTTTTTTTTTTCCACTCAAAGTTGGAGTTCAGCTTAAACTAAAAATGGCAAAATTTTAAATTAACGACACGTTGCCGCATGCAAGCCCAAAGCACACTCACACATACAATCAGTCCAAATTGTGAGTGTGTGGGTATTTTATGTAATGTTGTCTGTAATTTGAGGTTGGCGAACGCAGCGTGCATTTAAAATGAATACGCAGATAAGTATATGTATTCGAATTTACATACTTATTCGTGTATCTATATAAACAGTAGCAGCAGGCTGGTATTTATACACTGTACATACATACATACAAACATACATCATCAGCACATACATAACCGGCTCATCTACTTATTTACTATATCTAACAGATTACTGTCGCTGTCGCATGTACGCCATTATATGGCAAATGTCGCTACTCAAGAGCTCTCATTATTTGAACTATACTGAAGAGCAAATGCTTAGCATTCCAACCCACCTGGCTATTGAGTTGAATAATGCCTTTAAAAAAGTAGAACCCTGAAGCAAAGATAATTTTTATGTTTTTTTGTTGTTGTTTTACTAGCAGCTGCTGCCTCTGCTGGCCTTATTAGAAAAACCCACCCCACCGACAGGGAATAAACAAACCCTTAACATTTCGCTCACAAAATGAGGGTAATTTTTTTTTTTTTTTTGTGTTCGGCCATTTTGAATTTGTTATATTATATTTCTGAGCCAAGCACAACGCAAAACGAAACTTTTTTCTACCGTTTTTATTCAATTAACATTTTTTGGCCAGCAAACATTTTTAGCTTTTGAAAACCGTACACAAATACACACACAAACATAAAAGCCGCAAATTGTGCGTTACATTTTGCAGCCGCAGCTGCTGCATTTGCAAACATTTCAGTTAGTTAGGTGCAAAGTTTCAAGAGCCTCGCCATCGGCTCTGGCTGGCTATGAAAGCAAAAACCTGCTTTAATATCATCTCCCTACCCAACGAGCAGGCTGGATAACAAATGTACCGCTGCGATGTGGGTTCTAATGGTGTCTGCTGATGGGCTCCGATATGGTTGGCTAATGTTGCCTGCTGCCTGCTGCCTTTTGTAGTTGTAGTTAATGGTTTTTCCATTTGCTCAACACCAGAATGAACTCAGGTCTGGTCTGATTTGGTCTCGTTTGGTCTGGGCAAGATTGTTTGCAACTCTGCAGACGTATTTTGCATTGCATTTCGCAAGGATTATTAATTTGAATTTTAGCTGTTGCGGTTTTGTTGAATTATTACTCACGATTTTAATTACAGAAATCTAGAACTACCCATCACATGAACCTTTAACAGACATCTTGCGAACTAATTGAACACCAATGCAGAGCCAATAAATAAGAGTAATAATAGTTGTTTCATTAAAGTTTCAAACTTGAATATTGTTTGTAAAAATATTTTTGAGTACTCGCAATTCAAATAAAATAAAACCGAAAACAGTTTATAGCCTTAAACAAAAGGTATAACTAATAAATGTTTTAAATGTTCAATAAGTTGAATTTGCCTTTGATATATGCATATAAACAATGTTTTGGATATTAACTATATTTGTTAACTATTTAACTCAACATGCTTTACATATATATCAAGAAATCCTATTAATTTTAAAAATCTGAAAGATTGTAATCATGTTTCTTACCTTTTCACGCAAAAATTACTAAATGTATTTGCAAAGGAAATTCATAATGATATTGCTTATACATCAGAATAACTCATAGGCTATAAATTTAAAGACATTGTGTTATATAGTTGTGTGGTTCAACAGCAGATTCTGAAGAGAGGAGGTAAATAATACATTGTTGGAAAAACATTTTGCTTCTAATGTGCATATAAAGACTTTTTAGGGCAAATCATTTTACGCTTGGAAATTACTGGTATCGAATAATTGTTTAAATATTGTAATTATAAAAAGTTTTTATTGTTTATGCGATTGCTCTTGATGAGGAAATTCCGAATTTATTTATTTATAACTTTAAATTTGTAAAGTATTTCATTATCGATGCACACCTGCAAGATGCTGAATAAGAAATGGAGTAAAGTTAAGGCGGCGAAAATAAGGAAAACATATTAATGTGATTAATTAAATGCAAACAGGTTTAATTGAAAGACAAAAAGGAATGTGAAACTTCTGCGGTAACACAGAAGGCGGCCCCCAACGATGAGAGGACAATTAAAGAAGGATGTATGTCTGTCCTACTATCGACTTCCGTCTACCGTCTGCAAGCGACACGCATCAAAAGCAGCTACAGTGACTTCCAGACACAGATGCACACTTGCACACTTGCATACTTTCGCACATACACTCGCACTCGCACACGTACTGCCTACTCATAGGCATGTACGCCCACAGAGAAAGCGATGCCGGAGAAGGATAGACAGGAGGACAGACAACAGGACAACAGGACGTGGACTTTCGGTCTTCACACCATGCGCACAGAATTTAAATCATAAATCATGAGCTTTTCCTCCTCGGCATTCATCATGCTTTTGTTTCGCCCACCAAACCATACGCCCTGCCTCCCCTCCAACCAACCGCCCCTTTTACTGCCAACTTTTATGCGCGACTTTGTTTTTCTCTCAGTGTTTTTTCGCTCTTTTTTGTTTGTTGGTTTTTTGTTTTTGCTCTGCTCTGCTGCATTTGATTTTTTCGCATTTTTCTTCGCCTGGGCAGCTGCTGTCTCATTTCGTCGGCGTCGTCGTCGTTGCTTCTGGGGCGCTTTTTAGTACGCACAAAAAGAGAAAATCAGCCGCCATTTTGTTTTTTTCTTCTTATTTTCTCATTTTCGCTCGTTTCGCATATAGAAAATAAAATGCCGCAACATTCACAACAACAAAAATGCGACAACATTGCTGCATACAGAAAATGCGATGACGACGTCTCCCAGCTCATTTGTTCTGACCAGAATGGGTTCGCTTCACGTTCCACGTAGCAGCATCTAAAGCTTCCTTCTCCCCTACTTCCCTCCCCCCTTCTCCACTCCCTGTCCAAAACCTAAGCTCTACTGGGCATTAAGGGTTTTCTGGGCTTTTTGTTTTTGTGTTTTTTTTCTCTGTATTTGCTTGCGTTGTTTTGGGCATTTGCCAAAGTTGTTGGTCCTTAAATTATTCACGCGCTGCCATTGAAAGTAACGTCCCTTGCCTGTTTACCGCCTCCCCCTGCATGCCCGCTGGCCTTAAAGTCTTTCCTTTTTATATGCGCCAGCAGGGGTCTGACATGAAAAATTTCGTAATTCAAAATTAACATTTAAGGATGACTTGGAGTTGCCGCCACCGACACATCGGCCGGCGAGTCGGAGTCGAGTGAAAAGGATGCCAGAGTGTGTGTGAATGTATGTGTGCGTGTGTGTGTGTGTGTGTGTGTGTGTGTGTGTGTGTGTGTGTGTGTGAGTACAAAATTAACGAAAAAAGAGAAAAACAGCAAAATGAAGCAAATGAAATAAGTACAGTTACGACAAAATGTGTAATGTACTTTACTTGGCGCTCGTTAAAACTTCGCAAATTACGCAGCATTTGGAGATTGTTTGCTCACTCAATGGGCAACGACAACTTTGTTGCACATACATGCCATATTGACAAAAGTATATATATGTGTGTATGTGTGTGTGTGTGTGATTGAATTAAGAACAAGTACTGAATGAAGAATGCTTCATAATTGAATGACGCTTAAAGTGGATTGCAATGCAATCGAACAATTAAACTTGAGGTAAAATCAATTAAAAACGACGAAGAAGCAAGTTCTTTACCGGTTATCTGCAATATGTAAAACTTTACTTAAACAAAATAATGTAAGAGCTTAAGCTTAAAAAATCCAACAAATCGTATAAGCAAATGTTTTTTTTTTTTTTTGGCATAAAGCAAAGAAATCTTTATAATCTGAAACAACTTGAGAAAGCAACAACTATTCTTTATTTAAAATAAAAAAAATTATGCAGTCTTAAATAAATGCATTGACATTAAAGCTATAATTGTATTATTAAATATAAAACTTTTAATAATGCGCTGTAAAATCTGAAATATATAAGTTTGCCTTAAATTGAGTTATTGCAAAGCTTTATGTTGAAGTTGTTGGTGAATTGCGATTGGCACTGAAACTTTTCTCTTTTTTATTTGTATAAAGTAAAATGTTATTTAAGTGATTATTTTATGTTTTGAGCTTAAAATTTTATCAATTTCGAGAAAAATCACATGACATCAAAATAATGTTCTACATAAATTAATATTAATGTTTTTTCGTAAGGCAAAATACCTTGAATATTGTGCTTAAGCCCTTCTTAAAGTCGGTTCTTGGCAAAATATGTGGTAAACGATTTCTGTTGCAAGTTTATCGATTGGAAATCCTTTCAGTTCTTGGCCTAATCAATAACCTTATACACATCAATAACTTTACTCTCATCTTTTTCTGCCGTTTTTATCATTCTTTCGTTTGCTTTTCTTTCTTTTTTTTATTCTGTTATTGCTGTTGTTGCATTGGGTCTATCTGTGGGTGCATTTTGAACCGCCACATGGCCAGGAAGTAAACAATTTACGCAATCTGCCAGTGCAAAGTCGTCCTCAACACGAGAAATTTCTCTCTCTTTTTCCCTTTGCCCCGCATGGCAACATCAACAAACTAAACGCACAAAAGCTACAGAGAGAAAACGAGCAACGAAAAAGGCAAACAAAAAAAACTTGCAATAAAATAAAAACAAAATGAAATCAAATAAAATGCGCGGCTCAAAAGCAAAACAAGAGAAACTTGTCGCTACTCTGAGTTTCTGGCCAACATCCATGGCGACGGGACATGGAGGTGATGGTGACGGAGATGGAGATGATGGCGATGACGACTTTGCTCTCACCAACATAAGCAAACAAAGCAACACAAAAACACACTCACAAACACACACACATCTAAAGAGCTTATGTCTGTGGGACTCGGCTCGTTTTCAGTATAGAAAAACGTTGCAAAAAGTTGCAGCAGCCCACCCAGTTTGCAAAATTATATATATATGTGTATATATATATCTATATATATTTATATATATATTTATATATATATTTTTTGCTCATTTTTTCCACATTGAATTTCTGCATTTTTTGTCTTTTTTTAAGCTCCACCTACTTGCTGGGCTCGGATTGGTTGCTGCCGCCGTGTCGGCAACGTTGCTCGTCGGCGTCGCAGCAGCAGCCGAGTCAGCAGCAACAACAACAGAAACAACAGCAACAGCAGCCATCAAAAATAAGCTAAAAGGGGGAAAAAAGGCTAACTCGGCAACAAAAAAGAACTCGCACATATACAGTGTGTGTGCGTGTGTGCGAGTGTGTTTTTTATTGTCTTTGATTTTGTGCTGTTTGCTTTTTCACATTTTATTTTTAACATTTATATTTGGTGTGCGTGTTTCGTGACGTTATACTGTGCACATACACGCATTAAACACACAAATACTTACACATACACATACACATACACATGTACATGTATTATAGTTAACAGCATTATGAAAAATGAAAACGTTCGCTTTGTTCGCCTAGTCCGCCTCACCTCCTCCTCCTCCTCCACCACCTCATCTTTATGTCTGCCCATAGACGCGTCTGCGGTTCTAGCCAAAGTCTCTCTCTCTCTCTCTCTCCCTCTTTCTATCACGCTCTCTCTTTCTACATTCTACATCTATTCCGATTTGGTTTTTGGATCCTTGCTTGCCGACGTGTTTTAGATTGCCCGCCATTGCACTTTTTCTATATTTTGTTCGTTTTTCTTGTTGGTATTTTTTGGTTTTGCTGTTTTTCTTTGTTTGCTCTAGACCCCACCAACTGTTGTCTGCAACACTTGGTCACGTCGCATACTGTTGACTAGTGAGTCCTGTTGCAACAGCAACAACAACCAGACCGACTAGGCGACTCGTCGTGGCAGTTGTTGAGTGTTTAGTAAGTGGTTTAGTAAACACATTTAGTTATTTGCCAACCGCCGACCACACACACACACACACACACACACACACACACCAACACACACCCACTCTTACTTCTACACCCATTTTCACACTCATACACATGTAGATAGTTGAAAGAATCCTTTTGCTACGCACTGATAGGCATCGAGTGGCTGTCGAGCCTCTCTCGTCTCATTTCGTCTCCGTTCGAGTCCTTTATGCTTTGGCTTAAAGGGCCAACGAAGGGCACACTGCCGTGCATCAGGAGTCGGAGCACTTAATGACACTTAGTGATACTCAATTATCACAGCAACTCTTTGCTTAATTACTTGATGAATTCCTTTACACTGAAAGAAAATGCAGTACAGCTATGCAAAAACAATCGTTTTAAATTTATATATTTTAGTTTTTAAAATGACAATGACCTGTTCAATCATTAACATAATCGGTGGAAAAGGTTAGCTATCTAACCAACTTTAGGTCTTGAAGTGCGTTTTAATACAGATGATTTTGATTGAGATATTTGTTCTATATTAAGATGTATATAAATTTTTTTTTGTCTCGCGCTTTTCTCCAAGTGTGGCTACAAATAAGTGAATTAAATATTACTACCTCTCTGGGCGTTTCGAAGCCCAAATTTTAGTGGTCTTCGAAATGTAATTGGGAAAGTTTTGCTTGCCATAGCAAATATATTTGCTAGTTTATCCGGCTGGACATGATAAAAGCGCTGTCTAACCAAGAGTTGTGTCTACGACTCCCAACTGAATGGGCAAACACGGCACGCCCACTTTATGCGCTGGCTTGCAGTTTTTAGCCAACTTTTATTAGCTTTTCTACTAATTGCTTCTAATTTAATTAAATTAAAACAAAAAACTTTTGCGCGTTTTCAGTTGAAATATATGATACCAGTGGGGGACCTGGGAATCCAACTCCTGGCGCTGAGTTGGCACAATACTGGGTGTGATTGTGTGTGCATGTGTGTGAAAGTCGCATAATAGTTTAGCTATAAATTTTATACGTTTGCTTGCATTCTACAGTAAAATATATTTTATAATTAAATATATGTTTAATTAGTCCGAGTGGCCGCAGTATTGTCGGCAGCATCGAGATACAAATTTTGTGGTTCCACAGTTACCCAAAAATGCCCTCTTTAATAAATGTTTTGCATTGAGCTTATTAGAAAGTTGCATAGTTAAAGCATTGTACTGCGAGAAATTTAAAGTTGGCCCCTGGAAGTATGCTGTAAAAAGAGTGCATCGCGGAAAATTGTATTTATTTCGTTGCATATCCAAAAGGGTTGTTTGTCGTTGGCTTACGGGTAACTTTTATTTTTCTTCCCCGACATTTTTGGTTTGTCTTAGATAAATCAAATTTGTTCACTGTCTGAAGACACAAAATAAATAAATATTTATGTGTGCTTGTAACTACAAACTCCTTGGAGAGCTATGAATTGAAAATAAATTGATTCAACTCTTATTCCTTTTGCAGTTTCTTAAAACTCAAATGAATATATTTTTAATTAAATGTCAATTTGCAATTTTAATGCAAGCTGAAACGGCACACTGGTGTAATATAAAAAGGTGACAAAGACTTACAAAGAAGTAAGTTTCGGAGTTAAGTCTGAAACCCAAAGTCAGATTTCTTATTAAATGAAATCAATAAAGGCATTAAGATTAATGTTTTAAAGTTATTATTCGATTAGTAGTAACAGCTTGAGCATTCTAAAGTACCATGTTAAGCTCCTAGTACAATAATTTGTTCGTTGATTGTAAATCCACATAATTCCTTATATAACTCCTACACATAGATGCATATTTTTCTAGATGTTTCAGTGATTTATTCCATTTAATTTCGTATCTATTCGCTGCGTTTTCATTATCCTTTGACTGATTGTTTTAATGCCAATAATTGCATGGCCATGGACAGTCTAAGCGCAGCTCAAGGATAATAAATAGGTACCTTCCCACCTCCACCCACTTGTCATTTATCAGTTGTCTGTCTAGTTGATGTGAAAAATACGCTTGAAACCATTTTGGGTTTCAAAAACAAATTTGTTGTTCTGTAGGAATAACAATAAGTAAAATTAATGAGCCAAAATGTAATTTTATAAATTGTAAAAAGCTTCCGGCGCATTAATTTTGAAAAGGCAGGAACAAAAAAAAAAAACAAAGAAAAAATTTGTTTTGACATGAGGCATGTAACAAAAAGGATGCAAAAGAGAAAAGTGAGTGAATAGCAGTGACAGGAGTGGGAGGACTTATTCAAAAAAGCAGTTGGAAAACAACATAGCGAAAGTGAATCGCATGAAGGACAACAAAGGATGTTGGGAAAAAACACACAACTGAAAAGCGCTGAATGAAAAGAATGAAAGGCTAAACAAATTACACCAGCCATTTTGCAAAAGGCAAAAGCGCAAAACATATAGAAAGTACGATATGGAAGCTAAGCGAAATAAGGGTGAAAGTGGAATTACTTTCGTCTACGTGACACTAAACCATCCAATACTCCAGTCCTGCCTGCGGTTGCTGCTGCTGGCGATGTTGCTCCTGTTGATGATGAGCCCAAAATCTGCAAGGAGTCGCCAGTTTGCATGCATTCACAGACTAAACTCCACTTCACTCTCCACACACCTTTCAAATCAAACTAAGCGAGGTACGAGAGGCACGCATGAGGCGTCTGCAAGGGGATTAATGTGCACGGTCACAGCATCCACATCCACACATTTGTGTCCATGTCCTCGTTACGTCCTTGCTCCCCTTTAAATAACTCCTAGAACAGCAATAGCAATAGCAACAGCAACAACATGGCGGCACCCTTGGCAGCGGCCATGATTTTCAAAATTAATTCAACTTGATTTTGCTTTCTTGCTTGTTGTGTTTTTGTGCCGAGGCAAGTGGGTGGTGCTTGTGGGAAGGACATGGTGTTTTGGAGCTGTGCGGTTTTTAGCAGACAAGAAATTAAAATTCATTTCAGACACCGGGGGCACATTACATACACACACACACACACATACACATACTTACAATCCGACAGTCGCAATGGATATTAGAATATTTAAGGCGCAAGCCTAAAAGTGTGCACAACCCTTTTGCTTGCCAAACAACCCTCTTGGCCAAGCCAAGCAACCCTCGTACCCCAGTGAAAAGCCAAGGCTAAAGCGGAATAACTGAGTGGCTGATTTTTTGTGTTTAGAGTTTTTCCAGAATGGCTGCCATCGTCGTTTGGAGTTTCCTCGATGTCATTTGCCTTTTCCTTTTGTTTTCAGTCGAAAAGTTTTCTATTGTTATTCAGCTGTCAGTTGAACTTGCCGCCTTTTGTTGTCGCATACTTTTGGCAACAAATTTGTATACCCTTTCACCCTACCCTTTGAACCCGTCGACCCTAAACAGCACCTGGCCGTACATATTTTATTCTAGTCGACTTAATCGTTGCTTTGTTCTTGTTTCATGTCTGCCAGCTGTCATCTTTATTGCACATGTCCATTAATATGTGCTGCCTCAGGTGCACTTGCCTCTGTTTGTACCACTTTTTTTGTCTTGCTTTCTATTGTCTGAGATGCTTTCGTATACAAACTTGTGCTGCCAGTTGGCTGCCTACAAAATTGAGCCGTTAAATCGCTGAGGCGAATCTGGGAAACTGTGTTACAAATCATGGCCACTGTCTGGCCTAAAAGTAAGCAAGGAAGCACTAGCTACTGGGGCCCATCCCCAAAAGATAGTCTTCTTCTGCATGTTTGCAAAAAAAGTGTACCTTCATTTTATTTTATTTGAGTCTTCTCCCTTTTTATGCTCAAAAGTTTTTAACCCTGCCGAGTCATAAAATTAAAACCATCATGGACTCTTAGGGTGCGACTGATGTCTGGCCTGTTTTTGGTCTCCATGCCTGGACTTGGCTGTGGTTCCAGTGCCTTTGAAAACGGCTCCACTCAGCCACACCCCGGGGAACTCTTTGGCTTCACATTCCCCCATCAGCATTGTCGTCTGCAAGTGAAATCTCAATGCAAGCCTAACGACCTGGCATTGTCGTTGATAAGGTCCAAAAATGCCCGACTACCTTTTTCGTGTGTGGTCATGGAGCTAAGTTCGTCTGTCGGTTAGTCAAATTGTCTTTGCTTTGCGGTGGTTGAAAATTGTTAATGTTTATGCAGAAGGTAGTATGAACATGGAAGCTTTTACCTTTTGCTATGCACTTGTTATGATATTTGCTATGCCTAAGTAAGGTGAACGGAAAAATGCCAAGAACATATTGCTTCAGTTTAAAAAAATGTATACTCGTTTGCATACCTTAGTAAGCTCAAACATTTTCAAGAGGTATTACCCAATAAAATATCTTCACCTAATCGAACTTACACCAAGCAAAACAATAAGGATAACTTTGCAAATATAATTCCATCAAAAAAATATTTATTTTAATGGGTTTAATATTAAATGAACCAAAAATCATTTTTATTTTAAAAATTGTCAAACGATTCTTAGCTCAAAAAGTAAATAAAAAAATGGATTTTAAGTTATCAGAAAGTCTCAATATTCTAACTTTTACAAACTGATAATAAATAGTTGGCTAAGCACTAACATTAAAAATTAAAAAAAATCGAGAGAAGTGAAATTTTATGGATAATAATAATTTTCGGTCAAACATTCTTATCAAATAAAATTTTATAGTTCTGTTATAACATCCATGACTTATCTTTATTTAATTCTTATACGAATAATAAATCCAGCTACATTCCAACTGGCCGTCTAACATGCATTCAAATATGACATGCTTTCAAAAAGTTCAAAGCTCTATGCAGAGCTTTTTGATTTGAAATGTTAGAAAGCATTTGGCAGATGCCCGTTTTTAGGTGAGGGTTGTTTTGTTCTTAGTGTAGCCAACAGCCGACAGATGGCGCTCGTGGTTACTGGCTACTGCAAGCCTTCATAACTACATATAAAATTAAAAAGGTTTAAGAATATACCCTGATGCTATTCAGGTACATAACATATTTTTAAACCAACCTTTGTATTTTGACTATTGTAGCTCCATTTGGTTTATTGTCCATCGATGCATATAGTTGTAGTGCAAAACAAACGTGTTAAAATATTTAAAGCATTTTTATTTTAAGCATTATTCTTAAGGCAACTACGAAAGCCAAACAAACTACAATTATTAGCTAGGAATACAAATTAAAGCATTTCTTATCAATTATTTGGTTAGTGAGCGTCTATTTAAGCGAGTATAAACTAAATGCAGCATTCAGGTTGAGCTCCGGGAAAGTATCTGTAAAGAGAAGAGAAAAAAGAAAATGTTTGTAAAAGTTATAATTTTGGTTTGCTTACAAAAATGAAGTGTGATAATGGGAAAAGGGACCATGGCAAACGGCACAAAGCACAACGTGGACATTCTCTGAATTTGCTTGTTATTCTTTGGAATATAAAAGTTCACAACAAATTAAACTTGCTTGTGGGCATAGCCGACACAACAACAACAATTACGGCAACATTGGCAAAGTTTTCATTTTGTTTAAATACCCTGTAAGTGTAAACCATCAAAGGTTTCTTAGAATTGAATATCATTTCATTATAAAATATATAATTTCATTTTCAGCCTTCAGATTATTTATGCGAATGATTGAGGGGATTTTAATAAATTCACAAAATTAATATTTTAACAGACTCACTTTGAGCATTTAAAGCTAAATATATATTTCCCCCTTTTTTTTAGATTTTGTTTAATTTCAGCTTACAGTTCCATATAAGATATTTGTAGCTTTGAAATAGTTACAGTATAATCAAATGATGAACTCTGCAGAATTATTTTGTTCAGGAACTATGCCTGTTTTTAGTTACATTTATTAAGTTGTTAACTTAAGCTGATTTAAATCAAATTTAATATATTTTTGCTATTCGCATGTAGAGTTACTCATAGTCTAATACTTAAAGCTTTGGTAAGCATCTTTCTTGTTGTCGTTGGTGCCATTGGTTGTAAAAAGTTTTAATAGAAAATTTTAGTTAATAGTTTTTAACTTTGGCCGAGGCAGCCGTTGCTGCTGCTGCGGTGGATTTGATAAGGGACCTCAGCAGGCAGAACATGTAAAAAGTTTAATTTTTGCCCAAATGAGCTGAGTGTGGCAGCCAAGCTTAACTGAGCTACAGCTGAAGCCGAAGCTGGACCTAAAGCTTTCTCGTAGCCCTGACCGAGCCTGTCTAATTAATTAAAATCGCTTTAGTGACGTCGCCTCGCACATACATCAAATTCTAGCTAAGCGCCAAGATAAGCAAAAAAAGTGCCTTTTTAATTTCCTGTTTGCTGATAAATAATGTGCCACACACACATACGTAAACATACATGCATAGAGATAGGGATAAAGAGTAAAGGTGAATGTGAGAGAGGAGGAGTGAGTGAGCGAGGGAGAGTTAAAGAGAGGGAGAGAGAGAGAGTGCTAGCTGCTTGCAAACATGGTGTTATGTAAGTTTAAAGCACCTAAAATATTAAAACCACCCAAAACACTCAGCCAGAGACCACCCACAGCATAGGGCACCAACTGGAGGAGCGGCCACTGTAGCATCACGTACCGGTCAGTATATGCGCAGGACACGTTGCCAAAGAGCTTAAAATGTGTGGCCCTAAAATAACTTTGTCTGCCCTTCCAGATCCTGCCAGAAGCCCTTCGCATACAAACATCCAGCAGCGAGAAAGAAAGAGAGAGAATGAGATTTTGAAGGAGATGATGAGTTGAGGGGAGGTGGAAAGCTGCTCCTAGGATTTGAAATCCGCTCGCCAGGCAACATTTTTAACTGCTTGAGGGCATACATCAAAACTTTGGCTTACGCTTAGGATTTATTTATTTTCATATTTACAGAGGCCACAAACACACATGCAAACAAACATACACACACACACACACACACACAATTGCTAACGCCATAATGTGTAGCTGGACTGGGAGCGGTACGGGCTGACAAGGATCTCAAGGATTTGCAGCATTTGGAAGGCATTCGTTAGATATGTATATGTATATATATATATATACATATATATGTGTGTTTGTGTGTATGTAACTTTGACCACCTACATCTAATTCAGGCTAAAGCAACCCGCTCGCGGCTCCAGCGGTCATAAAATGGCGCACACACAAGGCAGAGAAGTCACATGTCCTTCGCGTGTGTGCTTACGTGTATACTTGGTGTATATCCTTAAACGAGGGTTGCCTAAACATCATGAATACTACATAAACAAATACTTCGTAACTTTTAAGCCATTAGAAAAAATGTTCTATTCGCATTCCTTTTGAATTGTATCTATTACATTGTAATCACTGTAACATCAATTAAGAAGGCGAGAAATCTCGACTAGAAGATACCCTGAGCCCTGTACTTAACGCATACAGTCAGTGGCTGCAAGTATGGGTGTATGTGTGAGTAGGCGTATACTGCATACTTGGCTTAACTTCAATGTTCCATATCTTATTATTTCCTAATTCCTAATTTCCCAATCAAAATTCAAGATTTTACTGTCATCGATCCTGCATATATCTTAGACGAGCTTATGTTCCAAATCTGGAGTCAATAGCGAACATGGCTATATCGACTCGGCTGTTGATGCTTGTCTAGAATATATATGCTTAATGGGGTCGGAGATGCTTCCATTTGTCTGTTACATTCTTTTGTTCCCTCTTTACCCATTTTCAATATAAAAAAGGAAATATTTATTGTGAGCAATGTGGCTTTAATCCACTATTATAGATGTTGAATATCTACTTTTATTTCGTTTTACATTTCGCTATAAAAGAAACGAATATAAAAGCAACCCCAAAACAACATTTCAAAACTACACCTGTGGACTTCTCGCTTAATTTGAAATTAATAACCAAAGTATATCTACTTTAGAACTCTTATGTTAACCCTCGTTTGGGCATGTTTGTTATTTTAATGACTATGTGACCGTTCAGGCTACCCGGCACGTGCGCCGTGTCCAGCCTTGGCTTGGTCAGCTTACGCGGCGTATGAGCATTTTATCTGCCGAAGCGCATCTTTTGCTCAGCAACCATTCTCTGCGACTGAGGTGAAGGCACCTCAACCCCCGCCTGCTGTGCCGCCCCATCGCGATTTTATATTTGTAGCTATTAAGAAATGACATTAAAAAAGGAATAAAAACGGCAACCCACCAAAACCCTCTGCTAGGGCAGGAAACCCTGTTTCCGCGCTGTATTTAAATGCGCCATTTGCATATTTATTAGATGTCCTTGCTTTGTCGTCTCTCACCTTTGACTGCTTATTCCATTTGGAGACCCTGCACATCGTTGAAAATTATGAATACATGTTTAAGACAGCGCACTACATAATTATGTGCCCCAACCCACAAATATTTATGTAACGCAAACAAAAGTTAATTTAGACCCGGCTTTCATTTTACAAGCAATTTACTTTAACACACACACACATACACACAATCACAACCATTTATTATAGCTCTCGAAAATGTAATTTTTTTTGTTTTCGGTTTTATTTTTATTTTCGTTACATACTTTTCATCCTTTTCATAAACAAATTTACACTTCTATGCATTAATTAACTTGCTTATTATATAAAATGAAAAAGTTATTTCAATGAGTTGGTTATAAAGTTCAAAGTTGAAGGACTTTAAAATACGTCAACTAACAAAAATAGCAAAAAGAATATCTGCAATGGCTAAGCTAGGGTAGAAACTTATGCAAAGTGCTACAATAAATGCATATGACAGCATATCTCTTTCTCTGACAAGAAGAACTTTTCTGCCAAGCTAAACCCCAGGAACAGCTTATGCATTATAGAGGCAGCAGCAGTTGTTGTTGTTCAAGTTGTAGTATTTGTTGTAGTTGTTGCAGTTGCACATGTAGAGTCAGTACAGGGAGAACTAAAAGAGTCGAAAGTTGGGATGTTCTTCAAATGGAATTCTCGTAAAGAGCAATAATTATGAAAGCATAAGGTCATGCAAAAAATATTTATATTTAACAAACATATTTTACGTTTAGTTTGCCAGACTGTCTTAAAAGTTGGCGAAACTCTACTGAAAGAGATTTGTAAGCTTCATAAATGAATGGCGCATAAAGTAGCTATTCACGAATGTATATGTATGTGTTTATGTGAAAACTGTTGGGACAGTTTAAAAATAAAGCAGCAGCGAAACTTACGCAGTATGGCAAGCTAGTTGAAAAGGGGAGAGTTAAGGCAAGAGGGCAAGGGGGCAGTGAGGTTGGTTTGACGCAAGGCCAGTCGCCGGGATGCAGCAATTACAAAAGCTTAGGAATGGTCTAAAAAGTGGTCGAGGAGATGGAAAAGTCTGGCCACATAGAAACTTGCGAATATAAAATTGCACAATTTAAAACACAGACATGAGTTTGAGGCTTGAAGGGGAGTGTGGCAGGAAGCCAGTTACGTGCAAGAGGCTGGCCGTCCAAGAGTAACGTATGGCTTGTCCTTTCTGTTGGGTGTATGTATGTGTGTGTGTGTGTGTGTGTGTGTAAGGGGGTGGGTGTGTCCTGTACGCCATTTACAATTCACATTTCACATTTCTAGTTTTCAGTTCAGTTGAGTCATTATTTTATTGCCAAGATACGAGAACGAGAACTGCGTCGACTCCAGATGACAATGTTGAAGGACACAAAGGCAAAAGAAGCACAAATGCTTAACAACGTAATGGAAGGGCAGGCAGCAACAACACTTTTGCTTTTCCATTTAGTCGCAATGGGTGCAAATATGCCACGAGCATGAGGTACATGGACATAAAAGACACAGGACACAGTAAACTGGACACTGAGTCAAGGAACATCGTCACGTCTGTGGGTGGCGCCTTTCGTTTTCGTCTCTTTTTGCCATTCCTGCGGTCTTTGTCATATACTGCTTGTGTCTCTTTCTCTTTCTAGTGTTTGTATGAGTGTGTGTGTGTGTGTGTTGTTAGATTGTTTCAGCTGAAATGTTATTAGAACATTTTTGAATTCAAATTCAAATGACTTTATACTTGGCCGTTGCCCGCCAACCCCCTCCCTCTACATTCTGCTGTCGTCCTGCAACCCTTTCTTGTGCAAAACATCCATTGCACTTCTACTTTGTGCATATATGGAAATTTGTCCGAGTTTCTGTCCATCTGTCTTTGTGTCTCCGTGTCTTCGTGTCTCCCGTCTCTGGCATAATAACATGTACGACGTGGATGCCTTCTCGTCCATTAAACGTAAAATGTTTGGAGTGCAATTTGCTTTGTGGCACGTTAAGGCAATGCGCCACCTTAACTGGGAAAGAGTATGCAATTTGCAAATCCTTGGCTTTAAGGGTTGCTTCAGGCACTTTAGTTGGTCTCTAAAAGTTTTTCAATATTAAGGGGGTTTTAAGGAATGACATTCACTGAATGACCAAAAGTTTTCAAGTATTTAGAACTTTAAATCGTGATAATTAAAAAATTATAAAACAAATTATATAACTTAAGAGGTTATAAGTAAGCAATGATAAGATTTTTAGACACATGCACACATCAACAACGCAAACAGATTATATGTCTTTTAGACAACAACATTTAGAGAAAAGAAACTATCAAATTCGGACTATTATACTATAAAAAGTTCATGTGTGCATTATTTTAGAACACAGGAACAATAAAAGACTTTTAAATTTTTTAAAGCTAACTAACTACAAAAAAAGGCAAGTAAAAAAATTTACGATTAGGTTAATAACAAATTTTACTGTTTCATAGAAATAATCTTAATAAAACAATGTATAATGTATAAGATAGTATTTCATTCTTTAACCTTAAAAAGTTCTCAAAGTTTGTTAACGATCAAATGTTTCATTGAGGTAACTGCACAACGTTCTCGGAAACGATCTAGTTAACTAGCTTTATCTGTGCGCGGTCTAACCTCAGCTGCATCATACAATTTGGGAACTCGGCATTCAGCCCCTGCCCAGAAAGACGTCGCCCAACTCCCTGCCTGAAGCTGTGCACTGCAAAACAAATAGGAAAATCCCAAAAATTCCTTGCTACGTACGTGGCAAACAAAAGTTTCAATAAAAGCCCAAGCATATAACCAAGCTAAGCACAAGCTGACCAACTCATTCTAACCCTAGCCCCAGACCCATCTCAAATTTCAGTTTCAGGTTCAGGTTATTGCTAGTGCAAAAACACCCACAGTAACCGCATTCGTTACATGGGAACGGGGTCAGCGGGGGGTAGGCGGAAGTTAGAGGAGACAACCTGCAACATTTGCCAACTATCTAAACTGAGTTTGAGTTCAGTTGAGGAACTGCGGTAAAGTTTCCAACGTAATCATACAAAACCTTGTTCTGGTTAGGCAGTAGTGGGTGGTCTTTCGTAGAGTGTGATATATTCCCTCCCTCACCCTACTATATATGTATATGCATATGCATATGCATATGTGTATATGTATTTCTGTGTGTGTGTGTGTGTGTGTGTATGCGTGTGTGTGCGGGTTCCTTTCCACAGCAAACTAAAGACGACTTTGTGCAGTTTCTGACATAAGATGGAGAATGTGCCAGGAATGGGCATTGTAGTGGTTAGTTGTAAGCTTTGTGTATAAGGAAGGGACATGAAAGAGGTGGAAAGTTGGATATGGGAGGAGGCGTTTGTGAGAGGAGAGGAGAGATTGCGACTGTTGGTCAGCTATTTTATATTCAAATAAAATGAAATTACATTGTTTTCAGCTGGCAAACAATTTGAATAGAATTTTAACTTTTTACTATTATTTTATTTCAATGCATACAATGGCAGTCCACATGCAGGACTCACAGGACCACAAGATGTGTCCTGATTGTATATGTTCGACTGTATGTGTGTTTGCATGAGTGTGAGTGTATATATTGTAAGGGTTAAAGCAGCTGCTGCTCTTTGCTATGTGCACACAGTTAAAAAGGAAGCCAGGGCAAATGGCGGTCAACAGACCTTAGAAGAGAATATATTTCTTAATTAGAAAGATTCGAATTATGTTAAGGGTTGCACACAAACTCAACAACGCTACCCAACCCCTTATAGCTTTTCTTAAACATCATTAATTTAACTTGCAACAATTTACCATTTGCCTTCGGCTGTAACTTTTTGAGTTTTTTTGTATACTTCCCGCACCGCCTTCGGCATAATTTTGGGCTCAGTTTAAACGCCAAACGCTGCCACAATTTTTTGAGAGACCTTTTTTTGACAATTTGCGTGTTGGGAACGTGACAAAGCTGGGATCGGGTAATTTATGATACGCAGCAAATGAAAATTTCGCAATTTTTAGTTTTATGAAATTGTTCCGGTCAATTAATTGAAGGAATTGTCACTTAGCCCTTTTTGGGGGCTGGCCCTGTCCCAATAAAAAAAAGTGTCTGATTGGGATGGTTTTTTGGAATCCCTTGGACCGTATACTAAAACCTAAAATTTGATGACTTGACATAGCCTAAAGGACCAAGCCCCCTCCCCATTCCCCCTGTCTCCCTTTTGTAATGTCGCAGCTGCCAATCCATCTAGCAATGGGGCATGCATTCAGTCAGGAACAGAATGCATTTTCCATATCGAAATTTTCAGGCTTTGAACTTGCAATGCACAAAATTTTGCTATTCTCCTTTTTCGACGCGATGGCTAAAAAATTTGCATTTTTGCCACAGCAAGCGCCAAATGAATGCACATGCACATATACAACACACACGCACATATAAACAGCTAAGCATAAAGAATGCGTGACCATGTTGTACCCTATAATAAGTAAGTAAGCGCCTTAAAATGCGGAACTTCTTGTTTCGCCCATTTTTAATGTTTATGTAATAAACAGAATAAATATATATGATTTAATAAATCATTTATTTTCTTTGCCTTAGTAACTATTATTTCTTTTTACCAAATAACTTAAAAGTATTAAACAATTGTATGTCTGTTTTTATTGCTTGATTGCTTTTTAATAAAACAAAGTATGTATGCATAACATTATTATCAAAACGTATTTCTTAGGCAAAATTTAGATTCCATAAAACCCAAAATACTCGCTGGGTTTATGTTACACACATATAGTATATAGGCACTCACATCGATTTGGATCAGACAAAGCGCTGCTGCTGCTGTGAATATATACGCCCAGCTCTTTGCCTTTGTGTTGCATTTTTGCCTAGATTGCAATTTTTTGCAGCACAATCAAAACTGGAAAAACCCGGAGCTCGAAACACACTACCACTAAAAATATTGTACATCAAATGTGGGCGACTGCCAGTTTGGTGTCGGATTTGGGTTTCGGTTTGGCCCCTCGATGCACACCCACAGCTAGCCGGCCAATGCATTTGCCAGCCAACTGTCGCTGCAAGGGGAGCCTGGTGCCTAAAATGCATTTTTTGGACATGCAATAGGAATGGTGATCAGGGTGACCAGCCTGCCTGGGTAGACTGTACAGTTTGAGTTGCAGAAGAAGTTGTATAAAAAAATTTTGAAATTGCATTTCAAATGAATAGACGGGCGACGAACAGAGGCAGGACACCATGATCCATTGCCAGAGACCGAGCCCAGAGCCAGAAGCTGCAGCAGGAGCTGAAGCTGCAACCCATCATGGTAGTAGGTTCGTTTGTGCTTTTGCCCAAAAAATCACATTGAACAACGGATGTTGCGACGATATATGACGTTGCCAGGACAATCTCTGAAGCAATGTGTGTTTGTTTGCATGTATGTGTGGACATGCATGACCAGCAGTGCGAAACGAGAGCTTCAATGCCATCCATGCCGGCCATTTGCCTGGTCTCCCATTTTGATGCAAATGCATTTGAAAGTCATGTGGGGGCTAGCTGCCCCAAGATGACTCGGAATGGGTTGCTTTCCGACTAAATGCCATGCAAATACCTTGAATCTGATTTTTGACCAAAAACGAACGAAGGAATACTTTTTCACTGGGGCCTATGAAGCCGTCATTAATTTGTGCATTAGTCTTAAAGTGCAAAAATCAGCAAAAGCACAAGCAGAGCAATAAATACGTCTAACCAAACCAGAAACCTTATGACGGGCGACAATATTTCAATATAAGCTCTAGCAAATACCGTTGGATGCATGAGAATTCAGAATCGCTTTTCCTGTGCACTTTTGACAAAATTTATCCGATTGACAAAAGGGTACGAATAATTTTTTAAAGCTTTACAATAGTATATAAAAAGGAAGAAACTTGATATGCATTGACAGCAAACTCGATTTAGCTATGGTTTTATATCTGTCTGATTTTATAAAATTGGTGGGGTTGTATCATAATCATTACTTAAGTGATGGTAAATGATGTGTTTAAGGGGTATCTTCAATTCGAAGTTTCTCGATGAATGCATTTTTGTTTGTTTTAGTTCCAGCTCAATTTGGTTTTGTTGCATTTTCCATGTTGGTTTATTTTTGGTTTTTTGCCGTTGTGCTGCAGCCGTTTTCTAAACTGCATTGTCAGCTGCAGCTCTGCTTCAAACTGTGCATTGGGTGTTAGCAAAAACTGCATACGTATGTATATTTCAAATACATACATACATACATAGAAACGAGCACAGGCATGCATGTTGGCCATCTCTCTCTCGTTTGCAATGCATCTTCACCTGTCACTGTCTTTCATTTTATTTTATGGCCAACCCTATGATAGCCCTACCGTAACAAAAGTCTCTTTAAACTATTGCATATTGCATGTTTTTTTTTCCTCCCAATTTCTATGTACTCGTTGCTAGTTAAAAATGCATATAATTATAACATATTAGCATTACACTTTGAACGCTGCCTATTTATACGTACATAAATACATGTATATATAAATATGTACCTATTTTTTATATATATATATTGTTTTAAGCCTGCAGTTTTTGCTTATTTTTGTGTTGTTTTTGCCGACACTCCTATTTACTTTACGCTTTACAATTGTTCGCCATTGCGGCGCTTTTCATTTTACACTTTTTCCTGTGCTTATTTTCATTGCAATGCGGCCTAGGATTTCCATTCATTCATTTCTATTAGTTATTTGTTTTCTGTACGTTTTTGTAATTATTTGCGCGCCTGCCGCATGCTAAATTGCCTATGTAAATATTTGACAATTTTGCATTTGGCCAAAAGAGAATCCTCTCACTGCATCCGATTCTCTCCCTTTCCGCTTGATGCCCGCCTAATGACCAGATCAAAACCAGGATGAAGGCTAAGACTCTTGACGATAAATATCGACCAAAAAGATACCCTGATCCCTTCATTTAGCGCGTTCAGTCATTTTTCTTGCGTGTATACAGATAATTTCGGGACTACTGCCCTCCGGCATAATGATATTTCCGATACTGTTTCTTAACCGATTTTGATGAAACCTACTTTCATTATTTTATTGAAAGTTTCTTTAACAGTTTTCACAATCTTCAAATTATAAATTTTCTTTTAATTGATTCCGTGTGTATATCGAAAACGGAAAGAGCTATCGATAATTTAAACTTGGTCGTACTGAGCAAGGTATATGAGAAATTTAAATATTGAAGTGAAGTGACGGACGGAATATATATACCTTATGGGCTTGGAGATACTTCCTTCTAACTGTTACAAACATTTGCACAAAACCATTATACCCTTTTAGGGTGTAATGAACCCAACCTAAACCCAACTAGACCATTGCACTTCCTGTGTTTCTTTTGGTGGAGTTCTATCCGGTGCAGTCCATGCATTTTGCATTTGCTTGTTTACTTTACAGTTAGTTCGATTAACCACACATTTAAGTTGGCCCAAATTAAAGCTTTTTCCCTGCAGTAGCAATTATTTGTTTCTATTCTACTCTATGTGTGTTTCAATTTAATTGTTAATTGTTAAAAATATATGGTTCAAATTTATGTAAACTGTGTTATTTTCTTGTTATTGGGTTTTGTGTTTCAGCGTGCGTAAAGATAAATTGACAAGTTTTCAGTTACTCTTTATTTAAATTGTCTTTAAATTGATTTCGCTTTATTGAAAGGTTTAAGGAATTTGCATTTGAAACCAAAGTTCTATAAAACTCAATTTGCATTTCTATAAAACAATTTGTCTAATACTCACCAGCAAAGAGGTCGATCCGGGGCAGATGGGGAATAGTTGAAGGCATCTGGCTGCAAGCTCTATAATATTACAAAAAAAAAAACCAAAGCGCACATATTCCATTAAAATAATTGAATATTTTGCAGTTGCATATGATAAAAGAGCTTAAGTCAATCCCCGACAAGGGTTGAGTTCCACAAACAGAGACAGAGCATGGCAACAGACAACATATTGGATAAAAAAGAGAGAGACGGAGATTGTGAGAAATGGTAAGGTAAAGTTTTGTGAAACCTAAAACTCATATTTATATAAATTTGCGTTGTGTGCGCTTCGCATAACTTTTGTTTTGTTGCAGTTTTTGTGATTGAGTGAGCATAATGGCAATTTACCATGCCACCTTACCCACTTTTGAGCCACCTTTGCAACCCATCCCCACCCACAAAACAATTCACACCGTGTGTCTGCCTCTGCAGAGTGCATCCACTCAGATTAGTCAGCTCAGTCAGCTTAACAAAAGACATGCCGCGTCGTACATCCCAAAGCACTCAAAAACTAAAGCGAATTGCCAATACTTAAGGCCGTCTAAAAAACCCAGCATCGCTTTTTCTACACAGGCCTCTCTTCTTCATGTTTCACTCGCGACGTCTCAAAAGCCTGTCGACTACATCAAAATGCATTTTGACCAAAAAATTCTTTCGCGCAGCTTTTATTTTTTGGGTTTCGACTGCACCATCCCTATCTCCATACACATCTCTATCCTCATCTCTATCTCTCTAGTTTCTTTTTGCAATTTTTAACCAAGTCCCGCGGAAACCAATCTGAAACAAAGCAACGGCACAACACTCGACAAAAATTGCAAATTTACAATGGACACTGGTCATCGAAGGCAGCCAACGAATGACGATTTCGCGATTCTCACAAACCCACAAACCCAAACCCAATCTCTCCCTTTTTCCCGTAGCAACGAAATATTCATAATTTGCATGCGAGGCATAGATGTCCCAGCTCAACATACGCCTCCTTTCCACTCCTCGTTCCTTTCTTCGGATTCCTTTTTTGGTCGGTAAAATCAGTGCAACGGCCGTTGAACCACCGCAACTTCAGTTCTTTCCTTCTGTGTCCACGTCCAAATTACAATGAAGAAAAATTGCATTGCCTTTGGTGGTGGATAGTGGGCGAGGGGGGCTTAGATGGCTTAGGAGTTTTGCACAACTAGCTCGAAATTCCCCTCAAGGCAAAAGTCTGAGCGTCGCGCTTTTTGCATTTGTTACTCGGCTAGACATTGGCACGTTAGCAGACGTTGTTCTGGCCACGTCCTGCGAAATGTTCATCAAATCAACGTTGCAGCAGCTGCGTTACCTCAGTCTCTAGTATTTTCCTATTGCTACTTCCTCCTCCTGCTTCATGTCCATTGCGTCACTTTTGTTGCAACGTTTTATGCATTTTTTCAGCGTCTGCGTTTGCGACTGCGACTGTGACGACGTCTGTTGTTTTAGTTCCAAGACAAATGCCACACAGTATTAAGCCTAGGCAACAACCCACAATACAACACTGCACTACACCACACCGCACCACTCCATACTGCACCGCACCGTACCGCCAGACGTTGCAAAAAATTGCCAAGCTTAACATTTCGCGTGATTTTTTTTTATCTGTACGTGCCCAAGTCGCCGTATTGTGTACAGTCTGAACTAGCCAGCAAATGCAGCCAACCCATAACCCACTCCATCTTCCTCTCACCTCCCATCATACCATTCAAATGCAATAAATACAAAATGCAGAATTTTCTGCCGCGCACATCTTCAAGTTGCCCGCTTGGGACGCCGCCCTCTTGTCGCAGTTTCTATTTGTACTTTCTTTTCTTTTCTATTTTTATTTGTTTTTTGTTTCATTCGTGACTCTTCCCCGCATCCTTGACTGAACTGCCAGTGTGGCCCCATAAGGCGTCTCGACGACGACTCTGTTGATTTGGTCTCCCCTTACTCTCCCCCTCCCCCTCCCCGTTCTCCTTCTCCTTCTTGTTCTCCTCGCATTTTAACAGCAGCATCGCTGCAACGTCCAATCCAATTCCTCGGCCTGTGCCCTAACAATGTGCATCCGGCTATAGAGCTCTTTTTGTACAGTGTTCACTGTACGCTGTACACTGTACACTGCAACGTGGCAAACGTGATTCGTCGTCCTTGGCCACCACCTTCATTCTCGTTCCGCTTGAGTGCGAGATCCCCTTTTTGCAGTTTTGCAGTGTTTTGCGCTTTTGTTTTGCATTTGAGTTGATGTTTCTTTTTTTTTTCGTTGTTTTGTTTGGGTTTGTTTTGTGCCATTTTTACTGCAGCCTTTGGCTTGCATTTTTTCTTGCTGCCTTTCACTTGGAAACTGAAGTAGATGGCACCGCATCAGCATCAGCACATACCCACTCTCCATCCGCTTGCACCCCATTTACTCCCCCTTGCGCAACGCAGTTGCAGTTTTTGATTTCACTTTTTCTCTGCCAGCTGCCTTCGACGGCTGCACTGTTTTTCATTTAGCTGAGTGAAGAGAGTTCGGTCTGGTTGCAAGTGCATGGGTGGAAGGGGTCGGGAGAAAGGGAATGTACACAGGGCTTACTTGATCCTTGCAACATGCTCGCTTGCGTTGCATACTTTTTGGCGCTTTGCAACTGTATGTTTTTTGTTTTTTATTCTTTCTTTCTATTTATTCAAGACTTGTGCAAAATGCGCATTTTTTCAAAAGATAAACATTAACATTTATTACATCAAATTTAAAGATCGAATATTGCTTATACTCATTATCAAGGTACTTTCTTAAGAATCATATGAAAGAAAAACTGAGAAAGAATAAATTGAATTCAATTTTGAGCTAATTTTATTTGCTTTGTCGATTTTTTTTTTACTTCGCCTCGTTTAATGTGCAACAAACTTGATTTTTATGTTTTTGGTCCAACCAGCACATCAGCCTATTTTACAGATGGGGAGATAGTTAGATTTTTTCCCATCCACCTTCGCCTGGTCGGTTCTACTGCTTTCTGCTCTTTTGTGCAGTCTTATGACGCTGGCCGTTGTCGCCATTGCTGCTGTATTTGGTTCCACCCTCCATACCCACCCACCCACACACATACAGACATCCAAAACCCAACCCACTGCATTCAGGCAGGAACGGTGGCAGTGTTGGAGTTTTGCAAATGCATTGCAGTCAGAGCCGGCGCAGGACATTTCATTTCTGAAGAATTGCTTTGTCGGTGTGCCAGCCTCTCATCCAAAATAAAAGCAACAACACCAGCAGCTTCAGCAGCAGTAGCAACAACAAATAGACAATGCAGACATTGCCAGTTCCAATGCATTTGTCCCTGGCAGTAGTATCCGGGTTTGAGTCACCCACCACATTGGGCGCCAAGCGGCGCTGCACAAATGAAATTTTGCATTTTCAATTTTTTGAAATAGGCTTCTCCTATGCCCCACACATGCACACCAAGCCCCCCCCCCATCAAACACACACACATAAACGAACAAACGCACACACAAAGGCCCATCAGCTGCAGCTTTGTCGTTATCCTTGTTCGTCCTGTTCGCAGCGAA
This sequence comes from Scaptomyza cyrtandrae, assembly GCA_035044605.1. NCBI lineage: Eukaryota > Metazoa > Arthropoda > Insecta > Diptera > Drosophilidae > Scaptomyza > Scaptomyza cyrtandrae. Next base: position 12,923,369 of record JAWNNS010000640.1, read on the forward strand.
GTCGCCAAGTGTGGAAAAAATTGGCCTTGTCTTCGTTTTTTCGCTTTTGTTGTGCATGGAATTTTATTTCTCGGCATTTGATATTGTCGCTTTTCGCTGGGCGCAAAAGAAGGCGTAAATACTACATACACATATCCTGTGCACAATGCACAACTGCAGTTAGTCGAGGGTTGGCCAAAATGGGGTGTTGAGGTGGTACTTTTGTTGTTTTGTTACTGAGGAGGCTGCAGCAGGAAGCCGTTGGCTGCATTTTTTCTTGCAATGCACTCGCAATGCATTTTTCTACAGAATCTTCTCTACTGCTTTCTTTTTGCACGCAGGCCTTGGCATTTCAAATGGACTCAGGGTGTGGGAGTGGTTGGGTGGTTGGGTGGGCGGGGTGGTTAGAGGGGTGCTGGTGCTATTGAAGCTGCGCACTTGTTATTCAAAATGGTTGCCATGCATTTTGATTTTTGCTTATTTTTCAGTTTGTTGCCATGGCTGCTAGCGCTGTTTGCTCTTAGTTTGTTGTTTTGGAAGAATTGCAGTAGCAGCGAGGGGAAAGACTGAAGGATGGTGTTTTACAGTCATCTATATATACAATATACATTCACATGCATACTTCCATACATATAACTGATGTGAAGTATTTGTAATGGGCGGTGGGTTGGGCGGTAGCCGAACGATAAACAAGTGAAGTTTGCTTTTCGCTTCGCCGCTTTCCTTTCTTTTGTTTTTTGATGGAAACGGGGCTTGAGAAAGTTACCAATGGAGCAGAACATCAGAAAAAACTTAAAGCCGCATTTAATGTCGGCAGCAACCACAGAAACATTGTCAAAAAAAAAAAATTCACAATTTACAGTCAAATTTCGTGATCGAAAGGTTGTATAAATTATCAAAAAATATATGTACTCGAGTTTTTACAGAAGTTTTTTGTGATCAATATATTCAAATGAAATGATTTTCAAAAATCAATAAAGATGCATTGAAAAGGTTAGACTCATATTACATTTGTCAAAGTAAGAAAACGTAAAAATTGTATCGTTTTCGCCAGTGTATTTGGTTTAGATTGTAGAGTTTAGTTACATTTAACTGTTTAAATAAACTAGAAATGTTTGCACACATGTAGAAATATGGGATCGATTTAAGGACGAACGAATGAAAAGAAAGATTTCTGGTAAGTTAATGAGAAATTTAACTCATAATTTTATCGTTTCGCCTCATAAGGACAAATTTGTATGCGTGTATCCATCTGAACAATTTCTCAACCGCCTCTTATTGAGTCGTCTATACGGATTGCAATCTGGTTCGTTAACAGAGTCAAAGCCAAAGCCATATCTAAAGCCCAATGCCAATGTGATGACTATACACAGTACCAGCAGCTTTGCACCGCCCCCTTTTCGCTGCTGTTGGCTCTTATTAGTTTTTCGCTGGAAAAGTGCATTGGGTTCGCGGGCTTTGTGAAAAAATATTAGACTGCATCTGGTGCCGTTGTTTGCCTGCTCTTTGGGTTCCTGGCTGCTGGTAGTGCATGCTTTTAGCCAGGATTTGCAGCAACATGTTCAACGTTTTTGTTTTTGCTGTCGCTGGACTTTTCCATATTGAATGTGTTTGATTTAAAGCTTTATGCACGCATCGTTATTAACTGTTTATCAGATTTAAGTCTTCAATCCAGATTGCTTTTTAATGTTCCATTAGAAAATATCTTCATATTTTCTTAAGGATTGTCGATAGTTATTCTTATCGCTAAAAAGGTGTTTGAAGATCTATGTATTTGAGTTGAAAAGACTTTTGTATATCTCTAAAACATTAGATCAAATTGGTAGCTACCATTGCTATTGCATTTCATTACATTGGTTTCCTAATTGCTTGACAGCAACTGCATTTCAATTTATAAATTTTTGGCTTAGAAGAAATCAAACAAATGATAGGCAGGAAATGCGCTTAGATAAATATATATGTATGTATATATGTATATAACTGTCAATTAAGTGCGGCCACAGGACGGCAATCAGAGCCGGAAATACATCAATAAAACTTAAAGCCATCGCTCTTCATCATCACTGACTGCTCGGCCCTATATATCTCTCTCTGACTATCTTTTGTTATCCCTCTCTCTCCCTCTAGTTTTATTAGATAGATAAAAGTGCATTGCACTGCACATAGGGCATCCAAGTACTAGATGCATTCACATATGACCAGGCGCTAGAGCTGCAGCTAGAGCTTGGGATTGGGACACCATATAGACAGGGAGCTCCCGCATGCATGCACAATGTACATGGGCGACCGGCTTACGTGGCGTATGAAAATGCATTTTGGCAAAAACATGATTTTGCCCAGGACCTGGATGGAACTCAATGCCGATGCACAACGAAACCAGAAAGGACAAACATTGCAGAACTGACGCTGTCGACGTCGACGCCGTTGGTCGACAATGCAAATAGAAGAGCTCGAAATACCCAATACACATACATACGCACAAAATAAACACAAAATGAATAACACACAATTATATTCACAACGAAGTTTGTGTACACTCTTAAAATCGCATAAGTGATAAAAAAAACTTAATGTTTACGATATATGTTGGTATCTTTAAAGAAAAGTAAAAAATAATATAATACATTTCTAGTGCATATTTAAAAGAATTATAAGAACATTTAAATGTTGTTTGTATAAATAAGCAACATATGTTATTGTATATAAAAGATACTTAAGTTCTGGAAAATATATATATAGATATATTTTAAATGTTGTTCAGAAAAGTCAAAATCAATTGGTAAGCTAAAGTTATCCAAAGAAAAGTCTTTACAACTGACTGGAAGCGAGGCCTATAAATTGGCTGGAAAAAAAGCTGTAAGCGGGCGGATGGCAATCGGAACATTGTGTGTGTGTGGGTGAGTTGGTTGTGTTTAGGTTTTGGTCTGGATCTGGGTTTGGGTCCGGGTATGAAACACAATGGATTCAAACGCAGCACAGATGACGTGCATAAATTGCATATCAAAGGTGCATCAGGAGCAGCAACAGCAGCAGTAGCCACAACAGCAACAGAAACAGCGGCGGAGGCTGCAGCATGAAATGGAATCCATATCCAGGCAGCCGTTGCAATCTATAAATTTATGCAGCTCAGCTCCTCGCCGCGCACAATATACCTATAGTTATGATGCATAACCCAATGCTAAACTCTGCCCGATGGCTATGGCCAGGCCAAATGCTTTTTGTTTGTTTGTTTGACCCCTCCCCCCCTTCCCTTCCCCTCTACAACACCCGCTTGCTCGCTTCTGATGAAAAATGATGCACTTGCCGGCAACTTCTGTTGTTGTTGTTGTCCTCCGCTTCGCACTCCGCACTCCTCTCTCTAACTGCACTCTGCATTGCAAAAATTTTCAATTTGCCCGACGCCCAACGGAGCTCCAAATTGGAAAAACGCCACAGCCAGCTGCCGACCCCGTACCCCAAGCCCCTTTAAACTGAGAACAGAGCAGAACAAAACAGAGAACATACTAAAACTGAAACAGGCAGAATAATTTTAATGAAAATCAATACATAAATTTTCGCCATATTTAGATTGTTTCGCCTATGTGTTTATTTTGTATTATAGTTACGTTTATTATGAGACCATGTGCATGATGTCGATGTGGCTCTTGCCCAAAAACAATGCTGACCATAACAAGCTGCTTGCGTGTGTTGTGTGTTGGTGTGCAATTGTTTGTGTGTGTGTGTGTGTGTATTTTAATCTGACCATATAAAACAGTCTTAAATTTATATGAAATTTTATTGAATGCCATGCATTTTTTTACTTAATGCTTTTGAGACTTTTTCAACGTTGTTAAACAAATTATATTTTAGTAACTGATAAGATTCAACGTTAGTGAATAAAGCAATATATTGTTACAGGAATGTGCATACTAATATTTTTTCTTTTTCTTTTATCTAGATAATCTAGATACGTACGCACGTAATGTCTGGTTTATTTATTATTCTTGTTCTAAATTATTGTGGCAAAAAAGCTTCTTTTGTTTTGAGAACTTTAACTAAACTTACACATTAAACAGTTAAATATTAACTTAAATTTATTCAGTTTAACTGAATTTGTAATTTTAGCTCGTTGAAGATAACTTAATTGGTATTGGTATTATTGGTATAGTTGTTATTTGATTGGTATTAAAAAACTTCTATAACCGTTTGTTAAACTTTGGTTATATTAAAACAATGTTCATAAAATAAGAACGCATTTACCACCCAAATTGCATGTTCGTTTAACATTAGACTTAACTGCATACGAAATATGTTCGGCAACAACGCAACTGACTTAGCCGCTTAATAAACGAGGCAACAGATTTCGAATTCGGTAAGATTTAATAAAATAATTTAAATTATATTTCTCATATTTCTAATAGCATGAGAATGTTTGATTTTCTGTTCCGCCACGCTGCTGTCCCCGAGCATAAAGTCTATTAGCAATTTCCTATAGAAGTTTATTCAATGGTTGTTAATGTGTTGATTTCGGGCTAGTTCTTCCAGACACCTTTAAAAAAAAAAACCTAAAACCTAAGCAAATTATCCAAACTTAGTTGGTTAATAAGTAAAGAACAAAATGTTATAATAATAAGAACAATTTAAAGACCATTTTGTTCTTAGAGTAAGAACAGCGGTCTTAAAAAATCAGTTCTTAATTTTAGTCTTAAGTCTTCCCTTAAAAAAAATCGAGTGCTGGCAGACTGTTGTCGACGGGTGTTCTTGGTTTTGCACTGGATACAACGGATTTGTTTTCTTAGTGTGTTTATTGTTTTGTTGTTTAAAATATATTAAGTCAACTTGAAATGATAATAATAATGACAATAAAACTAAAAATTTGTAAACATTATGTTCAAACAAGCAATAATATTTTACTTTTTATCCGTTAAAGAACAACAAAATATAAAACATGTATTAAGAATTAACTTTTTAAATGTCAATGTACGAATAATAAATAACTCAAAACAATATTATATGCCAAATTCGTTTTATTGCATTAAAATGAATTTTTTCTTTGATTATCATTGTCATGTTGCACCAACACAAAGGACCATATGCACACAGTTCCAGCTGCTTAAGATGCTCAGCAACAAACCGCAAATACAGACCAATACATACATATGTTATATGGACGAGAACCCATACGTACATTGCGTACATACGTAAATTTACGCATATACATATATAAAACACGAGCATCAAAAAGAGGAGAGCAAAAACGATTCAGGACCCTTTTTGTATGGCTAATGTGAAGTTCGAGTCCGAATCCAGTTGCTCGTTGTGCTCGTCCTCTTCCTCGCCTAGGTCGCTTTTTGTTAACCAACCGGCAAAAAAAGAGAGCTACGCATAGAAAATCGCCACAAAGATAAGGGAGAGGGTGAGAATAAATTCTTGGCTTAAGAAATTGTGGTTAGACAGAAATCTATTGAGCCACTCAAGAAATTTCCGTCACGATCAATTGAACTGCTTCAACTTCAAGCACTTTTGCCTTGCTTGCATTTTCTTATTTTTCTTTTTGCTCTCTTTCTCCCTCTGTTCGGATGCGGCGCTCTCAGCCGCCCACGCAAAAAGCTCAGCAAGCAAAAAACTACTTCTACACACTACGTCTATGCTGTGGTTGCTTGCCTGCCACCCATAATAACAACAACAACAACTACAGCAACAAGCTTCGTCTGCTGCTCTCTTGCTCTCGCTCTCGCTCTCATTATCTCTGTCACGCTTGCTCTTTCTATCGCCGCCGCTCTCTCTCTTACTTGTGCTAGTGTATGCGCAAAAATGCCAAAGCGGCACTCGCTCACCAATACACACAAGACGATGCTTTTCGTTTTCTAATGTCTGTTTCTCTTTCTCGCGCATTAGTTTTTAGTGTTTTGCATCTCGCTTTTTTGTTTCCTTTTTTCGCCATTCACACATACGCACAAACACACCACACACACGGCTGAAGCTGCGCATGTAAAAGGCGCCTCTCGACTTGTACATAAAACATGGGCGTGTTTGTGCTGTCAACGTCGCTGCTCGCTGCCAGTGTTGACAGCGCTGCTTGCGCACCAAAATTTTGTGTACTTTTTTAGGATATCAAATAGGGATACAAAACACAGACACACATATGCACACCCAAAGGGGCAGGGCCCTATATACTAACTGATAAGGAAAAAAAGGGAGTGAAAAATGCATTTGAGCTTTGTTGTTACTTTTGTTGTGTTGCTTGCACCAACTAAAAATATCCTCAACAATCCCTACACTCTGCCCCAAAGGCTGCTGCACATTGCTATGTACACAAATATCCATGCATCTGGCTCTGTATGTGTATGTGTATGTGTATGTGCATGTGTCTGTGGGCTTGAAACTGCATTCACATTTTTGATCTCGCTCTCCACACACAAGGCACAACTACAATCGAACTTTCGAGCAGCCATTTTGGCTTGCAAGGCTCTGGGGTTCCGAGCTAGGTTCAGGCTCAGAATCTAATGCAAATGCATTGCGTTGCTGTTGACGTCGCTGTTGGCGCTGACGTTGGCGTCGCTGCTATGTGAATATGATGCTGCCACACCCAGAAAAAGTGCATTTTTCTACAAGCGTTTTTGGATTTTTCGTTTTTGTGTTTTTTTGTGTTATTTGTTTCTTTTTTTGCTTTTGTTTCTTTTTACTTTTCGCCTATGTATAACAAATATTCACTTGCTACTCTTTTTTAACAGCTCTGCGTTTCTAGTGTTGAATATACATACATGTGTGTGCGTGTGTGTGTGTGTGTGTGTACATGAAACTGCATTCGGTTGGTGCTAAATGTTGCACTCTATATGCACATTTTGTGTGCGTGGCAAAAGCCAATCGGGTGCCTGCTGCACAACTTCTGCTTCTTTTTTCATCAGTTCCAAACTCGGATTTGGCTAGCAGCTGGCCCCAACTCAACCCCCCAACCCACTACCCACCACCCACTTGCATTCCTAAAACGAAAGCGACTGAAGCCTAAGTTCGAAGAACGATTTTTGTTTTAACATCAGATAATTTCATTAAATTTAAATCTTACTTGTCCATTGTCTTAAAATTTTTTGAAATATTGAGTAAATGATTGATATATTTATCAGATTTATTCACAAGGAAACATCTTCTGTAAATTAAGATTTTGGCATTTTGGATAATATTCTAAATACAAAACCACATAAATTAAATTGGTTTTAATTGCAATATAAGTATCTTTGATGCCATTAATATAAATAGTTTAAAAAAAATAAATTCTAAATATGATCGCTTATTATTTCCGAGACCTTCCATTTAAATAATTTCTTGTTGTTCTAAGACATTCTAAATTAATTTTGAAGCTTAATTTAAATGGTTTTGCCCAATTCCTTTTAATGTCAATATTATTATTATTAATTAACCAGCTTTTGTCAACTATATTTGCATAAGATATTTAGAAAAATAAAAAGCTCTTTATACAGTACCCAAAATCGTACAAGGAAGATATTTTAAATAATAGTTCTTCGTCTTCAAAAAATAGTAATCTTCAGATATCAAAAGGGCATCAAAGGTGCATATATAAATAAATATTGACACTTAAGCTTTATGTACCTTGTGCAACTATTTTTATTTCTATATAAGCCCAAATATCATTTTGCTTAAATAATCAGTTTAAATAAAAAAAAAGCGCTAGCATCGAATCCTTTGGCTCTAATAGTATAAATTCAATTTATGACCATTCCTATGCAAAACAAATAACTTATCTTTTTCATTTGACCCAATTCGCTGGAACTCCTTAAATCAAATAAAAAAATATCTTTTGAATATTCATGATAGCGAATAGCACATAACACAAACAAAAGTTCGGACTGCTATTAATACCAAATTAAAAGTGCTTTAAGTCTCTTTCTAATCAAACCAATCTAGAGCGGAGGTCAAAGGCCAAAGACGGATGAGAATATTTGACCCCCACCAGCCAGAAAGCAAGCAAGCAACAAGCAAAGCAGCTCATTCACATTTAATATTTTTTTTCTATAACATATAGAAAGCACCCACATATAACAAAACACACACACACACACGGGGAGATGATGATTTTTTCGCGTGACTTTGTGGGGTCTGGCTGGGATTTGATATATATTTTTTTGCCGTTTGTTTGTTTGGGTTGTTAGAAAAATTTATTTTTTGTGAAATTTGCTGGGTGGCAATACAGAAAAAATAAAAAAAATAAAGGAAACAGCGCCAAACGAAAAGGAAAAGCGGAAAAAATATGTGAAATGTGTGCGCAAGTAAAAGAAAAGTGGCAACAATTTTTTTTTTTTTGTTTTGTTTTGTGTTGTACTTTGTGAGTTTCCTATACTGCGTTTTGTGTTTTGCTTTGGTCGTCTGTTGTTTTTTTTTTCTGGTGTGCCCTTTTAGACGAAGGCGAAGGACGTTTGAATAACCTTGTAACCTTTTTTTTTTGCAGTCCCTGCTGTGTTTTGATTCTATTTTTTTTTTTTTTTTCGTTTTTAGAGCTGCGGTACGCCACAAGTGTGCCCTTGAAACTTGACAAGGCAGTAAAGTTGACCCAAAACCAAAGTATTTAATATGGGATAGTTGTAAGCCTTACCGATCATTAACTCCTTTTGTTTGGTTTTATGCAGCAGTTCAGTCAGCTCATCACAATATCAGATCGCGAATTTTGCGCGTTTCTATTGCGAGATCACGACGCGTTCGCTGGCAAAGTAAAACTGATCGAAACGCAAGCGAAAAGCTTTGGAGGCTGCTAGGTTTCATTTTTGGCTGGAACAACCAGTTTTCTCACAACAAAATCAATTTTTCTAACTCTAAAACTTCTTTTGTTTGGTTTTGACAATTAATATAAAGAAGATCTTGGGTAGCCTTTTGATGTCTTCAAACTTGTTTCTGACCATTGAAAAACACCTCACCTTTTTCACCCTTTTTCATAGTTTTTCACAAGTTTTGTTGGTCATAAAGGTTCACACAACACATTTTTCAATAATAATTGTGACAGGGGTGCTTAGGGTGATTAGGCAAAGCATTAGATTTGAAGATCCTCAGCTGCTGTTGCTTTTACTGTTGCCTGGGAACCGAAAAGCTGTCAAACTAGTATTTTACACTACAATGATAATGATGCTAGCGAGCTCTTTACTCATTAACTTGCAACTATTATGTTAGAGTAAGTAAACTAAACTTTAACTTAGATATTATATTTAGTTTCTTGGGATGTTCAAGCTATGATATTTAACCCTTTAGATTTTTATCCGCTAAAGGTTCATCAAGTTAATTGGGGTGGTTTTCTATTTATGTCTGCTGTGTCCCGTTTTGGAACGCGTGCTAAGAGTCAAGGGTTAATTGATCCAACCCATTTGGGCATAGGCATTCTTCAAGCTTATTGTTATCTGCTTTTGGGATACGCCACTCAGTCAACCCTCAAGTGTGAGCAGAACGCGTGCGCCCTTCAAGGTTCGGGGTTATTCCAAAATGGGACCTGTTCTAAGGGTCACAGGTTGAGGTAGTTCAAATAGACAGTTCCTGAGTTGTTTGTTATGTTTTTTTGTATTTATTGTGCAAGCTCTTTACATATTTGTTTATTATACTTCATTTTAACATTTAGCTTAACAAAATAACATTTAAAAACTCAGTGCACAAAATCCTCCCGGCGAGCTTTTGGCAAAATGCTTTTCTAACTTGTTGTTGCAGCTTTTTCGTTCTCCTAGTAAGTGCAAAGTGGTTTCTAAAATGCTGCAGCAACTTTGCGGATAAACTTCATGCACTCAGCTCGGTGGAGTGGGCTAGTGCGGCGTTATACCCAGGGGGTTAGGGAGATGAAGCACAAAGTTAAAGGACTGAGAGCTGCATCGTTAAGCTTGCCGCAAAGGCAACTTTTTGTTTTTCGCTTGTGCTAAAATAATAATTATGAACATGATTTTTGGAAATTAGAGGAGCCAACAGAGTAGCTGTAGCTGAAGTTGCTTCATGGAGCTGGCGTCCGTTCCTGTCATATATATAAATTATGTGCACTGAGCTCGCAGTTTCGTTTATTTTTCCATGTTAATAAAATTCAAAATATATAATTTGAGCTGCGCGTTCTGCTTCTCATGTCATGTATGCATGTCCTTACCATCGCTGCACACTCTTGATAAAAGGTAATCTAGTAGAAAATTTGCTTTTCAATTAGTGCAATTAAACTATGTGCGCTTAAAAACTAAGCGAACTGTACTCCTTTAGCACCAATGGTAAGTAAATTTGATGGCGCTTTAAAGAACTGATTGCTTTAAGAAGTGATTAAGTAAACGGCTCAAATATCATTGCTCCTCGTCATCAACGAAAGGGTTTGTTTTTAATGCCGGCACGCACTTAAAAAAGTTAAACAAAGGTCATTAATAAGAAATGCCCCCCAAAATGAAATTGAAAATGTAAAATGAAATGTAAATTTCTAGTTTGCACAGCAATTTGATCCAGCCAAACGCGCCCCAAGGACTTTTTGCTTTGCCCTTCCGAGTGCTGCCGTCAGCTTCTTGATGTCATTAATTTTTTAAGCTTACTTGGAATTTTTGCCAGGCCATGCCAGGCCCAAATGAAATGGCCGAGACCAGCAAACGAAAGCAACAGCAAATGGGAGGCAAAGGGTTTTAATTGTTTTGGGTGTTTTCAGCTGCGTCTGGCTGTCGGTTTTTGCCTGTATGTTGGGAAGAGAGTATTGGTTTAGTTTCCAAATACACTTGAGCCTACCCATAGTTAAAGGTCTTTCTCCTGCACAGTTTTCCTCATGTTCTAACACTCTTTCTTTCTTTACTCTTACTCTCCAGCCCTGATGATTTATTGTTTGACAGACAAAAGTTTTCGAAGCTCACGCACCACTCGTCGTTTTCGACCAACAAAATTAGAAAGGGTTCTTAAAATGAATGAATCTAATGAATGGTTGCTAAAGGTTAGGAAGGTTGCTTGCCTGCCTCTTCTTACCTTGCCTAAGCTTAGATCCGTGCGTTTTCCCTCTTGAACCATTTGCCGTCACGGTGTCTAGCTATTTATTTAAATTGTATGTATGTTTAGTGTTATGTTTAATTTAGTAATGGATTAGTGCAGTGCCAGTTGCTTTCTCCCATTCCTAATCCCCAAGCCCCAAGCCTATCGTTCATTATGTTAAGTCACGTAGCCAGGCTTAGGTTTGCTTTACGCCCCCAAAGGTTCCGAGAGTGTGTGTGTTGTTGTTGTGCTACAAAGTTGAAGATTTATTGTGACATCTTCTTGAAATACACAAATGCTGCTGACAGTTTGTAGATGGGTCCAAGTACAATCGCCATTTTGAAACACACTCAAAGCTATATTCATTTTGCTAATGCTTAACATAGCTAAAAGAAGCATCGTTGGGTTTGGTTGGTTTGGGTCAAGGGGACCAAAATGGAAACTGAAATTTAATGAAGCAAAAACCACCCATTGCCAAAAACCAAGCACAGGAGGACAAGGTGGTCAGTGTCTTGTTTGGGTTACTCTCTCTGTCAGCCAGGCGAAAATTTAGTTGGTATCCTGTGTGGCGCCAACAACAAACACTACACCAACAACAACAGAGCGGCGACTGCTGCATAGATTGGTTATTATCTTTTAGTTCAGTGCATAACTTTTTCACTATGCATGTAAATTTTGCTGCCAGAGTTGCCACCCCGTTGCGTTGCGCTTGCACCTTTTCGTTCTTTTCACAGCGAAATTATTTTATAATGAATGTTCGTATTTAGCTAAAGTTTTATGAATGGTGTTCATTATGAGCACCACATTCAATTTGTGTGTGTGTAAGTGAGCGTTTGTATGTTTGAGTGTGTTTTTGTTGTAATTTTTGCTCTAGAAACTATATCCTTGAAGCTCTGCACACTGAACTAAACCACAAAAATATGAAAACCACATTTATATTGCACATCGGGCAGCTGTTTTCAAACTTTGTCTGTCTGTCGATTTGTCTCACTGTCCTTCGGTCCGTTTATTCAGTATTCTGTGTGTGTTTGCCTCATATGCTAGTTCGCGGTGTCGGTTGTGCCCGCCAGCACTCTTTTTGGGCCAGCATTTGAGACCGACTACCAAAAATAGTAAACCTTTCGAAAATGCGTGCACTGATGTTGGTTTAGAACTTTTTGGGTAAGGCATCTGTATAAAGTATGCTGCGGGCTAACCCCAGTACAGAAAGAACCAATGAAATTCACAAAAGCGTTTACAAATAGCAAAGAGTTTAATATTTTTCTTGCATTTGTTATTAAATGCATCAATATTAATTTTACAATTATTCAATGTTGATGGAAAATTTATTTTTTATTTTTTTCTAAGTTTTCGCTTCAAAAGCAAAGCAAAGTTTACTATAAATATACGAAATATCTCTAAATTGAAGGAAATTCAATTATAATGTGACAACTTAAAAAAATATGACTAATTTATAACGTTTTAATAATAATAATAAACTATATTTATATATATATATATATATATTAAATAGTTTTAGTTGTTGCTTTTTTAAGAAATTTTAGTAATAATACGTATATTGAATGAGAAGTGTTTTGTGTTATAATTAATTTTAATTACGGAACCTTTTCTTGTGTTAGCTTAATCTTCACCAGTACTATAATAAGGATACTTTTCTTCTCCTGCAGAGTTTGATATTCAAACATGAACTTAAAAAAACATTATTTATTTAATCGATTACAATTTAATCGTGTTTTAGAAATAATTAGTTACTTTAAGCTTGAAAATTATTTCTACAATGTAATTTACAAGCGAGTGCGCTGCTCACTTGACTCACTCCTTTGTTATTCTTGCCAACTCCATACCATACTCCTTGGTGTGCTTCTGACAACTCAACGACGCAGCGAAGCAAAAGCGTAACGAAATTTGTAACAGCGTGGTGCAGTGGAACGCGTTGGCAGAGACAGGGGGACAACGCTGACAACCCTTTCAGAATTCAAACTTGACAATTAAGTAAAATAAATGAGAAGCTTTCGGCGCCGACTACATACGTGACGTGACCAGCACCAAAAGATGCGAGCTCAGAGACCAGAAAGTGAGAGAGATGCCGGAGATGCGAGCATGAGATGTGACCTGCGAAATGGAGAGTTGGTTGCCCCCAAACATGGCCCGCAACTTTGACACCCCGAAGCATCGACTCGCCATGAGCCATAAGGCTGGGTGTTTGAGTGGGTGGTTTACTTGCTTGTTGTTGTGCTTTTGGCAGATTGTACCCCAAGGTACAAGCAAAGTGCTCCCATTCCATCTTCCCTTGCTGCTACTAATGCTGCTGCCTCTGCTGGTGTTGGCAGCCATTATGGCAAACTTGTGCTTGCGTTGGAGCCACACAACAAAGCATCACTCGTTCTCGAATACCTTCTCACTTCCCAACCCTCACACACACACCAATACTCGTCTAGCTAAAGCTCGAGGTCCAGCTATACTGCCGCATGTTTTTGTGCGCAGTTGCTGAGGTCACTAATGTCGTAAGATGAATCCTTTCGGCAAATGCCTTTAGGGTGCAAAAATAAAACAACAAGCAACGGCAGCTACAGTCTCCACACCCACACATTAATCCACAGTTGCCTCACGTAATGCACTTACAAAAATTTGTCGCTGCAAACTTAAAACTAGCATAATAATAACGTGGCAAGATTTTCATTTTATATTAAATTAAAATTGATTTGTTATCAATATGTATTAAACATCAAACAAGAGTTTTTGATTTTAAAATAATTTATTATTTACTTATTTAAATGTAGGTCTAACTATTTTCTGAGTGTTCTTCAAATGTAGATTAGTTGTTTGGGTTTTGCTGCCAGCTGAGGAGGAATGGCGTCGCTCTGGCAGTTCGCGCAAGAAAATAATGAAAACAGCAACTTTCATAATGAAGGTCCTTGGTATGGTGTGGTGTGGTGTGTTGTGCATTGCCGCCAGTGTGTCCCGTGTCCCCGTTCCACTTTGTCTTGCTGTCCCTTTGCTCGTCTCTTTTGAAATTATAATCTGCGCCATGGCGTTGCCGTCGTCAACATATTCGTCCTGCCTTAGTTCCCCAACCGTTGACAATTTCTCATGCTTGGCTTGTTGAAGGACCTCAGCTCCGCTCGGCTTACACGCTTAGAAACAGAGGCACTTGGATCTCAACTCGGGTACTTTGTTACATGCATGTAACATGCGTGTTTTTGGCTTCTTCTTCTTCTACGGAGGGCGTTGCTCGAAAAGTTAGCTTGAATTTATTTAACAAATGGCCTCAGCCGGCTAATTTACATGCAGAAATCAAATAAGCAGCAGAATGTACACATAATGAACATAAAAACAGCTAACAAAAGCTTAATGCTGGAAATGAGAGAAAGTCCTTCAGAGTTTTTACTAATTACTTTGATGAACAAAGGCGGACAAAAGTTTGAGTGACGTAAACAAAAGCATACAAAATCAACAAAAACAAGGAAATTGAAATGAGTTTTTCTGTTGTTTTTGACGGCGTGTTTCTACTACTATTTATAATTTATTTATTTTTTGTACAAGCAGTTTGTGGGCTTGACTGGGAACAAGAACTCAATTCATTGGGGAAGCAAATTATTTGCCAACTAACAACTAAAACTATTCAATTTCCTGCTCCAGCATTCAGACATTCAACAAATTCAATTTACAAACATGCACTCAGATTCCCTTAAAGAGCTAGTTGCAAAACGTTTGGGGGTTAGGACTTCACCCAAAGGAAATAAGTTTTATTGCACCCACACCCTTAAGAGAAAGCAGGGATGCGAACCCAATGCTACCCCTGTCCAGGCACCTGCCATCGACCACTCACCCTTTCCTTGTTTTGGCAAAAGCCAAGCCCACATTCTCATTCGCAGTGCGCAGACAAAAGTCACAACTATCCCAAGTTGGCATGCGGGTTTGCAGTTTTTGGGTGGGGATCTCTCATTCGACCCACCCAACCACCGGTTAGCAGTTTTGCGACTTTTTGGTCATGACTGCAAACTGAAGACGCCATGTTAGATTGGGAGATTTTATATGTACGTATATGTTTGTAAGTGTGTGTGTGTGTGTGTGTGTGTTTGTGGGAAGGGCAGATGAATTCAATTTGCATTTTCGTGCTAGCTACAAATATTTGCTGTGGCCCAGGACACCAAATTATTGAATTAGTCAAGCGTTTGCATCAAGGATTTTGCAATTTAAGTTTCTATTATTCTCATGTATGTACTATACTGTAAGCTAAAATGTAAAATTTATAAGGGTCTAAGTCAACTTGCATTCAATTAAAGCAAGAACTAAAGAAAATATCTTTGCACACAAACCGGGTTTCAGTTTCCTTTTGCGGCTTCTTGTGTGTGCATTGGCCAACCCTTTCAATTTACTTGGTTTTCTCTTTCTCATTCCTCTGAGCTGACCTAATGTATGCGGCGCACAAATATTGTCTCAGACAGCTGAATGAACTCACAAGAAAAAGGGGCATCAGCTAAGCCAGACAAACATAGATAGACATTTAGACGAAACTCATCGACTAGACACAGCACCAGGCCAGCAAAAAAACCATTCGAAAGAAACTGTAGAAGATGGAAGAGAAGAGGGTTGAGATTGCGTCTGGTTTTTTGGTATTTTCTTTTCTTACTTGCTTTTTATATAAGGTTTTTTTAACTTGATTCTGGTTTTGCTCACACTCCTCTATGGGTAAGTTAACTTCGTGTTGAGTTTGAGTCCAGAGTTATTTTAGCATCGAAGTGTACAACAGTAATGTTCCAATAAAAAATAAATAAATGCATTTATTTCTCGTTTTTAAGAATAAATGGTAAGAAATATTCTTGAGTACTGTGGACTGTAAGAATTGTGGTTTAAGGTAAATGTGTCTCGGTAATTGATTAAAGAAACTGTCATCAGTTAATGTTAATGCATATATTAAAAGAACTATTGATTGGTTTATTAAAAAAAACTATTTTTATTTAATACTTTCAATTGTCACATGGTATTATTATTTTGAAATATTTATTGCAACTATTTTTAGTAATTATTGTGGCTAGTGAAAATATAAAAGTGAACAATATACTGTTTTATTTTATTTACAGACTGATATTAATAACGTTTGAATATATTTTTAAAAACATCTGCGAGGGTATCTAAGACTCGAAACATCATTAACACACATTCCCTTTCGTGTTTTTTTGTCGACCATTTTTATGCTTCAAGATATTTTTTTGTCTCTGTTTTTGTTGAAACTCGATTGCCCCGTTTATGGCCTATCATCGACATTGTCGTCGGATTGGTTTTTTTTTTGTTTTGTTCTTATCTCTTTTTTTTCTTGTCTCTGCTCTTTATGAGGTCCCATTTGAGAACGTTTAACGCGTGTTTGACTTGTGGCATAAATACGAGAACGGGTTGGGTTGACTGGCAATTGACAGGCGAAGCGACACCATCTATAAATCAAATCCGGCTGCTCATGGCGCAAGCAAAATTCAATAAATGCCACTAATCCGTGCTCTAAAACAAATCGCCAGCAATTTACAATTTAAATTTGAAAATGAGGCAGCACCAGGCAAACAACACACACACACACAAAAGCACATTCAAATCCATTAATAATCCATAAAAATGATTAATTACTGCAAACCTGTGTGGGTGATGTGCTTTGTCTGCTGTCTATCAATGCAGCCGCAACCCAAACCAAACCGCACAATTTATGTACATATGTATGCATGAAGCCCCTCTTACTTCCGATACCCCCGCGTGGACCAATCGAATGTTAGGCAAAAGTGTTTGTTGCATTGAAAATTTTCCAATTTATGCTTATAGCTCTATATCTACTACCACTACTACTATTATATATACCAAGGGCCAGTGCATAAAACTGCTCTGCCGTCGGCAACTCCTGCTCCTGATTCTGTTGCTGATTTTGCTGCTGCTGCTGGTGCTGGTAATGTTTGGCCAACGGACATGCGCAAACTAGCTACATACATATAGTCTTTGTGTGTGTGTGTATGCAGCAGCTAAACAATGAAAATCCGACACTGCGTCGTCGGCCATTCCGTAGCAAGGTTTCCATTTTGCCTTCGTCGGCCATGGCGTTTAGTCGTCCTCTGTTGCGCTGCTGCCCACGCCGCATACTGTATGCCTCTTGCCTCTTGCCTCATTCCGCTGTGTGCTGGAATTGCAATAGGTTGGCAGCTCTGCTAAAAGAGGTGGGCGCCTCTTTGGTTGGTCTTGCCACCCCTTGGTTTGCTGGCTAAGAGCTGCATTTGGCATATTTCTGCGTAGTTTTCTCTTAAATTATCCGAAACAAGAAACTACTTTACCGACCTTTATTCTAAATCATCTAACTGGCAATAGATGGCGCTGGTAGTTGGGTTATTTTTGAAGACAGATAAGATACGACAAACAAATGTATCTATGAGGGTTGATTTTAATAAAACTTTGTCCCTGGATGCCTATTAAAATAATGAGGGAAATTTGGACAGGGAATAAGTGTGGTTATAGGTTTTGAATAGAACACAAAACTTCCAACATATTTAGCTAAAGTCAACTGGTTTTTAAAACTAAGTTATTTTAAGATATATTTAAAAAATTTAAAAACTTTGACACTTAGTATTTTCGCTTGGTGAGTTGTATTTTTTTTTAAATTGGTATAAAATTTTGTATATTTTCAAATGCTCTTATGATTTTTTGTAAATATCCCACAATTTTAAACTATTTTTGCAACGTAAATCATTTTTAAATCGAATGACTTTTTAAGATAAATTTTAAATTGATTTTGTGCAACAGATCCGCTTACTTATAACTTATAAACAAATTTATATTATGCGTGATAATTTCAATAAAGATTATTTTTCTAATTCATACCTTGTGCAGTGCGGAGAAGTTTAGGTGTTTACAAATTAAATAAGTTTTGCCTATTTAAAAAACATTTAGATTCAGCAACGTTTGTCATAAGGTTTATTTTAATGTATTTCAGTTATTTCTTGTCTTGTATTTTACCCTACTTCAGTCTTATGACATATATTATTCTGAAGGTCATTAATACATAATTCTTGATTCCACAACTGCTCATAAAATATAGCACATACATAGTCGAAAAAGCGAAGCTCTTATACCCATCTGATACCATTTACATTATGTAAATATTACTGTAAGAGCTTGATAATATTTTTGATTTCTTATCAACAACTTAATATCAGAACTGACAACAATGTTTTGAAATCTTTATAGCAAAGATTTTGTATCCTTTAATGATGTCTAAAAATAAAGCTTACGCATCAAATTTGTCGCAAGTCTTTGGCAACAATTAAACTGGGATTGTTGGCGGCATGATGTCTAATAAAATTGCAAATGTTCGTCATTAACTTGTAAGAAAACAAGGCGAAACAAATACGAACAAAGTTAAATTGGGCAATTGTCCATCATCTTTGACATAAAAAATATGAGTTTCGAAATTGGTTTTCATGTTTATGTGGAGCACAAGTGTCGCCTTAAGCTGCGACATGTCCAAAAGATGAACAATTTACAATTGTGAGACAATTAACTGTCAGACCGCGGACAAGCAATAAATCTGAGGTGTTAAAAAAGATGAGACGAGTCTGTTTGGAGTAGAAAAGCAGCATAAAAAGTGAAACACATGTTTCGTAGATGCACGGTTTCTTTTTTTTTTTTTTTTCATTCAGTTTCTCTTTTTTTTCGGTGGTTGGTTTCCGGTCGCCGGATGGAACGCAGTGGGGTGGGGTGGCTTGGATGGGTGTCAGAGTGTTGTGGTATGTGCGTGCCGCAAGTGTTGCGTTTTGAAATTGTTGCGCAGGTCAGAACCGTAGAATTTTGACAATACACCCCACACATCTCCAATACTGGGTCCCAGCGGGAGCTGTACGTCAAACAATAAATGTGCCACATACGTTCCGAAATGCAGCCATGAAAATCCGATTATTACATTTTTTATTCGAAATAAACCAACGATGCTGCCAATGCCGATGACATCGTTCCAATCTACGCTCCTCTCTCCTTTCTATAATCAATTAATTCTGGCAATTTGTGCAGCCAAACGCAACCTCAATTATGTGCGCCAAAGTGGCTGCAGGATTGCCATTGCCGAGGATTAATAGCAAAAAAAATAATACAAATACACAGCAACAGCAACAATTTGGCAAGCAGCGAAAAACAATAAAAAAAAAACAATAACATCAACATCAACAACAACAACAACAAAAACAACAACAACATGAACAACAGAAATTTTCTCATGGAAGTCCAACTGGTTTG
Source organism: Scaptomyza cyrtandrae (assembly GCA_035044605.1). Taxonomy (NCBI): domain Eukaryota; kingdom Metazoa; phylum Arthropoda; class Insecta; order Diptera; family Drosophilidae; genus Scaptomyza; species Scaptomyza cyrtandrae. Next base: position 12,942,554 of record JAWNNS010000640.1, read on the forward strand.
ACATTAAGCGATCCAGACAACAACGATGTGAATTATAACAAAAACAAACATTTAGCAGGGGGGGCGCGAGCTAATCGAAAAAAATGCCAAAAGTCAAACACAAACACAATGACAATGTCAATAGTAACGAGTCAAAAACGAAAATTACAACAACAAAAAAAAGAAGCTAATTGTTGGGGCCAAATACTACAACTGCGTCGAATTGGTAAAAGCAAACCGGCTCAAAATTGTTAAATTCAGCCATAAAGAATGGAAGGGATCAGCTAATAATGGAATTTAATACATAAGCTATAAATATCGATGTTTATACAGTTTTGGTAAAAGATTTTTATTAATTTTATCTATTTGTTAATTTATAATTTATTACCTAGTAATAGAACTGCAGAGTTTCATCATGGAAATACTTGTTACATAATCAGAAACTTTAAGGTTACAATGTGAATAGCGAATGTATTTTTAGCTACAACATTTTTTTTTATTTTTAAATCAAGTAACTTATTGAATAAAAATATAATTTTTGTTTTCTTAGCCGTCAATCGTTAAGCATGTTGGAAATCTTATCGGTTCGATTAGGCCAGTTCCGTATTTCCGTTTGTGAGTTTTACCCGTTCCAAAATCGATAAGATACAAATTTTATATTTTTCGGATTTATCAAATTCTTTAGAACCTCTTTTTTAGAATCGATTACGCGTATTGCGATCCGTGTGTTCGACTTTTGATACGTGAACTAAAAATAAAGTAAGTTTCGTTAGAACCATTTGCATAATATTGATTGTATTTGTTTGGTATTCATTTTTGTTGTCTACCAGACAAAACATACTGTTTGAAAAACTTTAAGCTTTAATTTGGACCTTAAATCATTATAAAATTAAAATAAACAAATTAAATAAAAAAAAAGACTATCTTTGAATAAATAAAAACTAAGGCCAGATACAGTTTACATTTTTTTGAAAATCAATTTTATATAGGACTTGTAGCGGTTGCTGTAAACCCAGAGACAAAAGAAGTACAAATAAGCACTTTCATGATGAATCCAACTATTTTCGTGTATGATTTAGTATTAAATATGAATATGGTTTACTTGATATGTGCACATCTTAAATCAAGAATTAATACTAAACAGTAAATCAATTTTTTTCATAATTTATTTGAAGTGTCGACGATTTAGTATTGATGAACAAATATATTTACTCACACTAAATTTTAATATTAATATATTCATTCGGATACCTTAAAATTCAGTTGTATGGTCTACTAAGCATTAGATATATCATTTCAATTGCTAAAAATATAAATAAAACTCATTAAATGAAACTTGTTGAAAACGATATATGATTTTTTTTTTTCTTATCCATAGTGCTATTCCCAACCATATTTCGTTGGCAGTCAGTTCTGGTGTAAAACGAAAATGCTTCGTGTTAGAAACAGATGTCTGATCTTTAATTTAAAACAAGTAAGAAGGCTCTAGTCGAGAAATCCCGACTAGACGATACCCTGATCCCTATACTTTACGCGTACAGTCAGTGTTTGCAAGTATGTGTGTTTGTATGTACGCACATACTGCATACTGCATACACAACTTCAATGTCCCATATCTCCGGTGTTTCTTAACCGATTTTAATAAAAATTGTTATTGTTATTATTTTGATTATTAATTTAAATGCCATCTAAAGATTTTTCAAATTCAAGATTTTGTTGTTATCGATCCCATGTGTATATCGAAAACGGGATGAGTTATCGAAAATCAAAAACAAACTTGTACTGCCTAGGGATTAGGCCAGCTTAAGTTCCAAATATTGAGTCTCTAGCTCTTATAGTCTCTGAGATCGGTTGGCTCATACATACGGACAGACAGACGGACAGACGGACAGACGGACAGACAGACGGACAGACGGACATGGCTATATCGACTCGGCTGTTGATCCTGATCAAGAATATATATACTTTATGGGGTCGGAGGTGCTTCCTTCTGCCCGTTACATACTTTTGCACAACTTCATTATACCCTTTTTTCCCATTTTTAATGGGATCAGGGTATAAACAGATAATACTTATTTCTAATATGATGGTTGTTAGAATTGACTATAGTGGCTTTGAATATAACATTTTATCTAACTTTTGAATACGCGTGCAAAGTTAAAATAAATAATGTTCAACGTTAAAGTTAAAATTTCACATCAATTTAAAGTGCACGCATTGCGATTTAAGATACATGCACTTTGATTTGATTATGTTTAAAATTCGTTTTGCTCTTCAACTATATTTAATAGTTAAAAACCGCAAAGGAAAAGTAACTGTTATCATAGTTGATTTTCGTTTGATTTTTTCTCTGGGTGTACGCACTCACCTCTTGCACTTCATGTAAGCCCTTAACAAAAGTTACCCCACGCCAAATCGTTGCATACTAAAAGAGGCATCGGTCTCGTCATGCGTTTCGTTGACTGTTTGACTGCAAGCTTTGTTAGCAACACCGAAACGCACAAATTGCATGTTGATTTTGCAGTTGCAACTGGCATCTAAACAAAAACAAAAAAAAAATACATTGCTGAGCCGGAGCCTTGACGTTACGCGTCCTCTTATGTTAGCTGTTGTTCGGGGTGTGAGTGCATTTTCAATCAAAATCGCTCAACAGCAGCAACTGCAGCAGCAGCATCATTCGAAGCAACAACAACTACACCATGCTGCAAGGGGGAAAGCAAAAAACACAACAAGCAAACTTTAGACGAAATTGCAGCATTTTGGGCAAAACTCGACGCGCACATCAGCGCATAGAACAAACAGTTAGCCAATCTCTATGTGTGTGTGTGTGTGTGTGTGTGCGTGGCACTTGCTCTTTATCTTTTTGCATATAAACGTCGCTTGTAGCATCCACCCGCCTCCACTTCACAGCCACGCCCACTACGAACTGAAGCGATTTCCGACTTGGGCGCGGAGTGCATTTTTGGTCAGTTGCAGCTCGCGACTGGCATTTTTTCTCGTTGCACTTTAAGTGCAGTTTACCTCTTTGGCATATTTGGTTAGCTCTCTCCCCCCCCCCCACACGCGTTCTAGCTTCCCTTACCCCTTGCCTGTCTGCCGCCATCCCCTGCTACTACTCTGCTGGCTCTTTGGCGACTTTGAGTGTGCGGCGTTAGAAATTTCGAAAAAAAAGTTTCGCGTTTGCAAATGAATTCTTACAAAGGACATGAGCTCCACCCATCGTCCAGTTTCCTGCATTTACACACAAAAAACACACACACATGTGTGTGTGTGTGTGTGAGTATGTTAGCAGAGTGGCGAGGGGGTTTGAGGTTAGGTCCGTTGCATTTTGGTGCGGCCTTTGGTTCGTTGACGACCAAGTGCCAATTCGCTGGCATGTCGGCGCTGGAGTGGCGCTTAAGTGCTATATGGCTCCACCCTTTGGGCCAGTGGATCCACCCTCAACCCATACACCACAAACGGCATCCCTACGTGGCGATTCTTTTTCATTTAATTAAAATTATTTGCCTTTGCCACGGCGAGTCCACTCGGAACTTAGCCAAATTTGGGAGCCGCGGCGTGTCTTTCTTGTGTTGGGATGCCAAAAAAAAAAAACAAATCTGTTTTGTAAGTGCGTGAGGCTTATTGTCAATTAGTGGTGCCACAGCCATGCCTCCGCCCCCTCTTTGTGTCCCGCCTATACACAGATGCCAAATGCAGTGATGCATTCAGGCATCAGCAATCACAACCAAACCATCCTTTCGGTTTGTGTGTGTCAGTCAGTGCAATTATTTTTTTTTTCATATCAAATATATATAAAATATATAAAAGCGTAGAATTAAATGCAGTTGCAAATGTTTTGCATGTTGCCAATTACAGCAAACGCACCGAAACAAAAAAAAACAACAAAAAAAAAAAAACAAATTGCACAAATAACAAATTCGCATGTGAATGAGATCCTTGTGTTTTGTAAGGCGCAAAGGAATTTCAAATACAGCCATTGCATTCAAAGTAATTTTTTAGCTTTAGACCCATTGATGGCTTTTTATATATGTTTGTATTTTATTTTATTGCACTTCAAACAAGTCAAACGTAAAATGTATCCTTCTTAAATTGTATGTCTATACAGATGTTTCTGTTTTGTGATTCATCAAAAAGAATAATCTTTAAAGTAACACTATCAAATATCAATTGGTATAGATAGTTAAAAATCTTATGACGTAAACAGGGCTGCAAAGTCATTAAAAAAAATTTAATTGACGTTTATATATTTACAAGCTTGTTTAATTTACAAGGTTGGACACAAACCATACGGTTCCAGGAGGTTCGTAGGTTCTCTCACCTTATAAAGTATTTCAAATTAGACATGTACGCTATTCCGTTTCTTGCTATATGTGATTATATGTGTGTGTATGTATTTCAATGTTTCACATCTCCGGTGTTTCTCAACCGATTTAAATAAATTTAAATAATTTTACAGATTGTCAGTATTTTGTCTGATGTTGCAAACGCTGTTTTCGATTGCATGTGTATATCAAAATTGGAAAAAAAAAACTTCTACTTCCTAGAGATTAGGCGAGCTAATGTTCCAAATCTGGAACATTTTAAATAGTTTCGGGATATAAAAATAAATATAATGTAACTAATAATCATCTGAGCACAACAAGTTAAAATTCAGCAAGACCGAGCTTAATCTAAAACACAACAACCAGCAAAACTTCAATAAAATTAGGCTGTTTTTAAGTTCAAAGTTCATACCTTGGACAATTTGTTGTTCTAATGAATTTTTGGTCGAATATCCATTTTGAAATGCATTTAAAATTAATTATAAGCGAAACTGACTGCTTGTATATTAGCAGAATATGATTCTAAAATACAAAAATTCATTTAAGCAAGTTGACAAGTTTAATGGTGTAATTAGAATATAACGTTTGATAGTTTTATTCTAGTTATGGCAATTATAATCAACACATGGAACATTGCAATTACTCATTTACCCACATTTGCCTAATGAGCCATCACGTACGTATCTTTGCGTACTCGGACAGACCAAGGGATGTGTGCCATGTGCGCTCCTATTAATAATTCCAAGATGCGTAATTATTGATTTTTCATTAACAGTTTGAGGTTGCAGAAAAATAAAAATTTTCAACAAAAAATAAAAAAGAAACAGGAAAAAAAAAAGAAACGAACCCACGTGTGTGTGGGCACTTTGAACTTAGGCCTGGACCTCAACGAGGTCTCCTGTGCGTTGTCGTCGTCTCACGGCTGGAAAAACTCTTTGAGGCAACGGCGCTCACAATGTGAGCAACGGAGGCGACTCCCGTTGTTGGTGTCGCATGGTTCGCCTTTGTAGCAATTAGTAGGCGTGTGTGTTTATTTATTAATACATATTTTACACTTCAACGCCTGGCGTTAATTGCATACACACACACATATATGTATTCTAAGGGGTTGTAGGCTGAAACTAAACCGAGCGAAAGGTTCTTAAAGAGCACATAAGACTCAAATACATACATCATACATACTTTTATCAATATATGATGCTGCTGCTGCTGATGTCTATTATTATTTTGTAATTAAAATGTGAGTGCTTTGCTTTAGATGGACTGCTGACTGTCTTTGTTATTAAACTTGGCTGCAAATTAAAAGTCAAACTGTTTAAGACAATGTACAAACAAGACTTTTAAAGCAGCTCATTTGACAAGGGTAACAAAAACTGGGTGGAAGGTAGAAGTCGCACGCTGCGCTGAATTTGAATATCCCATGGAAGGACACACGAAAGGACTGTACAAATGGTCAGTCGAGCAACCCTTCTTCTGGACACTGCCCAGAGCTGCGTTCAACTTAACTCAACTCAACTCAACCATCCATCCACACTCGCCACGGGCTGCTGCACGCAACGTGGCGCTAATTTCTTTGATTACAACATGTGCGCTGCGCGATGTCGACTCCGAATCTAAGAGAGACGGCTAAGTTAATCTTTTGTGCCGTGCCTTGCTGTGCTATGCCTTTCCTTGTCTTTGGCCATACACGTAAACAAGCGGAAACGAGCTGCTCTTTCAATGACCAACTGAACTTCAAAACTTTGACTTGGCTGTTGACCAGGAGGAATCGAGACTCGTGACAGTCAGCAGCCACCCTGAGGCATTTTTGATTCCTATTCCTTAATTATTGAGCAGCGGGCGCTATTTTAATTTTGCATGTCGCAGCCGAGGGCATTTTAAATATATACATTACTTTTTACTTGATCCACCTTTTGACTTTCAATTTTGCCATATAGAAAATGTGTATCGATTTTTTTTATTTATGGTTGCAGTTTTAAATTTAAAGTCATTTTAAATGTTTGATGTTTAAATAAATATTTTATACACATTTTGTGTTTCATTGGCTTTTTCATCGCACTTTTCATGGCGGTTGATTATTGACTAATCATTACCCCTTCGCAAAAAAGGAAGCGTAAGGAAATCCGAGCATCTGACGTGTGTGGTGTAGCAAATAGAATTGGGGTGCTGCAAGATGCTTATATATAGTGACCAGCAGAAGCTACTCAAAATCAAACTCAGTTCTCAACGTCCGACATTATAGCCCTGCAGCCAGATTGGAACGTATGCACGATACGAGTATGTTCATCTAAACGACTGTTCAACATTTTAAAGTTTTTCTGTACGTGTAATATAAGGATATATAATATTTTCACTGCTTTCAATATGTATACCCTATGACTGAGCTTTTGATTTCTAAAAATATTGTAACAAAACTTAAATTAAATCAGTTTTAGTTACTAAAAAGAATGTTGGCCACTTAATGTTGGCCAAAAGATTTTATTATTCTCTGAGTATGTTCACATTTCATTTCTTCTTTTATTTATAATTATTTATTTTACTTTTTACCAAATAGAAACTAATAGCTTTTGTGACTTTCTTAAGTCTTAATACATAATAAGTTTATTCCAAACAATTTATGATTTCGCTTAATTTGTTTTAAAATTGGAAAACGCATTACAAATTAAAGTGGTATTGATTTTTAATAAATCTTAGAAGCTTTTTTATTAATTAAAGTTGCCCGCCCAGAAACAATTTCCATGAGTTCATCCTTATTTACCCTCGCAATATCTCAAACTCTGTGTTTTTTCTCTCGTCTAATATAAATATAGAAATGCTCGTTCAACATTTGGCATTCAATGCAAACGAAAGAAGAAACAGAGGAACAAAAAGGCAAACAGCAGTCAATGAGGATTGAATTATGAGGACTGAACACTAACTGGACTGCTAATGATTGATGCTGATGGTGATGGCCTCTACTACTACTATATAAGCATTTGCTTGCTGAATTTCATATAAACATATGCATCTGATTGTATGCTCGCCAAAAAGGAACTTTGCACGCATGCACTTGTCGACTTTGGCATAATGCAGAATGAATGACTCGTGGACGGTTGAAACGGTGGTGTGGAGTGAAGCCGGGGTGCAAGCAGCAGCAAGGCCTCTGGTGCTGAGCTACTTTTCGCTCTTTGTGCGAATCGCTGGGAGGATGAGAAGGCGAACTGGACTGGGTCTGCCTGAGGCTGGTCTATGCACATATGGAAATGGGAATTCTTTGATTTGATTTTTATTTGGCTGTTTGTGCGATGCAAAGCGCCACTAAAAAGTTAATTGCACGAAAAATAAGTTGGTACTCTCCGCCTCTCCGCCGCTACGGCACATGTGCCACGCTGCTTCGTAGTTTACTGTCCGCTTCAGTCCGCTCCAGTCGCTGTTTAATTTAATTAGTCGTCGTTCGTTCGTTCCTCTGTGCGAGTTCCCACTCCTCCATCAGTTCGTTAGTCCGTCAGGTCGTCAGTCTGCCTGTCACATGTGTCCATGCCCGTAAAGCGATACGGACTCGCTTCTCTTTGGGATTTTTTTTTTGTGCTGCTGCTGCCAACTGTTTTCCAATCCGTTGACGTGAAGCTGAAGCCTCTTGTCGCAGCGGCGCTCAAGTCAATTAGCAAAGTATTTTTAATTGCTTTAAATTTGCATAATTTCTGTCAACAAGAAGCCCCATTGGATTTTTTCCTCCCCAGCCTCGCTGGGATTTCATGGCCGACTCGCAACTAAAGATTTTGAGCATTAGTTTCAGTTAGCCATAACATTGTCTGGTCAGTAAATTCGCCTAAAGCCGTATCAAAAGTAAGAAAGTCATCTAATGCCTGACTAATCTAAATTTGAGTGCCCCAACTACGGCGGGCATTTCAATTAACCCGACGCACCTCAAAAAGAGGCCATAAACTTGGGGCAAGACAAATCCATGGCACACGCCAAGGAATGAAAATGTCCCTAGCCGACAAATTTGACCTCAATTCGCAGCTGGTGAAGACGCACAACTAATTAGACACATGTTAGCCATAAGAATATATGTGTACATATATATAAATACAGGACACACACATACAAACATGCTTTGATATGTGTGGTTATGAAAGTTCATTTGTATTTGTATCTGCAACTGTGTCTGTGTTCGTGGTTGAAAGTGTGTGCGCTTGACCGTACGCAAATTACTTGTGTCATAAATATACCAAACAACCAACAAGAAAAGTCAAGCGACCCAAATTGCACCCGAGGCTTACAAGTGGGTCGAAGAACACAACCAGTTAACCAGTCAGTCAGTCAGTCAGCAATTCAGCAACACTAAGACAAAAACTCGTCAAGGAACTTCAAAAGAATATTTTGATGAGATTTAAAATAATTAGTTTTAAAAATTAAATAAAAAATTAGACTGAAAAAAACTTTATATTGCTTAAAGCTTAAAATTATGTTAAAGGGTAATTTTCTAGAAAAATTTTTATTCTTAAAGCTTTGATAAAAAGATTGCAGGTATTTTGTGTGGTAAGTTTAAGTTTATATAATATATACATTTTAAATACTTTTTTTTTTGAGTGCATCTAACCATTCAACCAGTCAGTCAAGCAACCCGAACAAATAAGAAGCGGCACAAGGACACACGCTTAGCCGCAATTTGAATGTGAGACGCAGATAGCTTTTGGCGTGTATTTGGGTTTCGGGTAAAAGGTAACTATCACGTATCCTTAGCTTACACATTAAGCTTGCCACGTTTCATGATCCTTACATGCAAGCATTCAATAGCTAGAGCGACCTTCATAAAGATTTCTATCTTAACGATGACAGTGGAAAAGTTACACAACATTTTCTCTAACACACATTCTCGCCTCAAGATCCAGGCTGGCATTGTCTTTGATTTAAGCGCCAGAAAAGATGACTAAAAAGCACCCAAAAACTAGCCCAAATGGGAGTTGATAACTAGCTGCTTTTGCTCAACTCGTTTGCTTATCGAAGCCTTTTCAATGGAGCCGCACAAAAGGACGAGATGCAAGTGCGTCGATAAGCCTAAAATGCGTTTTCCTCAACAAAACTGCTCATTAGGCTCGGATGCCCGACGGGCAAGGATAACCGGTTGCCAACACACACACACACACACACAAATGGCTATAATTACAGGCTTAACTGGCGAGCCGGGCAGTAAATTCATAAACACTTTACATAGTTTTCACAACGGCCAACCCTCTAACGGCATACTGAATGTATAACGTGACAAGCAAAAGGACAAGCGACATGCCAAAGCCTCCACCTGAGTTCCTTCATCCTTACACTGATATTTCTTAATTTTTACTACGTGACACACACACTCACACAGAAGAAGCAATTGTGTCCGACAGAGTTCAGAGGAGAAAGTTGCACTATTGCCGGACAGGCCTATGGGGCTTCTCTATTGTTCTTTAGAAAGTTGGCCGTCTGGGTGCGTTTATTGTTTCTTGAAGATTAACATCTTGTTGGCTAGCCCCTGAGTTATGGCAAAAGTTTCGCCCCAGTCAATGAACCATTTGCATGCACTTAAAGCAGCTCAAAATGAACGTAATAAAATCGTACCAATAAAATTGTAAACAAACACAATGCAATGAAATCAGTTGGAAATCATGAATGAAATTGCGTAAAAGTTGGTTAACAAGACGAAAACAAAAAAAAAAGGCGAAACAAAAAAGACAAGCAACGTTAAAAGCGTGTGAAAAATAATATCATGTACAAAAATAAATAAAAAAAAGGAGACCGGGAAAACGAGAAAATAATTTTCGCATATTGAGTAATCAATTAAAATTAACCGAAAAAAGGAAAAATAAAATGAAATACTCTACGCATGTCAAACAAACTACTCACTCCTCCTGAGTACGCATCCTACAGGACAATGTTGTGGCGCTGACCCGTTGCCGTAACCAGTTTCGTGTAAGCCCTGACCCCATTCCAATGGGGTGCGTAGTGGTTGCTTCATTAACTGGCACACACACACACATGAACCATTTCAATTCATTCGGCGGACATGGAGCCGGCACTCTCATATATATATATATATATATATATATTTTTTTTTTCGCTTACTCACACCATTACAATGCAACAATATATAATAACAGATACACCACAACAAGTGTGTCCCAATGCCGCTCAAGGTCAAACCATAATCGTTGATAATGAAAATTATTTCACACTCACATCCTGTTTTTTGCTCCATTTTGGGTTCGCTCACGTTTTAATGGCCTCGTTCAGCGCCTCATTTTTATTTTTGTCACTTGTTTTTCTTTAATTTCCAGTTAATGCAATTTCATCTGACCCTCGCCCAGCCTCCATACCTCCGACTCATTGTGTAAATTATTGCCGAAAAAAGGAGAAAAAAAATGAATGCGCCCCAAAGTATGCAACATAATTAAAAATCAATGACACACAAACTGATAAAGGCCGCGGGGGCGTGGCAATAACCAGATTTTCCACATTAAGTGCCCGCGCAGCAGCCCACGCTTAATTTTCGTTTGGTTTCTTTTTTATTTTGTCGTTGTTGTTTTGTTTTAATTTTTTGTATTGTTGGCTGCAATTTATTTTAATTGTTTTTTAATTTATTTTTTATTTGCACAAAAAGCGCAGCAAAAAATTATGAAAAAAGCACGCGAATGTGAAACACACAGCAGAAATCAACCAAAATATAAAAAAAACGAAAAAAGGACACACAAAAATAAATATAAATAAAAAATGAAACAAAAAAAAGCCGGCCGAAAAACGCCGGTCAGCAGACGAGCTCGCGATTCTCATTGCCTGCTCTATAAGTGCATGAATGAGAGAGTGTACGTGTGTGTGTGTGTGTGTGTGTGTGGAGCTCTGTGTGTTTGTGTATTGGTGTTGCCGCCAATGAGCAGTAAAACTGTTGCTGGGGTGTTGCAGCGTCAAAAATAAAATACAAAAAAATCAACAAAGTGTCGAAAATATAAAAAAAGGATATTGCAACAAGCAAACAGAAGCATCGGCAACAGAGGGACTAGCAGCAGCAAAGTAAGCAGAGGTTTGCACAGAAATGTTCGGCCTTTACAAGGAATTTAAATTTAACCTCGCTTAGCAGTGAATGAAAACAAAAAGCCAAAGAAAAGTCGAGTTTTCCACAACTTTAACGTATAAGTTATTCATCAACAAACAATAGTCTAAAATAAAAATAAAATTGTGTAAACATTTGTTATTATTAATAAATTTAACTTGTAAATAAATTCTTGGCATACTATTAATATTGGATAAAAACAATCAATTTTATTACTTTCATATTAAGGCTTAACTGGCCATGGCTATGCACTCCAGTCCGTTTTATTTGGGTAGCTGTAAGCTGCAGCTGTTTGCTTGACTTGGCTGTTGCAATCAGCTTAAACACCACTCATGGAACCCACTCGGCAACCATGTGTTGCTTCAGCACACACAAAAGGGAACAACACACACCCAAAAAAATAAATATAAATAAATATAAAATAAAATATCTACTTGCCGCCAATTTTCGCGCGTATATTTCATTTTATTTTTGCTCATTTTCATATATTTCTTTCTTTTTTTTTGTATGTTTGTTTAATGCTTTTTTTTTTGGGTGCTCCGTGCACAGAGTTTGAACTGGGCTCGGCCTGGTCTGTATCCTGTGTGCACTCTCACACTTCTGTCGAGCGTTAAACGCGATTCGCACTCGGCCCGACTCATCTCGTCGCTTGACTCTCCTCCCCCGTGCCTGCAGTTGCTGCTCATCTGCTGTGCGTTTTTTGTGTTTTCGTTTTGTGCCTTTTTTGCCGACTTGTAAAAATCACGTGGTATTTATAATTTGCAAAATAATGCCGGTCAAACTCATTATATATATATATATATATATACATATATATATGCAGGATGCATTTAAGCCACCCGCTCTCGCCTGCTCTTGTTCTCTCTATAATTTAATCCCATTCTGTGATTGTGTTAATGTGTCTGTATGTGTTTGGAAGGGCAACACGTCATGCAACAGCTGGCAGTTGCCACCACAACAATAAAAAGAAATAAAATCAGAAAAAGCAGTCATATAAAGTCCGGTCATATGGACGACAGGTCCTGTGGCCAAAGGAAATTTATTCTAGACTATTCCTTAAGACTTCTACAGCATTAAGCACAGTCAGCATCGGAATGTTTAAAATGGTTTTGATTTTCCAAAATTGTCATAATTTCTGTATATGATTTATTTCAAATCGTTATCGATACTATGTTTGCAGTAAAAAGATAGATACTTGTAGGTAGTACATCTCTACTATCTACCTTTATTTTTATTTGTGGTTTTGAAATCAGTTTAATTTTTTTTATACAACTTATAATATATATATTTTTGGCTAGGTTGATCGGACGCAATACATATAGTATATAAGCATTTCTCGTATTACAACTAAATGATACATATAAATATTTATGCAAATCCTTTCGACCTTTTAAAATTTTTAGTTAAGTCTATATAAAATATAAAATAAAAATATATTAGAATGACTAGGACTTCAATCGGTCGATTAAATATATGAAGTGTTTTACAAAAAGCTATGGTTTGCCTCTAAATGTTACCTAATGTGTATTGCTCAATCATTATTAATGTTCATAAATAGTGTTGTATCGTTACGATGTAAGAAATAAGCAATATATACCACAATCTTTTCAAAATTTGTTTACATTTTAATTGTGTTTCTCCTAACAAGAACAAAAATTTTTCAACTTGTACATTCTTACGAATGTTGGCTTGCTTTATAAAGCAAGCTGCAGTGAACAACCCTAATTGTTATCAGCTGGTTGTTAAACCCAAACTTCCAGCTATAAATCAACAAAATTACGACAAAGAATCGACGACGATGTAGCCAGTCTGTGCATTGTTTGTTTGCCATCAATGGAAGTTTTTAATTTGGTGCCCTGCAATCAGGGCTCAACCTTCTTGCTGCGCTATCCCCGTATCTGTTACCGTTCCTGTCGAATTGCAGTTTCGGCCTGCATAATATGCACTTTGGCTTGACTTCAGCCCGAAGGGGTTGTCGGTTAAAGGTTTTGCAACTTGTTTTCTAGCTGGCAGACGCATGGCTCAAAACGCAATTACCCAAAACGAAATCGTCGACTTGCCTGACAGTGCAGTCAAAACGGTCTTTAGTACTTGGTTCTTGCTCTTTGCTCCTAGGTAGCTGGGCAGAGGGTGCCACTTTTGAGGCAGTTCAGATCCTGCACATGTGTGCTGCAATTGCATGCAATTTTTGGGTGCAAAAGTTTCCTAAATTGCATTTGAGCGCTGAGCGCAAGAAATGCAAAATTACCTTTAAGATTAAATTGGAAAGCGGCCGAAAGTATGCAATTAGTTCGGCGCCAGCTAAAGTTGTTATAAAGGGGAGATGGAAAAGTCCTAGCTGCATAATTGTTATATCGCTCAATCTAGCAGGCGTCTCTACAATTTCTCTACTATTTCCTTGACCTCAAAAAATTGCGCATGCAGTTAGTCAAATGAAAGAGGCGCACCCATCTAAATTGTTGTTGATGACTTAAGAGTTTTTTGCACACACACACACACACACACACAAACGCACACTGACACACATGGGTACAAGTGTATACACTTAGAAAAATGTTTTGAAACTAGTCATATTTTTGGTGATTTTGGGGTCTCGTCTTAAAAATGGTTTTTGTACTTCTATCAACGGAAAAATATTTTTATTACCTTTTGTTAGAAAATACTCTTAGTCTTAGACTGTTAAATTTTAAAGTGTATGTGTGACAACACTTGCGGCCAAATATATACTAAAACGTACAAGAATAACCAGCGGCCAGTTGCCCCAAAGGATTCAAAGACGATGACGGCGACGACGACAAAACAAAACAACTTTGGCCACACCTTTACTTACTTTCACGTGGCCACACACAAGCACACACATAAACAAAAGGGAACATGTAAATAGTGGCAAGGCAAATATTTTCAGAGCCAAGGATTTCATTATCCTTATCACATGACAAGCGGAATTTTTCGTTCAGCACAACAAAAGCGCAAAATGCGAAAGATGTCGTCGACGGTTGTTGGTCGTCTGACGTCCGCCTGGCGGTCGCCTCCAGTCAAGCAAACTTACGACTTAACAGTTCTTGTGTGTGTGTGTCCTTGTCCTCTCCATGTCCTTTAAGCCTTCAATTATAACATGCCGTTGTTGTCGTCTACTGCTGCTGCTTCTTTTGTTGTTTTTGTAACTGTTGTGGCTTATACGCTGTCTCCTGAGATATTTCATGCCGGCCACAGTTCCACCAGAGTGTTTGTGTAAGCATGCTTATTTGTGTGTGTGTGTGTGTGTGTGTGTGAATAAGCGCTGTGTGCGGCACTCCTCAAGCGCGATTGTGCTTATCCTTAACGGCGGTTTAGCACTTAACTATTTGCATGTTTGTTTCGTTATGTTGTCGTTGTCGCCTTGCTTAACTTTTATACTCTCACTGAGGATGACACTAACTTTGTGACGTTTAAAACTGTTAAATCTGTATTAAGGCAGTTATTTAATGAATATGAATTTATGAATTTTATGAATTTATAAAAGATCAAAATAAGTCCTTAAAACTAAATAAATAAAAGTATTAGATGCGTTAAAGATCGATTTGAATTTTCAATGTTTTTAAACTTTGCAGAGTATATAAGTTTTCGTATTGTTTATGGTATTTTAGATTAAATAGCTTTCTTGTGATGAAGATGACGTAGTCCTGTTCTCTTCTTTGTCCTTTAAAGGTAATTACTGTGGCGGTCGACACGACAACAAAATTCTCGTGTGAGTTTAATTGAAATAATCACATGTCTTTCTTTTTTCTGCTGCTCGCTCAATAAAGTCTTCATTAAGGCGACCTTACAAAATGTTTGCTGGTTTCTTAAATTCTAATTTACGAAACAATTCTTAAAAAAAATATATACACATTTTGTCCAATCGGTTTTGTTTTTAAATTTAACACTGTTTTCCATCATCGATAGCTTAGCCTAATGCAATGTTGTTTTGGTATTGTTTATGGGTTTTTGGTCTGAGTGGGGCTTGGCTTGCAAATTGGGGGCAGCGAGTGTGGCCATTAAAAGCGACTGTCGCAACCTCATATACAAAGCATTGCAACTGCTGCAACTGCGACGACAACAACAAAGGCGCAATGGCAACAGACAACAAATTGATATATATGAACAGGTCCGCGGATTGACAAAGCAGCTGCAGCGTAATAGCCCTACCATGTTGCCTGTCTGTCTGTCTATCTATCTGCCCATACCGTGGTCCAAATTCCCTCAACCCCATATCGCTGAAATTGTGCAACGCCCGCAGCTCCTCTCTAACAAAATGCACCAGCAGCAGCAGTAGCAACAACACATCAACGACGACATTTGATGTTGCTGTTGTTATTGTTTATGTCGCGAAAGTGCATTCTGCGTATGTTAACGGCGGTTCACAGGGCGGATGAGCAATACACGCAGAAGCGGTCAGAGCAACCAAGCAGCAGTACAGCCGCCCACAAGCAGCGCACACTTAAAAAAAAACCTCTATCTTGAATCAGTTCACATTAAATATATATTTGTAAGTCGAAACCGAATACCAAAAAAAAAATTTACAATTTAGCAAGACTCTAGTTGTAAGAGCACAACTAGGAGATGCCTTGAACACTTCACCTTACGGTTCCTGTCACGCTTGCACTACTACGATACAGCATGATGACTAAACTTAAATTTTAGATATCACCGATGTTTCGTATTCGTTTTCGATGAACATCTTACAGATTTTCATTACTTTGTTTAAATTTTCCAAAGGCATTTAAATTTGTTATTGTGATGTTACCAACTGCATGTGTATATTTAAAACTGAAAAGTTATCGATTACTTGAAACAAACATAAACTTAAGAAGAGCATATATTCCAATTCTAGGGTCTCTAGCTCTTATAGTCTCTGAGATCGATGAGCTCATACATTTATACATACATTCGTATAAACGTACAAACGGATAGACACACATTGCCAAGTCCGACTTGGCTGTTGATGCAGATCAAAAATATATTTGCTTGGGTTGGGGTTGAAGATGCTTTCGTCAGTCTGTTACATGTTACATTGTTACACATTACAACAACAAATACCCTTATAAATGCAATTCATGAGTTTAGAGTGTAAAAAAAGAGAAAAAACTAATTTTTGAGTGAAAAACCGCCTTAGTCTGATTTGTTTGTTGTTTTTCCTTTAACAATTTAACAAAAAACAAAAGAAAAAAAAATATATTGGAAATATTTATCTTGAAACAAAATAGTTCTTATTCTTAAAAAATTCAAAAATCATTAGAGCTACTAGATTTTATTACGACATCTAATTTGAAAATCCAAAGTTTTTTGCTGACTGCAATTGCATTGAATTTCAAACGGACCACTTTCCCCATTTAGTCACCCTCCCTCCTGGTAGGGTGGGACATTTTTGTATTATTTTTGTTGGTTTTTAAACGCAAGCGTGCATTTTAAATGCAACAGCGAAAACAACAACAACCAGAACGGTTGCCTGCCAATCTGCCACGCCCCTTAATATGCCAAATAGAGGGGCTTAGCATTTTGTTTTTGCTGTTGCAGCTTCCTGCAAGCCATGCCTATAGAATAACAGAGTTTCAACAAAAAATATACCATATCGAAAGTTGAAAGTTCGGTTGTAGGGCATCCGTTTTGTTGGCTGCTCGCATGTCCTTTGAGCGAGTCGATGCACGTTTTCATTCGCTTGATTAATTAAAAGCAAAATATTTTTATAACCAGGGCAATCTTTGGGGAGTGCGAAAAATGAGCCTAATAAAATATGCAGTTCCCGCAGGAGTTGGGAGTTGGAGTTAAAGCTGATGCTAATTTACATTCAAGTATGGAGGAGTCGGGCATATGTCGAGACGAGAGTGACCTCCACGTTTGACATTTGACCCGTCTCTCACTCCCCTCAACGTCTTTCCAACAAACAATCAGGAACTCAAACACTGCAAAACTTCCCTTATTGCACTTGCTGGATTTTTGTTTTCATTGTTTTTGTTTTTTGTTGAAGGGACTGTTGCAACTGCAGAGCTGCTTTGGTGCAATGGGCAAAAACTCGAATGGACTTCTGTTGTCGTTGTTGCTGGCAAATGTTGCAGCTGTCGCTGTTGAGCCCTAGCCCTCCCCACTCTCATTTTGAGTGCCCCCTCTGCGCCTGTCGCATGTTTAGTTTTTCGCGCAATTTTCCGCGCTGTCTTTGTCATTTTTGTTGCTACTGCTGCCTGCAGCCTATAGCGATATTTACGTTATATCCCTATGACCCGCACCACCCGCCTCTCGATTGCACGCACGAGCACGATTTTGGGGCCGTGCTTGATGCTTTTAGGCAACGAATTGCAACTGCAATGCATTGCGCTTTGGGGAATATGCAAATCAGCCATCAGACAACACAGCCATTAGCCATCAGCAGCTGCAGCTGCAGTTGCAGCAACAAAGACTGACTGCATCAGCGTCATCTCCATTCAGGCATCGTATCTGCAGAGTGCACAGAATCAACAACATCAAACTAAAAACAAAATTTTGTTTTGTACTTATGGCCAAGAGTCAGGTGGAGCCAGCCTCTACGCAATTCTCCAACTGCCTTTGATTGATGTATTTTTAGGTCGTCTTAATGCCTTTGCGATTATTATTTTTCTTTAGCAACCAACTAATATATTACCACGTGCTTTGATGCGATTTCAATAGACATTATTTGTTGTTTGTAAGTTTTATAATTTTATTTAAGGTATTGAATCCCGGCTTAGATTTATTTATATACTTGTGTTATTAAAATAGTTGCTTGATTTTTTAATTAATAATTTAATTCTTATAACTCTTTCATTGTTTATCACAAGTCACAAGTGATATAAAAGGTTGCTAAAATTAATAATTAAACTTAATAATTAATTATTAATTAATTATTAATTAATAATTAAATAATTAGAACGTCTCGAAAGCAGAGTAGGTGAAAAGATAACCCAAATCCGCGAAATTTGGTTGACATGTGTTTTGTAAGTTGTTCCTTATTTTTGGTGTTACCCGAAGCTAACCTGTAAAAATCTCGATTGCGTAGACCCAATTAATGGACTTTTAATGAGAGTTTTTTAATGCAGCTTAGTGTAAAATTGTACTTCAATGTTGAAGAGGTCTAAGTTAACCGTTTATATTGTTTAAGTGTTTAGCAATGATGCTTATTTTAAAGCTTACTTGATTATTTCGTATACGTAATGTATTTACATTTGTTTAATAGTCACCAATATCAACTTCTTTGAACAGGAATTGAGTAAAAAATACAGGATATTTTTCAAAAGCATTTTTTCCATAGTGTCTGAATTTGTATAAAAGTTTTTATGTTAATGAGCAATCGTCGATTCTGTAAATTGTAATATATATGCTTTATATTCAAAGGTTAAATGGGTGAATCACAAACTAATCAAATTTAAACAAAGCATTCAATTCAGAACCGTTTTTTACATTCCTTTAGCCAAAACAATCAAAACATTGAACATACATTTTTATACACTAAAAATTATTTTTAAAATGTGACTGTTTAAACATTATCAAGAGCCCTGAGCATTATTGAAATTTCTTCTCGATTAACCATGTTTTTTTATTTACTTCCCATTCCTTTCACTTATTTGTTTTTCAATGCAATTTTTCTATCGCATTTCAGCGCGATTTCACAATTTATGTGCCGCGCTCTCCCGCTAGCTCATTAATTAATAATCAACCAACGGCTGAACAAAAAGGAGGAAAATTGTGGTGAGGCTGCAGCCGGCTAGTGGGTGGGTCGCTGAGACCGCAATACTCGGCAGGCGGATGATAATCGTGGAAAGTATTACCTGTGTGTGGTCGACAGAAATGAGCAAGGGTATGCTGGTAATGCTGTATTCGTATTTGATATACCTTTGTCATTTGTGTGTAGCGCAACTTATTAATCCATAAGGCTATCTCGTAATTCTTTTATATGTGCATGGAATGAATGAAGGCCATCCCACCTCACGTTCAGTTCACTCTTGGTAGCTGCGCTGTGCTAAACTCAAAACCTTTTGCACGAGAAAAGCAAAACCAAAATCAAAGTCAATAACCAATGCTTTCGATAGCGCCATAAATGTCTATATACCGGGATATATATATATATATATATATATATATATATACAAATATATACTATATATAGTGCTTATGGGCAAAGCACCAACACATATCTGAAAGTCTGTGTATCTGTGAGGGACGTCTTGTGGGAAGGCGGTCGGTATAGGAAGTTGTGCTATATGCAGGCCTAAGTTGACCAGCCACCCACACGGCGTATGAATAATATGCGAAATGCGTGAGCCTGTCCCAGGATCAAATGTATTTACTGTTTTAGTTCGCAACACATACATATGTATGTACGTGTGCATATGTGGATGTGTGTGTGTGTTTGTGAGGATGTGTGTCCACACTTCCCAAACCTCTCATTTCTATATACCCCCATGCATACATATAAACACTACTGCAAATGCAACAAGGGGCCGCGTTTTGGGGGCCATCAGAATTTTTCTGCGCTCTTTTGATGAGCTTTCTCGCAAGTGTGCGTTTGTGATCCCTGTATGTAAGCTATTTTTCCAATTGGCTTTATTTTGTATATATCGTTAGTTGCTATTGCTGTTTTATATATATACATACTTTCTTAACATTAAAACTTACTGTAGCTTGCATGTTTTAAGTTTTTTATAAAAATTTAGCAAGTCGCCTTATGGCTGTTAGCAACTCTGGAGCAAAGCGAGGGCAAGAGTCCAGCAATTCTAAAAAAAGTGTTGCATATGCGCAGGGGCAAAGCGCAAGAGTTTCATCACTTTTTACTCTGCTTTGCTGTACTTGTTGTTCTTGTAATTGTTGTTGTTGTGGCAAATGAAAACGAAAAAATTGCATTTGCCATGCATGTGTAGGTGAGTGAGTGTGTATATGTTGGAAACAAAAAGGAAAGGAACAAAAGCACAAAATCATAACAAAAACTGCCACATGGCACACAGACTCGATTGCGGGGATTGGAATGAGAAGGGATGGGTATAGGGAGCTGCTGTCGCTGGCGGGGCAATCGAATTGAGAACAAAAACGGTGGCAGCAACAGTGCGCAACTAGAGGAGCAACAGCGCGAGCCACAGACATGCATGCCTCTCCGTATATATTTGTGTGTGTGTGTGTTTTAGTGTGAGCTGGCGGGTGGATGGTTCTGTGGTCAAGTGTGCGAGTGTGTGAGTGTTTTAGGTACAATTTTAGGCTGCATTTTTGAAGCTGCCCATACGCAACTGCGTCGTGGGCAGCGCTGCAACGTCGTCGACTGCACCCACGACTCAATAGGGTTGCATTTTCTGTTGCACACTTTTTTGGCGCTGTTTGATATTTAGGCACAGCAAAAATGCAAAATGCGTTTCGTCGCTTGATTGGGGATAGCTGTACGTATGTGTGTGTGTGTCTATGTGATATGTGCATGGCTCTTTCTGTCTATGTGTGTGTGTGTGTGAGTTTGCTGCTGCCGCCATCTCGTTGTCGTCGCGCTTTGTTTTGATTTTTGCGCGACTGAGCGCGCGTTTACTGTCCACATAACCTCCCATGCCCCACCTCAGCCGCTTGCCATGTCCCTATGTGTTTCTGTGTGCTTTGCACTTATCCAACATTGTGCATGTGTGTACGTGAGCTGCTGCACATGTATGTCTATACATTAGCAAAGCGACGCGGCAGCAAATAACATTTTTTCTGTTGCGCCAAGCACCAAAACCAAAAAACGACGAGGACAATTCGCTGCTGCTGTATTCGCTGCTAGCCTTTTCGAATCTTTTTTTTCTTCCCTCGCTAAATTCGCGCCCGCCACATCAACGCGCACGGGAGCCATCGCGTCCAGTGTCCACTTTCACATCCAAAGCCAAAGCCAAAAACTTTAGAGCGGGGATATTCAGTGCACTATACTGTTCTGTTGTATAGCATACAATCAAATCGCGAACGCAGCGACGTCATCGAAGGCAGCGACAGCGACGTCGAGCGACAGCGAAAACGACAACGCCTGGACCCGTCATCGTTAACAATTTTTGCACAACATTGCAACAGAAAAGCGCTAAACGCGAAACAAGTTGCGGCGCATTTTTTCTGCTCCTCGGGTCCTGCTGGCTTAGTACACATAGGCAGGCACGCAGGCAGGCAGTTAGGCAGGCAGGCAAGCAAAGCTGGCTGGCCGACAGACAAGACAGACAAAAACCTTCAAGCAAATTATTAGGCAGTGCCCAGGCAAGCAGGCAGGCAGGCAGTCGGCAGCCACATTGACTGACAGTCGTCCAGTATCGGAGTCTTCGCAGCGCATAAATCACACAAGCCGAGACAGACTCAAACTCAACTCAACTCAACTGAAACTCGGACTCGCATCAAGAAAGTGAAAGAAAACGAGAGACAAAAAACACCACGAGTGTGCGTGCTTGAGTGTGTGTGTGTTAGTGTGTGTGTGTTAGTGTATGTGTTTTCGGGCAAAAAGTGAAAGTGCACAAAAATGACTTGAAGTGCAAGTGCTGGAAATAGACTTATATACACATAGAAAGCAACCACCACCCTAACACCCACTTAGACTCGAAACAGTTTTTCTCCTTTGGGTGGCGCTTTTAAAATATGTGCCTCGAAATGCCGACGCCATTGTCTCGCAACACCGAGAATGCTCCAAGGCCAAGGTGCTGTGCCGCTTTGTTGCAGGTGTTGCCGGCGCCATTTCTGAGCGCCGCGACGCCATCTTGAATGGGAATGTGAAGTGACCGCCCTCCGAGACACGCTGCCATCCATGCACAATCCACCAAAGACAATGTAAACGCCGGCGTTTAGCATGTAGGCAGTTTTTTCTTAATTTCAAAACCAAACTACAAACCAAGCCAGCCAACAACAAATAATCAAATAGACAAAGTAACATTTTTACCAATACGATAAGCAGCAGCAGCAGCAACAGCAACAGCAGCAGCCGCAGCAACAACAACAAAAACACGCAACGCAATTTTGTTCGTCAATATAAAGCAACAACAATTAATTAAACAAAACAAACAAATCAAGCAAAAATATTTAATAAATAGTATTTATTACTAATACACATATTAATTAAATACTACTAAGCAGGCAGTCAGTCAGTCAGTCAATCAGTCAGAAGTAACTTCAAGTTTTAGTTTACGCACCGGATTCCGATTTGAAGCAAAATTCAAGCGTCTGAATTTGATCTCGTCTAGAGTTGAGTTATCCAAGTTTTTCGGTCAAGCAAATTTATCGTCTCGGTCCAAACGTAACGGCAAATTTTGATTTTCTACAAATTCAGACGTAACTCTTTAGTTGATTAACCTTTTCTATTGTGCATTTTGGCGTCGAACTTTTGGGCGATAAGAAGCAAAAACGAAACAAACAAAAAATAAATAAATAAATCACAAAAAAAGTACGAAATTTTAAGAGAAATTTAAATCAAAACCTACGAAATTACCTGAAAATTTTTGAAACAACTGAAAAGTCTACGAACTGGGAGAGAAAACAAGGAGCAGAAAATTAGAAGCAAAATTTTACAAGTGCGAAAAATTTATTATAATTATTTACAAAACAAAAAACATACGCAAAAAAATTATATAGAAAAAATTAACAAAAAAAATACTGAACTCAAAAATCGCTTAGTGAAAATTTTAGGAACTCAAGAAAGTTTAAAACCAAATCAATATCAAAACAAATTGTTGTGATGTGATATTTTTTTGATATATTTTGAATGTTCTGGTAAGTAAAAATCTTCAACAATTTCTGTTTTTAAAAATACATTTATATTTACACCTTCACATTTACACACATGTTAAATTTATATTTATATAAATATTAAATTTTTTTAAGTAAAATATATATTTAAAGTAGCTGAATCTATTATTATGAGTATTAATGACAACATAAACATTTTTCTAACATATTTTTTTGCATACATTTAAATGGAAAAATGTATAGAGAAATCTTTTAATGCTCGTCAATCTACAATTTACTTAACAAACAAAAAATATTATTCCACTTAAAACTAATTGTTAGTGCATCAAAAATAAAAGAACGTAATGTTATTTTGTTTTGTTTTTAAACAACTTTTTTTAAACAGAAAAAATATTTTTTTTTAAGTACTGAATAATATATATAAATAAAATAAATTTCGGTTGTATCGTCATATTATATATTTTACTTACCTTTAAATGATGTAATTTGTTTAAAAAATTTTCAAGCAAACGAGTATTGAAAAATATCTCTAAGATCTTAATTTTAAGATGTATAAGAAAAACATTTTTCTTAAAAATAAATAAAATAAATTATATATTTACATATATTAATTGAAATGCTTAGAATCTGATCTCTGATCTATAAATTTAAAAAAACTAGTAACGTAGACTGTCTTCGCCAAGCCGAATATTATATACTCATGCAAAGCCTTCTTGATGTTATGGTAAAGTTTTTTAAAAGATATTTTACATACATTACAGCTACACAATATAGTGGTCCCATATGGCCAATTTTGTCAAATGATCAGAGACTATCCAACAGACTGTCAAACAGACTGTCAGCCAGACATAGCTATATCAACTCAGCTCGCGATGCTGATCGTTACACTTTTTATGACAAAATTAAGGTACACATAAAAGATTCCACCTAAAATATGATCTAGCAATCGTAAATAGTCATCTCTAGTTAGCAAAGATCATTTGTTTGGCTACCAAAAACCTTCCCCTCATCTGTTGGCCGAGTCGAGGAGCTTCGACTCGGATTCGATGTCGTTCTCAGAGTTTCGGCGCTCGGCTTTTCGATGATGGCGGCGCTCAGCTGCAACAGCAACTTGCAGCAGGCTCTTGCTTTATGCCTATGCCAATATACATATACGTATATACAAGGGACACCCTCTCGAGCAAAAGGTTTAGTTGTAGTAGTAGACTTTTTGCTTTTCTACATTCTCACACACAGACACACACACGCATATACACGCATCCACACGCATACACACACATAATGCACATGCAACGGTCGGCAAGTTTGGTGGGAGGATGAGGAGCAGGGTGCAGGCATATAATGTAAACAAGGACATGCGCAATGCAAGCGCAACGCATCGGCATTTTGCACTTTCCCCAACTGGAGAAATATGTTGCAATGCATGCAATTGCAATTGCCTGCCAACTAGAAGATAGTAGAATGAAGAAGGGGGGCTGTGTTGCGGCTATTGCATTTACCAACTGCTGCTGTTTGAAGTACATGACAGCGCAGTTGGCGTCGCAGTTGCCGTCAACTTGCCACAAATTTAGATGACCAAAAAGGAGCTGCAACAAAAACCAAACTTCGTCTGTGTGAGAGAGTGTCAGCGACACACAGAGAGATAAAGCGAGAGAGAGAGCACAGAGAGTGGAGCTAAGAGAGAGTGGGAGAGAGAGAGTGTGTGTGTGTATGTGTGAGTGTGAAAGAGAGCGAATGGTGGCTGCAAGTGCAGCCCGAAGCCCTGCAACAAAGACAAAAACAAACAAGCCGTATGCAACATGCAAAAATGCACTTGAAGTGCGAGGCAGGCGCAAGGAGGCAGACACACACACCAACACACACACACACACAGAGAGAGAGACGTAGTCGTTGCTTCTTTTTTTGTTTTGTTGTCTCTTTTCGGCTTATTTTTAGAAGTTATGCCTACAACTACCCCCAATCCCAACCCACCAGCACTGCCATTTATTTACTTGACCAGACTCGTAACTTTTACATGGCGGCTGCTGGTGCTGGAGGAGAATTCGGAGCAGGAGGAGCAGCAGTAGCAGCAGCTGTTCGTGGAGGCTCAGCACGTGCAGCAAGCAACTGACCAAAAAGGAAGCAAGCCTCAGGTTTATGCGTTGCAATACATTGATGATGATAATGATGATGACGATGATGGCGATGTTGATGATGTAGATGAGGTGGCCTGGTTTGGGTCGGCTGCAGCAGCTGCACGTCTTTTTCAACAATATCGTCATAATCGTGGTCATCATCGTCGGAGTCGTCGTTGATGTCGTTTTCGTATCCTCCTCGTTGGTTGGTCAGCTGCAGATGTGTGTGGGTATGTAGGAGCGTGGGTGAGGAGGAGTGGGTTGAGTGGCTGTACCCAAACGGAAGTGTGGTCGCGTAGAGACATTGTGCGTAGAGAAGAAGTTTTTTCTATTTCTTGGTGGGCCTGCTTTTTTGAATTCACCCACCCAACCACTCGTTGTTCAATGTGCGTTCAATGCAGTCGTATATAGGATGCTTCTATATAGACCGAGCCAACAACACTGTATGTGTATGTGAGTTTCGCGCGCGCGAACTTTGTGCAAGGAAAAAAACTTATCACAGATACTTTTACATAGGACTAAGTATGGGTTTGTGGATTGGTGCATTTGGGGGGTTTGGTAAGCCTGAGAACTCGCTGCATTTTGCGCGACTGCTGTCCTTTTTTGTTTTTTTTGGCGGCCTCTTCCTGGGGATGAGGAACAGGGGCAGCAATCCATGTACGCGTCGTGTTATGTTTTGTGTGTGTTTCGCTGGTCGTTGATGGTAACTGGTAGCTTGGTTAGCTACTGGTCGCTAGTTGATGGAACGCCGAACGCATCGCCAAACAGATCTATCGGCATCGGGCGTGCGGGTAGTTGGCATTACGTACGGCATACTGCATACTGCATACGGCCTTTTTGGACATCTTTTGAGTGCCAACATTTTGCCTGGCTTTGGTGCTTTTTTGTTTTCTACTCAACTCTATATGTGTGAATATTCTCGGCTCGACGCACCGAGCAAAAGGACACATACGCAGCAGTATCAGCAGCAGTTGCCGAGTGGCTAACGGTAAAACGGGCAACATCAGCGCGCTCGAAACTTTCCCGTGGAGAAGTCCTGGCAGAGACAGAGCTGGTCCAAGTCGTCGACGGTTCGGTTCATTTTCGGACTTGCTTATTTTCTAAAATACTTATACACACGCTCGCAATTCTCACATATGGAAAAAGCCATATTATTATATATATAATATATACAATATATATATTGTATATATATATATATTCATATATATATATATATATATATATAAATGGATGCAAAGTGCGCGCGCGTTTACCGCCCCCGAAGGCAACCTCAACGTGGACATTGAGCATTTGAGTGCCATCAAATACTATTCATATACAATAAATGAAATAAAATATATACAAACATATACGCGTATTTATATGAATATATTTGTACATATATATATATATATATGTATATATAAAATATCACGACAAGTGTGCGCGAGTGTGAGTGCATGTGAATTAAAACAAACACACAAAAATAACAACAACAACGGGCAAATTCTAATCCAACCACTTGGAATGAAAATATGCAAACGAAAAAAATATAACAAATAAAATTCATGTCATCAAATTGATTTTTAATATTTAATTGCCATCAATGAAAACTAATAAAAACAACAACCAATAACAAAACTCAAATCTCAACGACTAACACAAAAAATAAATTCATTTTGAATATTTAAATCCCAATCAATAACTAAATAAATTGAAAGAAATTTTTTTTGACAAATTACTCGGATCCATCGAACTTTCGTGTGTTTCTTTTAACGTCTGCGTCGTCGTCTGCTAACCGTTTAAGTTAACCCCCCCTTCAAAATGGCTGACTGCAAATCAAAAACTAATCCAATCCCAACCAACGAATACAAACTTAAAGCAAATCCTTAATCACAAAAAACCAAAAAAAAAAAAAAAAAACCTCAAATCTTAAAAATATTACAAAGAAAAAGTCAAAGATATTTGAAATCTTTCTTTGCGTTCTCATGAACGCATACAAATTGAAGCTGATTCAATTCGACAGATACTTTGATACACTGCAATTGCATTTGCAAGAGCCACCAAGTTGGGATCGCTCGGATCTTTTGGATCGTTCGCATCGCATTTTGTTAACGGCGACGGCGACGCAGACAAAAATGCCAAAATTGGCAACGCGCTGCGCCCCGCTATCAACAAACTGCCGCTTTAGACTGCCAGCATTAGCTGTGGACACGAGAGAGAATACCAACATTGCCATGGATAAATAACATCAGTAAATTGTCCTGTAGGTGTCAACCAATTATGGATTTTAACCTTATCCTTGTATGTTAATTTGCTTTGAAAGGGTCTGGTCTAGGGGATTACAAATTAGAAAGAACTAGCAAGTAATTCTTATTATTATAATCAAATGCCGATGGTCGCTTCCATTACGTTTACCAAATCAACCTTTTTAAGCTTAATTAAATCATTTTTGTCTTTTGTTGTTTGAATTACTTTTAATATTCAAGTCAAGTATTCCAAGTTGAATATTAAATAAATAAATTCTTAAAGCATTAATCTTACATTAAAAGATAAAGCTTGTTATCTGAAAATGAAATTTATTTTTTTATATTTTTTATTTAAATTTTCTTTACTATTGGGTATTGTTCAATTTTAAATATTTCATTGTTGGCTTATATTAGTTGCTTATTATTATTTTCACATGTTTCCCTTGTGAGTCCAAAAACTACTTGTTAGCTTCCTCACCTTGCTAATTCAGAACACGTGTTCGCTGCCAATAAGAAATGTTGTAAAATGGAGAAGTAACATGCATATTTATATACTCTCTAAAACAAATTCCTGTTGATTTTTGTGCATAGAAAAAATAATGTAGCTTAAATGTGAGAATTTTCCCCAATGCCAACATTCGCCGCAATTTTATCAGCTGCCGACGGCAAAAATGACAAGAAAGGGCACACATATACTAATACTTTGGGTAGTATCTACACAATGTATCTCCACTAATACAGCTGCATTAAAATAGCATTTTATTTGCTTTCCTTTTTGTTTCATCTTAAGAATTAAGGAAGCTGCAAAAAAAAGAAGAAAAAAACGAGAAACAAGAAACATAACTGCTGCCTATCTGAAGGGGTTGCTTGAGTCGCCCCCAAACAATACACGCACACAGACACCCGCACAGACACCCAAACACACACACACACACACACACACTTAAACACATACAAACACTTTGCTCATACTCCATTTTGTTCTATTGCTCCAACGCGCAGTCGCTGTCGACGTCGCTGCTAGCTGCTCAGCTGGCGTCGCTGCTATTGCTGCTGCTACTGCCCCTCCATGTATTTGAAATGCGCACTAACTCTAGCTCAAAGAGAGAGCTTTTTTATTTAAACAAAGCCCCCTTTTTGTGTGTGTGTGTGTGTGTGAGTGTATTCTGTTTTTGCATTTGTTTTATTTGCAGTGGGGAAAAGGTAGGGCTGCCAATGGATTTTATTTGCAAAAAACTCACTCAGAGTGGGG
This sequence comes from Scaptomyza cyrtandrae, assembly GCA_035044605.1. Lineage (NCBI taxonomy): Eukaryota > Metazoa > Arthropoda > Insecta > Diptera > Drosophilidae > Scaptomyza > Scaptomyza cyrtandrae. Next base: position 12,971,212 of record JAWNNS010000640.1, read on the forward strand.
TTGGTTTGAAGATTGTATTTGCTTTTGCTGTTGCTGGCTTTGCAAATTCACACAGCTGCTACCCAATGTCCTGCCAATGTCCTGCGCTCGCGTATTTTTTCGCGGCTGCAGCGGGAAAAATACAATTTTTTTGCAATCGTTGATGTTGTTGGGTCTGCCAGCCAATATATGTATGCTCACTCACACACACACACACACAGTGTGATGTGGCGACGCGGTAAACGGCGCGTCGTCCTCGGCCTATTCGCGGCGAAATAATTTTTCGCATTTTTAGTACAAAGCTTCACATCAACGTCGTCGTACAAACAAATTTTTATTTTCGGATTTTTCAATTACGTTTTCATTTATTTTTAAGTATTAATTTTGCGTGCACTCAAAAATAACAAAATACAATACAAAAACAACAACAAAATCATACAAAAATTATTCGTATATATGTATATATATACTATTGTACATGCATATCGAAACTCTATCCTTGAACAAAAATCAAACAACAGCAAAAACCAACCAAAAAAAAAAATACCTTTCAGAAAACAATGAAAACATAAAATTGTAGCAAACAAATTTTGCCGGTTTTGAAAAGCGAACTCAAAATCAAAAAACTAATCTAGTCGGAACAGTTTTTTAAAAGTGCAATTTCGATCATGACATTCGACAATCTCTGAAACTCGATCTCGACAAGCAACTGGAAGAAACTCTCAAACTGTTCTTAAGTATATTTAGTTCCGACTCTTTGCATTTACGTTGAACACTTAACAAAAAAAAATAAAATAATAATAATCATATATTTAAGTTTGTACCAAAAAAAAAAAACAAAAAAAACACTCGAACAAAGAAAAAAAAAAAAGATAAAATCAAACATAAGAAAACTACAAAATACGAAATTCAAATGTAAAATCAAAAGTACAAAGAAAAAAGATTGTTGGCAACATTTTTTATAAGTATACACGTATTATTATTATTTGTATATATAAATATATGTATTTTTTATACGACAACATCGCGAACAACAACCACACGAATAACAACAACAACACCATTTAACACACGTGATGCTCTGAGACTCCACGAACTGGTAAGCATAAGAGGTGTGTGTGTGTGAGTGTGCGTATGCCAAAATCAAAGGAACATTAGGAGAAATCATCCAGAACAGAACAACAAGAAACTCATGCACTTAACAGTCAAACTTCTCCTTCAGTGTCAGACAACTCACACTTCCTAAAAATCCTCTCTGACTAACAGCGCTCTCTCTACCTCTCCCTCTCTCCCTCTCTCCCTCTCGCTCTCTCTCAATCTACTCAGGCAGCACGAAGACTGCACTGCCTTCGTGTTTGCCAATTTTTCGGCTACTTCGTGCACTTTCTAATTGTGTCCTCTCTCTATCCGTGTGTGTGTGTGCGTGTGAGTGCATTACATTAGCTTGCAAAAGCAACAGCAACAGCAGCTACACATCGTCACTATCATCGTTATCGCCATCCTTCGCGCTTCGGCTTATGTGGGTGTCTCTCTGTCTGTGTGAGTGCGTCTCTCTGTTGGCAGGCCTCCTGCTTGCTGACTGCCTGCTTCTTCTAGTTCATCTTAAGCTACGCGCGCGTACGGTTCGCCTCGCCGTGCTCGTCGTGCTTCAGTCGGTTCAGTTGTAGCCTCGACTCGTGAGTCCGCTTCGTCAAATCGGCTCTTTTACTTGCTGTATTTCTTCGTATAGGTATGTTTGTGTGTGTGTGTGTGTGTGGGCAAGCGCACACTTACTTGCACTTACTGCCGTCTGCGTATAGAAAATTATCTGCTGCTGCTTCTCTGCTGCTGCTTCGACGACGTCGTCTAATACATATATAAATAATATATATATTATTATATAGATATATATACATATATTTAAATGTGCTCTTCGTAGCCAGTGTATGTCTCTCTCCGTGTATATAGAAAAAATAAGCAAGCAGGCAAGTCAGGCGTCGGCGTCGTTAGGTAGGAGCAAGCAAGCCAGCCAACGACGACATTGCTGCCTTGCTTGCAAGAAAGTGTTGCATACTTATGTGGGCAAAGCGTTGACGTCGCAGCAGCAGCGCCGTTATAGCAGCAGCGCCTTGGTCTTTAGGTTTTCGGCATTTGGCCAAGCCAAGCATTTTACTTTTATACTGTAGAATACAAAATTCAGTACGTTTCTAGTCACGCGCGCTGGCAGAAGTTTTGCTTTGGCGTTACTGTCTTCTGAAGACGACGTTGACGAACGCCGCCTCTCGACTTGTGTAAAAAATAATGCATACAATTTATTTAAATCAACTTATCAAAAAATCACTTGACTAATAAATTAAAAAAAAAAAAATTTTTTCATCATTAATACAATTTTATGAAAGCATATACAGTGCATAAGCAACTGTTAAGTAAAATTGAAAATATTCAAAATAAATCAAATACAAATAAAAGCCTCTTTCAAATAATCAAATAAATCTAAAAATATTACAAATTTAAAAAAAAAAACAAAATAATAACTTAAAAGAAACAAAATGTTCCGCTGCTGTTTGTGGTACGTGAGAGCTAAAAGTCGTTGTTTGCCAATTGAAGTTTGAAATCGAGTAGAGGTTATTTGTTGCCTACTTCAAGGCGGTCGGCAGTTAGGCGCTCGATTAGCCAACCAACGCGGCAACCACACTCAAATAAACATAAACACACATGCACTCCCACACACCACACTCACACACACTGTCAAACACTTGCGGCTGTTGCTGGCATTGGTGGTAGCCAACATTGCGCATACGACAAGTTGTCACTTGGTTTGGCTCGTTGCGCATTGGCAGCAACTGCTACGTCTTGGCTTTGTTGGGGTAAAAAACTTGGCCGGAAATTATCTAAAAACTGTGAAGGCAAGTTTTACAGACACAGACAAAATTACAAAGTGGAGCAAATTTTATTCGCCGCAGCGCTTCTCAACTTTGTCAGCAACTGGCTATGGTTTGGACTAACACACATACACACACACACACACACATAGCTACATACTTACTTATATAATTGAGATACACACACACACTTACACACACACATACTTACAGAGATGCCTAATTTTATATAAATACTCTCAAACACACATACACTGAGAGACAACACACAAATTGGGTTTCACAAAATGAATATAAAAGCACTTGCCCATCGTTTCTTGTGAGACATTCGATCGTCTTGGCTCGCATCGTCAGCGTCGTGGCCTCTCTGGCCAGAGCATAAGCAAAAGCAAATCCGCAGCAGCAGTTAGAAAGGCAGCCTTTGGTCAGTTGGTCAGTCAGGTAGTCAGTTGTAGTTCGGCTAACGCAGCTTTCACTTCGTGGGTACGTGCAAGGATATTGTCTAAGGATACTTGTCCTCTAGACGTGTTTTGTACGAAACGTATTTTTTAGCTTAAATAGTTTTATGTGCAAATATTTTTATTATTAATCAAATTATTTATATAATAATATGCATTCATAACATAAAACTGTTAACAATGTGCTTAAGTGTTGAACCCAAAAACAAAAATAACTGATTAAAAAAAATTAAAAATTAAAATTAAAAATGAATTATTGAATTTTTATTAAATAAAATTAAACAAAATAGTGTGATGGAAAACAACGTCTTAAAATATAATAATATAAAATTCCAGTAAAATAGTTTGTTGAAAAGTTAAAAAAAAAAAAACAAAATAGAAATTCCAAATTGCAAATAACAAGGAATTCAATTCTCTATATAAACTTACTCTTTATCTTTATGTTCGATATATTAAATATTAAATTATTTGTTAATAGTTTCTTTTCAACCATCTATATGAATGATTTATAAGCTAAAGAAATGTTTTTAGTTACACTCAATTAATATAAATTATTAAATTATCTTACTTTAAGTTCACAAAAAAAAAAAAATGCAAAAGAAATATATATATATATTATTATTGGCAACAATTAATACAGTTTCGAAATGGGTTCCATCATTTTATAAAAATACTTTTTAAATTGTTTTAGGTGTTTTAGAAAGATAACTATCAGATGCATGGAAAAATTAAAATAGCAAAAATCAAATCCACATTAAAATAAAACTCAAAAAGCGCTGCGGCAAATAAACGAAATTTCCAAAAAAAAACTGTGTTCAAGAATAAAATTGTGACTTAAACAAAAAAAAATTAAAACAGATGAGAAATTAATAAAATGTTAACCCAAAAAGTGAAATCCAACTTTCGGCAGTGAATGAAGAAAAAGCAACAAGCAAACCTTAAAATATATATATATATATAAAATGTAGCATTCAACGCGACTGTGCCTTAAATATAATTTGAATGTTTAATGTCAGAAACGAAGTTAATACAATTTATATGAAAAAAAAAAAAAACGTGTTTAGTGATGTTCGCTTTTGGCCCTTTAGTTGCCCGCAGCGCTTATAATAACTTTTGTGTCTGTCCCCTTTCCCCCTGTCAAATGTCCCCTTAAAAACGTGTGGCCCAACAAATATAAAAAAAAACAAAAAAAAAATCGATTTGCAAGTTTTGTGTTCTAACGAGCCGGCTACAAAAATGTGCCACAAACAACGTCAGAAAGCAGAGCCTCAACAGCAGACAGAGGCAGGGGCATGCCACAAGCAATTGTGCCACTGCCTTTGCGACTGCCACTGACAATGAGGTTGGTCAGTGTCCAGTCAATTATGGAGGCGCCACGGTGGCAACCAAGCAGCGCCGCTAGGTCCGCCGCCAGCTGTCAACGCTGAAGCGCATCGCAGTTTTCACTGCCCCACGAAATGGCCAATGGCTATGTAAACTTAAATTAAGGGTAAAATATCGCAAATGGTATTGGTGCAAAAAAAAAAAAACAAAAAAAGCATACCAAAAACAACAATAATAAAAACACTGAAAACCCAAAATGAACACTATTTAAATGCAGTTGAATGATATGAGCTTTGTTTTCTTTAGAACTTTTTAAATGACAGACTGAAACAATTAATTAATTATTTAAAAGTTTGCAATTGCAAATACAATACAAATAAATCAAATAGAAAAGCAGCAATAATTGATTGTTTGTTAATTTGCTTATATTATTTTATTTCGCATAGTTCAATTATAGTCAAAAACTGTTGTCCAGATTTATTGAGCAAAGCATAATGCAATTCATTTTTAGTCAGAACATTTTTTTTTTTTATTGTGGAATTATAAACATTAAATATTTTTTATTTACAAAATATAAAATTTTAGAAATAAAGACTTATAACAATTTATTTCGTCCAAATTATAATCAAATCATAGCATAAAAAATAATTTTCCTCCCTTTCTCTTTTACATGAAGTTTACTTCAACTTTGCTTTTTTGCAGAAATTAACCCAATTCTTTTTCTGAGTTATTGCAATCAAATTTTAATGTTAATAAGCTAGATTATTTACATATTTTGTAATATTATTTGACATTAAATTACTTTTTAATTTGCTTACTTGCAGCTTAAAATAATTGCAGCAGAAACGAAAATGCCAATTGGCATATAAATATTAATTCTATAAATTCTTAAATATGTTAAACAATAAAAAAAACGTTTGGAAATAAAATGTTGCATAGAACAGAATATAGTTTTTCATCTCAAGCTTTAATCGATTAGGTTTCCGTTGCCTCAACACACAAAGATTATTATTTTTTGCAGCTTTAAAATCGGCAACTGAAAGATCAAATTACTAATCACAAAATTATTATTGCGCTGTGTGCAATTGTTTGCTTTCTGCTTGCAGGTTACACCATATCGAGAAGTTATCCAATGAGAAAGCCGCTTAAATTTTGGTAAGTACTATCTCTAAGGCAATCCCATCTATATTAACTGACTGACCGGAGACTTGAAAGTCTCCATCCCATTTTTTCAAAACGAAACGCTTTTGTGCCTGAGTGGACTTCATTTTTTAATTAGAAAGTCAACACACACACACGAACGCACACACACACACACACACAAAGAGGATGAGAGTTAGCTGCAATCTGGCATATATATATGAAGAAAGAGAAGAGAGCTTCGCCTTTGTGTATCTCTCACTCCTGCCCAGCTTTGTTTGGCTTTGTTTACTCTTATTTGTGTGCTACTTAAGATGAAATGGCAAAGAAAAGTGACGTTGATGCAGAGAGCACAGCAGGCAATAGATGAGAAAAAGAATTGGTTGAGTTCACACATTGTCTGAAGGAAGTAGGGAGCATATATACATATATATATATATATATGGTATGTATATGTATTATATGCTTGGTTGGAATAGCACTAGCCGGTGTCCATTTTAATTTAAGGTACTCTTAACGCAACGTTGACGTCCATTTCTTTTCATTTATCTTTTCCACTTTCATCCCACTTCTATTGCAATGTGTGTTGTTGCACACAAACATACATGTACAAAAATTGAAGACGAGGCAGTGTTCGAGTGTGGGTTGCCTCTTGAGGCAGACGCAACAGCAGAGGAAGCGGAAATTGCTGAAGTTGCAGTTGTATTCGTATGTAGTCTTATGTATGTGTATAGGTGTGTGTGTGTGTGTGTGTGTGTAATGATGCCGCCATGTTATCCCTCTGCTGTGAGTAGACGCAGTTTAGTTGTTGTTGCTGTTGCTCTGTTATTGCTGCCGCCGTGCAACATTTACAAGCAGTTGCAATTATTTTCAGCTTAAATGACAAAATACAAGGAAACAAGTCTTAAGCATTTTGCACCCATCTATCCACATAACCAAAGCCAGCCCAAACCAACACAGCCTCGTTATTATTATTATTCTTGTTGCTTGTTGTTGTATTGTTTTGCTTATTCTTGTTGTTGTTGTTTTCTGTTTTTTTTTTGTTTTTTTTTTTGCTGCTGGCAGTCAGGTCCTTCACGCAAGTTGCCGACGTGTAAATGAGTTTTTTTTTTGTGTTTTCGTACGTTAGAAATACCCTTGATTAGCAGTTGATGTGAGGTATATTCAAAAAGAGGGTAAATTTGGTTACTTGAATCCTTCAAAATATCTTAAAAATTTAAAAATGTTTTTATTCTAGTGTACACAACACCATTATTACGTCTTCTTGAACTTACTTAAATATTGAACACTAAGTTATACCAGAAATATTTGACAAAAGAAAAGATTTTTTGCTTATAGTTATACCTTAAAAAATATTTAATTTGAGGTTGTGTTTTTAGTTTTAAACTTATTCTTTTGAATATTATACCGGCTATCCGAATTATTTAGTTCATATTTTGGTCTTCACCTATATGGTATCTTATAGTCGTTCAATTGTATTTATTGCAGTTGCATTTTCTTTATCATGAACTTTTCGTTGTTGTTGCTATTGCTTTTTGTTTGTGTGTGTGTGTGTTTTGTTTAATTTTAACAGCGTGCGGCAAACTTTGGCCTGGCTTGCTTGAGTCATGAATCCCTCTCGTCCTCCTCCTCTCCCTGCTTATATTAGTGTTACTGTGACTGTTGCTTTAGCTGCCTTGTTTGGTCCACATGTGAATGTGTGCTGCCACTTCTCGACCCCAGTCAGCGACTTTTGCTGCTACTTTGCCAGTTTTCTTTTCATATTTGCCATTTACAGCAGCAACAGCAGCAACAACAACTTCTCATTTAGATGCAGTGCCTCCTCAGCACTGCTCTTATGTCGGCCTAAGTAAGTGCACCTAAGGCTACTTATGAGAAATACAAATTAAAGTTGACTTTTAGGCGCAGTCAGCCACAATGCACCCAAGTCCGCCTCTTTGTGTTCGCAAAGTGTTAAGAAAGTTTTGTTGCACATTGAATATTTAGAACAGCGACCGCTCCTCAGTTCAGTTACAAGCCCCTTTCCATACCTTCTCCCGCTTATTGTAATGTGGAAAGTTTTGACCAGTTTCGCCATGCACTGACAACTCTGAAATAGCTAAAGCTACCACGGCCGGAAATCGTTTTAAGAACGGAAGTGAAAATTCTGGCAATAACATCGGCAACAGCAGCAACAGCAGCAGCAGCTGAGCGCAACCATCTAAATACACATCTAACATCGTCCATCTGGGGACCGGCGTAATCTTCTATTCAAAACCAAACAATAATACTAAAAAAAAAAAAAAAGCGAGCTCGCGACTACAACGCAAATTCATTCAATTGCAAAAAGAAAATTACCCTAAAAAAACAGACCAACAGTCAAATAGACAGAGGCATCTACGTGCTAAAGCCAAACTACAGCAACAAGTTGTTATGATTATCTAGAATTAAATAAAGCACACAAACACACACACATACACACACACGTAGACAGAGACGAACTGACATAAGTTTGGGTCCAACTGGACAAAAATAGCCAATGGCAATCGCTCACTTGAGCGTCGTTGGACCAAGTTGCACGCCTCGCTGCACAGAAAGCCGCGACCCGAACCATTCTGATCTCCCAGTTTCCCCACCTTTCGCCCAGCCACCAAACTTAAATGATCGCTCGTGCTTTTCGCTTTTGGAAATTAAGTCAGCAAATGACTTGTAGAATATCAACACATGCCCAGACCAGCGACTAATTCTCTTCTCTATGTATCTGTGAGATTGCTTTTGTTGTTGTTGTTGTTGTTGTGTTTTGGACATGAGCTGGCGACAATAACAACATCGAATACGGCAGCAACCAGCCGAGCCGAGCAACAAGATAATCAAGTATAATTTATTTCGTATTTGGTGCGCGCCATGCATGAGTAAAACAACGACGATGACTACGACTAAGTACGAGTATGAGTATGAGTATACGAGTCTGATTACGATTACGACTATAACTACTATAACAATGAATATGAACATCCATCCGAAAATACTATCTAGTTGTATCTAGAAACTTAAATGCAAGCTGAGATAAACGCAACTGCAGTCGCACACAAACAAAATCAATATAAATGGCTAGCAACGAAATATCAATACTCTTCAACAATCGCAAAACATTCGGAATTTAAATGGTGTTTACACAAATGCATATTACATAGCTTAGTTATAAATTTAAAAACATAAAATATTTCTTTAAGTAGAAATTTTGTATATGATTGAGTTATATTTCACTTTATTTTTAATAAAAATATATATTAATTTGCTTATAAATAATAGGTTTACTTTCATTTTTTTAAAACAAAAGAGAAAACAAAAACATTTTTATTTATATTATTATTTTTGACTTTAAATTCTACTCTTACCTATTACATAATAATTGATTTTTATGTATATTTGTTTAATTAATATATTCTACAAATATTATTGATTTATATTATTTTTTTCAATAAAGATTTTTTTTCGTTATCAACTTGCTTAACACTTTTCATTTCCTAATTTGTTTATATACCTTATAAATTTTAGAAAAACAAACATAAGAAATGCGATTAATGGTACATATATTGTGATTATAAACAATCAATTATTCGCAAATCTTCACCTCACGTTAAAAGAATTCGATTAGTGTTTAAACTTTGATTATAATGAAAAGTGCTTCAATAAAGATCAAAATTAAAGATATAGACAGCACGAAAATGCTAATAGACAAACTTAACAGCGAACTTCTCATACCCATGAATATTTTGAATATATATACACCCAAACCCCGACGATCTCGACCGGATGCGCAAGCACTTGTCGTGCCGCATTTGCCCCTTGGCCCGTTTGCCCGTTTGTCGATTGTTGATTGTCAATGCCCGATTCTGTAGATCTCCAGTGGCCCTGTTCGCGTTTCAAAGTGTCTCATATGGCGAAATCATTGAAGCATCGCATTACACTAACCCGTTCTGGTACAGTTTGGCTATAACTTGTTAGAGGTTCTCGTAGTTATATACTTATTTGGAAATGTATGTGGCTTCAAATGCTGCTATCTATCCTATAGAATGTACTATATGTGTGACTGAGTGAAATAAGTCGCAGTGTTTCCCACGTGCGGTGCAACAACAAGTGGCACACCCTTCAAGCTCGGGCATAATCACACCCTGCAACAGGGCAACAAGTCGTTAAACCAACTTGCCATATAGCACGCACCAAGCCCGAATATCAACAATAAACAATAAAGGGGGAACGCGACACAAATAAGTACATATTGAAAAAAGAAGTGAGACTGAGAGAGAGAAAGAGTGAGACGGAGAAGGGAAGAAAAATGAACAACACTAACCAAGTTAATAATATGCGAGAAAGCAGCAACAGCAAAATAAAAATAAAAAATAAAAAAAAGGTAAAAGCACGAAGCAAAGTTCCGACTGCTGTTGCACCTTTTCCATTCCCAGTTGCACGTTGGTGGTTGTCGATGCTGCTGCCAGACAAAGTGACAGCGAAGGTGGCACCGAAATGGCCAACGCCAAATCTTTCAAGAGTAGTTCCGCTTTTTTGTTGCTGCCAGCACATCCGCTTTGCCGCTTTGCCTTTCGGTCTGTCACGAAGAGTTCTGTCGGCAACTGTCCCACCTGTGATTTTTAACTGTTGATTATCTTTGCACAAATAGTGCTTAAAATTAAAAGAGCTCGTGTGAGCGTAACACTAGGCGTTAAATATGCGGCACAGACCAACTATTCGAGATGTAGGGGGAAACACATCTGAATATTATGATTACTTGATCGTTCGACCGGAAATAGTCGAACATTTTGTAAATTTTGATAGGGACTCCCTAAGGAAACGAATATACTATATTGTTTAGTTAAATGCAATAAGATCTGTAGAAAAATATGACAACATACATTATTAAATATAAAACGAAAGCTGAAAACCATTGTTATGGTATTATTTATATGTATTTTTGTACTCAAATTTTTGGGTTTTTTATATAAATGTTTTCAAAAGAATTTAAGCAAGTAAGGAAGGCTATCTTCGTCATACCGAATATAATATATACTTGCAAGGCCAATTTGTGATTTTTCCTTTTATAAAATATACATATGTATAGCAGTTTAATGATAAAGATATATATGGGGTCGGATATGCTTCCTGCTATGCGTTTCATAGTGTATTAGAAAGATAAGAAAACCTTAGACAAATTTGATCATAATTCCATTAAGATTCCATTAACAAAAGATAAAGCTGTAAATTTGAATATAAGACAACTGTTGTTGCCACGTGTTCTTTGCAACTGTTGATTGGCTTTGAACTACTAATTACTACAAAATGAACACGTATGGGCGTGGCACCAAGCTTGAAATGATCGGCACAGGGCAACTTATAAAATTGAATGGGGGAAGTACACCTGGTTTTTTAAATCACTGTACTTGATCGCAGCTCCGGAAATGGATTCCATTTTGTAAATTCGAATTGCAACTAACTGAGTTGTTTTTCTTGTTGCGCATTGGCCAGCAAAAGAGATTGGAACTCAAATTATAATAATACTTAACTTTTAATGTACTAATGTTTGTTAACGTTGTTGTTGCATCAAGTTCCGTTACGCTTTATGAGCAAACTGTGACTGTATTGTATCGGTGTCTCAATGTGTGTCTGTGTGTGTGATTGTGTGTTGTGGGTGTATTTCTTTGCGCTTCCATAAGCAGCGCGCCTCAGCGAATCATCAGCGTAACGAGACCAAAGTGAAAAACCGTAACATAGTATACCCCTACACCCACACATACACACCCACACACACAGCCACACACACACCATCGCCACCTCCTTCTCCTCATACTCATACGCCTACACTAATGCGTCCCCCTTCGTTGTCGTTGCTTCTTTGGCCACACAATTGATTTCGCCGCGTTTCGTATTTGCTGCTAGTCGCTTGTCGTTGTCTCTTTGATTTAGTTACACTTGCCGCTCGCCTCATCTATCTATCTTTCTTTCTCTGTCTGTCACTTATCTTTCATTAAGTGCATTGGACGGCGTTCGCAGTCGCTGATTAACTTGAAAGTCGACTCGAAATTCCATTGGCTGTTCAGTTTTTGGGGCCCTGCCCGCGAACTTTTCTTTAGTTTAAGGCAACTTGCATAAGCTAATCAATAAATCACTTCAAGGCTTTCTTAATTAAAAGTTTTTTGGCTAACAACAAACCACAGACTCTTGCTACTCCAATAAACTTTTCTACACACAAAAGACGACAAAAAAAAGAAGAACGAAAAATTGATTAACTGCCAGAAGACCACAAAAACAAAAAAAAAGGAATGTAGCATCAACTTCAGCTGTGGACGCAGCAAAGTTTCAAACCCTTTCCAATAAGAAAAACTTTTTCAAACTTAAGGCAAGAAAACGGGTCATGCCAACCCTAATAGGAGGCATGTAAAACTATCAAAGACCAGGCAAAAACTGTAAACTGTAAGCTGAAAACTGAAAACTGAAAACTATTAAACGCTTAAGTCAGGCGGAAAATGAGACAAAATAGTTGCAAACTAAGGCGCAACCAAAAGAAGTTAAAATATGCTCAGCCTTAATTAAGGGTAGCTTGAGGAAGGCATTCTACTACCAACCAAAAGAACAAGACGGCAAAAACGAATTCGGCTAATTGGCTGGTGAGAATGAAAAAAAAAGGTAGAAAAACACAATGCCAAATGCTACCCAAGGGGCAAACGCTGGAAAAATGATTCTTAAACAACCGCAAAACGACACCGAAAAAAATCAAAAGAAATCAAAAGGAAACTCAACATCAACATCAGCCATCGACCCCACTTGACATTAACCGTTAACCGCTTAAGCTGGCCACACTTATTTATGCTTTCTTCAAGCATTTTCTTGAAATATTTACCCAGGCCAAACAAAAGCAAGCGCCAAGCAACCAAGACAAAATAAAAATGTAAGCTTTGGCGACAGTTGAGAGTTTGGACCCAAAACATACACACACACACACACACAAATATACACACACAAAGAATGCACACTACAAATTCGAAAGAGTGAGGAAAGTTCTGCTTTTTACTGGGGCTATTGACATAATTTTTGTGGGCGAGTCACACTTAAGGCGTTGGCCAGACACTTGAGGACCAAATTCTAAAGACACAAATCCACCCTCAATTAGTTGCTTGAGTATCCTGTCCGAAAGACGTTGTCCTTTTTCGCAAATTCCCTTGTAAGCCGCAATGTTCTTTTGTTAATATTTGTTTTCTTTATTTGTACGACTGTTTGGGTTTCAGTTACAGTTTATGGCTCTGGTTGGTTTTCTACTTCAGTTTCATTTACATGCTCGTTATGCCAGTTTTGCCGCAAATTAGCTTTTGTTTCTGTGATAAAGACATTGCTGATTAGGCTTGAGACAGATTCTTATTGGCACTTCCGCTTTTAGTTTTATGTAGCATATTTCTCAGGCAAAGGATGGGAAGTTATGTACTTTACATATTGATAGTTTAAGTTTAGTTATAGAAGGAACTGCCGATTTAGCTATATCTTATCGCAGTCGGGGACTGATTACCTGCGACCATTTGTCAAATCTTGTACACACTTCAAATCCTTGATAAACCCCGTTTGCGGGCTTGTCAATATCTATTTCAATATACAGCTGGGGACAAATTTATAGAAATACAAAAAAAAACATATCTTAAAAGTTTGAAGAATCAAATAACATTAACATTATATTTGGCAACATAGAATGTCAAACTTTTTTTAATGCAAATTTATCTTACACTTATAAATTTTTGCCACCAATAAATATATTTTTGAGATAATATCGCACACAATGTATAATCATATCGTTAAGTGAATATGATATATATTTCAAGCGTCACTATTATTTTGACCACAACTGTTTGTATACACATGAATCCATATCTAATCAATGGTCGCGCGCTTTGCCAGTTAAATTATTGACTCGATTATGTTTGCATAGCCACTTTTGTTATTTGCTTATTGGCTTCAAGTATTATTTCGATTTCGATTTGGGTTTTTTATCACAGTTTCCCTTTAACAAATGGAAACCGACTCTGTTTGTTGGTATTTTGGTTTCCAGCTAATTTTATCGGATAATGCACTGATAGGAATGCATTTTAATGCTGATTTTTTTGAACCTAATTCTCTTACTGCTAATATGCATAATTTATGTGCGACCTGTTACCTGTTCCGGCCAACATTTCCGCCAGCGCAGCCAACTAACAAATTAAACGCTCTACTTCCGTTCTCAATGAACAGTCCAATAAGCTACATGTCCTTAATGCCACCCTTGGTTTATTTTAGGGTTTTAAGTTAGTTCCCACCATAATAGTCGGCGCCCTTTCTGCGGAATTTCCCGGATATTGTTATGTGCCCGGCGATTGGAATATACATATAGATACATATAGTGATTGTATTTGTAGTATGTTTGTTGATGGCAATGCGAACGCCTTTTCCTTCCGCCGCTCAACGCCTACGCCCAAGTTGTTTGCCTCGTGTTCGAGTTATTCTTGTTGCTGTTGTTGTTATTACAAGTTTCAAAAAGTGCAAAATGATTGCGGTTTCATGTTCAGCCAGTTCTTGTTGGTAAGCCCCTTTAGCCATTTCACACCCCTCCCATCCATCCATTTTTAGTGCATTTTAATGGGTAGGCAACACGCGAGTTCAAATTGCAGTGCGAAATACAGTTGTAAAAGCGCTGTACAGTTTCTGAGCCATTATTCTTATAATCCAATTGGAACAAAATTTTGTTTCTTGAACAACTTAAAGCTTCTTCAACTGAAATGGTTATTTATCAATTAAATTATGTGTTTTTTTCAGTTTCACTTGAGTGTATAGAATACAATTTTTTAATTGGTAACAAGTTAAACAAGTTAAATGGACAATAAAAAAATGTAAATGTGTTTTACAAATACTTTTATTTAAATTTGTAGATAAACTTTTGTTGTTGAATTTTTTCTTCCTTAAGACAAAACTAAACATTTTCTACGACTGCCTAATTGAAATGGCTAACTGTAAGCTGTACTTTGTTATTTGTGCCGGATATAATCGTGTATAGTTAAAAAAGCACTCACAGCCTGATTTAATTTCTATCTGAAACATTTTAAGCTCAACTCTAACAAATTTTATATATAAGTTTTTTGCTGCTGTTTTGTATACTTAAAAATATAATGTACTCACTACTATCACTTAAAGTTCTAATCTATAGTAATTAAAAAATAGTTCATAATTTAAAAAGGCTAACTTTTCGCTTGATTTTTGCCTTGCATACTTTGTGCATTCCAGCAGCTTGGTGGCGATTTCTTTGAGGCAATCTAGCGAAAGGAAATTTTCATTTTGGGTGGTGTAGACGATGTTTATGTGTATATCATATTAATACTACTTGGTCAGATTTTTACGCTGCTCGGAGACATCCTTCTCGTTCAGATGGATCACGCGTCGTCCGAAGCGAGCCGTCAGCTTGGAAAAGAAACCCACGCGGGAAGCGGGCTTTGTGTCGTCCGCTGAGAGCGGCGGGGCCTGATAGTTGCCCTCCACCTCCTCGCCGCTATTGGTGGAAGTGCCGCGTCCATTCTTGCCGCTACGTCCTTGGCCAAAGTGAAACGTTGCACGTGCATTGTTGCTGCGTGTAAAGGGTTTATTTTCGGATGATGAAGAGGATGAAGAAGGTGTTGGAGTACTAGAGGACCCTTTAGAGCTAGTCGGAACCTGTAGACGCTCCAGCAGACGTCTATCCTTGGGTGACTTGGGCGCAGGCATTGCAGTTGTTGTTGATGCTGGTATTGTTGTCGGCATTGTTGGATCTGCCTTCTCATATAGCGTTGTGGGTCGTCGCCCAGAGCCTTGATAGTGAAAGCGTTGCGAACTGCTTGCCTTTTTTTGGGTTTGGACCAGTTGACGTTGAGCGCTGAGCAGAGTTGGCTTTACATCCGCTGCTCTCTTGCTCTGCGGCGTTTGCGGGGAACCATTTCGACCGGGAGTTGTCGAGCTGGAGGAGGGGGATGCAGTCACGCTGGAGGTGGTGGTTGTCTTGCGTGCGGGTGTACGACGTGTGGGTTTGGCTGGTGGCGCTGTGGGCGTGGCAAGGGCGTTGACGACACGAGGTGGCAGTGGACGACTTGTAGACGAAAGACTCTTCTCGAGGGGCATCGTCACCTGAGCAGAACTTGCAACAGGAGGTGGCACAGATGAGGTATGGTTCTCCGGCGAGCTAGTCTGGGAGCTAAACGGTCTGGTAACGCTCAGGAGCATGTACGTGCAATAGATGTCGTCGAACGCTTGGTTCTTTAGGGATGCCTCCACATCACGTCGCTTGTAGCCCATGCTGACAAGGCGATCAATGCGATGAGGATCTTGCAGCTCCATCGGTTTTTCGCGATAGGGCCGCAGACGATCCGCTTCGTCATTGATGCCCATATTAATCCACTTGTCATTCATGACACCGTTTAAGGTAGTCCTCTTAGCCGGATTTAGGACAAGAAACTTGCGCATTAGATTCTCACAGTCCATGGAGATGTAGTAGGGCACCCGGTACTTCCCGCGTAGCACACGCTCCCTTAGTTCCTTGAGCGTACCACCATCGAATGGCAATGAGCTGCTGACTAAGGTATACAGAACTACGCCGAGTGACCAAGCATCCACTTCTGGTCCTGAATACTTGCGACCCATGAACAGTTCGGGTGCTGCATACGGTGGACTACCGCAGAAAGTCTCCAGCTGTTGATTTGGGTCGAAAGTGTTGCCAAATCCAAAGTCTGCAATCTTGATGTTCATATGCTGATCGAGAAGTAGATTCTCCGCCTTTAGATCGCGATGGACGACGAACTTGCTATGGCAGTACTGAATAGCCGAAACTAGCTGGCGGAAAATGACCCGTGCATCTCTTTCGTACATGCGTCCGTTCTTCACAAGATGATCGAAAAGTTCGCCACGACTAGCATACTCCATGATGAGGTAGAGCGTGCGTTCTGATTCAATCACCTGGAAAAGGCGTACGATGTTCGGATGGTTGAGTAACTTCATGATACGCACCTCCCGATACAGCTTCTGCCTAGCGCTGGTATTTAGTTGCGTTTTGTCTATAACTTTGATCGCCACCTCATATCCGGTTGGCACATGGAGTGCCAGCTTTACCTTGGCAAAGTTCCCCTTGCCCAGCGTCTTGATGATCTTGTAGACGCCATTGCCATTGCCGTTCACATAGGATTGAAACTTGAGCTCCGATCCATCTGTGACATCCTGGCCGCCAGGCTTACTGCTTAGACGAACCGTTGCGCTGCTTGGTGTGGCGGGTTCCGCCTTTGCTGTCCCAGATGTTATGCCCGTTGCAATTCCACTTGGAGATTGATTGTCGCAGTTTTCTTTTTCTGATGTTTTAAATGTTTTTGGGGCTTTTTCGTCAACGGCTGCCGTTGCTGCTTTATTTTTCGCCGCACTCTCATCTACTAAGCTGAATTCAACAATTTCTAAATGTTTTTCACTCGACATTATTAACTAGGAAAATTTTTAAAAGCATCAAAAAAAAACTAAACATTTAATTGAAAGTTATTACGATTGCTGCACTAACAACTTAAATAATTAAAAACTTCTATAAGAATTTTTCTTAGTGTACGCTCATGTCAGGCACGCGTCCCTTAACTGTCGGGACTATGCCCCTCTTTGCCGCAAGGCGTAATTGTTGACTCGTCAGCACAATAATAGGTTTTCCGCATAGCACATCTGCTCTTTTTTTCCAGGCACCCTCCTGGGTCGTAAGCTTTAAGATAAGAATTCGCTTGGTGCAGGCGCGTGTATGTTTTTGTATGTCTCAACCCTTAGGGTTTTTACCATTCTCCGTTCAGCTGGCGTTCATGGCTGATAAGCAGCACTCATTCTCGTTCTCGTCCTCGTTCTTGTCCTCGACAGGATCGCTTTGTCTACCCCCTCGACCGACCGCATGAGCTGCAAGTTTCTTTGTATTGTAATTGAACAACCCCCTCGACAAACAGAATTACTATCGGAGTCGCTGTCGCAGTCGCAGTCGGTTTGGGAGGCAATGCTTCATATGGCACGAGCAAGTAACTCAATGAGCATTTTATGGTCCTTGTCTGTCCTTCTGTCTTTTGATGACGTTGCTGATTCGATCGTGAGTGCGGCTCTAGCTTGCTTTTGGTGTCACATTAATATCCACTTCGTTTATCGTTGTCAGCAGCTGCCTGTAAGGGAAAACAGTAAAGGATTTTATTACAGGTAACTGTTATTATAACGGAAATTCGATCAGCTTAAGTGCTTAAGTATTCGCATTCAAAAATAATATTTATTTGCTTGATTCTTTCGAATATCGATTAACAATTATGAAACATGATAAACATATACCATTTAAGGGCTCAACAAAAGATGCGGTGCTTGAGAAAAACGATGATCACTAATATATTTTTTGCAACTGATAGTACGTTTTCGCACCACTGTACATTAGCTCTCTCAATGCTCTCGCAATGTCATTAACTACCTTCCCTTGCTACTTCTTTCGCTTCTTCTCAATTCACTCTTGTTTTGCACTTACATTTTCGCTTGCATATCCAGCGATCCGCAGCTACCTAGCCACATTACCCTAACAGTTGGTACCTACCAATCCACACACACACACACTCATACATACACACACAAAGAAATTAACTCATGCAACAACTACTACAAACTACAAACATACTTCGTACCATGCACAACAAAGGAATTAAAACTGGTCCTTAATCTGGCTTTTCTCTTCGCCTCAGCATTCGTTCGTTGCTCGCTCAGTTCGCCCCGTGTAACAATTTCTCACACACGCACACAAACAGGCCACGCCAGCTTGTGTCCTTGATCCTGCTTACTTGTTGTCGTTGTTGCTTTTGCTGTTGCTGTTGTTGTTGCTGTTTGGTGCCTTGTAGCATTTTCTCAAAATTTTAGCCATCGTCATTCTCATTCCCTCATAATTCTCTTGCAACCCCGACTGCCTTGCTATGACTTCGTTTCTGTCTGCCTGCCTGACTTGTCCGCTTTTGTCGTCTCCTTGTTTTGTTGTTGTTGATATTTCGCTTCCTCTTCTTACTCTGCCCGGCTGTGTGCTCCTTTCTTTAACTGTTTGCGTGTGTGTGTTTGTGTGTTTCGTTTAGTCGTAATTCAATTGCAGCTGCTTCTTTTGTGCTTTGTTCATATGCATTTTCGCATTATTTTTTTTTTGGCCTACACTCATTTTCTCCTTGTCTCTCTTTGGCTGCTGCTGCTATGTTTCGCAATGTCAGCAAGAAAAAAAAACCAATAACCCAAAAACAACAACCGAAGTAGCGACACTTGATTGTTAATTCCCAGAATTGGCAACACTAACAAGTTGTAACATTGATTGTGTAATAAATTTGGATTTTCATAATGCAATTAACATATGTACGTACACAACGATCGTCAAAAACAATTACAGCTAACAACAGTTCAATGCACCCCAATAAAACTTATTAGTGACATATATACTTGATCGGATATTTGTTAAACAAGTTGAATTATGAAATTATTATCTTAATATATTTCTACTAGAGCAAAACACTGCTCAAATAAGAAGTAAGAAATTAAGTCTGAATTATTTACTTTTAGTTCCCAAATGCTTGATTTTTTGTCTCTATGTATAAGATATGTCCACAAATCGTATGGGTCTTAAAAACGTTCGACTCGACCTATTTGTATGCTCATGACTGTATGTTATGGTTCTTACACACTAACAGAACTTGGCTTCCCCATATGCAGATGGTTTTTGCTTCGTTCCGGGTGAGAAAAAGGGGACCATCAAGAGGGGGAGAAGGAGCAGGTTGCGGGACAGAGCTTTAAAAGATTCAAGTGTCGTCTTTGTGTTTTAGTCTTCTTATGCTGGCACTTTAGCGCCTTCTTTTCTTCTTCCTTTTGTGCCCCATTCTATTTTGATTCTCAGATCTTGGCAGCAACAACAACAACCCCTCTCTTCCAACGCTCTCGAACTGCCTGCACTCTGCTCTCTCCTCCTCTTTCATCTTCTTCTACTTCTTCCTGATGTTTATCATGTGCTGCGTTAGGTAAGACAACAGCAAACAACAAGAACAACTCTTCCCACTGAGTCATCAGGCCAGGAAACTGCCCGCAGCTCACAAAAAAAAATCAACTGCCCAACGGCGTCTTCGACTTTATTTTTCCCACTTCATCAGTGAGTTCTCTCCGCTCTCTGCCGCACACTCTCTCTCTCTCTCTCTCCCTCTCTCTCTCTCTGTCTTTGTTCGTCTTCTTGTGTTTCTTGTGCGTCTGCCTAGTTTTCCATCGATCTTTTGCCCTTGGCTACGCACACAGATACACAATTTCATACTTACGCTTCATTAGCGGCCTGGCAACACTTAATTGTTTTATTGTCTCTACTTTGACACTATTTCTTAAGAGTTGTATATATATTTGTTTTTCCTTTTTGCTGGCTCAGCATTAAGTTTAAAGCACTTGAAATCGCATGAATTCCCCCGCGTGGTTTTTCGATTGCTTCGTTTATTAATAAAACAAAAGAACAACGCCTCTTTAATTGCAAAAGAAGTACGCCCACTTGCAACAGCAACAGCAACAGATGGCAAGCAGAGACACAAGACAGACCACTAACTGAGAGAAGCCAAAGCGGCGATAAGGCAACCAACTCGTGGTCCCCATGGAGCGGCAAGCTTATCTTGTACGGGTACGGGTTCGAGTACTAGCCAATATCGGACCATAAAAACCAGAAATCGAAAAAGAGACCAAAGCAAAGCGCCTAAGATAATTGCACAGTTTACTTACGTTCCATTCCATTTCGTGTTCGTTCCCCTGCCGCTCCCCCTGGGGTCAGCAATCAAAAACAAATTAGCGTTAATCCAAAATCCGAAAATGTGTTATCTGCGACTCTGCGCGACGAACTACAAGATACAAAGCGCGTCGTTGTACTGAACGCACAACTCAAGTGAGGCCCAGTTCCAGATCCATATGCACACACACATACCGATGCACAAGACTTCTGAGACGGCAGAGAGTGAGAGAATCTTAAGGAAGTGCACACAAATAAAAAGAGCGGTGAGAATAAGTGAGCACGTGAGAGAGTAAGAAACTCACTCTTTTCATGCTCATCGTTGCTTCTGGCACATTACACGCTCATTCTGTGCGGCTTCTTTTCGTTTCTTTTCGGCTCGAGCGTTGAAGGTCGTCGCGTTTCTTTGAGCGTTTCTTGAAGCGTGACGTCACAGGTAGACAACGCTAACGACGTCACTGTTGATAAGGGGAAACTTTGGCTGCCATGCCGGCTGGCCTGGCCACAACAATGCATTACTTCGGCTTCTGTTACGACTTCGACTTCGTTTCTGCGGCGAATTTGTCGTCAATTTGCCTTTGTAGTGGTTGAACACATCTTCTCCTTAAACTTTAATGGTGTGAGTTTTCTTAATGTAGTTTATTGCTATCGTGATGGTGGTAGTTCGCCTCTGTTGCCGACTCTTTCTAATTGTGCTTGTGTGCGTGTGCCTTGAAGTTTTCTTATTCGCCGTTCGTTCGTGTGTTCGTTGTGTCTGTAACTGGTATCTTATCGTTCAATCAAGTGCTTGTGCTATAGGCGTGAGTGTGGGTGTCTGTAACTTGGGACCAATAAGAAGGCGGCTGGCAATCTTAAATAGAGTTCCATTGCCAACAATTGTTTCTCATTTTAGTCGACACAGACAATGGCCAACAAGCAACAAAAACCCAAAGCAGTTTGATTATGAAAAATACACCCAAGCAAAACGATGCCATAACGAATAAATAATAAAATGCATTTGGTTTAATTTTTTCTCTCATTTAAATGAAAAGAAAAATTATAATGACAAAGTAAGCGACAAGAGATGAAAAGTGGTGGTGGGCGTGAGCGTGGGAAGAAGGGGATTGTCGCCTACTCGGACGTTGCAGAAAACAGATGCAGATTCAGTTGCTAAAGCTGCTGATTATAATAACAGTTTCTCTGTATTTCTGTTTTAATGTTTTTGTATTTGTTTTTTTTTTTGGGATTTTTGCTTGATTCTTGTTCCATTTTGTCGTTTGAGGGTTTTCTTTGGCCGCGTCGACTTTGAGGCGCTTGATTAAAAAGCTTTTGCATTATCCATGCCCCCCTTTTGCCATTCCCCACAAAAGTTTTTCTTTGATTGAAATTACTTTGGGTGTAACTTGTACTTGGTCTCTCTCTTAGTTTCTTTAGTTTTTTTTTTTTTTATCAATGTGGGTCCAATTCACATTACTCCAATTCAAATTCAGCTCACCGCATTTGCATATACAAACAAGTATCGAGATACTTTCCTCTATGTGAGACGAAGAAGTAACTTACTTGGATTCGAATGTGGGCCAAAGCAACATGTTAACGTTAACAATTAAGCGGGTAATTTTATATGCCATGGGCTGTTAAGCCCAAACAAAAATACAATCTGTTAAGAAATGGTAGGTGGCTAAGAGCTACCCTGTAAAGAACAGCTTTGCTAAATAGTAAATCGAACTATTTTCATGTATGACTCAGCATTATACATAAATAAGTTAAACTTGACATGTTAAATCAAGAACTACTATGAAATAGTAAAATCAACATTTTTCATATTGAATTTAAAGTGTCGACGTATTAATATTGATGTTCGAACATTTTTCTTCTTCTTATATTATTCATATTTAATTTTAATACGACATTCGTGATTTTGAATTTAATCGCATGGGGTACTAAAAACGTTAGATATTTAATTGAAACTATTGAATATTTTGAATATGCGTGCATATTTAAACTAAATAAGGTTAAACGTTGAAATAAACCTTGCACGTCAATTTAAAAAGCACGCATCTTGATTTAAGATACATACACTGTGATTAAAATATGTATTTCATATTCGTTTTGCTGTTCAACTATGTTTTTAGTTAAATTAACTAAGTTTCATAGTTGTTTTTTGTGTGGATTCTTAATAAACATTAATATAATTTTCAGACTACCAAAACTAAAACAATATATATTTTATTCAAGATTGTAATAAGTTCTTCTATTATTATTTATTTCTTAATAATAAGATGAGCAATTGCATATTTTGATTAAACATGCAAGTCAAAACAATTTTATTTCGTACTACTTCTTAAAGTATCTAGTCAAAAATGAAAGGGAGAACCACCCATCCGTACATATATTGCCCTAAAGACAAGGCTACATGGTAATATATTCAGTTATAAATACAATCCAAAGTTGAGCTAGATAAACATACACGTAAAGAGGAGAGACAGAGATCTTATGACTAGCATAATATGATTGGGTCAGGCACACGTGCCACATGGCACAACCACAGCTGACGCCTCAGAATTGGCAGACAATAGCGCAGTCGGCAAATCACAGTTGGCCACAAATAGACACGCGCTGAATATAGCAGCAGCAGGATCGGTAATAGGAGCAGGAGTGGGAGCAGGAAGAACAGCACCTGATATCGATGCAAAGTCTTTTTTTGAGTGTGCTGCATTTGGCAATGTTTAATCATTGAGGATGCTGCGGAAAAACAGATTGCAGCACCAGATGACGGCGACGGCGACGATGCAAGCAAACAAAAGGCCAAAAGGTTAAAAGGGACCGTTCAAAGCAAGTCAGGATTCTTGATTCAGAAATCAGGCTGCTGCTGTCGCATCTTTGAATTTTTGGCAAACAAAGGAAACGTTCGCAGGATATGCGATACATGCACTTTTGCACATTGCCATGAGTTATGGGCATCTTAGGGATGCGGGCGCATATCGATTACGATAACAGAAAGAAGACATTCGGATGGTTTTTTTTTGTTTTATTTTGTTTTTGGTATATGATTTTTCACTACCCAAAAGGTGCAAGCGAAAATGTTATGTGGACGAACGAACGTGCCACAAATTGTCTGCGGCGACTTAACGATTAATTGGATTTGTGTTTCAATGCTGGCAGACACACAGACACGGACGCACTGCATCAATATTCGATAATGCCGCAGCATGCAAATGTAAATGACAAAAAAAAATAAACAAAAACAATATTAGCACACTTGAAGAAAATGTGTGTTGAATGGGAATTACACTCAAATAACAAATTTTTTTTTATATCGTTACCTAAGATCGAAAATATATTCCATGCTCAGATGTATGTTCTTTCCAATAAGGGTTCTCAACTATCAAACTGATATTTTTCTAAGTGCATTCAGCTACTTTGCATCCAAATTTAAGAAATCTCTTGACCTACCAGTTGAGATTGTGGCTTTTATCGAAGACAGCTGCTGCTTGATTGTTAAGAGGGTGGAGGGAGCGATGGATGGGGGAAGAGGGAGAGCAATCAACCACCGGAACAAACCAGCTAAATATACAAATTAACCAATTCGAACAAAAGGGCTGCGGTGCATTCATGAAATGTGTCAAAAGGTGGCATTGCCAAGAGCCAAACAACAATCAAAGCCAAATGAGCTGAATGCATATATCAATAAAAATCACAGCAGCAGCAGCAGGCGGTGAAGAAAAATATTTTTCAGCTGCCAGAAAAGGATTCACACACCACACGCACACACAAAAGTAAAACTAGAAAGTAAAAGTCTGCATTTTGATCAAGAAACTGTCCCAAAAACTGCACACATATTATTTTCTCACACACAGCACACACATGTTCAAATGGGTGGGGGCTTTTGTGTCAATCATTCGAGTCATTCGAGTGCATCGCAAAAATAACTAAAAATGTTGTCTTTTGTTGATCCTTCTGCGCTTATTTTTTGCATTACAGCCGAATGCGAATCCTTTGCCATTCATTGAGCACCATTCAACTATTTTGAAGGTTTCTGGTGCGATGTTTTTCTTTTGCTACCTGCTTTTGTCAAAGAGTTTTCCAACCGACTATATTCTTTCCCGTTTTTGTTACATTTTTGCATAGTCTGTTTGTATTGTATTGCTTTTTGTGTGTTTGTGTGTGTGTGTGTGTGTGCGTGGCTACTTAAATACTATGTATGAATACAACAACTTTAACGCAATTTGCAATGCTGATGCGTTGAGGATTTGTGCGAAACATACATATTTTCTTAAGCAAATGCATTTTCCACGAACCGAAACTTAGATACACTTCAGCCTACTCACAGAAAGTGTATTTAAAAATGTTTATAGCTATTTTAATATATACACGTATGTTTATTTGTATGCGGCATGCTTAAGATATGTTTTATTACTATTAAGGCAAAATTGTTTTGTTGTCCAATAAATATTCCAAAAAACAAATAATTTACATAGCTTGCACAATATTTGTAGACCTGCCACGTTAAGGTTAAGTCCCAACTGTTGTTAGGGCATTGCAATAGTATTTTCGCATAAATTCTCTTAAGCAGGCAACACAATCCAAACCTTTTGTAGCGCCCACTCTATACCGAGACATAGAAAGGATTGTTTGCAATATTTTGTCTATGCTGCAGTCTCTGTAGTGCCTTGAATGACACTTTTTTTGTGTTTATCTCCTTCCCATATGCATGGCGGAGAATAGATAGATAGATAATCGGGAAAAACTAATCCGTCGTTTTAAGCAGAGCAACGGCGGCTTGTCCTAATTGAAATGCGGCATCCTAAGCATTTTTGCGTGAATTACACTTACATTTGTATGTGTATTCAACAAAATGCATTTTGGCAGAGTTAAGCACAAATGCTGAATGCCAAATGCGGAATATCGTTGACTGTTTCGCGACATATAATGCAAGTGCATTTAAAAAAAAGGGAGATAGTGAGGAGGGTCGCGAGTGTGTGTGTGTGTGGCAGGCAGCTTATTAGCAAAGATTGTCTATGCAACAACAGTCGAGTCGACACAGACAACAACTGAAATTGATTACCAAATGTGCGACGAGGATTTTTTTGAGTGTGTGCCGGTGGGGGGTGGGGGGCAGGGGCAGCCTAATAAGCACAAAAATCCACATAGAGAGCAGCAATTCCTTTTAATTGAAAATCTCTCGGTTTGGCTGTTGTATGTCCGCCCCTCTTTTGCCACATTACTAAAATGCTGGTTTTTTTATTTTTGTTTTTCTGTTTTCGCAATTTCTTTGCGGTTGCAGTTCTGTGCGTTTAGTTGGTTGAAAGGGGGGTGGTGGGGGGGAAAGTTGTGGGGGGTGAGGCTTTGCTGGGTGGCATCCAAATGCATTCGATATTGCATTTTTGCATTTTGTTCGTTGCCAGCCAAACATACAAGGATAATAAGCACTTTAGCCGCAAGAGTAGAAGAGATTGAGGAAGAGGGAGAGGAAGGGAGAGGAAGAGAAAGAGAAAGAGGCAGGACTCGTCGCTTGGCTTTTGCGACTTTTTGGACTGATTGACTTGCGCTGCCAAAAAGAAAAAAAAAAAAACCCCAAGCCACCAAACCAAAGTTGATTGCAGCAAAAGGACTTGCGTCTATATTGCGCACCAAAATACAACAAAAACAAAAATACAAAAAATTGCATTGGATGCATTTGGCTTGGCAAACAAACCAAGCCGACCACCCAACTCTTCTCCAGTTCCAAACAACAGCCCAAACAGTCATGAAAAAAGTTTTGTTGCCCTTCTCACACCTCTTTCGCCCTGCCCATACTTTTGCTTGCACTTCTTCAACTGGATGCATGTGCAATGCATATTAGCTGAGCTCGTGTGTCCTGTGCCATACACACACATGTGTGTGTG
The DNA here is from genome assembly GCA_035044605.1 of Scaptomyza cyrtandrae. Classification (NCBI taxonomy): domain Eukaryota; kingdom Metazoa; phylum Arthropoda; class Insecta; order Diptera; family Drosophilidae; genus Scaptomyza; species Scaptomyza cyrtandrae. The sequence goes on from JAWNNS010000640.1 coordinate 12,997,616, forward strand.
TGTGTGTGTGTGTGTGGGTGTGTGGCTTGGCCTGTGCATTGTCCTTTTGGACAGAGCAGCAGGCGCTGCTTCCAGTCATTCTTCTGCATTTTGTGGCGCCCGTTTTTTTCTTCTTCTTCCCTCTCGAAAGGTTTTTTTGTTTTTATTTTTTCTGCTGCTTGCTGGCTTTTGTTTGATTTGTAAAATTGCAATATGCTAGCTGACTGCTCAAACCCCATTCCTATGGGACTTGTCTACCCCTCCCGCTTACCTTATTGCTTTCCTAACTACGCCCCTCTCCCCTATCTGTTAACTCTTACTGCATTTTATACGCATTATTTGTGGCTTGCTGCAGTTAGACTGCAGTGGCCAAGTTTACACACAAATTCGAGTTGGCAACCCAAATAATGCTAAGGCAAGCGCAATCTGGCTGGTAAGCCGCAATCAGTTTTGGCAAAAACTTTAAGCCTTTGGCAATACGCCAACTTCTTTGGCTAATTCGATTTTACATTTACAATTTTATTACTATTTGACTTTTGTTGACAAGTAAATTCATCAACATTATAAGTCATAATGATTTCTCCACAAACTTAAAATTGAGAAACGCAACCAAAAAAAAACCACGCTTTTTTTACGCTTTGCAAGAAAAGGAAATTAAGAAAACATACAAGTTTTGTGTAGTTGCTTCCTTTTAAGAAATCTTTAAATATTTTAATTCATTATATTATTATTATTCTGTGCTTTAATCTGACAAATTGCTTGATTAATTTTGGTATGATTGCAAATTGTATTATATTTATATATTTATTTTTTATTTAGAAATAAATTAATTTTTTTTGTTGCCAATTAAATGCATATCAAAAATACACAATAATAAAAGAATTCTTTCATTTTATTCCAAATTATTTATTGTCAAAGACTATATTTTAATTTAACAATTAATTTAATTCTCAAGTCTTGTCCCCCTTTACCTGTTCATTACCTCATCTCAAACGCAATGCAAATATTGGCTTCGACACAGGGTTGCTACACACCAAAATGCTTCCAATGTTGCCCTCCTGCTTCACCAAAACGCACTTCATGCCACAAACGTTGGACTGAGTCTGAGACCAGTATTGTTGCCCCCATCTCTCTCCTAGCTCGCTACCAACAACAACTCGCCTCACGTTTTAATTCGAGTGCGTTTTTCATCAACGACGTCGTTCCAAAGCCCACCGCACACTTCCGTTTAGCTCGGACAGGGCGAAAGTCTTGAGGCTACGCTAGAGACCCTTCAATGACCAACAGGCGACTGCGCCAAAATGCAATGCCATCGCCATCGCCTCCAACTCCAACTCTTAGATTCTGACTCAGCCTCAGACGTCAAGTGAGAGAGGAGAGTGAAGCAAAAATCAAACAATCAACAAAATAAAATCGCCGACTGCCTTCCCCCTTTCCCCCCAACTACAGCCTAGTCCTGTCCAGCTTGGCCTCCCTCTTGCCGCGAGTTTTTGTTGCCTTTGTTCTGCTTTCTGCTGGCTGCTGCTGCTACTGCTGCTGCTGGGCACCGGCTTGCTGCTTTTATGCTCACGCCCCTCCCCGCGACAAAAGTCCAGTTTTTGCAGTCATCAAGTTTTTGAGTCGCACCCCATTCCTGGCACTTCCGCAGTCCGCCCATGCTTCTTTGCCATGTCTTCGCATCCGTTGCATTCACTTTGGCTGCCTTTCTCCCCACCCAGGGCTCGTCTTGTGTTCTGCTCCTTCGTCTGACTGCAGTGCCACCCTTTATTTATATATAGTATATATATTTATTTTTACATGTTTTTTTTTTGGTTTTTTTTGGTTTTTTCTGCATGCGGCAGCAGGCGTTCTCTCTATATTTTATTTTTAATTAATTAATGCGAATGCAAAGTACATTTTCTACAAGTAAAACTTGTTTTGCAACTGGCAGGGCAACCCTTTGGGCACCAACCCCGACCCCAACCCCAACCCCAACCCCAACCCAACACAACACAACCTCTACCCCTTCAAAACAAAAATGTGGAGCTCTCTGGGCGCACAGCAGCCAGCCCAGGTAGTTAAGCAATATTTTTATTTTTGTTTGCCATGCTGAGCCTCCAAATATGCGCCGCGAGGTGCACCACTAAAGAAATGCAGTTAATTTACTCAGAAGTAGCGGTTGTAGCCTACGGAGCACCTACATACAGAAGGTTTTTGGGAGGGGGTGAGGGGGGATGGCAGACTGAAGAAGCAGTGCGCCCGGCAAGAAAAATGTTGCTGGCTGCAGAAAGTTGCCCTGCAGTTTTCTTTTGTTTTTGTGTGCACGCCGTAATGTATGCAACATAATTTTTTGCGCTCTTAGCTGCCTTTATATGCATGTGTGTGTGTGTGTGTGTGTATATATATTTTGTTAGTCCTTGCGCACCTTGCCTTGCCTACCTTCGTTAGGGTTTGGGCACCTCTGGAAGCTGAAGCCTAGTTCTATATAGTTTAGTACGGTATGCGTCGTATGCAATCGCTTCTTTTCATATGTACGTGTGTGTGAGAGTGTGATGTGGGTTGTGTGTGTGTTTGTGGCAGTTAGAAACTTGCACTTTAGTCGGTAGCACTGTAGTAGTTGCTCTTCCTTCTCCTTCTACTAGTTTTACGCCAGGTGCTGCTGCTCCACGACTCTTTTGCAGCATTCGTTTGGCTGACTTCTCTATTTCCTTTACTTGGTGTTTTTTTTTTTCTTTTCTTTTTTGGAAGGCCCCGGCAAATGTAGCAAAAGTTATTTCTTCACGGGTTAGCGCTGCACTTAATGCAGTAGTTGTAGCAGTATACTAGCCTCTAGGTTGTTTAATCTTGAGCTCACTGCACTTATCTTGCTTAACTAATTTCACAAAAAAGTTCAATGAAATAAGTTCAAGCAACAGAAAAATATAAATTAACCTTTAAGGTGCAACAAGTTCAAAAACAATTTCAGATTGTGGCAAAGGTCCCGAAGATTTTTATACCTTTTTATATTTATTTCATGTTACCCATTTTTACTTAAATTTCGGGACAATTCTTATGGAAAATTATTAGACTAAAGCTTAATGTCATATCTTTTGTGCTATATATATATATATATATATAAGATATATATTTTTAAGAAAACTGCTAAGAAATAGTAATTAAATATGTATATATATTAAGTAATTAAACATATTTATACTTAAACTTATGCTCATATTTAGCATAAAGAAAAAGAAAACACACCTAAAATTAAATTTAGGGCTAAAATTATAATCTAGATACCTTTAAAAATCCAGTTGATACAATATAAAACCCCTCATTGCTTGAGGCGTGTGGCTCTTTAAACATAAACATCAAACAAGCTAATCCTTAATTTCACAGATTTTAATTAAAGATATTCTGTGTACACGCTCACTAAAACTTGTTCGTGCCAATGTGCAATGCCAGTTCCCAAAAGCCAAAAGCCAAAAGCCAGTGTCCTGCAATCGTCCTTCTGCCTCATGTTCTCAGGCACCGGTTCAGCGACACGCTGCTCAAAAGGCTTCACGTGCGTCTTTCAATTCAGTGACAGTTTCCCGCACCACCCACAAATGATGCGCAGATGATGCAACTGCATTTACTGTCCCATATGCAAATACTGAGCCCACAACTCGATGATACACCTTGAGCAAAGTATATGTAGGATAAAAAGAAAATGCAGCCATGCTCTGCTGTGTTGTAGAAAGGGATTGGGAGGTGGGTGTGGTGTGGTGGTTAAGGGAAGTCGACAGACACATTTTAATGATGCATGCAACAGTAAACTGCAATCAGATATGCGCACATCGTTAGTCTTCAGCATCAGCCGCCGTTTGTTGATTATCTTAGAATGGAGAGCACCAAGCAAGAAAGATAACTCATACGCTCCGTTGCCGACGACATATAGAAATTTATTTGCTCAGCAAATAAACTGCAGTCGTGTGTAATATGTGTGTTTGTGTGGAAGTGTGTGTGTGTGTGTGTGTGTGTACTGTTACAGGAAGGCTTCGTCGTTCTCGTTGCTCTCGCCCTTCTTGGTCTTAGGGACGCTCTTGATAAAGTAGGAAACCCCTAACGGAGGCACTTTTTTATGCAACTTCTTCAGCACGAGTGGTTGCCCAAGTTGACGTTTCAAATGTCAATTGTGTGCTTAACTGCATTCTTTCAACCGTCGTCGCCGTCGTTGGCTTTTCTTATTTGGATTCGTTTGCTTGTGCTTGTGTGTGTGAGTGTATGTGTGTGTTAGTGAGTAGGGCAAACCGCCTTGGCAGCGTTCTCGTTCTTTGCTCGAGGTCCTTTCCTGCCAAGCGCAAGTCTTTTGTCTTAATTTTTGGTTTCTTTTTCATAGCAAAATTGCAACTTGAAGTGGTCTAAAACCCAACTAATTTCATTTTGAAAAATAAGTTCATTTATATTATTATTAAATAGATATGAATTTAATATATATGAACTATTCGTACAATATTAATTAACTAATGCAATATTAATAAATTTAACTTAATATTGTTCATCAACTTGGTTTAAAAACGTTGTTGAAAATAAGACATTAGTTATTTTTCGTTTTAATTTCCGATAAAATTATTAATTTATATATAAAATGCTTGATGGCTTACAAAGTATTTGAAACATACTATATAAATATATATATCGAATTTTTCAAAATTGTCAGCTGCTTTGTTCAGCTTTCTGCTGTTTTTTAAATTATATGAAAGCTTATTAGATGCAAATTTGCTATAATAAGTATCAAGGCAGGTAGTTGTCAGCCCATTTTGTCTCAGTGTACTTTGAGGTATAAATAATTTCTTTTCTTTGGCTTTCACTTTGTTTGAGCGACGCGACGTTGCAGTTACTTTTACCAAGTCGTCAGGAAAATATGCCGCATTCACACAAACACACTCACAACCATGCCAAGCAAGCAAGATAGGAACAGAAAGACAGAGAGAGAGAAAGGAAGAGAGAGAGAGAGTGGGGAGGTGATGGGGAAAGAAAACCGAGTCAGACTGCAATCTTGCCTTCAATTAAGCTTTGACAAGTGCATTGCACACAGCAACTGGAAACAGAAGCTGAGGCAGAAACAGAAGCAGAACAAGACGCCACCGAGAAAGAATAAAAAAAAAACCCACCAAAGCCCATAAATATGAATGACGATGAGGATTGCAGCAGAAGCAGCAAATGTAGACTGAGTTAAGCTTGACTCCTTGGCCGAAAGGATTTGCCGGCCAAAAGGAACAAAAACAATAAAACAAAAGCAAAGAGAAACCCCTCTGTGAAAAATAGACAAAAACTGAAGAAGGAAACGCAAATAAATGAATTGCACTCTTTCTTTGGCTAAAAATTTTCTTGTGCTTCTTCTCTCTGCCTGGGCATTTCAATGAACTGCAAAACTCAATGGGTGCAAATAAAAGTAAAAAGAGAGAAAACTTTTTGCATATTGTGTTTATTCTATGCCCACAGATATGGCAAACAGGTATGCTTAATATAAAAAACAAAAAAGAACCCATCCAGATCCAAGTCGTGGCCTCCCTTTTAATTAAGCGGGCGCAAGTCGCAGGTCCATTATGCTTAGATAATGGCAAGGCCGACGCTTGGCTTGGATGGCTTAGATAGACTTGTTCGAGGAAGGGCAAGTTGAATGCGAATGCAAATTATGCGGCGAATTGTGTGCTCATTAATTAAAATTGAACCAAATTGACAGCAGCACCGTCAACAGCTGCTGCAGCAGCAGCAGTTGGGTGTGTGGATAGAAGAGGCAACTCTTTGCCACACAGCAACAAAAAAAAAAACAACAAAATGATGGAAAAAAGATATTGCAAGAGAAGAAACTTGAATCGTTGCTGGCTGGAGCACCATCAAAGAGCACATCATTACGATGCTGCCCAGTTGCCCAACTAAATCTGAAGCTGTCGCTAAACCAGTAGCTTTTCTGTAGCCACGCCCTCTTTAGCGCCCACGCAAGTTCTCAATGTCCATGCCAGTGCACTTTGAGGTGAACACTCAAAAGTTTGCCTGGGCGCGAAAGAAGGGGGTATTACAAAATAAAAAAGCAATATAAAAAAATAATGTACATATATTACTTTTAGGCTATGGGGTGGTTGGAGGTTGGTGGGGTTGGTTGGTTATTCGTCTGAGGCAAAATGCAAATCTTGCAAATTTTTAATTTCTTTTCAACGAAAATTTTATTTTCTGTTTGCATTTCTTGTTGTTCGCTATGTTACTTAAAAAACTCAAAAACGAAAAAATAAACTGGCAGAAGCCAGGCAACCCTTTTTTTGCCTATATATGTTTTTAGCAGCTCTCTTAAGCAGGCTGATGAGGAGGCTGCTCATGATGATTAAGATGATGATGATGATAATGACGTTGGTCTTAAGCTTTATTATTATGTATTATAGATTCATTTTATGCACTTTTTAATTTCTTTTGTCTCAAGCACAAGCCGCAATCTTTGCATAGTAATGTGCTCGTGACACGAGGCAAGAAGCTTCAAATATATCGGTATTTCTCACTGGAATATTTATATTAATTTTATTTATTATTCTAAAAAGATATTTTCTAATATAGGTAGAGTGCATAAATAAGCAGAACAGTATATCAAACTTTAAGTTTTCTTAAAGACGAATATGAAATAAATCCATTTTATTTTATCAAGCTGTGTTGTTTTTTTTTTTATTGCTATGTATACTCTTTTAATCTGAAATCTTATATATATTGTGGAATATATAATTTTCTTATGTAATGCATAAATAGATAAATTTTAAACCTTTTTTTTTTTTTTTGAGTCTCATTTTATCAATGCCAATATTAAATTATTCAAATTTGTACTTTAATAATTGTTTTTATTATTCATTCACAAATTCTAAGATTATCTCACGCGACCATCGCTACTCAAGACTCACGAGCGAAAATCGCAGCCAAATTCATTGCTGTTGTATAAAAGAAATGCGTTTTTGCTTGCCCCCTCCATAAATCGTTGCAAAATTAAAAAAAAAAAAGAAAAAGAATCGCGCTTGCTGCTAGGCCTTAAGTGGGCTGCAGCACAGCCCGAATGTCCTTGGCAGGCAGCCACCCTTCGTTTTATAATATATTGCTCCTTGCTGGGTGACTTGTTATGTTGCATGGTGTGGGTTGTCTTCTGGCTGTTGCATTGCCAGCAAGTTGTTGCTTGTGAGCTGTTTGTGCAATTTTTTTAAACTTTTTGCCTTCTTCTTGAAATGACATATTTTTCGGGGTGTTTGAGCGCACCACTTTGGGGTTGCACATTGTCTACATTTAGGCGCATATACGCTACAAATATGGAAAGTAATGAATTGTGCCCGAGGGTTCTGGTAAGGCGGCAATGAACTTGCATTTCTAGCAACCCACAACCAAAAAAAAAATAACCAGCCTGGGATATAAGGATACCTAAAGTAACGACTCCTAAGTTAGCCGACCAAAGACTTAAGTGAACCCTTTGTCGAAAGACTTCACGCTTTGCTTGACTTATTGAATATTTTCTCACACAGGATCTCTTCTTGGCCAGCTGGTTAATAGAAATTTCCTGCATCATGTAAAACTATTTTGCGTGCTGACCCATAGCGCACCTTGAACGGAATATAAAGCGCCTTGAAGCAGAACCAACTAACCACCGATAATAACTTTAAAAAACAGCACTCTGAGAAAGGAAGTAGTTTGGCCATTTGCATGCAGCGACTTTAGACTCGAGATCTTTTACACTCTCTCAAGCGAGGGTGCACTTTTCACACGGTGCATTATGAGTTTACCCGCCCGCCTGAGTCGAGCAGCCCCTAGACCTATGGGTCGGCAATAATTTTTAATAATTTCCTTTGTTTAAATGGTTTTTCCTTTGACTTGATCGCAACAATTGCCTTCGTGTAGTGAACAAATTCCCACAAAGTGAAAAGAGTCAGAGGCAGCAATTGAAGTGTTAGATGCAAAGATACAATTGCCAGCAAGTGAGTCAAACAGTTGCAGTTGCAGTTGCGCAGATAAGCAGATACAAGATAACTTGATTGCACTAATTTGAATGCAGCAAACAGTAGTTGCAACAGCAGCAGCCTCAATATAAACAGTTCCCATTCCCACTGCTATTTAAAGCGACAACTGCTTGGGAAGTGCTGCTGGATAAGGGATGGGGGACATCCAAACACCCAAAGTTGGTCCAACAACCATGCTAATGTTGAAGAAAATGAAAAACTAAGTCAATGCTCTACAAAATAAATGAACTTTAAGACATCGGAGACTATTCGAAAACCTGATCGTATAAAAATTAATTTTAATGATTTAAATGATAATATATTCAATATTAACTTTATGAAGAAGAAAATAGGCCAATTTTGGCTCTGTAAATTTATCAGAAAAATAAATAATTGGTTCGGTTGCATAATAGGGAGTTTAATTATTTTCTATATTATTGCTTTTATATATATATATATATATCAATTTTAAATCTATGTTTAATTTTATTAATTTCTTACTTCTTAGACATTATTATACATATTTTAAATCTAGTAATTTTTAAAATAAAATTTTTGCCAAGTGCATGACAAAGTCAAAAGGTTCCTTTCTTCAGTCAGGGTATTTTTTATAAGTAGCAAAAGTCTAGTTCCGCATGGGACAATTACTTGTTCCTTCTTTTGCAGCACCATCTGCTGCTGCTACTGCACAGATGCAGACCGTCCGACAAGCAGACAGATCCAAAACACTGAGAGCTCAACTGCTATGCTAGGGGTTACTTCAATCAATTTCTGACAAGAAGTGTTAAATCTGCACATCAAGCACACAGTTTAGCTGCTGCTGCTGCTGCTGCATCGGTTGCTTTATTAGAATATCCGGCAGCTTAGAGGCAGCCGAGAGCAGACAGCATGTCTGCAAATGGTTTGGTGGACTAAACTGACTGGACTGGACGGGACTGAACTGTGTGCTCCACATTGTCATAATTCATAAATCAACTAATTCTCTGAAGTCGTTTGTGTGCTGGCAGAAATGCGACTAAAATAACAAATAGCTTCGAAGGCGCGCACCACTTCATTGACACCGCACACAAGCGACGAAACATAAAAATCAAAATGACACTAAACAAAAGTTCAGTCAACTCGACAAAAGGTTCCCATGGGGCAGACCGAAAGGGTTTCAAGTTGCCTTAATGAACCGCAACCAGCAAACAAAAGGTCAAGTCTAAGAAGTGAAAGAGAAGCCGCCCCAATTACAACTCAAGTAAACCAAAAGTAAAGACAAAGCCTAGGATCGACCAAAAGGCAAACAAACAACAAAAGCGATGCAAAGGAAATGTCACGGCGGTTGCTCCCACTTCCTGCGTCAAAGAACAAGACAAAATAGCACCTGAAGAATAAGTTTGGGTTTCAATTACGCACCGTAGAAGATTTTTTGAGCTTCGCAAGAAGCTGATGGTGATGGTGATGGTGATGAAGGCACTCTCTGTAATTGAGCGTGAAGCGTTGCAATGTCCTATGACACCTAAGTGACAATATATATATATATATATATTGAGTGTAGGGATGACCTGTCGATCGACAAACTGGACACATACCCCTAAAAATAGCTCAAATGCAGACTAATGAACATTAATGTTTGTGTATTGTGTAATGTCGCGACTTTAATGTAAAGTGCAATGAAGCAATGCAAGGCCAACATATGAGAGGGTGAGACGAGCTACACTTAGAAAAAACAATTGTACTAAGATTTCGAAGTATGCAAATACCGAAAATAATATTAAAGTGAGAGCTACAACATTTTTTTCTTATTAATTAATTAATTATAATTAATTATTTCAAAATAATAAACTTATTTATATTAAAGGTGAATAACATATTATTACTTACTATTATAACTTATTATTTTTAAAAAAAATTGTTGTCGTGTTGACACCTCACGTTCAAGAACTTCACTTTCTTAAAAATTTCAATCTGCCATGATTTTTTGGGCTTACTTTTTTCTCAGTGTAGGGTGTTAGGGGGTGAGAGGGAAGCACCGGATGCACTCATTAAGTGCAGCCTTTTGAATTGGGACTGGAACTCGTTTCGTTCATATGAGTTATGATGCCAGCTGACGAGCTGTCAGAGTTGACTAAGTCACTCAGGCAAGTGGTTGTTGTTAAAGTTAATTCAATGCTTGCAACAAAACAAAAAATGAAGAGGAGACAAGCATAGAGAAACAAAAATCTGCCCTCATATTGCAGTTAAAGTCGTTTATAGCACGTGTTAAACTGTTTGGGGTCGACTTTTAACTGCTGCTGCTGCTGCTGTCCACTGCTCGTAATGCAAAAGCCATTTTCTAACAAATTTAATTTCATTAATGTTCGCTTCAATCTTTTCTTTTCTCCACTTTTCGTTGCTGCTGCTCTTCAAAAGTTCTTGAAATGTCAATGCATTCGCGAAACTCTCTCATCATCAACTTTGCTTGGGCTGGGGTAACTAAATTATCATAATGAATCCGACTGGACGACTTTGCTCTTTCAACTACTTGAGTTATGCATCCTACATAACCCCTCACACTTTCTGTAGTCGCAAGTTGGCGCTGCGATTATATTTACAGCTAAGCGTCCTTGTGCTCCTATCCATTCCTATCCCATTCAGTCCACTTCGCCGTGCCCTTCCACAAGCTGACAGTTTTTCTTTTTAATGAAAATGTCACTTATAGTCGCCGAGAGTTTTTCAAGCCGCAGGCCGACTGCAAGCAAGTTTTTTAAACGTCCCAGTCTTGCCTGGACACTCCACTGAAATGTCATTGATTTTCTGCAACAGCGCTGACCAGGACCACAACGATGGTTTCTTCATTCATTTCAAGCATCACTAATGCAGCGAATATAATGAACCAGCAGCAGTTGTTGATTTAAATGGTTTCTGCTTATTGGCAAACTTTAAACCTGTTCCCAACCATTTTGTGCTCCAATGCATAAATCAACAATCGCACAAAACTGTACAAATAGTCCAGATGACAGTGGACGACACTTCAATTGTTTGACCAAGAAAATCTTTTCATTTAATGCAAAAACAACTAAAGAGAAGTAGAAGTAAAAGGAGTTAAAAAGCAATCTTAGGATTAACAATTGAGATTGAATTTTATGCGACCTTTTGACTTGCGCTGTTTTAAAGCTGGATTAGTTATGGAAACAAGTTTGCATTTTTGTCCTCTGGCTTTATAAGCTATCAATTGAATTTCATTCGCAATCGCATTGGCATTCTCATTTTCAGTATTCAGTTATCAAGTTATCAAGTGAAGCTGTCCGCACTTGAATTAAATTAAATTAAATGCAATCAATTTGTTTATACGCAGTAACGTTTATATAAATTTACATTTCGGTCTCACAAAGAGAGCTCAGACTACGTCTCACAATTTCACAATTCAGTTGAACATCGCTGGCCCCTCGCCCCCTCTTACACACGCCCCTTACCACCCCTTGTCACGCCCCATCTGCGATGAGTCAACGCTTTTTGCAGCACTTGCTGCCTGTTGATGGCCTTAGTCATTGTGCATTGGACTTAATGACACCAAAGTGTGATGATATGTAGACAGTCGTGGCCATACGAATATAGCCCATATAAAACAAAATCTGAAATGATCCACTATAACAGATAATTAAAACTTAGATAAGGAAAAGCTTGATTGTGAGCAACGAGGTGGAAGAACATTTACTAGAAACTATTTTTAAATAATTTTGAAAAATACTTTATTTTGAATCACTTTAAAAAGTTTGACTGTCTAAGCGACTGGAGAATTCATGTTTTGAACATTAGCAGGTATATTATAAACATATTATTTTTTTTTTAATCACGAGTTCACTTTTTAACCAACCGCTCTCAACTCAATCGTTCTTATATGTGATATTTGTATGACCATAGCTATGGAAATTTCGTGTCCAACTCCATCGATCTGTGGCAAGTTTCCTTTGGCTGGACATGCAATCGCTAGCATTACCCTTTAGGACACACTTTTTATTCTACGCAAATTGAACGCTTTTGCATTGCCAGTATTACTACTATAGGATATAGAAACAGATTTGTGCTTAACGATAAGAATGGGGAGTAAGTAAGTACTAAGAGCGTGCTTTCCCCTGCTGCAAACCTCTAATTATTTCAAGGCATGACATGAAGTCATTTCTCTGCCACGGTTACTATATCTATCTATTAATGCGCGCACACATGAAATTGAAACTTCAAATATTTGCTCGGGCTAAGAGCCCAAGGACTCGTCTATATATATTGTATATTTGTATGTGTGTGTGTGTGTGTGTGTGTCCAGACAGTTGTTGTACGTAATTTCCTTAATAACCCGCAGCCTATCACATTAACATATCTCACATTTGTCATAGAAATAAGTCAAACCTTTACCCAACCCAACCTTAACCCCACCCCAACCAGCCCCAACCACTGATACAATGCCCCATGGAGCAAACGCTGCCTGCTTACGCAACCAGCCAGGTGTACTCCCAGTTGTAGGACACCTTACTTCTCCCTTTCCCATCCCATTCCACAAGTTGGAGGCGTTTTGTTAAGGAAATTCGTGCCTGGTCAGGCCAAAGGAAATGTTTATGCATATTAAACGTCGGTCATATGCGTTCGTAATTATACTAAATGAACATATTACACACATAGACATACATATTACGGCCAGCACACACGAAAATTGAATTATTAAGGTGCCTTCCTTCCTGCCTTCCGTCCCAGAGGCGTTGGTCGCAACGGACTTAAGCTAACAAATGATGTTGCGTGAGCAACTTTCAAAGAACTTTCTTTGAAAAAACTTTACAAACTTTTCGCTTGTGGTGTCGTCAAAGGTTAAATTTTGTTAAGAATATTGTATATATTTAATAATTACAATTCTAACATTTAATAGATTTTCATGGTTATGGCTTAAGGAATGTATTAATGTGTTAGATCTTTTTTTATTGAAAATCAAGCAATAACATTGAGCATTTTTTAATATGCCAAACGTAATGCTGCTGCTTAACAATGTGAAAAGAACATTTATATATATTTTATATTATTTTTTATTTTTGTAACAAATCTGTTTAGCTTGTTCAATAATATTACCTTGGAGTTTTTCTACTTCATTATTTATTTTTTCACCAATCTTTTTTATCATGTTCTATTCAAAATATTTATTATTTATCTTATCTTAGTTGGCAGTACTTGTTTTGCTTTTTGTGTTGATATTGTACTTTAGCTTATATCAATTGGTTTCATAATTGTTTCCGTTACGAAATCAGCTAACTAAAACTATTTACTGATTGTATCAAAACTATTGTTGGCATACTTCATAAATGTATTTTAATTATCAAATTATAAAAATAAAACTTCAAATCACTCGACTCATCTGAACAGGAATACCAAGTTTTGTCACCAAGAAATATATATTTATATTTACTTTTATATTAAAAGTACTTGGCATATATTGTGTTTAAGTTAAGTACACAGTATGCTTTTAATAACCACATCAGGGGTTTCGAAAAAATACGTTACAAATGCGAGCATAAGGCATATGTAAGGCATACATGTTTTATGTTAAAAGGTGGCGATAAGTAACTACAGCATTGGGTCTAAGGCATGGATGGTATGGTTCTATGGTGGTGTGTGCATTACAGTTCCATCGAGTGCGCCTCGCAATGAGTTTTCCTTTACGCTTCGTGCTTATAATATGTTCGTATATCGTATTCTTATATACAGCACGTGGCGGTAAGGTAACGGCCGAAGTCTAAGTCGAAGTCGACGACGACGACAACGACAGTTGTTTTCCCAGAGCGTCTTGAAGACGTTTGCCAAGTGGGGTGACTTACTTACTGAAGCGGCATCTGGCAGCTGGCTTTAGTGGATGTAGAGGTAGGGTAGGGACCGGGTTAGGGCTACCTTTGATTGTCAGTTAATTGAGGGAAGCAAGCTGCCACGCACCAAAGCGGATGTTTTAAAGGAAATCACTGAGTCAGTTAGACTGTACCGAGTGTTTAGCATGTACAGAAATATGAATGCAAAAGCTGCAATAGACAGGTACAAGCTAAATGGGGCAGGTAGTTGAAATAAGGGTTGGGGGCGTAGGAGTTTGAGTGTTTCTCTATCATTTAGTTGGTGTGCTTGAAATTGGCTTCGTGACGCTTATCGCGATCAATAAATAATATATGAGCAGCAGCAGCAGCAGCTAAAAACAAAAAAATAAATAAACAAAAAAAAACCCAAAAGCTAGTGAGCTGCACACGACACGAGTAGAAAATAAAAAGTATCTGGCAGATACATTTGAGTAATTTGCGTCGTTAGCATTAGACAGAGAGGCAAATAATAATAATAAAAGAAAGTACGCTTGATTACAATGAACATGTTTTTAATGCCGCACAAACAATCCCTAGGCAGGCAGGCGGGCAGAGAAAGATATCTGCATAGATAAAGGCAACCAACTACTGGGACCCCGCCTCCCACCCCCTACACCTACACCTGAGTAGCATGAGAGGCCATGAGAGACCTACTACTCTATACGATATAGAACGTATACGCTAGGCGTGCACTTTTTTTTATTTTTTTGTGATATTAAAAGCGCGATAAGCAACGGACACGAAACATCAGACGAACGGACATTGACGGACATCAGGTAATAGACAAAAGCCTCGCCACGGCGCCTGCCGCTATGCAACAAAAGCAACAACAACAACAACAGCAACAAAAACTCAGGCAAGACTTTAGCCGGACTTTGCCGGACTTTTGCCGTCCCTCTTTGCAAACAAATACACAATGCCGAACAACTTGGCCACATATGGCCATTTTTACAGGCGCACACATCCTATTGCGTGTATGAGTCAGTGGCTATGTGTGCGTTAGTGTGTGTGTGTGTGTTAGTGCTGCTAGAGCTATCTAATCAAGCACTGAAAGACAATAAAAGCCAACGAACACACACACACACATTCAGCCACGACAAACAGCGACCACAAAAAGTGCTTATGTCTAAAACAATAACAACAGCAACAACACCAACTAAAAAAACCTCGTAGATATTGATACTCGTATGCAGAGTTCAGAGAGACGAGAGAGATGGAGTTGGAGGCTAAAACTGGAGCCAGCCACTTTTTGCTGGCTAAGTGCAATGTCTACACAAAGAGAAATTACTTGGGCATTTATTGAGAAGCTAATGCTTGTAGATCTCAAAAAATAATAGAACAATATTTATTGAATGAAATATTTTTTGCAAAAAATATTTTAATCTAAATAAACTAAAAACTTTTATTAACTTTGGAATTTATCATCTATTGTTTCATTACTTAAATTTATTCTTTCATTTATTAACACTCCAAGAATCAACTTTAAAAAAAACAAGTAAGAAGGCTCTAGTCGAGAAATCCCGACTAGACGATACCCTGATCCCTTTACTTTACGCGTACAGTCAGTGCTTGCAAGTATGTGTGCGTGTGTGTACGACCATACTGCATACTGCATACTCAACTTCAAGGTTCCATATCTCCGGTGTTTTTCAACCGATTTTAATAAAAATTTCACAGATTGTTATTATTTTGATTAATAATTCAAATGACATCTAAAGTTTTTTCAAATTCAAGATTTTATTGTTATCGATCACATGTGTATATCGGAAACGGGATAAGTTATCGAAAATCGAAAACAAACTTGTACTGCCTAGGGATTAGGGGAGCTTAAGTTCCAAATCTGGAGTCTCTAGCTCTTATAGTCTCTGAGATCGACGCGTTCATACATACAGACGGACAGACGGACAAACGGACATGGCTATATCGACTCGACTGTTGATGCTGATAAAGAATATATATACTTTATGGGGTCGGAGATGCTTCCTTCTGCCTGTTACATACTTTTGCACAACTTCATGATACCCTTTTTTCCCATTTTTAATGGGATCAGGGTATAAAAAAACTGACAATCAAATAAAGTCATTCCTTTAATAGAGAATTATTTTTTAGACTTTATACTATATATCAAAAATAAATATTTCAATTATTTCATACCGTAAAATTTGACATAATTAAATAAACTGAAATTTAATTAAATTTTTTTAGATATATATCTTAGATGATTTAATGATTTTATTTAACTATTTGTAGTTTATTCATATATAGTTATTTTAAAAGGGAATATAGTATTTCTCTTAGTGCATTTAGCTACCACTGCCAATAGACTTAATATTTAACTGCTGGTGGTGTTGCTCCACTTGAAAGTAGTTGGAAATTATTGATATCTGTAGAGCTGCCATATGGCGACTAAATCGGTATCGCGGCTATAAAAGTATTTCCATGTAGTCAATGCTATCTACAGATATACTATACTAGGAGTATCTTATCAGTCTTATCAATGAGCTTAGCTGCAAGTCAAGAAAAACAAAATGAAATTGAGCCCCAAAGCAAATAGCTTGATTAGCAGATGCAAAAACAGGATATAAACACATATATATATATATATATATATATATCAGGTTATTTGCAAAGGTATCATTACTAAAAACACACATTATGTAAAATACTTTAAAAAGTAATAGTTGCATTTTATAGCACCGCCCTTTGCCCAATTTCGCTCTAAAACTTTTCACATAAACATTAAAATCTTTGCCGAAGACAACTTTACAAACACACACACGCACAGAGAGACAAAGTCGACCCGACTATAAAGGACATTTTCTTTTAGCATAATTTTCGCTTGAATTGTGCTCACAAAGTTGCGACTTTAGCTATTGTTGTTGCTTGCCAATTCTGCTGGAAACAACAGCCAGAAAAGTTTTGGCCGCATTATGAAAATAATTCTAATGTGTTTTTGCTTGGCAGAACTAACAATTGCAGACGAACGGAGTTTTAAGGTGGGGTTTTGGGTTGCTTTTGTTGTGCAATTACCACTAAAAATTAAAAAAAAAAAATCAACAACAAGTTGAAAGGTGATTGTGTCAAACTTTTTAACGATCAAGCGTTGCTTGCAAAGAATATTTAAACATAAGCAAAAGAATTTTATTCAGGTAACAAAATAAAATCGGTTCTCAAACTTTTCTCTCTCCCTCCCTCTCCCTCTCGCTCTATCCCTTTATGTCAACCACCAAACAGAACAGAAGCCAAAAACGCCCTTTTTTGCTGCTTGTTTCCTTCGCCTCGCTGCTTCCTTCCTTCCTCCGTTCCTCGATCGTCAGCATCGTGTGCGCACGCTCATTGAGGCATATAGTACTAAAAACAAAACCCAAGTTTGAGTTCGAGTTCGAGTTCGGAGTTTCAGTTTCGAGTCTCGCTTTGTGTCCAGGTGTGCACTGGGCTCGTGGCTGCAAGTTATGGCACGTACTTTAGTCTCTAGTTGTTGTTGTTATTGCCTATCATGCGATCACGATTGTGATCATCATTAACAGCAACAGCAACAGCACAGCACTCTAGCACACACAAATAGGGGTCTCTGGGGGTTGAGATTACACTCGCTCTCTCTTTCGATCGTGCTCTCTGAAATGCATGCCGTGATTTTCGCCCAATGCAAGTTTTAGTAGCTAGTGAGGCACTCTCAATAAGTATCTAAAATCAAATACTTGTTTCAACTAGTCATAATGCCTAATTGGTGTTTTTTATTTTACTCGTATTTTTTGGGTCATCAAAGGTTTTGAACTTTTTTTTTAACGGATTTCAAAGTCACTTGACCATAACGCAATTGTGCCCAAGTGTCGCCAGCTAGCCGGCCAGTCCGACAGACAACTAGCCAGCCGGCCAAACTTGAGCTAAAGCATATTTTAATGATGACACCCGGCTAAAAAAAAACAGCAGAAACAACAACAACAGGCAGCTAGGAGTGAGGGAGGAGAGGTTACACATGTGCCTTGCCACACTTTTTATATATATATATATATATATTTGTAGGCTGTAGGCAGTAGGCAGTAGGATGGGATGGGTACATTACCGTGTGCCGCGATCTGTGAAGGCACATTCCAAAGCACACTTTCACAGAGACATTTGACCTGTACACACACACACACACACACACACACACACACACTTGTATAAATGTTCGTATTTGTGTGTATGTGTGTGTGCATGCAAAGTACGTGCGCATTTTATAGAACCTAAGTTTGGATAGCGAACATAAATTCAAATGTGTATGCTGATAACAGCTGCGACATGATTATGCCTTTAAGTATGTTTATAAAAAAGTGTGAGTTGCGTTTTTAAAATTTGTGATAATACTTAATATTACAAGAAACTACATTTTTTGACCAGTTACGATACGTATGCGTACATTACACTACAGATAAAGAGTATTTTTGTTTAAATTTTATTTTTTTACTCATATATATACTATTAAATATATAAAGTAATATAATATAATAATATTTATATATAAATGCAATTGCTTCCATTGAAAACTAAAAAAAACCTATATATCTCCTGAATCGACACCCTATCTATAGAAATGTGTTGAGGTCGTAATTATGTGCGCTGTTGTTGCCTGTTGTTTTGTAGGTGGAAAGTGCTACTAGGTAAGGTAACTTTCTTTGATCCTTACTGGGCTGTTTCTTAACTATGAAATGGGCCATATGTTACTTTCCGGTTCGCACTCAAGAGGGTTGCTAGACACATAGATGATAAGGCAAGACTTAAAAAGAACCGTTTCAATCTAGGTGCAACGAACTCTCTTATATATTCTAAGATACTTCGTTGTAAATTGCTATAAAAACTATATTCTTGCCAACTAATATTAATTTTCTATCGTTTTCTTCTTCTCTTGCAGGAGGATCTATGATCAACGACGGAGAAAAATAACGCTTTGTTTGTGGTAAATTTGATGGCAACAATTTTTCAGTATTGAACGCTCTGCGACTGCAGCGGCATTTCGGTTTATTTCCTTTCCTATACCAAGTCCTGGTTTGATCCTTGCTATGAATATGTGGACATAATGTACACATACATATATAGGGGTGGCTCTCTTATAACATTGCCTTGCAAGCTGCATTCCGGCCAAGTACAGTCCTTTTGCAGGGGAACCTGGGACAGAGGCACAAGCACAGAAACAACAAGGAACAGGACATACATACGCAGGGTTGGGGGTTGCGACGAAGTTTTGTGTTGACATTGACTTGGGCCAACGGGCGGGCTGGTTAGTTGGTTGCCTCGAGAACTGCATTCCAATGCAATTAGATGGCAAATGCGACTTTGTTGTCATGGCAATGCTTTACAAAATGTGTCACCTCCCCGTAGGGGAGGATTCGGTTCTAGCAAAACTGCATATGGCATTTGTAGTGTTTAACAAATGCAAGAATGAGTTCCCTGAATAAAATCCGCTTTTCACCCGTCTAATGCAAGATAAGTTCTGAGCTCATACCCAAGCAAGCAAAGGTTTTTTAATTGTAAAATTAATTATCTCAAGAGCTTGACAAACGAAATAAGTGTGTGAATATATTAACTTAACTTAAGTAGTTAAGGGCTGTAGTTTCTTGATTTAAATACTTCAATTGAGAAAAGATTTGGACCGCAATTTAAATTATATTCTTTTATTTACTTTGATTAAAAGAAATGTTAACAATTTTACGACATTTATCTGTTTCACTTTAAGGTCTGTTCAAGTTTAGACATTTACATAAATACACTTAAAAAAATAATATTCCTACTTTCCTCTTATTTTTCATAAGAAACAAAGGGTTTTAAAATGTCAGACGGCTTAAATTAACTCGAGAAGTACAAAAAAAATCTGCTGATAGATACAAAAGTTGAGACACTTAGTAGAAACGCCCCTCAATGTCAAAATGAGTTTGAGGCATTGTGTAGGCTGGCCGAAATGTTTCCCAGTTCCAAAGTTCCTTTATTGATTATTTCGAGTGCTTACGCATTCTGTCCGTTGGGCATATGCAAAAGTATCTCTGTATCTGTGTATCTACAGCACACACACACACACCCACACAAGTATCTGTGGCTATACTGAAAGTAAGTCAAACTTGCTTATCAGTCCAAAAATATAACACACACGTTATCTCTATTTATTGTACACATACGCGGTAAATGATACTTTGTATATAGAGAGAGAGGCGGGGGAGGGGTTGTTAGTTTATGGATGCAAGAAACAGAAACGAAAAGAAATAGATTTAGTTGCCAGCTAAATAAGCTCAAGTGGAGAAATTAGATAAAAACCTGTCGCCAAAGGGTTGGCTTTAGCTGAATTAAGAACTAAACACACACACACTCAATAACAGCTTCCTACTAACCCCCACCCACCCTGATGAAGAGAGCGCAGAGGCAAAGGTCAGGCGAACAGAATCAACCCCCAACAGTGGCAGCAACAGTAGCTGTAACCGAGCACCAACCAATCAAGTGGCCACCCAAACCAAAAGCTTCTGGCTCGCCACTTTTACTTTCCATTTAAACACCCTCACCCTCCAACCTCCATGCAGCATCCAACATCCCCCCACCCCGTACAAAGACACCCACCAAACCATCCCTTGGCAGCTGCGTCACTTTTGGCTTTTTGCAATTAAATTGCTCGTTTACATACAAATAATTCGGTATTTTTTTATATTTAGCCAAAGTCTTGTGACTTTATATCTTCTACTTTATTCACAGAAACACTTTTTGAGCGCAAGCAAGGATTATTCAAGACAAAAAACAAAACTAAACTAAACAAAACGAAAGCCAAAACAAAAACAAAAAATATAAACAAAAAAAACCAAACACGAAAACAAATAAATTTCATCGCAAATTCTCGACAAAGGAAGAATAGAAAAAAAAAAACTTTTTGAGAATTATATATCAAAGCGAAACTTAACGACAAACAAAATAAGTACGAAAAGAAAAAACGAAGAAAAAGGAATTAAACGAAGACCATTTTAACCAAAGGCAAAGAGAAAACAAAAAATCAAAACAAATTGAAATAACATTAAATGCAAAGGACATTCGCATGTGTGTGGTGGTGGAAAGAAAATTCAAAACAAAATTCACAATTAGAAAACGCAGAAAAAAACGTAGAAAACGTAGACGCAAAATCGACGCCGACAACAACAACAACAACATCAACAAACTGTCAGCAACTACAAAAGCAAAAGCAACAACAACGCGTACAATTTTGAATTGTAATATTTCGACAAACAAGTTGAGCAAAAGCAAAATTTCAACGTTTGGCGCAACTAAACGAAGACATCGAAAGCGAAACAGAGAAAGAGATAGAGAGATAGGGAGAGAGTGAGGTAAGGCAGAAGGAGCAAGAGCAAGTCCAACGCAAGGATAAGTAACAAGAAGAATCCAAAGTTCGGGCCAGCTAAAAAATAAGTTTTGAAACATAGCATAGAAGCAGACGAGACACACACATACACTCACAGCGACAACTCGGACCTACAACAAGCAACCAGCTGAAGGATAAACACAAAACAGATAACACAGATCGAGATCTAAACTTAAAATTACGCATACGCCGCCTGAGCGTAATACCGGCGAATTATATTACTCAGAGCCAAAATAGAATCATAATAATCAAAAGAGGGGAGCCAGGAGAAAGCGGCAACGACAAACGCCGACGACAACGACAGTAACGACGATAGCCAATCGCAAGCCAAGGCGAAGTAAACGCGAGCTCTCTCTTTCTCATCTAATCGCAAGCAGGAGAAGTGGCCTGCATGTGTGTGCCTGACTGTGCTGCGAGAGCGCAAACGAAAGTGCAAGAGCAAGAGCAAGAGAGCAAAGCAGCGGCAAGGGCATCAGAGGAGAGGCAACGTGGAGAGGCGAGCGCGCGCTGCTGCTGCTGTTTGGCATCATCTTATGATGTCATCAGAGGAGTACGACGCGGACTGTTTTGGTTTGTACAGCGATGAGAACGATGTGCTGCTAAAGGCAACAACATTAGCAACAACAACAACAACAATATCGGCATCGGAGATAGAGGCAGAGTCTAAGCAACAGCAACCCCCACATCTAGTAAAGAGCGTTACCATTGCGTTGCCACCACCAGCCGCACCGCAGCCGCTGCAGGCAAGCAACGGACATACACCAACAGCGCTACTAGTACAAACAAACGGCAGCGACGACGCGGCGAATTGCGGCGAAAAAGTTAGCGAAGCGGAGAAGCATTGCAAAGGCAGAGGCAGCGACTCGGACGACAACGACGACAACGATAACGAGGGCGACTCTGACTCGGACGACGTCGTCGTAATCGAAGCAAGCAACAACAAGGTAACGACGACGGCGGCGGCAGCAGCAGCCGCAGCAGCAACGCCAACAGCCAACAATAACTCTCGAAGTCGCAGTCGCAGTCGTAGTCGTAGTAGTCGCCGTAACGCACACAAACGGCAAATCAGTCAGTCAACGGCCGTCGGTAAGACAACAACGTGCGCGGCTAAAAAACCAATAGCGACAACACCAGCAACAACCAAAGTTGCCAGCAATTCAAACGCGAACTCAGTGAGAAATCGTCGCACGCGCACGCGATCCTTGAGCAAAGACTTGAGTAATATTAACGGTAACAACAGTGTCAGTAATAGTGTTAACAATAACAGCTGCAACAACGGCAGCGCAACGGCAAACGCTGCCTTCATGAGTAGCGCTGCTGCGGCTGCTGCGGGTGCCGCTGGTGGTGCACTACACTACACAACAACCAACAACAACACTAGCAACATCACAAATCTAAGCCCCACAACAATTGCAGCAACAGGAGCAGCAACATCCACATCGGCAACAGCAGCAGCTCTATCCGGCTGTAGTTCGCCGGGTTCCGTAAATTCCGCCTCATCGCTGCTAACAGCTGCCTTTGGCAATCTCTTTGGCGGTAGCTCGGCAAAAATGTTAAACGAGCTGTTTGGGCGACAAATGAAGCAGGCGCAGGATGCGACCAGTGGCCTGCCACAGAGTCTCGATAATGCGATGCTAGCAGCAGCTATGGAGACAGCAACCAGTGCCGAGCTCTTGAGTGCTGCTGGTCTGGTCAACAGTCTTAACAACAGCAACAACAGCAAATTGCTCAATAACAATAATAACAATACGCCTCTCAGCAATGGCAATAACAACAATACTAATGCCTCAATATCGCCAGGATCGGCGCACTCCGCATCCACGCCCAAAGGTGGCAGCAGTCGTCGGGTGTCCAATTGCAGTGATCGGTCCCTCGATGCCACTGCAGCAGCAGCAGCAGTTGCCGTTGTAGCTGCAGCAGCAGATGTTGCTGCTGGTTCGCCACCGCGAGCAGCTTCAGTTAGTTCGTTAAGTGGTGGCGCCAACAACGAGCAACAGCAACAGCAATTGCAACACGATTTGGTTGCACATCACATGTTGCGGAATATCCTCCAAGGCAAGAAGGAGCTAATGCAGCTGGACCAAGAGCTGCGCACAGCAATGCAACAGCAGCAACAGCAGCAACAGCAGCAGCAACATCAGGAGAAACAGCAGCAACAGGAATTGCATTCAAAGCTCAACAACAATACGACCACCAACAACAACAACAATGTTGTCACAGAGAGCATCAATTTGATAGAGGACTGTGAAATGTCCGAAATAAAGATCAAAAGCGAACCCGAGCTGCTGACAGCAACAACACAGGCGCCACACTCACCGCACGGTGGCAGCAGTCACAGTCATAGAAGCAGCAGCAGCAGTTCCAGCAGCAACAGCAACAATAGCAACAACAGTCACAGCAACAACAGTCACAACAGCAGCAGCAACAGCATTGCCAGCAATGATAGTCTGCGACGCAAATCCTCCGATTCGCTGGAAGAGGAGCGTACGACTCCCGCAATAGCAACAGTAGGAGCAACTGTTGCTGGTGAGGCAGGTGAACAGCAAATACCCACCAAAAAGGAAGCTGTTGATGATTTGCTGGACGAGGTGGAACTGTTGGGTTTGACTGGACACTCGGGCGGACACTCGCACAACTCGGACCTGGAATCGCTGGCCTCGCCCAGTCACTCGGACATGTTGTTGCTGGACAACAACAGCAAGGACGAGGTACTGGATGACATCATTGAGGATGATGATGACGATGAGGATGACGATGATGATTGCATCGAAACGAAACGTGAGTCCAACAGCAGCGCCAATTGCCTCAAGAAACCAGGCATGGAGCTAAAACGCGCCCGCGTCGAGCACATTGTGTCCAGCATGCGATGCAGTCCCTCCTCCGTCCAGGCACAGGCGGGTCAGCTCCAGGTGAACGGTTGCAAGAAGCGTAAGCTCTATCAGCCCCAGCAGCATGCCATGGAACGTTATGTTGCTGCTGCAGCTGGTCTAAATTTTGGCCTGAATCTACAAAGCATGATGCTCGATCAGGAGGACAGTGAATCCAATGAGCTAGAGTCCCCTCAAATCCAACAGAAGCGTGTGGAGAAGAATGCGTTGAAGTCACAGTTGCGCTCCATGCAGGAACAGCTTGCCGAGATGCAGCAAAAATATGTCCAGCTGTGCACACGAATGGAACAGGAGTCCGAGTGCCAAGAGCTGGACAATGACCACGAACAGGACATGGACAGCATGGAGCAAGAGCAAGAGCAGGAACAGGAGCCAGAGCTATCACATTCACCCACACTTAGTGAATCCACGCCAAAGGATGCAGTGGAGCGTTCGGGTTCCAGTTCTCCTCCTTTGAAACCTCCAAGTAGCAGC
The DNA here is from genome assembly GCA_035044605.1 of Scaptomyza cyrtandrae. Taxonomy (NCBI): domain Eukaryota; kingdom Metazoa; phylum Arthropoda; class Insecta; order Diptera; family Drosophilidae; genus Scaptomyza; species Scaptomyza cyrtandrae. The sequence goes on from JAWNNS010000640.1 coordinate 13,022,130, forward strand.
AGCAACAAGAGCAGCACCGAAACCACACCTAACATGCTCACCCAGATGATGAGCAAAATGATGTCCAGCAAGCTGCAGCAACAGCAACAGCAGCATAATCCTCTGGTGGGCGTGCCACATCCTGCCCTGCCGCAAGGATTCCCTCCGCTTCTGCAGCATATGGGCGATATGTCGCATGCAGCTGCCATGTATCAGCAATTCTTTTTCGAGCAGGAGGCACGCATGGCCAAAGAAGCAGCCGAACAGCAGCAGCAGCAGAAACAACAACAGCAGCAGCAGCAACAGCAACAAGAGCAACAACGTCGCTTTGAGCAGGAACAGGAGCAGCAGCGTCGCAAGGAGGAGCAACAGCAGCAGCTGCAACGTCAGCAGCAACACTTGCAACAGCTGCAGCAACAGCAGCAACTGGAGCAACATGTTGCCGCTGCAGTTGCAGCACCTCGCGTTCAACTTCATCCACCCGCCCGATTGCCAACAAGAATGGGTGGAGCTGCTGCACATACTGCTCTGAAGTCCGAACTCTCGGAGAAGTTCCAAATGCTTCGACAACAGAACAGCAATAATAATACAGCCAATAATAACAGCAGCAACAACAGCAACAGCAATAACAGTTCAATGATGCGCATGTCCGGAACGGATCTAGAGGGTCTAGCTGATGTGTTGAAGTCGGAGATTACAACCTCACTCTCAGCACTGGTGGACACAATTGTGACTCGGTTTGTGCATCAGCGACGTCTTTTTAGCAAGCAGGCGGATTCTGTGACAGCAGCCGCTGAGCAGCTTAACAAGGATCTGATGTTGGCCTCACAGATACTCGATCGGAAGTCGCCGCGTACGAAGGTCGTTGCGGATCGGGGAACGGGCGCCCAGAATGGTTCGACGCCAGCAACACAATCAGGTAATAATGGTTCACTACTACTAGCTAATAGTCAAATGCCCGCGAGTCAGAGTCAATGTCAGAACAGTAACAATAAAAGCAACAGCAGCAGCAATGTTGCCAATGTAGCACAGCAACAACAACAGCAGCAGCAGCAACAGCAGCAACTTGCACAGCAGCAGCAGCAAAGCGCACAACAGCAACTTGCACAGCAACAACAGCAGCAACAGCAGCAGCAACAACAGCCGCAACTTATGTCTGCAATGGCTGCTGCACAACAGCAAATGCCAAATTGCCAGCAACTTATTGCTGCACCACGCTTAAACGGCAATCAGCTGTCGTTTGCTTCACCCGCCGCAGCTGCTGCCGCCGCGATGGGTCTGCAAATGCATCATGCTGCCGCCGCGGCAGCAATGCAACAGCAGCAACAGCACCAACAGCAGCAACATGCTAGCGAGGCAGCTGTTGCTGGCGTCAATGCGTCCAATAATGTTAGCCAAACGAATGCCACTAACAATAGCTTAAGTTCACTTAATATACCACCACCTCACATACGTCCCTCGCCCACAGCGGCGGCCATGTTTCAGGCGCCCAAAACGCCACAGGGCATGAATCCCGTTGCCGCAGCAGCTCTCTACAATTCGATGACCAGTCCCTTCTGCCTGCCACCAGATCAACAACAACAGCAGCAACAACAGCAACAGCACCAACAACAACAGGCCGCACAGCAGCAGCAGCAACAGAGCGCACAGCAGACACAACAGCAGTTAGAGCAGAATGAGGCTTTGAGCCTGGTTGTGACGCCCAAGAAGAAGCGTCATAAGGTCACCGATACGCGCATAACGCCACGTACCGTTAGTCGCATATTGGCTCAAGATGGCGTTGTACCGCCCAGTGGACAGGCAGCGGCAGCAGCAGCAGCAGTTGCTGCCGCACAGCAACAACAGCAACAACAGCAGCAACAGCAACAACAACAACAACAACAGCAGCAGCAGCTGCAGCAGCAACAGCACCAAAGCAATAACAACAACAACAGCAATACCAATGCAACGCCAGCACAAAGCCCAACGGGTCGCGGTCAATCGACAGGCACATATCACCCGCCACCACCACCACCACCACCCATGATGCCGGTGTCCTTGCCCACCTCGGTGGCCATACCAAATCCATCGCTGCACGAATCCAAGGTCTTCTCCCCGTACAGTCCGTTCTTTAATCCGCATGCGGCGCCGGGTCCACACGGTCCGCCACATGGTGGGCAGCCCAGTCCTGCACAGTTGCACCACCAACACCACCATCCCATGCAGTTGTCATCGAGTCCGCCGGGCAGTTTGGGCGCCCTGATGGATTCACGTGACTCACCGCCACTGCCACATCCGCCAACGATGCTGCATCCCGCTCTCCTGGCTGCCGCTCATCATGGTGGATCGCCGGATTATAAGACCTGCCTCCGTGCAGTCATGGATGCCCAAGATCGTCAGTCCGAGTGCAACTCGGCCGATATGTCATTCGATGGCATGCAGCCTACTATATCCTTTTTAAAACAACAGCAATCTGGAGAGCATGCAATGCTTATGGTCAAGTGAGTTTTAACCCCACAGCTATATAGTCCATGTTGTTTGTGCCCAAGGGGACGGGCCCAGGGCAAATTAAGTACATTTACCTTGCTTACAAAACGAAACCAATCAAGTGTCTTCTTCACTTTTATTTATTTCCCCATTTCAACTAAATTCTTCTTTATAAAATGTAATCAAAACCTTATTTATTGCAAACGCCCCCAATCAACCCATTCCGACCCAGCTACCTCAAGTCATCATCGTCGTCGTCGTCATCGTCATCGTCATCGTCTCGGTCTCGAACGCGCCTCTTGGCTTGAGTTGCATTTGCAATGGCAGCAAACCTGGAAATAAAATCAATGCCGAATCGGCGCAGCCAATTGCAATGAGCTCCAAGTGTAACAAACCCCTCCCAAAGGGCCCCTCCTACCCTAAGCAGCATATACAACTGCCTGAAATTCATTCTCAATATATGTATACACTTTTTTCACTATTGAACATAACAATAATGACACAAAGTTAAGAATTGACCTTTAAACTTTCCAATAGACAATTGTTAGATACAGGATATAAAATTTCAGTAGATTTTTCATAGATTTTTAACTTTTAAAAAGAAAGTGTATACAAATTTCGTTATTGTTAACTAATATGTCATTCGTCTCATTCTCGCTGTTGTGTTTTCAATCAGCCAAAGCCAAGTGGCAAGCTCACCAACTCACACCCCACGCCCTTACCCCTTCCCCAACCCTTTCACTACTCGTCGCCCTTAGACGTTCATTATTGGCATTTATTGCCTGCCTTTTGCAACACTCGAAAGTGCAACAGCAAACGTTAGACAAGCTCCCATCTTGAAGTCGAAACCTGTTTGGTTTTTTTTGTTTTTATTTTTTTTTGCCCTGCCCCTTACCCACTCCCATATTCGCCCCTTGCGCACAAACATGGAAATTTCTTTGGGAATAAAACCGTACATTGACTCTATATTAATAACAAACATATACCCTATCAATACCCCATCATATATCAATTCAAACAAATGTAGCAATCATTGCGAATCCTTGACTCCTCTGCACTCTTCAACATTGACACCGATGCACCTGCGCAAGGCGAAGCTGATGTTCTTCTGGGTGCGCTATCCCAGTTCAGCGGTGCTCAAGATGTACTTCCCGGACATCAAGTTCAACAAAAATAATACAGCACAATTGGTGAAATGGTTCTCAAACTTTCGGTAAGTAATGCACACGCCTCCAAATAGAAAAAAAAAAGCCCGCCCACTAACTAAGTATTTAAAGCTATGAGTAACTCAATTATGTAACTTCTTCAAGCAGCATTCATTTTTATGATTTCATTTATGTTTTTGGTTGGCATTATATACAGCTATAGCTATAGACAACAACAATGACAACGACAATGAGCATTTCTGTCAGACACTTCAATACAATTCCAATTCAACTGTCGAAACACTTTTTGACTTGCACTCCAAGAAATCCGCACAACTGACGCCAAGCACATGCAATGCCTCTGCCCCCAAACCTCTTTCGAAATCAAAGTATATCTTTTTTTTTGGCATTTGCATTTGCCTGACAGCGTTGGGCAAGAAGTTGCCAAAAAAATAATGTAACAACAATAAATAATATGCACTTAGAAAAATCGCTATATATTTGGTAGTATGGGAAATTTATCTGATTTTTTGAAACTTATTTTGATTTATTGTCTTCGTAGAATCAAATCTTTTGATTACATAAGCCAAGAGAGGTTATGTTATATGAATAATTCCTTAATTCTTTAAACTTATTCGTTCTGGTATTTATTCAATTAGTAAAGCAATAAAAAAAAATAAAACATTTGATTTTAGAAGCCTGAAAATAATTATAGCTTTAGAGGTATTTTTTGTTTAGGAAATGTATGTCTTCTAACAAGAAAACATTACTAGAAAGAAGCATCAAACTTTTTAGTTGCCAAGTCAATTTTCATTTAGAGGCGAACTAATTTCTGAGTGAATATCAGACAAAATATAAACGACAGCTGGCAAAGCGACAGCTCTTAGTGTTCGATGCGGGTTTCTGTTAAGCAGTTAAGAACTGCGCTTCGATTTTCGCGCCCAAAATGCAAGGCACATCTGCAAAACTCTATCCACGCGACAAAAACACAATAGTTCACCTGGATTTTGATTTGCAGCCCCTAACAAAACATACACACACACACACACACACACATAGAAATACACACAGACACTCTGGCTTAGCAGCTGTCCCTTCTCGTGCTTAAGTTACTACCCTGCCCGGCCCTGCCCTGCCCTGCCCTGGCTCGCCATACCCTATTATAGCCTGCTCTACTCTATCCATATTTGTCTTAAGACATGCGCAACGTCTTAAGAAATATTCGCTTTTAAGATTTTTACCTGCGCAAACACAAATCACAGCACGTTCTGGGTTTTTCCCTTCGGTGTTTGTCGGAATTTCCGAAATTATGTTTCTTGCACCTATTGTTGTTGGTGCTGCGTCTTAGGGGTTGTTGCCTATGCTCCAAAAGGGGTTGTGTCTTATGAATGAAAAAGCGACTTTTGCATGGGAATTTCTTTTGCTTATCTTCTTGTTTTTTGTTTTTTTTTGTATTTGCGACTTCAACTTTCGACTGCTGAGGTTAAAATGGGTGGGAATATTTTTGTTGATTTCGTTTTCTTGTTTTGTTCTTCGTTTTTAGTTTCACAGCCCTTTACACTTAGGGGTAGGTCACTTTGTAACGGTTTTCTTATTTTTTAAATAACTTCAGGCTTGACTTGTTTGCATTTTTTATCTCATGTAATTTTGTTTTATATATCTTTTTATATTGCAATCCAAGTGTTGCAAGTTTAGCGTAATGAGTTTTACACACACACACACACACACACAAAAACATTAGACTGCTTTCTACTAATAACATGTTGCATGGCGCTTCTAGTGGCCACTTAAGAAAATGCAAAAGGGGCAGCCTCAAGTTGAGTTTGAGTTCAGTTGAGGATTCCAAGGCTGTTGTCCACTTTTCATATGCTTCAAGTGTGAAAGAAAGTTGCAACTGCTCCTGCATTTTATTAAAAAGAATACACACATATATATCAAATGGATGCAAGTAGCTGGGTTGTGATTGGAGTGTGGGTTGTGGCATTCAAGCCATTTTCTTGCCACTCTTTGGTCTTTGTGTTGGCTAATTAGCAAAAGTGCCTTTTGTATTTGTATGGCACTTATATAATTGCATTATCTGCTTGTTACTCTTATGGCAAATGCAAATAATGAAAAGAAAGCAGCCAAAGGACCCATGCAAGTCCTTTACACATACACACACACACACACACACATAGTCAGTTAGAGGGCAGGCTAATTAGTTTGTTTGACTGACTGTCAGTTAGGAGCCAGCTCGTTTCTTTGGCTGCCACGTTTTGGTGCGTGGGGCAGCAAGCTACTTGAGAGTCGCGCCTGGAGAGACGCGCATAATGGCGCCCCCATCGCATGTTGCCCCTTTCTCAACTGGCAAAAGGCGCTCAAGGATATGCAAGGCTCTCACCAACACACACACACACACATACAACATATGATTTTTCACCTATGCGCTGTGTTTTCATTTTTTTCGAATTTCTTTTTTGCGTTTGTTTTTTTTTCACCAAGCATTTTTGAGGTTAAGTGTCCTTTTGGCGCTTAGCGCAGTTGCCCCTTTCTCCTTCTACCCTACAAAACAGCCAGCCAGCCTGCCAGCCGCATGAAAAGATCTTGCTGAATTACAAAAAAAACAACAACAACAACAAAAAAGAAATGGAAAATATCATGAAATATGAACAGCAACAACAACAACAGTACACAAAATACGTTATATATAAATATGTAAAAAAAAAAAGATACACATACAGACACCCACACACAAACACACATATTTCAGTATATATATGTATGACATATATATATATGTATGTATATATATTAAGTGTTGCCAATTACTTCATTAATGTATGAGGTAGAGATGTCTGCATATGTGTGGGTGAGTATGTGTGAGCTTATTAATGTACTTATTTTCTCTATTCATATACCATAAGTGAATGGCACTTCTAAAGAAAGGCAAAGAAGTAGCAAAAGAAGCAGACTTGACACACACACACACACATACAATAACAACAACATACCATAGACCAACATATATAGACAGATACTCAAATACGCTTGCCTGCCCATAAAGCAGCATGAGCAGCATTGCCAGGCCAAAAAAATGAAAAACGCATACAAGTTTATATGAACTATAAATAGGCTACGAAAATGATATAAAACTAATTAGTTATAGCAGCGAATGCACATCCGTTGACGCCATTTTTGTAAGCGAGTATGTGTTAGAAAGGTGTGTGTGTGTGTATGTGTATTTTTAGTAGTGTATTATCTAAATTAAGTGGCGCAACGCTTTCACAAACGCACACAAACACACACACACACACACTTGTGGCAGGCAGTTACCTAAAACTTCCGTTTTCCTGGCCCCACATTTTTTTTAACACTTGATGTGTGAATGCCAGCCTCAAGCCAAACAACAACAACAAAAGCGAGAAACCCAAAGCTAATTGCATCAAAAAACAAAACAAAACAAAAAGAAAAGAGAAAAGTGTATATGAATATAATGCTTTTTCCAAGTAGGCAAATCGTATTGTTGCCAAACGCCTAATAACTATGGACACACAAAAGTTCCCCTCCGTCCGTTTTTAGATATTGTTGCAAGCTTCAACAAAGCTACACACATACACAACACACTCACACTTATAGACTCGCACAGAAACTGTCACAATTTGTACTGTCTTGTGTTGCATGCCCCATGTCTGTGCTCATTATATGGGCACTAGATGCCTCACTGCCTGCCCATTGTAGGGACTCTTGTGCTGTTCAAGTGCGCGTGCCAGTTGCCTCCGGGGAGCTCCTCGCTTGACAGGTCCTCGTTCTCGTTTCTCAAAGATTTTGCCGGTCGTGCTTTCAATTCTGTTCTATTTGCGCGCAATATTCGCGCTTATTGTTTGGAAAAATCAACACACGAGCGAGATGAAGAGTAGGAGAAAAAAAATAGAGAACAAAAAAGAAGAAAAAAAACGAAATGCATTTTTGCCAGGCTACTGCTGGGAAATCTTGAAATTAGCGCGATTATCGGAGCGCGATTGTCAAGTGGGAGGCAAGCAACACAGCAGACTACTGACAGTTGGGGCGAAGCAACGTTCATTAGAAAAAGACAAGCAATCACTTATACCACCATGCACCATGCACCATGCCACGGTGCAGACACAAATCACTTGACTAAACAAGGCGGCGACACAGCAGCCAACACGAGGAGCATAAACAGGCACCACTGTGGCACCAACTGCACTTGCTAATTAAGTCCCCAACCGCCAGGCAATTGGCAGGCAACAACAGTCAGTCAGCAAAGAAGATGGAGAAGGGTAGGTGGATGGGTGGGTGGTGTTCGGTTTGGTTTAAAACCTCAACCAGAAGACGCTGCCCGTTGACTTGCAATTGTTAAAAGCCAGTATAAATATATATATGTATATACACTTATGTATGTATCTCTATGTTGCATGTGCCCCATCCCAGCGCTGTCGTTGCACATTTGAGATTTATTAAAAATTCTTTACAACAAAGAAGCACAAGAATTACATCCACACACCCACACACACACACAGCCATACACTCACCCATAGACACAAGGAGTCTTTTAGGGGTAGAACACAAAGGCGCGCCTAAGAGTATGCTGCAAAATTTATTAATAATGTCATATTGCAAAGTCGATAATGCATTATAAGCCCATAGTCGCAAAAAGCAGTCAAAGTAGGCTTAGCAGCAAACAGTTAAGAGTGAAAGAGAGTGAAAGATGGTGTGAGAGAATATAGCAAATCTCCTTTTGGGATGCCTGTATGCCTGTGAGATCTTTTTAATTTTGAATTCGAATTCAGTTGTCTAATTTAGCTGTATATAAAGAAATATTTTATGTTCTTTGTATTTTCATTTCTTTATTTTGTTTTCATTTCTGTATTAATTTTGTACATGTTTCATTTTGATTTCGTAAATTTGAATGCTGTCCAAAAAATAACAAAATAAAAAAAACAAACAAAAACCAAAAAAAAAAAATCAAGCATAGTATTTAGAGTATACTGACCAATCCAAACATATTCCTCGTCTACGCATCTGCAGAGAATTCTACTACATACAAATGGAGAAATATGCACGACAAGCTGTCACTGAAGGCATCAAGACACCCGATGATCTGTTGATTGCTGGAGATAGTGAATTATACCGCGTGCTCAATTTGCACTACAATCGCAATAATCACATTGAGGTATGCAACATTCATACTATCAACATGAGATGTAAATACTTTCGATTACCAAAAGAAATTCAAATGTAACAAATAGCAATACTCAATTACAATCACTTTACATCCATTACCTATACACAAGTGTTTATGGAAACAAATACTTTTAGTTAAAAGTAATGGTTCCTATGGACTTTATTCGAAGTGGTTGTAATTGCGAATTGTTTGCGAACGGTAATTACAAGTAATTATAGATCTGTTAACAACAACATTAACAGAGTGTCGTGTGCTTGTGAGTGTAGGAAGAGTGGGATATTAACTTTGATTCTTGATGATAGTTAAAAAAAAAAAATAATTAAAAATAATTAATAAAAATAACACACTCAAACACTCACACGCACACACACACACAAACACCATCAATATATATACACACACACAAACACTCATACACATTGAGATTCGTTGCTCAAACATTGTTTGCTAATTTTTTTTTTTATCGTACTTGGTCTTCGACTTGGGCTACACATTCAACAGGTACCCCAAAATTTTCGCTTTGTGGTCGAACAGACACTGCGTGAATTTTTCCGTGCAATACAGGGTGGCAAAGACACCGAGCAATCGTGGAAGAAATCCATATACAAAATCATTTCACGCATGGACGATCCCGTGCCCGAGTACTTCAAGTCGCCGAATTTTTTAGAGCAGCTGGAATAAGTGGAGGAGTTGGCTATGCCAACAATGCCACCGCCCTTGAAACATCCTACGAACCCTGCTACGACTACAACAACAAGAACAACAGCTACTGCAACAACATCAAGAGCAGCAACTACAACTACAACAATGCCGAAAGCGAAGCGAAAACAATAGTTAAAAAGTTAAATCTACGTAAGAAATATATAAACTGGATATAATAAACTAGAACATTGCATTATAGACACAGCTCCAAAAACATTCCAGGGGCAAAACAATTTCTTAGGTAAACACTGTTTAAGGCCTCTCGTCGAAAACTAACAACATCAATATAAACAAACATTTCTTTAGAGCCGTAAAATATTTTTTCAAAGCCGTCGAAGCTCTGAGGAGCTTAAACAAAAGCCACAAGTTACAAAAACTATACATACAAAGTCGCATTTCGCATTAGGTTTGATGCAACAATAACAACAATTCACACACACACACACACACACATACTACACTAACAACAAGCCTCAGACCACAATTTAAATACGCGCTGAAATGTTATGCAGCGCCTTCGATAATCTACCAAAAATTGTTAACCCAACAGAAGAGGACAAGAAATATAGTGCAAATTAATAAGAAACCTAAGCCGGTAATAAGCCCAACAAAAAAACTCTTACACATACAGACACAAATACACACGAACAAATACAGAGTGTAAACTGTACTCTGGACCGTTGGTTTGCTAGTTGAAATTTTTTAAAAAATATTTTTACAATACGTATATATTTAAAATACATACATAGTAGTTGAGCCATCTAATAATCTACCGAAAGTTGACACACATTCCGTTTACACACATACACACATTCCAAATACAAAAACAGACACAAACACACAGACACACAACAAACTCTATTACACACACATCGGTACAGTTTCGCAGAAATTTAAAGTGAGTTTTTTTAGCCGATCGAAAAGTGCTTTGCAGCTGGAGAAATTCGAATGACACTTCAATTGCAGACCAACTTTTCTGTACGTCTTTGAAAGGCAGTATTGCATAAGCTTTTAAAAAGTGCTGTGCAATTCTGTTGCTTGAATCAACAAGAATATATATATGAATTAAATAAGCCAAGTTCAGGTTGCATCTATCCTTTTAATATTAAGAATATATTCGATGTCTATTGAAAAAAAAAAACCTAAAAAATCAAAAAAAAAAAAATTATCACTACGAGCGTAGTATTTTTAAAACGAAAAGCAAAAAAATTAATAATAATTTGTATTAGCAGCGGGCGTTAGGGTAGCTAAATTTTATTTAATGTTATGCAAACATACGACCAAAGTTTATTGTTAAAGAGCTTAATTTGAATGCGATTTATTTTTTAAATTCATTAAATTGCACTAAATTGTGCACGCATATTAATTTTTCAACCAAAAACATATACACACACACATACACACACACTAGTCTGTTATTTATGTACATATTTATACGTTTAGTTTAATAGCATTCGGTTTAAGTTTATGTTTAGTTTAAATTACTTGGCCTTAAGTTGCAACAAAGAAAAACAAACAAAATACAAAAATATATACACAAAAAAACCACAACACTGTTTAATCAAATATCTTTGAGTTTCTTTTCTTTATCAGTTAACGATTATATAACTATAGACTTATATAGGTTTTAATATTTAATGCCTGGCCGGCTGTATGCCTCCTCAAAATGCACCTTCATTTCATACCAAGCATGGAAAGTGGGCGGGTTAAGAGGGATATGTTTGCCTGCTCTAATCGTTAAGGGCGGGCAAACCAAAGCTGCATTTAACAACAACAAATGCAGCAACACTAACATCAACATCAACATTAACAAACATCATTCATCAACAAAGCATGCAACACACACAACATAACTACATCGTTAAAATATCAAAAGTACAATGAAAGTATAGCAAAAACAAATATATATATATATTCCTCAACAACTTTGCGGCAAGCATTCGAAACACAAAGCTATTTCGGCCCATCATGTGCATTGAGGAGTTCATAACCGGTTAGATTTCCCTCAGTTCTAGAGCCCCCCTAACGCCACCTAACTAACAACTATTAGAATTTTTCGGCTGCCAAAAAAAAATAAATATATATATATACATATATATATATATAATGATTAGAGTCGGAAGAACACCGCTTTATATAGGCGTACAATATGAGCTGATAATTGGCTAATATACACACATATTTGTACAACAACACAATGCAAACCTTTTCGGCAAACCCAATGAATATGCAAAATTGTAACAATAGTCGAATTTTAGCTAAAGCAAAATTGAAACGAACTAACCAACTTTTAGGCCTAAACCACATACATACATACAAACAAAAACACATATGTATGTGTGATAAACTAAACAAAATTTTATGCAATTCGGCGTAACTATAACAAAATCAAACAAGTATAAACGGTGAGTTTCCTAATCTAATGCAAAGAACTTTGAAAACTTAAATTCGAAAACGAAAACAAAAAACTTCTTTTTAAAAAAAAATAAAACAAACATAACTATCAATTTAAATTGCAAACAAAAATGCATTTTTAGATTAACAAAGCGTACAAACTAAAAATTATTTATTTTGGCTTAAAACAAATTGAAAGTAATCATTTTGATTTTTGATTTTTCCAATTGATTTATTTATATTCGTTTTCATTTCCTACTTGCAACAGACAGATATCGAAATTCGAAAACTCAAAATTGAAAGCTCGTTGATTGTTAATGCCTTTACAAAATTTATTAAACGAAATCGAAACTAAAACAAAATACTTTTGGCACTGAAGTTGACTAAAAATTTATTTAAATACAATTGTAACTGATTTTGTGATAAAACAAACAAAAAAAAAAAACTTTAAAAAGACAAAAAAAAACTTAAGAAACGTAAAAAAAAGAGCTACATTACTGTTTCGGAAAATACCAATATGATGGCGACAGAGTGGGTGGTGGTCACGCCCACTGTCCACATGAGCCACCATACGAAATTATTGATAAAAATAGTTAATTGAAAGCGATGGAAAATTTAATCGAAATTAAAAAAAAAAACCTTTTAGGCAATTTAAGGCGTATTAACAATAAACAAATGCTACAAAACGTTTGGCTACCAAAATTAAAAAACTTTAGGCAAAATTTAATATATTAAGCAAGTCAAAATTCAAGATATATTTGATATACTCGTAAGAGATGCGAAAAAAAAGCAAAGAGAAGAAATCCGTCGAAATCAACAAAGAAAAAAAACATATTTGCAAAAATCCAATTCTGTTCTGTTTCTGTTTCAGTTTCAGTTTGTCAATTGATTTCCTTGTGTAGATTTAAAAGCGAAAAGAAAACACACACACCCATAAAAAATAATCGTAATGTCATCATAGCTCATTTATTGACGATGTTTTATATAGAATGAGATAATTGAGATGTTTAACAATTTAGAAACAGCACATTTAATTGCGTACCAAAACAAAAACAAAACACTAAAACTAATTCAATACACACAACTACACATATACAACTACATATACTATATAAATTGACATACATACGTACATATTTCATACATTTATACTTACATACATAATTATACTATAAGTGAACAAAAACAAAACAAAGCAAAAGGCATATTAATAATTGGTTAATAAACAAAATTCATTAAAAAAATATCAAAAACAACCAGAAAAAAAAACACAACGGCGCTTGCTTTTTCTTTACAAAATTGCTTCCAACTTTTGGCATTATTTTTGATTAACTTTTTCGGTTACTTTTATTTGATTCAAAACTGAAATTTCGATCGAGCGTCACAACAACTTTCGGCATATATCAGAGACAATTGGATTGATTGGCCTTCACCAACACTACAACACTACAAAAATCAAAAAACCAAATCACAAGCACAACTAAACGGTAAGCGAATGTTTTTCATACAAACTATGTGTATTTTATTCTTTTTTTTTAACGTCAATATGGCGTCCACAAAAAGCAATGGCAATCCTTAAACTATATTCACACTCTTTGGCACTTACTTTTGAGGCGCTAAAATTGCGTTTTGTTATCCAAACACACATACACACACACACACACACACAAATGAACGGGAAATTTCTAGTGTTGAAAAAATCCAAAAATATATAAAGAATAACGCCATAGCCTGGAGACCAGTTTAAATCATTTTTAAACACTTGCCATTTGCGTTTGTGGCCCCCAAACATGCCATACAACATGCCAAATGCGGCCAAATAGTACAGTTTACATTCGGGGCCAGGAAATTAGCATAAGCATAAGCATCGAAATACTTGTAAGCAAAGCCTGCAAGCAATCCAGCCAGCCAAGCGATCTACAACAGACTTCAACAATAGGCAACCAACAAAAACCCGATCAGAACGCAGTGACAGCAGCCAACGCAGCCGCATCCTAAACAGCCAACCAGACAAGAAAACAGGTAAACCCGTAACAAACAACAACAAACAAACAAAAAAAACCCCCCTACAAAATATGTAAGCGACGCACAGTGTTGGTAAACGCACTGTGCGACAAGTGCAATGCTGAAAAGCAACAGCAAACATTTGACAGACCGAAAAACTAAAGCGAAATAATTTCATTTACTGATTAACTGATTGTGAGCATAAGCACAGCAAAATAAACTTAATGCATAATGAAAAAACAAAAAACAAAAAACTACACGTAATCTAAATAAAAACGAAAACCAAAATATATACTACACATTAACATAAAAATAAAAATAAAAATACCAAATATAAATGCAGATGCAGCCATATGCAATTTTAACTAGATTTTAATGCATTATTACCGCAAAATACTAAAATACAGATTACCGCATATACTGAACGAAAAAGATTTAAATGAGAAACAATTGGTCAAATTTGTACATAAAATCACATTTAAATACAACTACATACACATGATTAAAAATATTACTACAATTTAAGCAAATCGAAAAAAAATAAAAAAATAAAAAATCGAAACAAACCTTAAAGCTAAACCCCACATAAATCCCCAACAAAACTCAGCCAAGGGCATAGGCAATCGTTAGACACAGAGCTTTAATGCATTGAAAATGCGCGCAAATGATATTCGAGTTTCTAGAACATGTGCCAAGAAACGAACAAAGAACATAAGATAAGATACAGATACATCAAGTTACAGATACAAATTGTATCTCATCTAGACATAGTATATGTATATCAAATAAAGCAACGATTTTGGCGAAACATAAAACGCAAGGCAGTATGAAATTTTCAAAACATTTAATAATAAATGATATGTACTTGCATTCTATTTAGGTAAGTTAGTTAAACATCCTTATTTTGGAAAACATCTGATCACAAAAAATAACGAAAATCTAAAGAAAATGAGCACACAAACTTGCAGTTTAGGTAAAGTAAAAAAAAAGAAGAAAACGAAGACGAAAAAGACAAAACCAACAAAACCCACAAAAAAACAAAAAAACGAATACTTAAAATGATTGCGTTTTTTTAGTAGCGAACGCGATTCACAAAATTCCAACAAATTTTGGCCTGAGATGAAAAAAACAAGCAACAAAATGTTTCGAAAAAAATATGTATAAATTTTTATCACTTATTTGGCGTAGAGTATCAGAGAATACAAGTTTTTCGGCACATCCTTTAAAAAAGATGTGCCAACTTTTAAGTTAAAAACTGCAATAGAGCAGCACAGGCGTGCATACTTTTGGCGTACACTGTGCTGCAAAACAAACGGATTAAGTTAAAACACATGAAATTTTTGTAATTAATGGACAATTTTTCAGTTAACAACAAATAACAATATTTAAGCATCCTTAGTTCTCAAGTTAATAAAAATGATGTTAAAACTTTTGGCTTATCATAAAAAACAAAAAAAAAAAAAAACATAAAATGAAACGGATGAAAATCCACAGCAACAAAATGAAAATTCCAAATTCAATTGATATACTTATATAAATGACACACCAACACACACATGCAAACACTCACTCACCCACACACACACACATTCAACTGCTGCACATGTTTGTGAAGCAAGAAAAAATATAAAAAAACAGTTGCATAACATTTAACGTAATAATAATAATGAAAAAAACGAAAAACGAAAAACAAACAAAATAAATAATATATCAACAAAAGATAACTTAAATAAATAACTAAGAATTCGTGAATTTAGTTTTAACAGCCAACAATAGCCAGGGAAACATACTTAACTCGTATGTGATATTTTTGAGTTAATCTCTCATTTTTTTTTTTACTGAAACGCATATACAGCAAAAACAACAACAAGCCCAATTCAATGTGACAATATAAGATACAACAAAAACATAAACGAACAAGAACAACAACAATAAACACACATCGCACATCCAGCAGCAACTTTTTTTGGGTTGTCTAGACATATCATCAAAGTATCCAAACCAACCATAACAGTAAAGACCCAATAAGTAAAACGCGACGTACGAAACGTGTTTTTCAGTTGACTCTTTAAGCCATCCTAAGTTCAAATTTTAATCGTGAATAATAATGAAATATAAATATGTATATTTATTAAAAATATATATATATATAAAGAATATAACATAATATAAAATATTTATAAATATTATAAGTGTTTATACATCTAGTTGAATTTTCAATGACAAAAGAATTTTATGCCACAGTTTCATTTGCAATAGTCAAATCGTGCCAAAAAGCGCGTACCGGGATAATTTATAGTACAATGCAACAAACAATGCAACAAACAAACAAACAAAACCAAAAACCAAAAAACAAACAAATCAAACATATACATACATATAAAATTTTTATAATACTATTTATATTTTTATACAAACAAAATGAAAGATTGATTATGAATTAACCATAACAACAACAATAGCCAATTAGCCAAATAAGCCAAAACTTTTAGTTCACATTCACAACAACTCTCTTGTGTTCACAATTTTACAACAGCAACATTTATGTTTTAAGTTCAAAGTAAACAAACACCAAGCTGACTGCTAGCTGAGTAGGCAATGTTACGATGAAAATCGAGAGGGAGTTGCAGCAAGCCACGCCTACATTGCATTGAGAGAGCACATGCACAAGCACATGCCATATATAAAATTCACAATAGATAAGCCCAACAAGAAAAGCTACATATGTTTTGATATGTAGACTCGAAGACTGAAAAACTGGATGACCCCCCCCAGAAGATGCCTGCCTGCAACAAAAAACTATTCGCCCAGCCCGTGTGTTTGTGTGTAAGAAACTCTCTCTCTCTCTCTCTCTGTATCGAATTGTAGATCACGTGGCAGAATCTGTCTGCCTCTTGACACCTGCCTAAGCCAGCGTTCATATGAAAGAATATCAAGACACAGCAGCACAAAAAGACAACAACAGCAACAAAAATAAGTGATAAAAAGAATAAACAAACAAACCTTTTGTTTCACAATTCTCTTACGAAAAACTCAAACAATCAATTGATATGAACCACAAGCTTTGCGTGCGTTGAACTGAAGCAATTTCTGGCAAGGAAACTTACCGTCGCGCCCCGTAAGGTATGCAACAGAAAATAACACATTGAAGAGAAGATGATCATGAAAATGAATACTGCAAACAATTTTGGTTTACTCTCACAAATACAAACAATACAACAGCAACAAGCAAACAATAAACAAGCGAAAAATTGAACAAAACAATTCGAAATGTGCGCCTTGAATGTGCCACAGACAATAGCCCAGAAATATTATTCTTATTTTACTATAGGCGCCTCTTTGTAATTCTTCGAGAATTAAAGAGGAGCCAAAACCGCCGTAACAAAGGAAGTACAACCAAACAAGAACAAAAACAAATATTGGCACCACAAATCGATCCGATGATGATGTTAAGCAAATATATATATAAAGATATATATTTATGTTGCAATCCACGTACATTAGAGGCCGTCATCTGCTGGAATCTATAGAAGTATCAACAAAAAATCTATCGTACATAGATATATCTCAAAAGTAAGCCCACTTGTCAGAAATCGCATCAGACGTTTGTCAAAATTCTACAAGAATTTTTTGTAAAAAACTGTAGGAGCAAACGAAAAACGCAATTTTATCAAATGATATAAAATACGATATTTATATAGTTTTTTAGTTTCCTAATTTGAGTTCATTCTCAGTTTTGTTGTTCTTTTTCGCTTTTACTAATGACAAAAGCGAAACCAACACAAAACGTAGCTAACACGCTCCCCTTTGGGCGTGTGTAAAATATGTATAAAAGAAAATGCAACAAGCAAAAACAAAGAACAAAACCGAACAATTAAATAATAATAATAAATACAAAAACAAAAAAAAAAGAGAACAACAATTAATGAAGCAACAACAATATATATATACAGAGACTGCAAACAAATGTGATCAGATATTTTATAATAATATAAGTTTACAAGAAACCGCTAAAACAAGTAATAAGAAAGCCAAAAACAAAACAAAACCAAAACCAAAATCTCTAGTATTTATTGCAATAGCGAAAAGAATCAAAAATCGAGAACATCCACAACAAAAAACAACCGCAACCTTGTAAGCAAAATGTAAGTCAATATTTAGAACGTAAGAAAACCACAAAAAAACAAAAAACAAGAAAAAAAATATTTATAATAATATTTTTTACAATAGCATATACAAAAAACAATCTCTAAATATAGCAAACGACAAACAAACCGAGCGGAAGCTGTAGTCTAGCATTTAATCCTCAAAAGGAGCCGGCTGCAGCTTCTTGCGCAACAGTTGCCTTTCACAAAAACAATTTACCATTTAAGTTACAAATAGTGAAATAGACAAAACCAAAATGGCGACAATTCATCTGTTCAACGAGAATTGCCGCCACAGTTTCCAACCAGTTTTCAGTTGACAAATGCCTTAGTTTATTATATACAACAACAACAACATCAACGACGACAACAACAAAAGCAGCAGCAAAAAACTGTCGCAATTTTAGTTCAAGGTTCATACAAAGATTATATTTAGTTTCAGTAGGAGAGTGAAGAATAAGTGAAGTAGGAGTAGGAGATGAGCAGAGCAAGCGAGCTCAAAACCAGCAACGAAAATCGAAAAACAAAAAAGTTTAAAATGAAGGAATATCAAAAAACAACAATATATACAAAACTTCAACCGTTTTAAACACCTATTATAAATATTATATGGTTTTAGTATTATTTTTAAGCAGAGTATAGAAGAAGTATATACAACAACAACAACAACAACCACAACAATTTTGGCTACATTTTGCTATAATTTTGCGCGTTCCTAAATTGAAAAAAACGTTTAGTTCTGAACAATAGTGCCGGTAATATTAATGATATAAGAAACTATATACATAAAAACATAGTATATATAAAAATAGATACTCTAGACGTCATAAGCCGTATTTCAGCATAGCTAACTAACGTCTTAAATGTACACTGAAATGAAGTCAACACCAAACTCTAAATCAAATGGTATGCAACACAAACAAAATAGATAATGAACTTATTTGCGCGATCGACTTTCTCTGTGTTTATTTGATGTGCATCTAATGATTGCCTCTCGCCCCAAAACTGGTCACAAGCCCCGAATGACCCAAGACCCTAAATACCAAACAACAATACACGTATCCCCCCATATATATGCATCATGCGACATGCCATATAAATATATATAACTTATTAACTATATAAGATGCATTAAATCGAAACAAAACGACAGCATAAGAGAAATAATATGCATTATAATAATAATACTAATAATGGTAGTTGCTATTTTAAACTATGTATTACAAGAAATAAAACAATATAGACTCAAGATCATTAAACATGCAACAATGTATGCAATAAATCTTAAGCAGGAACCAGATACCAAGCAGATCCAAAACATCAACAACAACAACAATAACAACAGCAGATAATAGCAACAACAACAACAGTCAAATATGTTCCACAACCATAAAACAAAACTCAATACGAAAAACAAAAACAAAAACAAAAAATAAAAACACGTATCATATTTGTATGCTTTTTTTACTAACACGTATTATCGATAACAAACAACGTATACAAAACAAAATAAAATAAAAAAAAATGAAATAGCACTCGTCAAATTGAAGAGGCGCCGCCTTTAGGTTTAATTTTGTGCACAAACATAAACATAAAACACACTAACACACACACACTCATTCACACAATAAACAGCCAGAAAACAAAAGTCGATGTCAGCATAAGTATGAATACTAAATGTACTTACAGAAATAAATAACATACTTACAAGACGCAAACAAAATATATATAAATATAAAGAAAAAAAAAAGGAAACCAAAAATCAAACATAAATTTCTACTCATAGTTTAGCAATCGTAATTGATTTATTTTTCAATTTACTAAGCAAATGGACACCAAAACAAATCGCATATAGGACATAACATACATACTAGTTCGCAAAACCGACTAACTAACTAACTAACTACATAAAGAACAAGCAAATAGATATTTTCCGCCAGCCAACAACAACAACAACAACAACTACACAACAGCTAAAGAACAACAAATGCAAACAAATGCCGTTCAATTAACAAAAATAACAACAGCTAACAACTACAACTACTTAGATGCCAATAAATCAATTATCAATCATTTAGCTAACTTATTATTTTGTCAGTTACTTAGTTCATACTCATACACTAAACGTACAACAAAACCAAACACCAGCAACCAAAAACCAATCAAATTTCTCAACACTTAAAAGTAAAGCGATTTAAAAAGCATACTTTTAAAGGGTATACACGTAATACTGTAGAAACTACGTACATACTATATTTTAAGTCCTGTGTCGATTTCCAATTCCGCGATCATTTCTACAAACTTTACATAGCATACATTTTGGCGCATTCTTCGAAATTATTTAACGAAGTATGTTAAAATGTCGCAATTGGATTTCGAAAACAATGACAGCAAATTATTTCGATGGGAGGAGCTTTTCGGCAACATGCTCAAGTGGTAACGCATTAGATTAATCTCTTCTAGGAAACCGTTTCGAGCAAGAATATTTCGGCTTAGACAGTAAAAGAAGACAGAAACAAAAATCAAAGAAAACAACAAAAACAAAAAAAAAGGACTTTCGGTGTTAATGCAAAAGTACCAGCAAAAATATATAAATATATTATATATTCACAAATGTGTATATAATTGGTCTACAGAACCAAAACTCTCGGCAAAGACTTTGGCGTACATTTTGGAACAACAGAAAACGCAAACAACTCTAAAAAGACAATGACAAAATACGCGCTGCGAGTGTTTCGAGTGCCTGCCAAATACAACTCAGTTTTCAAAGCAACAAAAAAAAAGATCTTTTAGGTATAAGTGTAAAATTATATATAAAAATATTTCGGTAATGTTCCTATATATACATACTTATATATGTATATGTGCATATATATGTATATATAAAAAAGGTATATAACAAATAAAAAAAAATTACAACTTTGGACACACGAAAATTTAGCATTTAGCTTTTTGGAAAAAAAAACTAACAAAAATAAAAATGTCTAGCAAAATAAAAATTCGGCATTTGGAAAACGAAGGTATTTTGGCAAGCACTTTAAACACTGGCAATATAATGATCTAAATTATATAAAATAAATAAATAAATATAAAATAATTTACAGGCAGAATTAAAAAAAACTAAATCAAATTTATCTTGTTAGTTTACAATTAACAACTATGTTCAATTATTATTTATTTGAAAACTTGATCAAATTAAAAATTGTACTTTTCAATGACAACAACAGCAAAAACACTAAAAAAAAAAAACGCGTGAAACCCCAAAAATTATGACAAAAACAAAAAAAATGATGAAAACGACGAACGTAACAAACGAACAAAATTGAAAACTCTCGGCCATGTTTGGATAATTCTCTCTCGGTGTAAAGTTCAGGACAACAAATTTACAAAAAAAAAAAAAAACACAAAAAAAATAAAAAAAACTAAATTTAAAATTTATTAGACTAGAACTCAAAATCCAAAAATTAAATGCAAAATTACAAAATTTTGGAAAACAAAATTTCGTAAAACTAAATTTAAATCGTAGGTAAACTAGCAGACGGAGTCAAAATTGGGAAAAACACGTGTGTATTCACTTTGCAGAATTCACCCTCTGCTCAAGGCTAAAAACAAAACAAAAAAACAAATTAATAAAAAAAAAAACGAAATTTTGAAATCGTGTTGGAAAAATATCAAGAAAAAAGTACAAGCTTATTTTAAGCACCTTCGCGCCTTATCTTTAAGAACATAAATAAAAACAAAACAAAATGCAACCTAAATGACATAAACTTACATTTAAATACATTAAAAAACAAACAAACAAAAAAACACAAAAAAAAACAACAAAAAAGGTGTACATTTTATATGGCAACAAGGAAACGCAACTTTCGAAAAAAAAATCTCCTGGTAGTTATTGCATAAATTAATTTAAGTCTGACATCAAAAAGAAATTTCACAAAAGCAAAACTTTATTTCTGTCTTAAGCCTATTTTAATTTTGTGGAAAATCTGCCTTAAGTTATATAAATAAACGTGACAAGTCAACAGATTCAAGGACAACACAAAATTTAGGTGGTACACTGCCCGAAAATGTGATTGACCTTGAAACGAAAAGCAAAAAATTGAAAATACAAAAACAAATAAAACAATAATACATGAAAGAAATAAGCAAAATTCAAAATCGACGTCAAAAGGCGCTGCAGATTTCAAAATTCAAAAATATATATATACACATATTTAAATCTTAAATTCAACATAATTAAGAATTGAAAAACTTGCGGTTTGAAGCTCAAAACAAGAGTAGCATCAAAAAAATCAACAACAAAAATTGAGTTATAAAAAACCCTTTGTAAATGTTTAGATGTATAATAAAAAATCATGGAAAGTTGACTTAAGTTAGATGTTGGTGAGGCAAAAATTAAGAAGAAATTAAGAAGTGTGTGTAAAAATTGTAGACAAGAAAATGATAAAATCGAAAATCGAAAATCGAAATTCAGTCCCTAATAATTAGTTTTAATAACGCGTATGTATATCCACTAGACATATGTAATAAATGATGAATGAAATGAATATAAAAGTGAACCCAAATTTCACCAATTAAGTTGAACAACTTTGAGATGACCTAAGATTTGCGCTCTATGATCTCCTGTTCAGTTTATCGATTATCGATTATTTTATCGAACCGGTTTTCAGTTGGTATAGACTTTTCATCGGCAATTTTCTAGGTTTTTTCCGTTACAGCATGGCAATAACAACTTAAGCAATGAATGAATATTTTGCTCACATATTTTCCACAAACACAAGCAGAGACAACAAACGAGCAATCCAATTGTGTGCCAAGTCAAAAGTGTTGGACAGTTCTCAAGCCTAAAATAAAACCAAAATGCATGGCAGTAGCCCGATCAGGTACCGATGGGTTGGATTGCCTGCATATCTGGACATCCATGACCGTTTTCTAACCAATAGCACTGAAGGCAATACAAAATTCAAATATCAATGGCAAAAGGCAACAGAATATATTAATGAAAAAAAACAAACAAATATATATATATATATATATATAGTAGATGCAGATGCAGAAGCAGAGCAAAAGACAAGGGTAAAGTTAAAGTTTCGAATCAAAGAGTTTTCGGTAACATTTCGAACGTGTATCTTTCGGCGAGTTTCGAACAACTTTGGATTACTTAATGCTTTTGTTGTTAATTTGTTTATTTGCGACTACGTCTCCACGCACATGCACCAACACATAAAATGATCAAGAACAGAAACCAAAGTGATAACGAGTTAAGCAAAAGTTAAAAGCAATTTTTGAAATGGGGCCACAACGTCCGATCTAAAGTGCCTTCATGTAACAAAAAGTAAAAACCAAAACAAAAAAAAAACTGTTAATTTTTTATGTAACTAAAAACAAACGAAAAACGAACGAACAAAAAAAAACCAAACTAAAATTATTAATAAAATTGTATAAAAAAAAATTAAAAAATGTAAAAAGATATAACAAATTTAAAAAACTAAGCAAAAAAAAACTATGAAAAAGGGCTCCAAATAGACCAGCATTCAAGCAAATACTAAAACTGCTCAACATTTTGGCCTGGCCGTTTTCTTTGTCTCTTTAGGGATCAAGATCACCCGACAGTTATATTTATAGGTTAAGCAAAAAAGAAATTGAATATACAAGGATAATGAACTAAGGACGAGCGCAAATCTTGAAGATCATATACCCGAATCCCACAATTAAACACAATGTTGTCAAAGTTGACTAACTAAGTAAGCGATATAAATTATACGTGTATTTAGTTTTAGTATGTAAACAACCAAAACAAAAACAAACGAAAAGCAAAAAAAAAACACACAAAAACTATGAAATTAATGATTTAGAACTTAGGATCGAAAAAGGTTTGGATATACATTGACTATTAACGAGGCATATACCTACCATATAGCGCTGAGTTGCTCATTAAAATATGTATTACTTTCTACCCCAAACACATACAAACACACACACACACACAAAACAATACACTATACTACATTTAGTTTAGATTTTAGGAGAAAAAAAACATACATATTTATCTCGAAAGTTAAGCTAAACGATTGCAGAACAACTAAGAACGGCATACATCAGAGGCGGCAATAAGCTAATAATGCAAATTAAATTTTAGCTCAACTCGACGACCGATATAAAAAATATAAAAAAACAAAAACATATATATGTTCGAATATATGATGAAATAATATGTGTAAAAATTAAATACTTCAACGAGGCATCTACTAAAATATATATATATATATATATATATATAGGAGATAGAGGCTATAGCGTACATTGTGAATATCATAATTTTAGCTGTTCACAGTGAACGCAGGCGTATACAAAACTAAAAGACTAAAAGGAAACCAAGTAAATACGAGTGTCCCTTTTGTTCTTCTTTCCCCCCTTTCTCACCAGACACAGACACACCTACAAACACATACTGACACCAACAAACATACAAACCGTTAAACAAGAAATTATGAAAAAAAAGAACATTATTCAGTTTAGAGTATTGAGTTGTGAGTTTTACAAACTTCGAAACACATTTTGAAGAAAAAACAACTAGCGAAAATTAGCAAAATTTAAAATTTACCATTTACGAACATTAACATTAATTTATGAATATGCATTCATTTAAAAAACGTGTTTTGATGCACACACTATGTATATAAGTATGTATGAATATTCATTTATCGATTACGAATTACGATTTACGATTTCGGAGCTGAATACACAACAAAAAAAAAAAGCAAAAGCAAAATGAAACGATCATTAAATTATTCTTTTCATCAATATGTTATCCGTATGCAACGGAGACAGAGAGCAGGAATAAATGTGCAAGGGTTTTGCTTAGAACCTCTTAAATGTATAAACCATTTCGGCAACATTACGACATTGAAATTTAAGATCTTTTGGGCCAAGCAACAAAAGTCGCATCGTTTTCGACCAATTGATGCGAGAATGAAAAAATTTTAAAACCTCTAGAGCCAAGTCAAACAAAATCGAGCTACGAAAATTCATTTGTGTTAATTTTATCATAAAAATAAAAGAAAATAAAAGCTAAATAAACAACCAACAAAAAAAAAATACTTTGAGTTATGCAACAATAGACCGGAATTATTTCCAAGAAATAGTACAAACAACTTTAGAAATAACTTTTATAATGTAATTATAAAATAAGCGGCTTAAAGGGCGCTCTAAAAAATGCTAACAGATAAAAGCCATGATCTGAGGGCTTCAAAAAACTCACAATTATTAGCAACCTGAAAACGAACAGAGAGAATTTTCGAACCAGAGAAAATAGCTGATTTAGAGCGCCGTTAAAATATTTAATTAAAGTCCCTCAAATGCAGATACGATTTAACTATAATTTTAACATTAAACACACAATTATTTGTTTATGTTTTGATTACTAAGCGAAATTAAAAGCCAAAAAGCAAAACAAAGCCTGGCACTTATTATATTTTCAAAATTTCAACTTGAACGAACTTAAGACATAATGTTTGAAATCATTTCTACTTTCAATTCAACACTTAATTCCAAATGAATTCACTTACTCAAGTAATGAGAACTAAATAAGCGTACATACACATATGTAAAACTATACTTTGAACACTATATGGAAAGACAGACAGCAGTCAGAGAACTGAAAAAGATGGCATACAATTTAAATTATAAGTATATGTACTAACAATAGACGAACATAACCCATTACGAGAACCCCCAAAGAGCAGAAATAACACACATTACTATTTACCACAATAAACATATAAACACATACTATATGAATGTAATACGCAAAATGCAAAACATAAAAACAGAAATCGAAAGTTTCACAATCTACGATGATTGCGTATAAAGCATAATATACTAACCTTATATGATTAATTCGTTTCAAAAGCAAAAGGAACCCAAATCTGAAATAATAAATCAACCAAGCATACAAATGTACTATGTACTGCAGTAAAACAGACAAACATTGCATAAATACTTAAATACATACTATCGGTATGTTTCGGTTTTGGTTTCGGTATTGGTTCCGTTTTATTTAAGTTTATTTAACATTTGGTGTACATTTTGGAATTTGGAAATTTTCGAAAACGTTTGTCTGGACCTTATGGCAACAGAAAACATGCAGACGAGCACAAAATTTTAAATTTTCTCGTAAAACACAAAATTCGAAACATATAATTTATATTTTGAGACAGCATCTAAAGAAAGAAAGAAAAAAAAAAAAAAAAAATTACATAACACCATAGAACGTAACGCAGCATTATTAAAAAATGTAAGAAAAAACTTAAATATTTGGGACATAAGCAAATATGATTACATAAATTTATATTTATGCAACAACTGTAAGAAAAGAAAAACAAAACGAAAACAAACAAAAAAAAACCAATAAATGCGTAAAGGGAAGAAATGGTAAAAACAACAACAAAACACTCAACTATAATATAACATTTTTAATCGAAAAAAAAAACTACTTATTTTATTGAAAATTATGTAAAATTTACTAAACAAGAAACACATAATAAAAGTATATTGTTTATTTTCATCTTTAAAAATAAAGTTTTAAAATCGTATAAAAATAGTAAACATTTCAAGTTGTTTTATTTGTGAATTGGGTGGGTGGAGAAAATGAAGCAATCGAAGAAATGCAATAATAAAGTTGATGGATAGATAGACCCAAATAACTTATTTGGTTAAAGTGACTTAAGAGTAGGTTATGCACCGTTATTGGTTTTATTTGGAAAAGTAAACAAATGTCTTGCAGCCCTGCAGCACTGTCCGTTCGATGCAGCCCTGACCATATGTTCAAAAATCGATAGACAAGCAAACATCGATAGCCAAGCAAACATACAAAAAAGTATCGAGTTGATACCACCATCCGTGGAAAGAAGCAGCACATTACGCAAACGGTGTTTCGGTTTTTAGCCCAATTGTTTACTAGAAAATGTCACTGCTCCGCGCACTCTCCAGGTAATCATTGGTGCACGGTCCACTTAAATAGAGAAACGGTAATAAAGATACGCCTTTCATTCACAATTAGGTTGAGCATACAGAGCAGCGGAGTTGCCACACGTTTCCTCCACACAACGCCAGTGCTGTGCGCTGAGCCGCTTAAGAAAAAGAAGAAGCTTGATCCACAGGTCGTTAAACAAAGAGAGGACCGGAAGAAAAAGAAAATCGAGAAGCAGATTAAAAGGCTAGAGAAGAATGCGCGTCAGTTGAAGCCGGTGGAGGAGCTGGAAGTGCCTTTGGATTTAATTGACAACAAGGAGTATGTTAGTAAAGTCTCAACTCCTTCATTTTTTTTGTACTTTCTTGTTTCTCTAGCAAACGGGAACGCAAGCTTACGCCTCTTGGCACCGCAGAACTGGAGCAGCGTGCACTACTTAAAAAAGAATGGGCCCGCTACAAACACGATGAAAAAGTCGCAGATTTCCAAATAATTGATCGCTTAGTTCAGACGCAAAATAAAGCTCTTGAAGAGCTTCGCCATGAATCCGAGGAGCTGTATCAGGCGGCCATAGATCTGGACATGACACTTTTGCCAGTATCAGTTAAAGGACCCGTTGCAACGCCTTCTATCAAAAACTATTTCAGCCCAGATGGCGATTACATACACCAGACGAATAAATGGGAATAGCCGATGGGTCAAGTCACATGTTCGATTAGGTGCAAAAGTTTGTTACTTTGTTTAAATTGAATTAAAAAATGTGTAAATTAATCATTTTGTATTTTGATTTGAAAATCAATAGAAAATAGCACCGACTCGTGCATGGGATTATAGTTATGAATTTTAATAAGCACTGTAATCAGCTAAGGTGCAACAGTTAATGAAAATGCCATTTTGCTGATTCTGTGAAATTAACTGAATTGTCTTTTGTATTGAGAATTTTACAGAAGCAGGTCAGTGTTAACCTATAAGTTCATCGATGCAGTCGGTAGAAATTTAACATCGTGTGTGGAAAATAAATAATGGAAGCCCAAACATCTGGCTATGCATCATAGCCTTGACTTTCATTTTGTCCAACACCGAGTTTGCCCTCAAACGTATTTAGATAACCATTCGTATAAAGTTAAAACTTTACAGAACACAAGAAATAATGCTCAAATGTCCAAGTACTGCATTGTATGTATTTATTATTATTGTGAACTGGAATATAATAAGTGAAAAATGCGATTAGCGGTCTTTTTGTTTTCGTTTGTTAATTTTAATTTTGAAAGCACTGCAAACGGTCTTTAATTATTTGTAAATATGTATGTGTATGTTGAGCGGGCACCAATAACAAAAATCAAAAATAATTTTTACTCTGCAAATAAATAATATTTATGTAAAAAAAAAAACACGCCCGATTTACCTTGTATGTAAGTTGTTCGTGCTTAGTTTTAACTATGAACAAGCTATCTAGGAGGGCGTACTACTAGGATTAGTAGCTTTTAATGCGGCTTGCCGTTTCTTAACGCCCCAATTGTAAACACGCGCCATGTTTACTTCGGTTGTTGTAATTTGATCTCTGTGAAAGTCAAAGATATGTATCAGAGATCGAGCTTATCACAAAGTGCAACAATGGAAATTCACGAACCTGAGAAAGTCTTGATCATGCTCTACGCACTTAAGATTGCCTACAGCAGATGTAACATTCTGCCGTAACAACTCATCAGCCTCATCCAGTGGATATTCGAGCATTACGTTTGCGCCCAGCCAAAGGTAAACCGTTTTTGTAGGCGCCACCAGCGTCTTGATGAAAACCTGGTCGCTAAGCAGAAATTGCGTTTCACGCTCCTCATCCTCCTTGCGAAGCACATTCACCATTTCCAGGGAACGCTCCAGATCGGGTATCTGCGATTTTAACTTACGGCGGCGAGCCTCCAAATTGTGGGCCATAAAACGATACTTGCCATGCTGTTCGTCCAGACGTTGCAGCACCTTTTCACAATTATCATTCTCAGGCTGTGTCA
This sequence comes from Scaptomyza cyrtandrae, assembly GCA_035044605.1. Taxonomy (NCBI): domain Eukaryota; kingdom Metazoa; phylum Arthropoda; class Insecta; order Diptera; family Drosophilidae; genus Scaptomyza; species Scaptomyza cyrtandrae. The sequence goes on from JAWNNS010000640.1 coordinate 13,051,124, forward strand.
TAAACGTATCAATTTCCTCCTAAAAACACAACACGAGTGATGATTAATATTGAATATTTTCTACAGCTGTTTTTTTTTTCGCTGCAGGCCGTCTAGGTTAGAATTGGACGCCTGCCATCTGATACTCACTAAAAATATTGCTTCTGGTATGCCGGCGAAGGTTTTTTGATTTTCCGCTAATTTTGGCATTTCTACTGTGTCCATGATGCCAGTCATTGTGCTTTTATTTCCTATTTATGCGTATTAATTGCAATGAATTTACAGCAGGTCTCGGGCGGCAGCAGCACAGCACAAGCGATGGGAATAAAAGTAGTGTAGATCAACGACTGTAAAAATGTACCCATTTTGTGTACATTTATAGAAAGTATTTAAAAGTTACTGTTTAAATAATCTGTTAGATATTTTAATACGAATATGGCTGAGACTTATCGCTTGCCTTATTAATCTGCAAAGGGTTTAAAAAGTAATTGCCCGGTTTTTAAAATATCAGCTTGGAGAGCTCATATATTAGGTATGTGGCACAGAGAATGTAATACATAAGGAGTGGAAAACAGCGCGCCCTCTTTTTTAACAGAAGGGACTAAATCTATATAGAAGCTCGTGGAGCAAGAAATTTCCCTTCTGCTTGGTCTACTCATTCTGCTTTTCGTTGAAAGGCTTGTTTAGGCTTTTGTTTTGATGCAAGAGTGTGCAAAGTATTACATTCTCTTTGACTCGGCACCGCGACTTTAAAAATAGTGCTGCTCACAATAGGCAGAACAGTGTTGCTCAACAACTTCTAACAAGTTTGAGCATAACGAGCAGCAGTATACGTGTGCTACGACGTGCTGCGCCAATCGACACCCAAGATTTTAGTTTTATTTATTTTATATATCTTCGATTTTAATATTTTGTCATGTCAAACGGCGAAAGTGGCGTCGGAGTTGTACGCGGTGGCGGTGATGCGGTGAAGCAAGCAATTATCGAGGAGCTGCAAAATCTACTCAGCTCGGACACAAGCGTTTTGCAGCAGGCGGAAAAGCGTATCAAGCAGCTTCAATTCACTGAAGGTAAATTGGCGGGGAATGCCGGCCGTTGTCAACTCACGACTAACTGCTCCAAATTGCAGGGTATGGAGTCTACTTGTCCGAGATAATTATGAATCAGTCGCACGAGCTGCCAATGCGTCAAATTGCCATAATAATGCTGACGCGATATGTGGAAAATCACTGGACGGATAGCGATGAGACAAACAACAAGGCAAGTAGCGGCGGCATGGCTACCGAGCAGGCAAAACGTACAATACGCAACATATTGCCGAACGGGCTGTACGATCCCAACTCAAAGATTCGCTCCTCGGTGGCGCACACTATTTCTACCATAGCTGCCACTGATTATCCACAGTGCTGGTCAGAGCTATTTGATATTATTGTCAAGTGCTTAGGTGGCAATGAGGATTCAATACATGGTGCTATGCAAGTGCTGCAGGATTTCACGTACGACGTGGACCAAATCAAAGAACTGGGCCCGGTGGTCATACCCGAGGTCTACCGCATATTTGACTCGGAGCAGAACTACTCAATTAAGACGCGCGTCTCTGCCATACGCACACTGAAGCAACTGTTCATGTCCATATCGGCGCTCATCACTGACAAGCAGGAGCAAAGCTCAATGATGAGTTCCATACTATCTAACTTTATGAACAAACTTATGCACTATCTAAGCATGAATTGCGGCGCTGGCTCTAGCTTTTTACTACGCTCAGAAATTATTAAGGGTGTGTGGTATATAGATTAGAAAATATTGGCATTGTTTTTTATGTTTTTTTATAAATTGCAGTTTTTACTTATTTGGTAACCGATATGCCAAAGTACATAGATCCCTTCATGGAACGTATTTTGCCAATTATCTGGCAGCTGCTCACACAAATTGCTGAAACCTACGTTAAGGTATCGGTTAACCAGACCGAAGCAAATCCTCTGGCAAGTGGCGACAATGAGGAGGACGACGAACAGACCAACTTCCAAACGCTCATCATACAAATCCTTGAGTTTATTAACTGCATTGTCACCTGCGGCAAACTTCGCGGCAACATTAAGAATGTCCTCGCCGATTTAATTTACATAACAATTGTCTACATACAGCTAAATGAGGAACAGCTGGAGGATTGGGAAGACGATCCGGAAAAGTTCGTCGATGATGAAGATGATGGCGGCGTCGAGTTAACCGTGCGCATGAGTGGCCGTGATGTGCTGCTGGTAGGTACAATTTCAATTTACAAGTTTTGCATATTTACCGAAACTCAAATCCATGGCAGGCAATCAACGACGAGTTTAAGATTAAGGCAATACAACCACTGCAGGAGGCGTTGGGCCGACATTTTAGCGTTGCGGAGGCTGAAAAGGCGGCCAACAATCCAAATTGGTGGAAGATTCAAGAGGCGTGCATGGATGCTGTTCATGGTTTTCGATACGTCATACTGGAGGGTGACTCCAAGTTTGACTTGCTTAACTACCTGACAATTGTGCGCAACCTGTTGGTTCATCAGGAATCGCCGCATCTCGTGGGCCGTGCACTCTGGACTCTAAGCACATACTCGAAATCCGATTTGTACAATCCGCAGATGTTAGTCGAAATTTTAGACGTAACACTTTGCAGCCTATCTCCAGACAAGTCACACATTCTGCGCATCAGTGCCGTTCGTACTCTACACGGGTTTTTACAGGCCAACGAGGACGTGGAGGGTGAAAAGCGTACGCTGCTTGTCGCAAAACTGCCTGGTTTTCTCGATGGGATTATGACCCTCGTGCCGGGATGTAAGGCCACTGTGCTCGCTTTGATAATGGAGGCTCTCTCAATGATGGTTAAATTCGATGCAGACTTTGCTTATGCAGCTCACACAAAGATCACGCCACTCACCATTGCCGCATTTCTTAAATATGCTGAAGATCCATATGTACTGATGAACGTACAGGATCTGATCAAGGCGTTGTGCCAGCAAAAACAGTGTCTAGGTCCGCTACAGGAAAAATTCGTACCCACTATTGTTAGTATCCTTGCGCTACAGGGTGAGCAATGTGGTGAGAAGCAGGATATTGCCCTGGACATTCTCAACACAATAGTCCGGTACACAGAGCCGCCTCTCCCGCATGCACTGCTGGAAACAGCATTTCCCGCTATGATCAACTGCGTGCTGACCACAGACGATCATACCGTTATGGTCGCCGGCGGCGAGTGCCTTCGCAGCTTCATTAACGTTTCGCCAGAACAAATTTGCAACTATAAAAATGGCGAGGGAGTCAACTATGTCATGCAAGTGGCTACAGTACTTCTAAATCCCATGAATTCCGAAATGTCGGCAGCTGGCCAAATTGGACGACTGGTCATCACTATTATCACCAAAATGGGCAGTATGTTGGGCCAAACCGTTGATATGCTGCTCAAGGCCGTAATTAGCAAAATGCAAAACCTCGAGTGCCTGAAGGTCATTATGAATTTGGTGCTGATCTTTGCCCATCTATTCCTCACCCAAATGGACGCTGTGCTCAACTTTCTATCGACGGTGCCCGGACCCAATGGTGAGCCAGCCTTACAATTCGTGCTCACCAATTGGCTGTCGCGTCAAAACTCCTTCTTTGGCGCCTATGAGCGCAAGGTAAGTTATATTGCTGTGCTGGCTGCTTATTATTTAATGACTTACCTACCACAACAGGTAACAACGTTGGCCCTGTGCAAGCTCTTCGAGTATGGTGTGGCCACACAGGATAATCGTCTTACATCTATTACATACAAAGAGTTGGTGGATGAACCCAGCGGCGATCGCGTCCGCACGCGTTCAGTTGCCGCAACGTATCAGAAGTGGGTGACCATTCCCGCACTTGTGAAGATTTTCAAAGTGCTAATCTCCGAATATCAGCACTTTCAAGAGAGCAAAACAGATGAACCGCTAACAGATTCTGAGGAAGAGGTCACTGAAGAGGATGATGCTGCTGGCACTGCGTCCAAGCCACATTATATTTCTGATTTGTTGTACGATTACGATGAAGACAATATCGAGGATGAGCAAGTATTGCAGGTGCTGCTAAAGGAGTCCAACTACACGGGCGACATTGGAGAGAATTTGCAAAAGTTTCTCGCTAACTTTGTTCAAAACGAACATTTCGCAACTTTCTATGAACATTTGACTGCGCCCGAACGAGTCATCCTGCTAACAAAGGCGGTAAAAAGTAATAATTAACAGCGCATTCATATAAAATTACAGACTTTATTTAAACATAATTTGCAGCTCATCGTGTTATCCGTATTTATTTAAGTGTTATAAAGCATTTAATAAATGAAAACCTATATATTTGTAACGATTGTCGAATCATTTACCAACTTGTCTTGTTTTGTTTTAATGTACTTACAGTTAATGATTTATTAAATATTATAGCACATTTAAATACATTTTTCTGATTTTGTTGAAGAAGACTATAGATTACAACGAATTTATTGATTTTCTGTAAATACGCATATACTGCATACTTGAATTAACTTCAATGTTCCATATGTCCGGTGTTTCTTAACCAATTTCAATAAAAATTGTACAGATTGTCATTATTACGTCAAAAGTTTGCCAAATTCAATATTTTTTGTTATCGATCACATGTGTATATCGGAAACGGGAAAAGTTATCGAAAAACTTCTACTGCCTAGGGGTTAGGCAAGTCTATGTTCCAAATCTGGAGTCTCTAGCTCTTATAGTCTTTAAGATCGACGCGTTCATATATACAGACGGACAGACGAACATGGCTATATCGAATTGGCTGATGATGCTGATCATAAATACATATACTTTATGGGGACGGAGAAGCTATCTTCTGCCTGTTACATACTTTTGCACAGAACCAATATACCCTTTAAACCCATTTACAATGGGTCAGGGTATAAGAAGACAACTTTGATTATTATTTATTTTATTTTATTAACTTTAATTTGTGAAAAACATTCGGTTTTGTAGTACATTATTTTAACACGTGTTCAACATATCACTTTAAAAGTTGCAATAAATTAGGCACCACTCATTTTCATAAACTCAATTCAATTCGAAAATGAACATATTAAAGAGCCACCTCATCGCAGCGCATCTTATGCTGAGTCGGATTATGAACATTGTAAGCGTCCTACGATAAGTTGACGACAATTGAATAACAAATATTGTTTTAAACAATCATGTATATACTACTCACCTTTGGCTTGTGTGAGTCAAATCTGAAAAACTTGCGAATACAGGGTGTAAGGAGCACCGGATCAACTTTGTTGGGATTGTTAGTGCCGAAGACAAAAGTGCTGACCAGTGCAACAATTATAGTAACCGAGGCACCCAAAGTCGTGTACCACATGTACGAGATGCGGTACAATGGAAATATATCCCTGAAAACAGTCACATTATATTATTTAAACATTATAAAAATGTTCATTCAGTAATCGGGTAATGGATGAGGAGGATAGATCCATAACAAAAACCAGATCAAGTGTTTAATACCGATTAAAATAAACAAACACTGACAGTAAATTCCATTTCAATAAATTTTTACTCATTCTGCAAAAATGAAATATTTGCACTGTGCTAATACAAATAATATTAAAATAAAAATTATACAACTAAACTAAATCGAATGAAAAGCAAAAAAAGGCAGTTTTGGGCTGCGTATTACTCTTAACAGTCAGTCAATTCGTAACTCAATTCAAGAGATAGTTATAAGAATAATTACTTGGCTTTACTTACTCCGCTTGTGGTCCACTTCGATGAGTAGTATTGGCGACACTGGTAACTAAAGCTGCTGCATCCCAGCTGTAGGTGCATTGCTCAACGTTTAATGGTTTTGTCTGGTAACGAATGGCACCAGATGCAATTGCCCACTGTGCATTCAGGCTGACCCAGGACATGACAACGACGCCAACACAGCCGCCCAGTATTGCACTCTGTCAAAAAACAGTATTAATTCTGATATTTTAATCGAAATGAACAACCAACTAACATTGCCATTGATCCAGGGTATAAACAGACCCAAGGTAAAGATGCCAAACAGCGGACCATTCGTTATGGACTCCAGGCTCATGGTGAGTTGGAGTACAGTGCCCATATGCTCAACCACATAGACTAGACCCACACAAAGCGCACCAATGCCCACAACAACTAAGCGCATAATCCACGTTGTAGCACAGCTTGTCAGTGGTTGTTTCACATAGGGTTTAACAAAGTCCTCCAACACCACAGCGGACATGGAGTTAAGGCAGGTGGAGAGAGAGCTCAGAGCAGCGCTAAAGACGCCAGCTATAAATAGACCAGTCATGCCTGGCAACTCTCCCAGCGTATCCATGACAAAGAGTGGCAAAAGCTGATCCCGTGCCTTGGCCAGCTGTGGTTGCGGAAACTTTAATACAATCAAAGTCATTGGAAAACAATGTATAAGCTTGCCTTGGTCGTAAGTGGATCACAGTTTTGATAGGTGGCATAGATAAGCAGGCCATTGTAGCCACACAAAGCCATCAGGATCAAGACTCCAGCACAAAAGATGCAGAGTGCTTTACGGGCATCTCGCAATGTGGGCAGAGATAGATAACGTTGTATCATGTTCTGCGAAACGGCATTTGTTTGTGTCCAGTAAAAAATGCCTCCAAAAAACAAACACCAGAATGTATGGCGCATAGTGGGATCAATGCTGAATCTATAAATAAATAAGTTGTACTTTTACTGCATATGTAATTTTTTCATTTATTTAATCTTACTCGGGTGCCTCCAGTCTGCTTGAGTTCCAAGCACGCTCTATGACAACACTGGCACCGCCAATATCAATGCTTCCTTTAATGGCAACCAGTGCGAGAGCACCCAACATGGATACCGCCTGCACCACATCCGTCCAGACGACGGCCTTGAGTCCACCCATACTGGTGTAAAACACACAAATGATGCACACTATGGGAGTGATGGTGTGGACTCCAACTCCAGTCACCTGATTGAAGGCAAGCGCCGGTACATATATCACAATAGGCAAATAGGCTATCTACGAAATAATGAGACTTAGTCATTTTAAAGAGAGAAGCTTTACCAGCGCTCACATTCATTATGGCAAACATAACGGATCCAAAAAGTCGCAGCCGTCGATCAAAGCGTATCTCCAAATACTATAAGAAATTGATTATTATTTTGTTCTGTTAAATAAATCAGAGTATAAATGAAAATAAAAGCTTATCAATTTAGGCTTATTTAACATCAACTAATAACAAATTTTGCGCAATAATATTGAAAATTGCGTTGTTTAATGTTAAATTATTTAAAGGAGTAGCAAATGTGTTGTAAAAAGGTTTACAATTATAAAAGAATAATTTTTATTATTATTTTTATTTTATCATAGAACCAAAATCACATGTAAATTAATATAATACATTTTAACTTTGACCCAACCGAAATTATTTTCAATTGAGAATACAGTTTTTTTTTACTAATATTTCTTACCTCGTACGTAGACGTAATATTCAGATCATGAAATACAGGTAGGTAAAAGACTCCCATTACAATGCCCATGCCGACGACACCTAGTGCCACATACAGATACTGTGTGCCATACGAGTACACTTCAGTGGGAAGTCCAAGCAACGTTATGCCCGAAATGAAGCTGGCCACCAGTGAGAAGGCGATGGGCACCACCAACATTTTGCGGCCACCCAGCATGTAATCATCCTCGGAGACGGATTTGTTTACGAAGCCAAAGTAGATGCCAATGCCAATACAGAGCAGAAACATGGCCACAAATGCGAAATAGTCTGGCCATGAAAAGCGCTGCAGCTCACCCAGAATCTGTTCGATACTTTGCATGGTTCTAGACTTTCTCAGGCGTATTTCGATCACAGATTTCTGCAATGACGACGTGGACTAAGTCGCGCTGCGTTTACATCTGACTGTGGTTCACAAAGCGGTGGGCTCTATTCGTTGTACTGGGCGCTAGTCGTGATTCGGCTGCCCGTCTCTGTGATTCAATTCAATTTTGCTCAATTGTCAATTGTCGGGCAATTTAGGTTTCGGGCAGCACACAAAATCTACATTACACACATATATGGGATTATTTTAGTTAATCAGCTGCCGTGTTATGCTTAGAGAGAATGGCTGCACCTCAGTGTTCAGTTGCAACATACTCTTCGTTCTGACCTTAGATACACGTGATTGTGATCCATATTTGACCCGCCCAACGTTAAAGAATTTTGCATAATTTATATATCAAGTAACATCAAAGCTTAAGCTTTATTTATAAAACTCTATTATACGTAATAATCTGCCAAAAACTAAATAGGTGTGTGAAATAAAATGAATCGTCATTACAGTGTTTATTGAAGTCAATGAATATGTAAATCATATAGAAGGGACTAAACCTAAAATCGAGCCGATTGGGGTAATAATTTCCCTTTTGCTTTGTCAAATCCAATTTGAATCTTAATGTACATGGATTCTCATTAACTCAAAGTGTATGATGCGTGAGACGGCGATCCTTTGTTGCCGTACTTCATTTTGCTGTTCTGTGGTGACCAAAGTAGAGATTTTAAATATTCGACTTTTGGTTCTATCTGCTTGCTAATGCCTCACTTGGGAGGGTAGTATAGACTTTATATGACTTTTGTGCAATTGTATGGGAGATAATGACTTATTGAACAGGTTTAAATTGACTAAATACTAAATTAACATTAACCATAAAATAAACGCATTTTGCATTCAAATACTTAACGTTAATTGACATTAATTGAATATTGTAATAAAGGGTATTAAAACACATTGAGCAGCGTGTGCGTTTCAGCAACGACAGCCGTCACGTTTTGTTGTTGTTTTTACAATACACAAAAAGTTTAGAATGGGACAAATGTATTTCTGTATCTTTGGATGGAGCTCCAGCTATGCTGGGTCATATGGGTCATTTTAATGGTTTTCGGGCTGTCGTAAAAAAATAACCCAAATATTGAAGTTACTCCTTGTATGATTCATCGCATTTTTGTGAGTATAAATATATTAAACAAAGAATTGAAAGGAAAGAGTATTAACATCATTTCGGCGAGATAAATAATGTCAGCGTTTGGATTAAAGCTGCAATATTGAAGGCAGAAAGTAGAACAGAACACGATAGCTAGAAGATTGCGAAAATATAACTTTTGCTGACATCAAGGATACAATTGTAAGACATCTTATCAAACTCAGAAAGCGGTTTTCAGATTACTTTGTAGATCTTGATACACGTACTGTCAGTTGGATTGTAGATCGTTTTAAATGTGAAATCGCTATGATACTAGAAGAACCTTTAGGTTTGGCAGAAGCAATTCTTGAACTTCGAAGCACGTATTCAATTTGAGAGTAAACCAAATCAGTCGTCCTTTTGGATGTCAAAAGCTGCAAAGGCTATCAAAATTGCACACGAAGAGGCGGTTAAAAAATTGTTGCCATTTGGAACAACATATTTGTGCGAACAAAACATCAAAAAGTCCCTCAATTGTACCCAATGGGTTTTAATTTGTTATATAGAAATCGAAATATCAGGGCTATCATTTTTGCTCTTCCCCATGGGGTAATCTCACCTTACACAAAGCTATTTTGGGGTAATGATTAAAAAAGTTACCCGACCGCTGATTTACATGGTGTCCATTTTGAAGTTTCGGTAACTTATTTAGCCAGATCTGCCACTTCCTTTGCGTCCATTCCGACGATCACTCCTTCTGCTATTCCTGCCTTTATCGAAAATTCTTTTTTTTTCCATCCAGCCTCCCGATGATGCTGTTGTGGTGGTGTCAGTTGCTGCTGAAGTTGTTGTAGTGTGTGTTGTCAGTTGCTGCAGTGGTTGTTGTAGTGTCAGTGGCAGCGGTGGTGGTGGTTGTGGTTGTAGTGGTTGTTGGAGTCGTCGGTATTCCAGTGCAGATGGGATCTTCATTGTAATCAATACAATCGGTACACCCCGGTGGTATGTTAGGACCCGTGCAAATCTCTTATTTATTGCTGTACGGCAGGTAGGAAAGACATATGGCCAAGAGGGCACAACTCAATGCAATACCTTTGCTCATGTTGTTCCAACAAGTGGGTAAGTGAAATTTCTTCCGGATCCATTTGCTTTTATAGCAACTCTTGGGCAATCGCAAAGTTTACTCAGCTGATTGACTTGTCAACCAAAAAAACTAAAACAGAGTTTGTCAATTTCTGATAGTTTTTTAATAATTAGAAAAGAGAAGGTACATAAAAATATGTATTTTGTTATTCAAAATTGTTGAACAGTCAGTCGGATATTTACTCAGTTGAAATTGTTGATGTTTTATTCTATTTGCATACGGAATTCGACCTATTTTACTTTAAATTGGATCAAATAGTAAAATTGTCTCATGTATTTGGGCAGCTTAAATGTTTTCACAACTTTGGTAAGTAATATTGTTTCCTCGGAGGCGTAGGGACCTGAGAGAACTGAAATTGGTAACGAGGCCGTATAGAAATAAAAATGTTTCTTGTAATGTCACATATTATTGAATTTCGTTCTTTTATTTAGTTTTTTGAAAAAGTATTTTACTCAAAAAGTCATAAATGGCTTCCCGCTTAAAACACAAAGTATAAACATATAGTACTTTTCGCATCTAGTCCCGAATTCTCAAACCAATTAAGAAGTTTTGTAGTGAGATGGCAAACAACTCTTAAACGACAATGCTCTTGTTTTTAGAACGACAAAAAATTAATTTTAAATTTTAGAACCGCAAATTCGAGAGCAGTTGATTGAACGTTGCGATTTCCCAAGAATTTTTATAGCAAATATTATTTTTATTTTATTTTGTATATACTTATATAACAATTTCAGCACACCCATGTATACATTCTCATTGACAAGACGCAAAAAAAAGGCTTTCAGCACAAAAAACTCGCGCTAGATACGTACGACACAGCAGAAGCAGTCCACACACAAAGCAAAAACTAATTCAAACATGGCGGCAGGCCGATAAGTATAAACGAAGAAGCGATAATGAAAACAAAGGCAACGGATTGGCATTATTGGCTACTGCCCGCTCTCGTTACTTTAGACGAGCTACGTTGATCGCATGAACTTTTTTCTCTATTCATTACATAGCATTTAAAAGTAACGTTACTGTTAACTTACATAACATTAAATGTTAGTTCAATTGCGTGATTTTGGCTGTGAACGCAAAACAGAGACGCTTTATGTTGGCTGCAAATGTAAAGTGTTTTAAGAAAGGTAAAGAAGGTAGTTAAAGGTAGCCGTAATACTCGTTTATAATTTGCAAAGCTCTCTTTTGTAATTATTTTAAATTAAATATTTATTATCAAGCCATATGAATTTACAGTATTTACAAGCAGTAATTAAATTTGATATTTAAAAATTAATTGCAACATTTCGCTAATAATTGGGCTGAGAATGTTATTTAGATTAAAGTTTTTACTCATTGCTAAGCTAGCCCTTTAGTATATTGTTTGCGTAAATGATTTAACGATTCAATGCACAATATTTTCATATAAGTAAATAGTTTTGTAGCTTATCACAAAATTAAAACAAATAGCTGTACAATTTAAATTGAAAATTTCCAAAATTGTTAATTTAGAACATCCAATTATCAAATTTCCCGCGACGTGTTTGTTGTCTGCGTTTTGGGGAAAAGAAGATTAAGCCATTGATTAGATGGATATTTTTAATGTTAGTGGAAAACTAATCTAAAATGCAACTACAGATCTAGATCAATATATACTATTGAAAGTTAATATGAATTCCGAAATGTTTTTTTGTTTGTTAATGATATGAATTATTAAGTTGACTCGATGATATGACGGCAAAGATTAAAAAAATAAATAAACCAAAAAAAAAAAAAATACAAAACATTGATATTAATTTTAATTATTTATTAAGATTTAATTACTTAATGTTTAGGCATCTTCATCGAACTTTATTTATTTATGTTATATATTGTTGTGTTTTTTTTTATGTTTTCTTTTAGTATTTTTATAGTACATGTTTCATATCTTTAATACATCATAAAAATAATTATATGAACAAAACAAACTGTAATTTGAAAATAGTTTATATATATATATAGAGTATAGTATATAGTATTTAAGCTTATGCTAAAGCGCAGCTCACTTTTAAAAATCACACAAACAGAACTGTTGGTTTCTTTAGAATGTTGGTAAAAAAATACTTATCAAAAATATATATGTAGAGTATATAGTAGTAGTTACTGCATGCAATTTTCAACCAAGGTTTTTCAGTTATTCAACAAAAACAAAATGGCAAAATAATACAGTTTACATTGTTGGTTTAAAAGAAGATTGAACTGAAATCTTTTCGACTCATAAGTACAAATTTGTATGTGTAAGTGTAAGTGTGTGTTGTTTTCTATATATATAGACGCTACGAATATTGGGATTGTCTTGGGACACACACAAACAGTTTGACAAGCATTTGGAATGTTTTAAGTGTGTTACAACATTGGATTAAAGCTAGCTAAAAAATAGATTTTAACTACAGAAATCTCTCACGTGTAAAGCAAAAGCGGGCCAACAAAATAAAGAATAAGAGGAAGATATAGATAGATAGATACAACAATCAAAACTATGAATTGTTTTTGGGTGGCAGCTTCAAACTTGCGTCACGCACTGCGCATATTTATCCAGTTCGCCACGCAGCACCTTCACCCGTTCCGTTTCCTCACGCAACGTACGCACCAGCTCCTCAATCGTGCGTTGTTGCGCTAACACTATTGATTCTAGCTTATCCACACGACCCTCTAATTGCTGCACGCGTGGCACAGACTCCGTTTGTTGTTGGTGATTGTTAATAATCACTGCTGTTGGTGCTATTGCTGCTGCTACTTCTGCTGCTGCTGCTACTGCTACTGGAGCTGCTGCTGGCGCTGGGCTATCGTTGACTGTAATTTTATCTGGTTGGGGTTGCTTCACCAGCGGCGAAACACTGCGATTGCGTATGGATAAACTGTTAGGCCTTTGGGCCGCTCGTGAATCCTCATCGCTGCTAACAGCTGTTGTCGCCTTTGTCGCTGACATGCTCTTCGACATGATGGCATCGTGGTTGTTGTGGTGATTGCTGTTGCTGCTGCTGGTGCTGCTCAAGATGCTTGTGCTGCTGCTGTTGGTCTCCTTCTTTTGGCTGCTGCTGCTACTCGAGCTGCTGCTATCCACAAACATGGACTGCTGCATAATGCTGGATGAAGTCACGGCACTCGATTGCACTTTGGTGGCAGTCACATTACTCGTTGTGGTGGTGCTGCTGCTGGTGGCACTTGTTGTTAGCACACTGGATGTGGCTGTTGCCTGCTCGGCAGCAAAAAGTTTTGAAGTACGCTCAGCCACTGACGTTGAGACAGCTCCCGATCGTGGCTCAACACTTGGCGAGGTCTTTTTGCGCGTCACTTGGGATGCCTTAAGTTCCTCCATCCATGGCGCTTTCTTCTTTTCCCATTCGCGTGGCTTTGGTTTGGCCAACTGTGGCTCCTCGCCCGTTGAATTGTCATCGGATGAAGCTGTCGCCTGTTTGCCACCGCCACCATCTTCACTTAGTTCACTGGCACTGCTGCCCATGCCACTGCCATTGACATACACCGAGTTGTTATTGCTCTCGCCCAGCACATTTATGGCAGCTGAGGGTGGACGTCGTTTGGGCGCCTTAACGCGACCCGCGCGCATATCTTGCAATATTGAACCACGCTCCACTCGATCGAATTCCGTATCCTCCACAGCAATGGTGGCTGCTCGTCTTATCACCACATTGCCCGTTGGGCCCGCTTCTGGCAAATGTCCACTTGTTAGTTTACTGCCCGCCAACCCGTCAGAGACATCATGCGATACAGCGCTGGTTAGTTTACTATCTCCGCTCTTCCTCTGCTTCAAGCCGCTGCCAGCACCACTCAAAATGCCACCTGAAAGAGAAATGAATCTTTGTAGTTTTGTATCAAAAACAAACTTAATTCAATGGAATAACTCAAAAGCAACTGAAGCAATCTTACACGTATTTACCAGGGAAAAAAACTAAACATATGTAACTTAATTACATTAATTTGAATAATTGAATTTGAAGTTTTGTGTGTGCTATTTAATCCTCCTTTCTTCTGTTCGGTTTTAGATTTTCACATTTATAATCCATATATATATTAAAATATGTAAAGTAATTACTTTACTAATGTCTAACAACTTTTCCTAGTATGCTATTTATGCTATTTAATAAGCGATTGCAGTTTGTTCTCTTTTTAAATATAGCTTGATCAAAATATCTTTAGGGTTTTTCTTTGATTCATTTACACTGATTTTAAGGTTATCAAAGGCATTAAGTAATAGTATTTCAGTACTTTTCTTGGTGCTTTCTTTACTATTAAAACATCCAGAGTGTTTTTTTATTCTCAACATTAACTTTAAGCACTTCACAGAAAAACTAAACCACTTTATGGTCCTTTAAAACATCTCAAATAACTCCCACACATTCGATCTTTTCACTATAACTGAAGCACTTTAGTTCTGGTCAGCTACTAGTTAAAAAGAGCCTTCAAGTTTTGAGTTATTTCATTTAAACATTCGCAAACAAACCTGAGCCCGTGGGTGTTTTTTTAAGTGGCACACTTGGCTTTTTGCCCACAACTGGCGGCGGTGGTGATTTGATCTTCTCATCCATATTGTCCAGACTCTTGCGCAGTTCTGCATAAACAGCAGCGTTTGTTGTTGCTGTTACAGTTGCTGTCGTTGTATTGCTGCTGCTGCTGCTGGTGCTGTTGCTGATATTGCTGCTCGTTGTTGCTGTTGTGATTGTTTGCTTGTTGTTGCTAATGTTGCTGCTGCCAGGCATTTTACTCAAATCGAGGTTCTTGTTCTCCAGCGATTTACGCTGTGCGGCCACAGTGCCAATGGGCAACCCCGTTTCACTGAGTATATCATTGAGGGAATCGCGAGATCCGAAGCTCTCCTTGCGACCACCACCAGCCGATGATGAGGAATTGCTGCTGCTGCCCGTCTTTTTGATATATATTTTCGATGTGGTTGAAGCAGCACTGCTTTGTTGTTGTTGTTGCTGCTGCTGCTGCGTCACTGTTGATGTTGTTGTGACGCCGCTGCTGTTGTTGCTGCTGGTAATGTTAGTGGCATTCGTTGTGGTCATGTGGCTCGTGTTGCTTATCTTGCGTTGCGTCGTTGTTGCTGCTGCTGCTGTTGCTGTTGCCGCTGTTGGTTGCTCGTTAATGGGCGCAACTGCAAAAGGGCAAATAAGAGTTGAGATCATGTTTAGACAATGAAGTTTCTTTTTCATAATGTGGGCTGCGTTTTTGGCCACCCAACAATAACAACAACAGCAATAATAATAATCAGAATCAGCGTCAGCATCAGCTTTATTTGATCATCATCATCATCAAAAACAACAACAAGTTGAAGTCAAGTTGAGTTTTGTTGTTGTGTTTGTTGTGTTTATTATTAAAGATGAGCACGTCGAGCGAACAAGATCATCGGCGTGACTAACTTTTGAGAATGAACAGCATCTATAACTACTACAGCTGAGCTAAGTATGAAGCTGATGATAATGCAAACAAATTCATACTGGCTGCAAACTGGCAAACGAGTTTTCAAACCGATTCGAGTCGAGTCGAGCCGAGTCTCAACTGTTGCCAAATGTCAATATATTAACGTGGAAATCAAACAAAAGCGTAGGAGCAGTAAAATGCAAGACAAAAATAAACTACAAATTACACAAACAGAAAAAAAAGAAAGAAAAACACAAGCTAGAGATCAGAGCGTGTCACGACACAATGTGTGTCAAACGTATGCAGTTAACCCACATTTAACACTTTTGAATAATGGATATTAAATGATTGATGAAAAAAATTTTTTATATAATATATATATACCACTTTTTAAGTGCTTATTTTGTATGTTAAAGCTTCGCTGTACAATTTTTGATTAATTTATATACAAATCGAAGATAAACGAGTTGAATAATCTTCTTACCCTTAATGGAACTCCTATTTAAAGGAGTCTCTAAGGCTTTTGTTTGTTTGTTTGTAGCTGATGGTCTTTCTGAAAGACTTTTATATAACCTTTTGATTAATATTAAGTTACACAATTTGATTATTTAACAGGTTTTGAGTTTTAAACATACTCGTAAAAAACTTGACTCAATATTTTCTCACGATACAATTGCTCATCTCTACGATATAAAAACATAGCAATAGAAACAAATGGCAAACGTGCCAAACGAATTTCGCATACACAAATAAACGACAATAATTAATGGTGATCGGCAAGAGATATCAAAGCAAACGCTGATTATTGAGTAACATTTTGAAAATGTGTTTAAAGGTCAAGCAAACGAACATTAATAAACCAATAACAACAACAGCAACAACACAAACAAATGGCAAGTGAACAAAAAAAAGGCGACAAAAATTAATCATAGAATAGAGAAAAAAAAAAATATTGTTCAAGTTGCAGACAACTTGACGCAAAAAGCCGTTGATAATTGTATTAAATGGCAAAAAAAAACAAGAAAACAAAAACAAAAACGATTGTGCCACAACTGACTTTCACTGCTAGCAACAGATGACAAAGCTAACAAAAACAAGAAACAACAACGGCAATAACAACCACAACTATTACAATAATAGCAACAGGAAAAATATTTTATTTGTGCGCGAATTGGAATTTAACACTGTACAGTGTGTACAGTGATCATTGGATAACTAGAATCGTTGTGAGTTTTATGTTGTTGTTCTAGTAAGTTTTAGTTATAGGAACTTTTCCAATTTCTTAACACATTTTAGCTTATTCCCTTTTAAACAAATATAACTCAGTTACTTATGGTTTTTATTTCCTTTTTTTGTTAATAGCAACATTTACGAGTAATTTAAGTCTGTTAACTCTTTATCTGTAAGATTTTCTCAGATCAAGATTCTTTTTCAACGAGTGTTCACTGTAAGCATTTTTTGTAATATTTTCTTAATGTTTTGAAGTATTGAGTAATTGACTGAGGTGCTAGTGTTGGTAAAGCTGTTGTTGTAGTTGTTGTTTCTGGTGTTGTTAATGCTGTTGTTGTTGTTGTTTGCCTAGGGGGGGGGGGGGCTATAGCGACGAGCGCACTTAAACAAAAATCCCAAAATAAAAAAACGAAAGACTGCGGCAACAAACTTAAATCTGTGTGTGTGTGTGTGTGTTTGCTTTGATTTAATGATGTCTGACTGCGTTTCATTTGTGTGTGTGTATTTCCAAACTCACACACACACAAACACACATATACTTATTGTTTAATTATATGTTGTTTCAATTTTCAGGCGACAACAACAACACACACACACACAGAAAAACGTAAGAGCCGTAACAGACACCAACAACAGCAAAACCAAACGACTGCCAATTAGTTAAAGTCAATGGGTTTTAGAGTCCATGTGGCAAAATAATATAAACGTCTGCAATTGCAGAAAGCACACAATGAGGAAATGTACCCGCAAGAAGAACGGTATTTGTAGCACACGCACAACGAAAAAAAAAAATAGAAAAAGAAGAAGAACACAAACAACTTAAAAACCAACCAAACAATAAACTTGCCGCCGCACAGAAAAATCAAAAAAAAAAAACAAAACAAAAGAAATTCAATAACGTAAATGGTCAAGAAATCAAAACGTACTGAGCGTAGCACAAAAAAGGTAAACAAAAATTGCTTGGCAAAGGTACAAAAAGCACAGAGAGACTCAACGACAGAGAGAAAGAGTCGCTTGGCTCTCCCTGGCAACATTGTTGATAAGGCCAACAAGTAAAAAACAATGCTGCCAGACCAATAACAGCAACAAAAATAACTACAAGTGTAATGGGGCTCGTCTCGCTCTCTCTCTCTCCCTCTCCCTCTCTCTCTGTCTTATAACCACGCTGCTAATGTTCACTCATTATGAAGTTCCATAACGAGCAATGCTCATTGCTCATTATGATTTCATCTGTTGATGAGCTAAGAGAAAAACACTCAAAACAAAAAGAGAGTGAACAATTTTGAATTTTGTTTTGAACAAAAATCAAAATAAACGTAGCTGAAAAAAAAAACCAGTTACAACTTTAAGTGATATTTTAATGTTATGGTGTTTGTTGCTGCTGTTGTTGTTGTTGTTGTTGTTGTCGAAGGTGGTTTTGCGATTGTTACTGTTGTTGTTGCTGTGCGCAGTTGTTTTTGGTTTTGAATCTGCGACGTTGACAATAAGGTTAAATGGCACAGCAATAAAAAATAAAAAACAAGCAAAGAAATAAAACACTTTGATTTATGTACATGAGTGTGTGTTAAGTAGTCGCAACGAATATTAAATACACTATAAAAGTGTCTAAATATTTGCTAACATTAAGTATAATGTGTATATATTTTAATGGTGCAAGTTGATTATTTTTTACTTTGGAATGAGAAATGGAAAATTCGTTGTTTAATATATGTGAGATACGTTTTGAGCATTATCTTCATAAAATAAAATGATATTGAATCAATGATATTATTACTAGAAAAAGATTCGAATTTAACATTTACCTTGCAACTAGTTAAGTAAGGTTTAAGCATATTAGAAAATAAAAGTAAAATGAAAAAAGGATTCAATCGTTAAAAAAATCATAAATGATTGGCTAACGATTTCGTTCTAACATAGATTCAATTATAAAATTATCTAACGCGAGCTGATCATCAAACAAGTTATATTCATTTAAAAGCTAAGCTAACAACTTTCTTTGAATAAAAATGGTTAAAAAGTAAAAGCAAAACCCTCAACATAAGTGTACATAATACACCAACAATAATAATCTGCCTATCAAAAAAAAATGCATAGTCAAATCCAAGAATGATTAAAAAAGTTCCCCCCGACCGCTAATGTAACTTGATTAATATAACATACATATAGTTAATGGATTTAAATAACAACCGCAAAAGTATGCAAGGCAAATCGAGTCGAATTTATACATTTAAATATTCATAAGCAAAGAGCAACAAAGTTGCACTTAATTAAGCAACAAAAGTTATACACTCATCGAGCGTTTAATGTCGCGTCGGAAACGCGCACAAATCGCCCTGTTAACAAAAATTAAGTGCCCAAAAAGCATTAAACAGAAATCGTAATGGGTAAATGCAAAAAAAAAACAAGTTTTGGCCATGCAAATCGAATCAAAGAAGTGAACAAAACGACAAACCCGCAACTGAAATGGAAATGGCAAACATAAAATGGAAAAGTGACGCCAAATGGCATTAGCTGAGTTTTTCTGCTAGACTTTTTGGTTTGGAAAATAAAAAGATTATTTTCTTTTCTTTGCCATATTTCTTTTTCCATTTTTGTTGGCCAGCGGCAGGCGCTATGTCTAATTTTAGAGTGAGAGCATTTGCCGGCGCCCCAAAGAAAGCCAAGCCAAATAATAATCATCATAATGAAAACGGGAAAATAAATCATTGAAATTATGAGCGCCACAAGCGATTTTTCCATTTTACAAATGTTCGGTCGGAGAAAAGAAAACTGAAAACTGGCCAAAAAAAAAAAACCAAAAACAAAACCGAAACGAAAACGAAAAGAAAAACTCTTATGGGGCTGTCTCAGGCTAGCTGGAAAAACTCGTTTTACATACAAATCGTTGTGATAAAGCTGGCCATGCGAGCGCCCAAGAACTCGAAAGAGCCGCCGCGTTGCGGTCCCGTTGCCTTTGCTGTCGCCGTACCGCCTCCCCTCTTACGTGGCCGTGGGCGTGGCGGGGGCAGTGGTAGCGGAGGCGCTGCAGTTGTTTTGTGTGTGTGTGTGTGTGTGTGTGTGGAGAGTGTTGTGTGTATAGTTGTTGTTGTATCGTTGCAATGATGTTTATTTTTTTTATGTTTTTTATTACACACACCGTCGCGTAAAGAAACAAATATGTTTATATATATATATATATAGGAGGAGTAGAAGAAGAAGAAGAAGGAGAAGAGGAAAATTACACAGAGACATCAACACGAGAGAAATATATAATACAATCTTGAATAACAAGGAAATAAAGTCAAGCAGAGAAAGAGATAGAAAGATAGATAGAGACATAGAGAGCGATAGTGAAACGTAAACAAAATACTAATTAAAAGATTGTTCAAAAAAAAAAGAAAAAGAAAGAAAACAAATGCAAGTAATATTAAACATAAGAAACAAAAAACAAATCCATGAGTTTATGTTGTTGATGTTGTTGCTGTTATGTGCAGGAAATGTTGAGTCTGAAAGTGTGTGTAAAGTGATTTCAAGTGGATTTTTGTGATTCTTCGAAGTGCATCAAAGGAAATTCAATGCAATCGAAATCGGATTCGAAAATACAGCTTTTGGGGTAACCCCTCGATATAAGTGGTTTATACATTATTTTTGTAGTGGCCACAATCTATCACATGTTATCAGCATTAAAGCTTTGGCGTTTGAAAATATTAGAGTGGTTATATAATTACATATGTCTGAATTATTATTTTTTATATATCAATGCTTAAATTAATTGAGTTTTTCGAGTCACATTTATGTGAAAACAATTTTTTATATGCATCTAACTAGCCTAAGAGAACGTTTTTACTAGCTTAACAAAAAGTTTGGTTCGATTAGCAAACATAGTTCAATATCAAAGTTGTTAGGCTTGTGACCCTATCTTATCAGTATGATAAAGGTGCTATGGTGCGGAGCTACCTTGACTTGTGTACAAAAATATCAAACAAAAATACAACTTGACGCGCGACAGAGCAAAAACTAAACCAAATTCGGAATTTAGCACAACGAAGTGTATTTAAATATTAAACAGAATCGAAAATAGCAGAAACCTGCAATCACAACAAAATTGACTTGGACCTGCTCCTCTTCTGTAGTTAATTACATTCAATTGGTTTTTGGAGCATAAAAAAGAACGATGATGACGATGCCGACAACAATGAAGCTGATGGGTGACGAAGTATGGCAAAAAACACATTGCAAAAAAAAAAAAAGTAATCGAATCAAAGGTTATTTAATTGTTGTTGCACTTACGTTCTGATGGTGGCAGCAATTTGACAAAATTGTCGGGAAATACGCCCACTTTACCACGCAGTTCACCCTTCCACCAGCCCTTGTCTGGTAGATCCATGCTGACAATGGCAATGATGTCGTCCATCTTGAGTTCCAGCTCATCTTCATTCTGTGGCGCATAGGGGAATTCGACGCGACAAAAATCGCGTTGTGGCTTTGGTGGTAACGTGGGCGCTGGAGCTGCCACTGATGCCACTGCTGCCACAGCTGCTGCTGCCGCGGCAGTTGCTGCATTTGTCGATGATGTGGATGCCGCCGTTGCTCTGCTTTTTATTTGTTTCGTTGTTGTTGTTGTTGTTGCTGCTGTTGCTGTTTTTGTATTTGCAGATGAAGCAGCAGCAACAGGAGCAGCTGTTGCAATTGCTGCTGTATTGTTTGCAACTTGGGCTGCTTTTGCCGTAAGCGCCGCACTTGTGACCGTTGCACCAATCGTTGGCGGCCGTTTTGAGGCCAATATTGGCGATGGTTCGATATGTTGAACAAAATTCGAAGGAAATACGCCAACTTTGCTGCGCAAACGTCCGCGCCACCAGCCTTCTTCGACCTAAATGACACAGAACGAACCAAATGAGTACATTTTTGTGCTTTCATATTCGCTTTCACTTTTTTGTTGTTATTCTTGTTGTTGTTGTTGTTTTTGTTATTGGGTTGCGTCGACAAAAAGTTATTGGCAAAGAGGTTAAATGGGGGTTGTGGGCACTAAATGTATGCGGACTGTGTGCTTATGTAGATGTACACTCAGAGAAAAAATGCAAAGGCTAAGGTTGAAAAAGTTTTTATATTTGGTTTAAGGACTAATTCAAAAAAGATTTAGATCTTATTTCGAGCATTTTAATTTTGAAAATAAAACTATTTTGAGATTTATTGTATATGACTCACACTTAAATTGTTTAAGGTCTAACAAATTTGTAATAGCTACATTTCTCTAAGTGCATTGATGTTTGTTTGTATGTACATACCTCTCCTAGGAATTCAATGACATCACCCACGGCCAGCGTCAGTTCGTCGTCGTTGACTTGTGTGTAACTGTAGATGACTTTACAGCGGCGATTCGATGTTGCTGATTTCTCCCTGAATAACAACACGACAAAAACATATAATATAAAAGAGAGAAAACAACAGAGAGTGCATGTAAATATAAATGTCCAGCGTGATAATATTTCCAAATAAACGTTCTTATATTAATACTAGTATGTAGTGTGGTTTAAAATGAGACTAAATTATAGTTAAGAGATTGCTTAATGTAAAGTATTTAGCAGCAAGTGGAGAAGAGAATATTTAAAGAAAGGACTTTAATAAATAAAAAAAATTAGTGAAGAGCTTTAAGGTAATGCCTAAGCTTCAATAAATGTGGCTTAAAAGACAAGCTTATGATACTTTCTTATAACCGTTATCCTTAAATCTTGTCAAAAAAATCACTAAGGAGCTTTAAGTGCAAGTTTGAGCTTCAATCAATGTGGCTGTACATTTAAGATTTAAGCTCTTATTTATGAAATGGAGTCTCCTTATTACTGTTATAGCGTAACTAAATTAATTTACAGATGGTCAAATTCCAGAAGGATTAGATAATTTTAGATAACTAATTAAACAGACCGTAAATGAATGTTAAATATATATATATAGACATTTTGTTACACTTTTATCTTTTGTCACAAGCTCAACTAATTACTTCGTTGTCATTTTTAGCCTAGTGTCATTTAATTATTAATATCAGCTGATTTCAAGTTGAATGACGTCATCAACTAACTAACCTGAGCTGCACGGCCGCCGCACTGTCATCACTGTGGTTGCCATTGCTGCTTGGCTTCAAAATGCGCACAAAGTTATCGGGAAACATTCCCGTTATGCCGTTAGCTTTTAGTGTGCCTTGCCACCAGCCGCCTGGCATCTGTTTGATGCGATGTATGATGGCACCCTTGTGTAGATCCAGTTCATCTGGTTCCTTGGCAGCATACTCGTACTCAACTATTGCACAGATTGCTATCGAAGAGAGAAAACGATAGAAAGAGAGAGATAGAGAGAAAGAGATGTGATTAGTAAGGCAATGGAGTAACCTTATATGGGTACACGCGCATTTATAATGCCAATGTGTCCAAGTGCAAATATTTACAATTACGCAATCGAAATTTTTTTCTACTTTTAAACCCCTTCCTTTTCGCACTTATGTGTCGTCGTCTATCGGTTTTCGCTACGTGACACTCACATTTTCGTTGAATTTTGTCGATTTTTTTGTTTACTTTTTAGGCGCTTTAAAAAGTAAAAGTTACATGACAAGCTCTCTTCGTTTTGCTTTTTGGGGAATGACTGAATTCCACACACACAAAATAAAAATGCGAATTGTGGGCGATCAAAAGCATCATTCAACTAGGCGTTGAAAATTGACTTAACCTTTTGAATTCAATTTAATCGGTTAAAACCTTTAATAGATTTTAAGGATATACAATAAACGTTCATAATCTTATCAAATTCTGAGTATAGATTTGTTTTCAATTGAAAAGTGATGTCATACTTTTCATGACTTTTTAATACATATATATTGATGTGATAAGTAATCGAAGATAAAGTGCATTAAACGTTTACATAAATAAATACAGTCTAAGGCCCGTTTGTTGCTCTCCGTGTTAAGTTCACAGTTTTCTTATCCTATCGATAAAATTAGTTTAATTTGCTGCATATGTTATCTGTGTGTTAAAAGTTATCTGTAGGTTAAGAGTTGTATGATAACATAAATCAATCAGCATTCTTTTTGTGCTATTAAACATTTGTCGGTGCAATAATTTATATTATAGAGTCTTTCCTATAGATGAAAATGGCTGACAGCAACTTTTCGACTCGATAAATTCAAATATTTATTAGCTAAAAGGCACTTTAGCGTTTAAAATTTTTATTTCCGTACAAAAGATACGAAACTATTTAAGCATTAACCTCTTAACTGATTAAATTCTACTCGAAATACGAAAGCGTATTTATCTGTCATTATAGCCACCTTTTTATACCCTGATCCCATTAAAAATGGGAAAAAAGGGTATAATGGCTTTGTGCAAAAGAATGTAACAGGCAGAAGGAAGCTTCTCCGACCCCATAACGTTTATATATTCTTGATCAGCATCAACAGCCGAGTCGATAAAGCCATGTCCGTCTGTCTGTCCGTATGTATGAGCCAACCGATCTCAGAGAATATAAGAGCTAGAGACTCCAGATTTGGAACTTAAGCTTGCCTAATCTCTAGGCAGTTTGTTCTCGATTTTCGATAACTCTTCCCGTTTTCGATATACACATGGGATCGATAACAACAAAATCTTGATTTTGGAAAACTTTGAGACGGCGTTTGATACATTTAACAAAAAATATTAAAATCGGTTAAGAAACACCGGAGATATGGGACATTAAAGTAATGTATGCAGTATGCATGTACACACATACACACAAAGTTGCAAGCACTGACTGTACGCGTAAAGTATAGGGATCAGGGTATCGTCTAGTCGGGATTTTTCGACTAGAGTCTTCCTACTTGTTTTATTTAAAGTCTCACCACAAAAACCAGACAACCAAAACACAATGTGTCATGACGCATATTGACAACAATGCCATGAAGTACAATACATATGCATATATGTGCTATAAAACGATGCAACAATAAGAATAATAACAATAACAACACATTAACAATACCGGTGCCATAATTACTTCATAAGCGACGCTTGGCTCGTTTGCCTTCAAACCAATTTAAGTAGCAGAAAACAACAACAAAATAACAAAAAAGTGTACAAAATCATGTCCAAAAACATATTTGGTATTGGAGGTTGCTGCCCCCGCACTATTGACTCATATTTTCTAGTACCACTTTTTTTTCATGATTGATATATATTTGAGTGTGTGCGTGTGTGTGTTTGTTTTTATGATGGCATAGAGTCTGAGAGAATCAGCAGCTGCTTAAGACTTTAAGTCAACCATTAACTGAAACGTTTATTGGCTTAGAACTGTGATGGAAAAGACGAAAAGAAATTCGAAAGTACAATTTATGTGCGTTAAAACATTGATAAGCAACAAAAATGTACAAAGTAGATTACATTTTACAACACATCGTGATAACATTTTTATCCAATGTATGAGGTCATAAAGAAATATATCTTATGATAGTCTGTTGAAAGGTTATAGAACTTTAAATAAACTTGCAATTGAAGTTATCTACGCTTTTTGTAGTCTTATCCATAATAATAAGAAGAAAAAAAACCTATAAATATCAATAATGCGTGATGTTTTGTATTGCGTCTATCAGCAGAATGCCGATGAATGTACTTTATGTGGGTCAATAAATAGTGATTCGTGTTGACTTTAATGGCCGTAACGATCATAAGGCCCGCAACAAATGACGTCTGTGTGTGTGTGTGTGTGACAACATGCAACAGAATGATGAGCAGAAGGGGTGGAGAAGTAAGTAAAGAGCCTTCAAGTGTAAACCATTTAGTGACGTGTAATAGCTAATGAAAGACTCGAATCGAAACGAATCGCATTGATGATATGAACAATTAAGACGCGATGACAGAGAGAAATGCTTTTCATTTGATGGAGCTGCTTTAATGTGACAGAAGAAGGCGATGAAGAGACCACCAACGTTTAAAGTGGCAGCCAAATCCAATCTAAATCAGCTTTTGCTGCCGCACATAATAATTTCACTTTATTTGCAGAAGACGACGAAACTAAAAGCACTTAAACTTGCACAAGCTCAGTTAAAACAAAGAGAGAGAAAGAAAGAAAGAAAGAAAGAAAGAGCGTGAGATAGAAAGAAAGAGAAGTGGCAAAAGTGCTGCAAGCAATGCTGTTGAAGGGGTACACAAAGTCGCCTTGCCTCGCCTCGCCATACGTTTGAGTATCTGCCAATTTGTAACTGGGCCAACACACGGTCGTATTTCTGTTAATACAGTTTAACCTGCGCCAAACGCCAAAAGAGCAGACAGCAAAAAAGTAACGCCAAAAACAAAGCGACATCCAAATGAACCTTTATTGTGGTTTTTGCCTCTTTTTTTTATATTTATATGTATAATGAATACAAAAAACAAGAAGGCTCTAGTCGAGAAATCCCGACTAGAAGATACCCTGAACCCTATACTTTACGCGTACAGTCAGTGCTTGCAAGTGTGTGTGTGTGTGTGTGTGTACGCGCATACTGAATACTTGACTCAACTTCAATGTTCTATATCTCCGGTGTTTCTTAACCGATTTTAATAAAAATTTCACTGATTGTCATTATTTTGTTTATTAATTCAAATGTCATCTCAAAATTTTTCATATTCAAGACGGACATGGCTATATCGACTCAGTTGTTGATACTGATCAAGAACATATATACTTTATGGGGTCGGAGAAGCTTCCTCCTGCCTTTTACATACTTTTGCAAAAACCATTATACCCATTTTACCCATTTTTAATGGGTTGAGGGTATAAAAAATTGTGCAATTATTTTCAAAACAACAAAAGAAGTCAACTGCAACTGTAGAAGTGTTTGTAAACAATGTTTACAGCTGATAGGTAAAAAAAAAATTTGTGCAATCTTTGATTTAAGATCTTTTTGATGTGGTTACAAATTGAAGTTGTTTGTCATTATAGCTAAATAAATATAAAACGTAAGCTAGAACCTTTAAAAATAATTATGGTATTGACCATTATTCTTTATATACTTTGAAATATACCAACTAAATATTTGGAAGATGAGTTTTGACAAAAGTATCTATATTAATGCTTATTATTCGAGTCAATTGACGATGAAAAGCCGATTACCGATCATGTGAAATTCTTCAAAATGAAAAAAAAAACATGATTGCATTAACAAAATTGGTAACAATTAAATATGAAGCAAAAAGGCAACGAAAATTATTTCATTGCATTCTAAATATATATTTAACCTACTAGAATACAGGATGTCCAGCTAGTCAACCACTCATACTTGCATTTTTTCTCAGTGTTTTTTACACTTTGTTTTAAACATTTTTTTCATTTCGCCACAATATGTATTGTAACTGAATGTGCGCTTTAATAACCCCAACTGACAGCGACCACAAAGCTCGAGTCAGCTAACAACTACATCCACAACAAATACACACACACACACACACACACACACACACTACACACATTCATATTTATATTGTAGAATGGGAAGCATGCAACGATGACAAACTGACAGACAAACTGACAGTTTGACTAAGTTGACGGACTCTCCAGCCAGAGCGTTCGTACGTTGTGAAATGAAATGAGGCGCGCCGTCTAAATGCTGAGAAATGGTGAAAAGTTGCAGCATTAAGTGGTGAAAACTACCACAATGAACAAACCAAAACAACAACAACAACGTCAAAACACTAAAAAAAAAAAAATGAGGCAACGACGACCGTGGTGCGCGGTGTCGTGTGAAATATCCGTCAACTAACCCTAGCCCCAACTTGGAAATCGTGCAAATGTCTTCAAAAATATGATGAAAATGAATGACAAGCTCTGACCGCCAGGGGGCGTCTATGTGTGTGCTGTGGGCGTTATTTAAAATGGATAAGCTAGAGCTTAAATTGACTGCTCCAATGTCAAAGTCACACACACACAAACTGGTAGAAAAAAAATATGCAAATTGGCATATTCAAATCGAAGCAAAGTTTGACAGAGAACTGAAAAACTTAAAAATAATCAAAGGTTGACTGTGGTAATACACTAACCAAATTCTGATAGAGCTTATAAAGAAATCTATTAAATAACTATTCTAAAGCTTCGCAAAACACGTTTTCAACAATACACAAAGCTCTTAAACATTTCTCGATTAAAATAACAATGTATACAAATTCTTAAGACAAAAAATGATTTCACAAAAGAAAAACGTTTAAGCATTTATAGATTTCTTTAGCACCTTATTCGCTTGATTAGTTACTTGTTATCCGAATCTTTAAACAAAACAAAAGACCTCATCTTAAATATATGTCAAAAGAAGTTAACTTTAAGAAGATGATTAATTGATTCGTTGCCCTCTGTGGTTCCCATTCTTCTTCTCCTTGCTTATACTTCTGAGGTGTTAACTGCAGATTGCCTTTAAGTTGTTACTCTTACTCTTCTAATGGATAGTTTTTAGTGAGGTTTACGCATAGAAATGAATCAATTTGTGATGAGCTGAAAGGCAACAAAGCTTGACGCGATTTGGTTGCACTTGGATTTGGGGTTGAACCGGTTCTCGGTTTGAGGTGTGGTACTCTCTGCACCACCTTACAAAACACAACACCTTATGTAGTGTATTGTAGGTGTGTGTGCGTGTGAAATGGTGAATTTTCATACTCTTCGAAGAAACACATGCTAATTGGCTTAGCAATCCGTTTGAACATTTTTATTTTGGCTGACTTTGACTTTTGTTGGTGGTGGTTGTTGTTGTTGGTGCCATGAACCGTAAATGTTAAATTGCGTTTGCGTGAGCCTAAACTTGTTAGACCTGTAAAAGACACTTAAGGTTCGACAAAAAAAAAATGGTAAGGGGCGTAAATAAACCAACTAGTGATATAGTAAGGTGTAAGAGAAATGGTAGAAAACTATCCAAAGGGGCGAACTCTTTATAAAGTTGAGCATATATATTAAATAAGGAAAGTTTTAACTTAGTTCAGAAAGCAGATCAGAAATGTACACAAATAAACCATTGAAAATTTAAAAATTTTGTTTTTAAGGAATATGAAATAAGCCATCCAACGAACAAGGAGCATTTCAAAGCTCAATCGAACACGCAATGAATAATAAACATATCGTTTCTTCGAAAAAAACATTCTTTTTGTTTGAAAAACTTACTCGAGACAAAAGTGGTTTAACTAAAGCTTTTAAAAACTCTTCCCAAACAATTTTAAATAAGTTTGGGTGCCCTAAAAATCAATCGATCAACTAACACATTTAACGTCACTTAATCAAATCTATATAAAGTATCGAATTTAACTAAAAAGCTCAGTGAAAAAATGGTCACAATTGTGGGCGGTTTCATTTTGCATTTCTGCCGTTCTGTTTGTCCTCGTCCTTGAACCTTTGTCGCATTTATAGCCTTGAATTGTATTTCTTGTGTGTTTTGCTGTACTCGAGAGTGGCGTGTAACTTGTAATTGGGGAAAGTTCAGGGCCAAGGTCACACACAATTGAGGACCGCAAATAATGTTGCGTGCTCCACAGACAAATAATGTTGACAAACAATGTCGAAAGAATGCAAATCAATAGCTGGACGAATAACCTAACTTAAATGTTAGGCAATGTTTGTTCGATTTTTATTGGGTCAAACTTAGGTAAGGAAACACTAGCAGATATTTCAAAATCTTGAAGATTAAACCCCTAACTTTTTTAATAAGCTATTTTTAGTGTATATATTAAACATTTATTGTGTATGTTACATATCTAGATGACTTTTCCTTAAATGTCTCTATTAACACGGAACATCTCATCATCTAACACAATTGCAATAACTCATTCGAATCAAGCGTTTGTATACAAATTATCAGTTTATTTATTTAGCTATCGCAATGAATAATGCAATGAATCATGGCGCCGAAAGTAATGTAATTCCAACAACTGATAACCAATAAAAGAGTCTCAAAACTCACTTCTACCTAAAATGGGTGTTTTTTGTTTGATTACCAGAATGTTATCAAAGTATAGTTCGTGTGTGTGTGTGTGTGTCAGTTGATTTGATCAAGTAATTGTCATGCGAATGATTTGTCATAACCACGCCCACAAACAATCGCCCACATAGTACATCATTTGGTTAGACTTTTATTGCCAAATGCTTAATGCAGTTTCCGTTTTTTTTTTTCCGTAATTAACTTTACTATAAAAAGTACTAAGCCATAAAAACTATATAAGCCCAAAGAGCAATGGTCAAGAAAACGAAAACAGCTTTAAAAAGCTGCATAGCTTCACATTATATATGAACAACATTGTATCAGTCATATCCTAAAGAGAATCCGACACTGCGACTGATTAGCGTGCATAAAAAGCAATTGAATTGTGTTCATGGCAAGTTGGGTGGAGTTTTGTGAAGGGAAAGTTTACTCCCTAGCGAGGGGAGGGTCAGTTGCCATTAAAAAGATACTATTATTAATTACATTTTCCTAATGGAACTTCTACCAACGTTTTAAAGAGGCAAAAGCTGGTTTTTCTTTTCTTCTTTGTTCTTTGAATTCAATCAGCAATAAAAACGTTTTACTTAAGGATTGAATAGATATTTATAGAACTAATTGATTAACAGGCTTTATAATATGATCTATTTGATGCTCTACAAGAGACACAAGTTAAAGGTTTGATACATGACCGAGACTATGGGATATAAGGTCTAAAGATCTTACGTATTATAACTGTAGATTTTCTAATCAAAATACAAAGAAAATGTGTTAAAAAATAAATATAAACACAATGTGATGTGGGACATAAAAGATGACACATAGTAGCAAGCAAAAACTTGACAACATATGATAAGGCTTTATATTATGATCGCATAAATTATATCATAAAAACACTCAACACATTGACCTCATTCTTGGTGCTTTGGCAAGATGAAATATACATATATATATATACATATAAAGCTCAACTAGAATGTATTTCGATAGTTTGTTCATAGGTTTATCCGATTTTATTAAATGATCTACTTTTTCTTAAACCTTTCAAATGCAGTTTTTTTCTACTGATTAGTTTTAGTTTTAATAACCATAACCAATTCTACAATCCATATGTAAGCAATAACATACACATAGAGAAAAAGTAGAGCATGCTTTAAGCAAATCAAACTGCAAACAACAGATGTCAATTTGTTTTAAGGGAAAAACACAGTGGAAATGTTCTGTAAAGAACAGCTTATTTGGTTTCAATTATAGAAATAGAAATGTCGACAACAATTGACTGAGAAAGAAAAAGAAAAAATGAATACTTATTGTAGGCAATGAAGAACGAAAAGCCTTGAGTTCACTTTGCCTCTTATCAGTTCAATGATATTCCGATATATATATACATATATGTCTAGCTATACGTATATGTGTGTTTTTGTGTATTTATATGGCTTTGGCAGACGCATTGCCCGCATTTTCTTATGTTGTTTGCCAGCCAGAATTAATGAAGCCCAAACAATGAGCTGATAAAAAAAAGAAAGAACACTAAAAAATCTATATGTCTGGCAAAGACTGCCATATATATATGTATATATGTAGGATGTGAGTATGTATGTATATATGCGAAGCAAACATAAGAGAAGAAAAAACTTGACATAGTTTTTAGTTTTGGCTGCTTTTCATTGTCACAGTCGAAAGTTAAGGCAACAAATTTTGCTCTTGTTTTGTAAAATATTTATGCGATAACTGCTGATAAGTTGAGTTGGGGCCGATAAGATAAGCACTATAAAGTGGAAACTAAAACGTTTCAACTAGTTGTTCCTCTTGCCAGTTAAGAACTTTGCAATAGTCATGGGGTTGTATGATATTGGAGATGTTTTTTTGTAACGTTAAAACTTCTTTACTTATATTAGAAAGAACTTAAGTTTGTGAGATTGTTGGGGTTAATCTCTGGAAATACGGAACCGATTACGAAAATTATTTAACTAAAAGAAAGCTACGTTATTTGTGAATATAAACATAAATGTTTCTCCGAAAAACCACAGACTTATATCTTCATAAAGTAAAAACCAGTATAGGCAATTCATGATTTATCTAATATCTATATTTTGGTATATTTACTTTAACAAAAAGATTCTTGTTACGGAGTATGTCTTAGTCAAGAATTCTTCTTAAAGTGAGTCTGAAAGCCTCAAAATGAATGCTGAATGCAAAAGTTCAAGTTGAAATCTTTTGCTTGCCAGATTGTTTCTACAACAACATTTTGCATAACATTTCAAGCAATTCACAATTTTCAACGGCGTGACATAAATAAAAAAATAAATCACAAACGGATGATGATGATGATTCATGGCCAAGCACTCAATTATGAGTAGGTATGAATATATATGTATATAAAAACTTGATGAACTGACACAGAGAAGTTGAAGTTGTCTTCAAATTGCAAGGAAGCCGACACGTACGTAATGCAAAGAGTTACCGGCAATTGGGCTGGGCTTAAAGCTTTTGGCCATAATGATGACTATCAGCCCACGCAAAAAGAAGGAACTAAGCAAAACTAAAAGATAAAAAAGCAAATCAAAAGGCAAGTGACACACCCACAATGATATACTGCAAAAAAAAGATAATTTAACCAAATGAGAAGCGAATGAAAAAAAATATTCAAATCAAGTGATTTCACGAAATGATTTTCAATGCTAAGATAATATTCAACAACAACAATAACAACAACTGCTTTTAGGGTCATTTCCCGTTGGTCATCAGCGCATTTAATAGTGTTTGTTGTATTTTTCACTTTTAGTTTTCGAAAAATACATAAAAAAAATGGAATCACTTAAAAAGCGAAACATATGATCGGAAGAAAGCTTTGCCGCATCTTTTGTTCGGGATGCAAATGCGAACCATTTCATTATGCAAGTATGTATGTGTGTGGGTGTGTGTGTATGGTTCCTCAAATTGCTCATCAAAAGAAATCAACAGTTGTAGGAGAGATGAACAAAGAGAAACAGAGACCTAAAGAAACTTTGGATTGCCGGAACACTGGAATGTAATGAAAATGAATATATATGTATGTATGCAACCAATCAGCTTCATTATCAACAACAATTGTACAGTTTTCTATGTGTGTGTGTGTGACAAAGAAAGTAAACTCAAGTTTTATGAATATTATTGCATGGTCGACGACTTCGTTTTTATTTTTTTGTCTCTTATCAGTAAAGTCACAATAGACTGCACCTATTTCCAGTTAGGGTGGACCATACAACCGTTAGACATCCTGTATGTAAACGAAAGAATAAATGAAATGGAAGGATTTTGCTGGGTGTTTTTTTATAACCTTCCGAAGGATATCAAACTTAAATGTTAAATGAACAAGAATTTCTTACCTAAGCTTCAACTCTCTTTATTTTTAAGTTTCTTATAAGTTCTTATATACCCGGTCGAAAGGTTATGTTTATTTTTATGACTTTAACAACTGCGTAATACAAAGTTATACCTGTTTTTATGTTGCTGTACTTATTTCTTTTGTCTTAACAATTCACATTGTAATTCCCAACCTAATCCCTCACCTACAACGCATATTCAAAAAACATAGAAAAGATGAAGAAAAAAAGCTCTGTATGAAATCATCAACAAATTTTCAAGTCAACTGTAAAAACCAGTTTCAAATGCTTCGAATATTTACCCTTGCGAAAATCTAGATTCCAGACCTATAAACTAAAAAGGCAATTAAAAGTCTGCTTTTGAAGTGCCGTGCCTTAAATGAAGCTCCACAAATTTAATCAGCAAAGGTAGCAGTAGCAGCAGCAGCAGCAACAACAAAAAATAACAAGTCACATTTATAATGTCCTTGGGCGCAACAATAACACAAATGCTTAACGCCCACCCTTGAAGACACACCCAATAATGCGAATACGTGAGCGAAGCAGAGTTCGAAAAAATAAATAAAATGCAAAACGCATAGATAAATGTGAAACTGTGTAAGAGATGAACCCACCCTAAACAAATATTTCAGCAGCTGCAAGTGTTGCCTCATTTGACAATTAATTAGTTAGTTTTTAGCCTTTTAAAGCTGCTATGCCATTTTTATCCTGGCAACACTGTTAACAGGAGCAGCAGCAGCAGCAGCAGCAGCACAAACTGCAACAAGCCACGAAATTCAGTTCGTTTATTTTTTTGTCAACTTTTTGTGCGCTTCTCTTCTTATTACTACTTACTTTTATCCATTCTGTCGGCGACGTTGTTTTGTTCCTCGTCGTTTTATACCAGGAAACAGTTGCGTCGCAGTCGACGTCGTCAGTTCAATGGACGACTTTTTTAACAACAGCAACAACAGAAAACACACGTTGACTTTTCCAGTGTGTGTTTTAAGGTATGAATCACGCGCGTTTATTCTGTTTACACGTACACACACACACACATACAGAATTGTTAAATAAGAATACTCGGAATTAAAACGCTTTTTGCGTATTCTATTTTGGCCTTTTTCGCCGCTACAGAACCAGAATTGGAATTAATTAAAATATATATATACACATACACAACAGAACATTACATATAAAATATATATATCAAGTGTTTTTAAAAGAGTCCGAAACGCAGCAAAAGAGATGGCAACAAAAATAACAACAACAAGAGCGGCAAACTTAACGAATTCACGTCACGTAGTATATGTGTACATGTACATATGTATTTATTTGTTGGCATCAAACACAAACAACAACACAAACTCCTCCTGAGCCTAGCCTAAAGCTGCTTGCTTTCTCACTCTGAACAGAACGTATACACTTTAGGCCGCTATTCTGCTTCTTGTATGCACTTTTCGCCTGCGTTTTATTTACTTTGCTTTGTTATTGATTTTCGCCATCTCACACCTGCATACACACACACAAATGCATATATGTAGATTTCAGCAATTGAACCCACACAAGCCAAAAAATTAAGCGTTTTAAGATTTCACGTATTGATAAATCGCTCACATTACAAAACTGGCTAACTCTTTATTTGTTAACAAAAAGCGAAGAGCCCTCACGACGACACACACAAAAACAGTTTCAAGGGGGCCGCAACAAATATTCCGTCGACCGTCCAAACAACCGCTCATCTAAAGTGCGCGCAGAGAACTGCAAGCCGTATATCCAGTATGACCAGCTCAAACAAAGCGCCAAAATGATTATTTCAAGCATGCTGATCATTTCATTTAAGTAATGAAACTAACATTAAATTGTAATAATTTTTAAAATTGATTGACAGAATAATTGAAAATCAGTTGATATTTAAATACGTTTTTCATACTGTGTAACCAAATATAAAAACAGTGAAAAATGCTTTTGGTATATTTTTTGAAAACAAAGTACTGTTTTTGCCATAAAAAAAACGAGATTTAAATTATTTGCATATTATGTATTAATTTATGTATAAACATAAGTTCCTTTATTTTTAATAGTAAACATTTTAATGTAAATTCAATCTTAGTATTTTTTTCTTTTATTTTTGATGCCCGCAAATCATATATTCCTTTTGTAGCACTCAGCTTTTAGTAATGAGCAAGTGCCAGCACTGCCAACCTTTTTTGCTTTTTATGATAGCCATTCTCGTTGCAAGCCTGTAAGTTATGTTATCAGCTAGCCACCACTAAAAGTAGACTGTCTGTCGCTTAACCACCACGATCTATCGCACATCTATTATTATTAATTAAAACAACGCAGCGCGTGGAGGTGGAGGAAAATTTGAGAAAAGTGCAAAAACGCAGCGCGTGAAGGTAAATTTAATGGAATACGCAACGATTTTACAGGCAAACAGTGCGCGAGACGTGTAGTTTTCGATCGAAAATTCAGTACTTCTCAGCTCGTGCGTGCGTGTGTGTGCATATGTTTGTCACTGTGTGTTGTGTGTGTGTCGTGTATGTATGTATTTCCAATTGTGCTGGTTGGCTCTGTTTCTCTTTCTAAAAACGAAAAAAAAAATAATCCAAAGAAAATCTACAAAGAAAAAACGCAAGTGTGTGTGAGTGCATTTTGGGTGCTCGAGTTGGAAAATCCAAAATAAAAATGCCAAATGCCTGCAACGGTCTTATGTACATATTTTTCTTCTCCTCACTACGCGCAGTGAGTGTAAGTGCGAGTATGTATTTGAGTGTGTGTTTACGAGTGCATAGATATATATATATATATGTGTGTGTTGCTTTTCCTCAATTCAATGTTCCCCCACTCCAACCCGTTCGCACAACATCTGCGCGCTCGTTACTTTACTACAAATCGGATTAAATTCTTCAGCTGCAACTGTTGCGCCCTTTCTTCCCTTCCCCCCCATTCCTCTAATATACGAAGTGTACTCTGTTTTTCTGTGCGTGTTTGGTTGTGCATATGCATAATTATAGCGCTCTCTCTCTCTCTCTGCCCCTGAACCCCTAGTTTGTCCTTTACTCAGCTTCAAATGCCATCTGAAGTTAATAACCGTTATAACTCAGGTGTCAAAATTAGTCCCGTTGTAGGCGTTTGTCAAAAACAAAAGCTCACAGCAACAACAACAACAGCTGCTGCTGTGCTTATTTACATGTATTAGTGGTATGCCTGTCATCATAAATGACAATCATAACATAATGTGTCATTGTTAGTCAATTATAAATCATAATTTTCCTCTATCTGTTTTTTTATATTTAATTACACACATTATGAGGCACATAACAAGTGAGGAAACAATTAAAAACGCAACCAGTTCATTTGATATCTTATTATTATTCTCAATAAACAGGCTGGCAAAACAATATTTTTTCTGATCTGACATAATACACAAACAATTAAAATTGTATTAAGTGCCGCAGCAATTACGCAGGTGAATCTGTTTATCAAGTGGACAAGAAATGCAGATGCAAAAGCGAATCAAATATTTGTTTAAACATTATAAACCAAATATTGTTGTGCAAAATCTTATCTATTTAAAATATAAATAAAAGAAATAATCATCTCTTAATAATCATAGCTTAAAAAAAAATGTATTCGCAGTGTGACCATTTATGCATTTGCTTGCTTAATTCTGGATTACTCCTATGATAACTTATATTTTGAATTTTCTTTCGTTGAATACCCTTGTTGTAAAGAAGAAGAAACAATGTAAACGAGAGATGCCAAATGTGACACAAGAAACAACAATAACAACACTGTTTGTAATTAGAGGCATCAGCGACAGCAACAACAGACAGCAGCTGCTGCTGTGAAAAATTCCGCTTCAATGTCAGAGCGACAATAATTCTTAATTTACATACTTATGTTTTGGGGTTCGTCAAAACTGTATGTTACATACATAAACACATATTTGCATACATATGTGCATGTGAATTAACATTACTACAAATGTAAATGTTGCAATTTAATTTTTTTAATTCGTGATGAATTTTTATTTGTTTTTAATGTGTCTTTTACTTATTATTTTGGCTTGACGTGCAAAAAGTTGCGCCAAAAGACGTCAACGACGTTCGTTCATCCGTCCGGTCGTCTGTTTGGTCGACGGCGGCGTCATCGTCAGCGACGCTGAAAATTGTTGAGATTCCATTCACATTCCAGCATGCAATTCGTAGTGGATTATATTGTGTGTGTGTTTGTGTGAGTGCTGTTAATGCTGCTGTTATTGTGGGCTGCGTTGCCGCCTGCAGGCAGCGACTAAACAGGTGAGGCGTTGTGTATGTGTGTGTTTGTATGTATGTATGTATATATGTGTAAACGTGTGCATTCCAAAAACACTCGGCACACATACAACTAACTCTACACATGCACAAAATAGAGTTGAGCATTGTGTTTCAATTGATGTTCACAAGTTCAGTAGTTCAAACGAACTATAGTTTCCTTCAATTGATTCCGCAACTCAAAAGACAAAAGTTATCAAAAAGCTTACAAATGATACGTTCTGAATCTGAATAAAGAATCATATGTAATGAAATTCGATGGAATCAACTAAATTAACCACTTTTATGAAAAAATCATTTAGTTCCGTTTAGTGAATAGTTCAATTGAGCATTGAGTGACAACTCTTTTGTTCACAAGGCAATAAATACAGTTGTTGTTGGTGCTGCTGTTGCTGTTGTAAAAGTAAATGAACGATAAAAGTGACCAGGCCTGTGACCAGGCTAGTTTATGTTGTTGCAGGGGTGCTTG
Organism: Scaptomyza cyrtandrae; assembly: GCA_035044605.1. NCBI lineage: Eukaryota > Metazoa > Arthropoda > Insecta > Diptera > Drosophilidae > Scaptomyza > Scaptomyza cyrtandrae. Next base: position 13,088,906 of record JAWNNS010000640.1, read on the forward strand.
GCGGGGCTGGGTGGGCGGTTGGCCATTGATGGCAGCGAGAAAGAGAGATAGCATAGAGTTAAACCCCCCTTTTGCAGCCCCCCCCTGGCTGCTGCAAGTTGCAATCGGCGACGTCAACGAAAATGCAATTTAGCTCGTTTTTCTTGCTTCTTGCGTCAATTTTTTTTTTTTTTTGCCTTCTTTTCTTTTTTTCCAACACATTTTGAAACATGCCTGGCTGCATCTGCAAGCGAATGCATCTATGTGTGTGTGTTTGAGTGTGTGCGTTGAAAAAAGGGAAAACGAAACGAAAAACATAGAGAGCGCTTATAGTGGAGCAACAACAACAGGCGCAACAGCAGCCGCCTTGTGGGGATAAGTCGCTGAGGAATGCGCATTTTTGCAATAATAATCAGCAACTAATACTATTTTTATCTTTTGCCCAGCGAGCGCGCGTTTGTGTACATATGTATGTATGTATATAAATGAGAGTAAGCCTTTCTGTGTGTGTGAGAGAGAGTGAGTTGCAGTTTGCTCTTTAAATTCGCACACTCTCTTTGGGGGCTTGAGCTTGTTTTGTATTTTGATGGCCAATTTCTTATGCATTTTACAAGCGCACGCGACTGCCTCCCACACACACACATATTTGCGATCGTTTTTTCAGTGACGTTTTGTGCAATAGAGAAACGTTACTAAAAATAGACTTTTACATGCGCCATTAACATAAAACTTAACAGAGGCGGGCAACCAACGTAAGTTTGTCTGTCCTTTTCGTTCTCTCCCTAAAAATTGTGTGTTGCAATTTTTGAATCAAGTACTCGTAATAGTCCATCAAAAATAATTTATATGCGGCGTATTGTCTTACAAGTCATTCAAGCAAAAGTTTGGCCGCAATTAAACAATTAAAAATTCCAATAGCGTCACATTCAATGAGCCGCTTAATAACTCATCAAAAATCTCTCTCACTCACACACTCACACTCACAATTGTCTTTGCGTGTTTGTATATTGTACATATTTATACTTGTTTCGGTTTATTTGTATTGTTAATTAGTTATTGGATATTTATACATGTGTATTTATTTATTTGTACAAAAACACTTTGTGGCATTTGTGGAATGTGAAAATTTCCCAAAATTGGCGCAACAATGCGAATTGGCATTAGATGGGAGTGTGGTGGGTGAGTTATTTTTCTCTTATTCTGGAGGCCATCGCTCTGTTGACATGTGGATTTGGCGCGTGTTTGTTTATTGTCCCAAGCACCTTCAGTCTTGCTTATCTCACTTTTGCGTGTGTGTATTTGTGTGAATACATCCGAAGTCACTAAATTCAACATTCCACAGCTCGACTTTATAGTAAATTGCGTAGCGTCAACAAAACACTAGGCGCAAAAGTCAACTTTTGTCAACAAAATAATTAAACTCTTTTGTGTCAGTGCAAAATATGTACATAAGCGCAAAATTTACGGGCCAGCACGGCAGACTTCGTGTATGTCTATATCATATTTTGTGTGCCGATCTCATTTGTTTTTCGAATGCCAACCTGAATGGAATGTAAGTGGAAATTGTTCTGAAGGTAAATGTCCCTTCGGCTTCAAATTTCCTTTTGAACAGAACAGCTTCAACGGCTTTTAAGTGATGTTGTCTCTGTTTCTCAGTGGATCCGTAATATATGTTTGTAGCTGCAATCGCTATTCAGTTTGCTCATTTGCACTTGGCATTGTTCGACAAAAATTCCCCTCGGCTAATTTGACACACACATTTACATATGTTCGATTATGGTAACTCGAATGTGGATGGTTCATTTTTGTAGTCAGGTGCGCACGTCAAACCCTTCCCCTCGCCGTGCTCTTTTGCCAATTTGAGGGGTAAAAGTGTGTGAAATCAATCGTCATAAAATGATGTTGATGGGATTTACACGCTTCCAAGAATTCCTTCATGACATAAAGCCGCTACACAACGCATAAATTATGAACATGTGCAAGCATTTGAGAGTCACTTTTCCCAAACCATGCAAATCATCAACAGTGTTCCAATATTCATTCCATTTTTTTGTGTGTGTGTTTCATTCCCAAATGCGAAAAACTGTAACAACAGCATTTTTGTATAGTTGAATGCGTGTCTCTCTTCTGACTCACCTCTGCGGCATGTAAATGAGCACTGCGTGAGTGAGAGAATGTTGTGTTGGTTTGTGTGTGTGTGTGTAAATGTTTATGTGCATGAGTGATGGAGTAGTTTAGTTGCCTTTTAAAAGGCATCGCATCTGCGTAGCGTGTGACAATTTTTTTTTAATACCCTGTTTTTAATGAGCTTACTGAGTGGTGAACTCAAAGTGTAAAAAAGAGAAGAAAAGCCTTTTAAGAGAATAACTAAAAATGAATATACTTAATAGATCGTATACCTAATTGAAAAAAAGTTATATTGCTAAGATTTTTATATAGGATATTTCTAAGTTGAGTTGTGTATCGTGTTGCGCTTCTCTTTTCAACTTTTAGTAATTTTTGTATCGTCTGTTTTGTGTCTATTTTCAGCAAGTTGGCGACATCGATTGTCGTATCGCATCGTATCGTATATTATTAATTAAAATTCCGTCGAGCCGTGTGTGTTGTGCCTCGTCTAAATCAAATCAAAATCAACAACAAAAAACGACATCAGCCAAACAAACAAGCAAACATATTTCGGTATTCAAATATTTAAATTCCATTCATCAAGTGACTTCCAGTGTCCGTCGAAAATATCAATTGTGTTTTGCTTGATCATCACAAGATGATAATGACGATGTTGAGTGCCAGAATTTTGTGTGATAAAACTTAAAGTGAATGTAAATTAAAAATCAAATCAAATACACAATAAAAAAAGAGCAGCAGCAGAATATGTGATAATGGAAACAAAAATGTTTTTATTATAATGCAAATGAAGTGCCTTAGTGGAAGAACTTAGTGAGTGGAAAAACAAAAAACCAGCAACAACAAAAACTAAATTATCTTCAACAGATAAACAAACAACAACAAACGACGGCGACAATAAAAAACATCATAAAGCTAAATAGACGGCATACTTGCCTTTTATAATCAAGTTTAGTAAGTAGTTAACAAATAAATACAAATGCAAAATAGTGCCTAAAATACAACAACAACAACAAAAACCACAATAGCAGCAACCACGACAGCAAGCAAAGCTGCTCAACAAAGAAGACGAAGCAGACATCCGAAAAAGCTTCTCTCCCTCTCACACACACACGCACACATTGAAAAATACCAATAATGATATGTAATATCCACAAAATCAACAGAAAAAATTACTTATTTCATATTTAAATCTCTTTAAATCTGCTAAGTGTGTGCGTGTGTGCGTGTGTGTGTGTGTGTGTGTGTGTGTGTTAGTCGTACGTAGTCGTAGTGAGCGTGAGTGTATGAGTGTATGTGCGTGTGCGTGTGATATGAGTGCTAAATATCCGAAGGAGAAAAAGCAGCAGCAGCATAAAAATGCATCCAGCGGGCGAAAAAAGGGGTCGACCCAATGATAAATACACAGCGAAAGCGCTCGAGAGCATTAAACAGGATCTAACACGATTCGAAGTACAAAATAATCATAAAAATAATCAGGTAAGTCAAAGCATAAAAAAAAAAACAGCGTTCAAATATTTTAGTAAGGGTTCAATGATAATCTGGAACTTCATTGGTGATTCACATACACACTTTAAGAATTCTCCATAAATATTCCAGCTACCTAATGGAATAAACGGTTATGTGTAAGGTAGAAAGAACAAGAGCATAACTCTCACACAGAAAAAACAACAACAACGACAACTTTTATCAGCTTTTGTTTTTAGTGCCTTACAAATGATGCGGCAACATTTTTTATGCGTATTAAATAAAAGACACAGAGAGAGAGAGAGAGAGACAGAGAGAGAGAGACGGAGAGAGGAAGAAAAGGAGCGTTAGAAAATTCATGAAACACGACAAGCAATAAACAGCAAAATTAACAACTAGATAAAACTCATCTCGTGCAAACACACAACAAGAAGACGAAGAAGTGGAAAATCACAAACAAAAGCAAGCACAAACTGTGTCTGATGCGTGGGCGAAATAAAAGCGGCACGAGCCGGTTAAAGATTTGTGTTGTTGTTGTTCATGTTTCACCTGTAGACGGTAATAAAAGTACATCAATGTTTGCTGTTGGCCTGGCCAAGACATTTTTCACAACACAATAAGTGTGGGCGATCTCGCAACAGGAGTTGGCAATTAGAAGAAAATTTGGTCAAAGCTCAGGGGCAAACACAGAAACACACACACACACAGAGGCACAAAACAATGCGTGTGTGGGTATGGTTGTATGTGTGTTTGTGTGTGCTAAATATAAATGTGGAGAGCTTGAAATGAAATTAATGAACTGCCAACGAAATGCAATTGACCTTCTGCCATTACACACATGTTTAATACATACATACATCTGTTAAATGACAGCGTTTGAGTGGGCGGCTCTCTCGTTCACTGTTAAACGCGCCAGACAAAGTGTCCAGCTACTCTCTCGCTCTCTTGGTCTATGCGTAAGTAAGTAAGTGCGTAGATGTGTGTGTGTGTGTGTGTGTGTGCAAGCGATCGCTTTAAATGCGAAATCATTGACGTCACAGCTGTCAAAAGCTGAGAGTGCAAAAATAAATTGTTTGTATTTGTTATGCTTGTTGTGAGCGAGAGATATTCTCAGAGTTTGAAAGGCATTCACAATTTTACACACACTCGCACATACAGCAATGCAATTTGCCAACAATTCTTTACCTAATAATCAGTTATAAAACTCGGCTCTGCACGGTTGTCTATCGATTTTTTTGCTCCGCCTCCTTTATGCTTTTTGGTGGACGGACAACACCGACTCATAAAAATGCTTAAATATGATCGGACGGGTCATTAATTTGAAAACTTTACGATTCTACTGCCAGCTACTGTTTGTGCGATTGTAAATTATGATCGAGCGCTCCATCCGTACGATCAGCCAGCATTCCTTGCGGCTAAGCTGGTCAAGGAGCTGTTAATGCTTGTTAATGCCTCGGTCCAAGCGCAGGTTATTATATTCGTTCCCCTCATTCTTCACGTATTGGGGCCATAAAAATATGGTTGCTGTCAGGTTAGGTTTTTTTTTTTTGGTGGATACGATTCTTCACTTTATTGTGGCTTAAAGCTTTAAAAAAATTTCACAGTGAACTAATAATAGGTGTTACGTTTGGCTTATCGATATCCGATAACACTAAAATTGTCCAATCCGAAAGGGGACAATATATATATATATATAGAAGATGTCGTATGAATATTCAAGCTTAAAATCAATAAAAATCAATATACGATAACAATAAAATAAGCTGTCTTATCAATCGGCTTTATCAGTCAACTTTTATCTTAGCCAAGTTGCCTTTTGGCTTCTCACTAAATGCCAAAGCATAATTTGCTAATAAATAGCTAGAGTCAAAATGTTGGCAGCTGAAATGAAAACGTTCATAAATATTTAAAACAATTAACTATTTATTCATCGTTCACTCAACACTTTCAGCGGCCATGTTCAACACCCACGTGCACACCCCTCCCTCCCCCCTCTCTCTCCCGTCTTCCCATCCTTCTACTTCTTCTTCTGTTGCGGCTACCATAAAACGATTTGACAAATGCTATAAATATAAATATCATAGACACGAACCAGCCGTCCGCCTTCTTGGCCCCAAAACACACACAAGTCTGTTACCAAATTGAGGCAAAAGTGATTATTGCCTAAGCTTAACTAATTAAAATAACAAAACGATCGATATGAATTTACAGCTAACACCAACGCAAGAAAAAAAAGACGTGGGTTAAACGGCATTTTAAAGAAATTAAAATAGATGGCCAGAAACGACGATAACCATTAATAGAAATATGCATAAAAAAATAAGTTTAAATAAAATCGAAGCCAAAAAAAATAAAAATAAATTCCCTGTGGTGCAATTTTCAATTTAATTTGTGCGACGTGTAGTGATTTTCCTAGGAATTTTTCACCTAAATAAATAAACGTATGCGTACACAAATACATACATACACATATATACATACTATATAGATTTAAATATATATTTGAAAATGGCCAAAAATTAACATTTGCCCGATCACTCTAATAATAACAAAAGACAAAAAAAAAATGTTTGTAGCATTCCCCAATAACAAAAATTTAAATGTACAACATACATATTCTATATCTTTATATATATGTATGCATTTGCCAGTTTGCCAAGAATTTTGATTTGCGCGAGATATTTCGGCCATATTATGTGTGTGTGAGCAAAGAAAATCCCAAAAAAAAAATCAAGAAATTAATTTCACATTTTTCTCTTTAACTTGTGTGTATTTTTTTTATCAGTATATCAAAAGCATTCAACAGCAATGTATATGTTTAAATATGAATATTTTTGCTTGTCAGGCTCAAAGATATTTCGGTCAAGGTGATAATTGCCCCGATAGGTGGCGCCCTTGTGTGCACATTTGGGAGATTTACTTACAAAACACTTAAGTGGATTAGCAAAAGTGTTTGGTTTTTTTTTTTTCGTTTCGTTCCAAATCCAATTTATTTTATTTGCAATTTAAACAAGAGGGTTTCGTGGTGGCGTGGTGGGGAACTGTTTAATGGTTCAGTTGATTTAGTCTTTTCCACTAATTTGTCGTCGTCAATTGCTGTGCATGTAATCGCGCAGAGAAAGAGGAAGAAGAAGAAGACGAAACAGCGTCGTCAAATCGTCTGCTGGGGGTATTTTTCTCTCTCAGTTTTTCTGTTGTTGGGTTTCTGCGTCCTTGGTTTTAATTAGTCTGTGGCCGACGCGCACATCAAACACGCTCGCTCGCCCACTTGAGGGTTAAATACATACTGCAGCTGGTAGCAGATAAAATATACATTTATTCGTATTTGTTTGACGAGAGATGCGTAAATAAATACAAATACAAATATAAGTACAATAAATATTTTCGATTTACTTCAAATTGAAAAGTCAGCTCTTCTCAAAGTAAATCCTTGCAGGGAAATTTACTCAAACAAATTTCCCTCTCATCTTCATTTGTAATCTCATGTTTAACAGCTGCTTAGCTATTTTTATACCCTGATCCCATTAAAAATGGGAAAAAGGGTATAATGGTTTTGTGCAAAAGTATGTAACGGGCAGAAGGAAGCATCTCCGACCCCATAAAGTATATATATTCTTGATCAGCATCAACAGCCGAGTCGATATAGCCATGTCCGTCTGTCCGTCCGTCTGTCTGTCCGTCTGTCCGTATGTATGAGCCAACCGATCTCAGAGACTATAAGAGCTAGAGACTTCAGATTTGGATTTGGGTATCGTCTAGTCGGGATTTCTCGACTAGAGCCTTCTTACTTGTTAACATTTGAGTTACCGTTAAAAGTTAAGCACTGTCAACATTTTCGTCACAGGAATTTTTACTAGAATTTCGAGAAAATAAAACATTTTCAACTATGAATGCGGTATTATTATCGAGATCAAGCCATGACTAAAATACATATCCGTTTGGAAATCTGTTCAGTTTTGGTAAAGTTATAAGTTCAGAAAGTTTTGTATCCGTCCCCAAATGTAATTTATCTCTATATACAAACATACTACTAACATGCATAAATACAAACATACTACTAACATACATACAGACATGTATGCATACGTAAATATATTTCATGTCACGTTGCCATCACAAAATTTATGGTCATCACTCATGCAAAGTCAAAATGCGAGGATCAGTCACAAAAGAAAACACGATGATGTAGTAGCAGCAGCAGAAGCATCAAAAGAATGCGTAAAACGGGTAGCACCCAGCAAATTGCTCGCACACAAACACACACACACGCACACAATATGCATACAATCACACTGAAGGTTACTTCCCCTCCCCATTTTTTTTTCTGGTTGCTACAATCTGTCAGCCGGCGATCGCTTTGCAGTTATTGTTGTTGTTTTGCTCTCCTTATGTGCCTGTTTTCGTATTGCTCCCTCTTTATCTGGAGCTAAATGTGTGCGTATGTGTGCGCGTGTGTGTACCCTGCAGTCCGGCTTGAAAAGATCGCTCCCAATTTAGATATGAAACATGCATGCGTGAGTCAGCACTGAATTCGCAGCGAAAGCTGCATCGGTTCAAGTGAGCGTTTCTTTCCAAAGAACATAACTGTTGCTGCACTCATTTGAATTTTGTTCATAACGTTCGTGGCATTTAAACTGTGGGCAGAGGTTCATGTCTGATTCAGATGTGAAACGAACTGCAGGGTGATTGGCTCCTGACTTTTAGGAATTTTGGAACGATGGCAAGAATTTGATTTCATTGCTTTGTGCCGCGGCGTTTCTCGTGCCTTTTGTTTTTGGCTCTGTTCGCATTTTTGTTTTCGTTTCGTATGTGTGCGCGCCTTTTGTTTAGTTTTTGAACTGCTACCAAACATACAAACACTCACACACACGCACACACTCACATTTATGCAAGACAATGTGAATACACAAAGTTTCTCACAGCGCAGGAATGCTGCTCAATTCAGTGGCGTAGAGTTTAGGGGGGGTGCAGTTACGAGATATCTTAAACCAATATTTGTAGTTAATGTTAAAGAAAGTGAACTTATCGTTCATAAAGTTAAGAATATAAAGAATATTTTTTGATGGATTATGTTTCCATATGTTTTTTTTTTTAACATTTCACTTATCGATAACTTTCTGATTGTAGAATAACACACCTCTGCGATATACCGCCGCCAATGGACGTAATGAAACGCCCGATTACCATCATGGAAAGCAGCTGCCTTTGGACTCACCATCCGCATCGGCATCCCCCTCACCCGATGTGGCTCTTGGCCAGGTCACAGGTCAGCAGCTGCAGCTGCAGCAGCAAGGGATCGCCGTTGCCGTCGCTCACGTGGCAACGGCCAACGGTCATGTGCCAAAGATGATGAACGGTCTGATTCCGTCCAAACTGATACGTAAGCCAAGCATTGAGCGCGAGACCCCAACGCATTACCTACGCTGCAGTCCAGCATTGGATTCAGGCGCTGGCAGTTCCCGATCCGACAGTCCACATTCGCACAGCCATCAACAGTTGAGCGGGCGGGCGAGCACGGGGCAATATTCGCCATCGCCGAGTAGTTTCAGTGATGCAGCACCACCAGCACCACCGCCGCGGAACCCGCAGTTGGGGAGCTCAGCGACACCTCCACCACCGCCGCCCACCAATCCGATGTTTAAACGTCGCTCGCCGGCTCTGAATCGTCCGGCAGCGATAACGCCTAGCTGCACCTCGCCAAGCATAGCCCAGAATGGAGGTGGAGGCGGTGTTGTTGGGATTAAGTCGCAGCAGCAACAGCAACAACAACAGCAGCAACAACAACAACAGCAACAACAACAACAAGCACAGCAGCTCAGCCAACAGATGAAAGCTTTGAACATGTATCCAGGTGGAGGGAGCGGTGCTGTGGTTGACGCACCACCTCCACCCTATCTAATCAACACGGTGGTTGTAAGTGCGAATGCACCACCGCCACCACCCAGCTACACCGCCTCAATGCAATCACGCCAATCCCCAACACAATCCCAACAATCCGATTATCGCAAGTCGCCAAGCAGTGGCATCTATTCGGCCACCTCGGCGGGTTCACCCAGTCCCATTACGGTTAGCAATAGCAGCGGTATCAGCATGCCTGCGTCCACCTCCTCCGGTGTGGTGGGTGTGGCACGTCCTCAACCACGTGCCTATCAAGCACGCACCCAACAACCCATCATTATGCAGAGTGTCAAGTCTACGCAGGTGCAAAAACCGGTTCTCCAAACCGCTGTTGCACCACAGTCTCCGGTTAGTGCTTCGGCAAGTAATTCGCCTGTGCATGTACTCGCCGCACCACCTTCGTATCCACAGAAGTCGGCAGCGGTGGTGCAACAGCAACAGCAGGCAGCAGCAGCCGCTCAGCAACATGTTGTACCTTTGATGGTGTCGTCCGGTCCACCAGTTATCATTTCAGGAGCAGTTAAACCACCAACACCCACAACGCCACCACTCAATGGTGGTGCAGTGGTGGTTGGCAAGGCTGCGTGTATGCAACCACCGTCGTATGCGAAGAGCATGCAGGCAAAGGCGGCAACAACGCCACAGCCACAACCACAGCAGCAGCAACAACAGCAGCAACAGTCGCAGTTGCAGCTCCAGCAACAGCAGCAGCAGCAACAACAACAGCAGCAGCAACAGCTGCAGGCGTTGCGTGCACTTCAAGCACAACAACAACAGCAGCAGCAGCAACAATTGCATCAGCAGCAGCAACTCCAGCAGCAGCAGCAACAACAACAGCAAAAGGTAAGGATTAAATCAATCAATTTGTGTTCCAACTTCAACTTATACTTTTTCCCCTCTCTCTCTCTCTCTCTCTCTCACTCTTTTGTACAGCAATCAATGCCTGTTAGTGGGAATGCGAATCGACAATTGCCACCGCCGCCACCTTATCAGAGTGCTCGAGTCAAAACGCCCGAATTGTCTAACAACAACAACAATAACAATAACAATGAAATGAAACAACCCGCTAGCATTAACAACAACATACAGATAACCAACAGCAATTTGGCCACAACGCCACCAATTCCACCAGCCAAATACAGTGGAAGCGTAGGAGGAGGAGGAGGCAATGGCAACAGCTCGAGCGGCAGCAATGGTTCAACAACAACAGCGGCTGCTGCTGCTGCTGCTGCTGCTGCTGCATGTAAGAAAATCAAACATGCCTCACCCATCCCGGAGCGAAAGAAGATCTCCAAGGAGAAGGAGGAGGAGCGCAAGGAGTTCCGAATACGACAATATTCACCGCAAGCATTCAAATTCTTTATGGAACAGCATATTGAGAATGTGATTAAGTCGTATCGTCAGCGTACCTTCCGCAAGAATCAACTCGAGAAGGAAATGCTTAAAGTGGGACTCTCCGATGAAACGCAAATCGAGATGAGGAAAATGCTCAATCAAAAGGAGAGCAATTACATTCGCTTGAAACGTGCCAAAATGGATAAGAGCATGTTCGTCAAAATCAAACCGATCGGTGTGGGTGCTTTCGGGGAGGTGACCTTGGTCCGTAAAATCGACACCTCGAATCATTTGTATGCCATGAAAACGTTGCGCAAAGCGGACGTTCTCAAACGGAATCAGGTGGCTCATGTGAAAGCCGAACGTGATATTTTGGCCGAGGCTGATAACAATTGGGTTGTCAAGCTGTACTATAGTTTTCAGGATAAGGATAATTTATATTTCGTTATGGATTACATACCAGGTTAGTTAAGGCATTTCCAATACATCATATCATCCATCCATCCATCATTCCAATTAAATAACAATTACTCTTGTATCTTCTTTTTTAGGTGGCGATCTGATGTCCTTGTTAATCAAACAGGGCATCTTTGAGGAACCGTTAGCACGTTTCTACATTGCGGAGGTCACCTGCGCCGTGGATAGTGTGCATAAAATGGGCTTCATTCACAGGTGCGACAAGTTCGAAAGTGTTGTCATACACTGAATAGTAATTGCATCGTTAATAATAGCCGAAAATGTTACAAACAAATGGACAATTGTTGTAATTGATGTCCTAGAAATATGTTTTTATTGAAGACGGATAGCAGGGAAAACATAATCGATAAAGTTGATTTAGGAGTGTTAAACTGTCTGTATAAAGGTATAATCCTTTTTTAGGGGCTTTACCAATAACCATTAAAGTTCGTTTACTTAGTTAGTGTTGCTGTTGATCAGAAAGAAGATTTTAAAATACTATTTTTTTAACAAATAAATAATGTTGTTAATCATCCTTTGCAGGGACATCAAGCCTGACAACATACTCATTGACCGAGACGGACACATAAAACTAACCGATTTTGGATTATGCACCGGTTTTAGATGGACGCATAACTCGAAATACTATCAGGAGAATGGTAAGTACTCAAAAAAAGTACTCAATCCTTAGATTTCTTGTTAAAATGACAACTTTTTCTTTTAGGCAATCATTCGCGACAAGACTCAATGGAGCCTTGGGAGGATTATTCGGAGAATGGTACAAAACCCACAGTGCTGGAAAGGTAGGATTAACACCTCCTCCATCTAATACTTGATGTATTACTAATAAAAATCTCAATTTCTCTGATAAGGCGACGCATGCGCGATCATCAAAGAGTCTTGGCACATTCGCTGGTCGGTACGCCCAACTATATAGCACCCGAGGTGCTGGAGCGAAGCGGTTATACGCAGCTGTGCGATTATTGGAGCGTTGGTGTCATACTCTACGAGATGCTGGTGGGTCAGCCACCATTTCTGGCCAACAGTCCAATGGAGACGCAACAAAAAGTAAGAAAACATTGACAACGATAACTTTAATGACCTGTACCTTAAAACGGTTCCTATATGCAGGTCATAAATTGGGAGAAAACGTTGCATATACCACCGCAGGCGCAATTGTCGAGGGAAGCAATGGACCTCATTAGAAGACTGTGCGCCTCCGCCGATAAGCGGCTGGGCAAGAGTGTGGATGAGGTGAAGGGTCATGAGTTCTTCAAGGGCATTGACTTTGCAGATATGAGGAAACAGAAGGCGCCCTATATACCGGAAATCAAGCATCCAACTGATACGTCCAACTTTGATCCAGTGGATCCGGATAAGCTGCGTTCGAATGATTCGAATTTGAGCAGTGGCGATGACATTGACCTGAATGATCGTCAATTCCATGGATTTTTCGAATTTACCTTTAGACGATTTTTCGATGACAGGCAACAGCCGGACATGACGGATGATCAGGCACCGGTTTATGTCTGATATATCATATCATATCGTATCATATATATATAGATATATGTTCATGTGTTAGTCAAATAGTCACAAACAGAAATGGGAGCAATAACAAATGTAAAAAGGAAGAACAAGAAGAAGAGACACGCCAGAATGCCGTTAACAGTGAGCCAACCAGAGAGCATGTTAACAGCGAACGGCGCTGTTAAGTTTAAGCAATTTCTTTCAATTTAGTGTTTTTAGTTGAATTTGTTGCCAAAAAAAAAGCACTGTTTATTTTTGAATTTCTGGCATTTTAGAAGTTATTGGAATGTGACACACAAGACGAAAAACTATATAGTATACATATAATTCATATAAATATTTATAACAAAACAAAACAAAAAAAATTATATACGGTTGAATTAGCAAAAGGGACTATATATACATAATAATACATACATAAAATATATGCTTGATTGCATGAACTGAATAAATTTAAACGAAATGAGTCATAACAATTTCGATTTTTTTGTTAACTAAAGATCTTATATACAAAATACTAGTTATGTACATTAAAAATGCAAATATGAAAATGGCAATGGAATGAATATATATTTATAACTTATATAGACTTGGAAAAAAACCAATTGAAGCAATTTCCTGGTGCTCAAAAAACAAAAGAAAAACAGAAATAAAAATCTATACCTTTTACACTGTATAATGTGCCTTGAAAAACAAAAACAAAAAAAAGAACTCATTTAGGAGAAGCGAATTTAAAACTCTAAACCTAGATAAAGAAAAAAATTCTTTTTTTTCCACACTGGACCAATTTAAACATTGTTATCTCGTCTTTGATGGAACAGCAACTAATTTCAGCAGGCTGGATAGTTATTGTTGCCATCTTTCGAGCAAAAACTTGAAACTTTTTAGCTTGACAAAACAACACAAAAACAAAAAAACAAACAATTTGTAAATTGCGACGAGACGAACCAAAACGAACTTCGCGCAAAGCAATCGCACCAACTTAGCGATATAAGCGGGTCTTATAAGCCTAATCTAAAAACCAACTCTATCAATATATTACTTTCAATCACAATCAATCTTTCAATACCCCTCTCACCCCCTGTCACAAAATAAAAGAACAAACTAAAATGTATCTATCGTATAGATTTTATAATCTAATCTACCTGCATATACATATATATATATATATATATATATATATATATAGCAATGTTAGACGAACTTGTTGAATGCCAAATGAAATTGTTTTTTTTTTGTATCTAATGTTCAACAGAAAATGCTATAAGAAAATATTTACATATAAACACAATTATCTATATCTATACAGAATATATATATATAAGATAAGATATATATATATATATCTTATTAATAAACTTTATTATAAATTGTAAAAGAAAGCAAAAGAAAATTAATTTATAGTTTTATATACAATATGCAATACACAATTATTAGTGCCCTAAGATGTTTTTTAGTTTATAAAAAAATCGCTAACACATAATTTAGTTTAAATTTTCGATGTCTAAGCAAAAGTAAATGAAAAACATTTCGTTTGTTTGTATTGTAAGTTCGTTGGTAAAAATGCGATTGAACTTTGTTTCATTGGCTGGATTTTGTGTATAAACAAATAAAAAAAAGTCCAAAAATGTTTAAGTTAACAACACTGCGCGTGCCTTCACCAATTAATTTACAATAACAAATCAATAAATGGAAAGCAAAATATGTAAAAATTTGAATACAAATGTGTTTTAATCGTATCGCTCTTCGGGAAGTCGAGATGAACATGACATGAAAATGCAACCCTGTCTTACTTAATGCCTAAAGCCAGATCTTACTATTTAAGCTAGGCGTTGATAGCAGTCAGTCAGCTTGCGGGACTTTGTAATCAAAAATCATCTAAAACACATTAAGATAAAACAATTGACTTTTTTTCTTTAAATTTTAATAATTTGTTTTTATTTTTCACATTTGTAAATTTAATAATTATAATAATTTTGTAAATGTATCAAGACAAAAATGGTTGTTTTTTTTATCCGTTTTTGTTGTTGGTTTCTGTTTTTTTTTTTATTTATATTTTGTTTTGATTAAAATACATTTATGCGTAATTTAGTTTTAAATATAAGTTATTTGTTTTGTGAAATTCTTGTTGTTGATTTTTCTCAAGTGTATAAGCAATTTAACATTTGATGCCCCGTCTAAACACAAGAATAATACAAGCACATACACTGTACGAAACGGACACGTGAATGGTATAAATTTCTTACGCTTTTGTTTATATCTGTTTTCTGATTTTCTGTTTTTTAATATATATATATATATATATATATATACATAACTGTGGCGAACAACTTTAACAGAGGTTACAGAATGGAGTTTGTGGAGTTTGGTTTTGTGGGGGGGGGGGAACTTAAAAAACGGCGCTTAATTAGACTTAATTTAAATAACTAACAAGTTTTTCTTTTAGTGTATGCGTGTGAGTGTGTGTATCTCATATAAGGCCCTAGAGTGCAAATATTATCGCCGACATCCTTCATTCATCATCCATCACAATTCAAATATTTGCGCTTAAATATAATTATTTAGTTTTAAGTGTAAGTGTAAGTGTAAGTATGTGTGTGTGTGTTTGTAAGTTAACATTTATAAAGACGTTGTACTAGTCTAATTTTATTAATTATAGTATAATTTATGCTAAACGAGTGCTGTCTGTATTTTAATTTTGTTTTTTTTGTTTTGGGTTGAAACAATTAAAGTTTTGTTTTTTTTTCTTTTCTTGTTGTGTATTTGGATTCTCTAGCTTTTTTTCTTGCGAAATAATTTACAAAATATATAAATATATATATATATATTTATATGTATACATTTATCAATTTTTTTTTTGTTTTTGTGGGTAAAAATACGAATATAAAAATTAATTAAGTAATAAATGCAATTTTTTTCGTGTTTTTCTTTTTTTGTGTTTGTTTTTTGGAAAAGCAAAAAGAAAATTATATTAGTTTGTAATATATTATTGTAACAATAATAAACATTAAAAAATAATTAATTTTCGTTGTTCTGGAAACCTTTTTGTGTTTTAAATATTAATTATTATTTTATTTTTGCATTTTTCTTTTAAGTTCTTATTGTTGTTGGCTATGCGATTAAATTATTTTGAATTGAATTTAATTGGAGCAAAAAGTTTAAAAGCATTCTAATTATTTAGATAATTTATTGTCCTTGTAAACATCTTCAATAGTTAATGTTAATAGTTGGTTTGTGGTTTTTGTTTTTAATAGAATTCTTTTTTTTTCTTTATTTCTTTTTACATACGCACATTGAAATTTGCTAATAATTTTCTTTAGAGACTTTTCCAAAATGTTTTTTTTGTTGTTTTTTTTTTAATTACTAAATTTAAATATTTTTAAACGTTCCTTAAAGCTATAATTTTGGTAATTAGTTAAATTTAATATTAAATAATGTTTAATAAGGCCAAATTAAGTTTTCTTTCTTTGTTTTTCTTTTTGTTTTGGTTTTTTACTTTTGTATAATATATTAAATATTCATTTTAAATTATTAGTTCTTGACGAATTTGGTTGCAGCCTAGCCATAGCACGCTTACTCTTCTTTTTTTTAAGCTGTATTATTTACAAAAAACATTTTTAATTTTGTGTAATTTTGTTTTGTATTTTGGCTTGTGCTCAAAGTCGAAGCTGAAGGTTTAAATGCACAAAGTTTGATTGCACCTTCTTCTAGCTTTAGCAACTTTAGCTAAATGGAATGATCGTATAGGTGTCTGGTTGGATTATCATTATTATTGTTATTATACTATAGTATATATATACTAGTGCATATACATATATCATTTAACTTTCATACAAAATAAGAACAAAATCTTTTCTTTTTCTTTTGAAACGCGCAGCAAGCGGTGGGTTTTTTTTTTTTTTTTTTTTTAAATATATATATTTTTAATTTATTAAGATGGTTTTTTTGTTGTTGTTTATAACTCTGGCTTTAATACAGTTGGCTGTTGTTTAATACTTTTGCGACAGAGAGAATAGAGAAAATTGAATAATTATTTTTGTTTTTGGTTTTTGGGTTTTTTTTTTGATTACGATATTGTCAAGTTAACGTTTGCTGGCTTTTGTTGGTCCAAAAAGAATGTTTTTGAGAATTCTCATTTTTCTTTTTATCTTTTATAAGTTTAACATTTATTCAAAAAATAAAACCAAACTAATATTTAAATATAGTATATATAGTATTTATATATATATATAAAATGATAAAAGTAAATTATAGATTAAGTATGACACATTTTTGGGCGGTCACAACTCATAAAGAGAACAAAGCTTTTAACTGAGTATTTCGCAGCACTTGGTACTGGGATTATAGCTCCTTTGAAACTATAACGTAAATATATAGTTTCGAATGTATAAAAAATAATATATATATATATTTTATGGTATACAACTAAATATAGATATACGCATTCGTAAAAAATAATAAAAACATAAAATTTCCTTTTTGTTTTTAAATACTATGCAAAAACTTAAAAAAAATAATAAATTCGCTCAAACGAAAGGTTTCTGGTTTTTTCTTTTAAACAGAAAAACTTACACGAAAAATATGAAAAAAAATATATATTGCTATAAAAAATATGACATCTGCCAGATTTTATCTTCTGTTGGTTTTTCTTTTCTTTTTTTTTGGGTTTTGTGTTCCTGCACAATTTGAGATTTTTGGATTTTTGCGTCTTGCGTTATTTAAGTACAGCATTTAAGTGCACTGTTAGCTCACTGTTAGTTCACTGTTAGACTTATGTTAATGTTGGCTCGCATACATTTTGGCATTGAAGAAGTTAAAGGCGTGCCCGCCATGGGACGGTCCGCCTGCAGGCGGATGCGCATGAAGATGCGAATGTGAATGCGGATGCGAATGCGGATGTGGTGGTGGTGCCATCATTGCGGCGGCATGATGCAACGGACTGGCAAAGAAACCAGTCGGCCCTGCTGTACCCGATAGCAATGGTGGTGGCGGTGGTGGTACTGCTCCTGTTCCTGCTGCTGCTTGTTGTAGAGGCACTGAACTATTGCTCGAAGATGTTGGTGGTGGCAACATAATGTTAGCACCACCTGGCGACGACGTTGGCCAGCCGGCTAAACGTTGCTGTTGAAAACGATGTTGTTGTTGCTGTTGCTGTTGTTGGTGGTGGAATGCCGCCATGGCAGCCAACTGATGTGGATAGCTGCCAACAGAATTGTTCTTGTTGTTGTGGCTGCTACTCGGTTGATTGCTACTCCGAGCTGATCCACAACCACGACGAGCACGTTGAGTGCCCGGTACGCCGGCGGTGGCGGCTGCTACGCAGGTTGGCGGCACTGAGGTGTCGCTTACCTATTCCCTGTACGGCTTGCAGTACGAGTAACGGTGGTTCATGTGCTGACTGTAGCTGCCGGAGTGGGAGAAACGCTTCAGGCATTTGGAGCATTGAAATGGCTTCTCGCCGGAATGCAAACGCTTGTGCTCCGTCAAGTGATGCTTGTGCTTAAAGGCTTTCGGGCAATCCATACACTGGTACGGTCTTTGACCTGTTCAAACGGAAAGAGATGAAATCAGGGATGATTACAACTGTGAGGATATCAGTTATTGATATTATGAGATGAAACGGTATCTAATATCCCATCCCATCCCTTCCATAATCACAAATAGATATCATTTGATGACTTACCGGAATGCTCGTACTTGTGCCGGGCCAGGGAACTCTGTTTGGCAAAGGCCTTGTCGCACTGGTCACAGATGAAAGGTAGATCGGGATCACCGGCATGTCCATGGGTTTCGGCCTTGGCACGTTTGGGCTTGGGTGGTAAAAGACCCGCACTAGCCAAAACATAATCATCCTCGTGGGAGATGCGAGAATCGTCGTCGCGCCACGAACGTTTCTCGGAGCCACCGGGACTGAGACTGGTGCCGCGATAGTCGGGCAGCTTAATACTGTTCATCAAAGGATTGGGTGCGTAGTCGCCGCCGGGACGCATCTGGAAAAGTGCCTCCATTGGCAGGCGAGTCATCATCGGGAAGTGTGGCAGGCCGGGAAAGGGTGCCGAACGTGGTGGCATCGGTGGCGTCACCTCGTGCATGTTGGGCGGCGAGGGTGGCGCAAAGTAGAGACCCGCTGCTGCCGGTGACAGGGAAGCTGGAGACATGGATGCAGAGCTGGATAGCTTGCGACTGAGATTAATAGCCATAGCTTCAGGATAATCATTGGGTAGCTGCATCGGCTGCGGTTGCTGTTGCTGCTGCTGCAGAGGAGGTGTTGCATCCCGCTTAACAGACAAATCCAGTGGCTGATCCTCACCGGCAGCACGCATGGCTGGCGGCGGAGGAGGCAGTGCAGCACTAGGTGTGGACAAGGCTACAGTTGTTGCTGCCTCATTGCTGCCAGCAGCATAACTCTGAAGCTTGCGTTCCCTGGAACGATTGTTCTGAAACCAGACCTGGACGACACGTGCATCCAGCTGAAGATGAGCGGCAATCCGTCGAAACTCATCGCGACTCGGTCGAGCATTGTGGGCATAATGTTGCTTCAGTTGCTGCTGCTGTTCCTCATTGATGGCGGTGCGGACGCGTACTTTTCGCTCCCCGCTATCGCTGCTTCCGGCATGGTAATCCTGACGTGGCTCCTCCTCCACCTCTTCATCGTCCTCCTCATCTGCCTCACTCGCTGCAGAAGGCAGCACAAAGCTTGTATGTTGTTGTTGTTGCTGCTGCTGTTGTTGTTGATGTTGTTGGTGGTAGTGTTGATCCAGTTCTTCTTTGATCAGACCACAGAGCACTTTCTCGTGCTGCACAAGCTCTGTGGGATGATTGAATTGCTTGGCACAGCGACTACAGCGAAGATCCGCATCTTGCATGGAATCCTCCTGCTCCTCCACATGCTCTTCCACATGTTTCTGCTGCTGCTGCTCCTCCACGTGCTCCTGCTCTTGTTTAATGGATGTGGGTATCTGGGATGCATGTTCCTCCGGCAAAGGCGTTGGCTCCCGACTTGTCTCCTGCTTGACAATGGCAGGACTTGGCTGGGGAGTAGCTGCCGGCTTGCTGCTCATCATCTCACTCTCGGATTCCAGATCCATTATCAGCTTAGGCTCATCGGGTGTCTCATCCTCATCCTTGCTGGGCAGAAGCTCCTCCTCCCGCTGCTCCTGCTCTCGTTGCTCTTCCTGTTCCCGCTGCTGTTGTTGCTGCTGGCCGGCAGCTGTTAGCTCCAGGAGTCGCTGTATGCTATAGGGATGCATGCGAGGATCGAGTGCAGCAGCCATAAAAGCATTTGGGAATGCCAACAGTGCCGCATTCATCGCACTATAATTGGAATAAAATGGAGGCGGAGGTGGAGCTCCTCCGCCAGCGCCGCCAACTGCTGCTCCTCCAACGGGCGACTGAGCATCGCCAGCAAAGTAGTTCATAGGATTGGGCAGGATCTGTTCCGGCATCAGTTTACAGGAGGAGCGTTTACCCTGAGGCAATTGCTGCTGCTGATGCTGTGGATCCGTGTTCTTGTCGAGAGTCTTCAACATCTGGCGATTATTGTTGAGCTTCAGGCCCATGCTGATGCACTTCTTGGAGGTCATGTGCGAGGAGAAGCTGCCCGAATGCGAGAAACGCTTGCCACAGTTGTCGCAGCCAAAGGGTTTCTCACCGGAATGGATCCTAACATGCTCTTTGAGATGATGCTTGAACTTAAACGCCTTATCGCATTGATTACACTTAAATTTGCGTAGGAGCGCCGACTCATCGTGGCTAATCATATGGCGTTGGAGTCGATAAACATTCGCAAATGCTTTGTGACATATTTTGCATGTCTGCAAAGAGATGATAAAAACACAATATTTAGTTGAATTATTCAACATATCAGGTGCACACTGTACTATCAACTATTAACGATCTTCGCTACATTCAAATCAATGCTGGGCAGTTTCTCATTGGACTCTGCCGTAGTTGCCCACCACTGCTTTAAACTGTCGCCTGTTACATTTTGAATAATACTACATACATACATACATATGTATACTGTAAAACTGTTGTTCCTTTTACACTCTCACTTGCGTTTTACCTTTTTTACGCAGCTTACTCTCAATTGATCTGAAGCAGCAGCAGCTGACATTGTTGCTTTTGTTTTACTTTGTTGTTGTATCATTTTTTTGTAACACAGCAACGCTAACATATTGCAAAACGCACATTTATACGACGCTCAGGTAATAAAATGTTGTTTAAAACAACAAAATCATGTTGTGTATTTATTTGTTTTACTGGCCGTCTTGTTTTAATTTGCTTTCAAGGCGCGCAAAGCAAAAAACCAAAAAACGACCACAGAAAAAAAACCAAAATGTTGCTAATAATTTTTTGTATGTGTTTTGTTTTCTTCTGTATATGCTGTTGTTGTTGTGGTTGTTGTTGCGTTTAACATGCAGATTAAAAATACGTTTGATTTAGTTGATTTAATAAAAAAAAAAAACCCCGCAACAAGAACAAATAATGAAAACGTATTAAAAAAAAAAATTGAAGAAAAAAGCGCGCTGCGCAAATCACGAAGTAATAACTAATGCAAAATTGAAGAAGTGCGTAAAAGAATGGTGATAATCGAAGTGACGTAGCATTCAGCTTGCAAGTGTCGTTCAATATGTTTGTTTGTGTGTATATTAGAGAAACATTAAAAAAGTGTGTGGAATGATGGAAAATAAATTAAAGAAAAAACTTCAATCGGAAAAAATTGCGACAAAGCGCCAATAATAAATGGGAAACATAAACAACAACACAACGCCCGGCAGTGAAGTGAAGAAATAAATAAACACAAAGAATGGAATAGAATTAAAACGTTAGTCAAATCAAATCAAATCAAATCTCAAATTGTTTCAACAGCCGATGCTAATCAACGGCAGAAAAAGCAACATACAAAAACCCGACAGCGTTTGTTTGTCTTTGGATTTGTTTGGCAACAAATTGAACGCATCAAATGCTGCAACTTTGTTGTTGTAGTTGTTATTGTTGTTGTTGGAATGGAGGAATAAAAGGTGCGCAATGAAAGCAAAATCCCAAAAAGAGCCAAAATGACTGACAGGGTGCCTTCCACTTAGCCAGCGTGCTGAAAGATTTGCGGCACTTTCACTTTGGTCCGACAGATGGCAACACGTGTTGTAGTCGGCCCTCGTCCCCCTCACCAATGCCTATAGTTGTTTACGTGCAGCCATTGAACTTTTAGCCGCTGCATTGCAGCTCACCTCAGCTTTACACATATTGCTGCTGTCTTTATGTATAAATAAATATAAAAATGCGCCAGATTGTTATTGTTGTAAAGTTCATGACATTGCTGCTGGCTTTATCAGCGATCAATTTTTTAATGTTTCTTTTTCAATACGCCATAAAACCTGTCTCGTTGTTTCATTTACTTGTAACAGCCACAGCCACTGTTATTGTTGCTGTTACGCTACCTTTCTCTCTCTTGCTGTCATTGCAAAGCCAGAGAATAAAGCTGAACTTTGATGGGTTACTCAGCGGCATTTGCATGAATTTCAATTAACATACACATTACATTTGTATCTTTTTTTAAGTGTGACCAGTTATTAGTCATTATTTTAACACACAAAAACCAATTTATACTGATCACAAAATGAGATCACATGAAAAACATCAACTCATGGTCAGCAAAATATCAATAAAAAAAAAATAAAAAACGCTTCAGCCTAATTAGTTTGTACATTAACGGTGACACTGTGTTTATTTGTACAGCAAGTGGAGAAGAAAAATAATACAAAAAATACGCCCAATAATTACGGCCTAATTTGTTTATTTAACACATAAAAAAAATACATACATACATATATACACCCACCCATTATTGGGGAAAAATTGTTGTTTTGTTTTTCATGAAAAAACTTTAAACTACAATTTGATGTGAGCGCCGGCTGGCGTCGGCTGATGGAGCGGATGAGCAGCAGGCAACATAAATTTCCGTTTCCGCTGGTTATGAGTGGTAATGGAAGGGGAATCAAAGAAGAGAAAGAGGAAGAATGGTCTTGTTGTTTTACCTGTGACGCTGACGTCATTTCAGCCATTTGCAGGTGTATGTGCGAACGAACGAACGAACGAGCGAGCGAGCAAGCAAGCAAACGAGTTTAAACATGCTCTCAACATGGTATCGTGGACTACCTGTTGCGCTCACACAAATACAAAACTCGTTATCGCTCTAAGGTTACGCTCTCTCTTTCTCTCTCTCTCTCTCTCTTTATCTTTATGGCTATCCACCTTTGTGTGTGTGTGTGTTAGAGTAAATACGCCCACCTTCTGCGCTTAAGTACGTTGTGGACATTATTAACACGCTTTGTTGTCGCGCTGTTGTTATTTTTATTGTTATCAATTAAATGTAAACCAAAATGGCAGCCACACAGTAAACTGTACATTTTTACAAAAGGTATTTCAGTTGTTGCATGCGTCATCGAGCAATTCTTATGCATTTTATGTTTTATTAGTATTCGTCATTCGTCTGCGGCTGCTGTTGCTACTGCGAACGGAAATACCAATTGAAGCTACCTTTCGTTAATGGGAAATATGGCCACACAAAGATGCCCTGGCACCGACGCCAGTGCAACTGCCCTCGCTCTTTCTCACTTAGTCTGTACCACTCTGATGAGTCAAGTGCCTGTGTTTGTTTGTGTGTGTGGTTAAGCAGGAAATTGATTAAATTCCCCTGTTCCAAAATAAAAGTACTTAATGAGTGCGTTTTAACCTTTGCTCTCTGAGATAAGCTTCGCACACGTGCGCTCCTTTTTAACTCGCTGTCTGACTCTTTCGCGCCTCTAAGACGCGCTTAAACTTTGACTGCTGACAAAAGCTGGTTTGTGTCTAATTAATGAAATTTCAACAGAATTCCATCATGGCAGTCAATTAAGAGTCTATTGTGTGTGTACCTTAAGCCAGAAATTTGTTCGACTTTACAATGATGTCACTGAGTAGTTACATTAACTTTATGCTTATCGCTTGTTGGCTGCTGCTTATCAAGTAAATCCCACAAAAAAGGCCGCGCCGTGTTAAAATCGCGAAAATAAAAGCTAACAGGAAATATAACAGACCACACAGCAGCTTCAAAGCATAAATCAAGCTAAACGAAGATGACATTAGAGCAGTGCAAGAGAGCGTCCAGCAAGTCCGGCAATGCTAATTGCAGGCGACAAGAAGCCTTTTGCTATAATTATACAAAACTCAACGTAGGTGGGCGCCACATTCAACAGAAAGAGACAGAGAGACTTAGAGATGGGAACCAAAATGCAAATAGAGAAATCAAGTAAAAATACATTCAACATATATACATAGTACATATAGTATTAAGACTTTGGGCCAACATATACCGCTAATTTGTGAAAGTATTTCACGAACGCCTTCATGCATTGAGTGACATGAGAATTTGGCCATAATAGCGCACATAATTGGCTGTAAAGAAAATAAGAAACAACAAAAACAACAACAACAGCAAAAAGCTTTCAAAATGACATGCTTGAATAGAAAAGCATTGTTGGCCTTTCAAGATAAAAATTTGACAAAATGCCATTGTCAGTCAGCATGGAAATAAAAATGTTTGTTGTATATATAAATATAGGATGTATATATATATATATATATAAACGCACCTGTCGCGTTTGCCAACAAGAAAAATAACAACAAGCGACAAGCTTAATTTGTTATATCCTATCCAAAAAATGATGTTGGCTATTTTTTGTTGACTTTTGTTACAAAACTCGAGAAAAATAGATTTTTGGTTTAGAAAGATTTAAATATATTTATATATATATTTTTTTTACCGATTCTTGTGCGTGTTATAGTGCAAGGAATTTTCAATCTTCATTTTGTTTTTAGTTTGAATTTGTTATGAAACACGTATGAAAAAGTTTTTTATATTAAGATTTATCTTTCAATCTGTGAACTGTAAGAGTACCTACTCTTCGTCGTGTTTTAGTTAATTGTTTTCTCTTGTTTTCTTTCAATATTTCTCCTTTTGTTTTTAGGTCAGTCTAAACAAGAATTCAGTTTGCAAGCAGAATCAAAAAAACTAACAAAAAATAAAAAAATTATTAACGACGCCACAAAAAACAAAAAAAAAACAAACAGAAATAAAACTAATGTCTAACTGCTTAATAGCAACTGCGACCCAATTTTCTAGGCTTGTGTGCTTATCTCTTTTCGCGGGCCAGCTGCCTCAAAACAACAACCACAAATATCAAATATATATATATATGGTTTATAAGGCTGCTTGTCTGATTAGAGCAATGAATGAATTTCTAGTTAGCATTGACGTACCTTTTTTTTTTGTGTGTGCAAGAATAATAATAAATAATATTGTGAGAGAGATTGTTAATCGCATAGTATATATGCTAAATACGTATATATATTACCTAGTACTATTAAATCGGAACACGTTGTGCACGCTTTTGAGTTCAGTTCAGTTATGGGTTATCGTTATCGAAAGTGGTTTCTAAATGCCTAGGTATGCGATTGCCTATTATAAGTAGGGTTTTTTGAACTCTCCGTCAGATTAAAATGAACGAGAACGAACGAGAAAGAGCGAAAAAGATAGATCAAGAGACTTACAGAGGTGCGCTCTTTTAGAGATAAGCTTGTAGAAATTGATTTAAGCACATTGTCTATATTTCGATTCTATTTAGAAAAAATATGCTGACTTAAGATTATTTAAAAATATAATATAAAATCATTTTAAACATTTATCATAAACATTTTCCACCTTTAACAGATTACCAAACAAATAATAACAAAAGTTTATTGATTTATCCTATCGATAAATTCGGTAACCAGCAGAATTTCGCCTGATAACTTTATCGGTTTTGTATGCAACAATTCAACTCTTTTTATACCCTGAACCCATTAAAAATGGGTAAAATGGGTATAATGGTTTTGTGCAAAAGTATGTAAAAGGCAAAAGGAAGCATCTCCGACCCCCATAAAGTATATATATTCTTGATCAGCATCAACACCCGAGTCGATATAGCCATGTCCGTCTGTCCGTATGTATTAGTGCGTCGATCTCAGAGACTATAAGAGCTAGAGACTCCAGATTTGCCAATACAGTTCGTTTTCGATAACTCTTCCCGTTTTCGATATACACATGTGATCGATAACAACAAAATCTTGAACTTAGAAAACTTTGAGACGGCATTTGAAACATTAAAAAAAATAATGACAATCAGTGAAATTTTTATTGAAATCGGTTGAGAAACACCGGAGATATGAAAAATTTAAGTTGAATCTAGGATTCAGTATGCGCGTACACACACGCACACATACTTGCAAGCACTGATTGTACGCGTAAAGTATAGGGTTCAGAGTATCGTCTAGTCTAGAGTAGACCCTTCTTACTTGTTATCGATAGAGTATATATATATCGAGCCTAAATAGATTAAGCTTGTAAAACCCAGAAACTTATTTAACTACTTGAACTAGAAATTAAATTGTTATGTTAACATTTTGCTTAAGTGTATTTTGGTGTAAGAGTTCATTAACATTTTCTTTTTGGCTAAGACAACAAGTGAGAGACACATTCCAAAAGGAAGGTCTCTATGGACATATTCTTTTTTGTGCGCACTTGCTGCCATATTTTATTTTGCTTTTGCTTTTGGCGGCTGTCTTGATTTCAACCAAAATACATTAATTGCATATTTTTATGTATATACAAAATATTTTATGTTTCGTTTTTCCCTTTTTCAAAATTGATTAACAGGAAAATACTTTTAAAGCATTCGCTATTTATTTCGTCTGCCGCATTTTTCAATATTTTATTTTTTTTTAATTGCGCATTGATAAACTCGATATCGAAAAACCTAAAGATAATCAAAATAAAACAAGAAACGGAAACACGTTTGAAATTTTAATTTTTCGTCGACTGAACACGACACAAATCAAACTTAATTGTTTATTAATAAAACGTTTTGCCCAAATGATGCGTGTTTTTTTTGTTGGACTTGAAAAAGTTTTTCTGAATTCATTTTCTTTGTGTTGGTTGCTTTTCGAAAAAATTTACGTTTCTAAGCACGCAAAATTAGTTGTAGTATTAGGAAAACAAAAATTAAGCGCCGCCGCAAAATAAATTAAATTTATTACTTTTTTTAAAAGCGGCAACATAATCAAAGCAAACATTTCAAATTAATAATACAATATAGTAATAAATAATGTTTTTTAAAGACATTGCTCGTTTGGGAGCAAACAGCTGCTTTAAATGATTATACCCTTTAATCATGTAAATGGGTTTAAGTTTTTTTTAAAGACCTTTTAAACAAAACTAAAAAAAAATGCGTAAAAAAAGTTAAAGAAAAATTCGCCTTGTTATTGAAATTTGTCTTAAAGCATGATATGTATAAATTTTTATACAGGGTATGTTATAGTCGAGCTTTCATTTTTTTCTTAGATTTATTTACGATCCTAGACCTAGGACCTTTTAAGAAAAACTAACAAAAAGTCGTAAAAACTAAGAGGAAAATTCGCTAAGGTAAGGAAAAAGTGTCTCAAGTTACAGAAATTACAGTAAAAATCCAATTGAAAGTCCAAAATCAAACTAAAAACTAAACTAAAAGTCAAGTGTTTGTAGCTGTCTCTGTCTGTTTCACTCCTTGTTTCGTTCGCATTCTTAACTTCATTAAACATATCACTTGAAGCAACCGCATAATAAACGTCAGCGAGAGAAAACGAGCCCAAGGGAAATGTTTAAAGGGAAATTTTCGTGTGTGAGAAAATGTTAAAATTTACGAAGAAAACACGGGGGCCAGAGGCAAACATAATTTATGATGTGCACGGTGAAAGTTGATCCAAATCCCGAGAGCGATTATCAAAAAAAAAAGAAAGGTAAAATATATATATATATATATATATATATATATGTCGAGGGGAGAGTTGGCATGTGTTGAGCAGGTGCTGTGAAAAAAACAAACTATAGGAAGTTCTTTTTATATGGCATTTTTTTTCGGAACAGGATCCATAGGAAATGAATTTAATGAGATTGAAAAAGATTTAGGACAAGTGAAGCTATATAGGACTCAATTTATATATGTATTTCTGTATTCATTCATCATTGTCATAAAATATGACATAATAATAATTGAAACACGTGTCAAAGTCAAACAACTTTATGATATATTTAATTTGCATTTGCCTGCCTCACTAAAAAACTTTTCGGCATTATAAATTTCAATAAATTTTTCATTATATGTAAACATGCGCGTAAAACTTTCTGTTATTGTTGTATTTTTAATTTGTTTGCCTTTAATTGCAAATAATTTTTAAACTTTGGCGCAGCGAGACACACACAGAGAAAGCAAGAGAGAGAGAGAGAGGGGGAGAGGGAGAGTTGACCTTACAATAGAGCGTGAGGGGAAAAAAAATACATAAAAATACATTTAAAAGCGTTTTTCACTGGAAAGGGAGCTAGGGTATGAGTTCTCTCTCTTCTTCTCCTCTCAGCTCAGTCGAGTAAATAAATTGCTATTAATTTTTCAGCGGCAACAGTTCAACGTTCAACAACGTGTGTTTGTGTGTTTGTTGTTGTTGTTGTTGTTGTCCGTCAAGTGGCAAACGGCGCCGAGACGACGAGATGTCGAGTCTGCTGCTGGTCATCCTGGCTGGGACACCTAAAGTGCATATAATTTTTCAATTTGAAATGTTTCGTGTGTTTCGGCCAACCAACCAACGATTCTGTGGTTGCCCCCAAAAAAGGTGGCAACTTTTAGCGAAATCCCCCAACTCGAACCCACTAAATGAATTGTGGCCAAAAAGTTGCGAATGTTTTTTTTCTCTGTTTGTGCGTGTGTGTTTGTGTGTGTGTAGGGCAGTTAAGCAAATATTTAATTGCTGCACTTTTTCTGGCACTCTATCTCTCTCTTTCTCTCTCTCTTGCTTTGAGTCTGCATTGTTATGGGCTAAAAGTTTGCCAAATGTCAGTTTTTACTGGCTTTTTGTATACACTTACGAAAGGGTTTAGTATAAAATTTGATTCAACTTAACATCATAGCTAAGAGCCTTAACATGAATCTTATACGAGCTCTTTTTCATCCCATATAGAAAAGTTTTAACTTAATTATAATTTTTCATTGCACTTGAAGATTAATGAAAAAATGAACATGTGTGTTTCTATTTGTGTTCAAAAGAGTATATAATATTCGACTTGCCTTAAAACACTGTTCGTTCTTGTTTTTTTTTGGTTTTTTTAACTGTTTGGCCCAACACATTTTGAGTTTGACCAATAATTTATGTGTTGCCATTTGCTCAACAATTACGGCCTCGCAATCGCTATCTCCCTCTCCCTCTCTATTTCGCTCTGTTAATGATGTTGACCTTTGCAACAAATATACATACATATATGTTGCAATCTTGTTCACTTTAAAGCTGACACACACGACACGCGACGTCTGCGGCCAATTTAAATGGCTTTTCAATAACAGCTGAAAAATACACACACAAAAAAAAAATATATATATTGTTGCCTACTTATGTGCGCGTGATTTTCATAATGAGCAATTTTTGTGCTGCTGAGCGAATGTTGCTATTGTATTCGTATTTGTAGTGTTATTGTTATTGTTTTTGTTGTTGTTGGCATTATTAATTGTTTTCACACATAATAATTTAATACGCATGTACACGTGTTAAATGTCGCCTCTATCTCCTCCCTGTTGACTATCATCAATAACAAATATGGCTATAAATGCGTATTGGCCATAGTTGCAATATGTCAACTCCTGTTAGCTGTTATACATTTATATATATTTATATTGTGCGCACTTTTGCATATGTTTCAATGTTTAAATGTCATTAACAATGCCGTAAATTATTTGCAACGTGCCCCAGCTGTGGCTCTCTGTGTGGCTGCAACAAAAGTGCAAACAGGATGGCATCTGAGGTAGAATCCGGGTACGATACACGATTGAAAGCTGGCCTTAATAAACTCATACACACAACTCATTACTCTATCTCTCCCAGTCTCTCTCTCTCTCTCTCTCTCTCTCTCTTTCTCGCTCTCTCTCTCTCTCTCTTTATGCACTTTGCAAGCTTTATTAGCTTTTTGAAACCCCGTTTGGCTTATGACGGCTTAGGTAAATATTAATAACCAGGCAGTTGAACCCCCCTCCCCCCCCCAAAAAAAAAGGAAAATAAAGAGTGAAAGCAATAACTGCAACTGTAACAGTGAAGATGCTACTAAAGGAAAAGAGTGGGAGTATAAAATGCATTATCCTTAGACTTCCAATCTGTTTTGTATCCATCATTTTTACGTGCTTAGTATTTCTTTAACTTTTATTCTATCTGGTTGTTTCTTGTTAGCTACAATTTTATATGGCACACATAGGCAATTTCTACTGTATCTACACTCACGAAATAAAAAACTTTCCCTCTCTCTCTCTCTCCCTCTCTCTTTCTTTTATGTGATATGAGAAATCAGATAGCTTGAAGCTGTCCAACTTTTTCATTTTGACGCTACTTTTATGAAGGTAAAAAAAGTTCGCAAAACAAAAAAAACAAGCAAACTAGCCTATATGAATTTATGAGCTAATGCTTGATGCTTTTGGGGGGGCGTTAGAAATGTTATAAGGGTGAGGAGCACATATATGTCGGTATCTGTATCTTGCACCTACCCCAGCAAAAAGTAGAAAAAAAAAACCATGAAACGAGCAGGAAAAAAAATGTGCAACAAAATTATAATTTATGTGGCTTTAATAGCCGTTGGGTGCCTCATGGTCTAAGGTGTATGCTCCCCCTCCCCCACATACAAGTTTACTGCTTATCGCTAGAACACTGTATGTTGTGTATGTGTGTGTGTGCGTGTGTGTTGTTTTTATTGTTGTTGTTCAGCCTGGACTTGAGTAGAGAGTTGGGTAAAGACGAAGAAGAAGTAGAGAGGAGGGTAGGTTGTAAGTAAGTAAGGTTCGTATGTCTTATCAGGGCCTGCCTGTAGCCCAACATTTATTTTAATGCCTTATCACACGACGACGCAACAACAACAACAACTGCACAATTGGGAGTTACGAGTATGTGACTGACAGCAACACAAAAAGAAGAAGAAGAAGCACAAGACGATGAAAAAAAAGCCAAGGAAATATATATATTTATATATATATATATATATTGTGTATATGAGAAGTAAATACCGCTCACACTTTATGATAGGCTGAGGCACTTGCTATCTCACTCACTCACTTGCCACATGCCACATTTTTTGGTATCTCACTCGGTTGCTTTTGCTCCCCTGATAATACTCTTTTTTTTTTGTTTTTTTCTTTTCTTTCCTCTTCTGGCGCGTCATTGGGTTTTTTGTTGTTGTTTGTTGGTTTGTGCGGGGGGCTTTGGTAAACGCCTACGTTTTTTTGTATTTAATGCGAGTGTTTTTGTTTTTGTTTTTTTTTTTATTATTATTATGACGGTGTTTGCTTATCATAGTTTATAGTTGTTTTTGTTGTTGCTGTTGTTGTTGTTGCCTTGCTGATAAACTTTACGTAAGCGCAATATATATATATGTATATAAAACTACAACAATCTTTTTTTAATTCCACGGAAAAGGGAAACCTCTTGAGTGTTGTGAAAAACCTCATGTATTTGCCGTTATCTGCGCACAAAATGGAGAATAAATATGTTATGTTTTAGTTTTAGTTTTTTTTTATCTTACTTAATTATTTTCTCATTTCGCTTTCGATACATATTATATATAGAAACTATATATGGTATGGTATTGTGTGTATTGTGTCAACAGGAAACGTGGGCACATTTCATTATAAGGTTGCAACTTCGTTTCGTTTGTGCTTGGCACCGTTTGTCGTTATCCGTACTACGTTCTACGTCTTCGTTCTTTACACACGGTATCGTTATTGTTCTTGTTGTAGTGGTTGTTGTTGTTGTTGTTAATCTTGCCTTAAGGCGGATAACAACTTGAACAAAGCCCGCGCATTGTTTATAAAATGTGTTTCGTTACTCAAAGATCAACTTGAAACGTTCAACGATTTGGGCTTTATTTATAGCCATCAGACTTATACTATATACTCAGAAATTTCTTCGTTCTTTGACGCTGAGTCAACCAGTGTGAACTTTAACCCACACAAACACACACACACACACACACAGCTGGACATTTCATAAAAGAAATATTTTATCGCATTAGTCACATATCATATTATAAAGTATGAAAGATGTATTTCACAGCTTTGCTGAAGATTTATCAACTCTATTTCACTTTCGAAGTTGAGTTTGTTCCGATCGTTCGCACTTTTGTAATTAGTTAGAAAGCATGGTGAATATACACATAAAGACGTTCTTAAATCAATTCATTTATCCGTAAGCAACCTAATTATACAAAAGTTAGAAACAAAATCGTGTTTAATCAACCATTTCCACTCAACTTTCACCTTGTTAAGTGATGTTTGTAATGGAAAGAGTAACTTGGTAGTATAAGTCCTACTGATTTAAAGTCCTAAACAAAACATTTCTACTAATATTCTACTGATATGAGTAGAACTTGTTAAGGAATCTATTGAATAACATTTTAAGTCTTTGATTAGGCAACTCCTTTCCATCCCACTTAGATCCTTCTAACCGACAAAGTGACTAGTACTGTTTAGCTAGTATATAATTGTTTATAGTTTAAAAACATTTTCGAACTCACCTGTGTCACATTCTGTGTGGTTGCATGTTGACCCGTTGGCGAGTGCAACAGTTGGTGTTGTTCGAGTTGCTCGCGATTGGGAAAGGCAGCGGTGCATTGCATGCAGGGAAAGGCGGTGCTCAAATCGCCTGTTGTTGAGCCCGGACTTGAAGTGGAACGATGAGCACTTAGATCCAGATCGTATGCCGAATTGCTGCCAACGCTGCTGTTGCTGCCCCCTTGCTGTGCAGGCGGCGGCAACAGTTGCTGTTGCTGCTGCTGCTGTTGTATTGTTTGTTGCTGGTGCTGTGACGCATGATGTGGATGGTGGTGATGATGATGATGCTGGTGGCTGGGCGAGCTGGCTGTGCGTGCAGATTGCATTGCCAACGCGGCTGCAGCCATAAACTGGGCATGCAGATGGGCGGGCAGCTGAGGCGGAGGATGCGGCAGGTGGGCAAAAAGATCGTTGGGCGCCTGGGCAACCGGTGAGCACAATGGTGAATGTGAATGGATTCGATTATTTTGATTCTTTGCTGTTTCACTATTGTTGTTGTTAATGCTGTTGCTGTTGTTGTTGTTGTTATTATTATTATTGTTGTTGGGAGATTTGGCATAATGACGATGATTATTATTGTTGTTGCTGCCGCTGCTCAAATTGCTCTGCTCCTCATCCTCCTCGGGCTCGCTTGCATCCCCAGCTGCCCCAGCTGCCACACGATGTGTACGCTCATAGTTCAACTTGTCATGCGGATGCTCTGTGGCAATATGCTCACTAAACGACTGTACATTGAGAGTAGGGTATGCGGAAGGAAGGGTATGTATGTAAAATTATGATTTGTTTATCAATTCGATTGCTTACCTGAAACTCGTTGAAACGTTTGTGACATTCCGGACACTGGATCATACAATCATCGATTGTGGCATTTGTTGTGGCAACACTTGTTGCATGTGCCACATGCTCCAAACTGCCAGCAACATTGTTGCTTGCCGGCTTGCTGTTATGCGCTGAGGCTTGATGATGATGCAAACTCGAGGCCAAAGAGGAAACTGCAATACAAAAGAAAATATTTTGTTAAAAGTGTTTTTTGAATGGAAAAAACTTTTCACTTTCAACTTAATTGTTAACAAATTATTAACACGCATTTTAAAAGTTGTAAGCTTGTAAGAACTTACACACAAACAATATCTTTGATTGAGAAAATAGAACAAAAAAAAAGTGTTGCAAGAACTTTATTGGTAAACTTCGAAAAAAGTATCCTTAAATCAATGTAAAGATTTAAGGTACAGTTTGAAGTGTTGCACGCTAAAAAAACCCTTTCCAATTTTAATTTCTGTCCCGAAAAAAATGTAACGTATCTTATTCCAATGTCTCAATGTCTCAAGCCATTTCTTGCAATATGTTTTCTTTTTTTGTTTTAATAAAAGCAAATTAACTGTGAGATCTGCGCCAAGGCGATAAGACCTGAAAGACTTGTATGGAATGCCATACACACACACACACACACAAAAGAAGAAGAAGAAGCAAAAAGCGAGAAGTAGTCGAAGTGGGTGAAGAGAAAGAGAGAGAGAGAGAAGACTTGAACCATTAATTTGCCGTGTGGCAGGCAGGCAGGCAGCAAGGCAAGGCAAGGCAAACTTATACTTCAGATCAACTTTAATTTCGTGGCAAATCAACTTTACCCGCCACTGCCAAGCCTTCACCCCCCACCACTCCCGGTCCTGCCCCCGTTCCCGCCTGTACAAACCCTTTGACTTATTGGCATTGTGGTTGCCGTTTTGCCTTCACGCAACGTTTCCACGTAAAAGGCGATGATCTCATGCGCCAATCAAAAGCAACAAAAAACAACAACAAGAAAAAAAGAAGATGAAAAAAAGAGTCGAACTGGTTTTCACACACACAGAAACACACATACGTACAGAATGAAAAAAACTGGCTGAAGAGTCGACTCTTAATCAGTTTTGAAAAAAGCGTTCAAGCATGCGAAAAGGGAGAAGATCATAAAGAACAACAACAACAAAAACAACAACAATACGAAGCGAAGATGGAAAGAAAAAAACGTATCTTGAAGATTGCTTTGTTCAATGACGGCGACGTCTTGCTGGCGATGCCGAGGGTCAGCCAATTGCTATATACACATTGTGTGTGTGTGTGTGTGTGTGTGTGTGAGATACTTATGGCCGCGCTGAGTCGTCGTCGCTTTGGTAAATAAGCAACATTGTTGGTGTTGTTGCACATACATATATGTATGTATATCTGCGCGCGACTCGAGGCCAGCGGCACGTTGCAAGGTACAAAATGGAGTTCTGCTTCGTTCACTGTTTTCTGTATATCTCCATCAAACAATGGGAAGTCTTTGTTGTAGCTCGAGAGTTGCTGGTTGTTGTTGCTATTTGATCGCTACCTTAATTTAAGCCAATTAACCGCCTGCAGACAGACAGCAGCAGACAACAGTTGCCTCTCATAGGGGCACTCACATGTGCAGCACTAGCCCAAATGAAATTAATGGGCTCTCTCTCTATCTCTCTCTGTAGTACCTTGTAACTTGCAATTGCAATTGTACACTTGAAGAAATATTTACGCAACAATCAACCTCGAATAGAGCATTCTTACTTGTTTTTTTTTCAAGTGTAGCTGTGTATCTTTTATCTTGTAGCTTGTGACTGGCCTTACCCAATCAAGCATACAATCTGCGGCGAGTTCGTTGCACGTTTTGTCAAATGTTTGTTGTTTATTTGTTTTTTGTTCTTTATTATTTTCACTTTCAATAGTTTCGCTCGACTTTTTATTGATATAACGCAGTTAATTGATTCAGATACAGTTTGATTTAAGTGTTTACAAAAAGATGCGGGTTCTTCAATTCTTCAGTTCTTCAATTATTGAATACTCATATACATTGAACTCTTATCTAATTGCTTTACCTTTATCTCATTTTCATTTCGTTTCATAAAAATAGATTTCTTTTGCTTTGTTTTTTTTTGTTTGTTTTTTTTTTTTAAATTTATTTCATGCTGCTTGCTAACTGACGCTTTTATTAAATGAAATCTGTCGGCCATTTCGACTCATCTCAATAAAATATGCAAGTTCCTTTAAATGAGAAACACGAAAAACAGAACAGAATATCAAAAGACCAAACAAATTTTTATAGCCTTTATTATTTTTCATCATCATCAACATCAACATTTCTCTTGTCTCTTTGACTGATGTTATGGCTGTGTGTGTGTGTGTGTGTGTGTGTGTGTGTTGTGCGAGACTCAACAAGTGTGTCACCAGCTCATTTAGTTCAATCAATTTTTCATAACAGAAATTATTAACGCAACGTGGAAAAAAAAGCCGTTTGGCATTTTTACACTTATATTGTGTAATGCCCTGTAATTAACACATGCATTAAGAGAGGGTATATTAAATGTTTTGTCAATGTTGCTTACTCAACAAGTAAAAAGGCTCTAGTCGAGAAATCCCGACTAGACGATACCCTGAACCCTATACTTTACGCGTACAGTCAGTGCTTGCCATTATATGTGTGTGTGTGTAAGTGTGTGTGTGTACGCGCATACTGCACACTCAACTTCAATGTTCCATATCTCCGGTGTTTCTCAACCGATTTCAATAAAAATTTCACAGATTGTCATTATTTTGCTTTATGTTTTAAACGTCATCTCAAAGTCTTAAAAATTCAAGATTTTGTTGTTATCAATCCCATGTGTATATCGGAAACGGGAAGAGTTATCGAAAATCGAAAATAAATAAGTACTGCTTAGGGATTGGGCGAGCTTATGTTCCAAATCTGCAGTCTCTATGATGCTTCCTTCTGCCTGCTACATACTTTTGCACATAACCATTATACCCTTTTTACCCATTTTTAATAGACTGAAAGTATAAAAAACATACGAAATCCATCTTTTGATTTCTTGTTTGAATTGCACAAACTATTACTTATTGAATCTAACTATAGGGTATCTTGCAGTCGTTTACTTAACTCAATATCACATTTGTATGTAACCAAAACGGTATTTAAATATATATATATATATTGAAAAAGTCCGCAAATTAATTTCAATTTGTGAAAAGAAACAGAAAAAAAGACAAAACGAATTTTGATAGTCACATCAAATAATTTAATATTTGTTTATCATGCAATTGTTGTTGCTATTTGTAGTTGGCTGACAAACTATTTGGCGCTTACGCATGCCAATTGAAGTTGATTGATAGTGTTGTAATAAATATATATATATATATATATATATATAATATATATATATAGTTTTGTATATGATCAAAGCAAAGATCCGCAAAGTGAAAGCATTAAAGAAGACTTTGCTGTTGAGGAACTTAAGGAATCTCTTAAATCTTATTTAAGAATATCTTATAATAAATAATTGAAAAAAAAAAACAAAATTCTTGCTGATATAAAGTGAAGAACGTACTATAAACTAATGCATAGAGATCCGATAATATAATACAAAAGATTTCCATATGATAATACAAAAAATTTTCAAAAATAAATGAAAATTTGCGCATTCTAATAAGAAAAAGATTGAATACGAACGTATAAAGTATACAAATTTTTATGTCTCGTTGTAAAAATGCTTTGACAGTTTCACAAAAGGGCGCAAAATATTTTGACAGCAAAGACGTGAAAGATGATTCTCAAAAACAAAAAAATATATCTTAATGCCACACGTTGTTCACGTTCTTGTCAATAAAAACTTAAAAATAATACTCAAAACTTAAGAAAGTTTTTTTTTTTTGCATTCTTTTTTATGTTGATCTCTTTGGCTTTTTTGCCCTTTGTTGTGGCCTTCGAATTTGCTCAACTTGAAGAATTTCAGTAAATGTTGGTGTTGGTTCACCTGTCTGTGTGTGTGTGTGTGTGTGTGTGTTCCCAAAGAGAATCTACACAAAGAGAGTGAAGAAGGCAGGTGGAAAAATGTTGGCATATTATAAATAATATGTGTGTGTGGGAGAGAAACGGAGGGGGCGTAAATCAATAAAAAAAATATACATTTATGCACGCAGACAGATATATATATATATATATATATATATGTGTGTGTGTGTGTATCTGTATCTGTTTTAGTTGTTGTTAGTGTAAGACGTTCCACTAATTTTATGTGCTTTTTATTGCTCGCATTTTATTAGCGCAGACATTTTTTAACTAAGCTCGGTTAATGCAAATTTATTTATTTCATTTCGTTTCGTTTTTTCTTGTTATTCTTTTTTCGACATTTAACATTTTAATTTATGTTTGTCGATGGTTGGCGGACAGCTTCATTTTTTCTTCTTTTTTTTACCTGTATGTCGGTGTTGGATATGGTGATGATGGTGGTAAACATTTCTCATGCTCGTTTTGGCTGTCAGTTTCTTAAAGTGTTTTTAATATTTCAATGACAGCCGCTTGTCAAAGAACACCAAACAAAATCGATATCTAAACCGATGACATTTCTTTTCTGTGCTTTGCTTTTGCGCTTTTGCTTTGTTCAGGTAAGTTGGAATTTGTTGCTACTTTTGACATTAATAATTGTTTGATTGTTGTTGTTGTTGTTGCTGTTTAGGAAATTGCTGACATTTGTCAGCTGACAAATGGCCGACAGGTGGCGCTGTCGTTACTCAATGACAATCGCTTTGAGCTTTGAGATTTGCGTTTCTTTTTTTTGTTTTTCGTTTATGTAAAATCATAAACATAAATTTTAGCACTTAATTATAAACAGACGCAACTCGGTTTTTGACTGCTGCATTGCATTGGCAAATACTATAAATAAATGTTGCATAAAATTAACTGCAAATGCCAGACTAATATATACACATATATATACTAATTAATAGACAACAATAAAATTGTTTACGACTAATGAAAAAATAAAAATAAAGTGTGTAAACGACACCTCTTTCAACATGATAAAAAACATTGAAATTTATTTATGGCTAGTTGCAATTAATTGATGCGTTTGCTGTAAATGAAAACCGGTGGGAAGGGAATTTGTTTCCCATTTGTTTATAGGTGCAATTTAATAATAATAATAATAATCTCCCCTTACAAATACAACAACTTTCGAGTTGGGCGTGCGAAAGTTTACAAATTGTTTGAATCTGGCAACGCTATGCGATCGCTTCTTCTTCTTCTTCATTATCTTCTTCTTGACTGTGTCCGTTTTCAAGTGGCACTTGAGCCGCGATGCGCATATGAAAAACATATGCCCAGCATAACAGAAAGAGTAAGAGCGAGAGAGAGAGAGAGAGAGAGAGAGCGGGAGAGAAAGAGAGAGCGAGACTCGACTCAGAATGCTAAAGTAATAATCGACAAGGCGTGCTAAATTTGGAACTGGCAACTGGCACTTAAAAGGCCCAAGGCATGGATGGTAGGTAGTTGTAAAGGTGCATACGATTCAAATAGTGTGTGTGTGTGGGTTTGCAGTTATACTGAGAGAAAAGTTTTGAACTAGAACAAGGTATAATCTATCTAAAATGAGAACAAAACAGATTTTACTAGTAAAAAAAATCCTACAAAAATATTTGTAAAGAACTAAGCTATTATTAAACAAGTAAGAAGGCTCTAGTCGAGAAATCCCGACTCTGAACAGTGCTTGCAAGTATGTGTGCGTGTGTATGTACGAACATACTGCTTACTGCATACTAAACATTTTTCACGCTCATATCTCCGGTGTTTCACAACCGATTTTAATAAAAATTTTACAGATTGTCATTATTTTGGATAATGTTTCAAACTTCGACTCAAAGTTTTCCAAATTCAAGATTTTGTTGTTATCGATCACATGTGTATATCGGAAACGGGAAGAGTTATCGAAAATCGAAAACAAACTCGAACTGCCTAGGGATTAGGCGATCTTAAATTTCAAATCTAGAAGAATGAAGCTATTATTAAAAAAATTGACTCCATGCATTTCCGTTTAAACTAACTCACAATATTGCCATATGTTGATGTATCTTAATGTGTTGTATTAGCCGAAAAGCTGAAGGCTTACGGAAATCGTTTATAAATCAAAGATTCGGCTTGCAATAAGAAACTTGAGTGTTTAAAGTAAGATCCAAACATTCCACTCTATCAATTTGCGGTTTAAGATCGCAAATTACTTGACTATTTCTCTGTGTGTATGTTAATGCAAGTACATATGCTCAGTTACAGACGTGGGCACAAAGGTGGCTTAGGTAAGGCTGTCTTGCTGCAGCAACTACTTCAAGTGGCAATGCCAAAGGTGGCTGCCACAAGGCAAGCAGCAGCAGCAGCATCAGCAGAAACTCAAACGTCTCGACTATAAATAGACTAATCGGGCAAGAGCTGTGCGAAGGGAGTGAAGAATCGGAAAGCAAAGGCATTTTTGCCCTTTTACTTAGTTTTTATTTATTTGTGCAGCACATCGGCTGCGTCTTCTTCTACTTGGTGTTGCTGCTGCTGCACGTTTATTTTATTTGTAGAATTTTTGCTGCTTTGCTTTGAGTGTGAAATTTTAATAGCCAACCGAGCCGTGTCCGTCACTGGCGAAGTTTTGACTCCTGCTGCTGCCTGCTGCCTGGGGCATATGTGTGTCCTCTGTCAGGCAGATTGTGTGGCATGGTTGAACATACATGTGTGTGTTCACATACTAGTTGCCTCACTAACTCTATTTTTGTGATTTACCTTGAAAATATATACTATTTCGCAGCAAGAACGCATTTTCCAAAGACTGCGTAGGCGTTGTTTTCTTGCCTGCAGTTTTGCAATTAGGCAAAAACAAACCTGGGTGAGAAATGATGGGCTTGCGGGAGGGCTGTGTGTGTGTGTGTGTGTGGGGGGGGGGGGAGTTTTAACAGCTGCAAATATGTATATATATATATATGTCTGTTGGTTGAGGCTGGAAGAGCTGATGACAAGAGGTGCGGAAAGAAGGTGAACATAGCAAGAAAACGTTTAAAAAATTAAATGCAAAATAATTTTAGTTAATTTTTTAAGTTATTTGAACCATATTAAACATAAATAATGCTATTTTTTAATTAAAAAAATATTTTTGATTTAATAAATATTTCTTAAACAATTTTTGTTGAACCGTTTTAAATATTTTTGCATGCTTTTCGATATATATATATATATATAATGATATTTTTAATAATAAACATTTTTAACATTTTTGTTGCATTTATATCTTTAAATTTAAATCTAAACCTCAAAAATTGCCGTATTAAATGTTATCTAAATTTAATAACTATATACGCTTCACAAAGACTCTATCTCTCTCTCTCTTTCTCTCTCTCTCTCTCACTGCAACTACAAAATGTGAAAAAAATTGAAATTGTGAGCTAATTGAAATGCGCACATAATAAATTCACTGTGCAACATTCAAAAAGACAAAATGAAATGCAACACAAAGTTTTATTTTATTTTTTCTTAACTTTTCTTTTTTGTTGTTTGTTGTTAAACTTTTAACAATTATTGTGCAATTGTGCGAAATTTATTGCAATTGAACGGCAATCAGAGTGTGTGTAACCAATTCCAGTACCCCCCCTCACCCACCCTGTCCACTTTTTATGCCTGGCAGTTAACAAAAATCGTTTACATGTTAAATTGTGCCTGGCAAGCGTTAAGAGCTGTTTGGAATATCGACTCCGAACTCCAACTCCAACCCAATCGGAGCTGTAGCACTGTGGTGCAGTGCAACCCCTGCACCTGCCACAGTGTTGTTGCTACTGCTGCTGCTGCTGCTGTTGCAATTTTGTATGCCCTTTGGCTACACCTTTTGGGTTCGCTTTGTTTGCGCAACGATTTCGGGTTTTCGTCTTTTTTTCTCGTGTTATTTTTATTTTATTTTGGCACTTTTTCTCCTATTTTCATATATATACTTGTATATATATATATATATATTTTTGTGTCTTGTTTTTTGGGCGTTGTTTTGTTGTCTCGTCGTGTGGCAGCCGCGGCATTAAAATAAATAAGTAAATAAAACCAAAACCAAAAAAAAAGAAGAATAACAGCTGTAACGCCTTTTTTTTTGGGTTGGTCAGTGAGGAAGGGTGAAGGGGGGGGGGAGGTGGCTTAGGGCTGGTTCGGGGAGAAACATTCCGTGCAATTTTCACTTTACAACTGTTTCAAAGTTATCTTTGTTTCCAATTGTGTGAGCCACAAAGGCACAAAAAAATGAATGCAAAAAAAAAAAAAATATTGGCAAACAATTTACTTGTGAAAGAAAAAACCAAAAAACAAAACACACAACACAAAAAAAAATATAACACGATACAAGTAAAATGCGGCAAATAATTTGCACAAAGCTGCGGCAGGTTGCAAATGGTAAGCAGGAGCTGGGAGAAGCAGCAAGGATTGTTGCAAGGATATCAAAGTCATTTTCAGTACCTTTTTTTTCCAGGCAACACTGGCCATTGATTTATTGTCTTAACTCGGAGTGTTGTATGCTTCAAATTTAAAGTATTGCAGCACTTAAAGGTAGCCTTTTCGAGTTGATAGAGCAAAAGTATTCTAGCCATAATTAATCTTATATAATAGATAAACTCACATTTGTGTATTAAAAGCTTAAATGATAATTTTCTGAATTAAATCAGAAGAAAGAAAGAAGTAAAGAGATAAAAACTACTTTTAAGGCTTAATACTTTTAAAATAATGCGATTTTCGGTTTTCCTAAAAAAAAAAAGAAACTTTAAGCTTAACTTAAGTTGAAAACCAACTGAGAAGTAAGCAGAAAACATTCTACAATTAAAGTTTCTCAGCTTTTCGATTATAATATTTTGTATTCCTAAATTTTAATGAATGAAACTTAAAAGTAAGCAGAGTTTATACTTAAATAAATATTCTTTGTGGTTCAATTATTGTTTAATTTCTTTGCTGATTTTTCTCTGTGTTTATATTTTTCCTTAGCAAGCAACAGCGCTTGGCAACTGCTCAAAAATGTAGCCAACAACTAGACAAACACACAGATACACTCGCACACACACACACACACACGCGCACACCTATTTACGATACGATCAGTGTGCTGTTAAAGCAAACAAGTTGTCTTGCATATAATTGTGCTTTTTTGGGCATAAAATTAATCATTTTGCTGTTGTTGTTTTGCCTGCCACTTGCAAATAGTTGAATACCAGCTAAAAGTTTGTTTAATTTCGATTACCAAGGCACACAGTAGCTCTCCTGTGTGTGTGTGTGTGTGAGTGTTTGTGTGTGTGTGTGTGTATGCCAACGTGTTATAGAAGAAGGAGATGAAAGCATTTATAAATGGCAGCACCGACAGCACCAGCATATAAAACTGACATTCACTGACGGCACAAAATGATTAATTAGCATTCGTCCTGTAAACCAAGACAGACGAACGGACAGACGGGCAGAAAGACAGAAGAGAGCCAGCCTAGATAAATGATGCCCAGAGCTACAACTTGACAAAGATGCTGTTTAACGTGCACATATGTGTGTGTGTGTGTGTGTGTGTTTAATATATACCCCAAGGATTTGTTTAGTTAATGAAAAAAATAACTGTGAGCAGAATAAAAAATCGTAACTAGAAAGAAAGTTAAAGAAAAGATCGATTTATTAGAAGTTGTATAGTATAAAAAAAAAATAAAAAGAAAAAAAGAGAAAGCTCGAAATATATCAAAAGTAAAACTGGG
The DNA here is from genome assembly GCA_035044605.1 of Scaptomyza cyrtandrae. NCBI lineage: Eukaryota > Metazoa > Arthropoda > Insecta > Diptera > Drosophilidae > Scaptomyza > Scaptomyza cyrtandrae. Next base: position 13,131,928 of record JAWNNS010000640.1, read on the forward strand.
CAAAAAAATGTTTTAGTAAAGTGAACTTTTCTCGCAAAGATCAAAGCGAAAGGAAAACACAATCTTTAAATGTTAAACAAATATTTGTAGGCTCATAAGAAAGGATTTTAGATTATTTTTAATGTCATAACAAAATACTTAACAAGTATTTACAAACAAAAATAAAAATAAATGTTATGTTTTCGAGTTATTTTTTTTTTTATTGTTTTTTGGCCTGGTTGTCAAGAAATTAGCACGGCTTTTAGTTTTTCATTGATTTACTGGCACACGAGGCAAGAAAAAAAAAGAAACAACTAAAAAGCAGCAGGTTAGTATGAGAAGGGGGGGTTGGTGGAATTGCGTTACCAAATACATAATTTGTGTGTAGGTGATAACATAGTCGACAGACAGGTTTTTTGTAGACCCAAACCCCCAATTCCACAACCTCCCCCCCTCTAGCCACAAAAGAACATTTTTGATTTATGACATTTTGGAGCGATTTCGAAACGCGACAAACACACGCCCCACAAATATATAAAAACCAAAACGTACGCACTAGACTATACTACTTGTTTGGCACATAGAAAGAGAGCGAGAAAGAGAGAGAGAGAGTGTGGAAAGTGAACAGCATTTTGAATCTAGCTAGCGATTAATATACATCGTGGTCGCAGCTGCCCATTGACATCAAAAGGCTGCCCAGACAAACAACAACAAACAACCGGAAAAAACGAAAGGAAAAAAAAAAGAAAACGAGGCGGCACACAGATACATTTTGGTATCTTTGTATCTAGTTAGTAAAGTATCTCTATAAGTATTTATGTGGGGCAACCTGTGCAAGATTTTCATTTCTATTCCATTCCATTCTTTTCTGTTTCTGTTCTGATCGATCGATTAGCTGCGCTGTCTTTTTTGGTCAGCTTGTAGCTGCGATCTACCAGCAGCAGCAACAACAACAACAACAACTTGGCCATTTTACACAACGAGACGAAAAAGAAAGCAGAAAGGCGCTACTTAAATGCCCATAAATTATAATTTATTGTTGTTTGTTTTTGGAAATGCACACAAGAAAAAGTTAAATTCAAACGAGAGTTGTTTCTTTTGATTTGAATATTTATGTTAAATAAAATCCTCAAGCCACAAACAAATGTATCTTATAACATATTATAGTTCTTAATACTATAAAATAAAAAAAATAAATAAAAAAAAACTCTGACTCTTATTTATTGAAAAGAAAGAATGAAAATCCAAATTTTGTGCGAAAATCATAGCCAAATCCTATGCTTAAATATATATCTTAAGAGCACAAACATAATTTCAAAATATCTGCTCGTTAGTTTTAAGCACAAAATCAATCATTAGATAATGGCAAAAAAAATTGTGTTCAAAAGTTTCAAAACAATTTGTTATATGACTGTAAATCTAATATATCATATATCTTTGTATGTTGACAAGTTAAGAAACTGCCCTCGTTTTCTTCACACCCTCCCACCTCTTGCTCCCACGCACCTTTCTCCCCCCTTCCACCCCCCATCTCACTGCAGTATGGAAGTGGAACATGTGCAATTAATCCACAAATGTTTAGCGCTGCTTATTAATTGTCACAGCTTTGACTTGATCTGAATGTGAATGTATGCGTATATACGTTAACGTGGGCTGTTTGTAAGGGGGACTACTATAATGATATTGCGCCATAAATTTGTAGCTCATTTTCGAATATATCCAAAAAGAACACGAATTTTTAAATGATTTTCGTTTTTCTTGGTACTGTTTTGTTGTTGTTTGCATTTGTTAACACCTTCAATTTAAAGAGTCTTGGAGAAGGGTGGGGGGAGGGGGGGGGCATAACTCGTTGATGAGCTGCTTTCACTGACAGTTTTATGCTTTGTTTACACTTTGATTGGCCATATTCAATCCGCTCAACTTTTCATAATGGCTCCAAAACGAACGAACGAACGAACGAAAGAAATCTACTCAATCAATCAATGGCCAAATAGCAACAACTCGAGTTAAAAGGTAAAACTGGTCTGACGAGTGCGAAGGAGACGGAGAGACAGTTCTTGGTTGTTGTTATTTTTTTTACCTGTGCGCATGTCAAACAGGTGAGTTACCCTACCTTAACGTATGTGTGTTTGTATGTTTGTGTTTGAATGGTTGTGACGATTTTGGTGAATGAATTTGTAGGAGGCGCCACACAACACTGAGTAGCAGAGAAGCAGAGAACACTTGACTCTCAGCCATTGCTTTTTGCTTGCTGTTGGTGGTGGTGTCTCTACCTGTTTGCCTGCCTGCCTGTTTGCCTGCCTGTTAGCTTGTTGGCCAACAGCTAATCGCGCGTCTTGGCCGAACGTCTCGTCTCGTTATTGCCAACAAATCAAATTCGAATGCGTTTGCAATTGGTCGTGTTGCTTGGTTAAAAACAAGAACAAGAACAAGAACAAAACAAGCTCTTCAAGCACCCGCATCTACTATAACGAAGAACAAAGAAATACATATGAAAAAGAAAGAAATTAAAAGAATCGAAAAATAAAATACTCTTTCTGGCAGCAAAAAGGTAAAAAAAAAATGCAATCTGAGCTGGTTTTTAAAAAGGTTCACAAAATTGTTGGGTTTTGTTTTTGTTATCCATTTTTTTTGAAGGTTTATTGTGATGCTTGCGGGATATTTTAATATGATAATCATTTAATATTCCTAATCAAATGCATTTTTAAAAAATCTTAAATACTTAAATATTATTAAGATAAACAATATTCATATGGCTGTAACTCTTTTAACCCATTTGAATCACTTTAAAGGCAGGAAAACTGATTTTTTATACCACAAAAATACTTATTTTAAGATCGACTTTAGTTATTTTAAGAATTTATGTGGTGACTTAGACTTGGATATGGTTGTTATTTGTGTCTTATTATTATTTCTGTTTATCAGAAAAAATAATCAATCATCAAAACATCCAAATCAGTAAAAAAAACTTAATAGCTGCCCAAGAAGATAAAGGATTTTAAATAAAGTAAACATTTTTTAAGGCAAAAAACCAAAAATTTTCTTTTTATGAGCTTCATGTTAAGACTAGTTAAGACATTAGTTGAAGATTAATTAACATATTCATAAAACATTATGAACCATCTTTGATTTAGTTTTAATTAAAGCTAAAGATAATAAATAAATTATAAGAAAATTAGAAACCATTAAAAATGCTAATTTAAGCTAGATAAAAATACAATTTTGTTGATTGTTGTTATGAGAAAATATGTTAAACTTATTAAAGTTCGATTTTAAGCAATCAATTCTATTTGTGTTACTTTTTAAAGCTGGCTAAGATTGCTTATTACCAACGTTAAGTTGCTACGTAAGGGTGTTTAAGCTTCTTATAAGCTTGTTATTGTTTTCTCTCCTTTATTATTATTAATTTTTGCTAACGAAGCTTCCCTCCTATCAAAATGTATTTAAGATTTTTTGTGTGTGTGTACTTTTGAGGTGTTTATTTTCATAAGCTAAATGCAAGTAGGTGATTAAACACACACACACACACACACACACAAAGAGCGTTGCTTGTGGCCATAAGAAGAAGTTTTTTCTTCACATATCTGCTTAAGAGCTGCTCAGTTGCCGCTCAACAAAAGGCGTAGGCGAAGGCGATGGTAATGAAAAATTGGAAATCCGAGATGCCTCAACAAAATAAACGATCGTTCACTTGAAAGACTGTGTGTGTGTGTCTGTGTGTGTGTTTGTGTTTGTTTCTTTATTGTTATTTACTGATATGGTACTTGGTTTGTTTTTTGCTGTGTTGCTCGTTCGGTTTTAAGGTGAATTTGTTTCGTTGATCGTCGATCGCATTGGAAGGGGGCGAGACCACACAAAAAGCTGTTAGAAAATGTTTGACGTTGGAACATGGGGAACTGGGAGGTATTAAGTGAGGAATTGTGTTTAGCTTTTGGCGCGCTTTGCAAAAAACAAAAACACACAAAAAAAGGTTGAATGAATATTGGGACAAACAAACAAACACAGATGCACACACATACATACATATACTAAACAGAAGTTCAATTGCATTTAGTGCTGATAATGCAAATGTGATTTATGCGCTGATGATGTTCGTTATTTGGATCGTATTGGGATGAGTCATCATCGATTGAGATTGAAAGAAACTTACACTGCATGGAGAAGGCTGTTGTTGATGGCATACTCTGCTGTATTATAATGTTATCCTCTTGGCCAAAACGTGTAGACGATGGCGCCAAACAGGACAACATTGGAATGCTTTTTTTTGTTTTTGTTGTTTTTATTAACGATCCGTTTGATTTTTAAGTTTTTTGTTCACAAGTGTTTGTTTGTTGGTTTTTTTGTTTTTTTTTGTTACAGTTGATAGTTAGTTGATAGTGTTTTGTTAAGAGAGAGAGAGAGAGAGAAAAGGATTTGCTTGATTTGTTATAGATTGTTTAATAAGCACACATGTTTAGCGGCCATTTGGGCTTTTGGCTTTTAGCTACAATTTATTCATTTATTTGAATTTTTTGTTGGGTATTTTTTTTTGTTATTTGTTTTACAACATTTTTTGTGCACTATTTTTTTGTTTTTTGGTGTGTGTTTGAGCACTTTGCGCGTGTTTTGGTTGCATCCAGATACAAAATACTTTTGTTACAATTCGACTCGTTGTGTGTCGTTTTGTGTCAATGCGTTGGCTTCTTTCTCTACTATGTATGTGCGCTGTAGGGGAGCAGCGCGTGTGCGGCCGACGCGACGTCTAGAATACAACTAACGCTTTCTGTTGATTTCTGTTTTCAACGTTGGCCTCAGCCTGCCTAGCTAGCTAGCTATGCCGCCGCCGCCGCCGCCGCCGCTCAGCATCAGCTTCTTTGCTAACCCAACACACAGTCAAAATCTGTTCTCGCATCCTGTGTATGTGTATGTGTGTGTGAGGGTGCTTTGAACAGACAAAGAGAGCGAGAAAGAGAGAGAGAGAGCATGAGAGAGAGATAGAGAGAAAGAGAGCACGAATGCACGAGAGAACATTTGTTATATGTGGTTGGTGTGTGTGTGTGTGTGTCACACATACACTAACAATCAGCAGCAACGGCAAACGGTGTAACGGTGCGCACCGTTATGTCCGTGTCTCTGTGTGTGTGTGTGTGTGTGTTTGTGTGCGTGAAGGCAGCATTCGCTGCCGAGGTGATATGGTGGCAGCAGCGTCAAGTAAACCTACAACACTACCCCACCCCCTCGCATTGTGCTTGAGTATTGGTGGTGGCGAAGCGCTCTCCAATTGGAGAGAGTCAATTTTGTGTAACAGTTGCTTTTAACAGCAATTGACTGGGGCAATGAGAATGTAAAGTATTTTGAATACTTTTTGGACTGGGGCTATGTATGCTTTATCGTATGCTCTGTTAAGTCGCTCTGGCTGTTAGCCAGCACTGCTTACGTTACGATATTGCATTGGCGACGTAAGAAGTTAACATTTCTTTCGTATGTGCTTTATTGGAAGCTGTGGTGGTAATCAATGGGATAAGAAATTGCTAATTATTAAAGTTTAAAAAATAAAAATGTAATTAATTTAAGTGAAAATCTTATTTGATTTTTAATCATAGCTTTTGTGCTTTTGTGTATACAATAAAAGCTTCAAAACCAATTTTTGTTGATCAATTTTGAGTTCTTAGTAGCTCTTAGGGTGGCAATAAATTCTTCAAAGTGAAACTGATATTTTCAATACCAAAAAAGATAATTTTCTTAAGAAATCTACCAGATTTAACTTATCAGACAATCAGCAAAAATCATTTGCACTTCAAATTTTCTCATTAATTTTTGTGTTTCGGCTTAAGTTTTTTATGTGTGTGTGCGTGTGTGTGTGTTCCAGCTTAAAAAAATATATGATGGTGCGGCGGCAAGTTTTCTTCGTTTTTTCGGCCTGTTTGGATTGTTGCAACACATTTGACACACAGTTGTTGTTGACGTTGACAAGAAGCAAAAGTTCTTCTTGAGAATGTCCATCAAGCACATCAAGTCGTCTAAACGGGCTATAAAATAACAAAGAAACGGTCTTATAGGCACACCGAACATAAGATACACTTGCGAAACAATACTAGAATGGAATCTTAACCCAAATTTAGCTTTAGGTTATACGAATCAAAGAGTTTTCGAACATATTAACAACTCTACTTAAGTTGATTACACTTGACAATCGATTTATAATACCCTTTGTAAGGGTATAATCGTAATCCCAACACTTGAGAGCAGAAAAATTCAAAAGAGAATCCACCACAATGAGCACAAATATTGTTTTCGACTCTCAATCAACAAGTTGATGGCGAAAAAAAAAAATATAAAAAAAATTTTTAATCCGAAGCAAAACAACGGAAAAAAATCCTGTAAAACTCTTTTGCAATTGATTGCGTAGTCAAGAGTCATCAAAACTCAAACACAAACACGAACAGAGGAGTGTGTGTATGTGTGTGCCCGACGGCGAAAAAATAAAGAAGTAGCAAACTCAACAACATAATAAACAATTTGTACATTAATTTTTAATGCGGTTAACATGTGTTCTCGCTCTCTCTTCCCACACATGTGCATTTACTCGCTGCTTGGTTTGTTCATTTGTTACTGTGTGTGTGTGTGTGTGCGTAAAAAGGTGGAGCTTCCCAATATAATTTTCTCACTTGACGCCAACGTTGACGCCGCAGCGAACGAGCAGCAAGCAAGCAAAACGGTTTAGCGGTTTCTGTTATTTGTTTTTTTTTTGTTTGTTTTTGTTTTTGTTTCTTTTTCACTTTGTATGTTAATTAGTTTACGCTCTTTGCCTGCTTGTATGTGTATGTGCGTGTGTGTGTGTGTGTGTGTGTGATTGCGCTCGCGTGGGTGTGCTAATGAGCGAGGTGTTTCTCTGCTCGTCGCTAGGTGCGCTAGTTGCTCATTTGGCATTGGTCGCTTTACACCTGTTGCCGCCTCATTGGTTGCTCTGACTGCCTGCCTAACCTAACCGGCACACAACACAACACAAAAGTCGAGCAGCCATTAAATAAATATATGCTGCTGCTCAATGAGAAGCTAAACTGTATTTTTATTGACTTTTAAAAGTGTAGAAATAAAATAAGCAAATTATTATATTATATTTTAAATTAAATTAATTAAAAGCAAAATTCCACGTTTTCTGAGTAATTTTAAGCAATCCTACGTTAATATCTTAAGACAATTCAATAGTAACTGCCCTTATTAATGTATAATGTCGGATATCTCGACAAAATTGGTGATTTACTTTATACCGGTGCTATCCCGCATTAATCAAAAGTATATTTATGTTTTCCCATCGCCCACTTCCCACCGTGAGAATTGACTTCACTTACACGCACAATCGACCCAGTTTGTTTTTTCTGTGTTCTTAATTTAAATTGGATTTGTCTCGATCGATGTTTGAGGTTTGATTTGCTATTGCCTTTCGCTTAATACGATTGCAAATGCAATTGCAATTGCAGTTTCTTGGTTTATGTGTGTTGTGTGCCAAAACGTTGTGTTGAAACGTTGCGTCAAATCGTCAGCTGCCTTAGCTGCGGGTCCCACATAAAAACCAAAATTTGTGTGTGTGTGTGTGTGAGAGCGAGAGCGTAAGTGTATGTACAGTTTGAGATTCTGTTTGGGCTGCTGACGTCATCACGATAAAAATGGGCAGTAAGGAAGCCGCCGACGATTGCTGTCATTAACTTTGCCGTTAAGCAATCAATTTTGTTCACTTTATAATTACGGATAACCTAAAAGTGTGCAGTGACTTCTCCCCCCATCTTCCTCCTCCTCCTCCTCCTCCTCCTCTCTCTCCGTGTCGTTGTTCGGGGCTTCGATCAACGAATTCGTTTGTGGGAAAACAATTTCAATCCTTTTGTGTTAAGAGGTGACCCCCGTTTCTCTCTTCCTCTCCCCCTAACCAGCACATAAGGGCTAAGGCAAAAGTATTTTTTTTCACACATTCAAGAGTGAGCGGGTCCTCACACACACACACACACACATACACTTACATACGTTTTTCCATATATATGTGTGTTTTTGAAGATATCTTCATATGAAAATTTTCAATTGCGGGCGGTCGGTTTTTGGGTTTTTCTGTATATTGAATTGCATGCATGTTTCTCGTTTCTACAATTTTTTAATTAGCAGTAAACTAAAGCGCAACATTTTACACAACCAAACAAAAAAAATTGAAATAAAGTCCATCTACTTGAATGTGAAAGACGAGTTAGATATTCTATACTGTAGTTTAGTGTGCAAGTTAGTCAGTCAGAATGTATTTCTTTTTATGTCCTTTTAAGTTGATTCTTGAGATTCTTATCTTATTCGTAATCTTAATATTCTCAATCGTAGCAATAAGTTTTTATATTTGCAGCTGCGAAAACCTTTATTGAACTTTATGAGGAAAAATGATATACATGATTTATGAGATGATATCAAAGGCCTTTTTAATCTTATCTTGAAGGTAAATAAGACTTAACAAGCAAAAGGTGATTTTTTTCATTAACGATTCTTACTTTATAGTTCTTTACATATTCTTTAAGCTTCGACAACTCAGAAATTGTATAGGGTATCATGAAAAAATCAACCCACATCCGAAACCGAACCAAACCGAACTGAAACAAAAATCTAATGACAGCATAAATACTTGGCGTTCTAAATGCTTTTGGTTGGTGTGAAAAGTATGTGTGTGATTGTATTAGTATTAGTGGTATGTGGTATTGGAAGTGGTGGATGCTTGGTGGTTTTTGAACAATTGGGGTCGTCTCTCGATTCTCAAGTGTTGCCTCTTGCTGTTGCAAGTTGCCGTTGCCGTTGCAAGTTGCCGTTGCGTTTTGTGTGGCTGCTTCTGCTCATTTCATTTAACACTTTATGTGACAGTTAAGTGCAGGCAGAATGTCCAATTTTTCTTTCTAATACTGTACAAGGGGGTAAGGGTTGCTAAGGGGGGGCTTGGCGGGTAGGTGGTTTAGTCAAGTGCATTACAATCTCGAGTGTGGGAAGAAATGTTTGTGTAGTTTGTTGACTTGACTTGTTGTCATTTTTTCCTCCTTTTTTTAATATTCAGGTTCAATGCTCTGACTTTTTTATTGTTTTGCAGAAATCAATTTTGGTCGCGTGCCTCAAGAGTTAGAAAATCCACGAAAGAAAAACAACAACAAGCGAATCATCATTATCATCATCTGTTTTCATAACTGTCAATTGTTGACTTTACATCGATCTCTGAAACAACAATTGACTCGAACTCGAGACTCGAAGGGCAAGGACAAACGACAAAACGGTATTTCAATACAAACTATGAACATTATCCTTTTTGCTTCCCTTTAACAGTTTGCCTGCATCGCACTCTCTCTCTCCATCTCTCTCTCTCTCTCTCTCTCGCTTGCTCTTTTCCAACTGTTTGTCTAGGCTTTCATTCATAAAACAGCAAGCTGAGTAAGAGAGAGAAAGAGAGAGAGAAAGAGAGAGAGAGAAAGAGAGAGAGAAAGAGAGAGAGCGCGCATTTGAGGCACGTGCTTTATTCGTAGTTTGATTTTTGCGGTTCTCTCGCTCAACCCAAGCCACGTAACGGAATTACCTGCCTATTAAGAGAGAGTGAGAGAGAGAGAGCGCATAACAAACTGCCCTCATATATAGTAAATACATTCAGTATTTATCGATGTTGTAAGTAGTTTACCGTTGCACTCTAAAAATTTCATTTGGTAATTTAATATTTTGATGCCGCTGTTGATTTTATGCGAATATTTTTTTGTTGTTTTTGTTTTTGTGTTTGGCATTGACAGGCAGCACTTCAAATTAGTGATGGTTGCGAAGGGTTTATAACGGTTATAATGGCAAATATGGTATGGATCAAGCTTAGAGTATTACATAGCTAAAGTAAAACTTCTTCAGATCGAAATATTGCAATTTTGAAGCATTTTGATCTATTTTGATACTTTTAAATCAACTAAGAACACAATTCTAATGAATGAAGTATTTTTTCTCAGCTCAATTAGAATCAAGATTAATCAGACATTAGGAGACAAGTTTAATCTGAACTGTACTATCATTATACACGAAAATTAGTTCTTCAGCTGTTTAGCTCAAGTCGTGACACGAAGTCACATCTCTAGCTCCAAATACTGTAATAGATACAGATACATTTAGTTTTTGAAACGTGAATCGCAGCTGCGCAAATAAATACTTGAACTTAGCTTTGCCTCAATTCTAACATGTAACATTAGCCGCTAAAAGGTTGTGCCCCAAAAAATCAAAAAATGCGAAACAAGTCAAAGAATAAAAAGGGCTAAGAAGAGCTGAACGGACACTTAAACGAGGACGTTTGCTTGTAAAAAAAAAAGAATGAAATCATATTGTCTGGGCTTTATTGAAACAATATTTAAAGTATACAAAAATAATAATAAATCCCATTTCGCTTGCGGCATGCACAATGAAAACAAAAGCGTAGTAGGTGGTGGCACGAGTAGCCGGGTGGGCGGGGGTTGGGGGGGCGGGGGGAATGGCCAAAAGTTTACCTTGATGCCATAGCAGGCAACGCACCAAGTGAACAAACAAATAAGCAAATGAACGCGCGCACCAAAAAAAAACCAACAAAAAAAAGCACAATAAAAAGCGAGATTGCGGCACGCGACCTACCACAGGATGCAGCCAGTAGCAGAACGAGAGGCAGAGGCAGAGGCAGGATTCATTCAACATTCAACATTGAACATTCAGCATTGAACATTGAGCGTTGAGCGTTGAACGCTGAGCAATCGAGCAGCAAAATCAAAGCGATGCGAAAAAGAAATAAAAACAAGTTTCACAGTACATGGATATTGTTGTTGTTGTTATTACTTGTTTGTTGTTGCTGTTGTTGCTGCTGTTGTTGCTGGTGGTGGTGGTTTGTGGCAGTCACATGTGCGACGCACCTTTTGCAATTGCTCATCGGGCAGTTTTGTTTTGTTTTCGATTATTTTTTTGGCTTCGTTCGTTTCACCTCAAAATGTACTCAGCGAAAAATGTACTACAAAGGCAGTTAGTAGTAACAATTACTCATTTACCATTAAAAATTAATCACAACTTAAGAAAGTAAGATTGAAATGTTCTTTTTTTCTTAATTATGGTTCAAAGGTTTGAAAAAAATACCTAACATTTATTATTACTTTTGAAAAATTCGTTTTCTTTAGTATAAAATGAAGGTATGATATAAATATTGTTAGAAAGTTTTCTGGACTTTTTTCGAGTGTAAGATCGTGTGGTGCGCACAAGATATCATGATATCAGTTTGGGGTTGCAGGCGTCATTTTTGTGTGGCAAGCGAAAAAAAAGCGCCTGCAGCTACCGCCGGCTGCTGTTGCTTTTACTGTTTGTTGTAAGTAATCACCGTCATCATCATCGTCAACAGGAGGCAAGCGGCAAGCGGTAAGCAGGATAACTGGCGACAACATGTGCGTCATCGCAGCCGCCACGTTTACTCATTAAGGTCGCTGAAATGCTATTTTGTGTGTGTTTTTTGTTGTTGTTTTTGGGCAAAATTATTGCGAAATTGTGGCCGAACCACGTGGCCAAAAGAAGCTGCAGGAATGGCTGGATCTGGCTATAGTCCTGTGTAGTTGTTATTTGGGGGTAGCTTTTACAGTTACACCTTCCACACTGATGGCTTACAATGGCCTTTGCTAATGTTCATGTGCGTGTGCCTGTTCATGTGTGTGTGTGAGGTGTACTTGCCCTGTGTGTGGATGGATGATAGCGTTTCGTTGAGCAGCGTTCGCAATAGCAAAAACAATACAAAAGCCAAAATGCCACATGCACCTTTATCGACTTTTAACATACACACACGTGTATGTGTGTGTGTGTGTGCAAGCAGAGATTTAATGATTAACGCTGCAAAACAGCCACTGAAACGCGTTACACACGTAGCTGCTGCTGTCCACCTTGAAAACCGCCCTCCACTGTAGCACTGTAACAAAATAATAATAATGAAAGGGAAAAACATTTTATCTAGTCGAAATATAACGAAGTTTTAGTTCTCTTCAAAATGGTACAGTAAAATAATGTTTGCGGATAATAGCTGCTTAAGGAATTAGTTGTTGAAAATCTATTCAAATCTAAATGATTAAACTAATTTGCTTTGAGTTTTGTTTGTTGAAGAAGATCAGCTCAGCAAATATAAGATTTGAGGCTTGATTCCCTTGGCTTAAGAATTGGTATAACAAGTTGATCATTACATATGCTATTATTATACCTTTGCAAGAGTATATATCTCTCTTAACCTTTCTATATAGAATATAGTACCTCTTTATGTTTATTTCATTTTCATTATTTTTGTTTGAATTGCTGCCTGCTGTGCTGCGCAGATATAAAAGATAAATAAATAGCCAGTTCTGGTCTCAACGTTCACGTTCACGTAATGCCGTGTGTGTGTGTGTGTGTGTGTTATTTTAGCAACAGCAGCTGTTGTTGTTGTTGCCACGAGCCACAGGATGAGAAAGGTAAACGGCTGGCAACAGGAAGCTTGCCAAAGAGCCGGAAGTTGCCGCAAAGTATGCAATGACTTTTACTCCATACACAACATTGCCAATTGGCACGCTGCAAAATAGCCGTTAGTCTTCTTCGTATAAGAGTTTCGATTGCCCTAACTCGAGTACATTTCAACCCACTACCTTCTCTCCTCTCCTCTCCTCACCTCTACTCTCCACTTCTCTTGCGTGCCACACTGAATCCCGCATACAGACAGCTTACATTTTCTACGGCTGCTGCTGCTGCTGCTGATTTTGCCCCGTCTGTCAGCATTTTGCAGTTCGCTAATCTGTCACGCTCGGTGCTCGTGCGTAAGGGGCACGGGGCACGATGCGAAGCGAGGTGAGCTGAAAGCGAGACTTTACCTGAGCGCGCGCGTGCACGAAATGCACACCTACCTACCTATCTACCTACCCCCGCCACCCGAAACCCACAACACAAGCGTGCGGGGCAACCCTCTTCATTGACGGTTTAGCATAATGAAAAGTGCTGATGATGCCGCATGAAGGAGGACAGTGTGTTGAGGGGTAGAGAGAGAGAGAGAGAGACGCATAAAATGCAATTTAGGGTTGCAAGAAAACACCTTTCGTAGCTCATAGGCAAGGGGGCCCGTTACCGGTCACAGGGTGAGGAACGGCAAACAGTGTTGGTAAATTTTGACAAACGATTATGAGTTTTTGGCCTGAAATAGCTAAAAGCAGCTAACACTTGCTTTAAAAGGTACAAAAAAGTTTTAAAATCATTAAGTAAAAGATATTTAAAAGAAATGTTAACATAATTGCGATTTCTACATGCAATCAAAATATAGATAAACTCACAAGTTTTATGGTATAATTTTATCTTTTGAACATGTTCTTTACTTTTACTTTGAAGAATACATAAAATAAAACGTTGTCTAGCTCATTTTACTCTTCGCTACGTGTTAATAAAAGCTACATTGAGCGGGAAAAAGCCAAATTAGCAGCACTTTTCACAAAACAGCGCCGAACAACAGCTCAGGCCTACCAGCATTAATCCTTCTGTTACTTTCGGTTGGTTTTGTTTTTCGCAATTGTTCAATTGTTCGATTTGCCCCTGACTTTCCGTAGGGCGGATGGTTCATCATTCCAACTATTGAGGTGGGCATTAGCACACACACACATACACTTACATACATACACATCCAGTTTGTATAAATTTGTAGTCGGCATCATTCAGTGAACAATTTTGATTGATTTTGTTGTTCTGTATGAATTATGAGTTGAACATGCTCGAAAGGTGTAGCAAAGCTCATAATCCATAAGGCGCAGGAAGTCAAGTGGCAAGCCGCCTGAAATCTGTTGCAAATCCTGTGAAAAAACCCTTCTACTTACATACAGATACTTACACACATACAAACAGCTCCACATATCTATTCTACAGCTTCGTTTTTTGCATTGGATACTGACAAGCTTGACTGCAGCTTTGTTTTTTGACACACAATTCATTTTTTTGTGTTCACCTCACCTTCCTTTTTGTGTAGCTGTGCTTGGAGGCGTGTATGGAGGGCGTGGCATGGCTGTCAGCTTTTGGCCATATTGAGCTGCAATAGCAGATGGGTTTTGTCTGCGTTTTTAAACTGCGATTTTTTCGTTTTCGTTGTGTGCAGCTCAATGTCTGCATTCGTGTCCTGTGGTTGTGCTTAACATTTATAAGGTAGTTTTTCTTTTTGTTCTTGTACCCTTGCGGAGGGTTGTTCACTGTTGTTTTTAACTGTGTAATGAAGGAGACATCGCTACTCTACTCATGAGGTATATATAGTCAACTTTATGCCATGTCTGTTCGTTCATCTAGCTTGCTAACTGAATTCTTAAAGTGGGAATAATGAAGCTGAGACAAGATTATGGAAACTTTGATGTTTTGCAAGAGTATACAATCTTCGGCATGCCCAACAAAACTTTTCCATTCTTTGCTTAACTATTTTTTACTCATATTTATCCTCACTTTTTTTGTTGTTTTACCGGAAATGGCCCATTGCACTTTGGCTACAGCAAATAGCATTTAAAGCGCATTTCCGTTGACTTTTTTTCCTTTGTATGCTTTGCCTGAAAGTTAGCCAAAGTTTGTGGCTTTTAAGCTGATGAGTACCATAACTCAATTGCAATTCTTTCGCTCTTGGCGAGATTTACATACAACTCAAACAAGAAAAAAAGGGATGCTAGGTAAATCCCTCAGTTCAACCCTCAGCTTCTGGCCTGTTAATGATATTCTATCGCCGTCTCGCCCTTTCGACCTCTATTCCTCCCTCCATGTGAATGAACACCGGCTATAAATCTGCTGCAACCTGAGCAAAAGTTCTTTCGCGTTGATGATGATGCAAAAAAAAAACAACCAAATACAAAATGTTAAAAACCTGTTTAATGGTGGTGGCTAAAAACGGAACATGACAAAAGAAAGAAATTTAAATTAGATTAATTGATTGAATAGAGCGGCACCAGGATCATCTGGCAGGCTGACAAGCAAGCCTTGCAACATACAGTTGTTGCATGCGGGCCACGTTCCCAAAAAATTGTGTTTTTCTTCTACCTCCTCAACGGTTTTTTGTTTCCATAATGTTCTTAGTGCCGGAGTCTGTTTGTTGCCCAAGGTGTAAATAATGCGGCTTGTGTTTAATGAAGCGAATGTTCTCTTATTTTTGTTACAACAGCACGAGCAGGATGAGGTGGCATCTGTGACAGTGGTTGTTGTCCTTGGTCCTGTTTTGGATTTGCTGATGCATTGTCGTTATACTGCATATTAAAATCCAATGGAATTGAGTGCTCTTAAGCTAGGTTGAAAGTATGATTTAAAAGCAAAATGTATTTCTTGAAAAAACAACTTTTATTTGTGTATAACTGAGAGGCTACAGAACACAAACACAGCTTAAAGAAAGAGTAATTATCCTAAATTTGAACTAAAAACTCGATTAAAAATAGTTGCTTTTCAGAATCGGTTCAATTCTCAAGAGATTTTAATAGTAGAAAGTTGTGAAGGTGAAATTTTTTGTAAAAATACTTTAGAAATGATTGCTAAAGTAGCTATTAAATCTGTGTAAGTTAGAGTAAACCCTAAGGGCACCCATGTTTGATGTATTTAAAATGGATTTTTAGTATGGGTATTGAACTTACTTATACATATATAACAAGAAGTCTCTAGTCGAGAAATCCCGACTAGGCGATACCCTGAGCCCTATACTTTACGCGTACAGTCAGTGCTTGCAAGGATGTGAGTGTGTATGTACGCATACTGCATTTTAAACTTCAATGTTCCATATCTCCGGTATTTCTCAACCGATTTTAATAAAAATTTCACTATTTATCATTACTTTGTTTAATCCTTTAAATGCTGTCTCAAAGTTTTCCAAATTTAAGATTCTGTTGTTATGGATCCCATGTGTATATCAGAAACGGGAAAAGTTATCGAAAATCAAAAACCAATTTGTACTGCCTAAAGATTAGGCGATCTTAAGTTTCGAATCTCGAATCTCTAGCTCTTATAGTCTCTGAGATCGACGCGTTCATACAGACGGACAGACGAACATAACCATATCGACTCGGCTGTTGATGCTGATCAAGAATATATACACTTTATCAGGTGGGAGATGCTTCCTTCTGCCTGTTACATACTTTTGCACAAGACCGTTATACCCTTTTTACCCATTTTTAATGGGTTCAGGGTATAAAAGTTATTGTTTATTTTTTGGGTAACCTTTCTCATAAAGTTGAACTATTTTTATACACAAATCAATTTCTTGGCCAACTTGTTGTTAATCGAATAATATTTTTGAGGCTGTCATTTTTGATTTCTTTCACTTTTGCATTTCACTTCGCTAACTTAAAAAGAGCTCAACGGCAAAATAAAGTTGCTTCATGCCGCATGTCTGTCTGTTTGTTTGTTGCACTTTTTTTTTTGTCAGTTGCATTTTGATGTTTGTTGCTTTATGCGGCACATACATATATATTCTGTTGCTGCAGCAGTTCATAAAAATCAACAACAACAAGAACAGGCTTGAAATGATTTTTTAAACGAAAAGCGCGCGAGTGCGTGCCTCAAGCGCAGCTCGAAGCGAAACATATTTTGCGCATTGTATCTGTCGGATACATTTTCGTTTGGACACATGTGAAGCTGTCTGTATATATATATATATATACCGTATATAGTAGTAGAGTATTTTTGTATGCGAATGTCTTGTTTTTGCTTTTTTTTTTTGTATTTGCAAAAGTTATTAATTTTAATTGACTGTTGTGTAATGTATTTGTGTCGCTCAGTGCCACATTCCGCTCGACACTTCGGACGCAACTTCACATCCACTCAAAACGAGGAAGAGAGAGAGGACAGAGAAAGAGAGAGGGAAATGAAGTCAATGTCCTGGAGACAGCCGAGTGTGGGGTTAGCGAGGTTTTCTGGTTTTTTGTTTTGTTGTTGTTGTTGCTTTAATTGAACCACACCATTTGACACTCAGGGGTAATCGTTTGTTTGTCAATGATGTCGTCATGTTTTTCTGTAGCTATAAATAGCCCAACAATAACAGCAAAATGTAACTAGCTGTAATTAGCTAAAGCGCGCGAACGTTAATCAGTGTGTGTTGGACAAGGGGTTAAAAGGGGTTTGAACGGGGGGCTTAGAAGGGGGTCTCAGTTACTTCTAAACTGTTGTCTGTCATTGGACTCTCTGGGCAAAATGCTAATTGAGGTATGCGCCGCAGCCACTTGTCACATTTTGCCATAATTTTAATTGTTTAACTTATAATAAGTACTCTAGGCGCCATTCTCGAGAGAGTGAGAGAATCTTAGCTGCAAACTGCAATTTTAATGCATTTGCTGGCGCCAAAAGCAAAAAATATCGTATAATATATGACAAGCGAACTCAACTCAAATGATATTATCAACATCAGCGTTTTGATGAAGATAAATGATATGCAAACAACAACAACAACAGCTACAACAAGACGATTTCGAGCCGCATCACTAATTAATGCGAAATACCAAAAGCTGCGCTTTGGACTTTGCACTTTTTAATGGGGAAGTGCATTTTGCACTGGGTCAAGAAATTCTTTACTTTAGACATTTTGAGTGATGGCAAATTACGATTCTCTAAGAAGCTGTTGATCACGCCTGCTGCGGCGAAGCTTAGAGCTTAAAAGCTTACTAATTCAGATGCACAAGCACAAGGTAGTTGATCCTCAATAGTGAGAGCTTTTACACGTATGCACTTCACGCATTCAGTACAGTAGCTTAGAGCTTCAAAGCTCACTTACGAATAAATAAGCACTATAACAATACTCATCACACAATTTCATTTAGAACACTTTTTTTTTTAAAAATACTTTTAAAGTATTATAGTATTTGATTCTCAGTCTCTTTGTGTGTAGTACATTTTCATTTTCATTCATAAGTCTTTGGGCAAAATTCTTAACGCCCTTTTGGCCCTGTCTCTCATTGTTCGGTGGTAGCGCCGATAACGCCTTTTAGACAAGCCGCACGGCGGGCGGCCGAATAAACAAAATGTGTGAAATTTTTACCTAAAAATAAAAATGTTGAAAATGTAGATAGCAAGGATATGGCCAAGGGTGCACTGTATGTAGTGTGTCTGCATTTGATTTCCGTTTGCTTTTCGAATCACACCTCTCACGAACACACACACAGACACATACACACATGGCTTGGGTAGATTTTTCACATGCCGTGGCAAACATTTGGCAAACACATGTGCACCAAAAATGTTTTTGGTTTTTGCTCTATCTACGAGATGTGCGACTGTTCCCATTCTGTTTGCGTTTGTGTACCTACGCCTTTTGGTTACGGCTGCTCCTGCTTCTGCTCCTGCTGCTCCTCGTCCTTCTGCAACTGCTCTGCTCTGTCTCTCTCTCTCTCTCTGTCTCTGTCCTTTGTGTAAACAAATCAAATGGACGTGTTTGCTGTTTGTGTTGCTGTTGTTTTGGCTCAAAATTGGCCAGCTCAATTGGTATTTTAAGTCAAAAAGCGCCAACGCGAATTGCCCTTAAAGAACCAACAAATAAAAAGTGAAGATGCTAAAAAAAAGATATGGATATATATACTTATTCCGAAGTGAAGTAGTTGAAGAAAAAGTGGCAAAAGTTTTCGCAAATCAGCTGAAATTATGAACTTCCGGGCTGCAGTCAGCGGAAGTTCATTTTAACCCACAATAAAAGTTTGCACTCTACACACACACACACACACACACCACACACTTGTACATATTTTCATGTTCATGTGCAAAAAGTTTTGTGCTTATATAAGAGCATAAAATTTGCATTATTCACTTAAAACAAATAGCACAAATATACACTCGCACACTTGCACACACACACACACACATACAGACAGTGAATGTAGAGACAAAAGCGAGTTCCTTTTGCCTTTTCCTGTGGAAAACACTTTTTGCCGTTATGCACAAGCAAACAAACAAACAAACAAATATTAAATGCAAATAAATGCGCAAGAAAATTGCAAAGATTCGCCATTCGAGCCAATCGCATATCGACTGACATCAACAAACACGATTGAAGCAACTCTTTTGTCCCATGCCACTGCCACTGCCACAGCCACTGCCCCTCACACAACCAAACGAATATCGAAATATTTTGAGTAGCTATCGAATGAAAGCAGGATAATGTGTAAGGATATATGCATGTTTATGGTATGTAATGCATACACACACACAATCACAGCTTAAGCATTTAACAATAGTTGCTGCTGCCTCTAAAGGTTGCATGCCACGTGTTTGTAAATGAGCTGGAAATGTAATGCAAGACTATAAAATGGCCAGCAATTTTTGAATATTAAGTGATAAAATTTCTTAAACAAGGTGCGTTTGTTTAAGAAGTTGAGTTAAATCTTAACTTTTTAGAAATTGCTTTGAAACCACTTTAGATAGTTTTCAATTATAAATTATTTATATTATTAAACTATTAAACACTGTGTCTATAAAAACTTATTTGGCAGCCTTTGAAAAGTTTTCAACTATTTAATAACACCAAATATATATAATGTTATTAATATTTCTAAAATATTTTGTGTTATTTAACCTAGCTTTGAATAATTCTAAGCTTTGACTACAACATAATTTATTTTGGCAATCATTATTAGTTAATGAATCCTAAAGTTTCTAATAAAAAATTCTATTTTCCTTCATTTATAATTATTTCTGCTTAAGTTTCAATAAATAAATGATTTATAACAGACGAAAGTTTATTTTTTTCATAGAAAAAAAAAAGATTGATAAGAAGACTATATTTATAAAAATATTTTATTAAATTTTTATACCCTGAACCCATTAAAAATGGTTAAAAAGAGTACAATGGTTTTGTGCAAAAGTATGTAAAAGGCAGAAGAAAGCATCTCCGATATATACCCGTTTCCGATATACACATGGGATCGATAACAATAAAATCTTGAATTTGGAAAACTTTGAGACGGCGTTTGAAACATTAACCGAAATAATGATAATCTGAAAAATTTGTATTTAAATCGGTTGAGAAACGCCGGAGATATGGATTTCTAGACAAGAGCCTTCTTACTTGTTTTATTTATTATATGTCCTAGCATATATCTTAATCTCATTAGACCCATTTGTATCATTAAAATGCAGGGCATAGATACTAACATATATAGATAGATCGTTAAATGTCTTATTCGATGACAACTCTCACGCAAATTGCATTTAAAAGTCCTTGAAGTTGTCGGATTTGCCACCTCGGTTATTCAGTTTCTCAAACCTCGCCAGTTAGTTCGTTTTTCATGAGTTCTGTGCGTGCAGCGTAATAAAATGCAACGTTTTTCTAGTTTTCAAATTTTGAATGGCAAACTTTTGCTGTTAAGCTAACAAATACGAAGACAAACATACAACTAGTCAAGACGCCAGCCAGGCAGGCAACCGTATACGGAATAGTTGCTCACATTCCGATTCCGATTCCAATTGCAATTGCAAATAGTGATTCTCAAAGACGGCACGGCACGCATGCAAATTGTGCTCAAGGATTTCACAGTTTAGTTTCAGAATTTATAGTTTTTCCCCTTTTATTTACAGACAGGAAGTGCAATTCGCAAATCGTTAGCTCAAACTCCGACAGCAAATCGAAGCTAAAATACTTTTGCTTTGCAGTCCTTTTACCTTTTCTTTTCAGCAGCACTTTGCGGCTTTGTTTATCTTTCACTTACTTTCAGAGGAAGTTATAGCAATAATATCTATTACCAAACACGTGCCATATCCATGAGGTGTGCTCGGTTCGAAAGCTCCGCCCACTCCAGAACTTATAATCAACAGCTTTGGCGGCTTAAAACTCAGCTATGAAAACTGAAACTATTTTTGGTTCTCTATATGTGTGTGTGTGTTTGTATCTGTGTACCAGCTTGTATTAAGCTGGATTCGAAAAGTTTTCGCCACTCGTTGTCGTCTTCGTTGCCATCCTGCAATTCCCAAAATGCGGCCCGTGTGTGCATTTAAGCCACTTTTACTGAAACTTCACATTAATTTCAATTTGCTGCCAGTAAAAGTTTTTCTTGCACGTCCGCAAATTGCTTTTGGGGGACTAACACACATACGTGTGTGTGTGTGTGTGGGTGAAGTAAGAAGCATCTGTACGAGAACTTTAACACTTTGCGGCCAAGAGGTGCGCCATATATGTATATAAATGGCCTTCGATCCGCCAAAAGCAACTCAAAGTGTCGACAAAAAAAAAGAAGTTATAAACAAATAAATAACATCGAAGAGAGGTGTTGAAGATTTAAATACTTAAATAAAGGAATACTATAGTATTTCTGATTAAAATAAAGAATGCATGGATTGAACATACTTTAATATACATATGAATAACACTTCGTGACAAAATGTTGATGCTGCCTGCTAACCTAATGATAAATAAACAAAAACCAAGTTTGAAATCTTTGCCTGTTTGACATTTTGTGTATTGTTTTTGCTTTGGCTTTATTGCGACCACCCAAAAATATTCAAATTTCGCGGAAAGCACAAGACAACAAAACCGAAACGAAAGCACCGCACCGCACCGAAATACGAAACGTGCTGAAATTTTTTGCTGGCACTGCACTTGAAATCTGAATTCGACTTATTCCAACCAAAGAAACGTCACCTTCTCGCCCACATGTGACGTGACTTCAGTTCACAGTTCTGACAGCTGCCTGGCTGACTGCCTGCCTGCAATAAAATCATACAGTTTTTGACTAATAAATTTGCATCTGGGATGCCCGGCGACGACCCTCATTAGTCTTAATAGTTTAACGAGCAACTACAACAGCGATTCTGTGTATAAATGTGTTTCGGGCATACCCCAAATGCTTGATGCTCATTAATGAGCTTTGGCTTTGGCCAGTTAAATAATATAAATAAATTTCATATGAGACCAACACACACACACACACACATACACCTTTTAAAGCCTTTAAGAAATTTGTCTTTGGGTCACTAACAAAATCCCATTCTCGGTCGCAGCTGAGTTGTTCATTTGGACAGGGCTTTCTTTAAAGCTGGGCACACGGCGCACACTTGTCGCCTGTCAAAAGCTTCTTACTTGCTTGTTGCCCCTTTTTTGCTTTTATAATCCCGTTATTTGCTTGTTGTGCAACTTGCTGCTTGTCTACTTTATATCCAGCGGGATATGCAAACTTATTAGACAAGTTTTCACCCCAGCCCCATAAGCTCAACTACAAATACAAACACGCTCCCACTGTGTCTCTCTTTCTCTTTCTTGGAGCAAAGTTTTGTGTGAGATAAAGATGCTCGCCTTTGAATACAAAACATTTTGTGCTAGTCATTTACATATGTGTGTGTGAGGTAACAGTTAAGATACAAAAAGGGTTTGTTTCCTTGAATAGTAGTTGAATAGTTGCCATTTTATAAAGTTTGCGTCATATGATATGTGTCGATTATGTTGGTCCAATATAGACTCGTTATCGTTGATTATTGTGGCTTCTTATTGATGACTTTTGGTCTTTATTGGACTCAATACAATCTAAATGCTCATCAACGATCCATAAACTATCACTTCACGAAAGAAACAAACCCGGTATGCCTAATCGTTTGGGTTGTGTGTCAGTCAATGTGTTCATTCCTCTGCTTGTAGAATTCTTTCAATGTTCTTTCAATGTTAACATTTCTCAAGACCAATGTATATAAATAAAACATATATGCATGTTATGTTTTGCACCTGACAAATACAGACAGACAATGTATCTTTTGTCTATGTTTAACCTCGAGAATGTGCCCGGGCAAATCAGACACCGGGCTCGTTTATGGACCACCCAGTGTGTTTTGGCTTTTTGCAAAACAAACAAAACGTCAGTCAAAAACCGAGGCAAAACTGGCGAAATGAGGCGCAAACAAAAATCGGCCAAAAACTGCTGCATTGCATTTCAATGTTTTAATCTTGGATATATGGCATAAATAGCCGTGTTCTGTTTATGTTGGCAGCACTTGAAAAAAAGGCAAAAGGCCACCCACTGTGTAGCTAAAACTATATCCGACTGGCGCCTCATTCTACTTCACCCGCAACCCCCCCCCTTTTGTTAAAAGGCCAAATTAATAACAATTAAAAGTTTTGCTTGCCTGGCAAAAGAACAACACCTTGGCCAATAAAATTGAAATTTATGGGTCACACATGAGCGAAAGTCTTGAAGCTTTTCTTATATTAATTGCCTGTGGTCGGAGAGCGTTGGGCTTAAGACAAATTTATCTTGCTCTCTCTCTCTCTCGCTCCCACTCACTGTGTATTAAGAGTGGACCACAAGCCAAGACGCACTTACCTCAGCTTAACAAGGCAACGCCTGATTCATTTAACTACTTAAGCTATTATCCAGCAGCTGGAAAAGGGTTGATTCTACTTTTGCTTCTCTTGATAAATTTACAGTTTTTCCAACCAAAATGTTAACCGTTTCTGACAGACGCCTCTTACTATTTTTTGGCTCTTGTTGTTTGTTGTTGTTGTACATCACCTAAGTGTTGCTCACTGATAAGCCCAAAGGCTCGTTTCAAACACACAAACACACATGTGTGCTAAGGCAGCTCCCTGGATAGAAACCACATAATAATTCTCGAGAACAATGTAAACGTCAATTGTGCATGGCCAATGTGTGTTTGTGTGCGTGTGTGTGTGTGTGTGTGGGTGTGTTTTTAGGGTTTTGTGCTTGGGTCATGTGGGTAGTTTCTTTTGGCCATGCGCCACGGAGACGTTGCCCACATCTCTACAGATGTAGAATGTCAGGAGGAACGGAGAGAAGAAGATGGAGAACGATGGCACATGCCACACGTCAACGTTGAGAAATTTAAATTAAAAACCTTTTTTGCATGAAATGTTCTTACTTTTGTTGTTGCTGTTACTATTGTTGCAGCATATTGCAAGTGCCACGCCATGCAGTGGGCGTCCTTATACAACATATATACTATGTGCACACAGAAAATACATACGGGCTTTTTAAGATAGACGGTAAAGTCTTGTTGAATTAGAGAAACGATGATAAACTCGCTTAAATGGAATAATGTTTTAATTTTTGGTTTTTCCGCTATAGTTTTTGTACGGATCTCAACATTTTTATTTATATTTTCTTTATTTATATTTCGTTTATAACAGTTATCAAAACTTTCCCCAAAAATTAATCTTAAATATTTGCACTTTGGGGGTAAATAACATTTAATTATATCACAAAATCGTATTTCTTTTTAAAGGGGGATTATTATACCCTGAACACATTAAAAATGAATAAAAAGGGTATAATGGTTTTGCGCAAAAGTATGTAACCGGCAGAAGGACCCGACTCCGACCCCATAAAGTATATATATTCTTGATCAGTATCAACAACCGAGTCGATATAGCCATGTCCGTCTGTCCATCCGTCCGTCCTTCCATCCGCCCGTCTGTATGTATCTCAGAGACTATAAGAGTAAGAGACTCCAGATTTAGAACATAAGCTCGCCTAATCCCTAGGCAGTACGAGTTTGTTTTCGATTTTCGATAACTCTTCCTGCTTCCGATATACACATGGGATCGATAACAACAAAATCTTGAATTTTGAAAACTTTGAGACGGCACTTAAAACATTAAAAGAAAATCTGTGAAACTTGTATTGAAATCGGTTGAGAAACACCGGAGACAGTATTCGTGTACACACACACACACCCACACATACTTGCAAACACTGAGTGTACGCGTAAAGTATAGGGTTCAGGGTTTCGTCTAGTCGGGATTTCTTGAGTAGAGCCTACTTACTTGTTTATTTATATTTTCTTTATCAATAGTTCGTTTATTTCTTTTATTGAAACTTTTCTTAAAAATTAATCTTATAGTATTTGCAACAATGTTTCTATGAACATTATTTTAAAATTTCACGTGTGTTGGGGTAAATAACATTTAATTATATCACGAAAACGAATTTCTTTTTAAAGAAGGATTATTTTCTTTTGTTTTTATTCGCAAATTGGTGACTCAAATGCTGTTGTTTGTTGATAAACAAATATTTTATGTGAAATTCATGCAAGCGATAAGTAAAAAAAAAAAAAACGAATGAAAGCGAAAGAGGAAGAGAATTTTAAGTAAAAGTATGAGACCAATCCAGATATGGTGACGGAGTTCAAATTATGTATATATGCAAGTACTTAGTACAAATGTGTACTTTTGTTTCAATTGTTTATCAGCAACTGAAAAGACTTTCATTCTGTGAAGTGCATAAATCCTGCTTGAGCTTCAATATTTAGCCGCAATGCCTATAAAACTAAATCGGCTTGTCTTTTTTTCCATCTAAATTTTTTAGCTTGATGGTTGGTGTTCTTTCTTCTCGTTTCTTTCTTCACATATGCTCTGGCATTGGTGGCGCCAATTAATTTGTGTGCTTAATTCAGCTAATTATTCCAAGCAATAAAATTCTCAATAGATGCGTAGATGCATTTGGGCGATGCGGGATGGGAATGGGTGTAAGTAAGGGGTGTGGAAGTGATGCTGAAGCA
The DNA here is from genome assembly GCA_035044605.1 of Scaptomyza cyrtandrae. NCBI lineage: Eukaryota > Metazoa > Arthropoda > Insecta > Diptera > Drosophilidae > Scaptomyza > Scaptomyza cyrtandrae. The sequence goes on from JAWNNS010000640.1 coordinate 13,157,359, forward strand.
AATGACACCTAAGCAAGCGATACACATGAGACACAAGAGAGGATAAAGCTGAGTGTGCACGTGCCAGACAAGGACAAGAACACGTTCAGCGACACTTTTAATTCAATTCGCAAAGGTTCCTTGGCATTGTGAGCTCGCTTAGCATTTCTTTTTCTTCTGTTTCTTCTTCTTCTTTTTTTTTTTTGTATACACTAGCAAAGGTTATTAACATTTTGTTGTGAAGTGTGTTACACATTAAGAATGAAAAGTCTCCGAGTGAAGAAGGTTTAAGTTTTAAGTCGAGTTGATATTGTTATATTCGTCTATTCAGTTGATAAAACTTTGAATATGTCCACTCTTAGGTGACAATCATTTGGAATTTACTATTAGAAATCTCTCGAAGGTTACATTTTTGTAACTAAAAGTCGCTTAGGATTATGAAAATTGTCTACACTACCTTAAAAACTATATTACTACCTTGGTCAAACGATTTTGAATGCGGCAAAACTATATTCCAGCAAGGGTATTTAATCTACCTGCTTGTGTTATTTTCTTTTGTGTTTAGCTTAACAGTGAGCATAAAAAATAGAAATAAAAAAAGGCAAGCGACATTTAAATTCAAATTGTTGAAGACGCTGACGAAGCTGGCGGCGCCACACGTCGGATTAATTTAATGTGCGCCAAAACAGAACCAAAAAACAAAAAAAACTAGAAAAGACCAGCAGAAGCAGGACTTTGCTCCGTCTTCGTTTAGTTCAATTAGAGTTCAAGGGCTAGAGAATAAGAGGAAGGAGATGGGTGGGCAGGGGCAGGGGCATGACTATTGCTATTGCCATTGGCTGTGTGTTTGAGCAGCCATGCAATTGTTAAAATCGAATTAAGCCACGGTGTCGCATACTTTTTGATCTCCTTGACGCGATGCCACACAGCCAATGAGATGTCTCTCTGTTTTAGTCTAGTGTCTGCCAATGTCCTTACATTGTCCTTGCCAGCACAGTCACTGCCTCCACACCGCCTCAGAGGTATTTTATACCACTCTATCCCCCTTTTGCCAACATATTCATGCGATTGCGATTTTGGTTTGAATTTCAGACGCTGGCGCAAATGAAATTAAATGAAGATTAGTCGTGTGCTCGGCTACCAAGATTATTCCAAGAAATAAAAATCTTCACCGAATACCGAATCAAGTCAAGTCGAGTTGAGTCGACTCGAATGAGTGTACTCACAGCAACAGCAACAACAATAACAATACTATCTGAGTACTCATTATTTTTTCGTTTCAGTCTGCTCTATAGCGCGGCTTTTGCTTTTATTTCATTTGCCTTTTTATGGCGCTTGAGGTGATTTGGGTCCCCATTAGAGTTTCAAAGAAAGAAAAAGGGGGCGTGGATTGCAACATTGCCACAAATCTGCTCAAATCACAAGCTACATTTGCGCCACAAATGATGGCCAGCTTTTCGTTCGAGTGGTCTTAAGTAAGACATCTTGTTCGTTTCATATTATGTATTTATTCATAAGATACAAATAAGAACTATAGTTATTGTTACTTTCTATAGCATAGTCGTACACATTATATTGCGTTCGATCCACTCGCGATAGGGTTGTATCTTTATAAAGAATTGTGTTAGATCTCTGTTTTGATTAACTAGCAGGCCAATGAGATAATAACTCTTTAGCTCTCCACCCTTTACATAAACACCCATTAAAGCGGAGCCCGTCATTAGAGATGGATTCAGGTTGCTAACGCCACAGAGATAGTTTCCAGGAACGATTAACTTTTCCGCTAAGAAAGCGCTACGACACTTTGCGGTGCCCATGAGCTGAACAAGACCCTTTAGTTTGTAGCTAATGGTGGTATTCACTGCAAAACCTGTGACTGGCAGATATTGACCAATGTAATTGTAATTGGTATCCTGAGGCTGCAGGCAAATAGGGCTAATGTGAGCGGTGAAGGTTAAGGGATGAGCCAACTTCAAGATGCTCATGTTATCTGTCTGCGCGAAATGACTATAATTTGGATGCATGATGATCTCGTCGATTTCCACCAGTTGGGGCTTTGGATTGCAATCATCTGCGAAATGGCAATCGGATTCCATGTAATGATTCCTTGGATTCCAATCACCTAGCAGAACATAACGTGCGGGTGTTTTTTCCAGCAGACTGTCAGCAAAACAATGGGCGGGTGCCAGCAGATGTTGTTTGGAGATTAGAATGGCCAAGCAATTGTAAACAATGCCACGATCAGCTTTAGAAATTTAAAAATATGATTATTAAGATTTGATAAGATTTCTGGACGTACACTCATAGCCCACCCTTCCGATCCAGGGATGTTCTTGTGGATACGTTATATGCGTGAATTTAACATGTTCCTCGCACAGTGCACCACAATAACGAAAGCCACAAAGATCTGCAAGAAATTAATTGGATGTATTTTTAAGCCCATTAAAAATGTGTAAAAATGGTATAATGGTTTTGTGCAAAAGTATGTAACAGGCAGAAGGACCCGACTCCGATCCCATAAAGTATATATATATATTGGATCAGCATCAACAGCCGAGTTGATATAGTTATGTCCGTCTGTCTGAGTGTATATATGAACGCGTGGATCTCAGAGACTATTAGAGCTAGAGATTCCAGATTTAGAACATAAAATTGCCTAATCCCTAGGCAGTTCACGTTTGTTTTCGATTTTCGATAGCTCTTACCGTTTACGATATACACATGGGATCGATAACAATAAAATCTTGAGTTTGGAAAACTTTGAGATGGCATTTGAATTATTAAACAAAATTATGAAAATCTGTAAAATTTGTACTAAAACCGGTTGAAAAACATCGGAGATATGAAAAATTGAAGTTGAGTTCTTGCAAGCACTGACTGTACGCGTTAAGTATAGGGTTCAATGTATCGTCCAGTCGGGATTTCTCGACAAGAGCCTTCTTACTTGTTACTTTTACTGTTTTTTGATTCACTTTTGCTATCTTAGCTTACCCTGTCCAACTGTTATTTGCCCAAAAATCAATGGAACGAGCAACAGCAGCAAGCGTAGCTTCAAATCCATTTCTTGGCATTCACAACAAGCGACTGATGAGATCATTTGTTTGTCAATGCTCATATTTGGCATTATCAAACGAAACTTGCTTATCGCTGACTGAGAATAAGGTTCTCAACTTTACGAATACCTTGTTTTATACTTAGCACTTGTGAGTTGCTGGCTGGCTTACAGTCTTTTCAAGGTTTGAAACATATCTGTTTTTGAAGAAAAGCTTCTTGCTCACACTTCAGATTAAACCCTTTTCAGGCAAAGCTTCTTCACCAAGTGTTCAATTAAAAGAAAGAACTTTGTATTAATTGCTAACCAATTTACTTTCAGCACATCAGACAACAGCCGGACACTCTTGACTTGTCCGTAAAGAGGGAGCTACTTCAGTTTAGATCTGTTCGTTTCATGGACCGCAGCCGTTGGTGTTGACATTTTATGCATATTAATTGAAGACAAGACGAAACTTGGACTCGGCGCTGTGTTTCTTCTTCTTTTTTTTTTCGGCCACCCTTGACTTAATTTGCGGTAAGTTCATTAAGTAATAAAACATAAATTTCATTTTTTTTTTTCATTCGATGCTGCTGTTGTTGTACTTTTTTTTTGTCGCACCCCATCATCATCATCATCTGCAGCAACAGCAAGTTCTTGGTAATTTTTTTTTATAATGCTTTGCATATTTCTTTAATGAATTAATTCTGTTTTGGTTTTGCTGTTGGTTTTTTTTTTGTTGATTCACCGTTCAGTGGACTTTGATAAAGGCGCAAAGTCGTTTGCGATAAAAAGGCCAACGCCTGGAAAGGGAAATGTTTTAATATTTTTTATAATTTATGCGAACAAAAATGTAAAAACAAATGAACAAGCGTCGTCTTTAGTCGACAGGGAGCTTAGCTGAAAGATACCCTATTTACAAATGCTTTCGTTGAGCTTTGATTTGAGGACACGATTTTGTTTCTTCTGGGTTTTCCGACTTATATACTTGATTTACATAATGAACATATCAATAACTAAAAGGCTACATCGTTAAAATTGTGTTCTAATTTGCAATCGGTAATCGATATTTAAGACACCACGAAGCTATATCGATATCTGAGTTGACTTTTGTGCGTATCAAGTTGTAGAAGCTTCCTTCTAGCTTTACAAAATCAGATTACCTTTTCTCAAATGGTTTTAATACGGGATACAGGGTATCTATGAAAAGGCGCTAAGGAAAACGGAAAACGTGTTTTCATCAACTTTGACTGACCGACTGCTAATTAAGTTCGCTTGCCCCGAAACTTTTCTATCAATATTTTTTTTTTGAACAAAACTTGTTTGAATTTGAGCGCTAAAAAAACATGTTTTGCATCCCAAAACATTTGTGTTTTTGATACTGTTTTTAATTTTTCCCCATTTAATTGCCTCCTTTGGGTATGATAAAAATGTTGAATCAAACTGCGGCAACTGTATGTAGTTTGTTGCAAGTGTTGTTAAAGCGTGTCGCGTTTGTTGGAGTTTGGTTCTCTATTTCTATTCACTCTTAAACCCCTCTCCCCATCCATTCAGTTTTGAAATGTTGTCACTTTTTAGTCAAATTTGTTAGAAATGTTGTTGGTGTTGTTGTTGGTGTTGCTGCTGCAATTGCCGCCTGTTGACATATGTGCCCGCAAATGAGCCGTGCAATTGTCATCGTCATCGTCGTCTTCGTTGTCGTTGCCGTTGTGGTCTGGCATATTGACAGCTCCGATCTAAAGTATATTCAATGCATTCAAGATTGAAGTGCTCTCCCTCTCACCCACTCTGTCCCATACTTCTCGCGGGAATCGTCTCAAATTTCCTTCGACGTGCGCGCAGCTTGTGACTGACAACTATTCGTTTGTTTGTCTGTCTTTGAATCACCCCGCCCTCTCTCTCTCTCTCTCTCTCTCTCTCTTTTTCTATATCGTTGAACATTGGACCAAGTCTCTTTTAAATTTTATTTTGTGCCTGATAAGCGTGTCGATATTCGTGCCTTTTGGTGCACCAGTAACAAACTGCTTACTCTTGGCATTAAGTTGTGTATAGGAAAACTGTTTCAAAGCAAAGGTACGTCCTGTGTTGTAATAACATAAAGATTATCTTGAGAGATCACAGGATTTTCAATAAGTTTGTGTAAACATTTTCCTCAGTTTCTTTACGATATTAACTTTCATCAACGCATAACTAAAATGATTGTATTTTACACCTTTATTTACATCTACATTCTTGTATTTATAGTTTATTTCATCAATATTGTTTGCTTAAAGATTTATTATTTGAATATGTTATCTAATTTTTGTACAGTGTATTGATTTTGAATGTTTTTTCACGCTGTGAACAAACAAACATTCGTTTCTTAATAAAAAAAAGTTCTTGCTATTTGGAGGCAATTAGTTCAGTTACCTTAGAAACATAAGCTGAGCCGAACGGCTTTACCAATGCGAGAGAGGCAGAAGCAGCTCATAAAATTTCTAATCAAATTTAAGTCGTGTCTGTTATCTGTTCACGCCACATGCATCCAAGTACAATCGCTTATCAGTTGTCACCCTTCACAGTTCACCTATGTGACCAGCCGATAAGAAATAATTCGATAGACCTGGTTTAAGTACAACTTGTGAACGGCGCATTCCGTTTCCAACACTCAACGCGTCATGTTGCATTTGTGTTCAGTGCCGGTGTGGTTGCTGCTGCTTCTCGCTGCGCTCTCCAGCGCCGAGGTGATTCACTATCATACCTGCCCGGAAACCGTGGATGCGTGCAGCATTGATCAGGTGCGTGTGGATCCTTGCCCCCAGGCAGCATTCAATGCCGCATGCCACATTCGTCGTCGTCGTCCGTCCAAGATGAGCTTCGATTTCACACCCAAGTTCGATGCTGACCGTCTGGAGTCATCACTGGGCTGGGTGAAAAGCGAATCGGAGGAGTTGCCACTAATCACTCTGGAACGCGATTCCTGCATATCCACCAGATGCCCGGTTAAGGCCAATGAACAACGAACCTACACACTGGATGTGCCCATTGAGGCCAAGTTTCCGCTTAGTCCCTATACCATACGTTGGAATCTCAAGGATCCGGTTAGCGGCAAACGTTGCTGCTTCATTATTGACATTAAGGTCGTGCGCTAAATAAATCCAGAATGCATTATTTGTATTTTTAACTTGAAATTGTGTGCGATTTTTTTCTTTGTAATTATTTTTGTGTCTTATTTAGTTGATGGCACTCAAGGGTCCAGATATTGCGTCTTAGCCAACACAACCTGCGAGGCTAATTAAATGGCCTAAGGCCGCGCAGCGCTTAAATCAACAGGGAGTAAAATACTTTGATTGAACTTTTGGGTGCCATAAAAAAGTAACCCCAACTCGCAGTCACTAAGAGTATTTTTGTTTTCTTTTTTTTGTTTCGTCTACTTATCAGCGTCGTCAAACAATTAAAAATTGAGCACTTAAGTTGTGGTCATAAAATCATTTGTTTTGCTTCTTTATTGTTTTTTTTTTCAACATTTTTTCGTCTGCTAAAAATTCAAATAGCAATAATTTCAAATCACTTTTTCTTTCTTTGCTCGTATTTCTCGCTTTCGTTTTTTTTTTTGTTTACCTAAACGAAAAATGTTTACGCTTTTTTTTGTTTTGGCGGCGGGCAGAAAGAAAACTGATAAGCCTCGACCCTAACAAGAAAAGCATTCATCCACTTGAGTAAAGAATAAACAAAGCAAAAAGACATTTAAGAAATTATGGAACACAGATTTTTAAAGCAAGTTTGTATTGAATTGAATAATTTATGTGACAATTGCAATATGATCTCGCGTTTAGTCGAGTGCGCTATTCTCGCCGTATTTATAACCTATCATATAGGGTGTCTTGGTTAACTGAGACATAATGCAGCACTTGACAGTCTCTAGACAGGGTGTGGCATCCACATAAAGCACTTCGCGACGATGACTAAGATACGCGTTGAGTAATCTTTCACTCTTGCGAAACTGTTCCATCTGTTGATCCAAATATGTATAGTTATCCTGCGGACTTGGCATATAGCTGCGCATTAACAATCGCATTCTTGCCATTTTCTCATCGATTTGCAGAAAGATCAAGCGATTCGGAGGCACAGTGAAGCCCTCGAATAACTCACGTGCCTCACACTGATTGTTGGGATAGTTAAACAGTATCCAGCCGCGATGAAGTGTATCCTCTTTGAGCAAACGCTTCTGTATAATATCCCCAATAGCTTCAGAACGTTTGTAAACGCAATCTTTTTCAATGCCTTTTTGCAGTAAAGCTGCATTTACATCCTGCTTATGTCCATTGATATGTTGATAGGCTAGCACATCGGCATCCAAGATAAGCAAATTCCAACGTTCGGCAAGAACATGTGCCAGCGAATGACGACCCGATCCGGGTCTTCCATGCAACACAATGCGATGAAAGAAGTTCTTTGGCAACTGAAAGAAATCACCCGAAACACCCCGATGAAATGCGTCCATTGACTTTGAATATATATCTACAGCAATGCGTCTGATATTCTCCCCAAGCCAGCGACGAACATCCTCGACATGCTTAAGAGTAATCTCTGCCAGGAGTCGACTCATGATTTCCATCAGTTTGTGCTTCTCAATGTAGAACATGTAGGATGCGCTGAACTCGACAAGCATTGACTTGTCTATTTTGGTAGGAAACGACATTTTTTTTATTGCTGTGAAACGAATTATATGTTAAGAGTGTTTTGGTTTTTTTAAGTAACTTGTAGAATTTTTCAATATCTGATTTGGAAGTTTTCATTTATATTAGAACTTTAGTCAATTTCATTGCTATTTGAAGTGATTTTCTGAGCGTTCTATGAATTTTGAAATGGTTGATGATTTACAGATTGCTATAAAGGTTAAACATAATGGTCGGCATACTTTTAGGGGCACACAGGTAACGAAAAGTGTCGAAAGAAGGAATTTTCCGAAGTCATAACTGTGCCAGAACTCAACCGATTTTCAAATGCAATATCTTAGAAGTCATGGCTTGGTATCTAGATAAATCCTGCATTTTTTACAAAATCAACTTGAAGATTGGGTCCGCTGGTAGCTCTTATAATATAAACATTTTAACACACAATCCGCATCCTTTTTTTTATGTTCAATCACCAAGTAGTTATAATTTTTTTCCACTGTGCAATCATTGCTTTTAAGACCTTTGTTTGCAATTTGTTTGAGATATTGCTAATACTCTGCTCTATCGTTGTGATTATCTCTCATTATATGACCATTATGGCCATTACCATTTGGCCAACTGTCGACGGCGAATTGTTGTTATCGCCACATTCATTGCACATATTAATTACATCCGTTACAATATTAGAAAATGGTGCGTACTTCCGTCCAAAAGAGCCAAAGAGCCAAAGAGTCAAAGACAAAACTGTGGCTATAATGGCGATAATGGCTAATGTCTTGCCAGGCGTTGTAAATTGGCATCATGTTAGTCGTCTTTGCCTTGCCATATAAGTTGCTGACAATATTTTGCTGCGAATTATGACAGCTCTTTTGTCTGAGCGCGCACATTAACAATTTAAAAAGTTATCTTGGCCTCGCTTTGCTTGCTTTCTATTGGCCCAAACGGAAGAGTTGGGAGATTTTTGGTGACGCTGCTAACGGCCTGCAAAGTGTTGCCAAATGGCTGTCATACTTTATATTGTCTTATGAGACATGCCAGGGCATCTTGGTCCTGCTTCTAAGACTAAGCAAAAATGCAAGCAAATGCCACAGCAGCAAACTCTTTTTTGCATAGTCATATTACCAAAGTAGTTGGTTGTAGTTGTTGCTGTTTCTCATTTGTTTGAGAGTGGGCGGCTAATAAAAACTGGAATTCTATGAAAAATTGTTTCCTGTTGCTTTGGCCAAAGTCTTTTCTTATGTATACGAATATGGCCATATTGTTATGCCAAGTATGCTGTTAATATCTTTAACATACACATAATATTGCTTACTGCATTTGCTTTGGGACTTATCCAGGCAGCAGCAGCAGCAGCTGTTGCAATTTGTTGCAACTTTAAGCAAACCAAAATATCAAAACAGCAACAACAATTCACTCACATTTTAATTACATAAGGCGCGAAATGTATATATATGAATATGAATATGAAGGCTTTTGGCTGTTTGGCACAACTTTTTAATTAAAGCCAAAGTCAAAGCAAAAGCATAAGCAGAAACAGCAACAGCAGCAGCAGCAGCAAAAGCAAAAGCGTTGGTCACATCAGCCGAAAGCGTCTCAGCTCTCCAATTTTGTCACATTTTATTCTGAAATGTGCTTAATTACATTTTGAGCAGCAAGATACTCGGAACTCATATGTGAGAAAAAGCACAACGTATCCTTTTTTGAATTCCCCACGAAAAACTAACCAAACAAAACAGCAATTGGTTTAGTGGGAAATAGTCTACTTAAAGGTATTTAATACTCCCAGATAAAAAGTTTAGGTCTAATGACTATTATAAAAAAATAGTTAAAAGTATGACAATAAGCTTTTAAAAGGTTACTTAAGTACTCAACTTTTAAAATTCCATTTCTTAATTACCAAATATCAAGTTTTTTAATCTTAGAAGATCGGAATTTAACTAAGATAGATATGAACTCTTCGATATACCATCTTTGCCTCTATGCAACAACAGAGTATAACGAGAAAAAAACCCAAAAACAAAAGTGTGGCACGAGCAACGTCGCCGACGACGTTTGAAGCTGTTTCGCTTATCAGAGAATATTTCATACATATGTATAAAAAAAAATGGAAAGAAAAATTATCGGTTGAAGCGGTTTTCTATCCAACAGACGCGCTGATGGAATGAAGCTGCGCTGCTGTGAAACGAGCACACGCAAATACTATCAAAGGGTAGGAGTGAAAAGGGGGAATAGGGACATCACATAGGGCGGCTGATAAGGCGCAAATGAAATAAGAAGAAAAAAAGTGACGGGCAGTGCTTGGCACTCACTCAGGCTAAGGCTAAAGCCGCGTTGTAGTTAGTTCAAACTATGCCTTTCTCACCCGTCTGGTTTTAGATTGCTGCGCACTTGAGAGCGCATTTTTCATGTTTGCCGCACGTTGAAACTGTGGGCGCAAAAATGAAAAAAAAAATATTATGAATAAGTAGATTTAAGGCAAGCCGAGGATTTAAACACACTAACAATATGATAGTTATTTTTAACGAACCTTAGCTAAACATATTTCTTATTTTAAAAGGTTTTTTCTAAGGAATGGAATGGGGGATGGAAGGATTTAATATTAATAGGTACATATCTTATCATTATCCGCTTGATTTCTCATAAAGAAGATGTTGCTAAAGATGTCTTCTTTAATGCTTGACACACTTAACAATCAAATTCAAGAACTCTTCATAAAAATATTGAAATGTTAGGGAAAGAAAAAACTCAAAGAAGAATAAAAGCTTTATCGCTGCAAAGTCAGCGGCCTTTTGAGTCAGCGGCAGGCGGCAGTTTGTTGCATCAGAAAGTGTTTTTTTGTTATCAAGCCTCGTTGCCACACACACACACACACACGCACACACACTTCCTGCGGAAACTGCGTGCAACGTGCAACATTGTGTCGTCTTGCATTATTATTATCAATATCAGAAATTGCGCTGGACTACAGTTTATCAGGCCAGCATAATTATTGGTGTTGGTTTGGTGGCGGCTAACCACAAAACACTTTGACAATTAAAAATCGTTTTTCCACAAACACACACACACACACTCACAATTGCTAGTCAATGTCAACAATTATTTTCCCCAGGGGTGTACGTATATGACTCAGTTAAAAAAAATATAACAACAAAACCGCACACATCAACAAGCAACGTTCAACGTTCACACACCGTCAATATTCACAAATATTCGCACCAACCGTCAGAGTGGATCTTTTATTCTTTTCACCATTTGCCATTGGCTGCCAATATTTTTTGTCAACTGTGTTTTTTTTTAGCATTTTGCATTTTGCAGCTGTGGCACGTGAAGCATTGTGTCCTTGTCCGTGGTCCTGGCCTGCCTTCAATTATGCAACAATTGAAAAATTACAACGTGTTTGAGAATTTTGTTGTTGCTTGTTGTTGTTCAGACTGCGATTTGTTGAAGGGTTGCCTTAGTTGAGCCACCAAACTCCACGCCTCCCCCCTTTAACAAGAAATGCCAATGACAACAGGTTTTAAATTTGTCACCACAACAAACAGTGGCAAAAAAAACACAAAAAAACAATACATGCAACAGCAACATGAGAATGTTGTTCATGACAAACGCCAAATGAAGCACAAATTTAATTACGCAATTTTATTGGATTAACAGGCAAACCTGCCACACACTCGCTACTCCACGGCGCATAAAAACAAATTTAAATAAGCCAGCGCACGTACTCACACTCATGTGGCATCTGTCCAGTCTCCTCATGCCTCACGATAAAAGTATTTTGCCATCTTTACGGCTTCTAGTCGCGTAGGTGAGCCGTAAATTTGTGCGCCATTGTTGATGTTGTTGTTGTTGTTGGGGTTTGCTGTGTTTGTTGTTGTTGACGCCAATGTTGTGTGTCCTAGCCACATGGCCACAGGGTCCACAGGTTGGGTTAAGGTCTGATGTGTGTATGCCGTTATCTTCCCTTTTTGGCCTTTCACTTATGCAAAAACGGGAAACATTTGAAAAATATGTTGACTGTAGGATAAACAGAAATGGCAACAAAGTGCAGCAGCTGATGCCAGTCTACGTTGGCAACAATTCCCAGCTTCAACTCCAACTCCGCATTTGCACTGACATTTTAATGAGTATGCAACGTGCAGCATGCAACGCTGTCCAGACGGGTCCAAAGCCTTGTTAAATTCATTAGTAAAACGTTGCACCTCAACGCACACTGAGCATATGGAAAGAAAGAGAGGCAAAGCGAAGTTTTACTGCCACACGTTTGGCATCATGTTACCGCCACACACACGAAATTAAAATCCCATGCCACACACACACACATACACACACGTAGAAGTAGCGCCATCCCCCCCATTCACAATCTGGTGGAACACAACATGACATGATACCGATACTAAACTGACACTTTGACATGGACTTAACCCTAAAAACGCTTTGTTGGCTTTATTGGTGTCGGTTGCCACCGAACGCCGCCATCGCCGTGTTTACCGTGTGCACCCCCCTTCCACCCCAAAAGCAGAAAAGGGAGGCGTTGTGGCACTGTCAGCGCCGCCAACCAAGCCAAACATTGCCACCGGGTGGCAGTGCCACAAAAGGTATATATATCGTACCTCCAGCATCCACTTGATTTTTGCACTAATTTACGTGGCTTAAGCGCTTTGGTGTGGATGCCATGACCTAAACCTGGGTATTATGTTTAAATACCTTTTAATTGACAATTTGTGTTTTCGTATTCGATGCTTGATTTTAGTTTAATTATATGTATATATACTGCCCAAAACATATTACGTGGAACCTGATAAACATGTGAGCTTAATGTTTGATGATTCATTAGTTACGGCAAGCATTTGTTTCATTTCATTATAGTAAAGTTAGGTGGAGCTGAGATTAATTGACTATCGATGGCGAATTTAGCATTGTATGCAGGTATGTTGTTTAAGTTTACACAGTTAGTGGTTTTTAGTTATTTAAAGAGGTTTGTGGGGAACTAACTATTTGCAAATAAAATTTGTGCTATAATCTAAAAAAGTTTGAGTTGAAAGTTTTTCGAAGCGTTTCTTTTTAAGATCATTCGCACTTGCAGGTATGTTTTCCAATTCATTTGTATGCCACAAGTTTTTTAAACTTTTAATTTAGGCTAACCGTTGCATTGAATCGTATCGGGGCTCTCTCTATCAGTTACTAGCTGACTTTTTCTGCACAGCCAACCTCAACAAGCTGGCAAGTCAGCCGCACACACAACTAACAATCGAAAAAGTAGATGGTAAAAAAAGTGTTATACAAAAAGTGCTTCAATCAGCGAGTTTTTTTGGTTAATACTCTTTCAGGGTGCTTATGACTTTTGCAGAATGGACTGTAACGATAAGTAAGTAAAGTATGTGTGTAAAACTATCTCACAATGTCAAATATTTTGAAGCTAGCATAATTAATCTTATAATAATATATATATATGTGTATATATACGCATATTAAGAAATCTTTAAACAAAACTCTTTCTTGAATATTTTTTTTTCATTTTTCATAGGAATTCAAGGCGGAAACAAAATCTTTTTAACATTTTTTAACCAATCTCTTAAGTTTGATCTTGATGAACAATCGATCGGATCAGGTGAAGAGCATTCTTCTATCGGTGTGCAAAATATAGCCTTATAACCTTGTTATTTTGCCATTGCTCAACACTTGCAAAGTTTCTGGCTGTGGTGGCCGTTGGTGGGTAACGCTTAAGTCGCCACACGGTGGTGCAACCAACGGCGAGGAAGTCGTCGCCAAAGCCGCCGTCGTCTAATTGAACCCAACAGATATTTTCAATTAGCAGCAAAACATTTGTGCGCTAAAAAAGTTTTATTCAATTTTTATTTTCTGGTTTCTTTTTTCCGGTGCTTTTTTTTTCGTTGTGTTTTACGCCACCTTGAGCCAAATTCCTGCGGGCCAAACACGTCTGGACACTGGCGGCCAATAAAAAAAGCACCTTAGTGCTCGAAACTTTGGCTAAAAGCAAGCGAAAACTTTTAATGGCATTAAAAAAAAGCGAATAACAAACTTATTATGAAAAGTCGAACATTGAATACCCTTGACACCTAGTTACAAGGATAATTTTCTAAATGTTTCAAATAAAATTGTGAATTTTTTGTTGGTTTTTTGTCCATATTTTAATTTATTAAAATCTTGAATATAGGAAAATTTGTTACACATTTCGTTAGAAATACATAATACTCTTAGCAAGAACATTAAAAAACTCTGTTAAAGTATTTTTTCTTGCGTCTGACTTGAAGGACACCTTTTCATAATCCGTAGACTTGAACGTTTAAATTGTAAGCAAAGACTTAAAAATAACTTCAATTTAAGCTGCATTTTGTGGCATAAATTTCAAAGCATAGATCATGTTCAATAATTTTTATGCGCTGCGTAAATTTAATTGATAAAAGTGTCGCAAATGTTTTTGTGGCCCAAAATGCAAATGGCTAAAACGAACGTTGCGTGCTTTTGGACTAGGCATACAAAAATGGCAACAAAATGCCGAAAATCTACTACTTGAGATAAGCGTGGAGTTCAAACAAACTAATTCAAAGTGTGGCGTGTTGTGCGTGTGCAACAGCACACTCTACCCCATGTGGCAGTGTTCACTGTTCATAGTCTGTTGTCCTATGTCCTTTGTCCAGTGTCAACTGTGTGCCGCAAAGCATGCAACACACAAATCAGCGCATAATGGCGTCCATGGCTGTGTTTGCATTTACACAACAGCTTTTTCTCTGTGGCAGAACCAACCAGCCAACCCAGTTGCAGACCCGACCACGCATTTCAATAATTCTAATTAATTTATTAACGTTTATCAGTAACAATAAATTTGCGAAGCGAGACAGCAAAGTGAGTGAGTGTAAAAGAGAACGAGGCAGCTGAGGATTAGAGAAACTCTTAACCGTGTACACAACTGTACATAATATCATTACACTGATACATCATTTGGACTTGGCTTATGCTTTAAAGGCATAACAAAAACATTTTTTTCTTTCTCTAAATCTTTAACTCCATCTGTATTTGAAATGGTTGGTTGAGATGCGCATCGGGCGATAAGTTTCAAGCTCATTCACAGCCATAAATGAAATGAGAAACTTAGACAAAGCCCATACGAGCACACATATATACATAAACACAAGTACATACATACATACACACATACATAAAACATACATGTATCGTAAATAAACGGGCGTTGATTTTAAAACGAGACCCATTTGATAGGACCAAGACTTATGCTAAAATTCTGGTAGAAATCGCTGAGGTGGCAGAATAAATAAAAAAAAAAAAACACTAAACACGAGTACGCATATAAAGAGTGAGTGTTAAGCATGATCGAAAATGAGATACCCTTTATTTAGACATATTAAAATCCAATGATATGATACAACCTACGGAAAAATCAATCAATTTGAAGAGATGATAATGAAATATTTTGAAGAACAAGTTTGCGTATTTAATAAACTTAACTAGCCTTAAGTATATTAACATATGGTATGATCTCAAAAACTGTATTTGAATCGGATATATAATGAATATTATATGGAAAACTTTTAGATAAACAACTTTCTTTTGCCTTTAAAGTATTTTCTAAACAAAACTTCGATTCTATATTAGAAAGGAGGACCCTTATGATCAGCATTGCGCATGCCACAAGGTTTAAATGCTTACAGGGTATAATAAATAAGTAAGAAAGACAAGTTGGCGGCTTTTTTATTGTGCAAATGAAATGACTTTCTTTTTGTTTCTGTGGACCAAACACTGAAAGTGTTACAATTTACTGACGCATTTAGATCAAAACTAAAAATTGTTGGCCATTTTGTGCTGAGTCGACAACTTGGCTGTGCTGACAACCCTGAAGCACCGCATATATGTGTGAGTGTGTATGTGTGTTTGTTTTAATACGAAAATCCCTTAACTTATGCGCCAAGATGGTTCAACCACTGCCATGCCCCCACAAACACTGTACACTACTTGCCCCGCGGCTACTCAAAACGAAAAAAAAGAAATCTCAGCGTGGGTAAAACAAAGTAAATGTTAACGTGGACTTGGCTCTATCCGAAAAAGGGAGTGAGAGAGATACCTTTAATGCATTTTGCTTATATTGAAAAGCACTTAAAATTGCGAAAATATGAAAATCGTAAAAATTGGAAGGGGAAGGGAAGGCGGTGCGTTCGCCTGGTCTGGCTGCTTATTTTATTATTATTATTTTACAGGGAATTATCTCATTTGAGTGGAGTTTGCCATCTACCATCCAGACACTGGGTTGGCTATCCAACCCCTGCCCCGACCATCCATTTCGACCATCCGTTGTGTAATGTGTGCGTAATAACATAATATCCTTAAGATATTTTAATATTGCCTGCCGCTGCATATTGAACTGCGGCAAGCTCTTGACTGCTGTCCCCCTACCCTTTCGCCTGCCTCTTCGCTGTTCGCCTGTTCTTCAATCTCATCGGCATCCGTATCCGCATCCTGGCTGGCCGCATTTCAACATATTTGACTTTGCTTGGCTGTTTTGCCTTTGTTTGCCTGTTTATTCGCTGCCTCCCGATGATGATGCCCCTTACCCTTCTCCATTCTCTTTTAACAATACCTTTGTGCATCGTAAAATAATTGCTGCGGGGCAAGTAATCTTCTACTTTTTGGATGATGGCTTGCAATTTGCCTCTGCCTCTGCACTGTATGTCACAACCAGCATAAAAATTGTCTAGATTCTAGTAGATACTGTTTAAAACTGCGGATGTATGCAGAGTGAAAATCTCCACGTGTTTGTTGTTTTAGAGTGAAGGTTGGGAAATTAATACATTTTTTCGAATATGTGAGGGACAATAAACATATATTTAATTCTTGAATTTTGATTAAGATTTGTTTATGCATAATGTAAACGCCTTTTTAATTGATGAACCATAAATAAATTTACTGAAGGTTGGGCTTCTGAAGTGAAGTGAGCTTGTGAGGTTGTAAAGGGTAATTCTTGGATCTACTGGACCGATTTTCAAAAATATTTTTTAGTTTCTTGTCATAACAATAATCATTTTATTTTATACATTTTATATCTATTATTTATAATATAGATAGAGTTATGACTTCGGAAAGTTCTGACCTATCTTCAAGTTGATTTTTTTGGTTAGAGCTTTATCAAGAGCTTCGAGTGAAAATCTGTTCAGTTTTGAACGTAAAAATAAATAGGTATTATCTTTCTCTTTGCCTCCCCCCCAACCCTTCACAATAAGTAGTACTTATGAATATTTGGTTCCAATGGAATATTCCACCTACCCACACCATGGACACATATCAATAATGGTGTATGACGCTCTTTCTCTTCTGTGTTGTTTCTTTACTTAATAAGTCGCTCAACTCTTGGTGCTTTCGGTCCAACATATGCGGCAGCAATTTCATGTTGAGCTCATAAATAAAATAGCTCGTTCATTTGGTGTCGTTTGTGTGTTTGTTTCTTAGTCAAAGCGTCTGCGGTGACATTATTAAGAAGTGAATATGGACTCCAGTTCCAACTTCGCACACATACTCTCAGGCACTCGAGTTATTGACAAGTTTATGTGCTTAATCCTTCCCATAAAGCGCACCATTAAAATGCCAACAAAAGGTACTTTATATGAAAATTTTCTTCGCTCTTGTGCCACTTTTATCGCCAGCGTCGCCGTCGTTGCCATCGCCGTTCATATTTCAATAAACTCCACCGAAAATTTGAATGTCCCACTCGTAAGACAATCGTTTGATGATGTGCGTATCATATGGCAAACGAGCAAAACAGCGCAGCTGCCCTATCTAGGCAGCAGAATAGTTCAGTTTTGGAGTGCTCGGGCATTTTTATTACTATACGCTTGGAAAAAAAAGAGAACCAGCTGAGCTAGCCAGTAAGCAGCGCTTTGTTAAAGGTGCAAAAATTGACTGACTTGAATATACCCTTACAAAAAATCGAAGCTTGGGAAAAACTAGAAAACTAACCCCTAAAGGATCGTTAGAATGTCAAATCTTCTATCTTATACATTTTTGGTAGTAAAGTCAGTAGATACTTATTAACTCTCATTGTTATTGCTCAGATCTATTTTAATAAAGTTTAATTTCCAATCTATTATTTTAAAGTTTTCTGAGTTATGGCTTCACAATTAAGTTAGGGTATAAAATCATAAGTGTATAAGCAAGCCGAGCTGATATTTTGAGCTAAGCCCACGAATTTGTAATAAAAATGTTTGGCACTGCCAAAAACGTGTGGCAAATGAAGCCGTTGCTGGGTTCCCTTTCACAAACTGAGACAGGCATTAATTTGGAAGTAAATTTTTGTTTTTTGTTTATAGGTTGGCTTCACTTTGCCATGTGAATGAATTTAAGTCTCTACATGTGTTCGGATAATATGCATAGCATTTTTTATTGTGTGTTTTTCCCAAAAAAAAATTAAAAAGCTAAGTTTAACTTTGGGGGAACCGTCGCAAAGTCTTGCGGCCATATTTAAGCGATTTGACATTTCTTAATGATTTTGACAGCTGAATGATGTTTCATTTGTTGCGGCAAGTCTCTGTTTTTGGGGTCCCAAAAAACTTTGCTTAATTTTTACACACAGTTTGCATCAAGTGTCGGTCATAAGTTTATGCCACTCAAAAGGCGAAGACGAACGCACATGTTGCCCCTCTTGTCACAGAGTGCTGCGAAATTTGTTACTCAGCTTACAAAGAAAAAAAAAACCAAAAAAGAAGAGTAAATTCACTTAATATCAACTACATCAGAATAAAGATTTTAAAAATTGAATGTTAAATTCAAAATCAAAATATAAGGAACATAGATTAACCTCCATGCGTTACAAACTTTATACCCTCCTTATGCAAGTAGCCGAAAGATGGCGATTCGGCATAAAATGTACAAACTTAAAACTAAATGTTCTTTTTATAAAAAAAACCATTGGTTCAGTAGATCCAGGGACTTTTCCCTCCAACCTTACAAACTTTAGCTCTTCATAATTGTAATGTTGATAGAGTAAGAAAAAAAGAAAGACAGTAAGATAGAAACACATGTACACTTCAGTGACTTGTCGTTACAATTGGGTTGTTGGGATTAATTAGGCGGTCTTGTCTGGCAAACTAACAAAGGCTTCATTAATGGCAAACCTGAGCGGGCAAAGAAGGCGGATGTTGCTTTCGATGTTGCTGCATGTCAAATGCTGATGGACAGTGCTTTTAATTTTAATACTAATACATCATAATGCGTTACAGGCTGAGGCTGAAGTCAACACCCCAGAAAAACTACACTCCACTCCGCCATGCCGCAAGGTGGTGTGGTGGTGCGTCCGTGCGTGTGTGTGATAAGTCTGGCAAAGCACAAAAACACACGTACAAATTTCACAACAGTTGGTAGTCTTTTAAGTTAACCTCCCCCTGTCGCAACAAGCCGGATTGCACTGGTGCGAAAATCAAGCCAAGAGAAGCAACAACAGCAGCAGTTGACTATTGGTGGTTGCAACAATGACGACGACGTCAAGGTGAAAGCCGCTTAAGGTACACGAGGCACGCACCACCCTACTGCCTTGCTGCCTGCCTCCTGCCCTGCCCGTTCATTGTTATGGTGTAGAGCTCAACATGTGCGCGATTGGATTAAGTGGCAGCGGGCAACGGGCAACGGGCTACAACGATTCAAGCACAATCAACTGCACAGCGTGTGCAGGCGTCCAAAAAGTGGGTTGTCTAAATGTGAATGTGAGGATTTGGATTTCTATTTCAGTTGTGATGTAGATGCAAACGTTCTACCTTCTGTCCAATTTGAAGTTAGACCGCGTAACAGAAAATCCATTAAGGTGACCGTTTTATTTGCTACATTAGCAAAAATGAGGGTTAAATGCATGTCTTTAGACATCTGCTGCAATTTTCAATAGTAGTTGCCGATTTTTCAGTTTTTTTTTTTTATAGCTTACTTAACAAAAGTGTTAATTGACAATCGCTTTAATGAGTTTTCAAAATGCAGTCAACCGAAAATGGTCGAACCGACGACAATAAGAGATTGGGAACAAAATTAAACACTTTCCGTACAAGCGAAACTTATAAAAAAAACTTTATGTTCAACTAAAAACAACACATTTAATAATAATGTAGTAAGAAATTGTTTAAACACATGTACAAAAGTTTTTTGGTTATTTTTTTACATATTTTTTATGACCTTTTGATGATTTTCCGCAGTGTTCTTTACTTGTATGCTAATGTATGAATCTGACATGCAGCTGGTATTTTTGCTGAGGCAACAGGACTCCTCTGGGGGCAGCTGCTTGGTAGTAGAAAACAACGACAACGATGCCGCCCACGTGCGTGGCATGAAAGGAATTTCCAATCAATTTTAATTGGCACGCCATCAATAAGAGAGAAAGAGATTTTCTAAAAGATATTTCAAGTCTTTCAAGATTTTCAGTTGTGTTAGTTGCGACTTGTGTCGCATGGCTAAACGAAAGAATTCCCCAAATATTTGTGCATAATTTTAATTAGAGCATTTTTTCCTATTTTGCGCAATTTATCTTCAGCGCCACTCTCTCGATAAGTATTTATACATGTATTTATTTTGAAAATGTTTGAGCGTGTGTGTTTGTATGTGTGTGCTGGAGTGTGTATGTGGTGTGTGTGCGGCAAATGCTTCAAGTGTCAGAGTGGCATGCCACTTTTAACTGGCAATGAGTGTCAGCTCATTGCAATAAATTATTTTAAATGAGCATATCGACGACGATGTGGGTGCTCCCCTTTCTCTCTCGCTCTCACTTTACCATTGGAGGTACTCCTTAGACTATTTCACATGTGTCTTCTTTCCGTGGAGAGAATATTTCAGGCATTTTTATGTGCATTGCCCTTTGACATTTGTCTAAGATCTGAAGGTATTTGATTTTCTGTTTATGCCTTTAAATAGGAATAAAGCAAATAAATCTTTTAGCGAGCCAATCAAAAACTTGTCTGTCACTCTCTCTCTCGCATTTAAATCTCAAACTCATTTAAGTTTTTGTTCCTGCAACAACAACAGCAACGATAACATTAGCTAATGCAGCAGCCAAGTTAAGATAGGTAAAAAGGATAACACAAACAGAGAAACAGAGGGAAAGCACTCCAAAAACTGTCGCTAAGGGATTGGTAGCGCCAACTTTTGACCCCCTCCCCCTCCCATCACAAAAATGTTGTCGGGCTTAATTGCCAAGTGTCCTTGGCCAAAAGTGCAAAAAGGGAGATCCTTAATTGCTGAATGTCCACTTGCCCTCTCCCTCTGCAGCAGCTCGGCGACGGGCAACGGGCAACGGTCAGTTTTGTGTTTCGTCGACGAACTGTTTCGTAGGCCAAGCTTCAAATGTTTAATTGCCATTTAGTCCTTTTTAATGGACTTCTCGGAGTGTACTACTGGTTGCTACTGACTAGGTCTCAATCCTGTGCTGCCTTCATTAATGGCCACGTCTAGATTTGTGCTCACCTCCTTTGGTGTACTCTGTGTGTGTGTGTGTGCCCTGTGTCCTTCTATGTCCTGTCGATACATTATCTAAGCAGCAGTTCGTTCTCGTTGTAAGATAAACTTGCAAATGCTAGCATTTTAATAGCCAACAACCGACAACTGGACTCCGACCACTAGAGACGCAGTATTTTTGACTTAATATCCCCTGTGCCACAAATTCTGTTATCTTCTTCAATCGTCCTGTGTGTCCGTGTGTGTCCCTGTGTGTGTACTCGGCCCGTCTGCCCGTTTGTGTTGCATAAATTTTGTTTGAATTGCTTGTTGTAGTTGTTGTTGATGTTGATAAGACGATGTCGATAGCATGACAATTAGCCACAACTATATTTAAAATATATGTACTTCTCCTGCTTTGGAGTTGGGTTTGCTTTAATTGTTTCTTGGGGTTTGTTGAAAGCGCAAAGACAATTTGATTGCTGATATGCTGCTATTGACCTCCAGCCACGAAATCGGTTTCTAAACTAGTATTTGTTTGTATATGTAAGCAAAGCTCTGTTAATTTTGCTTATAATTATGTGTTAATGAACAAATAGTTTTGGTTCTGTAATCTGTAAGGGATAAAATGACTTATATTCGAAAAGATCCTCAAGAAAGTTTGCTTCCAAACGGTTCAGGTCATTTGGGTGAACCTCGTAGACAGGAAAAATTTCCTTTGCGTCCGTGAACTAAGGTATCTTTTAGTCGTTCGAAAAACTTGACCAACTCTTTGGTGCCTTGTGATATTTTAGTTTCTCCTTTGAATCACCCACTAAGATTCTCCCACCCATTCTTTTATTCTGCTTCTTTGACTGCACTTACATTTAATGAAAAAAAGGCGCTTTATTATTAAATTACGCCCCGCATTGACCCCGCCTCCTGGCTTTTGGTCATGACTTGCGCTTGACATAACCATAAACTTGGCGCCTTTTGTGTTGGCAGCGGCGACTCCTGCTTTTGGCCCGTCCAAAGTAATGTATCCTAACCGGCGGCTAAGCATCACAACGCAACACAACACAACAAAAAACACCTTTAATATTTTCATTATGAAGTCATTCAGCGCGATTATGAACGCGTGACCCCCGAGGCGACGCACAGCGTCCAGAGTACAGGATACAAGTTAAAGAATTCCCCACCCAACCCTAATGAACAACAACAGCAGGACTATACTTCAACTTGGCTGCTGCTTGTGATGCTGATGAAAGTGGCTCAGGACATTGGAAGCTCTTTCTCTAGAGCAGAGGTAAATTACAATTTTGTTTATAAGTGGCCGGTCGGACGGTCTGTTGGTCGCTGGCTCGCCCTGGAGGGTCCAGGCCCAAGTGCAGCTGTACCCAATAATCATAATAATTGCGCCATGGGCGTCAACGTCGTCAACTTTGCCAGACGCCTAGCCAGCTCTCCTGCTAACTCCTGCCAACAACAACAATTGCTTCTAAAGTGCGTGTGACACATTAACGAACACAGGAATAAAAAATAAAAAATGCGAGCGTAGAAAATGAGGAAGAAATGCGCGGAAAGTGCCAAAGAAAAAAGGCAAATAAAAAAGGCGGAGAGTGGGTTTTCCTCCCAGTGGGTGAACTTCAAAAGAAATAAAAAAACATAATACGTTCGAAAGCAAAAAAGTCCTTTAATGCCGTGAATGTTACGCGGGATTTCTATAAAGTGCATAAGGGAGTGGGTGGGGGAGGGTGGAGGGGCGGAGTTTCCTCTGCGGTTTTTTGTACGTCGAAGTAAATTGAAAATGTTCGTGCGTAAATTGACTTTGGGACACAGGACCTAATATAATACGCACATAGGCAAATCAGCCAATGTTCGAGTGGAAACAAACCGTAGCGGGCAGTTTTTTTTTTTAGTTCTTCCTGGTTTACCTCATGTCCTTATGGCGGCCACTTTTTCAAATTGAATTCTTGTTGTGAGAGTGCGCGCAAGAAGCGGAAGCAAATTAAAAAGAAATTAAGCCAATTTGCCCAGGATGGCGGCTCAATTTCAGCTCCAAGTGCCTTCCTTTTTGTTGTTGTGGCTCGTAAATCTTTGGCCCATAAATACCAGGGAACCGGCAGCCAAATACCAGGGAAAGGTTCCTTGCACGTATTGCTTGGCCAGCAACATCTTTATTTTGGCGTGAAATTCTTTAATCTCATTCAATTCAATTAGTTCGAGTTGACTAGTTAATGCCGCAAATGTCCTTTTTTGTTGGTTAGCCAGCTGCCCGTTTAGGTGTTTCCCGTGTCCTGCTGCCATCAGTGTTCCTATCAGTGCTGTGGATCGTGTCCTTGTGGCCATCTTATGCCGTCTTTTTGTCACTGCGCATTAACTTTTGAAATTTATGGGCCAGTTAAAAGCGAAAGCTCCTGTGGCAGCAGCCAGAATTTGTTTGAGATTACATCAAGAAATAATTAAGAGATAACCAAAACAGATTCCACTTGACAAACACAACGAAGGAAGTCATCTAGTTATATTGTCAAGGATACGTTTATATAATTGGGAACATAGATTTTGGAACATGCCTGGGAACGTTAACTTTTATTAAACATTTATATTGCTATGTACAGTTTTTGTTTACAACTAACAAATTGTAATGCTTATGTAGAAGAATAGGTCATATCAATGTGTAACAGCTGCTATATTTGTTGGATGATGTGTTAACTAGTTTTGTTGGTGATTAAGAAATTTTCGCAAATCTAAGTATTTTGTTTTGTCGGGTAATTAGGTTGAATATTTTGTTAGTGCTTTGTTTTGTTTATTCGGGATACATTGACTGATTGCTGCTCCCGGGTTGCGAATCATCATTATCGGGGCGAGGGGAGGATTGATTCATGCGTGGCTTGGCGCTGCCAAAGATGCTAGCTGCCTGTTTTGTCTCGGCCAGTGCATTGATGGGTTCTGTCACCGAACGAGGTTTGAGCACAATCTTCGGACGACCATCGTCATCGATAGTGGCACTGCTTGTTGCCGATGTTGGCGGTTGAGTGTGTTGATCATTTGGATTGTAATGACCACGACGATCCCGATTGCGATTTTGTCCAAAGTTCGAATAGAAGCCATTGTCATTGCTGACGCTACGTTGGCGCTGAGCTCCTCCACCACGTCTAAAGTTGTTGTTGTTACTGTTATTGGTATTGTTATTACGATTATTGTAGCTGAGTAAATGGAGTCGGTTTGTGAGACTACTGAACAGGATGGACTAGACTCAATCATGTTCAACACGCTTACCGATTATTGTAGTTGTTGTTGCCACCACCACTATTGGAGTATTGGGGAAAGCTGCGATTACTCCGGAAGCTAGTCGACGATTTATTTTCAACATTTTGACGGGGACTACCTAGACTGTTGCCGCCTAGGGAACCATAATCGCTACTATTGCTACCATCGTTGGCACCCTGGTAGTTATCGTTGTTGTAACGAGCTCTACCAAAACCTCCTTGATTTCCGCGACTCCCACGATGCCCACGGTTCTGATAGCCACCCTGACGCAGGCTGCCCTCTGGCTGTCGGTCACTGCGAAAGCTTGAGTTTGACGATCCCCTGTTGCCCGACAAGCGATTAGGGCTACCGTCACAACGGTACCCACGCCGTCCACCTCCGTTACTTCCCGATGCAGAGCCACCGTGTCCAGCTCCAGATCCGCCACCGCCACCTGAACCACCCTGTCGACGATGATCAGCAATGTCGATGCGCAATGGGGCCGAGAGATTGTCCAGTTTGATACGTCCGTTGTGGCTGAGCGCACGCTTCAATTGCTCAAGTGTTGTGAATTCCACATACCCATATCCCTTGAACTCATCCGTCTCCCGATCCTTGATAAGACGCACGTTCTTCACATCGAAGTCCTCAAATATCTTCATTACATCGCCTTGGACAAGACCCTTAGGCAGGTTGCCCACAAAGGCAATAAAAGGTGGATCGGTCGGCACATCGTTGTTTCGTTCGCGAAAGTCTCGATTGCGATTGTTAAAGTTACGATATTCTTGGTTATCGCCGCCCCGAAAGTTACGATCACGATTGTTGTTGTTGTTGCTACCTCTATTATTGCTTCTGGACCAATCCGCCATATTATAAAAGGCGTTGCACTTTTTAATAGGAATTATCTTAAAACAGGTCTGGAGTTCGTATATCCAGACGCTGTCGAATAAGTCTAGAGACTAGAACCATTTGACAGTTACTAAATTTTCCGAAAGTGACAGTTGAAGTTTTCTTCAAAGCAAACACGATTTAATATATTTCTGTATGTTTAAGTTTCGAGTTGCCAACCTCAACTATTAATTGAAATTTAAATACAAAATGTAATATTTCTTGCAAGCAATCTGTGCCCGGATATACGACTGCACAACTTGTGGCAATGCAAAAGGTAAGTCCGCAAATGATAAATGTTGGCGCCAGAATTTGCTCTACTCACTGCGTCCCCTCATTCTTCTCGTCTTACGTTTAAACATGTGTAAGCAGCCATCTCCAGATTCAGCTTTCGGCTACAGCTTCAGCTTCACTGCTTGTTTGTGTTATGGATAATAAAAAAAAAACAACTGCGATGTTGACGACGATGGCGACGACTACATGAAAAAGTCAACAGCAAATAGTGAGACCAAGCAACAGTAACAACAGCAACAACAACTGCGACATGGAGGCAATAACAAGAACAACTATCGCGTTTTGTTTGCACAACGAACTCATGACTCATTTTTGTACATTTGTCAAAATTTTTGCCATACATCATTTTAAACAGTGCGCGAATTTGTAGAGGCCAGAGGGGCAGGGTGTCGCAACTAGAGGCAAAGTCGTTGCGGGTAAGCCAGTTTGAATATTATGCACTGCCAGCAACAATGATCAAAGCGTTATAATACAGTGGACAACGATAGCCTTAAAAAGGTAACTAATTATATCAATGTAAAGGTTTGATAAAGTTGATCAAAACAAAATGATAAAAATATATAAACTGAATATACAAAGACATAAGATTGTTGGAGTTGAAACAATGAAAAGAATAATGCAATGATGAAAAGTGAGATGAAGAATTGTTTCTCATTGACGTTCTTGTTTAAAGCGATTGGGAAAATTGTTAACCTTCGGTAAAACTTGGTTACAGTGTGCTTTATACGATTTTTGGGGCTTGGGAATTCGTTTTTGGCGCACGCCAACGCATGCCGAAAGATAAATCGTCAGCAACACGGAATTAAAAACTGATGTAGCGATTAATTTATCACTCACTGGCAACAGCAATGCAACAGCAGCAACAGCAACAACACACAGCTGCCAAAAGAAGAGTTGCCAGCTAGTGGCAATATTTAACTAACAAGTCGCAACTGTATGTGTTTCTGTGTGTGTGTGTGCAACATAGAGCTCCGTCTTTAGAAGCAACAGCAACAGTAGCTGGAACTTTGAACCGATGTGGACAGTAAATAAATTACGAGCAACAAATAAACGCGCTCGGCTGCATCGATGGATACGGATAGTACAAAAAAAAAGTGTAAAAACAAAGAAGGAGCAAGAGAAAAATGTAGGCAAACAAAGACAAGAAAACGGAACCGGAAACGCTTTCAGCTGTCGAATTTGTATGAGCTGCCTGTCCTTACTTCTTCTTGCTTCATGTTGTTAGTTGCTTGTGTTACTTGTTTCTTGTTGCCTGCCAAATGCCATGTTCATCCTGTCTTAGGTCGCACAGCGAGCTTTGCCCATCCTCTTTGTAAGTGTTCAATCATTTGATTGTTGCAACAATGCAACACAGCAAAAAGAAGTGAAACACACCGAAAAGGATTTATGGTCATCGATCAGAATTAATGAAGATTTTGTTTTAGTGTGCCCTGACAAAAAGATTGGGTGGTGGTTGGATGTTTCCGTAAGCAGCTTGAAATGGAGCATTTGTTGCTAATCGCTCTTTTTTTTTTTTTTTGCCAGCCTGCATACCACTTGAAGTTGTACTTCTAACCGTAACTGCCCAAGTATTACACTACATTAGCGAAATTAAATTGATTTTCTCTTTTTTCCCGTTTCCCTTGCAGCAACCCTGAAGAGCTGTTGATGCTTGTTTTTCACCACCTTTTAACTCGTATTAAGTCAGTTCTCTCTCCCTCTCTCCGATACCCCTTGTTACATTCTCATTGCTCATCATAATGCCTTCGGTTGGCTTGATTTATGCTGCAGCGCCCGCAACTATGCAGCATAAATATTTTTATGACCTAATATATGAACCGAACTCACCCTCCACCCCTCGTCTAAATGCACTTGTATCTCAACAAGCTCTCACACATATATACGTACTTATATCCCTGTTTCTATACATTTATATGTAGAGCAGAAGCAGCGGCCCACACACTAATCATATTAAATGAAATTCATACGTCGCCGCATTTATGCGATTTTACTCAGGGAATCACCGAGGCACTACTTATTATAGCGAGGGTTGCTAAAACCGTTTCATATTCGCATTGTTGTTGTTGTTGCTTCTGTTTTTGTTGCTTTTGCTAGCTGACTGGCTGGCAACATTTTCGCTTGTCGTTTAAACTAATTGAGTGTTACAAATTTTATGTGCAAAATCTTTAAGCTAAATTGAAATTTGTTTTGTTTGCTTTTGGTACATGTTGTTGTTGTTACATTTTTCACATATGATGCGGGTTGTATACGAACCCATTTAGTGTTATGTGCACATTTTGTTGTTACTTTCCATAAGTGCGTTGAACCATTTTTAAAACTGAGGTATGCTTATCACTTTACTGCCTACCAAACGCATACCCTGAACCCATTAAAAATGGGTAAAAAGGGTATAATGGTTTTGTGCAAAAGTATGTAACAGGCAGAAGGAAGCATCTCCGACCTTATAAAGTATATATATTCTTGATCAGCATCTACCGAGTCGATATAGCCATGTCAGTCTGTCCCTTTGTATATACGCGTCGATCTCAGAGACTGTAAAAGCTATAAGAGCTAGAGAGTTGGAACATAAGCTCGCCTAATTCTTAGGCAGTACAAGTTTGTTTTCGATTTTCGATAACTCTTCCCGTTTCCGATATACACATGGGATCGATAACAACAAAATATTGAATTTGGATTACTTTGAAACGGCGTTTGAAACATTAAGCAAAGTAATGACAATCTGAAATTTTTAATAAACTCGGTTGAGAAACATCGGAGATGTGGAAAGTTGAAGTTAAGTCAAGTATTATGCAGGATGCACGTAAACACACTCATACTTGCAAGCACTGATTGTAAGCGTAAGGTATAGGGGTCAGAATATCGTCAAGTTGGGATTTCCCGTCTAGAGCCTTCTTACTTGTTGTCTTTGCATCTGTTTTGTTTTTAAAATTCGTAGATGGAAATGACATTAAGAAGTAGAGAACATTTCAGACCAAGGAAAACCCCTTTCAAAAATACTATGCATAATGAATGACGCATTAGCTTGTGTCGCGTCGTGTCGCGTTGTGAAACCAATGTGTGGAAACCACTGGTAACCTTAAACATCTGTATCTCATTGGATTGCAGTAAGTCGGCTAAGTAGGACAATCAATTATAGCCCACAATTGCATTACATATAGTATATGCCCTCGGGTTGCACAAAATGTTCCTAAATATATATGAATGTATGAGAACAAAACTCGGAAAGAAACGATCTACAGTAAATGTTCTGGCTGCTGATTCTGGCATGTGGAAAATAAATTGCCAAACAAATATCAACATGACAAATTGATAAATTCATGTTATTATTTCACTGATGCCTGCTTAGGCAGACAGAGTACATACGTACATACATACATACATACTTACATCAAGACATATGTACGTATTTCGTATTTAGTTTTTGTCTGCTTTCACACATTAACCAAATGAAAATTCGGTGTTGACGCATTTGTTTTACTCATTTCTCGCCTCCGCCGCCGGCTGCTGTTGTTGCGACAAATGAGCCACAGGCTGCGGCACAGCTGAAGCGACTACTTACAACTACAACTACTACGTAAAGAGCAGACAACAACAACAACAACAAAAATAACAGCAACAAGAGCAATCACAGAACGTTAGATAGATAGATGGAAAATAGGGAAATGGTAATGGAAATGAAAACATTGAGCACGTTGCGGCATTTGTCAACTGCATATATACATATGGATATATGTACTATATGTGCACTTGAAGAAAAACCTTATTGGAAATTCAAAAGCACTTTTAAAAAATTCGTAAATCAAGAAATTCTTCCTGATTTCGTAGCATCAATACATATCTTATATAAATAAAAATTAACTAGATTTTTTTCTAAGTGTATGCACATAGAAGTTCCTTTCCAATGGACCTGCAGTCAAATGCATCTGCAGTCATTCCTCTACTGTTGGAATTTTAATGATGCGCGAAACGTTAATTTTTCATCTTGATCGCGTATGTGGGCGTGGCCTGGACAGGGCCGAACCGGGCAAACCACTTAATGAGCCCGATTAACAACAACAACAATACCAAGAATAACGGTTGCCGTTGACGATGACGATGACGATGCCAACGGGGCCTGAGTCAATTTTCAGTTGTCTTTTGTTGGCTTTTAATTAACGTTGATCACCTCAATTGAAGCACGTCTCGCATGTGAGTCCCGCTCTCAAAGTATGTGTGTTTGTGTGTGTCACCAATTAAGGAAGCTACCCTCCACCAGTTGGCATTACATGTGGGCACACTCTTCTACAACTTATACTACTGCTGCTGGTGCTGGTGCATTATGCCTTCAAGCAAGTTGGCCATCAACTCGTCGTCGTAATTTCTATTAATTGAAAGAGGGAGTGATATATAGAGTGAGAAATATGTATTTGCTCAGATATTAAGTTACAGCTGCGAGAGAGGTAAGAACATTTGAACATTCAGTCTGGCCCCCTGTCTGAGTCGCGTGTTTAATAGTAATAACAATAATAATTATTTATAAGGAATACACACATATATATATATACACGTATGCTTACAGAAATACTTTTTGTGCCTAAGTCATGGTCTAATTAAAATCAATTGACTTAATTGAAAGCACAACACACAAAAAATGTTGTGCGACGACTTCGACATGATGAAGGTAGCAATTTGATCATAATACACATGCGCATAATTTATGACCATCGGACAAAATGCTCGATTCTTTTGCCAAACATTCCCAAACCAAAGGGGGTTTGGGTGATCATAAATCAGCATCAAGCTGTTCGAGAAGTACTACAACTTTTGCCTCTTTAAATTGGCATAAATCTACAGTTTTGGAACTGAAAAAACTATATCTCTTTCCCGATATATATGTGTATATAGATACACATTTGTTTTTCTTCTGTGTGCTGTTGTTAATTTTTCAAAATCTCGCGACAGCCTTTTGCTTGGTTGGGCTTTTGGCAATTGGTAATTGGCCGGGCCCTAAACAAGTGCCATATTTTATTGGCCTGCCACTCGAGCCTTGTGATATATGGCCACAGAAATGATAAATCTAAGGACATAAGTTTAATTTTTGCCAACGCTTTTGTTAAGAACCAATCGCGATGCATTCGAACCATGTTGAGAATATCGCCAACCATTGTTTTGGATCTTATCGTTAGCCAAGTTGCAATGGCACAAATCATCTTAAACAAAATGATTTGTTGCGACTTGTATGCAATTTTCTTGTCTCTCTAAACTTGAATGTAGCGTGGGCGGCTCGAGGCATCATAAATTATGTAAATTGGCCAAAAATGCGTTTCTTTTTGGCAACGCAATTATCCCACAAACCAATGCCAAGAAACAAGCCACGCAAATTGCGATTTAGAATATATATTAAAGTTCCGATAAGTGTTCTGTAAATGTCTAAAGCAATAGCTATAACTCGAAGAAGGTTTAGTTTATGTGCTTTTGCATTTTTTTTTCAATTTAAACTTAATAAATAAATAAAACCAATTTAAAGGATAAAATCCTTACAATATTTGTTAAAGTTTTCTTTACATTCAGATAAACATTAAAGGAAGCAATCGTTTAAAATTTCTCAAGTGGTTTAAGCAATGATCGGTAAAGTGCCTTGAAGCGTTCTTCAATAGGTAAGCAATAAAATGCTTAAATTAGTCTTCTTATATGTTGTCAACGATTAGCATCGATAAGTAACACACCACACACACACATTTCTTAAGCGTTTAAACACATTGCAACCGTGCACCTCGAAAGAGGCAGAAAAACAGACAGACACAAATCATTCAACAGCAACAAACAAATAAACAAATATTCCGTAACTCAGTCAGACAGACGAGGAACTTAAAGTCGTCATTTAACTAAACATAATAAGCAGCCCTTAGGCAGAAAAGAGAGCTCCTCTTAGGTGCAGAAGTAGGCTCTTCCCCCAAAATGCATCTATAACGGCCGCCTGTCGCTCAATGCTGATGAAGATAATGATAATGATGATGATGATGTCACCTTATACTATAGCAGAATGTCACACAGTCAGATACAGTATACAATTGCAGAGGGGCGGGTTGGGAGCAAAGGAAGGGGGATGCAGCATAGTAAACACGACCATAAAAACCATTAACATCTGGTGTGATTAACTCTTAAAACGGCAAGTCCAAGTACATTGGCTTCTAAGCATTCCGATTGGTGGAGCAGCTGCTACCTCTCTCTCTCTCTCTCTCTCTCTCTGTCTCTCTTTTTCTTTTCTTTCAACTGTTGGGGTAAACTCATTCACACGGCAGCCAGTGCATCAACAAAAATGGGGAATCGGAGTCGAAGTCGAGAGTCGCGTCGTCAGCTTCTTTGTCGCCAGCGTCGCTTTTCAAAATTTATGAGTTTCGCTTGAAAAGTATTTTATTGCGTTTATAATTGTGTGTATGTGTGTGTGTGCCGCATGGGAAATGAATGGGGCAGCTCTCTCTCTCTCTTTGTGTTCGCCATAACACCCAACCCTCTCCACTTTGTAAATGTTGCACATAAACTCTTTAACACTTTGCCTCTCGTTGCAATTAAAACAAAAACTGAACAAAAAAAAAATCAACTTATTGGTGGAAAGTGTTGTTGTTCGGGATATGCGACACTGTATCTTTGTCTGTATCTGTAGCTGTAACTGCTGTATACATTAGGCACCACTCACACCACATTCGTTGGTGCTCCACTTTGAACCGTTTGGGGGCACCGCATCATTTGTTTGCGTAACTTTATTAGACTCTTGAATTGCGTGTTTAGTTTTCAAAATTGAATTTATGTCTGCCTGCCTGGGAATATTTTTTTTTTTTTTTGTGTGGCTTTTATCACGGGCTGCCATGTGTTGCATTAGATACAGATACAGATCCAGATACATATACATATATATATACTTCTTTTGAGCTTAACAAGTGTCTGTCTGGCATAGACTGACCTCTCAACCGGTCTTAGATGGCAAGCCATTGACTTTTAGCTAAAGCGTTCAGCTTGTTTGATTAATAACCAAAGTAAAATTGAAAAAATTTCTCGTAAGAAAACACACAAAAATTAAAATGTACAAATTGCAAGTTATTTGTTTGCCGAGGAACGTAGGAGGGAGATGGCGGCACCTTTCACCAAGACATTGCTGTCTGGTGTGGAGAAAAAGATGAACAAGACGAACGAGAAGCAGAGAGAGAGAGAGAGAGAGAGAGAGAAGAAAGAAAAAAATTCATTTTCCACGTAATTACTCTGCTGTGATTAGTAAAATTAAACTTTTCTTTTGCATTTTCCCTTTTGCTGCGCATGAGTTTTGCTTTTTGGCATTTGATTTTTTTTTTGTTCGCTGTGCGCGCGGCTGCAAAAAATGGCGGCGTTTTCATTTAGCGCTACGTTTTTCATGGGAAAAACTAGAAAAATGCTAGCTAGGAAAACGCGTAACGGCCAATTACAAGGATTGATTGTGTATGAAAATGTTTGGGAACAAAGTTCTCGAAGCTCTCAAAAAGTTCTCGAGCTTCAATTCATTTTTTTCTTTCTCTTTTGTGTTTTTGGTATTTGTTCAATGCATAAGGTGTCTAATTTTTCATGGCAGACAAAGATTGACGGCGTTTTCGTCCGGGCGCAATCAAAAATTTTAAATACACAAAAAATACAAAAAAAAGGAGCACAAAATGTTCAAAAGCAAATGCTTTTTGCTGTTTTGCGTTGCGCAGACACTTTAACACTTGAATAAATATTTGTGCGGCAGTAGCAAACCGAAAAAAAAGAGATTTTATAATGCCACAAAATCCAAACTAATTACTCAAGTCCCCTTGCTAGCCGTCGCTCGGACACACAGACAGACGGGACGCGCGCATCATTTCACTTGATATCCTGTCACAGGATGCGTGGCGAGCCCAAAAACCCAAACTGAAACCCAAACGCAAGCCCAAACCAGGAGGCCCAATTGTAGACAGACGAACATCATCATCATATTAGCTACTTGAGGCAAGTCAGACGCAAAAAGTAAATGTTTTGAAAATAATTTCGTGTTATTTTTTCCATTCAGCAGAGGAAAACTTCTCTCAGCAAGGCAGAAAGAGTGTCAGCGGCGCGTGTGACAAAAATTAATATTAATTTGCTGTGTCAATGCATCCGTCATAGCGACAGTTGGTTTCAGTTCAGGAATAGAAAAGGTGGTTATTTTTCATAAACCTCATTATCAGCCAAGTTGTTGATATCATATCGCCAAGACAAAACGTAAAACTCACTACAAAGAAAGGGTAAAAATCTTTAGCTTTTATTTTTGAGTAAAATATTCAAATATCTTCGAACTTTTTTGGGATATGCCTTAACAGCACCAAAAGCTAGAATACTGTTAAGCTCTGAATACTGTTGAATACTCTCAAATTGTCTCTAGAGTACAAATTACGCATTACTGCTAAGGTAGTTTTTAGTTTGCCTGATAGCTTCTGGGTCTGGTCACACGACTGCCACACGTTGCTTGAAATCAATGCGCTGTTTTTCTCAATTTTCATCCGAAAGGGGGTTGGTAATGTGACAATTTACGGTTTGCTTTTGCTCATCAACACTCGACAACTCGCCAAAAGAGAGAGCTGCTTAATTTGGTAGCTCAGTGGGCGACGCCACGTGTCACAAACGTGTGGAAGGTGTCTGTACTACTTCTCCCTAGGGGGAAAAGGTCACACTGTTTACATACATTTGTTGTTAGTTGTTTAATTTAATTAATGTTTGAATATATATGTATATGTATAGTTATAAGAAGAGCGTGAGAACTCAACAACAACCAAATCGTTTAATAAAAATATCTGCAGATGCAGCTGCTCGTGAAAATTATGCTGCTTTCTAAGGGTTAGCGATGGTAGAGTGATTTAATAACTTCAACAAGTCCTAATAAATAAGAGTACCTTACCCATTAAAATTTTAAAGTGCATAAGGGCAATAGATCTATGTGTATTCATATTAGGTAGTTAAGCCGTGTTACTTCGTCCACAAAATGCATTTTGAACAACTCTAAAACAACTCAAGGACGTAAACACGATACTCGCTCCGATGTCTTTCTTTTTCTTTTTGCATATTGGTGTAACCTGTAACCATATGTTTGGTAAAGTCTTTTGAATTTATCCGCAGACAGCTGTCAAGTTTCAATGTGCAAACGAAATGAAGTGAATCAAAAAAAAAAAAACTTTTCGTCTGCTTTTCCAACAGCAACTGCGAGTGGCACCTTTCAGAGTGCGTTTAGCGTTTGCAGTTGGTTTCTAAATATTTTGATTAGTTCTTGTAGTAAATTGTTTGCATTGCCGTGAAGACTGGGGAGAAATGTTGTGCTGCTATTTTGTTTGCTTAGTCTCTCTTAATTTGTAATTTCTACGGTCTGTCGTATGGTTAGCATTTGGTACATGTTGCTTTTCGTGTGACAAACTCAAGACACATTCAAACCCACAAGAACACACACACTCACACTTGTAATGTGTGGCAATGTGGCTACAAGTTGTGTTTGATTCACAGCTCAATCAAGCGTTTAGCTAACTGTTAACTTAAGTCCAAAGATAGTTGAATGTCTAGCTATATATATATATATATATACACATCGAGTGAGAGTATCATATGTGTTTGTGCTTAAATTACATTTGACATTTACGAGTGTATAATAAAAATTTTTACAATGGCCGACGCCATTTTACTTGACAAATACTTAACAAGCAAAGCACTTGAATAGGGCAATTCGAGACGGGCTAAGGCAAGGGGTATACAGCGGTAGGGGAGGTGTGGTGTGGTGTGGGAGTAATGGGTAATGGCCATCAAAAAGTGCAGATCGGTCGTAAAACACAAAATTTTACAGTTGGCACATTCAACTTTAGCCGTGTTCGATGAGTGGACATGAGATTTCCATTCCAATCGAGAGAGGGAGAGAGAGAGAGAGAGTTAGTGGAAGAGAGATAATTTTGTCTCGGCTGCTCGGTTGCATTTTTAATTAATTGACTGTAGTTTTTATGGCTTCATTAATTACGCAGCTGAGGTCCTGGTCCTTGACGTCATGCCACATGTCACACACAACAACAAGACCTAAGTATTGAATTATGCATCATCGATATAAGTGTATGTTATGTATTTGTGTGTTTGCAGCAGTAAATATCAATAATAAAAGTGCGCTCTCAAATGCAAAAGATGGATGGAGAAAAAGTGCATTAAAAATTTATTAGAATTTTGCCTGTGACGCGTGTCTGTACTATATACATATATATATATTTATATATATATATATGTATACATATACTCTTATGACTGCGACTTATGTATCCGTGGAGATGCTGGCTGTCATAAAATAATAATCTTTATGATGGCAAAAAAATTTTAATACAATATTGCTACGATTGGTTGCAGAGTGGAACCAACATCAATATGCGTCTATCTGTCAGTCATTCCGGCGATTCATAAATTCACTTTAATTGCTGCAGTGATTTCTATACGATTTTAGTACCGTGCCACAAGACCCGGACTTAGCCGTGTGCTCTTCTCCCTCGTCGAACTCTCGGCCGGAGTGAGAGATGTGATAAAAGCGTTGAAAGTGCCCGTTAAAGATGATGTTCATTAATATTCAACTATTTAGTGGCTACGATTAACTTCTTTCAGTTTGAGCGATTTCAAATGAAAAGACCACAAAAATTGCACAGCCAGCCAGCCTTAGAACATGTTCGAAATGAATGCATGCAAATCATTTAACTTTGGCATTTATTTCATACAGTTTTCTTGGAAATTAGTTTAGTTGTCGTTGGTAAAATGTTTTTAGCAGCAACTAATAAGTATAAGGAATTAAAAAATAATAAGCAATATTAAAATCAAAATTCACTTTGTTCCTCAATATATAAGGCCATTACTGTATATATTTATTTATATCTCTCATAAGTTTTGAAGACAACTAGATCATTGTGAATACAGAATTGTAAAGCTATTTGTATATGAATTCACTAAAATACATACATATATATGTACAATTGCATGTAATTGAGTGCATAGTTAGCTGGTGCATAAATGCATTCATGTTTTGTTTTGACCATGCCTGATTTGAATTCATTTGGCAGTTTATTTAACGATCGATCGTAAAGTGTTTTGTGCCAAAGCAATGCAAAGCAGAGCAATGAAAAGCAGAGCACCTCTGCGGTTTTCTGCCTTTTGCCTTTTCGATTTGTTGTTTTCTTTTTTGGTGTTTCGTCTTGTTTCAAAATATGCAACGCAATGAATGGGAGCAGCATTGGCTGGTTTACGTTTTTAAGTGAATTTTCTCATATTTTAATGTTTTGCAGCAACATTGTTGTCGCACAATCCCAAAAACATGCCACACGAGTGGAGGTCGCCGGCGGTCATAATTTCCGGCGTGGAATTCGTAGAAGTCAATTGCGACGGGGCAAAGCATAAAAACTGTTCTTACATCTTTGCACGATGGACACTCAAAGAGAGGAGCAACTCGGGAAGCGTAGGACCGATCGTTAAGTTTTATGTCTTATAGGTGGGCGAAAGCGTGTACAAAGGTGTTTTTCTTAGCATCGTTTATGTACTTAGCTTTTCTGTCGGGCTAAAAAAACACAAAACATTGTCAAAGCAAAACCGTTGCCAATATCATAAAAATTGTTGCTTCTTTGATGAAGCAGCATTTGAAAAAGAACAGCAACTGTAAACAAACATTCCACATATAAGATCCGATATATATATATACTAAGAGTATGTATATAAACTAATTCTGCACGATCTTCTTTTTTTTTGGTGAGAATGGCGCACGTCACTCACTTTTCGTTGAGCTTGAAATTGTAGATGATGTTTGTGCAAAAAGTTTCAGCTAATTAGCCAAACGGTTCGACTTCGACTTTTGGGAAGTGTAAAGAATCTTTATACAGTTCATATACGTATATATATATATATAAAGCGGGATCCGACGCCAGACTATTAGATGTTTTGTGCGTGCTGCGTTGCCCATTAAAAATTATTGAAATTGAATTTGAGAATAAACTGAAAAGTGTATTATTATTTTTTCGGATGCCATCTTGTTTGGCGTGCTTTAGACTTTAATGCTCTTATACGAGAGGTAAAAGAGTCTTACAAATTTATATTTAATTTACATGTAAGTTACTTTATGTGTGGTTAGAAGTTATCAAACAGAACCGTAGGCAAATTCTGATGGTTAAAAGCTTTTGGGTAAGATAAATCAATGAACTTTTTTCATTCTCTCTCGAAATGGCTAGCAAGAAAACCGATAACACCTTAATGTATCGTAAACTCCTATTCCTGTTCTACAGTTAAGAAATAGTGTATCAAGCAGCCTGTTACAGCCGACAAAAAAGCTCTCTCATGTTTTTGGATTTTGGTCGAAAAGTGTGGCACACGGCGCGCTTGATTTGTGCTAGCCATGAGTTTAAGTGGAATGGATTGGGGTAGAGTGGGATTAGGGGGTAAGGGGTAGGATCTTTGATTTTGGAAGGCGTATCGCCTTCGGTTAAATGTACCGGATGAATTTTCACGTATTCTCACGAAATTGTGTGTGTGCGGCGGCGTTGTTCAATACGAAATTAGTTGGTAGCGCTGTGAAAAAATCTTAATTTATTACCCGATGCTCTCGAACATTTTATTCGAACGGTGTTGTTGGGTATTTTTAAGTGAAATGGATTGAATTGAAATGATTTTTCGATGCTGTTGCTGTTGCTGATGGCGATGGCGACGGCAAGACGCCAAGCAGGCAGGCAAACAACCACACAGACAGACAGACAGATAGACAGACAGGTTTACTTATGGCCTGGCCCCAAAAATGCCGACGAAAATTTGTTGGCCACAAATTTTTGCGTACCTAAATGCAAGGCATTCGCCCATTAAGTGGTTGCACCTTTCGAGCACAGGGTGTTCCGAGTCTAAACTATACTGTAGCACCTTCTTAGGTACAGCTGGTTTTGCACCCTGTTTAGCTAAAGGTACTGATTGATGATGGCAAACAGCAAACAGAAAACAGCAAACAATTTTGTGGGCCGAGTGAGGCGTCTATTTTCGACCAAAATGCCGAAGTAGGTTGACGCCACCTAGGTATTTTCATTTCACAAAGGTTGCGATTCGAGGAGTTTCGCACCTAAGAACGAAACAATAACAACAACAACAACAAACCGGTACGTCTCTTGTCAGCTCCGACAACGCGATGGCGTCAGTGTCGCTCTCTCTCTACCGTGTACTGCAATTATGCAGACAACATGTCAACGCGAATTGTTCGCATTGTCGAGCTGGCAGCGAAGACGAAGAACTCACACAGCAGCAACAGACCGTGTCAGGGGGGTGGGTAGGGGGTGAGCCATCAAATAAGACGCAGCTGCGCCCAAGGTGCCAAAAAAAAAAAAGAAGCAAGATACAAAATATACTGAAATGAAATCACATCTCGAGTTGCGTCTATAATGGTCAATAAATATGAAAATTTTATTGACTTATATACGCAACCTGATACAAGGCGAATATACAAAATCGAACACTTCTTCCCTGAGCTAGAAATTTAAAATGCACACATACACACACACACACTTACATACCAGCTAGGCAAATACATCAAGATGCTCATCATACGAGTCTCACGTCTCACGTTTGGCTAACAAGCTCCCTGGAGTGAAATAAAAGCGAAAGTGCAAAAGTATTTGACTACGTGATGTGCAAGATACTTAGTATATATATGTGTATATATATATATAAATGTGTGTTTGTGTGTGTGTACTTGTATTTGGTGTTTTGGTCATGGCCAAGCAGCTAGCAGTTGGCCATTCGTTTCCCTTATGGGCCCCAACAGTGAGTCTCTTATGGCATTATATGGCTCAGTTGAGTAGGTGTTTCCTCTAGCCAATTAAGTTGCCTGCATCCATTCACCCAGTCAGTCAGTCAGTCAGTCAGCCAAGCCAGCTGTTCGTACTTTTAATTGATGGACACTCGCGATTTCATGTTTACCCTGTATAAAAGAGTGAGAAAGAGATTTCCTCTATGCTACTAATTCAGTAGCTGCAGAATCTGCAGAAATGTTAACCTTGAATTCTTAGGTGCTCTTGTAAGCCTATAAATATTTTTAAATAGTTATGGTTACAAACAACTTTGTCAGTATCTTAAATATATTAACAGTTAACTAGTTACTCTTACATACTTTTTTCGTTGATAATAACACCCTCTAGAGTATCTTCTTAGTTAATAATTGTAATGGCTTTGTCTTGGTTTTCTTTTGAGTCATTTGGCCTATTGTCGCTGTCTGCACGAAATGAATCAAAAAACGTACCAGGAAAGTGAGAAGCAATTGCAAAATTCCGTTGCACAAGCCACACAAAGCAGAACATAAAGAAGAACAATCGTCATCCGTCTAGGCGTGTATCCATATAAGACGAGGTGCCACTACCACGTATGTGTTTGTGCCACAGGGGGAGGCAAAATACTCGAAGAGTAGTCTGGGCGCGCTTGTCAACACTTGCCAATTGTTTGTCTGCATTGGTGTTGTTGTTGTTGTGGTTGTTATTTGTTTGTGGTACGGACTTCCACATAAAAACGCCAAATGAAATATGAACTATTTTTTACGCCTACTTAATTTGCTTTTGGGTTTCTGGCCTCGCTAGCTAACTATAAATTTTAATTAATTTAGCGTTGAAGTGAAAGTGTTAAGCGATTTGAGATGTGGCATTGTACTCGGTACAAGGTACTTGGTACTTGGTACTCGATACTTGGTACTTGATACTTAAATTCAGCTGTTTCTTTGGGTATTCTTGGCCAATTGCTTGTGTTGCCAATATTTATATTTTAATAAATAATTTTTATGCCCAACAGACAGTTTTTCTACTTGGTCGACGAGGTAACGGCAACGACCTAAATAAATAAAGATATGTTTATGTGCAAAATATTAAAGATAAACAAAAAGCTAAAATGGACAAACCTCCCCACCCACCTCCCACTCACATACATGTGCACATATGTCGCCGCCTGACCAATTCATAAGTCTGCACTTAAGGCGGCAGCAGCTGAGGAACACGGCAAAGGACAAGCACACAACCTGTGGCAAGGTTGTTAATACAGAGTAAGAGAGAGAGAGATAGAAGGAGAAAGAGAAGTTGAGAGGTTGAGAGGCTGTAGGCTAAAGTAAGGTTAGGCTGAATGGCAAAATGTTGTTGTTGTATGTATATAAACTGCAGGCTCGCATATACATAAAAATCATAATAAAATGTATTTACCCCAGGATCAAATTATGAATCTGCTTATGGGGCAGGGATTGGCAGGGCAGGCTGCTAAAAGGTGTGTGTGTGCTCGGCCATCTCAAGTTATAGAAAGTCGCAGGCTGCCAAACAGAACCCAAGAACCCAACCCGTAAAAAGGACAAACGCATATTTATGAAATGAACAAAACTATAAAGGACACCCACACACATACGAAGGACACACAATGTGACGACATTGATGTGGATTTGGTTTTCTTGGGGTCTCTCTCCGCATGAAAATTTGTGCACATTTCAGCACAAAATACCGACCCTAAGGTGTTTTCCGAGCGCCTTCTTTGTCTACTTCTACTTCTACTTCTTCAAGGTGCTGCTGAGTAGTCAGTGTCCCTTTTCTTGAGGTGGTTGGTGGAGGGTGAGAGAGGGGGGACCAACTGAGTCTATTACAGCAGCAGCAACTACTTTATGGCATGTAGTTACACCTAGGCACGCCTTGCGGCGGCAACATATGGTCAAAAGTGGCAGCAGCAGAAGCTATAAGAAAAAGCATAAAATAAGAAGGGGTTTTGCTCTCTCTCTCTCTCTTTCAACGTTTTACAAAGCTTATTTCTCGAACGTTCATTGTCAGCATCATCAACAGCCATCATCAACATGGTCCGTACGTTCCTCCCGCGTGACAGCTGCGAGCCCCCAAGGGTTCTGTTCGTCTGTGTTGTTGTTTAAATATGTGCGTCACATACGCGCCACCAACTGGTCGAGTGCAAAATTACCTTTGCTGCAAAAACAAACTAACACACTCAGAGAAAGAACGTAGTACACATAAGAATATTTTTGGTTAATAATCAACATTATTAATGCACAAGCAATAGATTAAATAGATTAGATAATAGATTAAATAATTTTGAGTTTAAATATGTTTGCGGTTTATAAAACATGTTTTATATTTAAAGCAACTAGTATCATGGTTTATTGTTTATTATTGTCTGATTTTTTTCTCTAAGTGCAGAGAAACGATGCTCTAAGAAAATTACCTAGCGGCGTGTTAAATTGACAGCCTTTTTCAATCAGCTCACGTAGCATTTTATTAGTCAATCAAACGATGCTTTAGACTGCATCTCATTTAGATCCACTAAGACACAATAAAAAGAAAACTGTTTATAAAGATATTTTAAATTGTCGTAAGTATAAAAACTAACTTAAGACATTAACTAATAGTTTCGTTTCTCAACAATTTAATGTCTTCTGCCATAATTTGTAATATTGCAATTACTTTTGGCACAAAAGTGCATCAAAAACTGCCTTGGCAAACAAATCAAAAAATAATTTTTATTGCAATGCAGAAATGCATTTTGTTTTTATGCATGATGATTAGGGAAATAGAAAAAAAGAGTGAAGAGAAAGGGGTTTTGGAAATGGTGCACTTTACATTAAAAATTCGTTGGCTAAAAGCTCAACAATTAGCAACAATTTTTGAAATGTAAAATGGCCAAAGCAAAAAGCCAAAACAGAATGAAAAAAAAAATTTATATATATATAAAACAAGAGCAGCGAGTGGAAACAAATTAAAGCATCTTAAATGGAACTTATTAGATTTGTATACTTTTAATTTGCATTCATAACAGTTCCCCTTTCCCCATTCAGTGTAACCCCTTTCTTAAGAAAGTCTTGTTTTTTCTTTTTTTTTGGGAGAAAAGTCTTGAAGCAAAGGCGAAGGCTGTGGCGATTTCGTGCCGAGTCGTAGGACAACAGTTGCCAGTTTGTGTCTTGGCCCAATGAACGAGGCGAAGAGGTAGAGGGATAGGGAAGAGACAGAGCTTGTCTAAACGCAATTGAAACCCTTTTTGCTTGTTGTTGCAAGTGTGGCAGTGGCAGTGGCAGACATGACGTATTTCTTTTCTCTCTCCCTCTCACAGGACTCGGCAGCTGATTTAAATTTTTAGCTTCAGCTTTTTGAATAAAACAAAATTAATTTGTGCATATTTCTTGAGCGTCCAGACGAAATACGAAGCTGTCTGTTTTTGTTGTTATTGTTGTTGGTGTTTTTTTTTTTTGTTTCTCCTACTGCTGGACATTTATTAAAAGGCAAAAGGAGCTTGTAGCCAAAGGGAAATTGAAACCTTTTTGGGCAGTCCTAGATATAGAAGAAAAAGAAATTTCATAAAACGAAAACAATTTGCCAAAATTAAAGAATAATAAGAAGCCGCCACTGACAACAAAAAAAAAAAACGTTGACCAGCAGTGGGTGAAGAGTATAACTGCACTTATAGATATATATATATATATATATATATATACCATAGTAATGCCATAATTGCAAGGGTCTCCCCGAGGAGAAGATAACGGAAAGGAAAACGGGACACAACACACGTGTCGTTGGAACAATTCAGATAGATATGAAGATATTGATATATGTACAGATCGAAACGTTGGCCGGATGGATGAAACTGCAGCTAAGCGTAGCGGGCCATAAATCCATTAGCAATAAATAGTTTGGATATGAAATGAAAATAGAAATAAAATTATTTATACGTTTTCGCACAGCGCAGCGCACGGCGGTGGCGACACAAGCAGGAAAATTAGTGCGAAACGCGGGAATTGGATTGGGAATAGAGGAATAGAATCGAGAGCTATTGGTAGTGGAATGGGATTCGTTTTGCTGTCAATTTGCGCGATGCGCACAACAAATGAACCAAAACAAAGCAACACACAATGCAGGCACACTGCACGGCAATCGGGCAACTGTATCGAATTACCAATCATTCAATACAATGCCTATACTATAGAGTCTAGCCAACCTCCCCTCCCCCAACCAACTCCCTTTTATAGAGAGAAAAGTTGTGACATGGTCACGCGACCTTTGCTTAAATCAACCAGCGGAAGAGAAAGAGCATAGAGCGGTGCAGGGGTTGCTTTCATAATTCACGGTGTCAAATTTAGCGATTTGCTGATTTCGTTTTTTTTAGTTTTGTTAGTTGGATTTGCACATTGCACAATTGTTTCAATGTTCTCATGTAATGTGGGAAAGA
The DNA here is from genome assembly GCA_035044605.1 of Scaptomyza cyrtandrae. Classification (NCBI taxonomy): domain Eukaryota; kingdom Metazoa; phylum Arthropoda; class Insecta; order Diptera; family Drosophilidae; genus Scaptomyza; species Scaptomyza cyrtandrae. Next base: position 13,201,084 of record JAWNNS010000640.1, read on the forward strand.
GTTGTTAATATTATCAGCTAAAATAAGAATTAAGAAGATATTTAATAATATTCGGAAAGCATTTAAGAATATTTCTTATTACTATTACCACATGTCGTAAGTTCTGTACTTGATTCAAGCATTTATTTACTTGACAGCTCAACCCAATCCCCACCCACACTTCAACCCCATTCCTTTCCATTTCAAAAATCACACATGATGTTGATGTTTTAGAATTAATATTGAGCCATGAAAGCATTATGTGGAGACTCTTACTATCACTTAGGCACAACAATTGAATTGAAAATGCCATAAAGCCGACAAGTATGGAACATCACAGTACAGCATCTTGACCAAATAGCCAAAAGACAATTTGGGTTAACTGTAAACTTTGAAAGCAAAACGGCCAAACTGGAGGCAAACGTGCAAGTTTTTAACAAAATGCGAAAAGTATAAAATGTGCGTTCGACTTGTCGCCAAAGCAGCATCACATTTAGCGTGAGAGAGGGGAGGTTTGGGAATTTGGCTGCCATAAAATTCACTGGGGCGTAAAGGATGCGAATAAAATTTGAGTGGGAGGAGCAGATGGAGGGGGTGTAAAAGAAAAAAAAACTACGCACTGGCTGCATAAACTAAAACTAAAGCCTCTTGGCTATGCTCAGGCACGTCTTAAATGTTCAAATTATGTAAAATAAAATGTGCGCCAAAAAGGATAAAACGACTAGGCTGACGTCAGCCTGACTGACAGACAGCCAGGCAGGACAACTGGCAGGACAATAACCGAGAACCAAACAGCTTACTCAAACACTCGACACTTCTCGACAATCCTTGCAAGGTGCAAAAAATGCTGTTGGCATAAAGTGTCAGCGTCGTCCGAGCATTTGCATGATGATAATGTCCTCCTCCAATGATGAAGATGATAATGTCCTGGCTAATAACCGTGAGTAAGCGAACAGGTGCTGACTGAACGCTGCCTTCTCAATGCCTTTGGCAATGGCTACAACCGTTGTGATCAATCTTGCTAAGCTTTTGTTTTCGCTGCCTTTTTTGTTTATGTGGACACAAAAAAAAAAAAAAAAAAACAGGAAAAGGTTGAGAGGGTCGGGGGATGACGCCTTAGAAGTGCCATTGGCATCCTTCAGCCGACATTGAGACAGGCAACAATAAAGCCAAGTTGGGGGTAGACTTAGATTGTAAGTGGGGTCCTTTTTGGCGTTGGTCTTGGTCTATGATTGATTAGCAATTAATTAGCTACACAAATAACTGTAATTATATGCCAACGAGAACAATGTCCAGGCCTTTTGCGTCAGGCGCGTCTTGAGCGCTTTGCATCTGTCTCTTTTACACACTCAACCCTAGACATGAACCCCACAGCTTAAGTATGCCAACTTCCAAATGACACTTTTAAATACACAGGGCGACTTGAAAAGCAATAGGGTATATAGAGTGAATACGTGATACTTAGAATCTTCTTCAGGAAGGAGAATCCATTAAGAATTCTTTGCAGATAAAAATATATATTTTAACTTAAAAGTTCATAGTCATCTTTGAATATCCAGAAGTGCAACAGAAAAAAAGTTAAGTCGCTCGAAGTTCTGTGATAGCGGAAAGTGGACAAAATGCTGAAATGCCATTCGCTAGTGATTTGTGTGTCACCCCTGATTTTTTAAAGCAATTTTCTACAATTTTATTAAACTTTTGCATTGCCATCAAAATGACAGCATCACTTTCACTCTTCTCTCAATAACATAATTGTGATTTTTTGCAGGGTATTACTAAGTCTTGCATCTGCACTGCAACCTTTTTCATACTTTTTTTGGTGCATTGCCATTGAAAATTATGTACTTGCGAAAATGTTTCTTTCGCGTAGATTGCTCCACCTTTTTTTTTTTTGTTAAAAGGGAACACAGGGCATAGGGCAACATCGTTAGCTAATTTGCATTTTGTTGTACGTAGTATTTTATGTGCTTATGAAACGAATTTGTTGTAACTTTGGCACTTGCGGCCTGACATTGCAGCCATTGGTTTTTACGATGCGAATGCCAACCAATATATCCTAATGACACTTTATTGTCAGTCGCAAAGTATTCGTCACAGTCAGGAAAGGTTTCAAAAAAAAAAGAAGTCCTTCGATTTTGCAGTCACCCCTAATTGCAATGTTTACCCCCATAAAAAAAGAGAAGTTTGGCTTTGCAAAATTTTGTTTGGTTAAGCTATAACTAATTTTACCTAAAGAGTAAACTTGTAAAGGGAGTTTTGCTGCTTAAAGCCAAGTCAATTGCTGCCTGGCCTGGCCTGGCCAAGACGCTTCCACTGCTTGTCATTTGACATTTAAGACAGTTTTTGGCCGGCCAACAATGCATGACTGACCCTGTCAATAGTTTTTGGGTCCCAAATCCATTTAGTGCATATGCAATATTTAATGCATGGAGAGAAGAACATTCGGCTACCAAAAAGTGCGTCCCAACTCTAAAAGTAATGTCAGCTCTGTCAATAGCAGCAGCAGCAGCCGCAGCAGCAGGAGGGAGAGCAGTCTCATGTGCCTGTGGCGGCATTGTTTCGAGGTTCCTTCTAGTCTTTAACCGAACTCGAACTGCGTACTGCATATGTGCATTTTGGCTGACATTGAGTGCTGCGACAGGCGACGTGTGCGAGGACAATGTCGTCCTCGTGGCTCTCTTTATGGCTGAAAGCTTTTGTCGCTGCTGCTGTTGCTACTGCTGCTGCCGTGGCACTAAACATGTCTACACTGTCTCTGTGTCTCGTTTGGCGCTAGTCCAAAATGTAACTTAAGTTTCTGGTCAAATGAATTTGGCAAAGGTATCCAAGGATTCAAGCATACATTTGGGAGCCGACTGCCGACTGAATTTATGCAAAATGATGACAGCGGAAATGTTGTGTTTTTTTTTGATTTTCTTTTTCTTTTGTGCTACCCAACTCGGAACAAAACCACATTTTGGCACATTAAGTGGCTTTTGTGTTGTATTGGAAAAAGCAACACAAAAAGAAGAAACTTTGGCTTGAAAGTGTTTTGTTTTGCTTTGTCACCTGTTTTTTTTTTCATTGAACGCCTTGCAAAAGTTTTTACGATCTTGTCAGCATTTTGACTTGAGTGCATTTTTACGCACATGCTGTTCTCCTGCTCACTCCCCACCTTTCCCCACCCTGTTGTTGCTTGCTTTGCCGTAAAATCGAAAAGTAATGCAATAAAATTCGCTTTCATTAAAAGCATTAAAATAGGTTTTTGACATGCCATAAAAATTGTTTTCACGTTACCACACAAAACACAAAAACTGCTGCTGCTACACTTTATGTAGTGGAAGGGGGTTGGTGTGGCTGGTTTCTTAAGGCCAGAGTCTGTTAGCATTCGCGTCTAAATGGGAATTTTATTGTTCTGGGAGCTGTGGCCGACCCATTGCCATTAGCTCAAACACGTAGAATGGCGCTCACCTAAGCATCATAAAGTCAAGGAATTCGATTTTTTTTTTTCCTAAGGGAAAATTCTTTGAGTTTTTGGCAGATATTATCTATTTCATCATATGTGGCATAAGAACTAACAGAAAATAATTATTTAAAGATTTATTAAAATTAAAAAAAAACTATCAAAACTTTGTAAACTTTATAAAATGGCTAAAAGCAAACTGTAAAATTACACAAAATACACATCTGTTGGCTGACAAGCAATTAAATACAGATTAAAGAGGTAGTTGACCTGGTCTAAAATATATCTTTGCTTTGCTGATGTTAATGCTGGACATTTGGCAAACAAACCAATAAAATGCCTGTTAAATTGCCAATTGAGAGAGAACAAAGTGATGTAAAATCGAACGTGCTTTATATATTTCAGCGTTATTAACTTGAAATTACCAGAGTGGAGATGGGGAAGAGCCACAAAACGACATGTAATCTGGTGGAGAAAAAAGGACACGGACACGGACACAATCAATGAATGTGAAAAAGGACAATGCGAAATTGATCGTCACAACTTAATTGCTAGGACAGCTTGTGGCCAAATAAATATGCTTAAACATATTGCTGATATATGTTTTTTAATACCCTTTTTACATAAAAACACTGACAACAGAGGATAAAATTATACTAATAACATCTTCCATATATCTGGTAACAGTTTAATTTTTTTGAGGTTTGAGTTCAGGATTATTACAGCTGTTGGCTTTGGCCAACGATATTTGTGGCTTATGATTAATATAATCTTTGATTACAGGGCAACATATAGTTAACCTCTCTTTTGGCAACAGCTTCTTTTACTCATTGTTGTTGTGCCTACGTTGAATTATTTTCATGATGTAATAAATGAAATTAATTTTAATAATTGCAGCGATTTTCCTTGAACTTGTCGGCTCGTTTCGTTCACATTGAATCGTAAACAGCGTAAAAATATGGCAAACATATTTTTATTTAGGCCACTTATTTCATTTGCCAACAACACATACATTGCTTCGACAATATAAACATACATGTACATTTAATGATGACCATGAAAACTGCTTAATCGGAAGAATGAATATGAATATGAATATACATGTACTTAAGAGAAGACTGGGAACTCTGGGTTTCACATAATAAGAACAGAAAACATAAACACGCTAGCGAAATATGAGCAAAATAAAACCAAACACAAATTTCACAAATGTTCCTTTTCATATCGTATACGTTTTTGCTTTGCTTTTTTTTTTTTTTGCACAAGCAGCAGCATTTTTAATATAGCTGTCATTTTTGGTAGCTTCCCGCCCCGGCAAGCAACATTTTTATTGGTAATAGCAGCGACTATTTTTCGCATTTATAATATGTAGTACTAGGGCCATATATTTTCATGAACACTAAATTATGAGGCGACTTGCAGCTTAGTAGGCGCCGCTATGCGATTTCACTTTAATAAACTATAAACAAAATGGTTGAGAACAATTGAAAAACATTTCATAAAATAACAATACGGATATATTTTTTTGTATCTTTATAGTTGCTAAATTGTGTAGTCTTTCATGGAATATATTAGCAAATTGTTAGACTTATTTGCGTGTTCAGGTAGATCCGGTTCTCAGTTCCCATTGAAGTCATTTAGCTATACCATCAGGCACAAGTACCCCGAACAACTAATAACCTACGATGCAGAGGAACTGAATGAACCCAGAGTCGTGCGTAGATCGGATCTCACCAAAACTAGTCTGAACAGATTGCAACAATCGAAAAGCATACGTCGTCTTTCCAAGGAACGGATGAATATGGATCGATTTAACAATCTAGAGAATAGTGCCAGGGCACTTCAGGAAATGACCCTTGAAAGGATGTGTGGGGGTACTGAGAAAACCGATGATTGGGATGGTCTAAATGCTGTTAAGAAATTCCGATTTTATTGGCAAGCTTTGACGGGACATAAACTACGCTCCACTCCCTATGCAAACTTCAAGCGGATCTTCATGCGTCTCTATCACAAGGCTCATCCGGATGATTGTGAGCGTCGGTTGCGTATGTTGGCCAGACGATCCTGGCTATGTCTGAGCAAAAAGGATCGTATGGCATTTAATTTGCAGGCACTCCTCTATCATATCGGCACTGGAGATGTTGATCCCTTTGATCATTGTGCCATTCGTGTGCTCTTGAATCGCTGGCGATGATGCTGACAATGTTGACGACCTTGATATCGCTGTTTGTGTTCATTTCAAATTAAAATGTCTGCTTGTCAGGCAGCTAAAGAGAACAATTTTCAGGGCATGTTGTTTTTTATATGAAACAGATGCTCGATACGGTTCTATTTTTGTGCAGAGTTTTGGAACAATTTTGCATTTTCACTTTCAACTGTCTGTTTGAGGGGGCTTTCCTCTTGTCCAATCGATTTTTTGCACTTGAACCATATGAAAATTGGCGAAATTGGGGAAATGTTACAAATTGAGGCGCCAAAATATTAATGGTTTTCAAGTCACTGTGCACTTTCCAAGGTCATCGTGGACATGGCATTGAGAATTGTACACTCAGACAAAAAATTACAATGGAATAGTAATTGTACAATATTTAATTATATTTTAAAGGTTGAAAAAAATGTGTCAACTCATAAATGGATCAAGTTTTCACTAGTGCTTGCTACTGAAACTCTTGATGAATATCTTTTTTTGCTTTTCTCTAAGTGTATGCTTAATATAACTTATACGTTGTATATTCTTTTGTATTATTGAGATATAGCTCAACACTTTGTGAAGATCATTGTTGACATGACATTGGGGCATAAAGAAGACAGCTCAATTAATTTTCGGAGCATACTCGGGAAAAACTATAGCTGTAGATCAACATTGAGCAATATGCGTTTCACAAAAATTCCCTGGCTGGCAATTCTGGCGGTCAGTTTTGATGGTTCTCACTTCTTATTTGGTTCCAACCAACCTTCGGCTATTCAATTTGGCCATGCGCATAAATTAGCAATAAAAGAAATGTGTTCAAAAGAAACAAGAACTATTTAAAATGTAATTTCGTTGCGTTTTACGAGCGCAAGGTTTAACTTTGTCATGGACACAAAAAAAGAAATACAAATAAAAATAATAAATAAAATTGTAGCAAATCGAAGTCTGGCCTGAAAATCAGATCAGTCGTCGTCGTACAACATTATGCTAATAGAAATGGTGGGTGCGCAGGAAAGGAGAAGGTGACTGGAAGGGGTGGCGAGGTTTGTCTGCGGCTGGTGTTGAGCTTTATTGAAAAGAGTGGAGGTGGTTGGGCTTTCTACGTTTATGGCTAGCGTATTGTCGATTGACAACTTTTGGCGAGTCTCGCTCATAAAACGAAATTAAATGGAAAACTTGATTTTATGCTCTTCCCGAAGATAGTATACACTTGTAGTCTGGAGCATAAACATTATTGAATACTGCTTGTTTTCTTAAGGGAAATCTTAAACGGGAATAAAAAAGTTATGTACATTCGGAAATAGTGATCTCGATTCTGAATACAAATAGATGCATTGTACAATCAATATAATAACACCCTTTGCAAAGGGTATTGAAATCAAAATTAAAATCGAAACCGAAATAGAAATCAGCAATGACATCGATTCGCTACACTTTTCCCCGGGTGTGCAGCTAAACTCGATGTCTGTGTGTGTCCGACTTGTAAATTTATTGTTGTAGATATTGAGTTTTATAGTATAGTGGGCCCAAGTCCAAAATGTTCTTCCTTCCTTCGGTCGTTTTGTCCTTCTCACGGATTTGCGCATTTTTAAGCGGCAAAATCGAAAAACAATTGGCATTTGGCAAATTCGTATGCCTGACACTCTCAGCTCTCTCTCTCTCTCTCTCTCTCTCTTTTTCTCTGGCAACGTGTTTTGAAGCGTCTGTGTCAAATGTAGCACTAACCCTAACCCCCCACCAACACACTAAACTCTTCCCCCTTCGTACTCAAACCCTTTTTTTATTCGTCTCTCGGCTTTTTTTTATGGGCGAATGTGTTGCAAAAGATTTTGTTGTTTTGATATTCGGCAATTTTATTGCCTCGACCCAAGTTCGCACCTCAATTTGTCTTCGTAAATGTGAAAAATGTGGAAATTAGTTGGTGGTCCACAACAGACTTTCACTCTTCCTCCCCCTCGCATTCTCTTTAACACTCTTGGCTGCCACATTTCATCAATCACACGATGTGTCACACCTATCTAGGGCGGCGGGGCGTATCAGTTGCAGCTACCATCCAACTGTGGCGAATCTCTATCTCTGCATAAAAAAAGGGCGAAAGTAAAGGAGTACAACTTCTGCCACGCCCCTTGACTTGAGTAGAATCTGCTGTTAATGGCGTGCGAAGAACATTTTTGTGGCAAGCAGTTTGCAGGCTTTTAGCCAAAACTCAAATATAACATTTCACAGGAATCTCTATCGATAGGCCCAACCAAAACAAAAAGAAAAAGAAAAAAACAAACTTTGTGTCACTTATCCATTTTTATGCAAAGTCGCAACGCAAACACAAATAACGTAAAAATCAATGGGCAAAAACATCGATGAGGTTAGCTAAGTAAAGCCACCCCCAATAAATATATGTAACAGCTCTATTCAGGCAAAAACTCTGGACAAGAACTTTTCTTTTATTAACATAACAATAATTATGACTACGTTTTTGGCCATTTGTCCATTTGCCCAAAATGCTGAGACGTTGCGCAAACAACAAGAAATACATACAAATGGAATTTTGCAGGCATAAGCAAAATACGCGCTCAATCACAATTGACATCCTGGTCAAAGGAGGAAGGGACGATGGGTAGCGACCAACGGTCAGCAGTCGCCATCGACGCTATGCATCCGGTTGAATTGATTTCCTAGCAATGAAAAGGGATGCTGGTTATACTCTGTTATCTATGGATCCATAGAAGAGAATATATTAAGAATATTAAGCTGAAGAAATGAAAAGCTTTGAAAATTCTTAGAAACATTTTAATGTAACTGAAATGAATAAAAATCTTTCGTTCAAGGAAATTTTTGATAATATTTTCTGGCCATTGTTTACTTTACGACAGAGTATCTCACAGGTGGTTACTATCGAATTCAAAGTTTTTTTTTCATTGGATTTTTTGTGTTGGGGGAAATGCGGCACATGTAAATTGCAGAGTGTAACTGTAACTGTGTGAGCCTCTTCCACGTAATTAACTCCAATTGAGTTTTGGGGCAAGATGCCAGCGGGCTGTTTTTTGGCTTGCTTGCAGCCGGACAAAAGGCAGCCTAGTGCTCATTAAGAGCAGCCTTCGATAGAGAGAGAGAGAGAGAGAGAGAGAGAGAGAGCAGAGGGGAGAAATAGCGAGAGAGGTTACACATAAATTGCGTTTAAAATGAGGCAAATTGACAGGCGTTGAGATTTAAGATGACAGTTTAGCTTTTGCGGAGCAAATCCAATTTCCGAGCGCCACTTTTAAGACTTGAAGGCTTCAAGGCTGAGGTTGCACGTACGCGCGCAACACTTTCAGCGCCCACACACACACACACACACACATAGTGTAACAGGGAACAGTAACAGGAACAGGAGGAACAGGATCAGGTCATGTCGCGGTCATAAATACAACAATGCTCTGCTGGCAGCAAAGTTTGAGCTGAGTGTCGCCAGCGCCATAAATTTTCGAGAGCGAGCGCAAAAACTCACGGATTTATGTTGCAAGAACATGCGGCAGGCAGCACAGATAGCAGATACCGAGCGGAATACATAGTAGCAGAGAAAGAGGGGAGAGAGGCAGAGAGTGCAAAGATATGCTAGGCAAACGTAATCCACTTTAAAGTTTGTCGCCGCTTTCATTTGTGGAAAATGAACACGAGGCCGCATTTCGTATTCGTTTGCTTCCTCTCTCTCTACAGCCATGTCATTTGATGCAAGCCACCATATCCTTGCGGATATCCTTCAGCTTCAACTGCTTCAGTTCTTTTTTTTTTTGTCATACCCTATAGGCGAAGTTCGTTGTGTGAAATGTTTCCCAACCAAATTTTTTAAGATCACAGAATCTTAGACCCAATCACCAAATATCGAAACTCTTAACCCCTCTTCAAAGATTGGCCACAGGTCACAAAATCAATAAAACCTGATAGCTTTCCATGTCTAAGCTACAAAATACCACCCAATTTTGAAGGAAGGTACTGACACCCGCGTCGTTGCACAGGTAAGTTAATCTTACCCTTTTTTTTTTTTGGTCTAGAAGTGATTTAAGAGTATTTCGCAATCGGTAAGACTTGACTTAAATTTGCTTTTCTTTTTTCTTTTTTGTACGACTTGGCAGCCATATGCAGTGTGTCTGCCTTGACACAACTTCTTATCCAATTTACATTTAACGCATTTTGGCCAATTTCACAGAACCAACAAATCTGTGGCTCTTACTTCCTTGCCATCCCATCATCTTCACTCTGCTTCTGGTTTTACTTGCAAATCCCATTTAGTAGCTATTTGCATTTAATACTGATGACTGTCCGTGAAATTGAGACGCGCTCGCTGGCTAAAAAATTAATAAAAGTGCCACCCCAGCCAACCAAAAAGCAGCTGCCAGTTAGCTCGGCCAAACACAACCGAACCGAACCGCAAGTAAAAATGTTCAATAAACGTCCGGTTCAAGTGCTGGCAGGCAAAAACCGCAAACGCCTTCAATATGGCTAAAACTCGCACTCTCTTTCCCTTGCAGTGTATTTGGCATTTTTAGCTGTTTTTAGCAGCAGCAACAGCAGCTGACTTTGACAGCCAGACCCTGTCTGAACCCCACTCCGTACCATTCTGGCCGTTTGTTAGTTTGCGGTTCGCTTCTCAGTTTTAGACAAAGCACCCGTTTTTATATACACCAATTAAAAACGCGAAAATCTCACCCGCCCCCATCTATCCAATATCTATGAATCTATCCCAGGGTAGACCAACTATGCCAACAATCCACGGCACATGATCACCCCCGCCAGCAACAGATAAAAACACTTTTGGAGCAGCTGCCTCGCCAAATGGTCCGTGGCCAGAACGAATGGGCGGATGGGAATCGTATCGGGTGTTGGGAGGGAGGTGCCTTTTGACAGGGGCCTAGGTATTAATTAGGTTGTTAATTTTGCATTTGGCGTGCGTCGTTCGCTATTCCCGTGAAAAACGCAGCGCCTATAATGACAACAACACACGTGGCACGATGATAAATCTTGCGGCTTGTGCAACAGCAGCATAGACACATGTCACACTTGCTCAATGTCCGCAACTCTTTCCTCTCCTCCCACCTTGTCGGGGCACCTGTCTCAATTAAGCGTGCAAATCGCGCGCATGTCATATTTAAATACCGCACTCTAGAAAAATCATCCCCGGCAGTTTGAAGATCTAAAAGCGGTCGTCAAGAGGCGCAGTTTCGTTCTTGTCGCAGTTTTACACACACAACTGCAAATACTTAAACAAAAACCTATAGTGAAAATATTCATGTCGTTATTTTCAATGTAGATGCGCATGTTTTACTTTGAACACGTCTCAGGTTGATTATTCGCCAAGCAGCTTGATTTACTTGTCACGCACCTAGGAATATGGAAGTTGTGACGACGTCTACATGATCTCCTGAAATAAACGGGAAATATATATATGTATATATGAATATATGTGTTGAAAATATAGATGTCTTGGAATATTTTAAGATTTAAAAGTTGCTGTTGAAGCAGTTGCCAAGAATATCAAGAAGCTATCGTAGGAGTCGAAAGATTATGTTTAGAACATCTTGATAATGTTTGGATCATTGCAATTAAAAAATGTTTTGATATTTTAAATCAATTACAGATCGAGTCAGGCATCTTAAATACTTTGTTTAAAGTTGAAGAGTTGTGACAAGCATCAAATTAAAAAAAATAAATAAAATACGAAAAGGAAGAAAAATATTAAAGATGAGCTTTCCTAAACACATGTTCACATCTTTGCTCATCTTTAAATCTGATGGAAAATGCTGAAATGCCGTGGAAACCTAATGATCTGTGCCTAAATGAAGACAGTCAGATATGACAAGTACAAAAAGAAAAAAGTTTATGGCACTAAACAGGAATAGAAACAGCAACATGAAGAACTAAGCAACCCTCTGCCACTCGTCTTGCTTCCCCATGACTTTCAACGTTTTTATCTACGTTCCAATGAGAGAAAATTCGCACAAATCACGCAAAATTTTGCACACTTAACGTGAGGGTGTACCGAGAAGGGTGAGGAGTTTGGAGGTTGGGGTTGGGTTTGCAGTAGCCTAGGCCAAGCCAATGTTAAGGGTGAGCGCTGATAACTGATAAGAACTTGCCTAGACTAATGCACCGTAGCTTTTGTGATGGAGAGTTTCGACAGCAAACAACGTTCGCTTAGTCCTCAATTTTGCACCAATTTCCGTTTTCCTCTGTCTGTAAATGGACGACAACAATTGTGTCCAAGTGGCAACATTTCAATTGGCCCTAAAATGGAAAACTCATAAATTGAAACGGCACGGAAATGCGCACCATGCGTGTCCAATTATTGAAATACGACTTTAATTGAATTTCAATAAAATGTTTTTAGCATTTTGCATTTCCTATGCTCTTCATTTTTCAATGCATTCGAAGCAAACTGCAAAAATGGCACCGGCTCATGTTTATTTATGGCGAAATGCTTAAAATTGTTGTTGCTGTTTTTGTTGTTGTTGCAACAGCAATTGTTTTAGTTACTCGGCATTGTTTTATTATTTGCCAAAGCCATTTACCACGCCGCTTGTCCCGCTAAATTCTATATTCCCACATACATGTGAAGCGTTATCCGTTCAGCAAAAGCTATGAAAATTGTAGTTTTGAATATGTGAACACTCGAAGAAAAAGTAAGAGTTATTCAAGCCTGGATGTATACTGGTGTAAAGGGATCTTTAGCAAATATGGAAAGAAGGTTGACCTAAGTTAAATAAGGGTTCCCAAACTAAATCTTTTGTGAGGAGTCTACTTAATATTTCGCACAGTGTATGCACTTTCTATATATATTTAAAGTTGAACGGTTCCGCTATTTGTCTGCACATAGAACCTGATGTCGTTTACAATTGATTTATAGCACCGATATCATCAATGGTCTGGTTCCTGGCCCCATTTTGCTGATTTATGACGATCTGGCAGCACACACACACAAAAGGTGGCATCGAAGTCAAAATGTCCACACAGCTGACTGCACTAGCAATAAAACTAAACTAAAGTAAATGCGCATTAAAAATAATCATAACAACAATAATAATAATATTCCTTTTTATGTGCATGTGTGTGTGTGTGTGTATGCGTTTACCTCAAACACATGGACACAGCGAAATCAGCCAGCTGCAAAATGTCAGAGTTGCCACCCGCTGTGCTGGGCGCTGGCAAAATCAACGGATTACACGGCAACAACAACAGCAACAACTATAAGGACAACAATTGCGCATCAATGATTGAAGGTGGAGAGCGATGATGATGGCAGGTCGACTAACGCTTTCATTTTTGGGGTGGAATTGACTGGAAACCGTTAGGATTTGGCAAAGGGTTTCGCGATATATGGGTAGGGAGCAGGGGGCTGGGTGGAAGAAGGTCTTGAGTGACAGCGGCGCATGACAAAAGTCACATGGCCTGCGGATTAGTTACACCTTTTGCACACATCGAAGGAAGGAAGGGGGGAGGGGGGAAATAGGTGGAATTTCGTTGACATTGTTGCTGCCCGTTGAACCGTGCGTACAGTGAATGCATTTACCGGTCATGCAACGAGCGAGAGAGAGAGAGAGAGAGAGAGAGAGAGAAAGGGAGAAAGATAGAGTAAGTGTGCCATGATTCATACCCCGATTGTGCAGAGATTAGCGTTAATGGCGAGGGCTGTTCACAATATGTGGGATATATATGAATGTATGTATACTTGGTCTAACGGATATGTGAGTTGAAACCTTTCAGCATAATTGAATTTGGCCATTTTGCTTCTGCTGCTTTCACTTTCACCTACTTAAGCCAGTAGCAAGCAAAAAAAAAAGCTGGCACTGATAACTAAACCAAATATTAGCCAAGTGAAGCGACTTTTGTGGCCAAGACAAATGTTGAGCGTGTCAACAGTTCATCGGGGCGTCAATTACTTTGCATAAGCCAACTTTGCCAGCTAATACAGCTAATGAATTTTAAGTGTTACCAAAGCAGCCAAAGAAATTGTGGGCCCACTGCGAAACGTGTGCGTATGACTTAATCTTGTCTCGGTCCGCTTAGCGGAAAGAAAACCCAGACCCAGACAAAGTCCAAGACGCAACGCAGTTGAAACCATGTGTATGAACATGGGATATGTGTATTTATGGAAGGCCTAGCACGCTTGATATTATCCGCTTATTTATTGCAGTCGTTAACATATCTTAGCCCACTGTGAGTTTATCTTGTGTGTGGCGATGGAAATGGAGAAGCGAAGACTCATCTTGCGGCTTGTGGAAGTTAAATGAGCCAAGCTTTTGGACTTGGGCACATTCTAAGTAATATTGTTTAGTTTTTGCACGATTTCTAATTTACTGGTGAGACCTAGATGGCGGAGAATAGGGATGGTGGGCAGAGAGAGTGGATTGCAAGTGAAAGCTGTTTTGAGAAAAAGGGAACAATTGCGTTATGTTAAATACGTGACCAATTTTATGATTTTAAGTGAATTAAAAATTATTCTTGGGTATATTTGGTTTGTGCAAAAGACACATGTTTTGATTTGCTTAACAAAGAGGCTGTAAAATTTTCTTTATCCCATTCAATTTAAGCTCTTAAAAATAAAGTATTGCCAATCTAGTGGTCAATCACTGATGAAGTTTGCACAAAATAAATGCCTTCACATTAGAGTCAACCCAAAAACATATTTAGAAAACCATTTGCAAAGCCCGAATAGTATAGCCTAACCGTAAGCAATCTGTAATTGCCTTTTTCCCCATTGAAACCTACAGGTTCAAGTTGAGGCTCAAAGCGTTGAAAGATAATGATTAATTGACAACAACAACAACCCAAGGACACATGGGCTTTTACCTTAAAAGGCAACTCTTATCAGAATCGGGCTCAGCTTTACTGTTGGACATGGAGATGTCCATCATGATGTTGGATGTTGGCCGAGTCGAATGAGAGCTCCGACTGGCTGGCTGACTGACTGACATGTAGAAATAAATGTACTAGAAAATTACCAACTTATGTAATCTTGGTTAGCATCATTTATCAAGTGGACGTTTTGCTATTTTTCTTACTTTTGCAGGACGACGACGTCAAGAAGTCGACGGTGACGGCGACGGTGACATGTGTGGGACGTCTCACAGGAAATTGGCATTTGATGTGCTGTTGTGCTCCTGTAGTCCTGTGGAATAGTATGTGGTTATTTGTCATACCTTGGCCTAATTTGAGTGCCGCGCCCAACTAATTGAACAAGCTGAATCGAAAGAGAGAATCCGTGTGTTTGTGGGAGAGAATAGAAAATTGTTGCTTTGCGTTAACTGTAAAGATGCTGTCAAGCAAAAATTCAGATATATATATTTGAAATATTTCAAAACTATGAGTATCCAAATTATAAGTTTATTGATCATTAAACACGGTTTGTCTGATATTGTCCTTCATCCTGCATGTGTGTTCGTCTGTCCGACCTTGCTGTTGAAAATGCGTAAAAGGATTGCGCGCTGATTATGAGTAACCACAACCTGCGAATATTTGATTCAAGGGAGGACTACAACACCACACTCGACACTTTAAAGAAGGAGTTTGAGGAGCGTTGGCAAAATCTGGAGCCATCACCCTATTCAAGCCTCGAGAATTACACATATCGCGCTATTCTTGGCAATGGCAGTTTTGGCACTGTCGTAAGATATTCTCCATTCTCTCCTATGTTTTATGTCCTTAGCACTAAAATCTGTGGTATTTGCTTGCAGATGCTTGTCAAAGAAAGGAAAGGTAAAAACTATTATGCAGCCAAGTTGCTAAACAAGGATGATCTTGTGCGTCTCAAACAGGTCGCACACGTTCACAATGAAAAGATGGTGCTAGGTGCAGTGCGATTTCCATTTCTGGTACATTTAATTGAAAGCGCAAAGGACTTTGACTATCTGTATCTTGTTCTGCCGTTTATCAATGGCGGTGAGCTCTTTACCTACCATCGAAAGTGAGTGCTACTTTATTGCTTGAGGCAGTCCTCTTGTCTCTAAAGACGCTTATAGTTAGATTTTCCCCTTTTTTCACAAGAGTGCGCAAGTTTAATGAAAAGCAGTCCCGTTTCTATGGTGTACAAGTTTTTCTGGCTCTCGAGTATTTGCATCACATGAGTCTTATGTACCGTGATCTCAAGCCTGAGAACATATTGATGGATGCTCGCGGCTATGTTAAGTTGACCGATTTTGGATTTACCAAGGTACAGTTCTGTGAATTGTTATGATTCTTCTTTTCTTTTATTGAATTTTCGCGAAGCGAGTGGATGGGCGGACGACAACGCTTTGTGGTACCCCCGAATATTTGGCACCCGAGATCATTCAACTGAAACCCTATGGCAAATCTGTGGACTGGTGGGCCTTTGGTGTTTTGCTTTTTGAATTTGTCGCTGGTCACTCACCCTTCTCCATACACAATCGTGACGTTATCTTAATGTATTCGAAAATCTGTTTAGGCGAATATCGTATACCGACGACTTTTACGAACACATTTAAGAATCTGGTCGAAGCTCTGATGCAGGTGGACGCCTCGAAGCGGTAAGCACTCTGTCAATACACTGTTGCAAGAGCCGTTTTAAGGTTTAGTGCTTTAGTTTAGGTAACTCAACCGAAGGATCCGCGGATATAAAAGGTCATGCCTGGTTTCAGGGCGTCGACTGGTTCGCTGTGCTCAATCAGGAAATAAGTCCACCTTATATACCGACAATGTCGAATATTGAAGATCTATCAAATTTTGAGAATTTCGAGGCTAAATCTAAATGGAAGTCAAAAATAAATCGCCATCCCGAGTTGTTTAAAAATTTTTAAAAGTGGGTCCTTGTCCATTTATTTGATTATTAACTAGAACGGGAAAGAAAAAAATTCGCTAGTAGAGGTTGCTGGACATGGAAATGCTCCCACACTATTTTGAAACGTACTGTTTGTTGATCTTCGCTCTCAGAGTTAATGATTTAAAAAAATCACGTTGCCTTTATGTTGTTTATCAAGAAATGTTCAGTTGTTTACGTTTTTGAGAATGTAAATTGACGAAAATTCGAAATTGTTTAACGTTAAATAGATAATTAAATTCATCAAAAAAATGGGCCGACCGTCCGTAAGCGACCAGCAGTACTTTAGTCCCAAGGTTGAATATTCAGTCATACTTGACAAGCTTAAAGATGAGTTTAATAAAAAGTTTACCCGCAATACTCCCTCACCATCATGTGGCCTTGATAATTTTATAATAAAAGCCACCCTGGGTGCGGGCTCTTTTGGCAAGGTGCAGCTGGTTAAGGAAAAGGAAGGTGACAACTATTATGCCTCAAAACAGTTGAGCAAGGATCAAATTGTGAAGACCAAACAAATTGGGCATGTGATGAGCGAGAAACGGGTCCTCAACTCCATACGCTTTCCAAATACTGTTAATCTGATATCTTCATTTAAGGATATGGACAGTCTCTATTTGATTTTACCGCTCCTATTGGGTGGCGAACTTTTTACCTATCATCGCAAGTAGGTACATATACCTATTTATATATTTTTTTACGATAATATATTTTTTGGTATATTCGTTTTCCTCGTTCGAAAAGAGTGCGAAAGTTTAGCGAGAAACAAGCTCGGTTCTATGCTGCACAAGTGTTTTTGGCTTTGGAGTATCTGCATCATTGCAGTCTGCTTTATCGCGATCTGAAACCGGAGAATATTATAATCGACAAGAATGGATATCTAAAGGTTACAGATTTTGGATTCGCCAAGGTTGTGTCAGCTTTACAGCTCTAATGAACTGTTCATTTAACTTCTTCCATACTATTCCTAGAAAGTGGAAACACGCACAATGACGCTGTGTGGCACACCAGAGTATCTGCCACCGGAGATTATACAGTCGAAGCCTTACGGCACTAGTGTGGACTGGTGGTCATATGGTGTACTCGTCTATGAGTTTGTTGCCGGTCATTCACCGTTTGCTTGCCACAATCGTGACGTCATGGTTATGTACAACAAGATCTGTGAAGGGGATTACAAAATGCCAAGCTCGTTCAGTGTACCTTTGCGTCATCTTATCGATCATCTGTTGCAGGTGGATCTCTCAAAACGGCAAGTCTACAGTTTTAATTAAATCTATGCCGATAGTTATTGGTTTTCCTTGCAGATATGGCAATTTGATTGGTGGTTGCGGGGATATCAAGAGTCATGAATGGTTCAAGGAAATTGATTGGATACCGCTGCTCAACCAGACCGTAGCGCCTCCCTATATGCCACAAATCTCCTCTCCCGACGACATATCCAACTTTGACAAGCATCCAGACAGTAAGACCAAAGTAAAACCAAAGACTATGCGGCATGAAGAAGCTTTTGCTGATTTTTAGAGAGGATGCTTCCATGTTAAATTTTTTGTGATTAAATGCAGTAGGTTTTTGCTATGCCTTGTAATAAGAAGTTTTAATGTGATCTGTGTGATCTATCTGACATCCACTCCCTTCACCCTTGGCACCCTTTGTTTCAGTTGGCGTCCACATGTGTTCATTACATTTTCACGCCGCAAATGTCAAACGCCAGAGCAGCGGGGAAATCTTTCGAAATATTACTTGTTTCGGTTTAGTTTTTCTAGGAAAGCAGCTGGTTGGTATTCGATTGAAAAATCTAGCCATTTCCCACACTTGTTGCTGCCACTGCAGCAGTGGCACATTTTTAATTCGACGAACTTAACATGTAATTAGACTTGAAGCATGCCCATAAATCTTCAAGACATGCCGTGACGCATTGTTGAAATTACCATCAAGCAAATGTTTGTCTTTGATGCAATTGGATGGATTTATGGCCTGCTTGGTTTATTTATGCGCCAGACCTGACCAAACTAGTGGGTGTACTCTAAGCTAACTGAAAAATAAATGTTAGGGTATTTACTTTAAAAGAAACATCATTGTCTAATTAGTAAAAATCCGATTGTTTCGAAATCAAAATAGTCTCTACTTTGCATAGCTATAAATTTATTGCAAATTTTAAGCAGCTAACCTTAAAGAAAATCTTCGCTCATTGTAAAGGGAACAGCATCCACCTCTTTACTTAAATAAAGTGTTTACAAGAAAAAAACGGCCCTCACTGTTTATTCATCGGACAACTTTTTTGCATGGAAATTACGTTAAACAATGTTTAAACGAGTTGACAACGAACGAAAAAATAGTAATACAAAACCATACATAAAGAAAAACCCTTATAAATCTTTTATACCTTTTATGCAGGAGAGTCTTCTGCATATCTGGCAACATTGATTTATATGCAAGACTTAATAAAAATAGAGCGATGCCCAGACAAAAGAAAAAGAAAAAAACTAGACGCCAGCCTGGCCCAAAAATACCTTCGCTAAAGCGCCAGCGACGACTTCTTTGTCCAGTGGCTAACAAAACAAAGACTCCCGCAAGCGAAAGGAAAGAAAAAAAATAAAAATACAAGCAGATGAAAAAAAGTTATGATTATCATAATTTTTGTTACGTGAGTTTTCATGTGGAAAAGATGAAACATCATCGTCTGCTCGAATGCCAAGCGACGGGCAGTGGAGAGAAGCTGAGGTCTTTGTGAGCACCAGGGACAGGCACTTTGGGGTGGCAGTCGTCATCACTATAATCATGGCACGCATTTACTCCTGTTTTTACCTCTGACTCTTGGCGCCCGACAGCCTGGCGCCAGCCTTTCCTCAAACTCCTTAGACTACTTCTGCGTCTTTGCCTTCTTTGTTCAGACACATTTTCAATGTTGTGTGTTTCAGTTTTCACTATTGTGCTTTGCTGGCTGCGACTACAGCCATGGCACCTTGACAAAATGGCAAAAAAGAAGATATCATGCATTCTAATGAGACTTTTAATTGCAGACCATTGACCACTTGAGAAGCGGCTGTCAGGATTCGCCAGGGCTGCCAGAACTGCCACGTGTCGGATGCTTCGCTCTCGCTTGAGTAGTCTGAGAATTGATGGAACTGTGTGGACCAAGTCAACAAAGTAACAACGACGCACAACCCTCAGAGCTAAAGCCCTTTTGCCCAAAGCGAGTTCAATGACAAATTTGCTGCACGGAAATTAGCGATGCCCACCGTCAGATACATTTCATATTACAGACAGACAATTGAATACTGAGGGTTGATCCTCTTTCCTGTTGTTGTTGTTAGTCATCGAGAGTAAGCGAATTAATTGTTGTTTTGATTGCACTGCAAATGGACGCTAGCTCAAGTGCCTGGGAATATCATAAGCAGCATCAGCAGCGGAGTGTTTTATATTTTCGGGAAAATGAAATTCTCGTTTTATTGCTTAAGAGGATGAAAACTGCATGGAGCGCATTGGTGATGAAATTCGTTACGTAACTTAAAAACTAGCGATTCAAGTAAGACGTGCAATCAACCTACGATTGCTCCAGCTCCACCTCAATTGAGACGGGCGGCAAATCATCCTTGACCTCGGGCGCGTATATCTTGCCAGAAGCGAGCACGAACTGATTCTTGCAATCCATGATGAAGTAGGCAAATGGACGATTTACATCGAAACGCTCAACACCTGGCTCTGGCTCCGGTTCGGGCACTGGCAATGTAGCTGAGGTCTCTACAGTAATCGGAGAGCGTCCTTGCATTGTGGCTGCCGATAAGGAATTGGCGCTACTACCTCCCTCATCCACACGCACATTGACAAACTGAACAATCTCATCGACATGCAAGTCATCATCCTCGGAGAGTAAGTTTAACTGTGCCTCGGTGCGGGAGAAAAGACGTTTCAGGCCCAACTGCTTGAGCATTGCCTCGGAGCGGGAAGTCTCTTCCACCTGGAACTTGGGCAGTGTCACATGCAGCTCCTTCAGCTCAAGATGTTCGTGGGCAAACTTGTAATCACTAGGCTGCAGTTGGGCAATGACCTCGCTTAGACCCTCGGAGTCATTGGGCAGCATAATGCACAAACTATACTGTGCATTCTCATAGGGCAGACTGAGTAGACGTGCCTTGAGATGTGGAAGATCGGCCACCGTGAACTTGCCACGGGCATGCATCATGGGTGTCTTCATCGCATCGTCGTTGGTCATAAAGAAGAAATCGTCACTGCCATCGCGCAACTGGTAGAAAGGTTGAGCCCAGCTACCATGATAGTAGAGACCATTAAAGAGCAACATTTTCGACTTGGAGCCAGCTGAACGACCCGTTAGAGAATTAGCACTCAATGCTGATGCAATATCATCCTGACGGAATAAACTTCTCGCGCCATAGGCCTAAAACCGAATATGAATTTGTTAGGGAAAGAGAAAGGAAAGCACAACTAAATTTTGCATCATACCCTCGCCACTGTGCTGAGATGTGATTCAAGTGCAATCATTATTTCATCGGCACCTTCCTTGACCATCGTCTTGACGGCATTTTCCAGCTTTTGCAGTGGCAGACGCACCTTCTCGGGCTCACCGGCGGTGACCGGATCAGCGATTAGTTGCTTGTGCACCTTCTCATCCTCCTGCACCGTCTCATTCTCTTCGACATTGAGAATCTGATCGGTATCGCTTTCACTGTCGCTGCGTTTATTCTGCTGCTTGGCAGCCACATTTTCCTCAGTTTCCAATGCAATTTTAGCTGGTTTTTCTAGTTTTTCCACTGATTGTGGTGCATCTGTTTCCGTTGCAAGCTCTACCTCGGTTATCGATTGTGCCTCAGCCAGCGCAACTGGTTTTTCCACATACTGTTTGTCATCCACATCGCGATCAAACTTGGATGCTTCCTTGTTGAGTAACTCCTCGCCATAGCCATCACTTGTTGTCAAGGGTGCATTGTCATCGATATTAATTCGTTTTAATGTCTCAAAGCCAATGACATCTTTGCTGTTGGTCGGCTCAGTGCTATCGATATCCAAAGCTTCACCATTTTCCTCCAATTGCAATGAAGCATTTGGCTCACTCCAATCATACTCCTGTCGATTAATGTCCTTAACCTCAACAAAATAGCAACTCTGCAAAAGTTGTTTGTAATCCTCGCGCACACTGTTATTGCGATAGACATAGAACCAGGTCTGGAATGAGGGCAACGGCACTGCCGAATCACGATTCTGATAGCTGCCCAAGATGCGCTTAAATGCGGTCCTCAGATCCGCACGCTCCTTCGGAAAGCCAAAGACATTGCTAAATTCCTCATAGGTCTCACCCTGTGATCCCTCCGCCAGCACGGCCAGAATGGTAGCAACTCCCAGCGGTGAATGCACTTGATTGGAATCAATGTCTTTGTTATGCTTCAAAAGCTGAATCGCAATCAGCTGAGAGGCCTCACTGGCAAATGTGATCGGCAGTATTCCATTCTCCTTGGCCGCCGGAGGAGGCAGCGAGCAGACAATGCTGACGCAGACCAAAAGTGCACAAAGCCCAAGAGCAGCTTTCATTTCTATTCCACACTCGAGATCAACGATCGAACGCGCCTGAAACGCGAATGAAGCCCAAGAAAGTTGCCCAAAGACTTTTATGAACAAGAGGCCAATCAAGAATAATCGTTGATTCTCAACGTTGACGCCGACGTAGACTTCGACGTCGGCATTAAACTGGTTACGCAGCGGCAGTAGCAGAAGTAGCAGCAGCAACACTAACAAAACAAATCAAAATCCAACAATATCATTTGACTTGGGCCCAAATGGGCCGGCAGTTGTTAAAGAAAGTCGCGCTCCGAACGAAAGTGGAAGTGGCGTGGGCTCCAAACACAAAATGGGTCAAGCAAACAAAAATCAATATGTTAATGTAAATAAGTTAAGAAAAAAAGTTCAAAGTCATTGAAATGTTAACAGGTTTCCACACACAGTTTCAGTTTTGGCCTACGTCATGGACATTTGATTTTCTAGCGTAAAGCCAAAAGCTAATTGGCTTTTCTTGTAATTGTTGTTTCTGTTGATTTTAACGCACGATGAGCAATCGCTCAGAGAGGAATGAAGCAATCTATTAAAAGATTGTCATGTCAGTTCAATTCTATTAGAGACTCTACCTGGACACGCTTAACCTAGTTTCAATCTAAATCAATCAACAATGGAAATATATATTTATCATATAAGGCAATAGCTTTGGCAAAATCAACTTTGAAGTCAAGTCAACACAATTCGAGGGCACTGAACTTGGCCATCGTTGGCCAGCGCCGGCGCCGACTTCGTTTTGATTACCAAATGCGAAAAAATCGGAGCGAAAGCCAACAGAACGTTAACGTTAACGTCGACGTTGCTACTGGTAGCCAAAGCAGCAGCAACAGACCCAGGTGTGTGTGTGTGTGTGTGTAAGTTGCTAATAAAATGTTAAATTTAAACGAGCTTTGGAGGCTTGCAAACGAGTTTGTTGCCGATTTAGAACATGCCTCGAACAAAAAGTTGCACAATTGCAATTGCCGCTTCAAAAGAGAGGAGGTGACCAAGGGGTAAGGTTAACAACTTTTGTAATGCTGTTAGCCAGGCCAGCGAACTCTGAACGGGAACGGGACACAAAAGCCGGTAGCTACCTCTTATGCAATTTATTACATAAGCAGTAGAATAAACTCTCAAGTCAAGTTACTTAAACGTCTTAGTGAGCTTCGCCTTAAAAATAATGTTTAAAGCTGAAACATGTTATGTAAAGTAATACTTTAACGCATAAGAGGGTATTAAATAGCAGACTTAACTCGACTGAAAAGTAAGTTATATTGTTTTGCAGTAAAAACAAAAGAAAGCAACAGTCATCTTAGCCTCGAGCCTCCTTTTGAACTTTAAAACAAATACTTTTTGTAAATTTTTGTTGAAACACATAAATTCAAAGACCCAAAACCATAAATTAATGAATGCGTCGAGTTGTTCATCTTGGCTCACATACTTACTACTTCACTTACTTACACACTGTTACCAGTTCAACCCCCAAAGGGGTCTACTTCACCCTGTATTAGAAGTTATTATGGCCAATGGCAAACTATGAGAATGTCGCATAAATTAGGAATAGTGTAGGACAACACCTTCTTCTTGTTCCGCTTTTTCCTTTGGGCTGCTAGTGTTGTAAGACGAGGCACAAACAGCACCGCGGGGACACATTAAAAACAAAAAGTGGACAATGCCGAAAAAGAAGTAGTTGTACAGTTCTTATAAAATAGTT
Organism: Scaptomyza cyrtandrae; assembly: GCA_035044605.1. NCBI lineage: Eukaryota > Metazoa > Arthropoda > Insecta > Diptera > Drosophilidae > Scaptomyza > Scaptomyza cyrtandrae. The sequence goes on from JAWNNS010000640.1 coordinate 13,224,755, forward strand.
GAGCCTCCTTTTTCGTTCTCAGCTCTCAGTTGCCATGACTAATTGTTTGATTTACGCAAGTGTGCTGCTAAACTTGGCTCAACAGCAATTAAGCATTAAAGTTTCGACCTTTTCGTTGGGCTTTAATGATGTTGGTGCTGCTTGTGGCAGTTGTCAGACGTCAGGTTGTCAGCTGTCATAAATCAGGCAATACATCAACGAATGCCACCAGCAGCCAAACACTCTCATCATAAGTCAAAAGGTGAGCCTGGGCTCAATCAGTTGCCAGTTGCCAGTTGCCCAAATGCCAGTTGCCTCGAGGCCATGGCAAAATAATTAAACTTCTGTTTATTGTCAAGCAATCGTGCGTTGCCTGCGAGAGGAAGAGAAAGACCTTCTTAATTATGTTTGATAAACCAACAGAGTATAACCCAACAGCCTCAACACACACATGACACTCGAGATTTCCTGTGATGAACTTCCCCTTTTTGACAGACATAATTACGCAACAAAAGGATATGAGTGCGTATGTGTGTGTGTTGTTCTTTAAGCTCATGCGCTTCATTTGCTTCATTTGCGCCACTTCATTTGACGCTTAAATCAAAAAGAAAAGAAATAGAAGGTGCTGCAACATTTACTCCAATTTCTTTTTACCAAGTTGATCCCGGTTTAAACTTTGAAATCAAGTTGAAAATTGTTCCATTCCCACACCACCAACAAAGAAAACTGTGTCGGTGCGATGGCTAACAAGTTGTTTGCTGCTAAGGCGCAGATCCTGGCCAGGACAAGTGTCCTGTCGCCTGGCAATCCTAATTGATTTATGACATCAAAGACATATTTTTCGCAATGTTGCGTGGCCTACGTGCGTGACAGTTGTGCCACACACACACACACACCCACACACTTTTACACAAAAACACGCACACAGAATGAGTGCAGCAGGACGATCTGTAGGCGGCTTGCAAGGACATTCGCCAAAAAGGACAAACACGGACGTAGACGCCGTCGTTTGCCGTCTTGTTGATAATTTTGACTTATGGCTTGGGTTTTTGCGTGCGCAGGATTTGTCACATAACTCGTGCAACACCAGCAAGCCCCAACCCCACCGAACCCAAACTTCTCCTTCGTCAAAAGGAGCAAGTGAATGAGTCGCTTGACTTAGCCAGCAATAGGTTGAGTGCCTATTGTTAGTCTCTCTGTGGCAGCTTTTGGCTCTAGATTTTCGGGGAAAATATTTCAAGTCCATACACACACACACACCCAGTCGCATTCAATGCTGAAAAACTTTTTCTATTAGGCGTAATTATTTCAAGGTATTATTGCTTTTAATTAATTCAATTAAACGCTTCATAAATTTTTACGTTTTTGATTTTCGTTTTGCCTGCGGCGTCTGTAATGGAAAAACTTTCGCCGTGGTTGGCCAAAAGATTTTCACTCTCTGTAGCGAAGGGTTTAATTAACGGCAAATGGCATTTTGGGTGGAGGCGGCTATCGCTTTTAGGGCGTGGCTGTTAGCCTGGCAGCGCGGAATTTTCTACTTACATTTTGTGCGTTACATATTTGTACCCTTTAGGCATTAAGAAAGGCTGAGGATAGTATTAGGATGTAAGGAAAATGTTCAAAACAGGCAAACAAAAGCATTTCAAAGATCTCAAGTATATTAAGTTTCAGTAAGCATGATCAAAACACGTCGATCTCATAGACTAAAAGACAAAGAGCCTAATATTTTGTTCCACTTGGCCGATTTGTTTCATCAGCATAGCCTACAAACATCAATGGTGTTTATAGCGTATCTTCATGTCAAACTCTTTCTCTTCCCACCGCTTGGGTTTCGTTGCATGCTTTGGGCTGTTTATTAAAGGATTCCTGCGGCTTGGTTTTTACCATCAAATTTGATTTTCGAATTGTTTTATGCGCGTTTATTTGCATTTCTGTGTGCTGCTTCACTGCACAGCTCGATTTTTTTTTTCAAATGGTAACAAAGTTCGCCCACTTCCCATTTCGCCTTTCCCCCACGCCACAAAAATTCGTGGCTCAGTTCTTGATCAAATTCATAGTAAAACAATCCTGAACCCCAAGTGAGAAAAGAGAAACAAAAGCTAACACTTTGCTATTGGTGCCACTGGCACTTCAATTAAAAGGTCATCAGCAGTCGACACAGCTGCTGCACACGAGGGTCTGTCTCACAGGACCTCACCGGGTCTTTGTTGTCCTTTCCTGTGTTCACGTGAGGCTTAAACTAAAATGTTATTGATATGTAAGAGGCGTGCTCTTACACCTTACTGCCTGCCACACAATTCACATCTATCAGACGTGATGACTTCCGTCATTATCAGCACACACACACACACACAAGTCCATAGATATTTGAAAAAGTTTTTTGCCACCCTCTGCTGCTGTTTCGCTGCTGCTTGGCAAATAATCGAACTAACGTACTACAACAATTTGTTTTAAATGCCAAAAATTGGACAAAAGCAAATCAAACCCCTTAATAATTTATGAAACGGCAAAGAGCAAAGGTGCTGGACACGGGAACAGGACTACCAAGACCAGGCGACGATGCTCTAGGGACCAGAAACTCATGTGTGTGAGAGCTTTGCAAAAACTTTTCTATCAATTTTGCTGTGTGTAGTCTCTAATAGAGATTAAATGCATGTCGAAAAGGCAATTAGTTTTTTCGGACTCGGGCAACCCTCAATTGCTTTTTGTTGGGGTTCCTGGCCAGCAGCTGATTGAATCAAAGTGTTGCACCATTTTTCTTGCCACCAAGGTGTTGTGTGTTGTGTTGATGCTGGACCCAGCCCTTAATTATACGAACGAATAGAAGTTTTGCCAATAACAACAACAACAACAAAAACTGCCAGCAGCAATTGTCCTTAACCCTTTTCTCTGTTTTTAGTGGATGCCCGTAATGAGAATCAGACGTAACGTCAATGCTAATTAAACTCGCGCTGTCGCCGCTAATGAGCAATGAAAACAACGTGTTGTTGTAGACCAAAACTTTCTCAACCCCCACTCTCCCTGCACCTTTTTTTTACTTTTCCTGAGCCTTCCTTATGGACTGATAAGGGCCAGGCGTCAGGTTAAATCAGCCATCAAAATAATGAAGGTATTTTTTACATTTGCTGTGATATCTTTTAAATATTTTTAAACAATTTTTTCGGTCAGTTTTTTCTTGACTCCTTGCTTTGAGCTATTTAAAGGGATTAACGCGGATTTTTTAAAGGATTTAATGAGGGTTTTCTTTTTGCCCTTTAAAAGGGTAGTTCACAGTAACTGCTGTACTTTTTTTTGGCTAGTTTTTAATAAGCTTTGGAGATTTGTTTTTTAAGAAGTATGTGCCAAGCCGATTTTTAATTTGATTTGCTCGCAGGCTGATAGATAACTGTGAGAATGTAAATCTTCTTTGAAAGGGAAAAAATTTGATTTTAAGTTGACTGGTATTTATTTATTTTGAAAACTTACAGAAATCAAGTACAGTTTCGTACTGTTCAAACAGTCAAAATAGGCAATATGTGTTTTTTATTTTTGCACTTAATAAATTAAGATAACTTCATTACTTTTATTACCCAAAAACAAAAACACAATATTACTTTGAAACGAGCTTAATTGCAAAAACACCGACTAAAGTATACCCAATAAATTCGCATATGTTTATATATATACACGTATATAAGACTAACGATCTCTTCCAAGTGAAAAAATTCTTGAACGACAAAAACTTCTTTGGTTAAGTAACAAACTGCCTGTGCAATTCTAGTCAGCCTTAAAGCACAGTTGTTAGGGTGTATGCATTTGATATATATATCATAATGCGTCGCACTTTGCCATAAAAATTACAATTGACTTTGAACTCTTCGTGCAAGCAGCCAGCAGGGCATTTCTACACATTTTGTCAGGGAGCCAACACAGGATGAGATGGCGAAACATGTACATGAAAACGAACTCAGCGTTTTGCAGCGCAGTTGTCGCCAGTTGTTTGGCCTGTTTCCTTTTTTATGGCACCAAGGTACAACCGAGACCAGACCAGACCAGACCAGGACGACAAGAACGACAATGCAGTGGCTCTCGATTCCGCTTCAAGGTAGCCCAGTCGGAGAGTCGAAGTTGGCGTCCAGGGCCAAAAAATGTTATGGCAAAATTATGCGGCGTCGGGTGCCCCTGGTGTGTTTATGACTCGCCCCTCTACCCACCTCGCTTGCCCAGCCTCGCCCCAGGACATAGTTGAGCACACGGGGCGTTGATGAGCTTGGCGCGCCGCAGTCTGGCGACAACGCACTTTGCCATACCCAATAATTCAAGAGTGTAGAACTTAAAATACATATTACAATATAGTATAGTAATAAACGCCCTGCTTCTCAGACTAAGACTCAGTTCCAGTTTGAGAGTTTCCTCCTTTTGCACTTTTTTCCGTGCAGTTAAACACGAGATGCATGACAACTAAAACCCGTGTAGCCTTGAAGAAGGAAGTGGGGAGTGGAAAACAGCACTTCATTAGTTCAACACAAAGATGCGGCAGCAGCTAAAGGGTTTATCAGCTAGTCCATTCGTTTGGTCAAAATTAATTGCCAACAGAGAGAAGGAGAGAGAGAGAGAAAGTGAGAGAGAAGGAGAGACAGCGAAGTAAATACATATTTAATTAATCGGCGATTTGTGCACTGAGCTACGCCGTTTGTCTCCAGCCATGAAATGTTGTTTGTTACTAATCGATGCCATCAATTATGTTGATAGATTGGCCCAAACCAAAGCCACGTAGAACTAGCTTTAACAAAAATAGTAAGCTACCCTATCCCTGTGGGCAGCTGGCTGCTTATCGTTGTTGCTGCCTTTGCTTTTGCAACTGCCACTTGAGGTACACGTAATTGAATCTGTTTTTTGAGCAAGGGGGGGAGGGTGACTACGGGTTTTTGAATCAACTTGAATTCCTATTCATAAGCTGGCCATGTAAATAACAAACGTGAACGTGGCGCTTGTCACAAGTTTCAAGCAGCTCTTTTGAAGTGCCACACACATAACTAGCCACAAGGATGCGGCAAACAAAAAAACTGTGGTGGAAAAAAAACGCAATGAAGAAAGGTTGCAGCTGGATTTGAACGACTTGGTAATACTCTGGTTTGCTTCGGCGTAATGGCTCAAGAGGTTTCCTTGACCTTAAGGAAATCTCTTCAAGCTTTTTGCTTGCATCTTGCTACAGCTGAAACTACAAGGCACAAACTTTATATACTCTTTGTTCCTTTTCGTAGCAGTGGATTTGAAAAACAGCAGCATGCAGTCGAGAAGAGGACAACAGACGGACGTGTGTCTGATCTGAATGCTAGATAAAATTATTACCCTTTTTTATTTTGGACCAAGTCCGAGTCCTGAGACTGAATTCGAGTTGTTGTTGCTGTTGCCGCTGCTTATTTCCTGTTGGACACTTTCCGTTTGTCGTTTGTTGTACAAAAGCTCTCACTCTCGCTCCTTCTGTCTGCTAACATTTTTGGTTTTTTTTTATGGTCAGCGCCACGAAGCGCACAATAAGCATCATCAACAACAACAACCACAACAACAGCGTCGCACACTCAACGTCATCAACAGAACATTGGTGTGTATTTTGGTGTGTATGTGTGTGTGTGTGATTGTAGAGTCCAGCTTGATAGTCGAGTTAGAGTCCCAATTCGAGGCGCCAAAGACGATGGCCGCATGCCGATAATGTGCGGCCATAAGGTAATGAAAATTTTATCTGATTTGATGTGCGCCCTGCGAATAGTTGGCAATTTTATGCTGCACCCTTTTCCTTTATATATCTATTCTCCCTCTCTTTCTGGTCAGCTTTTTCTTTTTTTTGTGGCAAACCCAGTCTTTGATTTGATTTGGACACCCGGGAGCTTTTGGCGCAATGATAGGATACACAATACTTTGTGGTCGACATATGTGCCCATAAGGTATTGGATATTGTAGTCAGTCGCATTTGATTGAAATTTGAATTGTAAGCCACCCAAAAAAAAAGAGAGAAGGATTTTCACTTATCCTTCCTCCCTTGTTCTGCACCCACCCCCGGTGAACGTGCCTCCTACTCAAAACTGAACTGAAACTCAGCTACTATTTCGTTTCAGATTTTAATCAATGTTGTTTGATGTGACACGTTTATGTGATGATGATGGTGATGATGTTGCCTCAACCTCAACACATTCAACCCACTTGGAAAGCCGAGTTAAAAAGGATGTGCAACATATGCAGAGAATGCGCCACTTGCCACGTTTAATGCCGGCACAGTGCCACATTTACAACAACAGGCATTAAACCTATAAAAGACAGAAATACACAAAATCGGAGTTTACAGAATCAACAACAAAAGATTGCTTCATTATTGGCATTATTGTTCATAATTTGATGTCTGCGATTTCTTTGAGCGATTGAGAAGCGTGCAACAATATCTTACATATGTTGTTCCACATGAATTGATTGTCTGTAATGATATCTTTACAGAATAAGTAACTTACTTAAGGCAACAATATAAAGTAACGAGTGCAAATAACGAGAAGATGAAAGTAATTGAATTTAAAAACGTCGAGACATGAGAAGAAGACTAAGAGAAGTAATAATGGCATGGTAAAGATAAGTTTCTTTCAAATCAAATTTGTGTTTTCTTTAAAACCAAAAGAACAATGAGTATAAAATGGAAGACTGCAATTCATTCAAATAATACCATGAGAACCTTAATGATCTGCTTGTCTTGTATGTTTCCTAAACAACCTATTCTACGATTGGAAGGGATGGGGAATAATAGAAACGATTTAACCCAAACGCAGCTCACATAAGCAATGCAATAAATAACAGCTAAACAAGCCAATCGAGCACAATAAATAAATACGGTGGAAGCACAGCAATACAAATACAAAAAAGCACCTGCAACCCTGCAAAGCAACCGTCTCCAAATGGGGCAGACGTTGCAATTATCGACACAGTCCAACTCTCGGGGAAAAAACTCTTCAACAAATCCAATAAACTTCACAATAGAGTAGCACATAAATATTAAACGATGATTGAGCTGCAACTAACACACACATACTGAGAGTAGTTGAACAGATGCTGGACACGCCCTCGCAAAAAGCTTACGAAAAATTACAATTTATTGGACATTTCCGCATCGACATAAATGGACAATCGAAGATTTATGTGAAGTGCCCAACGATTTGCTGACAATTTATTGCTGTCCATTGCTTGGACTTAGATACGTGGCCCAAACACTTAATACCTGGTCAAGTTAAGGTTGATTGGTTAAACGTTTAAGCGTCGGTCTTTAAGCACTAAGGCGTCAGGCAGTCAGGCAGGCAGGCAGCCAGACGAGGCGTATAAAATAAAAGTTGATTATTATGTTGCTAACAAACTAAAAGGCACCTCAATTGCATTTAGCAGTTATTCAAATTTGCATATTATTTTGTTTTTGTGTGTTTTTGTGGAAAACAAAACACACTGAAACTAAAGTATAAATGTTTCCGACTGAGAATGGTCGAGAGAAAGTTTTCCTGTAATCAGAGACGAAGTGAAACGAAATGAAGTTAAGCTTAATAACTTATCTTTGCAAAACAAATGTAGGAGAATTTCAAAAGGGTTTTTAGATTTCTTGCTCTTAATACCCTTTTCGGATTTTTATCTGTACATGTGTAGCGAAATGTAACAACATCAATTTATCTACTTTGAAACGTTCATTAACATCACGACGCATCGGACATCATGTTGTCATTGTCGTCAAAATTTGCACCCTTATAAAGCATCAATGACAAAACAGTATTTGGTTATAAAATTGATTGTTTATTGAATGTGAATATACCCATTTTAATCCTTTATTAATAGGTATAGGGCATGCTGACTCTAAAACTAAATAAATGCCAAAACAAACCCAAAAAAACTTGCCTTCCCCCCCAAAGGCTTTGGCCTAACTTTATTATGCCCCGCTTAGATCATACACAGTATATAGTACAGATAAGTGTATATTTGTCTGCATAAGTTTGTATCTATATGTGCGTGAGCGTGTTCGTGTGTGTGTGTGTATGTATTATGAAAGGACTATCTGCGGCTGGCTGTAGCCGCATAGCTCAATGTTGTCCAGAAAAATAAAACGCACAGATTCTGATTCCATGCTGCCGACATGTGTCACTCTGCAGTCCAGTCGGCATAAAGATTTGCGGGCCTAAGTGAGCTCCATGTCCACTAGTAGCAGTAGTTGCTCCATCTAGCCCCATTTCTGCTTCTGATTCTATTCCTGGTCTTGGTCTCGAGCTGGGCTGTTGCTGCCTTTTGCTGGTCAACTTGTAGGGGGCAATGCAAAATTTGCATTTTCTAAAAACATTTGCTATAGCAACAGCTCTAACTCTTGGAGCCCGCAGCAGCAGCTGCTGTAGCATTGCCAAGAGAGAGGCGAAGTGGGCCGAGGAGGCGTGGTCGTAGGTGTTTGGCAGTTAAGCTTTGAACCAAGCGGCCACTTGACAGCGACTGGAAGCGACTCCAGCAATGCTCTTCCATCATCGTTGCAGTCCTCACTAATTCCTCCTCAGCAGCAATTTATCAACAATAAACAGTTGCAGACATTTTACCCAGAGAGTGTGTGTTCGGCTGTGTGTGTGTGTGTGTGTGAGTGTGTGGGAGGGTGTTTGGTTGCATGTGTGTGTTTGTGACGTTCACTGTCCCAAACAGGAATAAATGAAAAGTTTGCAATTGCTGCTGCGGGCAGAGAGCAGGACTTTAAAGTAACTTAGTTTTTTTTTTTTGCAGTGCTTTATTTTGATGCTACCAAATTTTATTTTCAAAATCAGGAAGAGACAAAGCTTATTTAGGTTTTTTTTCTTTTTTTTTATCTACAGTTATTAATGAATACTAAATATAGTATAACTATACAAACAAATTTCAAATAAAATGAGATTGAAAGTGAACAGTCCCCTTATAATATTATGTGGAATTTAACGGTCCTTATCTAAGATAACATATCTGGCTCAAAAAAATGTATCAGTTTATTCACTTTTCACAGGTTTTTACTCAAATCAATAATATGTAGATATATTTCCATTGTGAACTTATATATTTTATTGACATGTATCCAAGACGTAGGGATCTTTTTGTATGCAGCGTGTTTAAGGCCAAATTCGATTATAGCTAATTTTGCAAATGAGCTTAACATTCGCACATTGTTCTATACGCACACACACACACACATTCACATCCACACATACATACTCACAGTGACGCGACAATAATCCAATAAAAGCGTAGCAATTTTCGCGCTTTCGTTTAATTTCATTTACGCCTCATTTGTCGCTTGTCACTTGCCTTTACTTCTGGCTGCCAATATTCGAATATAATTTCGGTAACTGAGCCGGGTGGGGTCGTAAATATACACTTGAAGAACGTGCAACCTGTTGCTGCATACATTTTTGTGTGCCGATTCAATTCAATTGATTCAATTCGTTCAATATGTATGAATAAGTGAAAATGTGAGAAGTGAAAAGTGGATGAATGTTATGCTAATGAGCATTTCTTGTCATTCGTTGTTGACTCATGCTGACTGGCAACGAAAAACCCATTTAAATACAAACACCTTAAGATATGACACACACACACACACACACGATGTGGCGCCATATTGGCTTTAATAAACTTGTCGCGCTGTTAACTTTATTAAGATTAATGACAAACTTTTGCTCAGATTTTTGCAATATTGCAATATATAGAAAGAAAATTGAAAAGTAAAGCAACGTCGCCGTCGTCGTTGTCGTCGTTACAATAAAAGCACATTTCACTTGTTTTAATGACGTCATTACGTAGCATTTACTTGCTTCATTCCCACAGTTATAGACACGGCAGTAGCGAAAGTCAAGACGTTAATGTGTCCAATAATTTAATTTTAAGTACCTTGCAAAAAGAAATACGGCTACATTTTTACAGACAATTTCCTTTAATGGCAGCAAACTAAAACAACAACAGCAACAACAAAATGAAGAATAACTAACTGCAGTGCTGTCCGGAACCTGAGGCAAGCCTGTCGAAGCGTAGAGAAGTCGAAAGTCAAAGTCAGCGTGGAGAGTCCCTGTGCAGCAATGTTCGCGCCATTAGCCAGGACAGTTAGACAGACGGTCAGACAGTCAGCCACGTGTAAGGAAGGACCAAGGCGTGTGTCCTGCAGCCTGCAAAGGCACCAAAGGTAATTGCATGGAAAAAGCGATGTTGCAGACGCTGATGCTGGGTGGTGGAAGGTGCGAGTTGCAAGTTGCGAGGTGGAGACATCATTTCGATGGTTGGTTGCTTTGTAATTGAAAATTTAATATTTATTTCGCAGTTAGTAAATCAAAGTTCCAACGCAGTGGATAACACTGGAATTACATATTCATCATACGCCTGGGGCGCACAGTGGGACGTGTACATAGAAAAAAAACCCACACACACACACACACATGTGAAGAGCAGCAGCAGCCAACCCTGGCAATAAATCAACAAGCCAACCTTTGCATGAGTTTCACTTATTCTCTGCGATTTTTTTTTTGTATGTTTTTCATGAGGAGTGAGTCAGCATAAAGTAAAAAAGTATAGCTATGAGGGGGGTTTGTTGGCTATTATCCTCTATGTAATATGCTCATATATGGATTAGTGTTCGATAATGCTGTCAAAGGACAAAGTTTTTTGCTGACCAAAACCTGGCAGCAACTGTTGCCCATTTCGATAGCATATGTGTCTGTGTGTTGAAGGTGTATGAAAACATTATGAGCAACTGTTAAACTGAGCTTAAAGCGAAGAATAAATAAACCTACCAAGAGAGTGTGCACAACATGACGTATGCGTAATATAGCAGCAATGTCGAGTCCTTTTGGGCAACGCCACAAATATTTCACAGCACATTTTAACTGCAGCAAAATCATAAATAACAACATGTAAATAGCTTTTATCTAACAACTCGTCAAGCGGAAGCTACAAAAAAAAAAAACGAAAAACAGAACCTCTGCTACGTGGTCAAAAACTTGCAACAAAAGCCAACACTTCAAACTGCCTCTCCAACCACGTTCCAGCGATGCCAGCGGCGACACTTCAGCCGTTGCAGCGGGGCATCAATTAAACCTAAATTGTTGCAGTTGTTAACACGCAACAAAATTGTCTGCTGCTATTGCAGCAGTGCAAAAAAATATATAAAAAAGTGTTGTCAAAAAAAAAGAAGAAGGAATATGCTGCAAATTGGTAAAACGTCAAGTGTTAAAATGGTAGCAGAGTGGTAGGGAGAGTGTTTCTGACTGCATAGAACTGCAGCTGCATAAAGCCGCAGCATGAATTGGTCATTGTGTAGAGGAGTGGGTGGGGGCAGGGGTGTGTGTCCGAAAGGGCATACTCGAGCCTATTTTATTTGAATTTTTTTGCTTGTCCAACAGAGACGGGGCGCTAGCAATTACGTTCGCTTGAAATATTGACAATTACTTAAATTTATCTTTTCTAAAAACGTTGTGTTGCATGCACCTCAACCAAAGCCAGCAAGTCAGCCAGCGGCGTTAGTCAATCACTCAGACAGACCGAGGGAGAGACAGACACTTCACGCGTGATATATTTGAAGTGGCCAACACTCATCCCAATCGCAATCACAATTCGAATCCGAATCGCAAGCCAAACCAAACAGTTTCCATTGCCAAACCATTGCGACTCTGGCCAAATGCATTTGTCTGTATAATTTTTGCATATTTTGAGCGCTTGGCTGCATTCCACGTGGCTGCGCTCACCTGCGGATCGAATGAATGAACGAATGAATAAATGGCTGACTGCCTGAATGAGTAACTCGAATACGATTGAGTGTGAGTTTATGTGTGTGTGTGTGTGTGTGTGTGTGTGTGTGTGTGTGTATGAATGAGTGCGTCGCTGCGGTGGCGCCCAGTGTTGTGCAATGGCCTGGAAATGATTTAATGCGCAAATTGTGGTCAGGACGGATTTAAAATTTATGCGACGCAGGTAAAAGCTATAGACAGGGAAAAGCAAAGAGATCGCTATATACTATGTATTTTGTCGCCTCGCATTTTATATGTGTAGTATTTATTTTGTCGAGTGATATTTGAAATTTTTGTTATTTGAGCGCATTTTCAACTAATTAACTTTAAAGGCAAAAATGACTTGGACGAAAGTTGGTGTGTGTGTGTTTGTGTTTATGTTTGTGCATCTATTTTTAAAACTGCGGACTTGTAATTAATCACTGTCTGCCACGTTTGCAATGTGCTAACAAATTAACACCACATAGATAGAGAGAAGTTGGTGTTGCTGCCAGCCGGCCGAACAAAACACGGCAACATTGTGGCACAAAACAGACTTCAGAAATGCATTTGCCTGCCAAATTGGAATTGCATATTTGTTCGCATCTACAACCAAAACTCTCTAAACTGAAATGTGATTTTTTTGCATTTGCATTTGGGCATTTGCACGGCACTCGGATGAGTTACAAAAATCCATTTGCTGCCTGAGCTCATTAGGCTGACCCAAAACAAGAGTGTTTTGTTGCTGCTGACGAGACTCTCTATCTCCAGAAGATGAATACCAAGAAGGAGAAGGAGAAGGGCTGACGAGCCGCGTGACGGATGTGTGTGAAATCCAAGCATAACTCGAGACATACACAAATATATATTTACACAGAGAGAAAGAAACTAAAGTATTAAATTCAACATACAAAAGTAAGTCGCATTCTTACCAAAAAGCCGAAAAGCCCAAAAGGGTTGTCATACCAAGTACTAAAATATGTTGTTAGATTCATAAGTTAGTTATAGTTATGGTAATAATTCTTGCATATAAATTATTTTGTTATCCCTTCATTTTTATTCAAGTTGCTGTAAGAACTAAAAAACAAATCAAAAATTACTTTATTAGAATTGTCTGTTTTCTAATCATTTCATCATTTGGTTCCATACAAAATATTCTATTTCTTTTTCACAATGAATTTTTTTTCCTCTCTGTGTATAAATATGCACGCATAGCAACTACTTATTTTCGGTACAGGCAAACGGCAGCCACAAGAAGCGGCAGCAGCAGCCGCTGCCGCAGCTGACGTGGGACACTAAAATAGACATCAGGTTGTCAGTTGGTGTAATGGCAACAGCAGGGGTGTAAGGGGGATTGGTGAGGCATATCTTAGTTGGTTTTTGTGGAACATTGTCTGCCTAAGCTGCTGGGAGTTGGAGCTCGGGTCAACAACAGCCGCATCATCGTTTTTATTGTGTGGGCATTTTTATGAGCACTTTGAATGCCCTGCAAAAAACACAATAAAATCAATGAGGTGTATGTTCATGTGTGTATGTGTGTGTGTGTGTGTGTGCTGCACCTCAGCCACATTCAGAGCAAGGCAAACAATCAAGGCATCACACACACACACAAGGCAACACACACTACAAACAGCTAAGCAATCAAGCGCAGGCAATGGCCACCTACAATGCAGAGTGATGAGTCCGTTCCTTCCTCTTTCCTCCATTTGGTTAGAGGGCTGCCAACGTTTTTACCTATTCATACGTTATTATTATTATCCTTTGCACACTCAGGCACACCCACACATACTAAGCTAGCGTAACACGTTATCCTGGCCCGCTTTGTTGAACACTTTGCCGCAGCCGAAGCCGAAGCCAAAGCCGAACAAAGAATGTGCTTTATTGGCACTTTTTGCACAATTGCCAAACCCCCCCGTCCCCGTTTTGGATGTAGAGGCAGCAGTAAATGAGCGTGGCATTGCTGCCAGGGGGTAGGAGGTGGAGCTATTGGATAACTGGAGGCCAAACAAGGTATTCGAAACGTGGCTGCGTTGCTGTTGTTTCTGCTCCTCAACGTTTATGCTCGTTGCTTCTCGTCATTGTTGCGCTTTGGAGGCAACAGCCGGTGCACACTGATGTGTGTCCTTCCGCTTGCCACCTAGCCACAGCAAGCAACCCCTTGTTAATCCTGGAGCTGATGCTGTATTAGGCGACGAGGCAACGAACGAACGTTTGAACGTTTTTAGCGTTTCGCTAAAGGCAAAGGATAAACACATTCATGGTGTGCAATCGATTGGCATAATGTGAAGCATTTTATTAAGGTTATCAATCGACTATGAATACATAGGTGTGTGTATCTATGTGTATGTGCATGTGTTTGTGTGTGTATGTGTGTGCTGTACGTGTTGTTTGTTTGGCGAGCAAACACAGTCAGCAAGGACACAGGATACAACAGCCAGGAATTGCCCTTATCGTAAGTGGCGCATAAAACGTTCGTTCATCGATATGAAAATTATGCGGAAATTATTAGAAAGCATTTAAGCGGAATTATTAATGAGAAAGTTCAGCACAGTTCAGTACGCTTCAGTTGAGGTGAGAAGTTGTCAAGACACTTGGGGGAAAACTGACGCCTCGGATGCTTTGAGGTGTTATTCCAGGAAGTGTTGGCTGCCACAGGAAACAGTTCAAAGGGTTTTGATTTGAACGGCAGTAAGAAGTTAACAAGCCGTAATTTCACGTAGTAGTAGAAAAACTGGTATTTGGTTAATTAATTATGGTAATTTAATTCAAATTTCAAGAAGGAAAATTTATATACAAATAATTCTTTTCTCCAAAAAATATTTGTTCTAATACAAGTCAAAGGTTGTATTCTTATTGTATTGCAAACTTGATTATTTTGTTAACGTTCACTTAAAGAATTTGTCTTCTCACACACAAACCAACATACTACACACACACACACACACCCACACAGATACACAAATATGGCGAACGTTTAACAATCAAACCGTGTTTTGGGCCATTTGGTCTATTGTGCATTGTAAAACATGACCAAATGTAAATGTGATTGTTGTTGGCGTTTCACCTTTGAGCATAAAATGCACAAAGCGATAAAAGCGTAAGAAAAAATTTGCTGGCAAATGAACGAATGAAATGAACAACGAACAACGCCACGTGGTCTGGGTTGTTGATTTGGGGAGTGGGGGGGGGAGCTGGAAGGGAAAGGGAGGCGTGGCCAGTGAACGGTTTTTTGCGGTGGGCGTGTGTGTAGTTCAATGAAAAACACAATCAAATGCATTCAGCTGGAAAAGCTGTACGCACAAAAATAAATACACATGCATATAAGCATGTATGTTAAAAATATGTGTATATGTGTGTGTGTGTGTATTGCCTGTTTGCATTTGTGGGCTGCACACTTTTGGCTGCACACAATTGGATTAAAATTTACACGCAATTCAGCCTCGACGGCCACACACGCAATTATCTGGCAAATGCAACGTGCCACACGGGGCGGTGTAATGCGGTGGATGGCTAAGCGGTGTGGAGAGGAGGTGATGATGGTTGTATTGGTGTTGGTGTTGGCTTTCGCTCGACTACGTTAATGTGCTTAACAATAAAATGCAGCACATTAATTGATAAACCAAAATGCAAAATGATCAAAAAACGAACGAAAATATAAAGCTAAGATAAATACTTAATTTCAAATTATCTGACAAGCTGCAATATACACATAAATGAACTGCGCAAATTATTAACAAATCTACATTTCTTCACATATAATCAAGTAAGAACACGAAAAGAAAAAACAGATATAAAATATGAATTGTATTGCTGGACCTATTAAATCAATTAAAATTCCAAAGCGAGTGGCATCGAGATATCGAAGTGGCCCACCCAGAAAGATATAACAACAAATACAACTGAGAACTGAGAAGCGAGAAGCGAGAAAAAGCGACAATCTGAAAGATGCAATTCTTGATAGTTTTTCATAAATTTAATGTCTAATTTGGCGACACGCTAATGACGCGTTCAGCAAACGCCAAGCAGCAAACCGGCCAGGCGACCAGTACGGCCAACTCCACAACCCCCAACCCCCTCCACCAGCTATGCCCACACCCGCTGACTGCTTGGCCGATGCAGTGAGCTAAAAACACTTTAGGCGCATTTTGCATATACTTTTTTTTGGATTGAGGCCAAAGACATGCAGCAGCGGCGTGGTGGGGTTGAAGCGTAGCGAGGGGTGGGTGGGTAGTGTAGCTGGTGGGGAGCTGCATTAAATGCGCCTTAATTTCATTTTCATTTTTAGTTAATTGCATCAAATTCTAAACGATTTGATTAGCTTACTAACGAGGCACATCACGAAAGCAAGATCTGTCTTATAAGCAAATGTATCTGCAAAAATATATCTAAATACCCAGGGGACCAGGAAAATGAATTGAGTATTCTTGTAGTCTACCAGTCTCTCCTATTGATGCCACTTCCGCTTTGTTTTTTTTTTGTTGCATGTACGTACAGCGTGTGCCTCGCAAACACAAATCGAATGATAAACATATGGCAAGAAGAACCTTTTGGTGTCGTTGTTCGATCTATTAAATGCGCATAAAATCATATGCAGCATAAAATATGTGAATATGGGAGGTGAGCTATTATAGATGCAGATGCTGGATCTGGAGTGGGTGTGGTTTGGTGCTAAGCTTAAGCTGCTCTGGTGGCTCCTTGCATTGCCAGCCATGTGGAAAAACAAAAGGGAACAACTTTTGAGCAAATAACAATTTATTACATCAATAAACTTTGTTTGGCGTTGCGGATGTTAAGGATGGCTTCAGGATTCTTTCATTCCCTTTTGTGTTTTGAGCCTAAGGTGAAATAATATGAAAATTATGCAAAAAAATACCAAACGTTGCAGGCATAAACAACAATTCTGCCTATGATTTGATGAGATTGTAAAAAAGCAGCAGCCAGTTTTCATTAGAGAAGGTGAATTGAGCTTTGAGTTCACGGCTAAGCTAAATAAATTTACGAGCCACGTATTTTATTAGAAGCAATAGCTTCAAATTCGATACAAAATAAAATAAATTTGAGCTTGGCGCCTTAAAGTATGCAATGCAAAATGGAAAATTGTTCGCATAACTCGGTTTGAAGAAAACAAAATAAACTGCAAATGCAAATTGTAAATAAACACAAATTATTATCAAATGGACAATAATGCGTGAAAAGCTCACCACGAGCCGAGTCGTAAAAAAAAAACGGAGCAGCAGTTCCTTCAGTTAAAGAGCCAAAAGGCTATCAAATTGGCTTTCTGATGCCGATTTGCAAACGATTTGCGTTTTATTTATTTATTTATTTTCATGCGGAGCACAAACAAATTGATTTCCAGGCAAGGCAAAACTAAATCAAAGTGTAAGCGCAAACATGAAAAGTCGCGAGGAGAGAAAGCGAAAAGTGCAAAGTAAAGTCAACGGGAAAGTGTTGATATTCTGTTATTGTTGTTGTTGTTTTGTTGCATGCGATAAGTTGCAAAAAAATTATTTGCTACATCGTAAACAACAACAACAACAACAAGTCAGGCAGCAACCCTTTGGGCCAAATTGCATGTAGTATTTCAGCATCAGCATCAACATCAGCAACGGCTTATCCCGGCCAATGAAAATTTATACAAATTCAACGAAGAGAGCACAAGAAGATGAAAAAAAATGTGACAACATTTTGCTTTTATTGGCCATTAAAACGACTTAGCGCGACTTGGGCGACGAAAATCACATGCGATTTGTTATATTTGTATTTGTACCTTGCTTGCACCACACACACACACACACACTCACCCACTTTGCATACGAAAGATTAAAGTGAAAGGGGTGGGGGATGGGGAAAAGCAAATGTGTAAAAATGCGGACACATAAGCACTGTTTATGACGTTCAAGGGGAAGGGGTTGTGGGTGTGCATGCTAATGGCGATATGTTGCCAATTTCCTTGAGATAAGAAATATTGACAGAGATTCTTAATGACATGGCATGCAGAAAAGAGAATCCTCATAGATTCTTTATAGAGCTATAAGTTTCTTTCTTAATCAAATGCTTTTAGATTATGAAAAAGAAAGTTTCCTTAAAGTGTACAGGCAAGGTAGCGATAGTTAAGCATTGGAAAAGCATATGCCCAGAACTTGTAAATTGATTTTGTGTTCCTACTTTCTATATAGGTCGAAACGATGCCAGCAAACTAGGTCAAATATCGTTCATTGTTCATCAGCATGGCAAACAATTTCTTGTGGCACATTAAGCAATTTGCAACGTTTAAGACAATGGCAGCCCTTAAAAGGTGCGCCATTTAACAGGCATAAGCAAAATAATCCGACAAAAAAAAAGCAACAAGAAATCAGCCTAAAAAAAATTGAGCGCAGCAAATGAAGCAAACGTGGAAAGAAAATCATACACAGTAAAGACTTTCCAGTTCAGGCACGAAAATTGCTTATCGGTAGAAAAATATTGCCGCAGCTACGCAGGAAAAAAAAAGAAGAATTTTATTGAGTGGAAAATGTGAAAAACAGCAGCAGCAGATTGTCAAGTGAAAGTGAAAATACATAGATTTTTGGCGTGTGGCGTCAAAACCATTAACCTGATATTTATTTTTGCACACTCTAAACACACACATACACTTACACATAGATCGAAGTGTAAGTAAAAATGTTTGGACCCCCCCCCCCCCAACCCCCTCCCTTCGTAGTGGCACATTTCCTGTTGTTGTTTGTTTGTTTTTGTTGTGCCCGGAAACATGATATTTTTACGTTTAGTTTGCAAAATTGACTAGTTAAGTCTGTGTGTGTGTGTGTGTGTGTCTGCGCCGTAAATTAAGCTGCCTCGTACGTATATAAATGTATATAGATAGGTTGAGCCTATGAAACGCAGCTGTTGTTAATGTTTCTGGGTTCCATCCGCAACAAAAACGACAAGGAAACAAAAACCCATTTTTCGACGTCTTTAAGAAGAGGACTTAAAGTAAGAGCAAGGCAAGCAAATTGGTTGTTCGCAAGGCTCAACACGAATAGCAAATTTACAAAATTACAAAAAAATTACCTTTAAGCAGACAGTTCTTACCCTTTTTTTTTTTTTGGTTGGCTGTTTTGTCTTGCTTATTTATTTTTTTGATGGCTGGCGCACAAAAAACCAATTAGACGCATTTTGTGATGGACACGCGTTCAATCATTCACATTTGCTGTCAAGTTGTGTTGCTCTTGCTGTTGCTGTTGCTGCAACTTTCAAACAAAAAACCAACCAACCCCGGCGCCAATGTACGCCGGACTCGCTCGCAACGTGCAAAGCATTTTCAAAATGCCAGTGCCAAATGTTGGACTGCCAAAAAAACAAAATCTATAGATAAGCAGAAAAACTCATTACGGGCCGACAAAAAAAGCCGGCGGACACCCGAAAAGGTGCGCGAAAATTTGTCTACGTTCATTTTTCAAGTATTAGCGGGCGAAATGAGCTAAAAAGTCCGAGGCAAATTTATAATGCCTGGAGATGGGGTTTGTAAGGGGTTTGTTTCTTTTGAAGCACTTGAGCCAAGCAATTTGGCACTAATTGTAGGAAACGCGAACTCATCAATAGTTCAAAGGCTTCTTCTTCTTTTCTCAGCTGTCGCCAATGATAACAATAATTTTCAATGATTTCTCGCTCACAGGTTCTTCTAGTTGCAAAAACTTTTGCTCAAGTGCCTTCCGTTTGTCATAAAAACCGCCTCAAACACAACGTGGCGAGGCGAGTCGAGTCGAGGCGGGGGATGGCACATGAATCACAGCAATTGTGCAGAGTTTAATGGCCAAAACTTTGGCCATAGATGTAACAACAAATGAGCGATTCTCGACTCGACTCAACTCAGCTCGAAACGACTGCAAATGTGTCTGTGTCACAGTCAAAGTTACAGTCACATTCACAGATTACAACAATTACAACAAACAAACAGTCAACATACAATTGGCCAATTTGCTCCAAGAACGCGATGCTGCAGCCCCAACGGCCGTTCCCCGACTGGATGGCCTAGCGGCTGACAGATACGATTATTGAGAATCAGCTTCGAGCCATGCGTTTGCTGTTAGCAGCATTTGCAGCTGTTAACGTAATGTTTTGACCATTTCCCCTTACGATATACGTTAGCATTGCGTTAACATTAAAATTAGAATATTTATTAGCTGCAAGAAAAATAAATTTATAAGGAATTTATAATAAAATTCAATTAAAATAAATACTGTGTCCATAATTTTTCATATATATTGTCTTAAAATGTTTTTATCTCTAAGATATAAAAGTTCGTTTAACCCAATTTCATCCATTGCTTAATAAAAAAAAAAAAACATTTAAAGATGTCATATTAAGAAATATTATATCCACAATCACAAATAAGTACACTTTTATGTTAAATAAAAGCGTATTAAATAATTGACCGTAAATTATGAGCATATTTTATTGTGTTGTTTGTTGTTGCTTTTGGATTTCATCTCATATTTATGTCGCACATTCTGTTTAACCATGAACAATTGCCGCGAATTGTAATTGAATGAATCATTTTCCACACAATGTGCAAAATATAATAATAGTAATAATAATATGTTTCATTTGTTATTAGCAAGGGCATGATAAATATGAACATAAATCGCCTAAAAATATATATGTACTATAATATAATAAAAACACATACGTTTTTCGCATCGTTACTACGAACTAAGGACGTTGCTGGCCATTGTTTTAATTTGTCATAAAATTATGCGTACAGAAGACCATTAAATTGTTTTCTCTTTTCCATTTTTCGATTATTGGCAAAAATTTCAAGTTTGTATCGAAATATAGATTATGAGAGGGATTAAATACAAGTGGTTGTTGTTGTTGTTGTTTGTGTCTTAAAGTCGGCACCTGCTTGACGCCATTAAAGATTTAGACATGTAAACAAATTGATTAGCCAAAACAAATTTAGCAAGTGAAAAGTTATTGAAGGAAAGTCGATGATAATATACTCTTGCTATATGGAGCTCAAAAGCTAAAGTCTTGATTCAGTACTTATTAATTAGGGGACACAAAAAACTGTTTACATAATTAGTCAACTGGATAGACTTTTAAACACAAATAGTCGATTTTTAGTAACTAACTTAATCCACGAATAATGAGACAGAAATATTTACAGACGCCTCAGACTGTCTCAAAGGTCGAGGGACAGGCCCCAAATATACAAATATACAAAAGTGTGTGTGTGTGTGTGGGAGTGTTTATGTGAATGCATATTTGTATTTTGCTTGAGATTTGTTTTATAGATCGCTAAAATTAGCCAAGCGGATGTTTTTACGCTACTTTGTTGATGCCTAACCCAAATCTGTGTTTTATTTGCTGTTATAGATGATGTTGCTGTTGTCAGCAGCTAATTAAAAGAAAAATGTATTCTACGCATAACTTCCTCAGTCAAACTGAAAATCTGCATATCGTGAATTTCTTTATGAAGTCGTAAAAAATTTTGCTTAGCTCTTTGGTTTAATTTGCGTTAATTTTTTATGCGCTAGTATAAATGCTCATACACATGCAACAAAGTTGCCCTAGGGCAGTAATAAGTACTTGTATTATTCCACTCGAGCATTAGATCTAGATCATAAAGCCTGACATGACTGACATTAATACCCGCCATACAGAACAATGATAAGAAAGAAGAACAAAAAAACAAAGGCAGGCAATTTGTCAACAATGTTGTCAAATATTACCTTGATACAAATTATTATTTTATATATTGTCTGCTCCGTCTGCTGTCACTCATTGTCATATTAACTGCAGATGATTTATCTGCCTGACATATATTATTAAATTATTATGTATTTGAGATTTTAGAGTCGACGAGCAAGCGAAAAAGCCAAACAAACCCAAACGAAAAAAAAGGCATGCAAATAACTTTGCCAAATGCCTGCCAAACGCTCACCGGGGAGCAATTTGTTTTTCAACAAAACCCTATAACTACCTATACACTGACTGCAAAACCAACAACAACAGCAACAATCGAGTGAGCAACCCTTGGCGAATCAAAGCGTTCTATGTGGCTTGTAATAAAATGCAAAAGAAGTAGCAGAGTGTAAAAAGAAAGAACGATGGAAAAAAATACCACACACATATACAAAGCGATAAGTAAGAGTGTTTTACTAGACAAAGTAAATTAAGCTCGACGCGTAGATATCCTTTGAATAACGGTATCTTTGTTCAGATGCAAAAAGATTTTATAAATGTGAAATTTTTTGTAATTACTTATCGATTTTTATCGATAATCCAACAAGAGAAAAAAGTTTGCGCACTTTAAGTCGTCGCTTTCTTGAATTTTCTTATGTTCTTAACTCTAACAAAACATAAATATACCCAATTCTATCAAGCTACAACCTAAAACATGCAAAATGCCCATTTTTTAAACATTTTTAATAGGAACAGGGTATAGCTAAAGAAGGTGGACTGAATGACATGAGCACTTGTTTATATCTATGTAAAATTCGCAATGAAGTCGACCGAAACTGGCACAATATTCAAAAAGGGTGGGTGGGGTGTGCGGGTTGTCGTGAATAGTGTATAGGAAGGAGATTGTTGTATGTCAAATTGGCAGCAGCAGCGCAAATAAAGCAATTTGTATTCAAAATATGAAAGCCAGGGAAGCAACTGTGACGCTGACAACAACAACTAGAACAACAGTCTCTCTCTCTCGTTCTGTCTCTTTTGTCACCCTTGGGCAAGCCCGACAAAGCCCGCCGGGGCCAAATTTCGTTTTATGCGGTTTGCAAATACATGTTTGTGCTTTTTTTTCGTCGTTCTTTCCTCTTTAAAATAAATATCTATTTGTGGCGCCAACGCGACAAAAAATTTTGCTGATAAAAAACAAGCACAAGCTAAAGAACATTTCCTGATAGTTCTGGAGCATAAATTAAATTGCGTATACGCCACGCTATCAACTTGAATTAGCATTATTAAGTCAAGTGGCTGAAACTGCTTACCTCAGGAGTATGTCTGTTGCGCGTGTTGCTCTTGCGGCTCATTAGCTGGTAAATTAACGTCGACGCGACGTCTTTCAGCAGGTGCCTCCTATACTTTCCGTTTCTCCTGAAAGTATGCAACACTTCATGTAATAAATTAGCGAGGCACAAGCAGCTGTATATATGTGTGTGTGTGTTTGGGTGTATGGGTGTGTGTGTTTTAGTATATTTTGGTTGATTTGTGACTCAATTAAAGTCAACGACAGCCGTGGCAGGAAGGTGCCGTGCAACAACAAGCATTGTCGTATTAGCAACATTTTGTGTCACTGCACTCGACAACCGTGGTTGAAGTGTGTATGTGTGTTGATGAGGAGAGAGGGACGAAATGGGGGGGCCGCCCAAGTGGCTTTTGAGGTTGGCTGCCGTTTTTGACCACATGCAAGTTTTGGGCCCGTATCCAGTGCAGCCTGCATTTTGTGTGTGTGGGTGTGTGGGTGTAGGCGTCGCTTGCCGAGCTAATTAAAGCGGTTAGCCCAAAATGCCACATAATGAGGCGCACAAGTGCTGCCAAACACCGTTAACAGTGCCCGTCATTTGTCAACGTACGTGCAACTGAGCGTATGTATATATGCATAGCAGACTGTTCCTAGTTCTCTATCTCTCTCCCTCTCCCTCTCTCTCTCTCTCTCTCTCTCTCTTTCAACATGCCACACTCAGTGTGTGTTGTTTGAAAGCTGTTGAAAGCATCTAATTGGCTGCAAAGTGGTTTACAATTGTGTATACGCATATATATACAGACAGAGAATAGAAATATACGCATTTGGCAAGCAAAACGGCTTTAAGGGCTGCCAACTCTAACTCCCACATTTGTTAGCCAAGTTTAACTTTAAGCCAACTGACAAATGTGTCAAACGACATGTTCACATATGTTTCATGTCGATAATATCAAGCAAAGTAAGGAAAAAAAAAACCAAAACTTTCCCCTCGGACTAAAAACTTTGGCAGTGTCCTCCTGGATATTCCGACTGCAGTGTCACCTTTTCAATAAACTGCGCCAAACGACGAGCAGCGAAAAAAAAACCTCACCAAAGTATTAATCCCCAATCGTTTGCCAAGCACGCCAAGGATGCGCATCCAATCGACGGCTACTGCTGCTACTGCAAAAAAAAAGGACTCGACACGGCGGACGGCAGACAAAACGGTTGGGCAACAGCTATCGACCTTTGCCATGACCATGTGCCATCTGTTGTGAGCAAAAACAAAAGCTAGTATAGCTATCTGTTAGCTGCAAAATGCCAATGGTCAGCACAAATGCGCATAACTTTCAACAAAGTTTAGTACAGACAGCCGGTCGAGACAGAAGAAGCTACCTATACATATAAAAACCTATATCTAACTTGGATATACCTACCTATAGATAGATAAGTCGTCTGCCTGCTTGCCTGACTGCGTGCAGTGTGCTAATGGCAATGTTCGCACATTTGCAGCTTGGGGGTTGAATACACTCGGAGAAAAAATCATTGAAATATATATTTAAATCAAAGTAGCATGCGAGTAAATACAAAATCAATAATACTTGATTTTAAGATAATTGCTTACTAAATTTTAATCAAATAAATTTGAATATAAAATATGCTTTTTTAAACTACGATCTTCTCTGAGTGTAACAGTTCAACTTATGACATGGCTAACAAGTGTTTTTGTGCGTTCTGACCAAAAAATGATTTAGTGGCCTGCCATAGCAGCAACTTATTGTCGACAAACAGACAGAAAGACAGCTTTGCTTATCACTCAAACTCCTCAAAAGTAAAGACTAAACACAATTACCTGTTTACATAGCAATATATATATAAGGAAAAGAAGTCTTGGCAAAGTTTTTAATGTGCACGCTACTAAAAATACCACATTAAATTATTATCTGTGAGATTATGAAATTTTTAACAGCAGGTAATAATCGTAGCAGCCAGCAAAAATGAAAGACAAACATTTAGATTGTGACAAGGGAAGGGGATGGCAGCCAAGGCAAGCAAGACAACTCGCTTCGTTGCGCAACTTGAAACGGCATAAATGAAAACGGTTACAGCCACATCAACTTCTGCTTCTTGCTTGTAACTGAGGTAATTCAAAAGTTTTGCGGCGCACTCGTAGAACATTATGGCTAAGTGTCGCTGCCACAGAGACGGCATACTTGGCCGACAAAAATATCTTTGGCAATGACAGCCCAAAAAGTATTCACTTCCTCAGACACTCGTTATACTTAGGTACTTACTTACCTACCCACCAGCAACAATTAAGTCTTGTCGACTGTAAGGAATTTCATACGAGCAGGAGAAGAAGGATTTCAAAATGGGTCTGTAAGCGGAAATTCCACTTGAATCGTTTGCTTGCCTAAAAAGTGCGACAAAAATTTTGACATTTCTTTGCGGCTATTGGAAAATTGCTTTTGCGTACGTGTGCAATTGTTTTCTTTGTATTTTCTTCTTTTTTTTATGTTACTTTCGAACTAGTGTTTGTTTCTTTTATATACACTGCCCTCAAAGGGGATCTTAGAGTATATGGAGTGGTATATGGCGTCATACCTTTACCAGCAAGGCATTTAAAAATCCAATCTTGGTATTTAACCACAATCAAAATGCTATTTTTCCGTGGAAACATGTATTTTTGGATGTTGGAAGGAACCTTAAGTCATGCATATAGGTAAGCGCAAAAAATTACCAAAATTTTTTGTTTTAATTGCATCGGCTTCTTTTGAACAAACAACAGAGTATCTCTGAACCGAGACACATTTAGTTTTATATTTCATTTTTTTGTTGTTGTTTCAAAACACATTTTTTTGTGCCGCCTGCCATTTCTTATCACGTGTCATTGGGTTTGGTTCTTTGGACAAAAGCAAATAAAACGCTGACATGTTGCAGAGGCGGAGCCGAACAATTTGCAATGTGCACAGGACACACGATGCGACTCCTCCACATGCTCGACCGATACCGCAAATGAACGGCCGTTGACTAACCAAACGAATGAGACCAGTAGGAGAGGTGGCAGAGAGAGGGAGAGGCATGTGCGTATATGTGCAACATTGACATGAAGTTAATGGATGTTTTATGACCGACTAACTTCCCCAGCGATAATTCGCTTTTCCATGAGCCAGTAAATTGCGATTTGATTGTTTCTGTTCAACATGCAAACCGTTTCTACTTTTTGTTTATTCTCTTGTTGTTGTTTTTCACTGTGAAAATACTCGAACGTGAAAAGTGACCAAGGGAAAAGGTCAGTCTACAACCATTTCCATTTCCGTTTTCATCTCATCTTAAAGCACACTTTTCTGTGGGGTGGAGCAAAAGGGAAGGCGATATTTGATTCTCTCATCGATTTTCTTGTTGTTAAACTTCTATGCGATTCGTTACACGTTGCATGCCTCATTTTCATGGCAATCAAGCTGTAACCCAAACCCAAACCCGCTATTCCAAAATCTCAAACTCCCACACTTAGATATGATGAGCATGTAGCAGAAAAGAAAACTAACAACAAAACCCGACACACAAAAATATATATATCATATAAATCAAAGTTTCTTGCGTATCCCACAAATTTATGAAAATTTATGCACTTGCCCCGGCATTCGCTTTGTCCAGCTCGCTTTTTTGGTTGTTGACCCTCTTTTGCTTTACCTTTTGTTGTGCCACACACAGACATACTACAACACACATATCAAGTGGCTCGCAAATTTATACAACATTTGGCTTTTTGTTTGTCAGCTACAAAAATTCATATGATAATGCGAAGCTATTCACGATTTTGTTTCCTTTTTTTTACAGCGTTGACATTTTCTTTCATAGGTAAATTTTCCAAATGATTTATGAGGCGAATTCAAATAGAAATATTATCATCATCATATCACATACAAAGTGGCTTTAAGTACAGCACTTGCAGAACTCCTTGAAAATGTAATCTATCGTTTCTACATTCTGCACTCTTCAATCTCTAATCGCCTTTTCAACATCAATTTATTTGCCATTAATCCTTCACCTTTGTTATTTTTGTTATTGTAACATGTTAGCTTTGGGCAGCTTCTGCTATATCCTAAGTAGTCCCTTGTGTCTTGTGCCCATTATTTGGTCTGTCCAGGCAATTAGATGTTTGCGTTTCTCTGACCAGCTGCGATTGTTTGTTGTCGTTGGTTCGTTCGTTGGTTTGTTCGTTCGTAGAAGGTGAAATGAGCTGCTGGCTAGTGGCAATCGATTTCGGGATACGCCCTCTTCTTTTCTGCCTTGAGAGACCTGCTTTGCTCTCCACGGTTAGTTGCGTGCCATCAAGTGTATCAATAGCAAAAAGGGGGAAGTGTTGCATGTCGCTTTAATCTTGCTGCTTGTTTGACAAGCTCTTAACACTAATTGAGGATATGTGCAAAAATCACACAAAAGCCGCTCACTTTGTAGACAACTCCTTTTGACTCCATAATGATGCAACCCAGCTTGCACAGCTCCGTTAGTTGTATTCTTCAAAGGCGCGTGATATTTGAACAAGCTCTATGAACTCTGAAACTCTTTTGTTTGTGGCCTGCTGCGTGCCTTTTGATAAATCAGTTCAATAATAAAGATCTCTTTCATCATCTTTCAATAAATAAAGAATCTTTAACAGTTTAACATGTCTAGAAGTACATAGAAAGAAGACTTCTCGCTGTACTATTCAGGCTAACAGCAAGTTGAGCTGTTCCAATAAGCAAAAATTTATACTTAAACAAGAAAATCCAAGATGCAATATAAAGATTTTAAACTTTTACCTTGTCCTACTCAAATTGATAAAGATATAAAGAATGTTAGCTTATGTTCCCAAAAAAAAAAGCAAAATAAATTCACTTGCTGGCATACTTTAAAACTTATTGCGCCTGGCAAATAAATTGGCTTTTGTGAACTTTATGAACTCACGCGGGATTAACTTGTACCTTTGATTGAATTTCTTTCAGCGATTTCTGTGCCGCACTGAACTTTGCCAAAGCAGTTTTCCCCCAAGTTCTGAATCCGATAAAAGAGCACAAAAGTTAAGAGCAGCAGCATAGGAATACACGAGTCCACGAATAATTCTCATGCTGGCAAAGACTGTCTGTGGCCTGAAACAGCTGCCAGACGCCAGCAAGGAGCGCGAGGTGTGGTTGTTGAAGTCTCAATCTCAGCGGCTGGAATTAGGCGTTTCCGTTTTAAGGTAAGAGAGAGGGTAGGGCTGGTAGAGCTGGCTAACAATTTGAAAATTTATGCTACCCATCGGTAGCTGCTGCTGATTTTTGATTGTGCAACGGGGAGTCAGTGTGGCGTCTACCTTTTTTGGACTCTTGACTTAAGTGGCTGGCGTGGCAGGCAATTGGTTTGGGACTTGTTTCAATTAAGGCGCATTACAATCTTTCGCTTTGGATGGTCTTTGCTGTTGCCCTTACCTTTCGATTGGCTGCGAAAGTTTTTATGGTTTTGCTGGCCAGATTCTATTATAAAGTTTAGGTAAGGAAGGACTGGCGACAAGCGAAGAGGAACAAGGAATAAATAGTTTTAGCGCGCTACGCGAAAAACCCAAAAACCGACAAAAAGTAATTAAAATTCAAATAGCAGACAAACATTTACATTAACATTTGCCTCTAGGATTTCGCTATCTGCTTTATGTATATATATATATATATATTATATGTACGTAGGAAAGGTACTTCTATAAAGGAGAATGGGTCTCTATCACTTATTTGGCTTTAAGTTGAAGTTGACGTCGCATCGTCGCTTTATTAAGCGACCCTCTCTGTGTGTATGTGTGGCAAATGCTTTTGTTTGGCCTGGCGCCAGTCTGGCGCGCGACGCCACAAAGTATGCTATACTTTTGTGCTCTAGGTAAAAATCACTCGTGGCTGCTGAATGTGTGTTCGCAGTGTGTGTGTGTGTGTGTGTGTGTGTGTGTGTGTGTGTGTGTGTGTGTGAGTGAATGAGTGATGACTTTTGGCGTGTGTTGCGTGTAGACGTAGACAACGTGCGGCATGATTATACTCATTCTCATACACACATACATATAAAGACATCTCCCTGGGCGCTTTCTACACTTAAATGACAATGCCAAAGCGAGATTATTAATATTGTATTTAATATGTGTGTGTGTGTGTGCGTGTGTGGATATGCCAGAGACATTTCATTATTTGCTTTGTTTCCAAAACCTAAATGAAAATTGAGTGTGTGTGTGTTGAATAACACTTGAGAACTGTGAGATGCTTCAAAATTATGAGACTTTACTAAGCTATATTTGGTGGCAGATTTGGATAGGCTGGATGGGTTGAATTTGAATTTAACTGAATAGACTTTAAAATAAAGCTACTATGGGTCTTGTAGAAATTTAAGCAGGTTTAGCTTTTTAATTTCTTAAAAATCAGTGTCTATAGCAAATTCGTTTACTTTTCATCTTCGTTTTATTTCTTGTTACAAAAAAAAAAGTGATTTTTTAATATTTTATAATCGCAGCATACATTTATTCACAGCATAACAGTGATAACGCCCCCTCAAAAACCCGCAGAAACCAGGTTCATCAACTCGTATTTCATTGCACAAAAATTCAATATCAAAGCAATGTGTATGCAAAAACGCCCACACACAAACACACGCATATTAATGTGGCACAGCATGCGCTTAGAAGTATGCTATGGAAATGTGAAAAGTGCTTAATAGTAATCTAGAGGTCGCTCTCTCGCTAGTACAACTTTGTACACATTCACCATGTCCATGTTTTCATCCTTGTCCTCGCATGGTATTCACGTACGCAGAGCATGCTTTGATAACGTAAAGTACGACGGCAGCAGCGCCACCAACAGCGCTGCATGGACATAATTAATTTGGATCCTTTTTTTTTTTTTTCTTTTGGTTTGTTGGTTTGTTAGTCCGCCCAGCAACTGGCCAGCAATTTGTTGCCGCTTGCTGCTTGTGGTTCGTTTTCAATGTGTGTTTTTTTTCTCTCGCGTTACTTTTGCGTGCAACCAAAAATTAATCAAGTGCAAGTTACTCAGCGAGCGCAGTTTTTAATTAAAGCACATCGCGCACAGCATCAAAACAAACTTTCAGTTTTTCTCTCTTTCTTGTTTTATGACACTCTTCGATTTTCAGTGTATTTCATGGGTATGGATGCTTAAAACTTAAAGCAACTGTAGCTGACAGTTTTTTAAGGTGTTGCCGCAGAGTCGCCGGCGGCGGCATCGGGCGGACTGCGACGACAGCAAAATAATAATACAAACCAATTTCATGCTGAATTAAACAGGACACACTGTGCAGCACAGTGGTGTGATGTGATGTTTGTGGGGTAGAGAGTGCAAACAACAATAGTTGAAGTATCCTGTCAACAAGCAACCGAAGTCGAAGCACCAGCTCCACCAATTACAACAATCACAACAAGAAGACAAAGGCAGCACGTGCATTGCGCTTTTTTTTTCAACTAACAGACAACAAGGGGCATGACACACACACTTGGCCTTGGGCGATTTTGAAGAAAACTTTTTGTGGCGCGCTAAAATTATCACACGTATATACACGGCGCGAAAAAGTAACCTAGAATCAAGTTTAAAATGTTAAAATAACTTTATTGCTCGATGTTTCCTTGGAAATATTGTTAAGACTATATGTATAAGAAATCATACAGATTTTATTCTCTGTGTACAGTAACATCCGTTTACAACTACAAATACGTCCACTTTTCTTGTGAGTGCTTGTCTGTATGGGTGTATGTGAGTGTGAGAAACACCTTAGGCACACCTCGGTGAGCAGAAATGAAACCCTGAGCAGCAGCAGCAGCAGCGGTGGCAACACAGCCGACGTGTCTCGCATAATTTGCAGCACAAGTGCACAACAATAGAAAAAAGCAGCAGCAGCAGCAGCCCCAGTATTAGCATAAGATGGGGATAGAGAAGAGTGGGGAGGGAGGGGAAAGGTTGCATTGTGCTTGTAAAATACGCGTGAAATATTAGAAATTAAAAAGCACATGACAAGCTGTACGAAGAGAAGCGAAGAGGAATACTTTGATTTGTCTGCCAGTTGCAGACAGGCGTTGACAATAATCCCCCTTCCCAGAACCTTTCCCCCTAATCACACTTTTAATATCTCAAAGTCAACAGCAGCAGCAACAACAACAAGGACGACAATACCGACAATACCGACAATAACAATAATAATAGCCGAGTCCAGCTTTTATTCGCGAGGGTGTTTCAATAAATTAGAAAACACCTGTTTTGCCTAGACAGATGTCTGACACCTTCCCAATCCCCCCTCTCCCACACACAACCTTGTGCTGTGTATTCTCGTAATGAAAATAAGCACGATATTATGCCGACTACATAATTTGTGTTTTGTGCGGGGAGTGGAAAAGGCAATGGCAATGGGTAGTTAGTAGAAGGGGAGGGGTTGGAGAGCCACTGTCGCGTAATTTATGTTTTTTTGCTACTTGGCCGCATTTCGCGGTTTTTTATTGCTACGTGTTGGCTCGGATCAGGGCCAGGCAGAATCCTGGCAGAGAGAGAGAAAGCGGTGAGCAAAGAGGAGAGCAAGCAGGACCAGAAGGCTGAAACCGTGCCCAGGCCATAATGTCGTCATGACAGACGCGGCCATAAAAGATAATTATGATTCCGGTAATAGGTTTTATTTTCGCGTGTACCTCTTTTGTTCGTGTAACTTGCCATGCCACCCGTGCCCCTTGCTCCATTGCCCCTTTGCCCCATCACTATGCTCATTGCCAAAAACTGACGCCATGTTTGTGCCTGTTTGTTGTGGCGGCTGCCGCTTGTCGTCGCACAAAGGTCGGTTACTCCCCCCCCCCCCCTCCTTTCATACATCCTCTCTCCATTTTGTCTACGCTTACTGCATTTACTTTTCGGGTGACCAACGTGGCATAGAAATTATGCGCATTATACGCGCCGCGCTCCAGCGCCTTGCTAAAAAATTATATCCGTGGCATACCCAAAAATAAAAAATATATGAAAAAAAAAATGTTCAGTGCTTTATGTCTTTGATAAATTGCAAGCGGTTTAAGTTAGGTGTGTGGTACATTTTTAATTAGCACGACTAGGTGGCATGAAGGGTGGCAAGGTCTTAAATGGGCAACTTGATAAAGCAAATCAATGTTGTGATTGTTGTTATTTTACTTTGGATACCCTTGTGAAAAGTTGTCAGTTATAGGTTTACGACATGATAGCAGGAAAAAAATAGATTTAAATATTTATAAAGTCGCTTATAAACCTGGTTACTTAGTATGTTGCAGCCTCACACCCATTAAGTACAAATAGATAGATAGATTATTCTAATGAAGTTGTCAAACTTATGAAGATTAATGCCATTTGCACCGTTTCAATTAAATGCGGGGCAGGAAAAACTCAACGCTAACAAAGAATAATTGTTCGAACATGATAATTGTCTTAAGTGAGCGAAATGCAAATTGGAAAAGAGTGTCAGCAGCGAATGTGATTGATTAATGGGGCAACCCCAACAAGTTGACCCAGTTTCAATTAAACAACGCAGCGGGTGGTGAAGGAAGAACACAGTTTAAGTATCCCTTTTCGAAGGAAATCATTGGCGAAAATCAAACAGGCGAACAAGAATGCGGAAATGAAAGCCGTTGATGTCTAATGGAAAACGTGTGCGAGCATAAAAATGCCCGCTAAGAAAATGCATAAAAATGTGTGTGCTAAAGCAAACAGACAGGACACACACACACACACACACACAGGACTTAGACAAACTCACACACACACTCGCAAAAGGACATGCTAAAGGACAAACGGAAGTCACATATGCAAACTTCGCTTATCGTCCACGACACAAAGTTACTTTTGCGCCAAAGTCCATAAAATATTTTTATACACACCAGAAAACAGAATCAGATTCAGGATTCAGCTCGAGGCACACAGGATACTTGGTGCTGGCCCCCAGCTGTGGGCATACCTACGCGTAAATGGAGCGAGGTCCCTTTTGCGAATCAGAATGGGAAATTGTTTACACAAGTCATAAGCATTTTTTAGCGAGCCAGGCCAACGTCTTGGTCGTCTTGGCCATCTTCTTGTTTGCCAACAGAATAAACGCTTTCCATTTGCATAAACCTTTGCCAGCTAACAGGACATTCAGGACAATCCAGCCAACCCACACGAGAGCTGTGTGAGTAGCGCCAACTTTTTGACAACTGCAATAATCATAACTGTAGCCTCTTCACATTGATTTCTAATGCGAAAGATTTGTTATAAAGATTCAACCGCGCCAGGCGCCATTAATGGCTTTGTCTTACAAGTCGTTTTCAAGTCCTTGTTCCTCGGTAAAGTGTTCCGTTATTCCACTTGATTTGAAATTGCCAACGAGCCCATAAACCAACTAAACTTTCAACTTTAACGCTTTAGTTTTATGTCAATGGACACACACAGCTCACAGTAGGTCATCAACTTTCAACGGAAAAAAAAAAAAAAAACTCCCTTTGGGCATTGATTGAAATTGATATGGTCCTAAAAGGTATTTTACCAATCAGGGATTATGTTTTGAATAGTCTATGGCCAATATTTTGTGTATTTAGGTGTACATTGTTTGTACACTGCCAGAAAATAAACCCAACGAAGCAGTATATAAATATCAGGTTCACAGCGAGTTCCCAAAATCAAAAGTGCTAACAAATCGCCGCCTTTCTTCCATACTTTCGTTATGCTCTTCAAACTGTCAAAACTGTTTACCTGACGTTTTCTGGAATACCTTGTATCGATGTCTACAACTAAAAAAAAATAATCGCTGTGTATGATTTTTTTTTTTTTTTTTTTGCTGTTCACATTTGAGGTTAAACGACATTTTGTACCGTGACATGTTTGCCTGTCGTCGTCGTCAGCATCCCAGTTGTTGTTTTCGATTTTTGGACTTGCTTGCAGATGATTGATGACACTTAATTGATGAACATGCAGTAGAGGATTTTTGGAGGGAAATAAACAAGAGAACGCTTAACAACAGCGACTTAACGTAAACATTTGCACTTGGCCCAGACTGGCTTTAAGTGTGTGAATGTTGAACGGTCAGCTTTCAGCTTAAATGCTGTTCAACTAGACAGACTATAAAGAAAGAGAGAGAGAGAGATTTCACCACTACGACAACGATGAGGACGACTAGACATTTTCCAGGTCACAGGTGCTTTTGTTGTCCGCATTAGATTTGCCTCTGACATTTGGTCACACACACACACACACGCACACTCAAATCTCTCTTCTTTCCTATTTGTTTGGCTAAAAGTCTGCCCATTTGGCTGTAAAATTTATTTCATTTGACTACTACTCGTACCACAGTGCGTACCCTTTGACACTGCCCCCGTGTCCACTACACGCGTGACGCTGACAGTTTTATGGCAAAGTTAAGCCGATATCAACAGCAGGACACATGCCGCTACAGAATGCCAACCTCGAACCCCGCTACCCACCACTACCATAAAAGTGCAAAATTTAAAGCCCCTTTTTGGTCATACCTTTTGGCCAACAACAACAACAGCAACAACAAGTGGGCGGTCCTGGCAAACGCCATGCTTTGTGTATAGAACAAAAAAAGGTTTTTAGGTTTTCCGCAAAGCTTTTCAGTGAATTCATTCATGGTTAAAGCAGATAACAGATTGTCACATTCCGGAGTCCACTGTCCCGCTTAACTGTTTATGTCAGTTTGACTTAAAAATAAAGAAAATCTATTTTGTAATATGTATAATTGTTTACCAGCAATCAAGAGAAGTGAATTATTTCTCACAAAAAACAAACTTCAACAAAACTGTTCAAAATGTAATTGATTAAACGAAAAACATTGTACTTTTATTGAAAAACTTTTTTTAAGATATCAGCTTATTTCAATGCCTTGCAATTTTAAAAGATATCTTTGTTTGAAAACCTAAAAACTAAACGAAGACAGTTACAATAAGTAACCTTTTGAGCAGCTTAAACAGTTACAATAGGTCACGAAGGACGTGAACGTGAACTTAAAACTAAAAAACGAGTAAGCCAAAATTATTTGCGATTCTTTGAATAAATAAATGGCAATATTGAACAGTGGGCCGCTTTGATTCTATTGGGTCAAAATTACACCAACTATTAAGCATTTGAGCTTATCATATAAAAATAAAATATGTTTATACCTCTAGTCTACAACTGAACTCGCTATCAAAACGTCGGGTCTCTTCAAGTTTTCTTATCAATGGTGGAAACGAATATCAATAACGAGCGTTGTGTGTATTGTACATGGTTGTTACCAATCAAGGCGTATTTTTAAACACATTTATCTCGATGAAGCGTGAAAGTTAAATTTAACTTGGCAAATGTGCGAAAAAGCTGACAGTTGGATCTGGCACTTTGGCCATTAAAGACGTAGCTTAAAGAAATGCATTTGCCGGCATGGAAGTTTCGATTTATATCCGTTATTCTACTTTTGGCCCCGTCGATTAGTGCACAAGATGCAACGGATAGTGAGAAAAGTCACTGCACCTCAGTGGCTGGAATGGTGAATCTTCTACAAGTGGAATCCAAGCTTATCAAGAATCTCAACAACTATGCAAATGAACTAGAATTGAAGCTATTGGAAGTGCGCAAATATGTTGCACAAATGCATGCTGAAAGTGAAAGGGCCTTGAATAACACGGAGCCATATCTGTCCAATCCATTGAATGCATTCTCTCTCATACGACGCATGCATGAGGATTGGACACATTGGCAGCTGTACATGGAGCAACCAGTGGGTCAACAGCAAGTTGACTATGTTAAAACGCAAAGACAGCAACTGCCGAGCAGTACGGATCTTCAAGAAGCAGCTGCTGCTTTAAGTCGCATTCATGTCACCTACGGCTTAAACATACCCGACATGGCTCAAGGATTGCTCAACGGCAAGCAATACAAGTGAATTGACTCCGAGATCTATGGATAACAAGCTTTAATTATATTTTCATACCGTTTTTTAACAGTGTCAGCTTAAGTGCATTGGACAGCTATGCTTTGGGCAAGTATCACTATGATGAGCAGAGATTTGGTGAAGCCAGTCAATGGATACTTGAGGCAATCGACTGGCTAATTGGAAAACGTACGTTGCCCTTGCCACTGCAACTGGAACGTTCAGAGCTGCTGCACATTAATGCCGAAGCACTTATCAAAATGAGTAAGTATCGAGATAGCAGAAGCTATTTTTATTACTTAGCCAATTCAATTGTCATTATTAGATAGTTATCGCGAAGCATTGCTAGTTTTAAACACGGCGACGACCTTGAAGAATGATAACTTGAAACTGTTGCTTCGCAAATCAGAAGTCGAAACATTGATAAGAACACAGCCCAATGATCGACCAAAGCGGGTAAGTATACACTCTACTTAATTAAAAACCAATCAATAAACTTTTCTAATTTATTTTCAGTAGAAGTCTGCCCGAATCGTGGGTGACTATGAAAAGGGATGTCGGGGTCTGTTTGCTTCTTCTTCTAGGTTGCACTGCATCTACAATAGCACAAATTCACCTTTTCTACGTTTGGCACCACTGAAAATGGAGGTGTTGGGACAAGACCCTTACATGGTTCTCTATCACGATGTGATAGCCCCCCGGGAAATCCGTGAACTTCAGGATTTAGCTGTGCCCGGTCTAAAACGAGCCACTGTCTTTGATCAGAAGTTAGGTCGCAATACTGTGGTCAAAACGAGAACCTCAAAAGTCAGCTGGCTATTGGATTCGCTCAATCCACTTACCGTACGTCTCAATAAACGACTTGCAGATATGACTGGCTTCGATATGTACGGATCAGAGATGTTGCAGGTCATGAACTATGGCCTTGGTGGTCACTACGACAAGCATTATGATTTTTTCAACTCCACAGTTGTAAGTATTTAGAAAATATTTCTAAGAAAATGATTCAATTTATGATATTTTAGGCGACGAACTTGACAAGACTCAATGGCGATCGAATTGCCACCGTTCTTTTCTATGTAAGTAATAGTTTCAAACTGCTTTCAGTTTAATCTATATGTATGTCTATAGCTAACTGATGTTGAACAAGGTGGCGCTACAGTGTTTCCCAACATACAAAAAGCTGTCTTCCCTCAAAGAGGAACAGCTGTTGTCTGGTACAACCTGAAGGATAATGGAGAAGGCGATATAAGAACTCTGCATGCCGCCTGTCCCGTTATAGTGGGCTCTAAATGGGGTAATTGCATTACACAATAAAATACTGTTGAGAAAATAGTTATAACTTGCTTTTGTTTTACAGTTTGTAACAAATGGATTCGTGAACGACAACAACTGTTTAAAAGACCATGTTTAAAAAGGAAATAAACACTCAAAAAATTTTAAAAAAAATTAATAAATAAACATTAACTTTAACCAGCGATAATCTAAGATTGATAACACATTGACAAACATTGATAACAAACCATAACAAAAAGTGATGACAACTATTTAGTTCTGTTTATAAAACTCAATAGTCGAAATTGAGATAAGATTTTATTCTTAAACAAATATGTGATTAACTTGATAATAAAGTATTAGCTGTATATACACCAGAGGTGTTAACTAGTAAAAAAAATATATTGAATGACTAGATATCTCCTTTGATTACAAGATTGTTTACAAATAATACAAATTTTATCATGATTACTTAAGGATTATTTAAAATATTCAAAAAGTAATCCGAATATATATTAGTT
The DNA here is from genome assembly GCA_035044605.1 of Scaptomyza cyrtandrae. Classification (NCBI taxonomy): domain Eukaryota; kingdom Metazoa; phylum Arthropoda; class Insecta; order Diptera; family Drosophilidae; genus Scaptomyza; species Scaptomyza cyrtandrae. The sequence continues at coordinate 13,262,116 of JAWNNS010000640.1, forward strand.
GCTTATGTTTGAATATTTTCAATTATCAGGTTATCTTTTCAACGATTCTCTGTTTAGTTGCATCTACAAAACTTTAAACACCTAGTTGGCATCGAAATAAAACTAGACTAGTCAAAACTTTTGGGGACACTGACAATTCAAATATTGAACCAACAATGAGTTCATTTATACGCCCGTATATATACGTTTACATTGCGATTGCGTTATTCGTGCATCCCAATAAAGCCATCGAAAAGAGTCATTCGACGTCAGTGTCAGGAATGGTAAAGCTGGTGCTGCTTGAGGCGAAGATGGTTGACAATCTTAACAACTATACAGAAAAATTACAGAAGAAATTCGATGTTCTAGAAAGGTAAGTACGACAAAGTTTGATAGGATTTTAGCTCTTTAAGACTTTGAGCTTTCACAGGATCGTTTCACAGTTACAGGCCGAAAGTGATAAGGCCATGAAACAAATGGAAGATTATATTTCCAATCCTTTGAACGCTTTTTCACTAATACGTCGCATGCATGATGATTGGACAGCATGGAAAATATTAATGGAGACTCCAATTGGTAGCTCACATGCATCTTTTATAGATCAGCACAAGAATCAACTGACAACTGCAAAAGATTTGGAGGAGGCTTGTGAAGCGATAAAACGCCTGCAAGATGTATACCACTTGAAAATTAAGGATATGGCTAAGGGGCTGCTTAACGGAACGCAGTACGAGTAAGTGACATTTAAGAATGCATATTCTGTTAGCGATAATCGTTGTCAATGATGTCATCTGCAGCGTTAGTTTTAATGCCCTGGACTCATATGCTTTGGGTCAACACTTACACAGGCATAAAGATCAACTTAGTGGTAGGGAATGGTTTGCTGAGTCAGCAAAGTGGCTAATGAATCATACACTTCCCACACCCATCGGTGGGGAACCTGCAAAAATGTTGCATTTGTTCGCAAACGCAATAAGTTCTTATAGTAAGTATATACAAATACCCTAACCCTTATATGATTAACATTTAAATATCATTTACTCAGAGCATTCCTCGATTGCCAAGCCCCTTTTCGATTATGCACTAAAGATAGAAAACAAGACAAACGATCCGGATCAATTGAAGAAGAGAAATGAGATGCCGGCATTAAAACAGCAAACCAGTGTGACTAATATTAATCAATATGCAGAAGGTTGCCGTGGTGAATTTCAATTGCAAACAAATCTTTATTGCACGTACAAGTTTATGACTTCGGCTTTTCTCCGACTGGCACCTTTTAAAGTGGAAGTTCTTAATCTAGATCCCTATATAGCGCTGTTTCATAGTGTACTGTCGCGACGTGAAATAACCAACCTGCAAGACGTTTCTCGACCTCTTTTAGTGAGGATGAAAGCAAGAAAACATACCAAGTATGTTGTCAGTAAGATTCGAACCACACATGGAGCTTATCTAACCGCCAATCTCAACAACGTCACAAAGCGCATTGAAAAACGTATTGAAGAAATGACCGATTTGAGCATGGAAGGTTGTGAGGCCGCCAATATGTTAAACTATGGCTTGGGTGGGCACTATGGGGCTCATCATGATTATATCTTGGACAGCGCAGTGAGTTTTTAGCTGCATAATGCTGATGAAATTTTGATGACTATTGTATATCGTTAACAGCTTAATGGCACAGGACAGCGCATTGCCACAGTTCTTTTCTTTGTGTGTATTTGTTTTTTTTTTTAACTTTCTAAATGGGCATCTTAACGTAAATGTTTCTTTTAATTTACAGCTGTCCGACGTTGAGCAGGGAGGGGCAACAGTATTTCCAACACTTAAACTTTATGTTCGTCCAAAATGTGGTGCAGCTCTTTTTTGGTATAATCTGCACGATAACGGTTCGACCGATGCTAGAACTCTTCATGGAGGCTGTCCAGTCCTAGTGGGCTCCAAGTGGGGTAAATTCTCAACTAGCAAGCATTGTATTGTGCTTATTATTCTATACTTATTTCCTCAACAGCCATGACAAAATGGATAAATGAGCGCCCTCAGTATTTTACAAGACCTTGTCTAAAACGCAATTCTAATTGAGTCTACTGAAAGAAAAACAACAACAAGATAAACAAGCTTGTTGTTGTGAATCAATAGATCAAATCTGTCAGCAGAACTAAGTTTGAAATTTACTCTTAAATAACAAGTTTTAACTATTGAATGTAATGTACTTAAATTCACAAAGTCATCATTTAATAAATAACAAAATAGGCTACGAAATCTAAATAAGTTTTTTCCTAGAACATATTGTGAAGGTTTTCAGTTTGAACACTTGAAAATGTCCAATACATTTAATTTATTAAAATTCATATTTTTGTGCATTTCGATTGCCTTTATCTTAAATCCAATTAAGGCAAATGAAAATGCAACGGTTGAGCAAAGTCACTCTACCTCGGTGACTGGAATGGTGAAGCTTGTTTTGCTGGAGGCCAAGCTGATTAAGGATCTAAGAAGGTATAAGGACGAAGTGGAGAGGAAATTGAATTTACTTAAGAAGTAAGTTGATAGTATAATTTGGTCAAACTGAGTCAATATACCTTAAAGTGGTCTCAGTGTCGTCCCACAATTGCGAGCCGAAAGTGATAAGGCCATGAGTCAAAGGGAATCTTATATATCCAATCCTTTGAATGCGTTTTCACTTATACGACGAATGCATATGGATTGGATTGACTGGAAGACATTCATTGAGGATCCAATTGGCTGGACGCAAGTGGATTATTTAACACAGCATAAATCGGAGCTGCCGACCAAAACGGATCTAGTAGAGGTGTGTGAAGCGATAGAACGTTTAAGTGAGATTTACAACATAACGATTGGGGATATGGCTAAAGGGTACCTCAACGGAAAACAGTACGAGTAAGCAGTACATCTTTATCATATATAGTATGAATATAAATATTTAGATAATAATCTTAATGACTTCTCTCCTGCAGCACAAGTCTAAATGCATTAGACACTTATGCAATGGGCCAATTTCAACACAAACAAAACAATCAATACTTGGCCAGAAAATGGTTTGTTGAGACTAAAAATTTGTTACTGTCCAATCAAACACCACTACCCAGTCGTATGAGAGCTGAGCCTGAGAAAATGTTAACATTCATGGCCCAGTCGTTTTTTGAAAACAGTTAAGTAACTAAATAACCGATAAGATAAAACAGAAGTCTTAATATAATTTTATTTTTTGTAGAGTATTACTCGATTGCTTTGCCGATTTGGGAGCATACGCTGGTTTTTGGAAAAAATACTCAAAACATCACAGAATTAAAATCAATGACAGAGAAAATGGCCAAGGAGGAACCTAACCGTGAATCCCCGCCTTCAAATACTAGCTGTCTATTGTTCTCTTTAGGTTGTAGTGGCAAATTTTTACCGCAAACAAATCTGTATTGCAAATACAAGTTCAAGACATCACCTTTTCTATTTCTGGCACCGCTCCAAATGGAGATTGTTAAAGAAAATCCCCGTGTTGTTCTCTTTCATAACGTACTAATGGATTGTGAAATTATTGAACTCCAAAATTATGCCCGCCCGTTGTTGAAGCGTGTAACTGTGATAGAAAATGAAACTAGCGTTGTCAACAAAATTCGTACCTCAAAGGGTGTTTGGGTAAAACATGATCTTAGCAGTCTTTCAAAGCGAATTGTAAGACGAACTGAATATATGACTGAATTGATTTTGAATGGTTCGGAAGAGTTCCAGCTTATGAATTATGGAGTAGCTGGACACTATGTACCTCACTATGATTTCTTAGACACAAAAAAAGTAAGTGTATATTTTAGTGAGTGTATTTATAATCATTGTTTCCAACGTTTCAGGAGCGAGAAAGTGAAAGTGGTGATCGAATTGCCACAGTTCTGTTTTATGTATGTGTTTGTTTTTTTTTTTTTTTTATGAGTAATCATATATAAAGAGCGAGTTTGTTTCATCACAGCTGTCTGATGTAGAACAGGGTGGCGCAACAGCGTTTCCTCGTATGGAAGTTGCTGTCAGACCCGAGCGTGGAATGGCTCTTTTCTGGTATAATCTACATGATAATGGAACTGGCGACACAAGATCCATGCATGGAGGCTGTCCAGTTTTAGTGGGCTCCAAGTGGGGTAACTAAGAAATCGAATGACAAATCTGCAATCACTTAATTAATTCAGGCTTTCCCAAACAGTTATGACCTCGTGGATACGTGAACGGTATCAGATGTTTACCCGACCTTGTCTAAAGCGACTCACTAATTAAATAAAGTTGATGTGCTATATCCAGTTTTTAACAGCCAATATTACATTTATGGAACTCTAAAGCTCATGTCATTTGGGTTGGCAGCAGTTTCCGGACAGAGTCATCTAACACGTATGCAGAAAATCATAGACAAACAAATTTCCGGCGTAATCACTTTACACACTTAACAAAAAACCCAACCTAACCTATATTCCTATCCCATCACATCACATCCTCACTCCTGGTTAGTGGCTTAAATGCTTTTTAAAATGCCAACACGGAAAAAATAAAGTGCTGAGTGGTTGATAGTCGAAGCTTTCGGGCTTTGGGTGTTTACTTCTTTTTTTTGGTAGCTAGGTAAAAAAAAACAAACCCCTCCAGAAGCAACCGCAGTTGCGCACAATTTTAGCATACTCCTAGGCGCCATCCTTCTCCACATCCAGAAACGTCCAGCAGCAGGCGTCTGGTGTCTGACACCGCGTACGTGATGTGCAACTTAATGTTTCAATTAGAGGTAAAGTGGCGCCCACGTTGGAACCAGCAACTGTAGTGACTCCTGCTTAGGTTATCGTCGTTGTCGTTTGCGTATGTGTATGTGTGTGTTCGTATCAGTGTCAGCATCTCGGTATCAGTCTGTGCACTTATCTGCTTTTAAAAGTTTTAATAATGAACTGACGCTTACCACCGAGAAACGTGTGCGTTCTTCAACAAATGAATAATCTACCCAGCTTTAGTTTGTGCACGCTGACTGGGCACTTTTGATAATTTGTTTACAATCCACTCGACGGCGCACCTTTTGTACAAGTTATTTGCAAACGGGCGAGTATATCCTAAGGGGAAAGAGTGTTTGTGCAGGCGAAAGGGTCTTGTTCGGCACATACAGGAGCAAGTGCAGCGTGAATAATGCGTAGATTTAATTGAATTTTGGCATAGCTGAAAACTGTGAAACTCAAATAAAACTTTAGCTTGACCGCAAATGAGAATTTTTTGGGTAGGGAAGGAAACAAACTTTGGCTTGGAATTGCAACTGCTCAAAAGATTTCGTATTAAAGTTTTGACAAACTAGCCGAAACCAAATGGCCAGCGGCAGCTTAAGTCCTTACAAGGATAACCCCAACCCTGTCCTCTTCCTGAGCAATCGTGCGCACCCAACACCTTTAAATAAAGAGAAGACCCACAGAAATAAATAAAAAATTGCCAACATATGCGAAATGTTAAGCACTAGTTCAAGTTGCATAGCAGACACTTCAATGCGCTACAACCAGGATACAACATAACCCACGAGGGTAGCTCATTGTCTAGTCGACTATGCCCAGTCAAAATGTAGATAGAAATGTTTGTACCTAAAAACGTATTTCATTTTGATTGTGTGCACTTTATGATGCGTCCTGTACGCTCACCACCACCAAGATGATTACATATGCCCAGACCAATAATTTTGAACAACCAAAAAAAAAAAAGGAGACGAAATCATATATATTATAAGGGAATAAAAATCAAACAAGGTTAAGAAATGTTTGGTTGTAAGGCCAACGTTTGATTGTGCATATGTTGAGCAAAAATGTTTTATGCACAGGCTAAAAAGGGTTGCCGAGGTTTTGTGGTCAATGAAGGAAATATGATTTGGATTTTGTTACTTTGATTACACACACACATCCATGTAAGAGTAAGAGCAGACGTTCAGGGCAGACGCTTACCCAACGAGGTCATCGGTGGGTGACGTGCTACAAACGTGTGTTAAATTTCAGTTGGACATGGAAATATTAATGCACCAAGGGAGTGAAAAAGAGAGAGCGCTCCCCGGTCCATAAAGCATTTGATGGGCCTGTGTGTATGTGTTCGTTGCAGGAAATTGAGTTTTTCATATATGATTGTATGTATTTGTATGCGTGTGTGTGTGTGTGTGTGCGTGTGTGTAATGTAAATAATAGCCAGCCAAAAGGCACACGAAATTTATGCACGCACTCAAGCGCACAAAATTCGAATGGCGCGTCGTCTTCGTTCTTCTTCTTTTGCAACAGCAGCGGCAGATAAAGCATCGCACTCTCAGGGTCAGTTTAAGTGTAATGTTATCAAATGCAGAGAGTATTGTGATTAAGTAATCAACCATGTAACATAGTCAGTTTTGAATTCTGTTGGCTTTAAGTGAAACCTTTAATCAATGCATTACAAAATTTAATGAATATTATTTCTACAACTGTTTGAATTAAATAAATCTGTATAAGTTTGATCGAATTACACATGTTCTTGAAAAATTTTGATTTTTAATAACATATAATATGTTGTTTGCACACAAGAGTATTTGAATATTGTCATGTCTTACAAATATATAGAATCTCTTGAACATTTTTCTTATATCCGATTCTCGCCTCTTTTTGCTTGTGTATTGGTTCAACAATGCTTGAGAAAATCGATAAATGAGAATACGAGTGCATGCAAAAAGTGTGTGTAAGATGTGCGTGAGTTTTTTTATTTTTTTTGGTGAGACTAAAGCTATTTAAGTTTTTGGTGTAAGCACAGAGAGTTCACGGTCGGTCAGCCTATCCGTCTATCGTTCATTTTAGTAACACTTAGCGATTGTGATACAGTTTAGCTGCCAAGGGACTTGGCACTTTGGCTGACCCGCCTTTCAGCAAGTCAACGTCTGTCACACTTACCTTGTAATTAAATGTCTCACCATGTGATATGGCTATTTATATATAGCAAACAGATGCAGTGATAACAACAAGTCGGGCAGGTGATGATGCCAAGGCTTCTTACCCCCTACAAATTTCGAATGAGATGCAAAACTGTTTTGCGACTAGAGAGTTACGCTTTGCCAGCAACGAAACATACATAAATTGATTATATGTCACTCGGAATGCGGCTGCAATCGGCTCACAATCAATTACAAAATGACAAATTTGACATGCGAGTGTGTATGTTTGTGTGTTTTGGACCAAAACGGATGCAATGCGCATAATCTGGACAGTACGTCAATGCAGCCATTCAACTCTGACAACTTTGAATCTACAAAGAGACAGAGAGAGAGAGAGAGAGAAAGTCCAGTGGACAGATTGTCAGTTGGAAAGCAGCAGAAATCAATGGTAAAGTTGATTTACGTGCGGTTGCCAATTGTGTTCAAGTGAATCACAATCGTTGGGCGGATTTTGAGGGCGGGGCAACACACACACACACACACACACACATACAGTCACACATACACTGAGTGTTCAAATATCGAAATGATTTGCTGGCCAAAACACACAACAACAACAACATCAAAAACAATAACAACGACGACGACGATGAAATGCAGCTAAACGAATTATGTCTAATGGCATTTCAGGTTGAAATGCGATTAAAATGCAATTTGAAATGCAAAACATTTTCCACCAGCCAGCCAGCCACAACAGATGTAACACAAAGTGTAGCAAGGGGATGTCGATGGGATGGAAATGCGGGTGTTTTTCGCATAAGAAGAATAGTGCAACTTGTGCCTGTGCCCCACACTCTCTACTTAAAAAAAAAAAAAAAAAATTGTTTTTGTCTGTTTGGCTGCCAGCCAAAATGTTGCCAATTTCTTTATTCAGTGGCTAACAGCTGAGTTGTTGCATGTTGAATGCTACATGTTTCCTGGCCACATGATTACAAAGATATTGTGCGTTACCTGCTGACCAGGCTAAGAGAAATTAAGATTTAATGTTACGGAACCACGTTTCAAATCACGCGAAACTCTTACATAATTTATGGCAAAATTTCAACAATTAAAAGTCCATTGGAAAGACACACAAGCTAAATGCAAGACGAGCATCTAAAGAAATAGAAGACATGACATTTTCGTTTGCCAAGAAATGTTTGGATGGAAATTTTGTTTTTGTACCTTTGGCACCTCAGTCTCAGCCTTAGTATCAGTATCAGCCTTAGCCCCATAAACTCAAACCTCAAAGTGCCGGGGCTGCGTTGTCAACAAAGTATAATTTATGCGTTTGCCGTTTCGTCTGTTTGCCGATTGGAGTTTCGGTTCCCGTACTGGATTCTGGCCAGCACAAACACATTGCTAGAGACAAGCGAACATGACAGCGGCTATGTGTTGTTGTTGTTTTTACATTGTTGTAGTCGCTGTCTGCTGCTGCCGCTGCTGCTTTGAGAATTTCACGTGGAAAAAGTGCAGCCAGAAATTATTTTAATTAAAAGAGCCAAAATGCGGGCAAAGACTAAAGACAAAGAAAGCTACTACTAGACACATAAACTAAGATGAGGTGTGCATACACAGAGAGAAAAATCAAAGCAACATTAATTACTAACTGTATTTTATAGTCAAATAGAAAACCAATTGGTAAAGTCACATTTAATCTGTAATCAATCGTATTTTGAAGATGTTTTTAATTATTTTTAATATCCAACCAATAATGAGTTCTTTTGCACTGTATGAAGAAAAAGTTATAGAGGCAGACGAGGTGTGCACACTTAAACACACACAAACACATACACTGTTAGATGTTATGCACGATTTACATGCTGCATTTGTCATGATCTGTTTATTTTGATTTATGTTCATTGTACAGGCCGAGTGATTAATTTAGCCAACTCGTAAAGTAGTATTTATATATATATATATATACATATATATATGTAGTTGTTGCTGCTGCCAGCGATTTGCACTTTATTATCACACACACACATATACACACATACGCAGAAAACGTCGCGACAATCTATGCGAATTTAATGGTGCCCAAACGCCAGCCTCGAAACATATACAATCGATTGAGATTTTTATGTAGCCCTCACCTGTTGTCTGGTGAACACAAAAATAAACATAAAAAAAAGACAAACTCATTTGCATATATATATATCTAACAGTGGGTTATGAAGTACGTAGAGATTGGCAACCCCCAAAATAGAATGTAACAGCGGTATACTAGGTGTGTATTCCGGCATGTAATCAAATCAAGGCAAATGCTGCAAGTGCCAGATGCGCCCAGATCGCAGACGACGACACCTTACCAAACAAAAGTAAGTGTTGCCCGTAAATGTATCTTTTTAGCTGTAACATCTGCACACACACACACATACACCTACACACACACACACACTTTGATTTTATGTTTGCACACGCAGCAACAATTTGCATTGTTTGCAAAATAATTGCAATCGACGCAGGCAGCTGTGTACCCCACGTTTTTGAACAGGAGTGAGGGGCAGAGACTTTAGCATTAAGTCTTTTAGTGTACATATATATGTATATATATATATATATGTGTGTGTTTGTGTGTGTGTGTGTGTATTAGTAATGGCCAACAAATGGAGTAGCCAAATACTCTTATGGCAACGCGCAACAGCACACAGCAAATTGGTCAAAAAAGCCAAACAATTAGCGCGGAAACAATGGGCCCTCAAATATTGGTTGATGTTTTTGTTGTTATTGTGATTGTTGTTGTTGTTGTTGATGGCCAAGCACCAAAAATGGATTATTGCCAATGGGCATAAATTTACAGTTTCTGTTTCTATTTTGCAGCTACTTCGTGTCTTTTTTTTCGTTTTTGTTTTTGGCCTTTTTCAGCGCCCACAAAACAGCCAACACGCATATGGCCAGCAAAAACACACGCTAGAAACCCCATTGACCACACACACACACACACATACACATACAGAACTCAATATGTATGTGGATGTGTGCGACAATTTTCACACACCGGAAGTTCAGTCCATTTAATGCACGAATTTCGCGCCATTTTACGTTGGTCAACTGGGTGTCAACCTACTCCCAAAACCATTCCTCTATGTGTGTTGCATTTTTTCAAAACCCTCCCCACGCCCACTCTTGACAAAGTGCCACTGAGCCGCATAGAAGTAAGTTGGGTAAATCAAGAACACAAAAAAAAAAATATGCCACAAATGATTTTTGTACCGAGCAACCAACAAATAACAAAAAAAAATTGCGCTTGAAGCGTTTCCGTTTTGAGGCTTGGCACTATAAACAAAAACCGAAGTGCAGTGCAATTGGGTTTCACTCTCAGAATGAGTTTAACTATAAAGGGGCATTCAATTTGTAAGGCTTAAAGCAAAGGAATTGCAGTATATAAAAGTCGAACAATGTTCGATTAGAATGCTTTACTTGTTGCACGAAAATCTAATTAATGAAGGTCGATTTAAAGAACTTACCTGTGCAGATATCCCATAGGAAGCTTTTAAGATTATGTTACTAATATGAGCTACGGTTGGTGCCAACTAAAGATAAATCCTATGAAGCTGACCAAGCATCGTGTGTGCTAAGAGGAACCTCTTTAGAGCCCAAGCAATTGTAACGGGCAATACTAAACATGAAGTTAGCTTGAAAAAATAAATAAAAATGGCTAAAATTCATAAGCAAACGCATATTCATTTTATCTAAAAATCTCTCTTTAAGTTTGCTTTACTGTATGTTAGTTGTATTTAAACTTGAGTTAAGCCCTCCCTTAAAACTAAACCTTTTTGCCTGTAGCCATTACGAGCGTTATGGCCACCTTAACAATTAAGCGTAATTTGAATAATCAAAAGCCAACAAACAACAAAAACAACTAACAAATTCCAAACCACCGCCGTCGTACAATAAAAACTTTGCCAACCATCGAACCTGGCAATAAATTTCACTGCGGCAGCAACAAAAACAAGCGCAACTAATGAAAGTAAGTCCGGCAACCAGCCCATAGAGCGAAGGAATGGGGCTATTTGTAAGAAACTTAATTGAAATAATTTTGGCCGAATGGCGGAATGGGATAAGGGATGCTCGCTTTATAGGGTTCTTGGAAAAACTTTTACTAAGCAATCAAAGCGCAAATATTTAAGGAATCCAAACGAATTAAGAAGAGATGAAAGAAGTTGATTACCTATGAAATGTGTGAGGGGTTCGATTAATCGATGATATGCTTATGAAGATAAGATATGTGGGAATATTAATATCAATAATATTTTATAATTAACCTAGTTGTCCCACAACCAGTGTTAAGTTATCGATAATTAGCGTTACTATCTATCAATAGAATATATGTAAAACGTGTTAAGAAACCTCAACGAAAAGTTTGTCCTATACGTAATAAGTTGAGGCTGACAGATTTGTACTTTTAGATAGATAGAAGGTAATTTAAAGGCTCATATGTCTTCTCAAATCTTACATGCTTTTTAATGCCGCAAACATCTTCAAAGCAGCGCTAAACTTTCTTGTAAATAAAGCGCAAAAAAAAACCCGCTGGCTATTTGTGCGCCAAACTTTGTCTGCCCCACGTTCTATATTCAGACATCGTAGATTGTATATTGCATACAAACTCACCTCAAGATATTTGTTAAGACGTTGAAAAGTTGAAACGCGTTGAAGACTTGTTTGCCGCGTGTGCTAACGAATTGCCTTGGGCACTTTGGCCATAAAGTATCTGTCTGTCTGCAACTGTATCTGTATCTGTATCCCGTTCAACATGCTTATTAGAATTCATTATAAATTTTCACAGTGCCAAGCTAAGCAAACAGGAAAAAGGGGGGAAGTTTGATGCCAGCCAAATAAATAACCAACACCTGTTTTGCCATTGTGCCATTTTGTGGTATTGTCCGCATGTTGCATGGAACCAAACGAACAGTGGCTTATGTCATATTCCTGGCCAGTGTTCGCGGCTACGTGAGATAACTGCAGGCGGATGTTTCTATTAGCCAAAGCTATAATGTGGCAGTGGCAACAACAACAGGATTCGCGTTATTTATACGTCGCGTTGCAATGTTCTAATTTATGTCGCAGCTAGGGCTGCAATTTGTGGCTAGGGCTATTATAACAATTATGAGTGGTAGTAGGCTACAAGCACACACAATATGCTAATAACCAGAAGAACATTTAAAGTCTGGCTAAATTAGTGTTGGTGGCAGGGAGCCGAAAGGACTCGCATGGCTTATTTAACTTAAACGCAAGTTAAACAAGCAACAGAAAAGAAGAAAAAACTTACAAACACACACACACACACAGAGAGAGGGAAGCTGTCTCGTAAGTAAACGATTAAAATATGCACAACACGAGTAAACATATTTTCAAGAAGTAAATATCCTTAAGGAGTTGTTGTTGCTACCAAAAATTCAGGAGCGCATGAAATGTATTTAAAATATGCCAAGTGGCAGACGTTTGTGACGCAGCTTACGTGAAGAGTTGGGGTTGGGTTTGTGACTAGGTCTGGTCTGGTCTGGTCTGTGGACTCCAAGTTGCACGTAGCATTGGCGACGACTGTAGCAACAACAACAACAACAACAACAACAGAAGCAGCAGCAATAAGAAGAAGAAGCAAAAACGAGGATACTGCACGTGGGCACAAAAGGCGCAAGGTAAATAAATATTGTAGCACAAAATGCGAAGATGCCAACGAAGACGCAAGACGTTTCAAGTTGAAAGGCAAACGGTGTTTGTTGCCCTCCCTCCCTCACCATCCTTCACCAACCCCCCCCCACACTTTTCCCACCCCCCGCTACTCATCCGTGCTTGCTCCTGCACACTCTCAAGTTAAGATACTTACAAGGATTAAAGAGTCACTCAAGTTAAATGCATTGAAAATGAAGTAAAAGAAGCGTAAAAATTGTACCGAAAGTTGCTCAAGTGCTCAAACTGAATTGTAAGGATACAAGGGGAGAGGGGTAATAGAGAGTGTAGGAGGGTGTAGGTGTAGTATGTGTGTGGTTGTGTGTGTTTGTTTGCTATTGCCTGCGTTACTTTTAATTTTACTCGCAGTTTATTTAATTTTGTGCTTTTTATTCTGGGAACGTCTTCGTGCTTCTTCGTGCTTTTGCCTCTGCTTCTGGCTTTTCTGCTACTTCTTTTGCGGCTCAATATAAAGTGGCAGTTGTTGATTTAGCGGTATTTAAATTGAAGCAACTTAGTTGGATTACGAACGAGAAGCTGCTGCCTTGCGTTTAACCACAAAATGACGCACCACTTGATGTTGAAAAAGTTGTGTAAAGGAAATGATCAACAATTTGTGGAAAGCTCTGGTTAAGCTAAGAGCTACTAAATTGATGAGTTGTACAATTAAAATGCTTTTTTTATGGTTCGATCTTTGGTTAAATGGTTTTTTCTTAAGGTTAATAGAATGATATTCATTTGTATAAGCATGAGTTCTGCCTTTAAAGAATATTGAATAATATAAGCGAATTGTCGGTCTACAATATTTTTTACAAACGAATAACAAATTGATAATCTTTTTTAAAACAACAAAGAAGGCTTTAGTCGGAAAACCCGACTTAACGATACGTAACCTGAACTCTATACTTAATGCGTACAGTCATTGCTTGTAAGTATGTGTGAGTGTGTCAGTAGGCGTGTGCTGCATACTTGACTTAACTTTAATGTTCCATATCTCCGTTACCTATCCAAAAAGAGATCAACTTGAAGATAGGTCAGAACTTTCCGAAGTCATAACTCCCTCAAAACTTAACCTTAATTTGCTTGTAGCTTAGGAAAAGTTCTGTTCCAAGCCTGAAATCTCAATCTCTTATAGTGAGATAGACGCGTTCATATATAAAGACGGACGGACAGACGGACGGACGGACGGACATGGCTATATCGACTTGGCTGTTAATACTGATCAAGAACATATATACTTTATGGGGTCGGAGATTCTTTTTTCTGTCTGTTATATACTTTTGCACAAAACCATTATACCCTTTTTACACATTTTTAATGGGTTCAAGGTATGCAAGAAACTTAAAATCCTACAACAATTATTTTACAAATGAAAATGAAATCATATTTTCACCGTTTTACCCCTCAAGATTTAAAAAAAAACACACTTTGCCATTAATACATAGATAAAGCACGTGCTTGGTATTTCTGCAAATATGTTGCATCAGAGATTTTAACCTTTTTTTTTTTTGATATAGCATTTCCCTTTAGCGTTTAAGTAGGCGCAATTAAATATTGGTCCCCATTCCTATTATCAATGCCATTGTCTGGTTGTTGTTGCTTCTGTTGATAAAAGATTGCACAATGTTTACACACACACACACACACACAAACACACACAGGGCGTAAAGTATCCCTCCCCCATAACCTCTACCACATCTCACAGCACTCGAACTTGCATGCATACTGCAACATTTTCGCAGTGTGTAATGCAAATTGCGGCCGATGCGGTAATTGCCGCTCATTATGGTCAGGCAAATGTGTTGCAAATGCAGCAGGAGTAGAGTTGAGGGGTTTTGGGCAGTCACAATGCCAATGCCAATGCCAATGCCAGGAGCCAGGCTGATAAGACAAGCGCATGGCTGAAAAAAAACCTGCAACTGCCCATCCACCCACACACCCCCTCTCCACTCCACTTTTAGTGCAATTTTTACATGCGACCCCGAAAGCGAGAACGAACGAATTGGAGTTCCAATTGCAATATGGAGTTTCACTTGCAGTAACGTTACTGCCACTGCCACCGTTGCTGCTGTTGTTGTTGGCGCCCCATTCACATAAGTCACTTTAATGGGCTTTCAATGAGGTGTGCCGAAAAAGGCGTGAAAAGGAGGGGGGAGGGGGGGGGGGGGTTGAATATTACACACAACATTACGCAAATGCATTAATGGCATTTTAATGTTGAGGTATTTTCAACAGGCTTGGCCTTTTTTTTTGCCCGTCAGTGGCCATTCAGGTGGTAAGTGTGAGTGAGTGAGTGGGTCGTAAAGCGAACCACTGCAAAAGGCCAAAAATGGCATTTCAACTATGCAAATTAAAATTTGAAAACTCTACAAGGAAAAATAAAACTTTAAATTACTGTAAAAAAAACTCAGATGACAAAAACTTTAAGCCACAGCCAAAAATGTTGGATAGCACAAAAAGGTAGCACAAATGTGGTGACAAGTCAACGTGCCACTTGGTGGTTGGTGGGAAACACACAAACGCACACACGCATATAAGTGAACTTGCACACAGAAAATTCAAAGTGAAAATGATAAATTATTTGTCGAGGGGCAACCAAAAGGCAACGCCGCAAGAATTTTGCTTGCCAGAGCTGAAAGTTAAGAAAACCAGCTAAGGGCCAAAAAAGGGATTATAGAACTATATATATATTTATATATACATAGTATATATACTTTACTATAAATACGTATATGCATCGCTAGCTCGAGTGAAAGTACAAAATTTTAAATCGTTTTTCGTGAGATTTATTGTGGCTCTCGGTTAACCGCTCGCACCACCCACACCACTCTCCTTAAAAATCCACTATTAAATTTATGCGCCTGCGTTAGTCATCTCTTTGTACAAAAAAAGGAATTCCAACAATTTACACCTCAAAAATATTTATGTCGTATAACTCTTTAAGGTCCTGCATCTAGCATCAAACTTAATTTGCTGGAAAATGTTAAGCAATTAAACAAACGTTTTTGGGTGCGCAATATTAAAATGAACTCGGATTTGAAACGCACACATATGGCCGGACATTGAAATGAATTTCGACTAAAATGAGAAGGGGAATAATATGAACTTTGACACCTCATGCAACAATTTTGCGGTTGACAATGAGCCCAAAGGAATCCCGAACCTTTGCCTTGGATGAAAAGCAGGAAAAAATAACCCAGCTCAGTTTAGCTTACATACGTTTACACCTAAAGGATATTTTTTTTCACATTTAATGAGCCCAGACCGACGTTGGCATCAACATTATTATTTCAAATAAAAGCGCATTATGCAGGATTATCAACTGGACATTTGGGCCAAAAATGCCTAGGAGAGGAGCACAAAGCCAAAAAAAAGGTGGAAAATGCGAAAACTTAATTTCCAGCTGGTATGCCATGTATGCCGCATTTCGGACACACACACACGGGATACTTGACCACCATGAAAAACTCCCACACACACACATATACTATAAGCGAAAAGAACCCGTTCAAGGGTTGCTTAATGAATGTGCGCCCTTTGGACCCCATGTCTGCTGATGGAAGAGGGGGGCAACATGTCCGGCAACCGACTTGCAATTAAATGTGAAATGTTGAAAATAATTTGCATTACGTATGCGCCCCGTCTAACGGCTTATCTCATGCAATTAAGGTAGTAGTTGGCCTGCCCCACAACAACAAAAAATAACAAAAGTTGACACTTTATTTGCATTTTTTGGGGAAATTTAATTAGTGCATAGATTTAATTATGTCATCCTAGAAAGTTGTCAGTTGTTGAGTTGTTGTGAGTGCTCATTGGAGGAATGGTATCTGAACAGTTTTCCCCCTTTCCGATTCATTTGGTGCATAGTGTCTGCCAATTGTTCAATGAGTCGTACATTTGTTTTTTTTTTTTTTTTGCAATTGCATTCACGTCAATTTGTTTGCTGAGCTTTATTACGCATTCGCATTCGATTTTGAACAAAGGACCAAAGGACTAAAGCCAAACCACTCTGCACTCAATTTACCTGCATTGTCCTCTGACAGCAATGCGAGTTTATTTTTTTTTCATATATATTTTTACACTTGAGATTTTTCACTGTGGTTTTTTGTGTATTTATAAATGCAAAAAGCGGCGCTGACAATAAGCGGAAATGAATTATGTTTGAAGGGGTGCACTTTTCGAGGTGGTGGTGCCAATTGCCCCACTTCGCTTAAGGTGGTTTTGCCCTTGCCATAACAATTTTCTCTCTCTATGAGTGTGTGCATTGTGCGAGTGCATTTCGCGTTGAGTTTATTGTTGTTGGCCACGCAGCAGCGGCAGCGTCAGACAAATAAATCAATGACAGCCCGACTTTATTGTTTCGCTCACCAAAAATATTGCTTTTATATTATTAAATAGCAGCAGCAGCAACAGCAGCAGCGTTACACTTCTCTTCTTTTTCGTTTTCGCCGTCGATCGCTGTCCGCTGATATATATAATAAAAATACCTATAGGGAATGCCATCAGCAGGAGCAGGAGCTTGCCACTGCCACTGCTGGTGCTGATGCTGCTGCTGGTGTCCTGTTGATAGGCTTGCGCCTAGCCACATTCATAGCGGCGTTTTATACATATACTGTATTAAATGTGCTGCGGTCTCTATTGACAAATTTTTGAATGATGCATTGCCCGTTGCGGTGAAAATGCAATGAAAAATTCAGCCATTAATTGATGTTGGCCATGACTCAGATTGCATTCAAAGAGCTTTGCTTTAAAATGATATTGAACCTAAAATTAACAATAGGAGGTTTTATAAATGCTTAGAATATCATTTGCTACTAAGAAATATACTTAGGAAAATAAGAAGAGTTTGCTTATACAGATTGGGGATTAAAATCCAGATTAAATTTTAAAGTATCTTAAAGAACTTAACAATGATGATAGAGTTTTAAAGTATCTTAAAGAAATGAATAATGATGCTTTTACCTCTCCTAAAAAAATTATTTATCTTAAGAAATATTATTTAATATTGAAAGTTAAGCTAATAAATATTGGTCCATCATTAACTTAAAGGTTAAGCTATTGAGGCTTATGACAAAGAATACAAACCAAGTATTTGATTCATGTTATCTTAAAACTTTTTGTTGCTAATTTTTTTATTTTAACTACTTTGTCCACTTGTGTTGCTCCTATTACACTTAACTCTTCTTTAATTTTGCCCAACTTTAAGTATAACTTATTTATATTGTAATTTAATTCAATAGCACACAATTTCCTTGGCTTTAGTTTATTTCCAAGACACTTTCACTTGCCGCCTCGACAGCGGAAACGGCAACATCTGACTCTTTGCCTAGCTCCAAACCAAGAGCGAGGCCCAGACCAAGTCCAAAGTCCAACTAGTAGTTGGCACAAAGTTTATGGCTAAACAAACTCAACAAAACTAAAACTCAATTTTTGCACAACAATGCGTTCATAATTACTGACTGTGTAAAGGCAAAGCGAAATCGAATCAAATCAGAAACTTTAAATCTAAGTCAGGGCAAAGGCAGCAGCTGCAACTAAACATTGGACCTCCTGCTCCCTTCCCTAATGGCGGACACGGGCTCATTCAATCGTCAGTTCCAGCAATTACACGCATTTTGCGCAATTTAAACCAAATGCTAACGACAGCTAACAACCAGCCGGCAACCGACAACCGACAACCAACAAGCAACAACCTTTGCTGCACCTTCGACCAGCTTGGAGCAAACATCGAAGCAAGTGAGAAGGGCGTTGGGTGAGGGAGGTTAGATGGCAGGACCAGCCAGGCGTTTGATGAACAAAAAGTAGCATACTGTAAATCAAAAAGTAACTTGCCCCGTACGGATGTCATTCGTTGCAGATCGTTCGAGCGCAAAATTTAACAATGACACAAACACAAACTTTGGAAAACCCAGATACAACAACAGCAACAATGGCTTCTAAAGCTGCGTAGAACATGATGACGCACGCAGCAACCATTTCCACTTAGTGGCACACACACAAACACAAGATAATACCTTACACACACCTACAACACAGACACACACACGACACACGCATACAGTTGGCCATTGACTTTGGCATAGGGGCAAAAAGTTGCTCATGCAGAAGCTGTCATGTCCAGCACTCAAATTTCTAATGCTGGCCTACAAGGGCTGTGTGCGGGCGACTAAAGTTGTGTGTGTGTGTGTGTGTGCGTGTGTGGCAACACTTAAAAGTCACACGGGCGTGGCAAGTTAAATGAAATGCACATTGATGTGGCATTTGTGTGTCCTTTTGCCTGCTGCTGCACGTGACAGAAAAAGGGGCAGGGATAGAAGGTGTAGCAAGAATTCGTATTATGCCTGTGGCCTTGTAAACGGGGAGGCAAGCAGGTATGACTGTCAAGTGTGATAAATGCAAGCAAGCAACGTAACCCGAAACCAAAAAAAGCACAACCTGTGGCAACAAACAAATGCCAGCAACAGCTGCTGCTGCTGCTGTTGCCAAACATGCAAAGACACTGCTTGCCACAAAGCAATGCCAACAAAAACTTCAATCAATAACCGTAACGATAACATTGTCAGCACAAAGATACAATAAACTAGCAGCTAAAAAGGTTTCAAACAGACCGATTATTATATACTCTTTTCAATTGGCTGAGATAAAAAAAAGTAATGCAATAACCTATAAGTTTTGTGGTATAGTTAAAGAGAGAATTTTTGCAAAATCGCATCGAGAAAATTTAAAAAAAAAAAAAGCTGAAGCCCCACTTAAAATACTTTTTACATACACTTTTTAACAGTAGCTTTTGAAGCAAATCGCACCCACTAACAAAGTTGCGACTACCATTTACCTCGAAAGTGTAACAAAACGTTCGCAACTCTTTGGCCCGCAATTTCAATAAATTTCGCCGCCTGTTGACAAGCCGCAAAGTATGCTTTAAAAATGGCTTAGCTCCTTGCACATTCGCTCTCAAACACACACACACACACACATTTAGTCTAAACGTGTGTGTGCTTGTGTGAGTGCAGACAGAGAACAAGGACGCGATTTTTATCGCAATTCAATAGAGTTTCCGTTACATTACGCCACACGGCTTGGAGTTTGAGGGCTTTTGGTTTTTTGTCTTGGTGCGGAACTAACAGCGCCATATTTGTATCCGTTCGACGTGTCAACGTGTATTGCTTCCGTTTGTTGTTTGTTATTGGTTTTCGCCTGCTGCTGCTGCTACTGATGCTGCACCTTGCCAGGATATCTGCAGGAATAACAGACAGGAGCGAGACACACACGGCGACAAGCAGTGGGTTAAAAGCGTTATTGAAATTTTATGTTGTCTGCAAGAGATTTGGGGAGCTAGATTTGCATATTCCTTGCCACTGATTTATGACCTGTCGCTTAAGGCGAGAGTTCACTTTAAGGCGCTGTTTAAAGCCCAGCTAATTACGTACCACAAATAAAATGCAAACCCCAACCCCCTGCAGGAAGGTTTTGTCTTCAAAGGGTTGGTTTATCTTTTGGTCTGGCATTAAAAAAACTTTTCACTGCTTTTATTTTTCTTTGAGCTCAGAAATTGAATTAACGTACGCGCGCTTCTGCTCAAATGTCAATCTTAAAAGTGAAAGGGGTAAAGGGATACTGGTATGGGGTAAGGGAGTAGGGGGTTAGGAAGCATGGTGGTAATCACCTTGAGACAGCTCATTAGAATTCTGTTTGGAGCTGCAAGTTGTTTGGTCGTCTCTGTTTGTTTACCTTAAAAAAAAATTAAAAATGCAAAATGTGAATAAGAAGAAGCAAAGAAAAGCGGAATCTAGCTGATATGTACAACATTTTGTGGTACATACTAGTAGAAGATGCAACATGAAGTGTCTGCCAAGGCAAGCTGAATTATTTATGGCACTTTCCCGCAAAACCGAAACAGCAACAGATTACAAGATTAAATTATTGTAACAAGCGCATTACGTAACTACTTTGCATAATTTACGGCTACGAAAAAGGCTCCCCAAAAGAAATATACAAAAAAAAAACATTCATCTTGAGCTTAAGTCGAGGCAGCCGACAGGACTTGTTATGCCTTGGGAGCAGACAAAAGGTGGGCAAAATCTTAACCGTATCGGCCTCTGTTTTATGTTTTGTAGGTGACACTGACTCAAAGTCAAGAGGTTGTCCCACCGGGCGTATGCGCAACCAGCGGCAACATTTTTTGTTTACAACAATTTGTCACTGTTGTTAGTGTGTGTGTCCGTGTGTGTGTGTGTGTGTATGTCTTCTTCAAGGACTGTCTAATTTGCATTTTAATTTAATTTTTTCCATGCCACAAAATGTCAACAAAACGCCGCAGCAGACGCTCGCCAAGTCAGTTGCAGACACATTGCCAACTTCTTGCAACGCGAAATGCGCGGCATCAACAGCTCATCAGTTGAAGGGGGTAGGCGTAAGGTAGTATAGCCTCAGGTCTTCTGTTTGTTTGTCTACACTTTTTCTTGGGCGCACACTTTTAATTAAGTCTTGCATATGCATGAGCAACAACAACAACAAGAACAGCCACAACTTAATTAAAGCAATTGCTCTGAACTTCAACTTCAAGTTTGGTTTTCGTTTTCAGGTTACATTTTTTTACTAGCTTCAACTTTGAGACGTGCGCGTAAAATCAATGCGAATGCGACATTGAGCTCAAATGCGATTGCAAATCGTAAAACTTTTATCGATTGGCCCGAATCATAAAACGACGATATTGTCTGCCGCATAAAATTATGAATGCCACAGGCATAAGCAGCAGCATCAACAGAAACTACAACTAAGTAGAATACTCGTCTGGAAGATGTTCTGTAATTGATTTGAATAGACTTAGATTAAGTCCCGTTAGTTGTACTACATGTTCAATCTTGTCCTGTGGTTAAAAGATATCTAACAGGTTAAGTTAACCGACACATTTGTGACGGTTAAGCTTTTGTCGTAAGCATAAATAAATTAGCTGTTGTCCTTCTTTGTCAACTTCGTTAACAATTAAAAACGATTCTGATTCTGCTGTCTTAACTGCTGGGTTGCAAGTTACTTACTTGCAAAATACTAAAGAAAGTATACTCCATTTGAGTGAGTTGTTTACAGGGTATAATCACTTTGAATTGTCATAAAATGGCATGCGGTAGACAAAAGAAATCCGACGACCTTTAAGCAAATACAAAGAGCGAATTTACGACGACAACTTGTTGTGGTCGCCTCAATCTCCACCCCTCACCACGCTACGCCCTGAAGCTATAATAACGCACAGAATGATACATATTGCATAATGGACTACCAATGGAGGAGGAGATGAGTTTGAGTGTTGGGTTGAAGGGTTGGGGTGAAAACTGTCTGTCTAGTATGCCGGTGAACGGTGAGCTTTTGACTTTGCCATTTGCAACGTTGTAAATTCTAAAAACTGTCAGGCTAACCAATCGTGCAACCGTTATTACCTGTTTGTCAGTGAACTGCAACGTTGGCTTTTGGCCATTCGGGGCCATTTGGTATGTGGTACGTGCCACCATTGCGGTTTGCAATGGACGCGCTTCCGCTTAAAAGAGAAGTGTGGCAACGTCACGGCTCATAATTTTCTGAATTTATGAACTGTAACCAAGCTAGTCTAGTCTGACAATGAGCAGCTCGGTAGCTAGACACACAGCAATATTTAAAGCTTAACAGGTTGTTAAGAGTGAAATTGTGGATACAAACTGCATATAGTAATAGTTATCACCAAAGATGTTGCTGGAATTGGATTCACTTCGTTATTTGCATGCATTGAATTACATTTTATGTTAAGTATAAATAAATATTTTGTAAAATCTAAAATGTTGCGCACCCAACTTAACAAGCAATAAGAAATTAAATTTGGTGCTGCCAGATCGATAGAGCACAAAAATCTATTTTTCAACATATTGATTAGTGCTGCCAGACTGTAAAGTCACTTAAATCAAATAGCTATAAATATATATCGCAAATAACCCACAATAAAATAAAAGATATTTCTGTAACTTGTCACTACCAAGTACAAAACATGATGAATTGAAAAAAATGAAGCAACAAACACACTATTACCACATTTCCATTCCGTAACAATGATGACTTTAAGTACACCTCAAGTATAAGCTCAAGTTGATTTCATCTACCTTCCTGGCACGTACACTGATTGAGTTTCCTTCACTTTTCCACATCGCAGCCCTCTCATACCCATCATCATTCTTACGCAGCGGCACTCACCTAATTTGAAGACAACACTTAATCTGTACTACAATGAGATAAATACCTTTTGTGGTTGAGCATGGAAGCAATCCCACCCTGCCTGCCAAACTTTCTGAGGGAGCTGTTAGCTGTTACCGTTAACTGTTATCAAGGCACTTGGCACGCTCCCGAATTGCCACTTGAAGCAAATTGCCCAGGCGCACAAGTTTTCAGTGACTTTGGCACGCAACTTAACGACAATGAGCTCAGACAGCGTTTATTACCTGACATCCTGTGTTGGCCCTTCCCTTTGAGCCGCTTATCTTAACTTGTGTAATGTATTAATTTGAATTATTTTTTATTATAACGCAGCCCTCGCTCGACAGACGGACTGAAAATATGTTTGACATGACAAATTTAGTGGAAAATTGTCGCATGTCATTGGGAAAAAAAAATATGCAAGTGAAATGCTACGTGACTCCATTGCCAAAATACACACAAGCAACAAATACTAGAAAGTCCTGGCCCAGGAACAATGCGACAAATTGGCCAATACCTCACTTCCATCTCCACTTCCACCAGCAAACAGTTTTTTTTTTTCAACATTTTTCCAGGACTGTCGAAAATTTTAAAAAACAAATCACACACACCTACATTATACACAGCACCAACTCAAACCCGCAAGACAAATTTCCGACATATACGTTTTTTTGTAAGGGACGGAAGTGCTCACAAGTTGGCGACCGTCTCAAAGAACACGGAACACAGGACACTTTCAGCCGGTAATGGAGTGGACTTTATTTGTGTTTGTTTTTGTGTTTGTGTTATTGTTGTTGTTGTTGTTGTTGTTGATGCAACGCATCAGTGCCTCGTACCTTGTATGGCACGCTTCATGGCACACATTTGTCCAGCCAGAATGTAATGTGTATGTGTGTGTCCAACCCTGTGTGCATTGCATACAAATTTTTGTGCATTTGTTGTGCGGCCCTGAATTTGCTGTCAAATTGATTTGCTTCTTAATCAGAGTCGATTTGTAATTGTCAGTCTGTGTGAGAGAATAGTTAATTTCTAACTTAACTAATTGGCAAGTAAATTTCTTGAAATCATGGAAAACATACTCAAGATGGCCGATATGATTGATGGGCAGTGGGTGCGAAAGTATCAGCAGCTCGTGGATAAGAATAATAACTATAAATCCATCTTTAAAATAAATGGCAAATCTATTTTGTCACCGTTGGTAAGTAATCTCAAAAATGTTCCCTTCTGCTCGTAACTCTTCAAACGTTAGATGACACCTGAACGACGTCTGGAGATGCAGAAACATCGTCAAGCAGCTATGGACATTGAAAAGGAGGTGGCGCTGATGTCCAGGATGTCAACACGAGTAAAGAAAGTTGAGCCAAAGCCAAAGAAAAATGCTGATGCTAGCACCAACACCGATGGAGATTTAAAGATCGTAGTTATGGGCCATCGTTTTCCGCAAAAGTTACAACTCTCTCAGACTTTGATCTTTGACAACAAATGCAATACCATTATCAAATTCAACAAGACACCGATCGTGCAGTCGGTGGGTCAGTGGACACCACAGCTTGAGCCACAGTATTCTGTGACTATAAAGTCCATGCCAAAATTTGCTAAACTCGATTCAAGTGGTGCAAAGTTTGATCTCATGCATTTAAAGGAACTCGGATTAACTCCTATGGTCTATCAGCCAAGTGAATCAAACAAAACGGAACAGAAGCAACTGAATCGAGCCTCATCGAGTCCATTGTTGCAATCACCAAAGCATGCAAATAATGATCGATTGAAGTTAGAGTTGTGGAAACGTTATCATTCGTATCCACTTGGTTACAAGGTAGATACGCCGGAAGGGGCTTTAATCAAAACAGCTTTAATATTTCCAAGCAACAAGATTGACATGAAGCAGCTGCCACAACAACCGTCGACTCCGGATCAATCGACTCAGGGTTCGCCAGAGGTGAAACCTCGAACAAGCATGGGAAAACAGCGTTTATCACGCCCCACTTACAGCTCGGCGGCACACGCTCACTCTCATGCCAAGGCGGAGCAGGCGAACAGTGATAGAAGCACTCAAATCAGTTGCACTCAACGCCGGCTCAGCTACGATCCACGTGCCACACAACGAAAGAAGAAGAAAGTCGATGCCACTCCTGTGGCCAACGTCACCGATGCCAATTTAAAAAAGAAGAAGCTTCTGGAGAATATGGAACATGAGCAGCGAGAACGTTTCCAACAGCTCATCTCGCAGCAGGCAGATGAACAGCAGCGTCTACAAACTGAATTCCAATTGCAACAACAATATTTAATCGATCAAATGCTGGAAGAGAATGATGCCGCATCCGAGTCCAGTTCAGTTTTATCATTGCCACAGAGTCGTCTCGATCTGGATATCGATGATGCAGAAACGGACATATAAAACATTACTATAACATCTGAGATTAATAAATGTATATTTATTCCATGTATTGCTAATACACAAATTAAAACTGCGATAAATTTAATTGCGTGGATGAGAACATGTCCTAAATTTAGATAGATGCAACTCGTATGAGTTTCTAATTATGCCATGCCACACAAGTTGCATAAACATGTACCCCTTCGGTGTCTCCTCTCATCACCTGCGCTGGCAACTCACGTTGATGTCTTTATAAAACGAAGCGACGCGAAGAAGATTTTGCTCGCCATAACTCGGCGTGTTATTTAGTGTAAGAAATTAAAATTTCATAAATTGTTACGCTTTATTTAGAGCAAAGCCGTCCGAGCTTCCAGTCTCCCCCCTGGTGTCCCTCCGTTAATTACCCGCACAAAAATCATAGCCAGACATATATGTGGTAGCTCCTCCGATTTAAGTTATTCGGCAACTTGTGACATTTGGTTTTGAAGTGAACGTGAACATAATTAAAAGCACTTAAGACTCGCGTCTCCTACGTCTAGCTTTTAGATATTGGAGCAACGCCAAGTTGCGACAAGTTGTCAGATGCGCTTGTGGATTGTGTAGTTCACTTGGCTTTCTCAAATCTTGCCAATTGCAGACAATCGTTTCAAATCATTGCCGCAGGAAATGATGAAAATGAAAAGTACACAAAAATAATTTACATAACAGGTATAATTATGATGCGATTAGTCAAGGCAATGAACATGTTTAGCGGAAACAAATTAATAAGTCTTTAAATTCTTGAAACGAAACACATGTATATAAAAATCTAGTTCAAGATAAAAAAGTAGATGTAAAAGAAAACTACTGAATATAAACATAAAATCACAAGCGATTTCCGGCAGATTAAACATTAAATCACAAGCGATTTCCGGCAGATTAAACTTCAAGCGATTTCGTTTCGAACATGATTTCTAGGATTCGTATGAGTTCTACATTCCTATTCTTAATCTAATACATAATACATTTTCTTCTCAATAAGCACTTCTCACCTCTTTATGCAATTGCGCTGTGATTTTCATTTAAATGCTTATAAAGTTCTAAATAGTTTTGTGCCTAATCTCATGTTTTTTCACTTGGTTAATCACAACAAAACTTGCGAAAGGAAAACGAGCAATCGCTGGCAAAAATTAAGTGAAAATAATTTCGCGCTTCGTCTACGCGACAGTTTCAGTTTATTAAATGAACGAGTAGTGCACATGAGACATTAGGCATTAGGATTTCATGACTAAAATAAACATAATCAAAGTAATAACTGTGCCGCAAAACCCAACTCCAAAATACCAAGTTCTCCCCCCTGAACATGTGAAATTAATCTTGTTTATGTTGCCAGTGAGTGGCTGGGCGCCCCCCCCCCCCTCCTCCCCTTACCCAACCACAGGAGGTTCCAAGAACTCGTGTCGAAACTTGGCGCCCATAACTTTACTGCCTTTTTTGCCGAACTTTTGCTTCAGAAGTTATTTGAGTAAAAATAAATAAAATCAAGTGATTTCACATTTGGTATTGCTGGATGAGTATTAGAACTGGTATTGGGTCTTAGGTAGAGTAGTTCTTATAGTTTTTTTTTTTTGTGTGTTCCATGAACTGTGAATGTGAAGCATTTAATTAAAATATATTTTCAAGCATCTACACAAAAAAAGAAAACGCTTTCATACAAAATATATACTATATGCAAATAGCGGGTTGTTCATTGTGTGAGGGGTGCTTGTGAGTGTGTGTGTGTCTTGGAGGTGTTCGATAGACAAGGCGCAACCCTTGTTTAGCTTATCCTCAGCTCAGCAACATCGCTATCAACGCCGTCATCGTCATCACATAATCTGCTTATTTTGCAACATAAGTGAAAAGTTCTGTCAACAAAATCAAAATCACGACAAAAATTTGTTTGCCGTTTTAAATTCGATTTTGATCCTATTTATCCTGTAAATTGTAGCAATTGAAAGGATTTACTGTGAGACGTTCAAGTCGACAGCAAGCAGTGATAGCTTTCCTCTTCTCACCCCATCCTCCTTGCCTTATGGTGAGTGTTTGATTTTAAAATTACCTTTTATTGGCATTGCGTGTGTGCAAATTTCTGTGTGTGTGACGTATAATGTGTGGCGGTGTGTGAAATGTAAACATTTTGTAACGGTATTAGCATGCACAGCAGTATTTTGAGACTCAAGCCAAGCCATGGATATGGCCACAGCTTTAAGCACCGCGTTGATATTGAATTTCAATTGCAACAGAAAAAAAATGAAAGTAAAATAGAAATAAAATAGAAGAAGGACAAAGAGAAAAATCAGATCATATAAACCGGCGACGTAGTTGTAGACAAAGTAGCAAATATATATATACAAAGGAAACATGAAATGGAAATTGGCGACGAAGACGACGAATGGAAATAGAAATCCCCAAGTGCGGGTCAAAGCAAATAAAACTTTATGCAAATGCGCCACTTTGGCCGTAAAATGAAATAGTCCCTGGCCAAATTATACCTGATGCCTGATGAGCTTCTGACTTCCAATTGCCGTGAATTGAAACAAAAGGGACCAAATACGATTTCCCCCAATACCTAACCCCACCCCCTCTGCTCGTAAACTTTTCGAGAAGTTGGGGTACTTCTTAGTATATAAATATATATATAGTTTGGGAACCAGCGCAGGTGACTTTAAGTTGCCAAGTTTTTTGCCAATTTTACCTAAATTTACTTTCTTTCACTTACAGGGCAGGGCGACTCCTGTCACAGTCGGAAGTTGTTACGGACACGTTTTGTCGGTGCGGATATGTTATTCTGCATATATTTTTGTGCACTCTTCTCATTATTATTATTATTTGTTATTATTATTATCGCTTATGATGTCGCACATTTTCCAACGCGCTCATTTTTGACCGGAAACGGATGCCTGTTATTAATTTGCATGTCCGGCGGCGGCGACGGCAACGCAGAGTGCAGAGCGCTGACCGTCCAGCATCAACCAGGTGGTAAGTATTTATTACTCACTCGTTCACTCACACTTAGTTTTTCTCTCTTTTCGCTTTTCTCTTTTCGCACAGTAATTTTGTTGTGTCTCTAATTAAATTTGTTATTTTATTTGTACACTCTTACTATGCTCCTTCTTTCACTTCCTCTTCCATCCCTTCCCTTCCCTCCTTCGTTCGCACAGCTATTTTGCTATGCTCTTTCCTGACTTAATTGTGTTTGTGCTACTCTATTTCAGCAGCATGTACTCAAAGACACAGCTTCATTTTTTCGTTTCGTTTTCCGCCCCACACTTGAAGTGAGACCAAGTCATTTATGTCTTTCGCTTCGGTTTTGCTGCTGGTGCTGAGCGTCTTAGGTCTGAGGTGCTGTTTGCGCTAAAATAATTGAATTAATAATTGCTGCGTGTGGTTTTCATGCTTTTCCAGCTAAGAAAAACCCCAACCAGCAAACTGCTATATAGTCCTTAAGCCTTAGCCTCAACATTCCTTGGAGCGTAAGCGAAAGTCGTGTGAAACTTTTATCTTTGCCTCTGCTAGACACTACCACACTCTCCCTCTCTCTCCCTCTCTCTCTCTCTGTGATCCAGTGCATGCCTTTACTTACACACTGATTTAATAAATTAACGTTAATTAGCTGTTGTGGTCGATGGGAAGGAGGGTGGAGACTGCTGCTACTCTTTCTGTCTTAGCTTAAAAGACAATAACGCTAAAATCCAACACGCAACGTGGCAACTTTTGCCGCTGGTACGTGATTTCCGGCGTTCGTTCAAGATTTGCCGTTCGATATATGAATTATGAGCTTATGAAAGAAGAAGAAGAAAAATAAGAGGAGCAACTGGGACGGCAAACAGGCAGCCACCAAGAATCGGTATCTCATTCTCCACTGATAATTCATAATTGGGTGTGTGCACTTTTCCTTATGTTAGCTTGTTTGTTCGTCCCAATTCAATTAGCCAAATGAACAAGTACAGGCAGGAATCTGTGCATCGATTGGTGAAATCCATAGCTGGTTTGAGGTAAGAAGAGTTTAGCTTTCATTAATAAATGTGAATTTTAAGACACACGTAAATATTGTGTTTAAAATAGTTTAGATTATAATTTGAGGCACGAAAAAGATAAACAGCCACTTTTTCGACCCAATAAATTAAGGGATTACTTATTACTTATAGAAACTTCATTGCTACAAGCAACAAATGAACTTAATTAAATAATACACATTTGTATGAACAAATAAATGAATTCATTTCAACTTGTAAAAGTATTTAAAATGCCCGACGGCTTTGAGCTCGTGTGTTCGTGCCAAAGAATCTAATTAAAGTCCGTATCGAAGGCAAGACGGAAGTGCAACTGCTGCAAAGGCGATTTCGACTAACTGACTGAGTGACTGTATTCCTTTTTGCGGCCAAAGGTCAGCTAAAGGCTGTTTACTGTCAAGACCAGCCATGGCTTTTCGTTCTTCTTGAGACACATCTGTGGTGGCAAAGCAAAAAGAGGAAAATCGCTTGCAGCTAAGGACGTCGTGTGTGACAATTGAGTGAAATGAAGAGATGTCCTGTCAAAGGAGGCGTCAAAGATGACTGCCAGAAGATGGCTAGCAAGAGCATTTAAATTGAAATTAACATCCTGTTGGTCATATTACATACATACATACATACATACATACATACATGAATGCATATGTATATATGTATATGGTCATGCCGCCGGAAACACTTCAGCAATATTGAAGCAAAAGAAACTGCTCCAATTATGGGCATCAAAAAGTCAAAACTCAAAGAAGCAAAAACGCAAAAACGCAAAACTTGCCAACTTGAATGAACGAATAAAGGAATGGTTTGGATAAATGGTTGAATGGATGTGTGAAGGCCCAACAAGTGGCGCGAGTGCAAAGGAAAAGTGTCAGGCAAACACCCAGACCGTTGCCGCCCTAGACAAACACTCACAAAACCCACAAGCACACACACATACACACACACGTATATATATGCACTGAGAGAGGCTTGCCACAGACAAAGCAGCTGCCACGACACGTAATTAAGAGGCCATTGTTGTTTCGCTGACAAAAGTGAAAGATGTCTTGATGGATAACGTAACACTTCAAAGTGTGTGTGTGTGTGTGTGTGTATGTGGCATATAGCTTTTGATGTTATCAGCTTGCAGCACTCAATCTTATTTATATCCAATCTTGCAATTATTCTTACCTCGGCCTTTGAAGACAGCAATTAAAACACACAAACACACACATATGGAGATATACAAACATCGCGTTTCACATATTTGTGTGTCTGTGTGTGCGTGCGTGTGTGACTGTGTGGGTTTTGCTGATGTATGCATAAATATTTAATGTGTTTGCCTTGTTAGTGGCTGGCGGTATCACTTTATTTTGCGGAAGGATTAAATTAATGCCAAACGTGTGCTGCTTGCTTTTTGTGTGTTTTGTTGTTTTAGGCAACACACACACACAAAAACACACTGATACATGTGAGAATAGTGCCTGGTGTCAGACAAACAACGTGTGGAAACCGCTACTTACACTAGTTAGCTAATAAAATTAGTTTTATTAACACGTACTACGACAAGTGCCAACAGCAGCTAAACACACTACGTGTTTATCACTGTGTGTGTGTGTTTGTCAATTGGCTTTAAGTGTTAATTGCATGTAAAACTGTTTAAATGCCTGACTGCCTATGCGCGTAGTGCGAACAGAATAAGTTCAAAGATGTTGAAGAACTTAAAACTGTTGCCGACTTTTAGGAGCAGCTTAAGGAGTCAAAGAGATATAATTCCTGGCTTGTTAAGGCGGTAAATATTGTGTTATATATATGAAATTAAAGAAAATAATGGCCATAAATACACAAAAATTATAATTAATCGTTGATTAGTTCTCCAAACTGTGTTGCCATAACTTTAAGCTGGCATAAATATTTA
Source organism: Scaptomyza cyrtandrae (assembly GCA_035044605.1). Classification (NCBI taxonomy): domain Eukaryota; kingdom Metazoa; phylum Arthropoda; class Insecta; order Diptera; family Drosophilidae; genus Scaptomyza; species Scaptomyza cyrtandrae. The sequence goes on from JAWNNS010000640.1 coordinate 13,293,210, forward strand.
TCCGAAATAACCAATAAATACTTTTCAACAAAAATAAAATCTGCATACCTTTTTATTGCTCACAGCCATGTCCAGATCTCTCTGAACAAGGCCAGATTATAATTTATCCCATGTCTTCAAGTGCCTTTCGCAGGCCATTACAAAATGGCCAGTTAATTGGAGCGCTGACATCAGCAAAGACTCAAACCATTCAGAAATCTGATGACAATACAAACTATGTAGTAAGATGATGGCGTCTACAATTACCACACAGACACACACACACACACACACACACATACACACATACACAGTGATAGCTGACCACCATAATTAATGTTAATAAATAATAAATTTACATATATATAGGGCACAGAAGGAGAAGGGGTATCGAGTAAGGGGTAAGGTCATGTAATACAAGACAAGTTTTGGCCGAAAAGTGAAAGTCTGCAACGGCATACAAATCTGTGTAATTAAAACCAGCATTCAGCAGCTCAATTTGAAGACTGAGAGAGAGTGGGTGAGGGGATGATGCGATGATGCCAACACAGTGATAACGTGGAAAAAAAACTTTTTGGCCGGAAATGTTTAATTAACTTGTTTGTTTCCGTCTGGCCAATAACAATTCATATGCGAAACGTGGCGTGCAATTAAAAATGGCAGAGAAAAAAAGGCAGAAAATGAAATTGAAAGTGACCACATTTCATAATATTTAGCGCCAAACCTTAAGTGTGCCATTTGAATGCGAGAACAGTTTAAGATAAGATTCAGGACAATCAGGCAGGCAGGGTTCACAGTACAGTTCTTACTCATTGGCAAAGAACCGCAGCTGTAAACTTGCCAGCAAACTTGGACAGCAAACTAAAATTTCATTTGCCAAATCGAGAGAGAGACAAAGAGAGAAAACTTTCAACGAAATTAACCGCATTTCGAATGCTGAAAACCAACAACAAGACGAGAAAGAGAGTGAGAGAGAGAGGAGAGTATCTTTTGTAACTCAACAAAACATATCTAGTTACATTTATTGAATTGTTTCATGTGTGTTTGATAACTATTTTGTGCGAGTGTGTGTGTGTTAGTTTTGTATTTGAGTTTGGCAATTTGCACTTTTAGTCAGTTTTACAGAGTTCGTTCAGCTCTCAGTTTTACTTTACTTTTCTGGCTCTCTGGCAACATTTGCAAAGTTTTTCAATTAGACATGCCAGCCAGCCGAAGCGGAAGAAACCAGCTTGCCTGCCTGCCCGCCTGCCTGCTTGCCTGACATTACTTGTCCGGCTAGATCTCACTCGAAAGGGTTGTTTTCATTTTCATTTACTTACTTAGTTTTTTGTTGGCTTGTCGTTTCTCTCACACCACTTTGCGTCCATCACCAATAATCAATGAGCAGCTAAATCAAAGCGGCACAAAACTCAATTCAAGCGCAAAGATAAGCAGCAGCAGCAACATCAAGAAGAAGAAAGAGTAGCTTAAAGTAACAAATTAATTAGCATTCATTGCCGCCCAATTGAGCTTGTAAATATTTAATTAATCGACGATTTGTGCAAGCGCACCCCCTAAAAAATGCCAACGGCAAACAAACAGCGACAGTGAAAACGCTGGCAATCAATTAAAACACTTGATGAATGGCCAGCAACAGCAATAACTTCAAAAGCACAAAAGGAAAGGCATGCGTTTAAGCAAAGAGTAAGAAAAGAGTGCTCGACTTTAAGTTGACCTAGACAGGCATAATAATTGCCTTGAATAACTTCTTAACACAAAGTTCTTTACCCTTCTCCCCATAAAAATCATCTTTTGAATCTAGTACTTTAAATAGTTATGCTTTGAATGGTGTTCTAAACACAGCGAACTTAGAATTGTTTAACAACAGAGAGGCTTTAAACAGTTCAAAAACATTACCTAGAATGCTCCCCAAGGCATCTTGTGTGTGTCTCGACCAACATCAACATTCAGCAAGCAAGCTTTCTGGTCCCTCCCAAAGGACATCAACTAAAATAAACACACACACACACACACATGAGTCAAGTTTTAATTTTCTCTGTCTCTCTCTCTTTGTGCAAAACAAAGTCACTTCGACACTCCACAACAAAAGATGCCAATTTAATCTAGTTCGTAGTGCCTGCTGCTGCTGCTACTGCTGCCTGGCCACATGGGACACTTAAAACCACTGGACAGTCCCCGACTCAGTGCACAGGAAATGACTTCAGTGCCGGCCCAGCTGTTGTGTGTTCGAGTGTGTGTGTGTGTGTACGTGTGAGACTGGCGCCAGCAGGTAACTTCCGGCATAGTCAAATTGAAAATGACATCCAGCATACCGCACCACCCAAACACCCACCAGCCGCACCACCCACTACGACAGCTGCTCTACTTTTGTGGCTAAAAGTGTGAAAGCTAAGAGATTGTCCAGTTGCGGGTTTGCGGGATGCGGGCTGCGGGTGACGAATTGTGGTCTAAAAGTTGTGCACTCGTAAAGTGTGACAAATTGAATTAATGCCGCTGCAAATGGCTAAGAGAGAGAGAGAGAAAGAGACACAAAGACAAAGGCTTTTTGTGTGAGCGGGTTTGATTGTTCACCGTAATTGCTTAATACGCACTCTTAATTAAGGCAAAAAGGCAGCAAGCAGAAGGTTTTGTTAGTAAGTTAAGCTACGGCTTTAAGCCAAATCTAACTGAGCACGTGAGTTGAACTGTGAACCCGCACTTGACTTATGGCATAAAAAGTGCAGACACAAATCTTTATACATGGTTGTATTCGAGTGTGTGTGTGTGTGTTAAGTAAGAAAAACTACACTTTCCACTTAAGGCTGCAAAAAGCCACGTGCAACACACACACACACACAAACACACACGCGCGTACAATTGAGTAGTCGCCAAGTCGCAAAAGGCTGCTGCAAATGGCAACTGAGAGTGGACAAAAAGAGAGAGAATGACAAAAACAAAAAAAAATCGCTGTTGGGTAAGCGACAATAACTCAGAGTCGTGGTGGCAACAACAACACTCAGAGAAAAAATTATGTATCGATAAGCAGATTCATGGCTAATTAAGCTATTTTCGTTAACGAATTATCATCAAATACGAATATGCTTAACCTGAATTACTTTGCGCAAGGTGTCGTTTTTGATTCAAATACAATATTTATTTAATTTTAAATTTCTTTTCAGATACCTTGACATCAAGTATTTTTGATACACTTGCATGCATCAACTCGAAACGCTGGATAAATAATTGAAATAAATTAAAATTTTAAGAATTGTGAACAGTTATTATAATTATTTTCGCTGAGTGTAACGAAATGAAACCTGTGCAATGAGTGGAGAATCTTAAAGATAAATAAGCAAGTCGAGTGGCAACGTGGCTGAACTTTGACCCCAAAAATAAAGCAGCAAAACCGCAAAAGGGCAAAAAACCACGACAACGACGAGGACGATTATGACGCTGCTCAACGAAGCGCAACTGATGAAGCCCACTTAGACGAGGTGTCCCTTGGAACTGGACAGCGGTCAGCACACAACATTTGCCGTTGACAGAAGAGAAGAAAGAAATAAACGAAAGAGACTCAAACGAAAAAAGAAAATGGAGAGAGAGAAAGAGATGGTGCAAGTCCAGCAGCTGTGTGTGTGTGGTATACTTGGGGTCGTCTGGACAAACATTGGCGGACCGGACATGACCAAATGAAAATATGTAAGACCCTGCCTCAAGCACCGTGGCGATGTTGTCGCCGTCTCAGTGCCTCTACTACGCTGTACAATTATTACGCCAACTTTTCATTTGTGCTTTTGTGCAATGTCTGGAGGTGCATACACCAGTATCTTTCTAGCGGAGTTTGTAATTTCGCATTCTGCGTCTCATTTTTCATATTTGGCGCACACTTTGAGTGCCATTTGGCAAAGGCAACAGCAACGGGAAAGGCAAACTGGCAACAAGGCCAACATGGCAACAAGGTAAACAGACAATTTCTCAAGCGACTAATGCTGTGAGTTATTATTGTTCAACTTCTCAAGCCAGATGAGTGCATATGGGTGAAATGAAGGACTTCAAAGGTGTAGTGGAGTGGGCTAAGTGCGCTATTAGACTGCAGTGGCTGTGGCAGTGGCAAATGCCTGAGTATAAACTTCATTTGAACAACGTTCATAGTATATGTGCTTTTATAAAACAGCCAACTTCTTATATGACTTATGACTTTATGGTATGAAGAGAGTTAAGTCTTAACGTGAAGGCTGAACAAAAAATGGAAACTTTACCAATTAAACTAAAGGCTTATGTTTGTTTAAATGTAACGTTTTATGAATGAAACTTTTCTTTAATGATTTTTTTATTTATTCTTGAGCCAGTTTTAAGCATAGAACAATATGGCAAACAGGTAACACGGCAAACAGTGAAAATAAGGCAAAGAAGACAAAAAACCATAAAAAAACAAGTAAGAAAGGCATTAGTCCTTTTGATACCTTTTTCACAAAACCATTATACCCATTTTCAATAAGTTCAGGGGTTCATTAAAGAAAGTTAAATGGGTAATTGGTTTAAGCGTTTTCCTACTCAAGCGATCATCCTGTTAGTTGATATGAGCGAAAAGTGTTAACAGAATATAAGCATAGCAATAACAGAATGTGTTTAGTTGATGCAGTATTACAACATCATTTAAAGCATCCAAAGATTCTGTAAAGAAATCTTTTACATAGTCTTTAGAAGCGCCATCCAGGCGATGAAACGTTTTAGGATCGCAATATAAGTTATATGATTATTATTTTATTGTTGTACGTGTATAATGAAGATGTAAGGAAAATAAAGTAATCTCGAATTTGATTCATACATAAGTATGCAATGTGGTACTCAATATTATTTCTACATTTTTCGATGACTAAACACACAATTGGTGAAGACAAATTTACTTTTTCTCTGTTAAATTAACAAAAATAGATTATAATGGGAGACAACTGTAAACAAAAGGGCTCAAAATTTGACTTAATTCGATATTTAAATCACAATTAACTTATATTTATATGTACTTTAATAATAAAATGTATGTATGTGTATAAAATAATACAATAAATTTGTTTATTTGTTTTCCTTGAATAACCATAGACAGCTGTTAATAACTCAAAATAATCTTGAACGTCACTAACTAAAGTTTAATATCTTAAGTGAAGAATAATATTTATTTAGAAATTAGAAATTAGAAATCCCTTCAATTGCCAAAACATAAACACAAGTTCATTGACAGTCTCGCAAATATCTCGTACGTATTATTTTCAGCTCAATGTCAAATTTGCTGACCTTTTGTGCACAAGACTAAACTTAAGAACATCGCACATACGACCTGTTGAAAAAGACTTGTTACTTGACAAGTTTTTTTACTTGCGCTAAAAATTGAAAAAAAAAAAAACAAAGTGCAAGCCAAATAACGCCGCGACTTGGCCAAACACAAAAACCGCCTACAAGATGGATCCAAAAAAAAAAAGCGAAACAAATAGAAACAAAATTGAAATATTTCGGCGGCAAAAAGCAGCAAAGAAAAGCGCCGAGTTGAAAAACACAAAATAACAAAAGGAAATAACAAAGGAAAACTGAATATATATTCATATGTACGTATGTATGTATGTATGTTTGTATGTTTGAATGGATCTATGCCATGAAGGTCATATTAAATTGCTATAAAAATTGTATCGATTTTATTTTGCAACAAAAGGAAAATGCGCTGCGCACAAGCAGCAAAAAGTATCCTAACGAGGACACTGACACCACAACAAAAGCAACAACAACAACAATCGAGACAGCTGGCAACCAAAGAAAACTGTGTGGCAAGCAAGCAACCAAGAATGAAGGGGGCCCAGAAAAAATCCATAAAGAGGCGAAACAATTTTTTTTCTATCTTCTTTTTTTTTTTGCAACGTTGGCTAATTAGAAAAGTTTCTAGCCATCCTTTTAAGAGGGATGGTCGAGGGGAGAGTGGCAGCTCTACGCTCATAGGTGCGAGCCTGAGTTGAGCTGGCGTCGCCATTTTTAACGTGTACGTGTAGCTCAAAGAAGGTAAACGTGTGTGTGTGTGTGTATGTGTGTGTGATAGCCAACTAACGGTCGCGTCTATAATGTCACACCTACTACGTACATACCTCGCCGAGAGACGCAACCATTGGCTGGCATAAATCACGTCCCCATTCCCCCTCCCCCTCCCTCTCTCCGTGGCGCACCTACAGAGCGTTAGCGGAGAGCGCAACAGTGAGACACACCTTCCAGGCAGCTACTGGCTGGGCGGGTTAGCTAGCTAGCTAGCTGGCTGGCCACATTCCGCACCTGACGCTCTCTATGCTCCGCTCTCTCACTGTTTGTGTGTGTGTGTGTGTGTGTCTGAGGTGGAGCCACTCGGCAGCGGTCTCATTTGTATTTACCTAAAGACGTGCAGCAGCCAGGAGCCAGCAGTAGCAGTAGCAGTAGTAAAAAACAGACGAGAACTAACGAACGACACGAAGCTGCTGCGCTCACAAAAAAGGAGAGAGAAAGTACTCACACAAACTCAGACACACACACACACACAGGCAGAGAGGTAAAGCTAAGAGCAAGGTGATGTATGCCGAACGTGAGACGATGACGAAACGGAACGAGAATAATATTGCCGTGACGTTGATGCAAAAAGTAAGGCATACAGTTAGCGCATGTGCTGCCAAAATAAAAATGTTGCCTACAAATAAATAAATGACAGCAAATAAATATTAAGCATACGGAACCGTTTCGTCAGCCATAAATCACAACGTTTGTGATGAGCCGTCGGTAAAAATGCAAGGTTCCAAGAAAATTGCGGTTAGCGCTCACAAAACTGCTCAACGTTTGCTCAACGTTTTGCAACAACGATACTCAGCAGTGAGCAAGCGAACAAGGTGCTTGGCTTTGGTTGGCTGCCAACATTCTGCTCACCTTGTAACGGTAACGGTAAATGTGCGAGCGAGCCAGCAAGCAACAACCTGTCTACCGTATAACAGTCTATGTGTATGTGTATACGTGTATGTGAGTGTGTTGAAAGAGAGAGCGAGAACGCAAACGCACGACGCCGAACAAAACGCAACGAATGAGCAAACGGAGGCGCCAAGGCTCATTATGGGTGGGTAGCGAGGTAGAGGGGCAGTGAACGTGCCACTTGCGGTTAGGTACCAGTCAGGAGCAGCACCAACACAGGCAGCAGTAACAGTAGTAGTAGCAGTATCAGAAGCAGCAGCTGCTACATAAAACAGAAAAACATTCTGAGACTGCAACTTTAACTGATGGGCAGCAATATAATCTGTAGGGGCGTTGGAGAGGGGACGTCAGCTACACGGCAGGTGGCGCTGTGCCTTAGCTAGTGTGTGAAAGCGAGAGAGAACGATAAAGCCAATGGCACCTACAAGGGCATATAATCGCTTTCTCACTCTCACTCACTCAACAAACGATGTTGAGACGACGATGCTGAAGACGATGCTGACGAAGACCAACACCTAGAACAGGTATACACACAAACACACACGTATTTACACACTCAGGAGCATAGAGAGAGAGGCACTGCTTTGTATGTACAATGTACTATGCCTTATGTGTTTCGGTTAGCGGGTTGAGGTTTATTATGATATAACTGGGAATGGGTAGCAGACGTTGCTTTGCGCAGGTAGATTGGTGGATGCGTAAGGTATATTATATACGTCAAACGCACACACATAAACACACACAGATGTACACTCGACACGTGTCTAGCGGTAAGACAGAGGTGTGAGACAGACACATGCGCAATAGATTAACAGAGAGAGAGAGCGAGAGAGTGAGAGTAATAAGAGAGCGAAAATAACAGCTGTTAGATTACATTTTCACTTTCTCTGTTAAGGTGAAGGGGAAATAGAACTGTTAAGCTAACAATCTTAATGTTAAATTAACAGCTGCTGTTGCGCTCCATTAAAACATTCAATTCATAAATATTGTCGTTGAGTGTTAACAATAAGATACACTTGTATTTGGTTCTTTTGTGTATGTCTGTCTGTCTGTAGACTATGTGTATATGTACTGTATATAGTTGCAAGTCCCGTTGCACAAGACATTGACCCATAAACGAATTAACATAATTGTTGATTTTTGCATTTTATTGTCGAGTGCGTTCGTCGTGTCGTTGAACATTCAAAGCGATGCATTGTTGTCCGGCAAAAGTGAAATTCAAGTTAAATTGAAACCGAAAGTAGAAAAGAAACATAACGATACGAAATAATATATTTTACGATTATTAACATTAAGAAAAAGTAAGCAAAGGTTGGGCAAAAGGTAAAAAAAAGTGATTTATTAAATTTATCTATGTAAAAAAAGAAACTTTCATTTTTGTCTGCCATAAAAAAAAGCACAAACCACGTAAAATCCACAGAAAGCATAAAAGAAATTTAAAAAAAAGATTTAAAAAATAATTGTACGTAAAAAAAATAACCGGTAATGATTTAAGCGCTTATCAAGCATCAAACGTGGCAAGCGAAAAAAAAAAGAAAGAAAGCGAGAAAAAAGTGACAAGGAAGACGTCGAGTCGAAGCTTAAATAAAATGCTTGTAGGTGATTATGCAGCATAATTTATGCACAGGACTCCAACACCATCAACGCCAAGCAAAACAACAAAAACAAACAGGACTTCCTTCCGGACAAGTCGAAGTGGCGGAAACAAAAGACAACAAGAACAAGAGCAAAAAAAAATGTGGCTACGGCGACCTGCGCCAAACTGAAACTGATTTAATTAAGCAGGTGATTAAAGTTGATGCCAGTTATTTGTAGCAAACAGCAGCAACAAGGACTCTCCTTTGCTGTTCCTGTTGCTTCCGCCGGAAGTCAGCGTGTAAAGTGCGCGAAAAACTTTTCCGAACCACAACCCACGTAAAAGAAGGCGAAATTGTAAATTTTCGATGCTACAATGCAAATGCTTGCAGGTCGCAGGATCGCAGGATACTCATGGACTTGGACATCGAGTCCTGCCCGAGAGCAACTTTTGGACTTTTTGTTGTTGTTGTTTTGTTGCATATTTTGCTGTTAATTGAATAATATTGCAAAGCTTGTTTTTGTTTGTGTTTGCTGTTGTTGTTCTTGTTGTTATTGTTGTTGTTGTTGTGCAAAGGTCGAAAAGTGAAATCAGCGGTAATTAAAATTCAATTAGACCAACAACAACAACAACCAAAAACCAAAAACAACAACAGCTGTTGGCTATAACTAACAATATAGTTATAGCTGAGGAGCACAAGTAAATAAATATATAAATCTATAATTTCCCAAGCGAAGCAATTACAATTGGGGGCTTAGTTAATTGTTAGTCACCCCCAACCCAACCCACACCCCCAACCCAAAGCGTTAGAGTGTGTTAATGTAATGGCCAACAATTTACGTCAACTTAATGCTCATTTTGTTTTGACTGTTTGTGTGTGTGTGGTAAGTTCATTCTCATTTCGTCTCGCACCACTTTTAGACAAGGTAAGATTTATTGTATGGGGGCGGCGAGTGTGGGGCAGTGTGGGGCAGTCAATCGCTGCGAGCGGCCTCAAGTGTGCAACGCAATTTAGTGAAAATATCAAATTTCCTACTCATACTCACACATACGCATACCCACACAAGCACACTTCATACACTTTTGCTTTCTTTATTGTGTGTGTGTTTTGTGTGTGTGTGTGTGTGTGTGTGTGTGTGTGTGTTGTGTTGAACGTAGAAAAGTAAACAGAAGGTTAATGGATTTGACACACGGTTCAACAACGGTTCTGGGGCAACAGAGGCATCTACGGCACTTGTCCATGAAATGGATATGCTTTCAGGCCATACACACACACACGCACACACACACACACTTACGCAAGGCAACGGTAAATGGCGTTGCAGTCTATTGAAGCTGTGCCACACATTCGCCACTCAGGTTTCAAGTTATCTGATTTATTTTTTTTTTTGTGGCATACCCAAAAAACACTTTAAACAGAAAGCTTAACTGCGGTCAAACTGATTGGTAGTTAAAGTTAACAGAATGTGTTGTTAACAAGAACTTTTTTGGGCAGTTTTAAATCTTGGAAACAATTGGAGTTCATGGTTAACTTGCTTTAGGATAAAGTTTAATTGATTCAAAAGACTGCTGAACATTAATTGATGCTATAGTTTCGAATCATCACAGCAACAACAACTCGATAAAGCTTGATTCTCATCCTAAGTTTTCTTGTTTAATCGGAACTTCTTTAAATTCAACAAGCTTAGCTTTAATGTTGCCCACAATCATGCTTTCATCAAGGTATATCTATATATATATATACTACATATGTCTGTCTGTATTTTTTCGTAGAGGGCCAATCTTTGGGGGTTTTTGTTTTGTTTAAACTTTCACTGCACGTTCGCGTGCACGCGTTTTGGCAAAGGCCAACAAACCAGAAAGGCAAGTTCCAATCAGACACCCAAAATGTGTCTGGCTTGAACTGGCTGGAACTGGCTCGAACTGGCTGACTGACAATTGGCCAAAAACGCAGGCAAAACACACCCGCAAGGCTCGAACGTAACATAACAGCGCAAGCAGAGGGGGAAATAACAAAAAGAAACTGCAACTGTTTACCAAATTTTTTTTGCGCCAATTTTCGATTGCTGCATTCCACATGCCACAACTGCCACAAACAAAATAAATCATGTGCGAAGGTGTCTTCCTCAACCTCACCGCAACCAATCTGCAGCCACTGACAGTTTTAATGCTGCATGAAGTCCTGATGCTGCTCCTGCTGCTGATGCTGCTGCTCCTGTTTGACACCCAGCAAACTTTTATGATTTCCTCCTCGGTCGATTCGGAGTCCTTGCTACGTGCGTGGCTCACACTTGTGGCATATGTGTGACGTTTCAATATCCTGTTGCGTGATTTTTATTTTCATACATGCTTTTTTATGTTGATTTTGGCACTGTTGATGGAAGGGGTGGCTGTTTTGGGTGAGGTGGGGGGTGGGGGGCGTGCCAAACGCCCAGCTACGTGAAGAGTCGCAAGTCACAAATCAAAATGCCTGACATTGTTTGTTGCTTCTTGTTGTTGTTCATATTTCTTTGGCTGTTCTTTTTTATTTGTTTTGTTTTTGGTTGTTTTTGCTACGTTTAGGCCTTTGAGCTGTCTACTTAGCCACGGCCTAGTGGGGCATGAGTTGTGGTGGCATGAAGTCTGGGGGATAAGTTGAGGCTGTAGCCAATAAATCAACGTATATATTTTTTTTTTTTGTTCATAACTTGATTTTTATCGTATTTTGTGTTAGTTGTTGATTGTGTAATTTATGTCACGGTGTGTTTTTGTTTTTTTTTTATTTGTGAGTGGGCGAAAAAGAAGATGATAAGAGGTGGCAGAAGATTACTGTGCTATGATATGAAAGGTAGAATGTTGTTTAGATGTTAATACATGATCGAAAAGATATATTTTTCTTAATACTCGAATAAGTTTGAAAAAGTTTTAACTGTGGGAAGCTTTAACCTATATGCGATTAATATTAACAACACAATATTTTCATTTGGCGTTAAATATTTATTACAAGAGTATTATGTTGATATCCATCTAGCCCCATCAAATTGTTTCTTTAATCAGCTTTACTACCATCATATAAAAGAAACTTTGTTTCCTTTTTGTGTTACTTTCTTTACAATATCCATTTGGTATGGATGCTAGAAAACTTTTCCAATACCATTTACCATAATTCCACTTTGCACATTGACACCTAACCAAAAGTCATCCAAAAAGTGTGAAAGACAAGAGAGCATTTGCCAGCTGAGCAGCAGCAACTACGTATGTACACACATATATGTACGTGTATATGTATGTGTATGTTTTTGAGTAATTGTCAGAGTAAAGAAATTGTGAAAAGCACTCGCAAAATGTTCAAACTACACTTCTGGACATGGACACTTAACTGACAATGTCTGACCTTTTCAACAACTGGACTCAAAAAAAATAAACAACAACGAAAAGTAAAAGCAAATTTTTTGGACAACAGCAACAAAAAAGTATATTTGAGAAAAGTAAAAATAAATTTAAGTACAAGAAATGACTAAAAATTGATGCATGCACAAATGTTGTGATGAAGATTGGGGGACTGGGGGGGGTTTGTCAAAATGCTTACGTGATGTTTAAGTTACTTGTTGGGTGAATGTGTGTGTGTGTGTGTGAAGGTCGCAGGGAGGGCAGCAAACACCAAGATAAAGACGCAGACATGCATACACAAGAAAAAAGAAAAAAACAGCAAAGGAGCCAAGAAGCAGACACACAGGACAAAAGTCTTTCGTCTTTTGCCGTCGTTGCCTTTTGTGTCACAAGTTGGCATCCAGGCAGAACACACTACAACAACTTTGGTGTCAAACTTTAAACTGTCAAAAGTTGTATGTGCTGTGTCTTCGCCTCCGCACTCTCCCTCAACTACGTGCTACGCTGTCAACAGCTGCATAGACACGCGCCAGTTCAATATTGATGCTAACTTTTTAAGGCAGCGATTAAAAGCGCATTTAAAGGCATACAAAGGCCCAAAACACCCACAACAACAACAAAACCGCAAGCTGCAGCAGCTGCCCCCTCAACCAACGACAAAGCTCACAAATTGCCCCCAAATGAGCCTCTAGCCTGTAAGTATGCTACAATAAACTGCAGCAGCATATGTCTACAAATGTGCGAGTGTGTGTGTGTGTGTGAGTGTGTACCGGTTGTTGCGTGTTTACGCAACGTAACCAAAGTCAAAACCTCGATTAGGATTCAATCTGCTGCGGGGTCCCAAAAATACTCACAGCGCTGTTTGTCGTCCTTGTTGTTCCTTGTATGATAGTCCTTGTTGCTGTTGTTATTGCGCCGCAGGTCAGCAGCAAAGTCAAACCGATTAAAACGCACACACACACACACAAATACGGACTGCCAATCCCGTTGCCCATATAGCCATAGGTACCATGTGAAACGTATTCTTCAAGGGGCAATTAACTGATGCGCGCTCGAAAGTATGCTACAAAAAAGTGACTAGCGAAAAAAACTAGTGCCCGCATTTGTGTGTGTGTTGATGGTGTTGTGCAAAGCTTGCGTAGATTAGATTTTTGCCCCCTCCCCCTCTCTGTACACAGACTGACAGACTAAAAATATATATTCAGCAGCAACACAGCAGCAGTTGCCGAAGGGACCGCAACATTGTGCCATAAAACAGCCATTAACGCCAGGAGTCCTTCATAGAGTTTAGTTCTCTTTTTTTTTAGTCAGTTGTTGCTAGTGAGATCTTTAAGCGCTTTAATTTGAAGAGAGAGATGCTTCTTCTTCAGACTTACGCTGCTGTCAACAACATTCAAGCGCATCCAATTGCAATTAGCCAAGGTGCAAGAAAACGCCAAAAGAAAACACAAGAAAATAGCAGCCACAAGTGGGCGATGCGAACATGAAACCAATTTAAACTCGCAAGCAAAACAAAAAATAACAAAAAAAAATGGAAGCAAAAAAAATACATATAAGAGAAAGTGCTTAACTGTGAGATACCCTAACTAACTCTAAATAAATGTCCTATCAATCGATTGTAATCGCAATGTAGTCTTTATCGATAACATCTGATAGACCTGATCTTCATACGCTTTATCTGCCTGTTGCATACATTTAAACAGTTTCATAATTCCCAATTGAATCCATTATTTAATGGGTACACATTGTAATAATAATAATATACTCAAGGCGTCGACAATGTGCATGAACTTCGTTTGGCTGGGGCGGGCCACGCCCAGCTGCTCCAGCTCAACGTCTGCAGCAAATTAATTTACCGAGTGTCTTTTGCAGCAGCCCGCGGACATTGTCAAGTCCTTAAGAGAGAGAGAGAGATAGAGAGAGAGAGAGATAGAGAGAGAGAATGAATACTCGAAACGAAGGTAAGACACAACGGGTGCAGAACGCGTTCCGTATCTACAAGATACAAGATACGAACGTAGCTGCTGCATATCTGCTGCGTATATCTCGGCATTACAATTTCAATCTCAAGAGCAAACAATTCATTTAGCGATGATAACGGTATGGGGGCACTTTAGAAAAGTATCTCAATCTCGAGCCATCATATTCCTGTTTAAATAAAAAAATTTCCAGCAGCAGTAAATCGTTTGTGGCAAATAAAAAACAGGAAGGAAGTGAATGTAAGCCGCAGCATATCAAATTACCCAAGCAGAGCCAGATGACAAAGTGCGTGTAGCGTTTGGCATGTGGCAAGGGATGTTGTGGCAAGGTGTAGCAGCTCTGGATGCCAAAGTCAAAGTAAGTCAGCTACTTGATAAGTGGGTTGCCTTACGATGCGGTTGACAGTCACCGCCGCATTTGATGCGATGCTGAAAAATTGTTGCTAATTTTTTCTTCTAGCACTGACAGCTTGAAAAGTTATCCGAGACTATCGCATTGCTCGGAACGATAGCTTGAGTGAAAATGTTTGGCATTTTAATTTTATTAGATAGAAGTAGATGAAGGTAGAAGTGAATGGAACGCAACGTAACGTAACGGAAGGGGACCGAATAATGTTGAAAGCCCTGCAATAAGATACAAATAAATGATTGTCAAACAAATCTGTGAACTTAAAAGAGTCTTAAGTTGATACGGGAGGTCGTTTGATTGAAATATGTTTTTCATGTGCTTAGGCATCATATAAGAAGATCAATAGACCAATGCAATTGTACATATAATTTACTTTTACAATGCGGTTATTAAATGTGAAACGTAGTTAAATTGAATACGAAACATGTTGAATTAACTTTAAAAAACCTTATTTATCTAAGTGCACGCCAGAGCTGAACTTCTCACATTGTATTTGTTTTGTGACAGCTTTGATTTGATCTGGCAACACTTTTAATTACACGTTTATTTATAGTATACATACTAAGTTCTACACTAGCATTTGTTTTGCATTACAAGAATACATTTTTCTTTCTTGCCACCCCAGTGCATTGCATATTTATATATCTTTACCTCATTTGTCGCAATGCAATAGGCCACAAACAAAAAGGCCAACACTGACAAACTCACAGACACACACAGACACATACGTGCAAGCACCTTTGCTGACATCAATGCACACCACATGGTTGTTATTGTTGCTGTTGTTGCAACAGAAGCAACAACTGTTGTTCATTGTCTTGTAAAAGCAGCCACAGAAAGGCAGTTTACACCACACCCAAAAAGGCCCGTCCACCCACCGCCCAGTGCAATCTTACCACACAGCCACAAAAAAATGTTGCCAACATATTTTGCACAATGTTTTCTTACGAACACACACACACACACACATATATAGAGATAGATAGAGTCGGCAACAGACAGCGCAGATGAACGACTTGAGGGATTTTGCTGAAATGACATTTGGCTCCACATGTGACAGGCAGCCAGCCAGGGCAAAAACAACAACAACAACAACAAGTGAGTGCAGCCGATGGCATTGAAAAAAGCAATTTAAGTCAAGTACAGACACACACCCACACTCACACAAAGAAAAAGCGAGAGAAGAGACAACATCCACACGGAAAGGCATATGCAATCACGCACACACACACGTATGCCAATTGCTCTCTCATTCTCCCGCGCTCGCTCATTCCATGTCTAAATTTTGATAAATTGCCGCCGTTACCTTTTGTGGAATGGAAGCCAAGAGAAAAAAATGAAACAGTGTTGCCATATGTTTGCTATTGTCTAACAATATGTGTGAGTGTGGGTGTGTGTATGGCAACTCAATTTAAGTTAAGGTGAAATCAAGACAAATGCGACAATTATATAAGCACTAGCTATAAGTGAAAAGTTCAAAAAGATCAAGATCGTTCTTATTACATATTTACCAAGCTAAACCTACTCAGGTATTAGAGCAATCAATTCAATTCGATATCAATATCTAAATTGAAAGGGAAATCGAAATGTAAGCCAGTGCAAAACTTTGGAAGCCAAACGACACAAACCGACAAACAAGCGAAGTGCAAGTAAAAACGATAAATCTATGAAATTATTAGCAGCCGCTTCCAACGAAATCGAAGTGAAATCTTTGCTGCAGTAGCAGAGAAAAAAGAAAGAGAGAGGAACAATATGATGCGAATCGATGCGCGCCGCTCTCGTGATAAATGGGCAAGGAGTAGTCGCAGTCGAAGTTGGAGCCACAGCTGCCAGAAGAATGTATGACTTGAGGGGGCTAATTGAATTTAATTGCCCACTTAATGGTGCAATGAGCAACTGAGTGCAAGCACACAAGAAAATAAAAGTAAATCTTATGCATGTGTGTGTGCGTAAAGCTGCGTTTTGCCGTTTCGTTAAACTTGACCACAACTAGAAAGAGCAACAAATAAAAAGGCTAGTCGAGAGGGACCAAAAAATACATAAAATGAATTTGTAATACTCGATAGGGTGATGTTTGAAGAAACTAAGAATCAAAAGAAGTATCAAAATTATAAGCAACAACAAACACAGCCGCGCAGTCACAGGTCGTCGCATAGCGGTAAAAAGAAAAATAAAAGGAAAGGGGAACAGATAAAGGGAAAACGCGCACAGAAAACACTTTTAAAGCAATAACGCGGTGATCTATATGATTTTATAAACAACGCGTGAGCAATTTTTGCATCAAATAAACACAATTTACGCATCTACAGATATGTTAATACAGTAAATGTAAATATGTATATATATGTTTCAATAAAAGAAATAAGCACCTGATTTGACTTCAACGAGCTGCCGATGCGCACTGACCAATTTGAGTATTTATTTGGTATTTTGATCTCGCTCTCTTTTAAGCTGCGCTCAGCAGTTGTCTTGTCCTTCATTATTTATATTCGCAAAAGCATTTGTTAGTGCAAAGGGAATTCAGTATATGTGGGAACAACAACAATGAGCAGAACAATAGTTGTTTTTTCCTTACACCTTTTAAGAGCGCATAACAATTCTCTTCAATCAATATTGTTAGCATATTGCAGATAGTTTTCTGGGGTATATTTATTTAGTCATTGTAATGGTAAGTTTTTAGTTATAGTAAGCATTATAACGGTTAACTGAAGGTTGGAGACACGGCTTTATGAGCATTTGATCCTCCTCGCCAATCCAATGCGTTATAACTGAAAGAATCGTTGTGAGAAATTTGTCACAATAAATCAAAAACAGTGTATTCACTTTGTTTTTTGCCTATGATAACTGGACATGCAGCATGCAAGGATCGCTCCTCATAGTCATATGATCCCGGAACTATGTTGTGCCAAAAGAGAGCCTTGCCCTTCTCTGGCTGTACCGCAATATCCAAATCGAGAAAAACCGTGCCACCTCCTTTTGCCACATCATTAAGCTGAAAAAGAAACAAATATTAAGTGTGTAGCAAACTTAGATCAACGTGATTTTAACTTACATAAAATATAATTGTGGCAATGCGATCATTTGGTTCATTGGTGCTGTTGAAATAGTCATGATGGTCACTGTAATGTCCACCAAAAACATAATCCATAAATTGAACATCACCATTATAAAAATCTATTATCAACCCGGACATATCACCAGTACGTCTCTCAATGCGATTCATCAAATCTAAATCAAAATCGGTAAGACTAAGATCCATTATCCACACACCGCTAGATGTGCGTGCCTTTGAAAAAGTATCTTCTTCATTTCCATCATCGTATACACTTGTAGGAGTTAAGTTTGGTTCGCTTATACGCTTTAGTTGGACAATCTCCGAATCGTAGATCACATCGTGAAAGACGACTACATATGGATCCATGGATAACACTTCCATTTTGAAGGGAGCTAGTCGCAAGAAGTTCGAACGATTCGTCTTATAGGAGCAAAAAAGCCGAGTTGGCTTCTTTTTATGATACGGCCCGCAGAGTTGACTATAGTCTTCAAAAGTATCTTCCTGATTGGGATCTGTCTTTTTCGCGTACTTTATAATTGTAGCTAATAACTCTTTAACGTGAGAACTTAGCTCCGGCTCAAGCACTAAAACAGTTCGAGCCTCTTCCAAGAGATCTAATTAAATAGAACTGTTTGTTTAACAATATGGCTTTAAAGTGGAATTGTCTTACCTTGTGCAACAAGAGATCGTGCCAAAGAAATGATAATTTTCCTTCTTGTTGCATTCAATAGTTTATAGCTATCTAAAAGCTTAGAAGGCAACTCATCCATTATTTCTCGAGCAGTAAAAAACCATTTGGATGCATTTTCAAAATCCTGCACTTGTAAATAATGCCTTCCTAACTCATAGCAGTCAAGGAACGAGAGTTTCGCACTGTGGATAACATAAGTATGGTAGTAGTAGCTAAAAACGAACTCAAAAGCTTAAATACTCACTCATATTGTTCTCCATAGAGTAAACCCTTGGCCATATCCTTTTGGTTCAGTCCAAAAGTCTTTTGAATTCTCCGCATGGCTTCTGATGCCTCGTCAAGATGTTCAATCAGCGGTAACTGGAAGCGTCTTTCGTCGACAAATTCAATTTGTTCTGCAGATAGAGAAAACAATTATGTATACTATATTCCATTTGAGTTTCATTATCCAACTTGACCATTTAGCAGTTGAAGGGAGCTTTCCAGGTATAACCAATCTCTATGCATGTGCCTTATGAGGGAATAAATGTTGAGTGGATTCGAGAGGAACTCCTCTTCACGTCCTTCAGCTAACTTCAAAGCTTTTTCAAACTCGCGACTCAATCTGCAAGAGATCCGATAGGTTAAGATTCATTGTGTGTTACTTGAAAATACTAATTACCTTCTCAGTTTCCCATTCTTCTTATTTTGTTTTTTCATCTCATCGATATGGTTATTGAGGCTCACAAGAAGTGCTCTATCCAGATTTAATAACTTAAGTTTGTCAGTCATAGATATTGTGTAACTTCTAGATCCTTGATTCGATTGACTCTGCACCAGTTTCACAAATAAGCCAAAAATAATAAAAGGCGATGCAAAGACGATCATGTTTGACGTGTTCATAAGTTGAATATGTCGTGTTGACTAGAAATTAATACTATAACCGTCTTATGGTTCAGTATAATCGTGACAAAAAGATTCGCTACGGAAAAAAAAAATAGCGAAGCTGAGACTTTTGTTAGCTTGATAATATTTTCTTAAGTATTCATTTCATCAATCAATTGCAATAAATTGCATTGGTCACAAAGTATATTTTATTGTAACAAATAACATTACAATTATAACAAGCTCACTTAGACTATTGCCCACTTCATTTTGGGGTACACTTTGTAATTGTAGGCACGGCTCACCGGAGGTTGCAGGCACGGTCTTGGGAACATTTGATCAAATTCTGGTATCCAATACGATATAACTGCAAGAAAGGTTGTTTGAAAGTAAATGGTTGTAACAATATATCGGGAGCAATGTGGACCTGTTCTTATCCTAGGTCCACTATTTAAATCCACACACTATAAAACGGTACACCAATCGATCTCTTACTCAATAAGGCATTCGAATACATCTCATTAGCCGTAATCTGACATGTAAGTATCAGACCAAAGCTATCTTAGCCAAAGGTCAAGCAGCCATAATGGCACTCAGTAAGACCGAAATCAGGTCAAAGGTAGATCGCGATGTGCAAAGCATAAGTCTAGCTCCCAGGTCTTGTTGATATTGCAGGAAACGAACAGGCAAATAATCAACCAAGATTGGTGGCAGAAACACTCCCAATAGGGTCGAAGCCGCACTGTGGCGTAGGGAGTAGCATAATGCGGAAAACGAGCCGGGCAACGACACCAGGACTTAGGGATTTCAGCTAGTTATATCTATGGGTTTTTTGACAGGACACTGTAGACTCAGAGGTTACTTAGCTAAGCTACGAATCGCCAGTAGCGGCATCTGCCAGTTAAAAGAAGAATCCTCCTTGCTAAATATCTTTACCTTGTTTTTTGCCTACGTTAACTGGACATGCAGCATGCAAGGATCGCTCCTCAAAGTCGTATGTTTCTGGATCTATGTTGTGCCAAAAGACAGCCTTGCCCTTCTCTGGCTGTACAGCAATATTCAAATCAAGAAAAACAGTGCCACCTCCTTTTGACACATCATTAAGCTGAACAAGAAACAAATATTAAGTTCGTAGCAAATTTAAATCAACATGATTTCAACTTACATAAAAAAGAATTGTAGCAATGCGATCATTTGGCACACGTGTGTGATTCACATAATCGATATGGGGAGAAAAATGTCCACCAAAAACGTATTCCATTAATTGAATATCAGCCCCTTTCTTTAAATGAATGAACAACCCGGTCATATCCCCAACTCGCCTCTCAATGCGCTTCATCAATTTCATATTCTGTTCGGTGAGATCAAGATTCATTATCCAGACATCGTTAGAGGTTCGAAACTTTGAAACGATTGGAGTCGAATTACCAACTCGTTGTACAATTGAACGTTGTAGCTTTGGTTCGCAAATACGCTGTAAGTTGACAATTTCCGAATCGTAGATGACACAGTGAAAGACGACTAAATATGGATCCATGGATAACACTTCCATTTTGAAGGGAGCTAGTCGCAAAAACTCCGAAGGATTCGTCTTATAGGAGCAAACTAACCGAGTTGGTTTTGGCTTAGGGTCATCGGCACAAAGTTGGCCATACATTTTTAGACTTTCTTCCGTAATTAAATTTTTCTTTGCCCGTTTTGCATATTTTATAAACGTAGTAAATAATTCATGAACTCGAGAACTTAGCTCCGGCTCAAGCATTATGACAGTTCGAGCCTCTTCATAGTGTCCTAATCAATATAATGCAACATATGATTAATAGAACGAAATGTTGCAGATATTTTTTACCTTCTGCTACAAGTGATCTGGCTAAAAACTTTGATACCATACTTCTTGTCGCATTCAACAGTTTATAACTATCTAAAAGCTTAGAAGGCAACTCATCCATTATTTCTCGAGCAGTAAAAAACCATTTGGATGCATTTTCAATATCCTGCACTTGTAAATAATGCCTTCCTAACTCATAGCAGTCAAGGAACGAGAGTTTCGCACTGTGGATAACATAAGTATGGTAGTAGTAGCTAAAAACGAACTCAAAAGCTTCAATACTCATATTGTTCTCCATAGAGTAAACCTCTATGGTTTAAGTCTAAAAGACTTTTCAATTCTTCGCATGGCCTCTGATGCCTCGTCCGGATGTCCAATCTGCGGTAACTGGAAGCGTCTTTCGTCAACAAGGAAGCTTTTCAGGTATAACCAATCCCTATGCATGTGCCGTATGAGGGAATAAATGTTGAGTGGATTCGAGAGAAACTCCTCTTCACGTTTTTCAGCTAACTTCAAAGGTTTCTCAAACTCGCGACTCAATCTGCAAGAGATCCGAGAGGTTAAGATTCATGGTGAGTTACTTCAAAATACTAATTACCTTCTCAGTTTACCAGTCTTCTTCTTTTGCTTTTTCATCTCATCGATATGGTTATTGAGGTTCAAAATGAGTTTCCTTTCCAGATTTAATAACTCCAGTTTGTCAGTCATGGATGTTGTGTAACTTCTAGATCCTTGATTCGATTGACTTTGCACCAGTATCATAATACAGAAAAATATGTTTAAGAGCGATCCAAAGAGTAACATTTTGGATGTGTTCATAAGTTGTATAAATGGTTTTGACTTGTAACTTAAGCTACTTTGGTGTTTGATTACTCATAATGAAATGTTTGCTAGGATCATAAGCCTCGAAATGTTTATTATTTTGTAATAATTATTATTTATTGCAAGATGGATGTTATGAACATTGGTGATTGGATATTGACAGCTCAGTTGTCGGCAAACATAAACTTGACGGCGACTATTGACAAAAAAAAACAAATAAAAGGATAAGTTAGTAAATACTCTTGATGCATGAGAACTAGGAATGAACTTACTTAGCCTGTTTCCCAGCATATTGGGACACATTGTGATGGGAAACTCTTCCTCATTAAAGACGATCAATGCATCGCCCCGTTGCGCAAAGGCGACCATCTCGTAATTGGGTATAGTTATACCGCCACCCAACTCCATGTCGTTAAGCTTGTAAGGAAAAAGATGAAAGGCTGTGTTAAAAAGCTGACTTACAGCCTTTGATTATAACTTACAAATAAGATGGCTGTAGCTTCAATATCATCATAATGAACTGCCTTTAACTGCCAATGATAATAAAATAAACATATGTTTGATATTTTGGTTGTTCAACAATTTACCGTGTGCAGATCGGAAAGTGAGAATGGATCCATTGGGCCATACTCGAAAAGGAACCAATCTTTATAGTTTCTATTAAGACCGGCCATATCGGCAACACGAGCCAGCAAATCCGACGTCACCTGACTGTACCTGTCCGAAATGGAACAACCCTTGACTCCCTCGAGTGTCTGCAGCGTGTCAGTCGGGGGACAGCGTTCAAAGGCACCCCTCATATGCAGGATCTCACTGTCATAGATGCCATCCTTGTAGAGTAGTACATACGGTTCATAGTGCATCTCCTCCATCCTTAAAGGTGCTAGCTGAAGAAACGGTCCCAATTCAACGGTATTCAATTCACATACTAAATCCGAGTCAAGCTTAAAATTTCCTCGGCAAAGCTGCTCTAGATTGCTGACAATCTTCAACGGTGCTGGTACAGGAACTCCTGTGTTCAATTCCTCCAACTGATTATGTAGTTCATCAAACGGTGCATTCGAATCGAGCGCGTCGTTTAGAGCTCTTATAGCTTCCACCGTCATATCTACAATTTGATTATACGCTTGATTCGAAAGGGTTACAGATTATAAGAGAGAATTGCATTCTTACTTAGTTTGTTAAAGACCTTGAATTGCATTTCGTAAACCCACCAATGTGGCACACCAATTAGATCATTCTCTGGTGACGTGGTATAATTATCCGCTGCTGGCTTAAGCCATTCCACTGCCTCGTGATACTCTTGCTGCTCAAATAGCTCCTCACCCATATAATAGCAATCCTTTGCAGTTAGTCTGTCAAAGGAAAAATGTATGGTTTTGAGGAAACTTGATGGTTCATAATTGTAGAATCTGAAGAGAGATTGAAGGGCCTGGGCCGACTGTGTGTAGGCACTAAGATCAGGCGTAAGTGTGACCAGGCGCTGTTGAAGCTCGATCTGCTCGATGCCCACCGATTGCATCATGTATTCCAGCCAGGCTGGCCAATCCTTACGCATGTGGCTCATCAGACTGAAGGCAAACATTGGATTTGTCATGTACAAATGGGGATTTCTATCAGCCTCGTTTATCCGTTCGCTGTACTCGATAATCGCGCTAAAAGAGCATACATTAATTTGGTCTCACAGGAAGTTAGGGAATTTAAAAAATCTTACCCATTGATTAGTTGAAGTTTCATTTCTAGTTCCTTGGCATAGTTGCGAAAGTTTTGAAGAATTTGACGTTCCAGGTGCAGCACATTTTCCAGATTAACAACTTTGATGTTGTTGTCGTTGTTGTTGTATCCCTGAACGGCCACTCCAAGTAAAAGCAGCAGGCACAGAACTCCAGCCATGTTCGAATAGGTTTAGTTATGAAATGAAAACCAACCGAAGCCAACATGGTATTTAACTAAATTTTACTTTTCAACCGTAACGAATGTTATTTGAGTGTCAAGGTTGTGGAATTTGCTAAAACTTTTCATTTTGCGAAATTCGAAGAAATTCTTATCATCTTCACAGTTTCTTATTTTCTGATTCGCAACAGTTTTGGATTCATTGCTAATATTAGGCAAGCAGTGCACTGCCAATATGGTATTTAGCTGAGTTTCACTTTTCAACCATATCGAATGTTATTTGAGTGTTAAGGTGGATGTAGCTTAGCTAAATTTTCATTTTGTTAAACTTTCTGCTTGGCAATAGTTTAGGATTCATAGTTTACTTAAGGCAATCTGAATTAATTTAACTCGTTATAATCAACATTAGTAATATAAGTGAATTTTTGTGCTATTATGTCGCGAAGTAAGACAGCCGTTTCATCATCCTCAAAATCGGAATCCCACTCATCGCAGTCCGAAGTCGTCTCCTCCTCGTCCTCGTCCACTTTATCCAGAGGAATGTTTTGCTTTAAGCAAATATCTCTACAAATATAGCATCATAATTTAAAGCAACCAAATCGACGTTTGAGCATTGAAATTGTGATTTTAATCACAATCGAAGCTTCAGCATGCTTCTCGTTAAATCGTTGCTCCATGGATCCTTGCTCGACTGTTTTTTATGGCGTCAGGAGAATGTTATTCTGCATCGGCCAAAATATAATGGCTATTTAAGTTACGCAGCAGATGCTCCTTCGCTTGGCTTAAATCCCATACAAAGGCATCGCTACAGGCACCCGAATGTGTGGCATCAACAGCCAAAATTTAATTTTTACAGTTGCAGAGCTGAAAATCAAAAGATAGCTAATATTTCTTATGCTTGTTATATATTTGGATGATGGAAACTCTCACCAGCATTGCATTGATGCTATAGTAATCCTTTCTATTAACGAACGAGTTCACATTCTGCGTTGGTTTCAACATCCTTATATGCATCCTATCTAAGCAGGCAGCAACCTTGGGCAGTTAATAGAGCTCCTGCAAATGGTCACGCGACTCTTTCAGCTGGTCGTTGCTCATGGGCAGCCTGATTGCTTGGTGGCACAGCTTTTGCTGCAACAATGGGAGCACGTTGCGCAATATTTTTGAAAATGTGCTTCGTCTAGTGTTGAAATGTTTATCATTGGCCAAATTTGATTGATATCCGCCAAGGGCCAAAAAATGCAAAACATTGTAGTTCACACGTTTTATATCTGAGGTTATTTCTGCTTTGTTTGGATAAACGGATTTCTTGCCTTCTTTGCGCGTCAAATCGAGCGAGCGCAAATAAAAGTGTATTTTTAATTGCAATTTTTTTACTTGTTTACGATCAGCTGTCTTAGAGATGTGAGTTGTATGCGCCGCAACAACGCGCTTGACGCAGTTGCCAGATTGACAAAATAACTAAGCACTGTTTATAACAGTTAGGGTGCATAAATTTATTTTTTTATTGCTGCTCATATATGAACACGTTTATTGATTTAAGCAGCAGAAATCAATATAATTAAGCAGCTAAAAAACAGTTTCCGATAACTTTTCGATCAATTAGGGAGAACCCATCGTCTGTTATAAAAAAAAGCTCTGAATACTCGAGTCAAGAATAAAGCTCGATGTGTTTTTAGTTCTCAGTGAAATTAGTTGCATTTGTGCCGTCATTTGCATCGGGTTGTGTCGCTTTGTGTGAAATCGAAAAAACAATTATAAAATATAAACAGTTGCAATATTTGTATATATTTGGTGTGTTTTAAAAAACGATCAATAACTCTACACGCCGGACGTAACTCGCTCTCTCTTAGGGTGGTATATGTGTTTGCAATATAAATAATTATTACATACAAACAGTTTTGACAGCAAAGAGAAGACCTTCAAATACAACAACAATGCTACTACAGAGAAACAAGTAAAATAAAGCGGCATATGGTTTCCCTTGCGGGTTTTTTTTGTGTTGCTTATTTTGTGTTCGTTCTTCTAACCCGCATAAATTGAATTAGCATTCCTTAATGTGTGTGTATTTTGTTTTCATGCTCTCACTTTACTTCACCCTGTTTGAACTTCAAGTCTTATTTGCGTTTCAGTTTTTAGCTGTTGACATATGTTTTGTATGTTTGTTTGTATATATGTTGTGTATATAATTGCGTTGCTTCAGTTACTTCATCTGCTTTATTTTGATTTTGTTTTGTTCATCACATTCTACCGGCGTTGCCAATCCTATTGGTGCAGGCCAGCTGACTTTATGGTCACCATTTGATTGCACCACATGTTATCTTTATACATACAAATCACGGCAACAGTATTTTTATATAATTTTCATCTGTATTTATTATACTAATTAAGTTCATAGATATCTATTGTGCCCGCGTGGTCGTTTGGCTCAACATCGATGACGATCTGGCAACGCTACTCGCTCGCTAGCACGCTCTCAAAGTTTTGGCGTTTTTTGCTCTTGCGCTCCATTTATTTGTTCTATTCGCTTTTATTTATACAAAACGATAAAGTGTCTTTTATTGATTTCGAGCCCGCGAACGTGTAAGCAACGGACGACGGATTTGTTAATTGAAAGCGTTAATCAATTAACGCTTTGGTATCTCTTTCTGTTGCTCTGTCGCTCGTTGCTCTCTTGCCCTTTCGTTCTTCAGATCGTCGTTGGTGTTATCAGAAATTTCGCGCGTGTTTTCCCATCACACAAAAGTTTCGAGCGCATTTTTAACAGGTATCTGTTTATAAATATGTACATACTCGACGAAAAAAATTAATGTATACATGCTATGTACATGTCCAATGCATTGCTTAACTCGCTGTACGCGATAAGATAATTATTGTGTTACTTAGCTGGAATAGAGACAATGCCGCATAACATGCATGCCAACCCACGCACATTCACACTCACGTGTCTTTATATTTTTTGTTGTGTTGAGTCAAACTGAAATTTCAAGAGATAGCAATAACACTTTGAAATGAGGCGCCCTACAGCACACTTCTCCATTGTCCGTTTGTAGGGTGTGTGTGTGTGTTAGTTTACTGCAATTTGTAAATATCTCGCGACTTATAACACTTTATTATTGCAACTTGAGACGCTAATTCGGCGCATAGACTAATATGCAGTAAACGATAGCTGTTATTGTTGATGATGGCTGTGTGTGTGTCTCTGTTTGCCATCAGTGTTGCCAGCATTAAAAATGCTCAAGCAACTAAATTAATAGCTAGAAAAAACTTTAGTATTTTTACGCTGTGGTCCTTAATAAATAATGTTTACTAGTTGACGACAACAAAACAAAGTTTTTTATTGTTCAGCAGTCTATAAAGTTTAGTTAAAAAAAAAAGCTAAAAGAGCAACACTGTCTGGCATCTGGCCAGCAAAGCGATGCGCAACAATAGACCGCATTGTTACACCTACAAAATACATGTGGCGAGGATTTGGTTTTATATGCATGTATGTTCATTTTGCATATATAAACATATGTATGTTTTCGACTGTGATAAGCTTGGGAATTCACTCAAATGTGAACGCCAACTTGTTGCCCAAATGAGTGAGTAGAATTGTATATGTATATAACGGTTTATTAAAGAAAAACAGACGAAACAAACAATGCATATGTAGAAAATCGATTGTGGAGTTATAGTTCACAACTTTAAACTAACTATCAAAGCTGTTCGATTTAAGCTTTAAGCTACCCCGTGTCAGCTGATTCAGATCAATGATGGATAGATATGGCTTAGGCGGCACACTAACCCCCGTCGGCACAGGCAACTCGGTAGTGATTGGTTGCGGCTCTCTCGTTGCTCTTTTATGGCGACTGCCAAGCTCGGAATACTGATCGTGCTGGGAGCAGTTGGCAGTTGCCGCTCGTCGATAATTGCGATAACCACTAAAAGTGCTGCTGCCCGGCGCAATATTAATGGGTCGTGTGGGTGAAAAGCCACCCTCGTCCGAGGAGACTCCTCCGCCGCCACCAGCTGAATCATAGCAAATGCTTAGATTTGTATATGAAATAGGCGCATGACAGCGCGTGGTCTTCGGACGTAGCTTCACCTCGTAGCGTGTCCGGGAGCGGGAACGTGAATGATGCGTCCGTGGACGGCCACGTCGCTTACCCTGCAACCGTATCTCCGATACCAACGGTACGGGCAGTACATTAATAAAGCGATAGTACTGTAGGAGAGTACGTGCTAGATTGCGACCAACACGATGATCTGCAAGTAGCAATGGAATTCAATCTTATGCAAGAGGAGTTGACCTTAACAATACTTACAGCCATCCTCGTTGTACAATGCCACGGTCTTGCCATCGCGCAAATAATGACCTGCTATGGAAACCTCCAAAGTGTAAGCATTGACCGTATCACTGAGACGTTCGCAACAGTGGCGTCGAATGCTGCCCGCTTTGCGTTCATCCGCATTGAACATTGTGTGCTCGGCGACATAATCCTTGGCATTGCTGGCAAATAGTCTTGGGAATACCAAATGGCGTTCGTAGCGATACACATCCTCATATGTGTTGCCGTAGATGAAGCAACCATGCATGCTGCTATTCGCATGCAAATCAATCACAAAATCAATCTGATAGGTCTGCAAAAGGTAAACGATAACGTTTTTGAAAAATAAACTATAAATTATTGTTTGTTTGTAACTCACATCGGAATTATCCAATTCTCTTAGCATATTCCGAATGGCGTGCAGTTCGGGTTGCGAAAATTCCGATGCCACATGCCAATTGCGATTCATGTCCTGACCCATCAGATTACAGCGATTGTTGCCCAGGAACACACCATCCGGATTGACCATTGGCACTATTTTGAATACGAAATTCTCGCGCAGCACTTGCGCAATCGGATGACTGCCCACAAGAAACTCAATGAGACCCTGGCATACATGGGAAGCAGGTGCTTCGCTCGAATGCGTTCGACACAAAATAACAATAACACGTATGAAGCTGCGTTCCAAACGATTTGTGGAACGTTGATTGAGCGTCACCTGATCAATGGTCAGCAGATCCACATTGCGATTTTGCTGCGGAAAGAAAATAAATTGTTAACATGGCTCACATCATCATAACAAGCACAATTTCAAAGGACTCACCAAAGACTTAATGAGAACGGAACGTGTAAAACGCTTTGCGGAACCTTGACGTGAATCAATAACATTTAAATATGATTGCAAACGGGAGTAGCTGTAGGGTAATGCCAAGGCAAACATATACACATCTTCCTCCTTGTCAAAGTTAAAGCCAAAGCTCAACACATAATGGCCCTGATGCATGGCCGAGCGATAGAAGAAGACTTGACGCTTTGACAGCCGTTGCCATTTAGGTCTGCTGGAAGATTTGACAAGTGGCGTCAATCCAGAGTTAAATAAATTGCGACTCTTGCTTATGTTGACAATGTTGAAGATCACTCGCTGATCCTGTTTCACATTGTCCACGGTAAAGTTGAACCAGAAACGAAAGCGTGGATTACAAGTATCCGGACGTAGGAACAAATCGTACTCAAACTCGCCAATTAGATCCACCTTGCCCAGATTTCCCGTTTCGAATGCAGCATCAAAGCACAAATGTCCACGTTTCGCCTTGCCACTCTGTCCAGGCGGTCGTATAATAACGCGGGACACATTACCCAATCCACCCTCGCCATCGCTGTCTTCGCTATCTGTAACGGAAGATCGATATATGATAGTTGAATTGGTGTAAAGTTGCTGTAAATAGTAATGTAACTAGTTAGTGAAGTCTTGTCCTCGCTCCTTGTCCTCAATACATTTCAATCCTCATACCATCTGAGCCTCTCTCATACATGCTCGTATGCTGCAACGGATCACATGCAATGCCCAGCATTTTGACTACTTTTCGCGCTCCTAGGCGCAAGTGGCAAGTGCAACGTTCAAGACTCTTCTAATGCCACTTGGCTTACTAATCCGCCTGCAGGCCATCGAAAACCTTAATCCTGCCCTACTCTAGGCTAGTGCTATCTTTAAAACTAGACTCGCTTGGCACACATATGCGTGTCTTAGTTATCGCAAGTTTTTGCTCAAGCTTTTGCTGCAGTTTGCTGCAACTGCCACTAAAGTGTCGTTGACGCCTCAAACGTCAACATTTGAAATTGAATAGTCGCGGTTGCGTTTGCCACCCAATCCAACAAAAAATGAAGAAATTTGCCCTGTCGTGTGATTTATGAAAGCCCAAGAACACCCAGCAGCCAGCAGTAAGAATCTGCTTCTTTCTTTGCTCACCTGAATCACCCATTCCTTGGAATTACTCAGGACATGCACTTCAGTTTCAATTGACGCTGACAAGGCGTATCCTTAGACGTCTCCAGCTGCTGCCAGCACATTGACCCCGCTTCTTGCTTCCTGTTTCTAGCTGCTGCTGTAAATTAAAAATAGAAATTCAATTAAGTGGCTTAGGGTTACGCCTTCTGGCTTTTCAGATTTATGTCTAACCTTTCACTTTCTTCCACTCGATTCGCGTGCGAATGTCTCAAGGCAAAAACTCTTTTCTTTTTGTTTTTGTGAATAGATTGCAATCAGCTAGTAGACTATGCGTTTTAAGGCCCTTAACTGGCCGTTTGAGCTGAGTTGGGCTGAATGATGACTTTGGTATTTGGCCTGTCTAATGTTTTGCTTGCCACTTTTGAACGTTGCCAACCACACACACACACACACAAATTCCGGCTGACATTTGACGTTTGTTGTGTTTGGTCGATAATAAACGCGAGCGCAGTTTTAGCATTTGTGGTTTTGGCCAAGTTTTTGCTTTCACACACATTCTGAAATTTGCGTTACGGCAGTCTTTAACTTTCAACGGAAACTTTGCGTAACTCACATTAAAAAAAAAAAGCAACGTCGTCGTCAAAGTTTTGCAGTCCTTAATTGCCTGCAGGACGAGACACATAAATAACACACGAGTTTCAAACTAGTCCACCGGGGCTAATCAATAAAAGTCGGCAAAAGGCACAGGGCAACCGACGCCTGTTAAACGCGTCATATTTATTGCACAGTAACACACATAACGGGCATTATCATATCTATATACACGTATAATTTAATAGCATGTCCAAACGCAGGTAGCATTTTCCCCTAACATAACTGATTATTGTTTTCTGTTTCCCTTGTGCATGTTTTTATTGAAATATGTTACTAATCAACTGTTTTCTTGTTACAGATTAGGCAGTGTACGTCCACCAAAGCGTTGCAGAAGCGACATGGACAATACATCCGCCTCGGACATTGTCATCATCAATGGCAACTCGCATCCGGATCTGGCCAACAGTGTGGCCGAACGTATGGGCATAAAGAATGGCGGTTGCTCGGTTTTCCACAAATCAAATCGTGAGACTATCGTTGAGATCAGCGACTCGGTGCGTGGTAAAGATATATACATAATACAAACGGGCACCAAGTGAGTGGAAACTTATGCAAATTTTTGTTCATTGTTGTGTAATCTTTTCCATTTCCTTTTTAGAGATGCCAATAACAACATTATGGAACTGCTTATTATGGCCTATGCGTGCAAAACATCCTCGGCTCGATCGATTGTTGGCGTCATACCCTATTTGCCATACTCGAAACAGTGCAAGATGCGCAAACGTGGTTGCATTGTGTCCAAACTGCTCGCCAAGATGATGTGCACTTCGGGACTGACGCATATTATAACCATGGATTTGCATCAGAAAGAGATTCAAGGCTTCTTCGATATACCCGTTGACAATTTACGTGCCTCACCCTTTCTGCTGCAGTATATTCAGGAGAGCGTTAGTACAAGAGATCGAATGGCTGTGATGCAAAACTAATATATATATATATAAATAAATTCTTAATGTACAGATACCTGATTATCGAAATTCGGTGATTGTGGCACGTAATCCAGGCGTTGCCAAGAAAGCCAATTCGTATGCGGAACGCTTGCGTCTTGGTCTCGCTGTCATCCATGGTGAGCAAAAGGAGGCTGAGAGCGATGAGGTTGACGGACGATATTCGCCACCACCAACTAGGTGAGTCTCCAACATAGATAGTTTTATATTTGTGTGTTTGTTAAACTTCCTGTTATGACTGAAGTTAAAGCATTAAACATTTGCTTTACACTTATTTGTTTTAGATTTTCTTCATAATTTTCTTATTATAAAAAAGTGCTTTACATCATTGCCAAGTGTTTGTCAAACATTTTATTTACAGTGGTCGCTTAGTTATTTTAGTTTCAGATAAAGTAAGTTTAATATCCGAACTTTATAATGAAAGGATAAAAAATATAGCTTAAATCAGGCTTGTTACCTTTAGGAATAAATTTGAATGTCGCTCGTAGACTCATCTGTTTTTACATAAGTAAATGTGCAATACTTTATTATGAATTTAGTATGTGCCGCTTACATTGTATTAAGCACGTAGAGTAGCTACATATTTGTTGCATACCACACCTACCTTGAAGTCTCTGCAATTGTTGTTCATCATCTGTACTTCACGGCAACAAAGATAACCTTTAAGTGCTGTTGCTACTGTTGCTTTTGTTTTTTTTTTTTTTTTTTGCATTACACGTTTTGCTGTAATTTCGAATATACCACGAATTGCAAATCGACTGCGTTCGGCATTGAGCGAAAAATTGTTTCTCTTTATTTACGTTTATTATTATTATTGTTATACGGTTTATGCAGGGCGTATTGCAATATATTAGGAAATTCTTCTGTTGAAATGTGCATACCGACGGTGTCTAGGTTTGTATCTTATATAAATATCATTTTTATAATTTGTGTATGTGTGTTTAGTTTAATAATACAAATGTGAAATGTTTCTGTACTTTCGTTTTCTATATTTATTTTATTTTGGCAACGTTTTCAACAACAACTGCAACAACTACAAACCACATCTGCACATGTATTGTGACAACAACAACAACAACAAAACCACCACACGCAATCAAACTATGCACCAAATGTGTCGAAACATGCAATTTCATCATCTCAATAAACATTAATCACAAAAGAAACTCTACTCCACAACATGCACCCAGTAGCAGCCGACAGCGCACCACGTCTGTATCGGTGGGCGTGCCTGAGCATCCATCAAAAGTCAAACCTCCACTTACTATTGTGGGTGATGTAAGTGGTCGGATTGCCATAATGGTGGTAAGTATAAGAGATCAATTGAGTTAATGCTATCTAATATATGTTTGATGTGCAGGATGATCTGATTGATGATGTGCAAGCGTTCGTTGCTGCCGCCGAGATGCTTAAGGAAAATGGTGCCTGCAAGATCTACGTGCTGGCCACGCACGGTCTACTTAGCTCAGATGCGCCTCGGTTGCTCGAGGAGTCGGTCATCGATGAGGTGAATGTCTTACTCCTACTAACTGATACATTACTTACCGATTACTTGTTGCTTTTTTTTAGATTGTTGTCACCAACACCATTCCACATGAGGTACAGAAGTTGCAGTGCAACAAGATCAAAACGATCGACATATCGATACTGATCGCTGAGGCCATACGACGCATACACAATAAGGAGTCTATGTCATATCTGTTTCGCAATGTTACACTAGAGGATTGAAGAGAGAAACATCTACACTTGTATACACTACAGACACACACACATGTCACAAATTGTCACTTTGCCAGTTAAGTAGCTTCATTGAAGTTGCGCCCTTTATATTGTTTGTTTTTAATTTAATTAAATAAAAAAAAAACCTTACTTTAAACCGCGCATTGCTCAAATAAAATAAAATTTGGCTAAAAATTGTTAAATTTCTTTAAGATGTAAAATGAAAATAATTCGTTGCATACTTTTTAGGCAGAGCCGCAAAATAACCTTTATAAATTGTAAATTCTTCATAAATCGATATGTAAATTTACCAATCGCAAGCCTTTGCTCATCTTAGCTTAAATCACAACACAAATAGTACCAATTTAAAAGCTGTGCTAACTTATAAAGCAATCGGAATCATGTCCATGTTTTTCAATAACCAATTGCGTCACCTTTAAAAATCCAACGCAAATACGAGCAATAAAAAAAGCAACAATTTTCACACTCAAAGATTAACAAATTAACACAAAATTGTTAATTTCAAAAGCTGTTAGCCAAAAGCACTTAAGACCATTTACACTTATTCGCATGAATTGTGAACAATTATAAGCACTGGCTAATCATAATTAAATTGCCTTCTTTTTGTTTTCTTTGTTGAAATTTATGAATACAATAAAACGTAAAATTGGTACGTACTATATATATATATGTATATAAAATTATGGTAGTAGTAAATTATTAAGTCGCATTATTCTTCATTTATTACGATCAATAAAGAATGGTTTTTTTTTTTGCTCAAGTTTGTAAAAACAAACCAATCATAATAAATTTAATAAATTCATTGACTGGGCAAATGCCGCATAAAAAAAGAAAACGTCAAAATCATTTTATTGCGGTTGTACACTTTAATTGTGGGTTGTGTGCTATGTAATATTTATTACATTGTAATTATCTATTGTATAAACAAATTTTGCCTTTTCCAACTTTGTAACAGACTCTGAATCTGACTGACGGATTCGCTTGAGGGAAGATATTTGAGCAAATATCTAAGTTGTTGTTGCTTGTTATAAATGCATTGCGGAAATGGGGAACAACACGATAAGATTAGAGAACAATAACATCCAAATGCATTTGAGAATCTTTCTCTTTCTCATCAATGTATGGATGTAAATTAAAACATCAAACATTTTGATTGTGTACGCCTCATAAATTAAATATGAGGGTCAGCTAAGGGCTATGATTAATTGCTTACTACTTACTACCACTTCTACGATTTAATATTTGAAGCAAACAGAACGTTAACTTGTTTTATGGTCAGTAATGCCAAGATAAATAATATACGTGTATGTATATATTTACGTAAAGCTTTAAGATGCATTATAAATGCAGCAAACTGTTTACATACAGTAAAAAACTATGTCTGGGTAGTATGGAAATTTTTAAAAAGTACCGAGAACAGAGAATATTTAAATGGCGAAGCTACATTATATATAAATAAAATTGCGCAAAAGAATAAATAAATATTATTCTATAAACAGAGTTGTGAATCTTGGTTCAAAAGTTCGTTCTTTCTGAGAAAAAAACAATCAACTTAATGTTATTACTTTAATTAAAACTAGACTTCCGATCACATTTATTCTCAAAGGCTGACTAATAATTTTTATTCAACCTTATATATTTTAGCGCATATTTGTTCAGTGTGGGAGTTCAGAAGATAAGCTGCCGCTGTTTACACCAAAAAAAAAAGTACAATATAAAAGAAAAGATGCTCAGACAGAACCTTCAACAATGCGTCAGTTAATGCTACAAATTATCTGGCAGGTTTATTTTCTTTACCTTATCAGTTCTGTGATTGTTGAGTTTGCCCTTTCAAAAACCGTGAGTTGACGTACGAAAATATTTGTTTAGCGATGCTTGAAGCCGCATATAAAGAAGTGGGCCTAAAACTGGCACACTTCGCTGGCAATATTCAGCGATCAAAATTGTCACGTGGTGTTTAAGGGATTACGAGAGGCAATTAAACCGCACAATTGTTAATGCAAATTAATGCCAAGCACCTTGTGTCATTTATCAATCGTAAAACACGCTGCATAAATTTCATAGTTAAAACAATCACGTGAAGCAGCAAACATGTCACGCAAACAAAGCTAACGCTATACATCTATCAAGGGCTGAATGGTGTTGGTCACATTGCCCATACGCCCCATCGCCCCGGATCTAAGGTGTTCATTGAACCTGCTTAAGGTTTGTTGTTCAATGTAATTTCCGTAAGCTATATACAAACTGCATAACGCCTAGCATATTGATTTGCAGCCCATCAAAAGTTAATAGCTTAAAATGTCTGAGCTACGATTCTACAATGAATCAAAATACATATTCTCCATGTTAGAAGTGATTTTTTGTGTATGTTTGTTTTGATTTGTTTCGTATCAGCTTTGTATGACACATCAGCCTGCCTTTTAATGGATGCAAGAGCAATGTTCGCTGCTGTTTTTATACCCTGATCCCATTAAAAATGGGAAAAAAGGGTATCATGAAGTTGTGCAAAAGTATGTAACAGGCAGAAGGAAACATCTCCGACCCCATAAAGTATATATATTCTTTATCAGCATCAACAGTCGAGTCGATATAGCCATGTCCGTCTGTCCGTCTGTCCGTCTGTATGTATGAACGCGTCGATCTCAGAGACTATAAGAGCTAGAGACTCCAGATTTGGAACTTAAGCTCGCCTAATCCCTAGGCAGTACAAGTTTGTTTTCGATAACTCATCCCGTTTCCGATATACACATGTGATCGATAACAATAAAATCTTGAATTTGAAAAAACTTTAGATGGCATTTTAATTATTAATCAAAATAATAACAATCTGTGAAATTTTTATTAAAATCGGTTGAGAAACACCGGAGATATGGAACCTTGAAGTTGAGTATGCAGTATGCAGTATGGTCGTACACACACGCACACATACTTGCAAGCACTGACTGTACGCGTAAAGTAAAGGGATCAGGGTATCGTCTAGTCGGGATTTCTCGACTAGAGCCTTCTTACTTGTTTTTTTTGTTTTTTATCGTTTATCACTCAAAATTGATTTACTAATTCATGCTGCTAGTTGGCAATTCATTAGCACGCCAGCCAAAGTTGTGTGCCCATAAATTGGCTTGAATGAGCGCGGTTTAGCGCCACTTAGCTGTGCAAGGGGTATTCAATTGTTAACAAAAATAAACAAAAGATTAAACTTTAGTGTGGGTATATCGAAGATAAGATACTCTTGTCGAGCATTAAATAAATTAGTTCCACTTAGATATCTTGATAAATGAAAGAGCTTTTCTATCCAATAGGCCGGATTGTTGCTTTTTGTGGTAAATTATATAGTTCCGATATCGTATCGTTAAAATAGAATTTATGTTGTTGCATATGTGTCGAACAGATATTTTTAATTGGCAAAGTTC
Source organism: Scaptomyza cyrtandrae (assembly GCA_035044605.1). Taxonomy (NCBI): domain Eukaryota; kingdom Metazoa; phylum Arthropoda; class Insecta; order Diptera; family Drosophilidae; genus Scaptomyza; species Scaptomyza cyrtandrae. Next base: position 13,329,626 of record JAWNNS010000640.1, read on the forward strand.
TATCAGATAACTTCTATTTATATTTAATAAATCAATCAGTTTTTTTGCAATAACTTATTGTATGAATGAAGAAACAGAAATGATTCTTTAATTAACAGACAATTTTTCGATAACAAACGTTCCTAAGTCTCTCATCAATCGTATAAATATGTTAGATATAGAGATCCAATCTGGTAAGTTTAAAACTTGCCCCCTTCAATGTGTTACAAACATCAAAACATAGTCGTAGCACCCATCACAAAGAGCATAAAAAAACACGTACATTGTTGGCTTGAAAAACAATTAAATTGGCCTAATCAAATTTACCTAATTTCACCTCACTAACGCACATTACTTCCTCTAGGGTGGGGCGTGTTGTTGTTTTTTTTTTTGAGATTTAATCAAAATATTTTGAACAATTTGTGTTCATGACAATATAATAACAATGCATTTAGGGTCCATTACGTTTTTTAACGGATTTCTGTTTGTGCTTGTGGACATTAAATGTTAATGGTTCGCATGAAATGAGGTTTACATTTGATCAAACCCTAACAATAGGGGTATTCAGTAGCTTAAAAAAATCAATCATTGAAACAAAGAACTCGCATCGGTTCACTGAACTTGAACATACTCGTCGTAGTAGCATTTTGAAATAAAATCCCCTTCATTTGAAAATGTTGCATTCATTTATCAATGCGTTTGATGACTACCCATAACGCGCCATGGTAAAAGTGTTTACGGGGATCAAGTTTGTTTTTGTTTTTTTTTTTCTTTACGGTTGTTTTCTGTTGTCGCAAATTTTATTCAGTCATGTGATCGAATTAATTCAGCTTCAACATCATCAGCATCATCATCATAATCGTTTTGAGAGCGCAGTGATTATAAACAGTACGGATCTCGTGATTATGAACGATCGCTATAGCCAGTTAGTTAGCCAGTTGTATATATAAAATGGCAATGCAATAATAAGAAAAAGAAGCGAACTTTAAATGCGTAAAAACAATTTGTTTGTTTTTTAAACGTTAACGTGGTTAATATACTTATAGTCGAGTCCGGAACAGGTAGTTATAGTTGTTATTTAGTATTGCCATTGAACTTGGCTCAAGCTGTAGACCCTGACACGCATTTTGGGGCCTTTAATAATGCAAGTTATGTTTGTTCGTGTATGTTTTGTGATTTCCTCGAAAAAGCCTACAAGTAAAAAATTGCATAACTCGGCCATCGATCGCATTGCTAGGCGCCGAAACAAGCCAGTAAGATATATGATTCGAACCGAATCGAATCGAATCGATATATATATAGTGAGTCACGTGAAGCCTCGCGACAACTAATTTACATGCCTCAATGCATTCCAATGCACACGATCTGAGCGCGTTGATTGCATAATCTATGTGGAAGTAGCAGTCAGTCAGTCAGTTAGTAGGCCTAGTTTATTGTTGCTTGTTGCTTGTTCATGTACAATTAATCGCCTGCACAATTTAACAGTTGTTTTTAATATTGCTAACTTAATTTACATGTACAATAATTCATCATGTTCATATCATGATTGCAGTTTTGTGATCATTATAGTAATGATAAGCTGAGCGACTATTGTGGGCGCAATTGTTTTAATTTACTCAAGCTACAGTTACATTTTTATTATTTTTATTTTTTTTGTCATTGTGTGCTTTTGATAAAGTGCATACAAAGTGACAAGCCTTTCCCAACAAAAACTCAACTCAAACCCAACCCATCCATCTTTCCCAAGAAAAATGCGTCGAAAGCGTTGTCTCATTTCATTGTCTGATAAAGTTGACAAAAAGATAACCGGCAAAATCAAACAAGCCATAAAACAAACGAATAACAACAACAGATCATAAGCAATTATAATCTTGGTTGCAAGCCATGAACTAAATTAAGGACTATATTTTGCAACCTTCTCTTCGAAAACTCAAGAAACAGTTGCGAAACTAGGGCTTTAGGATCCTTCATAGCCTGGTTGTAAATCCAGCTTCGTATCCGATTACCCGTTAATAACTGTGAGAAATTCAATGACTGGTTTTTGAAGTTTTGATATCTTGACTTAGACGCTTGAGACCCAAAACAATTAGCGGCACGGAATGTCAACGGAATGTTATTGCAATAAAAATAAAATGTATTTAAAACGAATTTGTATTTAACGATCTCCACACATTTAATTATCGTTCAATACTTCTATATATATATATACGTACATATTTAATTTGAAACTGACACTAATGTTTCCTCCACCTGCTCGTCTCTCACTGTCTAACATGCCAATAAAGTAACAATATATGTGCAAAGCAATTTGACCGCTAGAAAGTTAACAAAACAAAAATTGCTTATAATAAGTCTGAATGCGGCTGGTGTGACTGTGCATAAATGAAAGGCTTAAAACATTCTATACGTTCTATACAGGGACCTATATACTACGATATGATGAATACAACACATTGACAAAGTGAACGAGCATGAAAGTATTTCAGATATGCAATAATTAGGGTTAATAACTTGAGAAGCGGAACATCGACAACAAACAAAAAAACAAACAATCACAACAAATCAAATTCGCATCACTCAATTTTTCTAAATCGCTTGTTATATAATATACTTGTTTTATACTATATATACTACCTTAACTGGTTTCACCTGTAGAATCATTTTTTGGCATACATTTAGCTACCTGTTAAGCTGGTTCGCAACAGAATTCCCTGCTGTCAATAAACGCATTTCGCTACAATCTAATGCATTTCGCGAACTAGCTGAAAGTGTATTAAGCGTTCGGTATGATATACTAACCATCTCATGCTGTTTGTTTGCTTGATCTCGCAGATGGTTTTTGGGATTTTTGGTTAAGTTGTATGTGTGTAATCTGTTTATCTAAATAGTTTTCGGAGTAGATTTGAGAAAGTTACTAAAGCTAGCTAAACTATTTAAAGTCACTCAATACTCAATTCTATCTAAATGAATCGTTTTATCATATAACTTTGATGTTGTGGAAAGATAAGTTCTTGTAGAAACATTTATTTTTATACCAAGATCTCGCAGTGAAGTGTTATTATGTGTTAAACATTTTGGCAAACATTTTACCTTCATTGATTTCGTAGGTTCATTACCAACAATTAGGTGTGAGCAGGTGAACTCTCGTCCGAAAGGGTAATTAATTTTTGGCGTACTCAGGTTATGTGTTATTTATATGTGTTTTTATTTGCTTTTGTTTTGTGTCCGTCATTCGTTTACAGAAGATTTTTGCTTTATCAGACGTTCAACACGTGTTTAAGATGCTGCCTACCTTTGCATGTGTATGTGTGCGTGTGCGTGTGTGTGTGTGTTGTGTTGGTGTGTGCGTGTTTTTTATTTGATTGATTGCCTGCCTAAAGCTATTTATTTTTTTAGACTACAATTTAATGTAATTTTCCATCCCATAATTATATTGTTATATTATTTAGCAGTCCAGTTTTAAGGCACAAGAAACAAATACTGTTAAGTACTTGTTGACTCTAAAACGACGAAGTAAGAGTCATTACAGATCCCAAAACCACAAGATACAACAACAATACTTTGTATGCCATAAGCACGCTTTTAGCATTGCGGAAAAAACCAAAAAAAAAAATAAAAATAAGAAAACCCCCGCAATCAAGATACCATATAAAGTAATTGCTCGAGTTCTGCAGAAGAAGAATAAAATAAAGTTTCAATGCAAATGCAATAAGTATTTGACCAAACTAAGAGAGACGGAAGAACACCATTAACTAACATATTTGGCTATGCTAGTTGTTTAATTATTTTTCTACATTTATTGAATATCAGATTTTGAGGTGGCGACCAAAAAAAGATTCGGAATAGCTTTCTTAACTTTAAGAGGCGATTTTATCATTCATGTACACGTTTTATTTATAGTGGGCGCACTTCAATGCTGATTTATTTACGATTGCATTGTATTTATTTTTATGACGTCGTCGCTGCTGATTAATTTCCCCTCTAAACCGCTTCCAGACAGTAAGAGAGTAGATTTGGCTTGGTCGCACGCGATTTAACAAATAGTGCTGGAATGTTTTTTAGGTTCCATTTATTTAATAGGTATCATTTAGATTATGGATACTTTATGCGTTTCGGTAAGTTTCGAATTTCACATACTAAAGCGAAAAGTTTTTAGCTTTGCGGTGTAAACAAATATTTTGAAATTGTTTACCCTATTTATTTCATTCAGATTTCAATGCATTCCAGTCTAAAATACTATTATTTTTTTCGTTCACTTGATGCGCGGTACTTTTTTTTCAAATTGAAAAAAGTTTATTTATTCAAGCTTGGAATTGTTAGTTTTCGCTGACGACATTCGCATCACATTCACATTCACCAAATCTAGCATTTATTTATGCGATTGGCATCTGATACAAACATTCCTTACCTTCTCTTGCAATTATATTCCCAGGTATGAACTTGAAGACAATGCTTAACAATTTTCTATACCTTAGTAGTTGATTATTATTAGTAATTCTTGTATACTATTGCATTTTTAATGACATAAATAATGTGACTGGCGTGAAATGCGCTTAGAATATGCATTGTTGATCTTGTTTGCGGCAATTTCCCAGCACGTGCATGTAATATATATTCGAAAGGTCTGATTTTACCCTAAAACAAAAAAAAAAACAAATGCACTTAAACAAAAACAAAAGTCCCCTTTGTTGAAATAAAGTGCCCAGGAAGTAATCTGATTTTTTGATAATTCTTTAAGATTTTTGAGATAAATCTTTCTTATTATATAGAAGCTACGGAATTTCTTGTTAATATGTCTTAGAAACACAGAGCTTGATCAAAAGAAATCAATAAAATTATATTCTAGGTCCGTTTATAATGAAGCTCATTTTCATTTCCACACAGTTCTTGAGATTGTTAAGCAATTTGTACCAAGAAACCTAGAAAAAATTTAAAATTTTGCGCATCTGAACTGACAATTAAAACGTAGCAATGAAGTTTTTATTTCTCTAAGTGTGGGATCCCCCCACTTGATGTAAGGCCATGATTACAAGAAGTGGCAGTCAGTCTGCGATTATAATTTCTTTGGGTTGTGTCGGTTACACGATACGCGAGACAAAAGACCCCCAGGCCTCAGACAGCAAGCTGGTTTTTGGTCTGTTGTGTTTTTTTTGTTGTTGTGGTGCTCTAACGAAAGCCGGTGGCTTTAGTCGAGCAACATCTCGCAGCGACTGCGACGTTGACTGCGCTACCGACTGCGAATGCTGGGACACGAGCGGAATTGTCACTCACGACTCGACACCTATTTATAATCAGTTCCCCCAAACGTTCGGCACTACAAACGACGGCTAAAGTTTCGCGCTGCTGCTGCTGCTACTTTTGCTTCTGGCTCGATCTCGATCGCGATTTCGATTCATTCCCGCACTCAACGCGCTCGCGAATAGTTTGGCTTTGTTTAAGCGAGAAGTTAAAAAAAACAACAAAAAACAGAAGTTTTTTAAGTGCAACAGTGAGATGAAGTCGTCGATAAAACTGTGGCTCAACTAAGCTAATGCAAATTTAAAAGAAATACATTAACAACAATCAAAACAAAATACGAGAGCTTTCGCAGCCACATAACAAACAAACTATATTAATATTATTAGTTGAAAAGCTTGTGTGCTTCATTTGTGCAAGATGACAGCCAAAGACACTGGTCATGTGAATGGCGCATTTAATGGTGGACCCGATGTATCGGTAGATATACCCACAAATAACTTATATCACACATCGCGCGACTGCATTGTTCAGAAGGAAGAAGAGCTTGCGGCACAATCGGGTGGCTTTTCGGATTGTTGTCGCAGCACCTGTGCAAATATATTCCGGAGGAAAACCCTTGAGAAACGATTCCCTATACTCGTGTGGTTGCCGCAATATAAGAAAGATTACATCATTGGTGATTTAGTGGCAGGAATTTCAGTGGCTCTGACAGTGATACCACAGGCTTTGGCCTATGCTGGCATAGCTGGCTTAGATCTACAATACGGTCTGTACGGATGTTTCCTCGGTTGCTTCATCTACATATTCATTGGGTCCAGCAAGGATGTGCCGATTGGCCCGACGGCAATCTCAGCGCTGCTTTCGTTTCAAATTGCCGGCGGTAGTTGGCAGATGGCCACATTGCTGACCTTCCTTACTGGCATCATTGAGATATTGATGGGCGTCTTTCAACTCGGTTTCCTCATAGACTTTGTGTCGGGTCCGGTAGGTGCTGGATTTACTAGTGCCGTCTCCCTTATCATATTCAGCTCACAGATGAAAGATCTGCTGGGCATACACACCAGTGGCAATACCTTTCTCCAGGTGTGGATAAGCATCATCAATGACATTCATAACATCAGTTGGTCAGACTTTGGATTGGGTCTCATCTGTATTGCGACATTGCTCAGTTTGCGTGCCTTGGCCAGCTGCAGTGTCGGACCCAAGCAGGGCAAATCCATCTGCCAGAAAATACTAAGCGGCATCTTTTGGACTGTTGGCACAGCTCGGAATGCCTTGTTGGTCTGCAGTGTGGCTGCCTTGGGCTACTGGCTGTCAGTCAGTGGTAATGAGGAACTGGTTCGCACCGTTGGTTATGTGCCCAAAGGACTTCCAGAATTTCAAACGCCACCTTTTCACATGGATCATGTGCTGAATGAGACAACGGGTGAGGTGATACAGGAGGGGCAGAGCTTCTGGGATATGGTCAGCACTTTGGGCTCGGGTTTGATTGTGGTGCCGCTAATTGCGCTTCTAGAAACGATGGCTGTGGTTCAAGCATTCGGTATGTCTAACAAAATTTTTAAGCCTAGTTGTATTGATTAATTTTGTTAAATTCTCTTTTTTAGCTGATGGCAAACCTACGGATGCTACCCAGGAACTAATTGCCTCAGGCATTTGTAATGTGGCCAACTCCTTTGTTCAGGGTCTGCGCAGCAATGGAGGTGTCGCTCGTGGTGCCATACTCAATGCTAGTGGTGTTCGCACCCAGCTTTCTAATCTTTACACAAGTGTGATAGTCATCATTGCTTTGCTCTACCTCACACCATGTTTCTACTATATACCTAAAGCAGCGTTGGCAGCCATCATTATTGCTGCGGTCCTTTTCATGGTTCAATACCGGGTCATCAAACCCATGTGGCATAGTAAAAGTAAGTATTAGATAGATTTATTGGGGAAACTTATTAAAAAAAGCGGGCTTTTCACCGACTTCCTAATGTGGGTAGGGTGGGAAAAAACGCTAGTTTTATAGTCATGCTTTTATAAAAACCCAAAAAGTAAACAAATATAAGATCAAGTAAGAATACTAAGACTTAAATCAACTAAACCCATTTCTTCTTCATTCTTTATCAACAGAAACGGATTTGATTCCTGGCCTGGGTGCGTTCTTTGCGTGTCTCGTATTGCCACTGCAATTGGGCATTCTTGTTGGCATTGGTATCAATGTCATTTTTATACTTTATCAGGCGGCACGTCCGAAACTGAGCATTGAAACACTTTCCGTAAGTAGTGAAAAATACAAACAAATTTGTCCGTTTAAAAGCTAATCGATTATTATTTTTGTTGCTCGGCAGACTCCAAGTGGTCAGCGTTATTTGATGCTGACGCCCGATCGCTGCCTAATCTTTCCATCCATGGAGTTTGTGCGAAAGGCGATTAATAAACAGGGCGTTAAGTCAACGCTGCCGGTTGTCATCGATTGTACACATATCTATGGTGCTGATTTCACAGCCGCCAAGGTGATATCGACAATGGTTGCGGATTTTGCACTAAGAGGACAGCCACTGTTCTTTTACAATCTGCAATCGCGAGTGGCGCAGGTATTTGAGGGCTTGAACAAAGATCTGGTGACCATATACGACATCACGACGCTGCATGATAAGCTTGCGGAGAAGACGGCAACATAACCTCGCTTAGTGATAGATTTTAGTTTTAGTCTTTGTATTTATTTCACAAACAAAACTCTACTCTAGACCAATTTTCAATGTCAGCGACTCAATTCGCTTTGTATAGGCACAAAAAAGGAGGTTAAAATGCAAAAGAAAAAACCCACGCAAATTGTTAGCAGCATTACAAACAACAAACTGTCCAGCCAAATAGTCAAATCTATATTTGTATCTGCATTTTCCGTAACTTTAATTAGCATTTAAGTTGAAGCAAAAGCTCATTATTTATTTGCTTTATTTGATTTTTGTTGCCAAAAAAGATGTGAATTTTGTTAAACAAAATCTACAAACTTTTCGCACCTCATTGTTGATTATTATTTATCTACTAAACTGATTGCTGTGCATAGTATTATAACAAATATATGTATATACATTTATCAAGCATGTGAAGTGAAAGTATTAGTACTTAAATAAAAACATAAAGATATTGGTTTAATAATTCTTATTTTCAATTGGGATTAGCATCTGAATTTAATTATTACCCCAAATTAATCAGTTGATTGCCATAGTTATTTATGGGTGTATAAAAATAAACATTAGCTACCTTATACGTGAACAATATCTAGTCAATATTGTGCACAGATTTAAGACTTTCCCAATATTACTTAACGCGACGTGATTTCCCCGTTTTGATCCATTCAGTACAATTTATAGTCGCTTCGCGAAAATTCAAGGCAATTGCAATTTAGTATTCACGATTAGATAGTAATCATAAACTTGAACTTGTTAGTTTCAACTTGCTAAAAAGTATCATACAAGTGCGGAACATTTTCAAATATTTTTAAGAGAAGTATAACACTTAAAATATAAATATTATTGGTTTGCATATGAAATGATATAATATTTATAGGCATACGCCTAATATATCAGGGTTCAAGTACTAACTTGTTGAATTTTAATTAAATACAACTGCAGGCGTGTTAAACTCAAATTTAACACTCAGGATATACTATTTGTTGCCGTTAAGTTTCCGCTATTTTGCTCTCTCTTTCTAATATTTAATAATCTTCCAAATTAAATGAATGATTTTTTTTTTAACAAACAAATAAAAAAGCCTAAAAGTGGAAGTAATTTTAGTTAAAACAGCTTCTTGGAAAAACCGTCGCTTAGGCCCTTTCGGATTTTTATCTGCTAAAAGAGCCAATCTTATAATTTCTTAAACATAAAACGTAGCATACTTTGGGGCGGTCGTGAAAATAACTATCGCATAATTTATCCGTTAGGCGCAGTATGCAGCACACTTTGCACAATGGGCAGAACCAAAAATATATTTGCTTTAAAAATAAATCGTTCTTTTCTTGTAACTTTGAAGTCAACACAGTTCAACTTATTAGACATTATTTTAAGGATTAAAAAACAATGTTGAAAAGTAGCTTTCCTAACTGTAAATGACAACGCAGCAGTTGGTGCCTTTTTCAGCACTGAAACACGTGCACACAAAATTTGCCTTCTCATTCAAACGTCAAAATCAGAAGCATTGAAAGGCTGCTTGCAAAAAGATATTACTCGATTTTAAGCTTACTTTTAATTGAAAATTTTATTAAAAATCACCGCTACGGTAAGTAAATAAAAAATGAATTTAAATAAAACATACGCAATACAAGGGAAAAAATACACCAGATGGAAATTGATACTCCTCGAATGCCACAAACGCCATCGAATGAAAAAGGGCCCGGCCTTCAATCGTATTTTGAGCAAAAAATTGCCGAATTGCAATTTACCGTTTCGGAGAGGAAGCGCAATATTCAGCGCCTGGAAGCGCAGCGCAACGAGCTCAACACGAAGGGTGAGTGAATCGAAAATGTATTTATCTTCCGTCTTTGCAACTTGTATTTGTGTTTATAGTGCGTTTGTTACGCGAGGAGCTGCTGCTTTTGAACGAACATGGCAGCTATGTTGGCGAAGTAGTCAAGCCACTTGATAAGAAGAAGGTGCTGGTCAAAGTGCATCACGACGGCAAATATGTTGTCGATGTGGATCCGAGCATCAACATCAAGGACATCACGAGCAACAGTCGTGTGGCATTGCGTCGCGATGGATATCAGTTGCACAAGATTTTGCCAAGCAAAGTGGATCCGCTTGTGTCGTTGATGTTGGTGGAGAAGGTACCTGACTCTACCTATGAAATGGTCGGTGGCTTGGAAAAGCAAATCACTGAGATCAAGGAGGTCATCGAGTTGCCCATCAAACATCCCGAGCTTTTCGAAGCCCTGGGCATTGCTCAACCCAAAGGCGTACTGCTCTTTGGACCACCAGGCACCGGGAAGACTCTTCTTGCTCGTGCCGTTGCTCACCATACCGAGTGCACCTTCATACGTGTCTCTGGCTCAGAGCTGGTGCAGAAATATATTGGTGAGGGATCGCGCATGGTGCGTGAATTGTTCGTCATGGCTCGAGAGCATGCTCCATCTATCATATTCATGGATGAGATCGATTCGATTGGCTCGGCTCGATTGGATTCGGGCAGAGGTGCCGATTCGGAGGTGCAGCGCACCATGTTGGAGCTGCTCAATCAGTTAGATGGCTTTGAGAGCTCAAAGAACATCAAGGTGATCATGGCCACCAATCGTATTGATGTCCTGGATGAGGCCCTACTGCGTCCTGGTCGCATCGATCGCAAGATCGAGTTCCCACCACCCAGTGAGGCGGCACGCGTGGATATCCTTCAAATTCATTCGCGTAAAATGAATCTCACGCGTGGCATCAATCTGCGAAAGATTGCCGAACTGATGCCAGGTGCATCCGGAGCCGAAGTCAAAGGTGTTTGCACCGAGTCTGGAATGTATGCTTTGCGCGAGCGTCGTGTTCATGTCAACCAGGAGGACTTTGAAATGGCCGTCTCCAAGATCATGCAAAAAGACTCCGAACGCAACATGTCCATCAAGAAGCTCTGGAAGTAACGACTCACCCAACCACAAATCAATTTTAATCAAGACCTTTGGACAAAAAAAAACTGGTATTTTAATTCATTAAATCAAATGCAAACAAATCAAATATGTACCACAAAACGACGCAGCATTTAATAATCGAGTGTGTCTTGAATTAAGCTTGCGCATAAGAAATCTAATTTAGAATTAGCATAATAATTATTTTTTCAAGAACCATCTATGTTTATAATAAACAATGACACAAATATAAATACATAAAAAATCAAAATCAACAATCAGTTATTAGATTTAATTGAAATATTCGATTCTTTGTTTAAGTTAGACCTCGTGCTATAAGTACCTTGTTTTTTGATTATGTGAACCCAAAAAAAGTCTAACAATCAAAAAGATAGGTCAGGTTCGTTCAACAGCTGTTGCAGGTTTTGGTTGTATAATTCAAATAAGGAAGACAACAAACATACAAATCTTAAACCACACTCACATTCAGTTGAATATATTATTAAAAGATGTGTATATAAAATGTGGACACATGTACTTATCCAGCAGATGTCATGTTTTAAGCATGCGCAAACGATAGTTTTTGGGGAGCTGCTGCTGCTATTTTAAATTGTTGCAAAACAATTAAGAAATGCGGCTTAAGCGTCATCGACATAGTCACGCAAGCGGGTCTTCAAATTACCCAATTGTCTGTCCAGCAAAGAAAGCATTGACCCAGGTGTTGCCAGGTGTGGTTGTTGTTATTTGTGATAGTGTTGTTGCAACTAAACGGAGCAATTCGCGATACGTTGCAAACTCATAAAGCAAAACGTGCAACGGGTTTGCACTTTCATTGGACACGACCTCGGCTACTAGCGTTGGGGTAGAGAGGGTAGAGGAGAGTTGCCACCGAACCACTTGGCTTTATAAATGCTTCGAGCTTCCAGGCGGTCGCGGGCATTTTACAACGTATGTTTACTGGATGTACACCGAGAGCTTTCAATGGCATTTCCGTTTCGGTGCAAATACAAAAACACAAACATACCAAAAAAGTAAAAGCGTATTTCCAACGAACCCGCCGATCGACTTCGAACTAACGGACTATTGTGGCACTCACTGTGGTTATCTGTGCATTAGAAACGTTTTGCCTTTGCAACACACAGGACGTGTCCACATTCGACAACGCGCAACACCCAACCAAAAAAAAAAAAAAGAAAGGAGAAAAAAAAACAACAACGTTGTGTAAGTTTGCCTGCAGCAGAGTGCATAAGGTGTGTGTGTGTGTGAAAATCTGTCAAATTGAGTGATTACTGTGTTTTGAAATGTTGGGTCTTGCCACCGTCCAGTTGTTTGTGCGTGCATGTGTGTGTTGCAAGTTGACTAAGATGGTCCCGGCCTTAAAAAAACACAAACTGGTTCTTCTGTTCGCATTGCAAGCAAGACAACCTGACTGACACACTTAATCATTGAGCAGAAATTCTAAGACTTCTCTGGATATGGTTAATGAGTTCTTATGTTATTCGGTTGATAACTGTTGATTTAATTTTTATGGGTGGATTAAAGATTTTCGTAAATTTTTGCAGACAAATAGCAAGATATATGAAAGAAATTCTTTTTTTTTTTAATAAAGGTAATGAACATATCTTCTTTTAGGTAAGAGATATTTTAAGTTTTTAAGCCCATTGTAAACCCATTGCTTTTTGTAAATAGCTTGGAAAGATTGTAACTAAATTTAATCCATGACTTGAAAGCAACAAAACGATTTATAGCTGAGGTGATTGCTTTGATCCCACAGACTATTAATGCCTCAAGTCATATTTAAAAAGGTTTTCTCGAAATATCAATAAATCGCCATTATGGTAAGCAGAACCGGTTGTACTAGTACTGATCGAAGTAGTTGTTGTTGTGATTGTGCATTCACTCTCTCCACCTCCACTGTTATCTCTTTTTTGATCGATCATTTATTCAGCTCGCCACAGGAACAACTTTGCAACTGCAGGCACAACTTCCTGTCTGTCATTCGTTTATATAAGAAACTTTTCCTTTGTATTTTTGCATATAAAGAAACTAACAAGAGATGTCACAATTGTTGTTGGTGCATTTGCTATTGTTGATGTTGCTGTTTGGTAAGTAGCTTTATTTCCTAAGCTCACATTTGAATGCAATCCCTACCGGCTGTTTAGGCGAGGTACCCGCATTTGGACGCAAGGTGAAGCGGAAGGATCCGCATTATCATTTAAATGTGCCACCACCGCCACCGCCACAGCATCAGGCATCACATCATCAGGCGTCACTTCAACATGCCACACCCCTGAATGAGGCGGCTCTCGTTGATCATGAAATTCCACCATTCACCTTCGAGGCCATCAATCATGATGAGTTTACAGGTCCTAATGGTCAACAGTTGAGTCCTCACTACGAGACAGTCGAATACAGACCAAGTGGACACAGTGGGTACAATGGACACACCAGCAGTCAGAGTAGTGGAGGTTATCTGGTGGACAATGGTTTGCGCAACATTGCCAAGGGCTCTGCGGATCAGGCCTTATCTGCGGCTGCTAGCCAAAATGCAGCCGGCAAGCAGGCTTCATATGTGGCCAAAAGTACTTTGGCTCAAGCTGCGGCTCAAGCAGCTGGCACAGTTGTTGCTGTGCTCAAGGGAAAGGAGGTGTTGCTGCGTCGCCTTGAGGAACAGAGTGTGGAGGCGCACAAAGCTGTGGAGAGTGAACTAGCTCAACTGCAGCAGGCCAAGCGTTCGGCCAAGGCGGCTCAATATGCCGCCCAGCAGGCCATCAATCATGTCAGCGTTTTAACAGCAGCTCTTAACAATGCTCAGTCTGCCTCTGAGTTGGCACAGAAGGCGGCAGCTGAAGCTGCTGCTGAGCTATCGTCACAAATTGATATGGTTGCCCAGGCCAAGGGTAAACTGGAGCAGGCTGAGACGCAAACGTATGCGGCACATTTGGATTACGAGGAGACACGCGAGGCAGCGGAGAAGGCAACACTCTCCGCCCAGGAGGCACAACTGAATGCTAACGATGCGGCTTTGCACGCTAATGCCGAACTCACCGAAGCGGTTCACATCCATGATAAAAGTGATCGCAATGTGGCCAACTCTGCGCCGCCGTCTCCACGCAACCATAAACGACAATAGGCCCAGATCCAAATGAGGGGTCTTTGCCATGGTCAGCGGTCAATGCAATTGCGGTTACTCTTTAAGTTGAACTTTATTATTTATTGTGTGCTTCTATATGTTTAATAAAACTGTGCACGTCTTTTTGTTAGATTATGTAATGAGCATAATTTACTGGAGTGGAACAAAACCAGTTGTTGTGGGTTGTGTATCGAAAGAAACATCCTAAGCCATAATTTTGTAATCTTTAAAATTTTGTTCGTTCGTTCGTTGCTCCTATTGAAAAGTATCTGTTAGCTAAAAAAATACTTTTATTTATTGAGTCGCATAAAGTAGCTTTTAATCATTTTCGTATCTTCAGCCATACGATATGTTTTTGCATCCATAAGTGTTTTATAGGAAAAAAAAAACCCTGCAGCTTAAACAGTATTAATATAATTGCTTTAAGAGCTGGCGCTGTAAACAAAAACGGACAAAAACTGATCGATTTATGCTATCGAATAACTTTCAACCGGCAGAATTTTACAGGATACTGTTTTCAATAAAGTCTAACGACATAAATCGGTATATTATTTTAAAAAACTTTGAGTAACAAGTATTATTTATTTGTCGAAAAAATGTAATAAATAAATAGCAATATGAAATATGTGTGTAACATTAACCTGCACATACACTTAGATTTGCACTAGATTACGTAGTATAACTATAAATATAAAGATGGTCCACGATAACGATTTGTGGAATACACAAAGGGACTATAGCTAGGAAATGCCATAGGTAAATATGGTTTAATTTTAATGATTGGCCAGAGACAATAGACAACAATTGTTTGGCTTTCGCAAGACATTGACTATGTGTACGGCAAACCGACCAGAGACGCTCGATCATGAACTTAAAACTTAACCTAGATCTCAGATAGCAACTATATATGTGTGAGTGTGTGTATGTGTGTCGACCTTAAACTAGTTGGACAACTGTTGTTGTCCTTCCCCACCCTCGGGCACAATGTGCTCATGTTCGGCCTTGGACGCTTTTTGTTTTAGCTCTTCGAGCTGAGTCTGTGCATTTTTCGCCTGCTCCAAGCGACGGGAGACACCTTCCATGGACTCCCTCAGCGAATCGATGTCAACGGCATTCTCATCCTTATCACCATCCTGATCGATCTTCTGATTGTTATTGTACTTGGAGAAGTATGTTAGTGACTTCATCAGTTGATAGCTCTTCGAGATGGGTATATTCGAATCATAGACACTCATACTGGAGCTGCAATCCACATAGAACCACCAATTACACTTCAAAATGGTCTGATCGAACAACGTATTCTCTGGGCACAGAAATGATTTTCGCACCATTCCATCATCCGTAAGAGCACACACATGAAAGACCTAAGATGAAGAGCACAATAAGGATCATTCAGTTAAGGATAAGTGTGTCTAATGTCTCACCATGCAGCCCAAATCCGTATCGGCATATAGACCCGGGAAATGCTTTTGTTTACCACAGGAGAAACTTGTCGGAGGCAAATCGACCTTTGACTTAAAGTTGTCATCAAAGTTCTTATCATAGCCCACAGGATAGTACTCCTTAGGTGCATTCATGACCTGTGATAAGAAAGAGGGTCAAGTTTAAGCCAGTAAGAGGCTAATGGAAGGGTTTAGTTCCTACCTTAGATACTTTCTGTTCCATCAGTTGTCCTGGCTTTGATGTTGTTGTTGTCGTCGTCGTCGTTGTTGTCTTCACTGTGGATGTGCGCATAAATTCCTCACGCAGCTTGGATGCAAGCATGGCTCGATGTTCCGCCTTCAGTTGCTGCTCCCGGACATAGATGGCATGCTTGATGGTGTCAACTGTAACGTTGGCCGCTGCGGCAAGCTCCTCAACGGTCACATCCCTCAGATCGAATTTGGGTTCCTCGAACTGCAGATAGTTGGGATGCTTGCCCAAGGTACGTTGCTCCAGTGCCGGATGTGACACATCCTCTGTCTTGCCTACATTGGCTATACGTGAAATAGAATCGGGCATCGCTTGGAAAACAGGAACAGCCACTGGTTGAGAATGTTTAAGTTGTGAGACCATCTGATTGTCGGCATGGAACGTTCGATTGGAGTGCTGTGAAAATATCTCAGGTTAATAACTGATTCACAGTATCAGCTTTTTACTTACCGGTTTAACATTTCCCGCCACCAATTTGTTATTGACGCTAACCCTCGGTTGGGTTGAGTCTACGGCTATGCGACGCTGTGCTCCCAATGGCGTTGATGTCGGTTCGTTTCCGCCCTTTTGTGGTATTGGTCGAAACACGGGAACACCCATTGGCAGCGGTCGCGCCTCTGTCATCAGCTGAGTCGGTAGTTGTTGCTGACTCTTTACCACTTTGGCTGCTTGCTGTAGCAGTTGAGGATTATACGGGGAAGGTCCTGACGACCGTGAACTGATGCGCTTGTCGGGCAAAGCATGCTGCACGGGTGCCTATGGAATAGTTAACGCCACATAAATTTTCTTTAAGTATAAAAGGCCTTTTGTCAGCACTCACCTCCTGTTGTCGCGTGGCAGGTAAAACTCCTACCAGTTCAGGTGCTCCATTCTTATAGCTTATTGCACGCCGACGATCGCTTTCCAATGTGCTCAACGATTCCTTGAAGCCCAACTCATCACCCACACTAAGACCTGCAAATAAATGTTTTTAGTATACTTTTGTATAAGTTGAGCAACTCTTTGAATTCAAACTTGTTGATGGCTTATCAAACAAAATGATCCGATCATCTTTATAATTAATAGCTTTTGTTTTAGTCATCTTTTGTTAATCCTCTAAAATGTATTCATGTAATTCATTGTGTGTGCATTATATGTACAGATAAAATTTTAAATAGAGTTAATTAATGGTCAATGCTAATGCTACGGATATTGAACCGTCTCTCTCTCCCTTTCTAGTCTTTTTGCTACCATCATCATTGTGGCATTGGCATTGGCATTGGCATTAATTCATTGATTACTTAAATGCTGCAGATTTTTTTCTCCTCGTTGGCGCGATTAAACGTTTAATTTTTAATTATATACACTTAAAGTTTATAGTATATGTACAAATAACTAAATTTTAGATAGATAGATAACAGGAAAGGTTTGGGATGGGGATAAAGAGAGTTGTTGGATTTACCTAAACCGAAATGCGCCTTGACGCCACCCAAATTTCGTACACGAAACAGTCCAGACTTTTTGAAGTTACAATCGAGTGTGAAACCATAATCGGATAGAAAAACGCACGTCCCGCAAGCCAATCCTATAAATAAATAGAAAAAAAGCCAAACACGCAATAGGAAAGTTCTTTAATATATTACATCGGTTATACAAATAGTTAGTACATAGATCATGAGATTGATTAGTAGTCTCTATGGGGTATATTTATTATACTTAAACAATGGAAACAGGTTGTGAATGAAATCGAGTTTATGCTTCTAAATGGGTTTTTGGGGTTGGGCTAACGTCACACACAATCAAATTATAAAGATCTTGGCATATAGCCGTGACTGCCCGTGGCACGGTTTTTTCTTTTTTGCAAAACCTTTCATAACAAAAAGAAACTACGAAATATGGAAATAAAAGTCTTACATAAAAAGATGCCCGCATAAAATTTAGATTGCGTAGGCTAAAAAGTTTTGATTGATGATTCGGTGATATCAAACCCACAACTACTAAAAGAAACTATATCAAGGTGTTAAACTGAACAAAAGGCGCTTAAGCCGGAAACGTTTTTAAATGCTTGCAATTAGTCAGATCAAATGCCATAGGGCAATAATGCTGACATGCTGTTTAGCTAATGATGCCGTGACCGAGACAATTAACAACTCAACCTCAACAAAGGAACTCAAATACTTTAACATAACTTCCTTATGAACACAACTGAGAATGAACTTGCGGTTAGGGCACTAAACTTACGTAGGTGAGACAGTTTAAAAGTGTGCCAGTATGTTAGCTAATATCTTAAAAGCAAAAAAAAACTAACAATAGCAAAGATCAACTACAAAGACCCAAAACAAACGCAATGCAATAAGTGAAACCAAAATTGCAACGTCTTGAGTTCAAATTATATTGTTAGCATGTCAAGTGGGACATGAAATCTACATACAAACAAGCAAGCTTCAAAATGGATTCTTACAAAATACCAATGATAACATTCAACACATAAAACTTAAGAGTAGATTACCCAAAGCGTATATATATACTATAGCCATATGCATTAGGTTGAACGCACTTAACGTTTGCATCGATACAAAATTGTGTTTAATAGTAGATTTGGCCTGTTGCCACCAGCCAATTAATTGTTCACTTTGTGCCAATAGCTTAAGTTGTTCAGTGGTTCAAGGAAAATGGAGCGTGTTTTAACAACAGCAACAACAACTACAATGCGGGCTTTGGCATCAGTGAGGGCCAATTTTTGTTTTTGGCTTACGTTTAGATTAACGAGTATTTGCGGTTCAGGTGGGGTTACTTTTGATACTTGGCTAGGTGCCATTAATGCTTTGAGAAACCACACAAATGTGAAGTCAACATGGCAAGGCAACATTATCGTTAGCATCTTCAAGCTTTAATTATTGCTAGAGTTCTAAGATGTTATGTATGATCGGTTGCTGGAACACAGTAATGGTTAAAGTTCTAGTAACTATTTGTGTGCTTGGACTAAATCAGTTCATATATCTAAATAAATACTTCTTTTTTAATTGATAAGATCCGAGTTACACAAATGGAGTTCTAATCGTTATTTTCAAAGTCAAATCGATTAAGAAATATAGCAGTCAAGAACAAATTATTTAGAACATTTTTTCAAGCACAATTTAGCAAAAAAAACAAGTAAGAATGCTTAAATAAAACTTGCTCTTGGCCAGAAGATACTACTTTAAGTGACCTTGACATACATTTCCAACTATAATCTAGAACTGAGAACATTTGTTTTCTTTAAATAATTTAAGTATATTTTCTAGATTTAAGTATTAAGAGCCATGTTCCAATAAGATTTTCTATTAAACTTAAAACTTTCATTTATTTAACTCGGCAAAACAATTTTTATTTCGAAGCTTTACTTCAATTGAGCACATCTTAATTGCACTTTTACCCATAATAAGGGCAAAAAGAAATAATTGCATTAAGCATTCTCCTAATGGGTTTCATTATAAAGCGAGCAGCAATTTTAATTACGCCCAAAAAAAAACAAAACAACAAACGACAAAAAATTTTTAATAAAGACATTAAAATAGATTTGGTTTTGGGGTGAAACTAGCAATACAAAAAATGTTTAAGAGTTAAGGCAGAACAATTAAGCGTGGTCAAAAAAAAATGAAATAAATGAAGAAAACTAAAATTAAAAATTTGTTTGAACAGAGGGGTGAAAAGCAATAGCCGGCAAATAGACCAGCGCACTGGAAAAAAGACAACAACTAAAAATAGCAACAATAATAATATTAGCAACAACAACAACGTGAACGCAGTTAGTCAGAGACCGCTTTCACCCGTCATCCTCTTGAGACTGGCGTAGTTTATGAAATGTTAGTTGTCGCTTGGTTGCTTATGACAAATAGAAATTGAAACTGAAAACTGAGCAAATAATGAGCCATAAATATGCAGTCAGTATATTGCCGGGTATCCATCCATCCAACCATCTATCCAACCATTTATCGATATGCCATTGACCGCAGGCAACAACTAACTTAACTTGGATACTTTCCGTTTCAGCCTAGGCACACTTTTCACCGCACACAGCAGCCAACTTCCATGCAGCCATCACATCCAGTTAGCACCTTGCCGCGAAAGTGGGTCAACTTTAACAATAATAACAACAACACAAAGATATTAATTGCTGATGCTTGTTTTTGCTTGTTGATGCTTTGGCATTAATTCAATTTAATGATAAATGCAAATATCGGGTATAAATGATGAGGCCCATCTGTTTGAACAGTCTGGGTTCAAACATTTTATTGGTTTTTTTTTTTTTTTTTGGTAAGTGTCTCTTTGCCTGCCTTTTGCAGGCCATAACCTCTAAATGCCGTTTCCATTTAGTGAGCGGTGCGTTTTTTTTTATAGGTTTTAGTATATTTTAATATGTTTGCATTGTTTGCGAAAGCTTTTATGTTCAATTTATATGTTGCTCATTGTCACTGAGCATTGTTAAAAACTTTTGACACATTCCACAGGCTAAAAGCTACGACTTAAAGTGATAATCACAATAAAAGGAAACCAATTTGAGATTCAAATAAACGATTTGAACTTCCCCCTCCAAAAAATACACACACAATAAGAATTCCCTTCGCTTTCGCACACAAAGATGAATATCAATACGATTTGTTACAACCGAGAGAAACATTAAAATTTGACCTCGCCAGTTTGTCTAGGGTTTTAATTTCCCACGAGACAATTCATTATATGGTTGAAACTTTTAACCATACCGCTCGGATCTTGAGCGTAACTAGAAGATTTTGCTGTTAAGTTAACCTTCAATAGTACGGGTGATAGTTGAGCAAACTATCTAAGAGATGGACAAGTGTCAAATTAGAAACCAAACCCAACACCAAAAAAAAAACAAACAACAATAAGCTAAGTGTTGGCTGCCAATCTACATGCTAATTCGTTTTTGTCAGTTAATTATGTTAATTGACCGATGTGGTCTTGACAGTGAGTGATAGGGCCCGAAAAAAATAACCAAAAAAAAAGACAACACCCAGCTAAAATGTTTTTGGTCACTTCAAGATCTCTCGAAAAATGTCGAATTAAATTGCAATTTGAGTGTTTATTTGTTGCATGTGTTGTGTTTGTTGTGTGCTTGTGTGAGTATGTGGCGTATAATTTAGAAACAAAAACCAAAAAAAAGCGAAAGCTAATTCATGTTTACAATATGCTGCAGTTGAAATACTCTTCAATGAGATGATATAGTTAATAAAAGTATAGATTAAGCTATGTATGACAACAGTTTAGCTTTAATCGAATTGTATAAATAAAAAAAATTTGGCTTATAATAAAAATGCTAAAAATGTTGTTCAAAGCTGAACAACTCTTGTATAAGTGTAATCAAAACGGCAAGCGACCATAACAAAACGTAACAAAGACGCCCAGAAGCGATGCAGCATCGGATGAACAAATGAGTCTGCACATAAAGCTGACGTTGTTCGTCGAGTCAGAGTCATAGTCAGAGTCAGAGTTAGAGATTTGGTTTGAGTTGGAGTCGGTGTGCGTGACCTTTGAAGGTCTTACGTGAGCGAGAGCGGGTTGCGTGAGCGGGTTTAAGTTGCCGCCAGCCTCACAACACACATACTAACATAATACTCCATAGTACAATAGTCGGCTGCTGCTTGTTATGTATGTGGACTTGCATGTGAGCTTTGAAGATGCGATAATTATGTTAAAATTTATTTGTTAATTGTTATGAGACAAAGTGCGGTTGGAGGCAAATTGCCAACAATTGCACGAGTGTAATCTAGTAATCATCAACACATATATATGTATATTTATATTGACTGAAGGGCAGTATCCTTGATTGCTTTACCTGTACAGTGCGCCCTTTCACTTGTGGAATAACAAACTTAACTTATGCTATTTTTTAATTTTGTTTCATTCGCATATCCATCAAAATGACATTGCAATTTTTGCAGTTACCTTTTATATTTATTTTGTTTTGGGACGGTTGTTGCAACTGAATGTTGCCTGTTGCAGTTAAATTTTGTATTTAAGCACTCGTCATTAGGAAAATAAACAAACATAAATGCTAATTGCTGATTGAAAGTCATAAATGTATGCAGCAAAGGGGCGTAAGCACATTATCGATCATTTAGATATACTATTTGCTTCTGGTCTGTGCCTATGTGCCAAAGAGGCAACAACAATAACAACAGCACGAGTGCTTTTAGCCCTTTTTTTGTTATTTAAACTAAGAAGTTGCATAAAGCAGTCTGCCAAAAAATGTGTGTTATATAAAAACAAAACACAAGATATCAATACAGAAAGATAGAGAGAGAGAAAAAGAGAGAGAGAAAAAAGCGATGGCAATGCGCTGCGTCATTGACCACAAGACAAAAGACTGACAAAGCAAAAATATTATGAAAAAAAGGGAAACAACCAAAAGTGACTGTTGAGACGCATCTCAACGACCAAACGGATTGGCATCGAATTGATGAATCACCATGCTCGATTGCCAGTTTTTCAGTTTTTCATTAAGATATTATTGACCATTAAGATCGCACACACACACACACACACGTGTTAGAGATTGCGAAATCAGGGCGTGCTTTGGGCACACTTTCCAGCTGAAATGATTGAGCCCAAACCATTTCAAGTTGCAGTCTTCGCATTCCATAGCCAAATGGAATAAAAATTTTGAGTTGCAGACCCCGAAAAACAAGAAATGCAAATAAAATGTTTGACTTATGCAGATTTGTGTGTACACTGGGAGAAAAACGCAGTATACATATAGTATAATCATGTTAAATGCAACTCATTTTTAATGGTTTAGCATCAAATATGGTTAACTCAAATTTTGAACATGGTAAATTAGGAATTATTATATAGTAAATAGTAAAATCAAATATTTTCATTCATGACATAAAGAGTTGACGTATTAATATTAATATATGCATAGACGTATTTGATTCAAATATTCATATTTAATTTTAACATGAATCTTTTTTATTTTACCGTCTCGAATACCTTAAGCCCTGTTTAAAGGTGTTTTGTATTCAACGGTTTATAGTTAACAACAGCAATTTAATATCGACTGTTTTCATATTTTCATTTCATTTCGTTTTATTTTTTCGCTGAGTGTACGCTTCTGATATCCGTATCAAACAGAGCCAAAATTCGCATCTAACATTGGCAATTGAACAGCGACGGCTGCTCCACTTGCCCATCTTGAACATGGTATGAACTTGACCAATTTGGTGTCTGAATGTCTGGGCGTGTTTGGAGCTGGACGTGAACATGGATGGAATACGCGTATGTTCATAACACGTCGCTGTCAATGTCAAAGGTAATAAAAGCTAATATTTCGCACGCAACTAAATGAAATGGAGATTTGGCCAAGTTTTTTTAGACCAAATTGCAGTGCGAAGGTTATACAAAATTGATTTGAATTTCAATTTGCATGTGAGTTGATTAATAGCGCTACAATATAATCGTAACACCTGCCAAATTGCGGCCATGAATGAAAATAATAATCACCAAGCTCGACCTATTCTTCAACTTCTCTACTTAGAACTACAAACTTAATGAGACACTTTCAAGAGCAAGTATCACAGCGTAGTATCACCCATTATCTATCGGTTTCATCGGCTCATTAATCAAACAGCAAAGAACAAAACGTTTTGTATGTACTTCATTTTTTATATTTTTATGCAAGTCATTGCTTATAGCACTATCCAATAAGATATCAAGTTTTGTTCATTCATTTACATTAGCAAGCTTTGAAATGCTGGAGCTCGTTTGCATTGAGAAATCAAAACATAAAAAACTAACGTTTTTAACCATACCCAAAAATAAAAACTTCAGAAGCATGCCAAAAAGTAATCGGGTAAAACGCGAGTGGCAACAAAATAACCGCAAACCGAAAGACAATGCAAAAATTAAAAAGTATTGAGAGTCTTTGAATCGTAAAATACTCTGTAAAAGTGTTATGGAGAGTCTGCATGAAAATAGTTTTTAGAAATGCAAAAAATTAAGCTTTTTTTCTTATGATTTCAAGGAATTAAACAATATTGTTACCCTCTTATAGAAACAAAAATTCAACAGGCGCATTGTTTGCCTTTCTTTGTTTTATATTAGGTATATAAAACCGAGAAACTATTGAAAATCAGCAGTAAATTTTAAAGTAAGCTGCAAATTGTTAGTTCAATGTGCTCATAAGAGCAACAAATTTGTGTTCGTTCGGTTTTCTTTGCTGCTGTTGCTTTTGGCTGTTGCCATGAATCGTTTATTTGGCGCGCTTCTGTAAACACAGGTGGGCTAACTGCAGGAAACTGCTCAGGTGACTTTAATTTAATTTGGTGCTCATCTCAATTGGTTTCCACGCCAGATGCATAGCATTTATATTCAGTCTAGTAGGCATAACCAGTTATGTTTTTTTTGTAAAAGAGTTGTTCTTTTAAGCCGGTACGTAACTTCAAATATGATGCAAAAGAATTTTTGGGTTAACAACCGAACTGTTGTGTTGTGTTGTGTTGTGTTGTAAGCTAGCTTAATAACTTGTGCTTCATGCGTGACAAGGCGACCAAAAACGAATGACTTCAGGCACAAACTTGATAATATAATAATAACATGAAAAGATGTTATACATAAAGAAAGCAAATAAGTGGCAAACGCTTTTACACTATGTGTGCTTATAACAATAAAAATGTTTAAAGAAATGTATGATGTAATGTATGTATGATGAATTTAACCAAATCAAATTATTGTTAGTGTTCAACTTATCCGACACCGACGCAAGAAAAGAGTGATAGAAAATGCAGTTTACTCACTTGCCGCCTGCATGATGAGGAATCCAATAACGAAAAAGTTCATTTTCGACACTTTTTACAGCACTTTATGTTGATTATCTTGATTATTTGTAATTTCGAATTGGTAGCGTCGTATAATTTTTGGTAAACAAATTTCTCACACACACGCACACAATCGCAACAATTTTATAATTATTTTTCTTTGAGCTACTATGGAAATGTGGAAAAATAAACGATTATTATTATGATGATGATGATGATGATGTAGGCACGCGTATAAAAAGAAGCTTAATGCACGACTCGTGCCAAGCCGGAGATGACTCGGAAGTTGGCTGGGGCTTTAATTAAATTTAATGAAGCTATTACATTTATAAGCATTTACTTTAAAGCATGCCTGCTAAGTTAGCCAAATAGATTCAAGCCATATACAATTGCTGTTGCCAAGAAATGCGCGTAAATTGAAAAAAAAAAACCGGTAAATGCAGAAACGCAAACGTAAATGAGTTGAACAAACACTCTCTCTTTCCGTTTTTCAAAGTAAAAGTGAAGATGCCAATATATATTAAATGAACAAAAGATCGTTTCGCGTGGGCTGAAACTGTTTGGCATTTCCATGAAGCTCAATTATTTAAAACAAAACTCAAAATTATGTTTGTTTGTAGTAATATTTAAGTTAAACGCCTGTTAGTTGTTTTTGTTTATATGAACACATCAATGGAGCGTTTCTTAAGCGCAACGAACACTTTCCAATCGGTTAGGTTCGGTTCGGTACGGTTGGACGTTAAGTTTCTTGATATCTTGGCTCTCGCGCCATAATTTTTGTGGGCACGCCTACCAAAAAAAAAAAAAAAAGCACGTCCGGAGCTAGCCTACTACTGCAAACAACAACGAATTAAACAAACAACGTGCGCTTAAAACTTGTAAAGATAAAAAATCATAGGTAAAAGTTGTTTGCGTTCCGCTTTTGTATCTTATTTTATTCGGTTCAGTTTTTGTTGCTGTTAAATTTAATGCGGTTTCATTTAAATTAGCACAATTATTGATATGTTTGCTCTACAAAAATGAACAAATATCACATATTTCGATTTTTAAAACCACAATAAATTTTTAATTAATAAATAATTGGCCTCGATCACGTTAAATGTATTTCACTTTTAAACATTGGCATGCATTCTTGTTTTTGATTTCAATTTAAGCAAATATATGTATGTGTGCATAGGTGTTTGTAATTGAGCGAGTCTCCTTTACCGCATAAACGAATCCGATTTAAATTCGTGTCTCGCACGTTACGGAGAATGCGCGATCGAATCCGGCACACACCAGACAACTTGTTACTTCAACGGACGGCAAACGACTGAAAAACCTAAATATATGAATCAGTAATTGTGGCTTGTGGCTAACCAAGCAAGCGACCCGATCAGAAGCTCGCCTCTTTGGTCTTTTAACTCGGTTTCGAAAGCGATGACGACCTGCACGCATGCGTGTCTCTCTCACATATAAACATATGTTTCATGAACATTTTGCAACACTGGTCACACACTTTTAGCTGTGATTTTAAAATACTTTTAAGTGATAAGGCGAGAAGTTGTTATCATCATAATGCTGCAATCTTTAAATCTTATGATGGTGCCAAATTAATACATTTCTCGAATTGGCTCACCCGTTTTTAACACGCTTTTGTCAGATCCACCTGTATG
Organism: Scaptomyza cyrtandrae; assembly: GCA_035044605.1. Lineage (NCBI taxonomy): Eukaryota > Metazoa > Arthropoda > Insecta > Diptera > Drosophilidae > Scaptomyza > Scaptomyza cyrtandrae. The sequence goes on from JAWNNS010000640.1 coordinate 13,355,708, forward strand.
TAACGGAATTTTACGACAACTTTTAAATTAGTTACAGCTTAATACCCCATGACTTATATAAATTTAAGTGCGAAAATTGTATATTTAGTCTTCTTACATGTTGCTAGGAACAACAACACGACAAAATTAATCCAGATGCTTTTAACAAATATAATATTTTTAGCCACAATAGGGATGAGATTGTGTAGAGGACAGGAAGATCCATCCCCAGCGTCAGGTGAAGTGTTAAAGATGCTGCTGGATGTTGAAGATATGTTGCAAGAAAACTTACAAAACTACGTTAATGAGCTGAAACAAAAACTTAACCTGTTCCAACAGTAAGTTTTGAATTTAGTATGTAAAATGTTTATTTTTTCCTGATTTTTCTTTTTCGAAGAGCTCTAACCAACTTTCATGATGAGGCAAGCAAAATAAACTCCAATCCGGAGGAATATTATGCCAATCCTTTAAATAGCTTTGCGCTCATACGACATCAACAACAGGATTGGCCCAAATGGGCATTGTTTATGAACAAGACAGTGGGAAGCGGTAAGTTAAACATAAAAAATAATTGAACTGTTTTTAAAAAAAGTGATGAATTTTCTGTGAAGCTGAAATTGCATTTGCGCACCACATGCGTCCAAAATTACCAAACGCACAGGATTTTCATGAAGCGATTCGCAATATTGAGAATTATAAGCCCGATAATGTGTTGGAAAATCCAGAGTTTGCACTTTCGTCCTTGGATTGCTATGCAGCGGGAAAGTTCAACATATTCCAAAATAAGTACACAAAAGCTGAAATTTGGATAAACGCATCACTAGCTAAATTCGACCCAAGGCATGAGGATATATATAATATCTTTAAATTTAATAGAAGATCTATAGAGAAGTGGTTGGGAGTTTTGCTTGTAAGGCGGAACGAAGATGCAGCCGGAATGTCGTACTTGATGAATATAAAACCTGAGGATGATATAATCCATCACTATATATCACATTCTACCCTCAAGAAGCATTGTGGCGCCATTTTGCAGCGACCCACCAATCTTCACTGTCACTATAACAATAATACAACTCCGTTCCTAAGCATTGCTCCGCTTAAAATGGAGGAGCTCAGCATGGATCCTTACATGGTGATTTATCACGACTGTATATACGATAGCGAAATTGAATGGTTTCTAAGCAAAGGCTCCGATCTGGCACCAGCATTATTGGATGACGATACATTATCACCCTTTCGCACCGCAAAGGATATGTTCTTTTACTCCATGGAGGAAAAGGTGATAAAAACGATACACAGACGACTTTTAGATATGACTGGCTTCAACCTGGAGGGTTCTGACGAACTATCTTTGATTAACTACGGCATTGGTGGGCACTATTCTTTGCACGAGGATGCATTCTGTGAGCCGGTATTTACACATATTTATCTGAATTTAATATAAAGCTTATAACATTATTTTACAGGATGCCCATACAGGAAATCGCATTGCAACTGCTTTGTTTTACGTAAGTTAGCTGTCTTCAAGTGTTTTGCATCATATATCTTTTCTTTATAGTTAGGAGATGTTGATTTGGGCGGTGCCACAATATTTCCAAAACTTAATCTCACCATTGAACCTCAAAAGCGAACTGCAGTTGTGTGGCACAACTTACAAAATGATGGCACACTTCATCAAAAAACATTGCACGCCGCATGTCCTGTAATTGTTGGCTCTAAATATGGTAAGGTAGTATATGTTAGAAACCAAATTATCACCAAATTGATTTTAATATCTATTTGCTAGTGCTGACTAAATGGATTTATGATCGAGCTCAAATGTTTATCAAACCATGCAAGGCGCAGTAAAAAGGATTTAAATATGTGTTTTGTCGTGTCTAAAAAAAAGCGAATATTTTTAATATCACGCAAAACTGTTCGCTTATAAGCCATGGGTAACAAATTAATATAGACTAACTGGATATAATGTTGGCCTTGGTCAGGCGATACTTTTGCACCGCAAAAAGTGCGCCCTCTTCTGAGGTCAGCTGAGTTAGGTATTTCTCCTGCAGGAAACATGAAGTCTGAGTGTTAAGGCTCTCCTCAGCGAATGTGAAATGCAAAACGGCATTGGGCACACAATTCAGCTCCAGCAGTGTTTCTTCCGGAGGTAAAACCCTTTTTGGCGGAATGGTGAATAAGTGAAACTGTTCACTGGGTTTGGCAAGAAAGCCGCGTACAAATTCCTCTACTTTGCTTAGGAATTCATGTGGTTTGAAAATGCCTTGGAGAACATAACGATCGGGAAACTGAATGCGTAGCACGCAATCCTTGTACTGATCCAGTTTGGCCAGCATCGCTGTCTGACGATTTAATTCACGCAGACGAGCAGTGAGCAATGGTTCATCCTCGTTGCCTGATGCTGTTCGTTTTAGATCTCGCAGAACCATCTTTAAATCATTGACAGTCAAATCGAAAAATGAGTCAGGCAAATCATCATTGTGCCTGTTGGCCGCATCCAAAGAGAAAAGCACAGCATTCCGTGCTCCAATTACATTTACTTTAGGTGGTGCTTTGCTCGAACTTTCATCGGCGTCTTGCTCTTCTATTTCTGGATCGTTTTTCTTTTGATGGTCCAATGTGTAACCGGAACTGCTACCCCAATCGAACTTTGGCCGCTCGGGTTCCTTATTTTCGGCATCAACTGCGCTCGCACGTTCTGTTGAACGAGATTCTTCGTTTTCGGGTGCTGTACGCTTTAAAGATTTTAACATGTCGTTGGTAAGGGCGAAGCCACCGCTGCCCCCGCCTCTAGCAACGCCCATGGCAGAGCGTGAGGTGCTGGGCTGATCGTCATCATTGGCGTCTATCTTGGTCTTTACCTCAGTGGGCGGCTTGTAAACGTTTGCTTGCATCTTTAGCTCCTCCGGTTTCTTGTCAACCAATCGCATCATGGCACGTCCTTCCAGTATGCCAAGGGATTTAAGCGTTGTCTGCTGCATACCCTCCATGCCAACCACCTCGCTGCGCATGTAAATGACAATGGGGCTTTCGTAGAACTTCACTTGTTCGGAGCAGAGATCCTGCACCACATGCCAGACAGTGCTGCCAGGACCAAACTCACCTTGTTTGCGTGCGCCGTCATTCAATTGAATGCACACAAGAACATTGCTTAAGATGCGACGCTTCTCTGTCGGCTCCATTTCCAGGACACAGTTGTTGGGCAGACCGCTAAACCGGAACTGAAGCGTCAAACTAAGTTCTTTGTTGTGAAACTTAAGACAATGCTTCTCGCTGTCGTAGCCATGCTTTGCGCTCGCCGTCTCCAATATCTCCAGCAATGTCATGTCGGGCTTAACACTAACATTCTGCCGACGACTATTGGGTAGTAGAACTGTGACGCGTTTCTCCATGCTTCCAATTTTTAATCTGTCTCTCAACTTGGCTGCGTCGCTTTTAATAAAGCCCTATTGGAAGCGTCATGTGTATATGTTGTTAATTTCAAAATTGACCAAATAATCATACAGCTGCTTAAATTCAATTTACCTTGAGCTTGAGAATATTTGACTCTGTAACAATTGTGTATAAATTATCAATTGGCAATAATTGTGATTTGTTTGCCAAATTTATGCCGGTCACTATTTATGATAGACGTATCGTATATCGAGTTCCTTGAAACTAGCTCGATAAGACGACCAATCAGCGAACTAGAATGTAGCTTATCGTTCTTTTAATTCTTTGCTGTAGACTGACGTTTTTGGCCATGCAAAGTAAAAGTTTACATATTTCTAATATTACTTTACTATCAAATACACATCATAAGTTAAAATACTCTGGTTTATTATGATGTACAAAAACATTAATTTGCCTGCCTGACTTACCCAGCTAAACAACAACAGCCGTTTGAACTATCGATAGAAATATTGCTAAACCGTCATGCAATTTGAACACTCAGCCGAAACAGGTGTCAACTGCAGTGATCGTCTGGGGCGGTGGATAAGGCAGCAAGAAATACAGTAAATTTTGTAAATTAATTGCATTTTTAACCTAGGCGAAATGTACACAAGGCTTTTGCAGCATTTTAGCAACGGTGTCAGGTGAGAAAACCATAAGTAAAAGTAAACAAAACGAGATCGTTTGATTTACTTTGGAGGCAACTGTTACATAAACATATTCTTGCGATTCCTAGGTGCCTGACTACAAAAACCACGCCGAAAGTGCTGCCAATAAACAAAATTTTGATATCGAATCGTGGCGAGATAGCATGTCGTGTGATACGCACTGCACGCAAACTGGGCGTGCGCACAGTAGCCGTCTATTCGGATCCCGATGAGCACAGTCTCCACACGCAAATGGCCGATGAAGCCTATCGCGTGGGCGAAGCAGCTTCCAATTCATCGTATTTGCGTGGTGAACACATACTCGAGATAGCTAAGAAGTCCGGCGCCCAAGCGATTCATCCCGGTTATGGTTTCCTCTCCGAGTCCGTGGAGTTTGCTGAACTGTGCCAAAAGGAAGGCGTCATCTTTATGGGACCACCCAGTTCGGCCATTCGAGACATGGGTATCAAGAGCACGAGTAAGGCCATAATGGCAGCTGCCGGTGTTCCTATTATTAATGGCTATCATGGCGACGATCAGTCGGACGCGTGTCTCCAGGCCGAAGCTGCAATAATTGGCTTTCCCTTGATGATCAAGGCGGTGCGCGGTGGTGGTGGCAAGGGCATGCGAATTGCTGAGAAATCAGAAGATTTTCTTACAGCCCTAAACTCGGCACGCACCGAATCCCAAAAGTCATTCGGCGACAGCTCTGTGCTGCTCGAGCGCTATGTACGCTCACCCCGCCACGTTGAGGTGCAAGTGTTTGCGGATCAGTACGGTGATGCTGTTTATCTGTGGGAACGTGACTGTTCCGTGCAGCGACGCCATCAGAAAATCATCGAAGAGGCGCCAGCGGTAAGGGAAAATTATATTTGTAATTCTCTGTTTTCAAATTAAAAATTTCTGCTTGTTTTCAAGCCCGGTCTATCGGAGGAGCTGCGTCGTGAACTGGGCGAAGCTGCCGTACGCGCGGCCAAAGCTGTAGGCTATGTGGGTGCCGGCACTGTTGAGTTTATTCTGGACAAGGAGGATCTCTCGTTTCATTTTATGGAAATGAATACGCGCCTGCAGGTTGAGCATCCCATATCGGAAATGATAACAGGCACCGATCTGGTCGAGTGGCAGATTCGAGTTGCAGCTGGCGAGCCACTTCCGCTAACCCAGTCACAAATCACGCGCCGCGGACACGCTTTCGAGGCACGCATCTATGCGGAGAATCCTCGTGGTGGCTTTTTGCCCGGTGCCGGACCGCTACGCTATCTTAGCACTCCCAAGCCCAGTGCCGATGTGCGTGTGGAGACGGGTGTGCGCGAGGGAGATGAGGTTTCCGTTCACTATGATCCCATGATTGCTAAATTGGTTGTCTGGGGCGAGAATCGCACGCAGGCTCTGAACTCGCTAATTGCACGATTGACCGAATATCATGTAAGTTGTTTTATATTTTGGTAATTTTTTAAAATATATTGTATTGACCAATCTTTTACAGATTTCTGGTCTCGATACTAATATAAACTTTCTCATCGATTTGGCCTCGCATCCAGAGTTCCAGCTGGCCAATGTGCACACCGGCTTCATTGAAGAGCACTTTGATACGCTCTTTCCACCAATTGTTGTTCGAGAGCAGCAACTGAGCCAAGCTGCACTTTCGCTTATCTTCAATGAGTTGCAGGTCGCTAGCAGCAATGCCAGTGGCACTCAGGATCCTTTTGCGGCTGCATCAAATATGCGTTTCAATTACGCTTTGATTCGCAACTACAATTTAAAGACAAATGACAAAGGTATTTCAAAAGATCCTTGACCAAAGGTGTTCTTATGTTAACCCTAATGTATTTTAGTTTACGCCGTGCAAGTCAAGTACGATAATGGTGATATTGAAATACGCGTCGATGGCGGCACTTGGCAAGTAATAAAGGCCGAACGAGTTGAGGATGGTGCACGCTTCAAAATCCGAGCAAATATCGATAATAACCTTTCCACTTACAATGCCAATATTGATGGTGCAAACGTCACGCTGTTCCTAGAGGTAAGACCCGTTATAAGGAAGTCCTGAAGGTGCTTCTTGTAATTGTAAAAATTATTCTTTAGAATGGCAAACTGGATTTTGAGTTGGTGCAGCCTAAGTTCCTTAGCGCCCAAGCTGAATTGGGTAGCGGTGGCTCTCGAGTGATTGCGCCCATGCCTGGCGTCTTGGAAAAAGTTTTGATTAAGCCAGGCGATAAGGTCAAGAAGGGTGATAGTCTGGCTGTTCTAATAGGTACACTATTTAAAATGTGAAACACTTTTAACAATTTTAATGCTTAATAATTTATTTTTCGTTTGCCTGCCAGCTATGAAAATGGAGCATATACTTAAGGCACCAAAGGATGCAACCATCAAGTCAATTAATGGCGCCGAAGGCGATAACGTGGCAAAGGGCGCAGCAATTATTACATTTGTTGACGATGAAGTGCCCACCAACTAAGGACTTAATGGAGATTTGACTTGAAATTATGGGAATTTGCATTTAAGTTGTTTGCATTTATTTGTGTTTTTTTTTTTAAGGATCTTCGATCAGTTTTAAAGTTTAACCAATGTGCATTTATTAGATTTAAGCGTAAATATTTCCATTTAATGGAACATTGTTGAATTTTTGTAACTCGACATTAAACTCAAAATGGTTTTGTCTATTGTAGTAATATTTTGTTTAATCTACTCAGGTGTTGAAGGTAAGTGAAGTAGAAAGGTTTTTTTTCTATCGCCATCTTAATCATATCTTAAACATTATCGAAAGTATATATATGTTAGTCTTTTGTTTAATCCAGCGGTCGGGGAACCTGGGTAAATTACCCAAAATTGTGTAAAAATTAAAGTTTTGGGGGTGAAAAGAAAAACTTTTGTGAGAAAAAAGTATATTTTTCTTCGCCATGGAGTAATATTAACTTAAAAAAAATAAATAAAACGTTCCCCGTCCGCTTTTAAAAACTTTTGGAAACCACATTCTCTGCCTGGCTAATGGCTAATTTTCTTTGACTCAGCCCGAAGTGTGCAGTATATAAAATTTAAAAAACTTTATAAAGTTAGAAAAAAATTTTGTTTTCGATTTATTTAATTTATGTTTTATGTGTGTTTGCCTCGTTGCATTCACTTCACAGACAAACATTTGTAAATTAAAATACAGTAACAGTTTCTTTGTATATGTGTTTCAGATTTGGTTTGTGTTCTTCTATTGTTGTGGTTGTTGCTGTGGTCGTAAGAAACAAATTATGTTGAAAGATGAATTGCATTATTTGCTTACATTTCGCGTTTTATTTGCAACTTAAAACATAATAATTTAATAAATGTTTAACAAATTTTCACTTAATACAAAAAACACTAAATAATTAAAAATATATATATATACTTAGTATAAACATAATCAAGTTTACTTTATGCACTCTCTTTTGTTTACTTTTTATTTTATTTCTTTTTATATAGTCCACATTTGTCTATCATCTCTGGCGTTTTTTTTTTTATTTTTTATTTATATTTCACGCATTAAATTTTGGGATTTGGGGAAACGCTTTTCATGGGACGACCTTGTGGCATGTTGTTAGGGTACTGAAGATGCAATTCGGGCTTCGCTTAATGCCTTAATTCAAAATGTTTCCAGCTGTCAGTGACAATCAGCCAGAATCGATTTTGCCTAAGTATGTTTTTAGTTATGTATGTATGTTTGTATAGTTTTATTTTTTTTTTAGGTTCATTTGATTCAGTTTATATTAAGATTGCTCGCTTTTAATGCGTAATACATCGTTTATATATACTATATAAATACAATTATATCGTATTATTTTAACGTGCAACTTAAGCCACCATAATATATATGAATATATGTATGTGTGTGTATGTTTTATATGAGTCAATGTGTAATTTGCTTTAGGTATATAATAAAGTACAATAACTATTTAAACACCATTTTGTTGTTGTTGGTACATACCCTTTTGCTTAATTATTTTCTATATATTTTTTTCATATTTTGCTCTGTGGTTTCTGATGACTTCCGTCTTAGTATTGTTTACTCGTATTCATGTTTTGTGGCTTTGTGTTTAAATTTCGTTTAGTTAATACCTACTAACGTTTAAGTCTCGTTTTGATTTACCCCACTAAAAAACCACTATATGGCTACTTACAATTTATTATTGTTGATGATGTTGTTGTTGTTAACATTGTTATTTTTGTTTGCGATTAGTATATTCTTTTATTGCAAAAAAAAAACTTTTTAGTTTTTCCATGTAATTTTTAAATTAAGTTTTTCTCCACGTTTGAGTTGAGCTCAGCCGCTCCTGTTGTTGGTGGTGTTGCTGTTGTAGCTGGTGTTTTAGTGGTTTCTGGTGTTGTTGTGTCTGTTATTATTTTTGCAGTAGTTGATGTTGAGTCAACTGCAACTGTTGCTGTCGCTGTTGTTGTTGCTATGACGCTAGACACTATTGTTGGTACTGTTGCCTTTGTTGTTGTTTCCATTTCCTTTTCCTCGGTTCCTTTCTCCTCCTCCTCCTCCTCCTCCGCATTTCCAAAAACATTCTTTTTATTCAATGACCTTCTTCGCTCTTTCCGGTGCGTCGATTGCTGCGAAATGACAAAAAATGCGAATGAGCACAGAAATAATTTTTTTTTAATAAGAGGAGAAGGCAAAAAATTGTAGGGTGGGAGAGAGTGTGGACAATTAACATAAACGAGGCGCTCGATAGGCAATTAAGAGGGTGCTTTTGGTGGTGCGACCATATGTATCAGTTAAGCAGAAAACCACTAAGTGTGCATAGAGTAGTGTCATTATATATGTACAGGTGTTTGTGTTGCTTGTGTATGTGTGTGTGTTTGTGTGTGTTCATGTGTACATTTGCCTGAAGTATGTTTTGCTGGAAAAAAGCCAGGAAAGTCTGGTGCTCCTGTTGCGCATGACAATCGTTTCTATATATAGTATATATGTGACAAGCTTGATTTATACAGTTCGTTGGCATTTTAGGTAACAACACAATAAAAAACGTTTGAAACAAAGAAACAAATAACACAAATGTGGGGCGGATCAAAGCATTTAATTGAACAACTTCTAACTAACTTGGCTGCAAATCAAATTAAGCGGCTGGTTGAACTGTTGTTGCTAATATCACCACGTTGTTGTTGTTGTTGTTGTTGCTGCTGTTGTTGTTGCTGTAGTTGTTGTTGCTGTTTCGGTTGCAGTTGTAGCTGTAGTTGATGTTTTTGTGGTTGTTTTGGTAGCTGTTGCTGTTGTGATTGTAGTTGTTGCAATGGTGGCATTAAGAGTTCCGATGCCGGCGGCAATTTACCTCCACGGTTGACACGATTTCGGCTGCCCTGCGCACATTTAGAAGTCAGAAGCGGATGGATGATGGGAAAAAGAAGAAAGAGGGACAACAAAAAACGAAACAGCGATAACATCGAAAAGAAGTGAGAGTTCAGTGGATAGTTGTTGAAATAGAGAGAAAGAATTAGAACAAAGTTTACCATGTTGTCAAGTGTCACTTGTAACAGTGTAGTTTTTCTATGTTTTGTTTTAAGGCATGAGGATCTTGTCTAACCAGGAGAACTAAACTATAACTAAACCTCTACTAGGATATACCCGATTTAATTACCTTTTCCATTGAAATTTTAATATGATCCAAACTATTGGTGAGGCCATTTATATTGGATTCAGTGTTGCCGGTTCCGGTCTCTTGGGCGCTGCTTTCAGTTTCACTGTTGGCGCCACTGCCACTGCCGCCGCTTGTCGGTGCAACATTGCCGCCGCCTGTTGTTGTTGATGTATACGCGTTAAACAGTTGGCGTGACAATCGTGGTATACCGTTGCCATCGACAGCGCCCGAGGCTGGAGTTGGGGTTGAAGTTGGTGTTGATGTCGGTGCTGGACCGGGCCAGCCGCCAATTGTTGGGATCGTTGAAAGCTGTGGATAATTGGCCGATTTGTTGTCCGGCGGATCGTTGGCTGTGGTAGCATCCGATCCTGTTGCTGCCTGCTGTTCTGACTGTTTGTTTTCATCGTTTGACTCCAAATCGGATTCATTGTTTTCCTCCTGATCCTGCATTACAAAAAAAAAAAACAAAACAAAAAAGGATATACGTTATTATAATGGTTTTAAAGACAACTAGGAATTTGTGTTTATAGGCACCGTCGTTGGTTTCTCGCTCACCTCCTCCGGGCACAGCTCGTAGGCCATTGACCATGTGTTCTTAGCCGATTGTGAACGCTCCAGCATGTAGCCATTGGTGTTGTCATTGCTCTGAGCAGGCGGTGACCACGAATACGAATTATACTGACAACCAATACCACGCTGGCGTTCCAGCTCATCCTGCAGCCACTCAACCGCAACGCTCCAATGGCGACTAATGCCCGGATGAGTGTTTAAGATCTGCAGCGCAATTGGTGACTTGTGGAACAGCTGTGTCAGACATTTGATTATCTGATACGCTCGCTTCTGATAGTGCGTCTTTGCACGCTGTATCGTATCCAATAAACCCTCACGCTCCTCGGCCACACCGTTGAGAGCATTGTGTATGCGATGATGTTGCCACGAGTCCTCAATCAGCAGAATATTCAATAGCAAATCTGTGTGATGACGCATGTCGTGGCAGTATGCGTACCCACATTGCCACAGCAACTCAGTGAGCACCGCACGCGAAAAATGTGGGTTCTCCCAACTGCAATACTGCAGCAACTTCAATCCCTCATCGCCCACATTTGTGTCCTCGATAACTTTTTTAATATAGCTGCAAGCAAAAATAAAAATAGCTTTTAAGTTGATTTTACAGAAGATCGAACGAACACTTACCTGGTGCGATTGAAGAGAATATCCATACATTCACTCGACAGAGGCGTTAAGTCATCCTGGGAAATACTCGCATCCTTATATGGATTGGGCAGTGGTCTACCATTCTGATTGGAGCTCTGGCATTTATCGCTTATATCGCTGCAGCGCACCAAATGCGATACCACCTGGTGCAATTTACTGAACTCTGGATACTGGTACTTTATCGTTGGCCCGGGTCCATCGTCCATTGCCACCTGCATGAATTGTACGGGCACATTAAGCTAGAAAACCGAAAAGAACCAAAAGGACTGTTAGCAATATGAATACAAACAACTCAGAAGCTTTAGTACCTTCAGTAGCTGCTGCTTCTCACGTGTGCCCAGACCCACATACATGCTAAATAGACTGAAGTAATGCGGTAAATGCTTGCCATAATCAGCAGCCTCGGATTTGAGCAGCCGCAATACACTTATAAGGACCTGCTCGCAGAGATTGCTGCCCTCGTAGCCGACAAGCGGTTCATCGGTGATGGCAAAGTGGCAAAAGAACACAACCAATTTGACGAACACGGTACGCACCTCGGGCGAAGGCGCCATCAGTATATATTCGCCCAGTCGCGATGGTGGCGAGAGCAGCGCATGATTTGCAAACCATTTGCGCACCAGCGATGAGGAACGTATGTGATGTGAAAGCGTGTCATACCTGCAATATATAAATTGGCATGAATTACCATTGATAAAATATTTCAATAACGCACCATTCGATGACAGGACCACGCAACGATTTTCGTGTACGAAAACCAGTGTGGAACAGAAACTGCGATGCCAATTGTACGCCCAACAGTGAAAGCTCCTCAGCAGCTGGTGTCTGAAATTAAATACACAATTCTAATAACTAAAAGTTTAGTAATTGTTTTATGATACTTACAATCTTTTCGGTGCGCGTTGAGGGAATACTGCAACTGACCAGCTTTTTAATGAAATTGAAAAACTCAACCGAAAAAATGCTGCGCGAATGCAGAAAACGAATATTTTGATGTCTGTAAGCGAAACAAATAAATTATTTTTAATCAGTATCTTGCAAAATTGTGTTAGATTACGTACCTAACGCTACGTTCAATTGGTTTTGGCAAAGGCAACACTACATTGCGACTTTCTGTTAGCGACAGCTGCTCCACACTTGTCTCAAAATGGGTGGGATTCTGATCGCAGCGTGTATAAAATAGCATATAGGCGTTCCACCAGCGCTTCTGACGGCGGTATTGCATACGCTTCAGATTGTTGTCGTAGATCTCGCCCATATAGTCGCCACCGAAGCATTGCAATTTCATTTCCTCGTCCTCGTGCATTTTACATTCGGTTACCTCACCATCATCAAACTTGTACCACTGACTTTTGCCATTGGCTGGATTTCTGCAATGCAATTGTCAGTTAATAAAAAGTTAAAAGTCAGTTAATAGTTGATTGCTTACTTTGATACTATGTAGCTGAAGTAGTGGCCACCGGATGCCTGACCACTGTGCACCACAATGCCGGTCAGCTCGTATTTTGTTGTTTCAACACTTGTTTGACAATTATCACCCACTTCCACAACTTCACCCTCTAGCTTAGCTAGGCCGGAAACTAAAAAACAAAAGGATTGAATATTTCAATAACGATTACAGACAATGAGCTTTAAGTCTTTTACCTGTGTAGGGCTCCATATCGAGTATTCGCGGAAACTCAAAATAATCATTAAACTTAATCGCACAAACTCGCTCGTAGTCGTATTCAAAACGCTTCAATTGTATGGCTAACACGGGCGGCAGCTTTTTCACACATAGCCGCTTAACGGTAACTACCTAAAAGTAATAAAAACAAAAACAAAAAAGAACAGAAAGCAATAAGATAATACGAATTTCATATGTGCAGAAATTTCGTGTTTTTACTTACTTTCTTATCACATTTATCACAATGGTATGCATCGGCTCCCTCGAGCAGCTCTCCTTTGACATACTGCTCCAGAGATTCGGTTAATGAGCTATGATTCCTAATATCAACACTAAATACGCTAAATGGTTCCTCTTTGGAGTAGCGGTGCGGGCACTCTTGGCATATCTTTTGATCGCTAAACGAGCCACCCAACGTTGCATTCATCAGTTGCGTGAAGCCGAGCGCCTTTAAACCCTCATCGAGGCTTTCGAACAGCGACATAAAGAACTCAACGGCATCCTGTTGCTCACGCAAATTCACTGGCTCGCCTTGCAATCTTATTATTCAAGTACAAATACCAAAAAAAAAAAATATAATGCAATAATTTAAGCAATTTTGATATATCACTTACTTGAAGTGCGTCCAGAGTCCGCGGGGCACATAAAACTGCAACGCACTGTGCCCCAAATGAGCGAATATGGCCTGCACATGCTTTAATATGATAACGTGATAATTTTTACGTATATCGGCACCATCATCAAGGGATGTCGATGCTGATGTTGAGAGTGGCATTGCTGCTGGGCCGAAAAATGAAGGACCGAGACTGCTGCCACTGCCACTGCTATTTAAATCGGAGTCGCCGCTAAAATCCTCGTTATCGTTGGTAGCAGCACCATGCGCCTTAAGGATGCCCACACGAACTGCAGGCACCATGTACAACTGCTGCAACACCGAGTTCATGTAGCAGGTGGCGCCAGCGTTTTTCAACCCACAGAAACCTTTAGTTGGCCGAGCGCCGACCGGTGGCCAATAATCCCACTCACGCAACGGATCGGTATCTAATTGATATTATATATTATTAATTGATTTCTAAAAATATCTTATTCTTCTCACCCGTGCAAACGAAATCGATGAGTGTATTGGTCACTAGCTTCATATTAGGAACACAGAGCTGGCACAGAGCAATGAGGAGATCACAAGCGGCAGCAATTGTATGTGGACTGCGACACACCGGTGGCGGCACAGTGTCCAGACGCAGGCTGCCATGCTTGCGTAAATGCAGATACTCGCGTGATGCCGTAAACAGAAAGTCATCGATGAGCTCATGTATTAGCTCGTTTAGTTGTGCCTTTGAGTCGGGCATCAGGAAGAACATCAGCTCCTTGGCCAGACAGAGATGTCCTTCGAGCAGCTCCTCGTGAACCTGCGTATCGCCAGAGACTTTGACGTTTTCGCGTATTTTCCTGAGCCATTTGATCTCGTCGCCGAGAAGACCCTCGCCAATCTGTAGTGGCCAGTTGTAGATGCAGCCGTAGGAGAGTGTGCGACACAGCATCGAGAAGAACTCCGCGCAAGTTGCCTCATATTGAGGCACAAGGGTTTTCAATGCACTCACTAACAGGTTGACCATGTAGACGAACGGACGTCGATCCCCGGCACAATAGGTGGACGCAAGGAACAGCTGCTCGGATGCTACTTGACGCACATGACGCATTGGGTTCTTCAGTACAATTGAGGCTATAAATTTAGACCAATTGGCATCGTTGCTAAGCGCTTCATTGGCGCTTGGATTGAGTATAAACGAGATCGTTAACACCTCAAGTGCTTCCTTGCACATACTGAAGTCCTGCCCATCGGGTATAATGGCATCGTCTTCAAAATCATTGCTGCTTCCCAGAGCCTGCAAATTACCGCACGACGAGGCCCAAGCCAACTGCACCACTGCTTTAATCGTGCTAATATCTGGACAGGACCATTGCAGTGTTGAGCTAAAAAGCGCCCGACAGCACTCGCCTTCAGGACTTGCTGACAGCATCTCAGTGGCCAAGATCTCGGCCAGCTTCGCCGATATGGCATGCAACGTGCCCTGCGCATTGTTGGGCATCGTCGAAAAGTTCTGCTTAAGTATGTCCACCTGCGAGCGAGCACCATTATCGTAGTCACAGATCATTGGCTCGTCACCTACCCGGGACAGCACGCTGCCCACAATGTAGAGGAATAGTTTCGCTAGACGCAGCACACCCTGAAACGAAGCACGCTTTGTGTGCATATCGGCATTGGGCAAAAAATTGTTCTTCGTCAGCAGTTCGAGCACAAAGTGCGCACAACCCGAATGCATCCAGGCAGATTGTATCTGCAGCGCTGACTCGCCCAACGGATCTAGTGCAGGTATTAATAAACCATGCAGCACACCGAGATTATACAGGACCTGAGCAGGCGCTGGATGCAAAAACATCTGCTCCGGTGTGCAGTCCTCCGGATTAAGCTAAGAATTAAAATTGAAAAAAATCACTTTTAGTTTACAGTATATGGCAGTAAGCGGCTAAAGACTTACTGTATCACTAGGGCTCTGTCCACTGACATCATCCTCCTTAGGACCATCACCTGCGGTTGATTTCGACACACGACACATAAGCTGCAGCATGCGCATTGAGTGGCGATCGCAGGGCAACAAATGAAGCAACACTTTTGCGCTATCGCGCAGACGGCCATGCTCCAAATCGCTGCCCAGCTGATAAAGCTTTAGAAAGAATTCGGTATATTGGTAGTTCTGCGAGATAATCACGCCTGGCAATGTGCTCTCGGACTCAACACGTTGCATATCGTGACAGGGTCTGGGTGGCGACCCAGTGCTTGAGTCACTGGACGAGTCGGGACTGCTGGCCAGCCCAATGCCGACTGGTGTCAGCTTGGCCGTTAATATCATTTTGTCGCGTATAGTGTATTGGTAAAGGGGGTTGATCTCGTCGGAGACCTCGATGAGTTCGCCATTCGTGTAAAATAGATCCACCTTTATGTTTGTATTGGATGTGGAGCTGCCCTTGATGCGCTTCAGTAGGTTGCGCTTGAAGGCAGCCATTGTTTCGTTACTATGCGTCACAATCTCAATATCATCAATTGGTCGACCTGGCGTTTGGAAACGTATATAAAGACTAGTGTTCTTGCCACGCGTAACACGACTTAGGGGCAGATGGATGCGATCGCCGCTGAAGGAGCGATCGCATTCCTTAATATACTCCTGCAGCACCTTGATAATGCGACACATTTTCTCCGCTTCGATGAAACGCATTTTAGTGTCCTTTGATTCGTCATTCGAAGCATCCGGATTGTTGCCATCCTCCAGCATTGTTTTGCCCAGTATTAGGATGTTGCTGTAGTGTGTGCGCAAACGCGAACAACACTCACCGATGAACATCTCATGGAACTCGGTAATGTGCTCCTGCAATCGTGGACCGAGCGCAGTTGAAACCTCTTTAAGAAGATCGATGGCCTTGTTGGCAATTTCCTCGCCACCAGTGGTTATAACGCGCCACAAGTAATCTTTGCCAATGAGATCTTCATTGTCGAGTATATAGCCTCGATGTATAGCCTTTAGTTTGTCCTCTTTGGAATTGACGGCCTTGAAGAAGCGCTCAAAGCATTTAATGCCACTCTCCGTCAACAAATGCGGATCCAGCTGAAGAATGTTGTTTTCAAAGAAATCCTTATTGATGCCCGGATCTAGATCCGGTTCCTCGCCCATTAGTTTGCCGAACCAGCGGAAACATTCTTCACGATCAGCCGCAAAGACAGCATTCACAGCCAAACAGTGCCAGATTTGCTTCGCCTGCAAGAGGAATACAATTGATTTTTAGATTACCTTAAATAAATTACGAGATTGCAAATGGATACGTACCTGATCCGCACAAAGCCAGAGCTGACCGTCCTTTAGCAAAAACTTGAGAAACTCCAAACGTTCGGCAATCTGTGCATGATGTGGAAAACGTCCATCGATCAATATGGTTGCCGCATCCAAGCTGGGTGTCTCATTGACAAGAGCACGCACTTTTTCCATGTACGCCGTCAAACTATTGGTGACTAAGATCACAAGCGAATAATCGTTTTGCAGACGTTCAATCACCTGCAAGCGATTAGTGCCCGTCTGAGTACGTGGTGCATGATTGGGCGTTGTGTCGTACAGACAACAGATATCCCGGATCAGCCGCAATGCAGGAAGCACCCACGAGTCACCGGACTTCAATTCACCCACACACTTATCCAGCCAGATAGTCTTCTGGGCGTCTCGTTCCTGCGAGCAGCTATAGTCGAGTATTTTGACATGCGCGGCAAGCGCCTGATCAAGTACTTCTGGCGGCACCTCCTGTGAGTGTGCCAGTGTCCAGAATAGCTTTAGAACTTTCTGTGCCATCACTCCATTTTTATCGTCCTCGGCCAGGCGTCGTATAAGCTCCAGAAGTCGCTCACGCTGACGTTTATTGGCCGTCGTCATGCTAGCCTGAAAAAAAACCATAATTTATAGATTAGATTAAAGAAAATTAAATATATCTTTATATTAACTATCGACTCACCTGAAACGCCTCAAATAAGTGATCGAGCTGCTCAGGAGTAAAGTCCCAGGCCAGTTTTGCCAACAGATCATGCATATTTTTAACAATTGCCTCGTGTTTACCAGCCTGGGCACGCCACACGGCATCCAGATCGTCTAGGGTCAATGCCTGCTCTTTGATAAGAAAGCGTATGATCTTTTCCAGCTTTTCCACATACTGTGGCTGATGCAACGAATCCTTGAGTACAATGCCCAGCACATCGGATGATTTAATCCATTGTGCCATGCGATCTGCCGTTAACCAATCCATTTCATCCTCAGGCAAATTTTGAGGCAACGGTTGCGAGCGATGCGAGTAATATGCTACCGATGAGAGAACCTTGTTGATTTCGTTGAGGGCATTCATTTTACCATTGAAACTGGATACCTGCAGAAGGCGCAGTATCATTTTAAGGCGAAATAACTCCAGATCGCGTATCAGTTCCTCTTGGCCGGTTAAACGACTGGCCAAGAAACGCGACGATTTCACAATGCCATTGATATAATCATTGCGACCCTCGGGTTTCACCTCGCGCTTAAGCTCCTCATCGGTGAAGCTATCGAGTAGATCCAGCACTACATTCCACGTAGGCATAAAGTACTTGGCAATAGTCGCTGGCGTCAACAGCTCATAGCACTGGCCAAATGGACGCAGCAGGCTATGTATGAGCGCCAAAGTCAACCGATTATCCTGTCCGCCTGCATTATCAATGCATCCAACACTATCATTGGATGCAATGCTTTTGGTTATGCCTGCCTTGCTTGTGGCTTGATTACGCTTTAGCAAGTCCAGGCCGCTATTGAAACGCTCTAGCAGATTATCGAATCCGCCCAATTGGCCAAAGCGATTAATGAGATCCACTAGCCAGCCGCGTGGCGGTTTTGGCTCTGCAGGCGATTTCGCATACATCTTGTTGCTATCCAAAACACCCCAAATGTATTCAGGCGCCGCAAAGCATTCCGGTTGACGGGCGTCATTGAACTTATTAAACTTATTATCCGGATCAAACACAATGGCAAGTAGATCGAGCAGATAGGGATTGTCGCGCTGCATATGTATCGCTATCAAGTTCAACAGTTTTCCGCATGACACCAAAATGCAATGATGTATATTGAATTTCCACGAATTTACCGCTTCATCGGTGAGGATTTTAGCAAACGATGTCGTTAGACCATTGCGATAAAATTCAACGCATGGCTCACAGTCATGATCGGCTCCTGCCAAAAGAGAGAAAGTTAGTTTAACAGAAAATTAGACTTATAAAATGTAAGTATTAACCGGCTTGGGCCAATTCAATGGCGGCATTTAGCAGCACCTCCAGTTCCTGTTCGGGCAGCACCGGCACCACCCATCGTGGATTCGATATCTTTTGTGTAAGGGAGCGTAGCTTTGCAGTTGGAAATGACGCTATCAGTTTTTCCGGCGACCTATAAGCAAAAATATGTATAAAAATATATATATATAAATAAAAATGAACTTAATTCTATTTTCGTTGACTCTCTATGTTCATTAGAGGGTGTGAGTCGCGGAGGGGTGAGTCACTTGGGCAACGTAAGTAGATAAGCGATAATCGTTCTTTGCTATTTTTTGTTATTATCGTTCGTGTTGTGTTTATTGTTATTTAGATTGCCCATATATATATATTTATATATATTGCATATATACACATTTTATGCGTGAATATGAATGCTTAAAAAACTCGTGACTTTGAATAACTTTGTTAACAATCAAAATTTTTCGCAAAAGGGCACGTTGTTAATTGAATTAAACAATTATTTAAACGCAATTTAATTGTTCCAAAAAGAAACAGTACAAAAGCAAACAATGATCTAACCTCTAATTGGGCCTATTGCAACTACGCATTTGCTTTGGTATCATTTTGACTTTCGAGACGTTTTGTTTATCAAAAAATTTGAGGTCATTTAGTGGTAATACTTACAAAATCGTATCGCTGCTCTCCACCGTGGTGCCAGAAGCTGATGTTGTTGGCGATTCCGTAACCTGAATCGAGTGCACATGCTCTTGACTATTCGTGTTGCTGTTGCTGGAGTCGCCACCACTACCGCCACTACTGGACATTATGTTCGTTGTTGTTGTTGTTGTGACTGGTGCTATCCCCGTTGTTCCCGTGACCGAACCCGAGCTAGCTGTTGTTCCTGGGACAGTCCCTGTGCCCAAGCCAGTTGACGCGATTTGAGCTGTGCTCGTTACGCCCGTGGTAGCAGCTGGAGTGCTGGTGGTGCCGCTGCTGTTGGTCGTGGCTTGGCCAGTTCCTGAGCCTTGTGCCCGGCGCGTATCGAATGTCATTGCTGCGCTCTGTGGCTGCCTCACCAGCGTCTTTTTTACGAATGCTAAGCGCCGTTGTCGTTTCTTGTTGTTGTTGATGTTGTCTTATCAGGTCTGTGTATATATGTGTATGTTTAATTGTCGTAATTCTATAGAAAGTCTACGCTGGGCGGCTTTGGCTTTGACTATTGACTATGGCTATGGCAGTCCTAGAGTTTCCGGATGACAGAGAGGAAGAGCAGAGACACTTGTGTTGGCTTCGGTGTATATATAATCAAATGGATGAATAATGTTATTTGTTGTAACCAATATACATTGAGGCACTGTTGGTCGTTGGCGTCGCTTCTTGTTACGCCTCTCTCTCTCTTTCTCTGTGTTGATTTATGTTAAGGAAAACCTTTTTAAATTTATTCGTATTGGGTGCGAATGTTGTTGTCCCAATAAGAATATGTTCTTGCTGCTATTGTTGTTGTTGATGTTGTTCGTTTTGCATGCACTGCTGCTGTTTGCGGCGCCCTGCATTTAGTTTACATATTTCTCCTCAACGGACACAATTGCAAAAATCTATAAACTGCAACGAAGTAAGAGAAAAAGAAGAAATGGCAAAATGAATACACGAGCGCACACACAAAGAAGACTGAAAAAAAAAATACACACACACATACGCACAAAAACACACAGGCGCACGCACAGCTAACGAAAAAAGAGCGAGCGAGTGAGCGAGCAATTTGTAGCATAAGATACGAGTGTTGAGAGTGAGTTGGAATATGAAAAATCAATATTATTTAATAGACTGAGGCCAGGCAGGCAAACAGGCGGATGGCCCGAGGAGGAGCCGCTGTCGAGCGGAGCAGTAGCCAAATTTATGTGTTACTCTCACATACATTAACACTTCTCTCTCACACACACCATAGACAGTGTGAATTTAATTTAATGTTGTTGTTGTGGTTTTACGTTGTTCTTTTCTCATGCTTATATTTTTATTTATTTGTTATTATTTTTTCAAACAAAGAAGATTTTACTTTACTCAAAAAAAATTACATCACTGCGGCACTAGCGCCGGGCACTTGAAAAAAGTTGTTAAAGAGCAACCACTAATTTCATACTCCTTGCTCTCTGCTCCTGCCCACACTTGCTTTTTGTCGTTATGGTTGGAAGGATATTTAATTTTAAATCATCGGACAACCAACGTGCAAATACTTATCATTTCAGCCAAGAATATTGCATACTGTATGTACATAAACTTTGCAGCGTAGTTTGATGGATAGAAGAAGGGGCAGTGCACAGACCCGCACAAGTGCAGCGATGACGGCGGTCTGACGTAGAAGCGAATTTGAATTTGCGTGTACATGAAATTACAGAAGGCTCTAGGTTTGCACATATTCATTTTAAACTGAAATTTTATTGTTGTTAATCCATTTTGCACATTGTTTGGACAGGACACTTTGTTTTTAACATCTTCGGTTCATTTTTCACATCAAGTACACACATATGTATAAGCGCAGCACACACACAATTGTAGTCAGCAAATCGCTTTGCTTTTGCACAACTCACCATTTTGTGCATCCGCCCTAAAACACTGTGCGTTTTTATTAATGTACGCATTAATTTACTGTTGCACAAGGTTGCCACGATCTTTACGCTCACACTCGTTTCGGGCGTAGCTGTTCGAATTTCATAATTGTAACACAATATATTTAAAACTAATAATGTATTTTTTTTTGCAATTTTTTGCTGGCTGGCTCTCCTAAGCTTTACAAATCAGCCGGCCGATAGCCAAAATGGCGTCTCTGTTGGTGATGGCCAATATTTGCAATTGTTGATGTTTTGTTATTGACGTACTAGCGTATTGCCTATTATGTTTGTATCAAGTTATTAATTCTAACACTAGATTTCCAATACTTATTTTAAAGTTAATTAAAATCTTAACTTGTGTAGACGACCGATGGATTTTGGTAGCCGGCCGATGAACGACCTGCCTAAATTTAGTAGTATCGATAGGACAAAAACACCTTGCACCCCTGGAAATCATCGAACAGCCACCACATCATATCGTATGTGTGGTTTATATGCGTAAGAAACCCAGAATATACTATGAATTCTTAACTTTAATAACGGATGTTTTTAAGGTATTGAGATGCTCAAAAATTCTGTCCAGCGCTATAATTGTTTTGAATAAAATAAACAATAGCTCATATCAGATCACAGCTGTTCTATAAAATATTTTGGGTGACCATAGCGACGGCTATTACAGTGCTGGATAAAACCTTTAGCTTGAATTGAAAAACAACAGGCAGAGAACAAAAATAAATAAGTACCGCTGTCGCATAAATATGTACAACCAATTGGAACGTTGCCCCGGAATTTATTGTGGTCGTTCGCTGCTAGAAAATGGCTCGTGGAGCAACTGTGGAGTTTGTCCCCGAGGATCACGGGTAAGTTTCTTTGGCGTTAATTGTTTGTTTTGTTTTAATTTACCATTGTTTGTTGGTTGCCACACAGGTGAACGTGAGCTATGCCTGCACGCCCTGTCGGGACGAGCTGAGTACGTATTCGTGGCTGTATTTGGGATTTATGACAATGCTACCACTTATGATGCACTGTTTCTTCATTGACATGGATGCCAAGGATCGCAAGTTTTCGCGCAAACAACTAATTCTCACAGCCAGCGCATTTGTGGAGGTCGCACTGGCGGCGATATTGGCAACACTCTTCATGGAGCCAATATTGGAGATGCGTTTGTATGCGTGCGAGGTGCGCAAATTGACCGACTGGTATACACTCTTCTACAATCCAAACCCAAATTATGAATCTGCCTATCATTGCACCCAGGAGGCTGTTTATCCGCTGTATGTGAAACGAGCTTTAAGAACCTTTACAGATTTATTGAACTTTTGTTTAATTTTTCAGGCAAACTATTGTTTTAGTGTATTACTTTTTGTGTTTGGTCAATATGTTTCTTATTCGTCCAGTGATCAGTTCAATGCTAGATGTGCGTGGCAAGGCGCCCGTCTACTCTGCCCTCTATTTCCTGCCCCTACTCACTTTAATTCACGGCACCTGCTGCGGTCTAATTTGTAAGTCCGTTTATTACAATTTCTAATTATCGAATTAAATTCTTCTTCTGGCTTAAGATTATTCATTCCCGTATCTGAGCATTGCCATGTCCATGGTTGCTAATGCCATACACTACTCCATGAAACTGGATCAGACCCAAAAGGCGCTTCTCCTTTCCTCTGTGTGGGATGTCAAGAATGTTGTCATAATCTGTAAGTTTCAGCTTCGATGTCATAAATCACCTTAAATTATATTTAATGTCTTTTTTTTTTAGCTGTTCACTGGCTGTTGCTTGCTTTTGGCATTGCATCGTTGAATTATCATTATGCACTATTGTGTTTGGTTCCGTTTCCCTCGTTGTTCTATATTTTGACTGTACGCTTCACCGATCCGGGCGAGTTTCGGGAAATCGAATCGCGTATTTGATCCGAAAATGTGGAAATGCAAACCTCTCTTGCTAGAGGCAACTCTGGGCGTTCATCAGTTGTTAACTACGTGTAGTAATAGTTTAAATGTTTAAATTGTATACCCTTTATCATCATAGTATACTATAATGTTCATTTGTGCTAATGTATCAATTTGTCGTCATGTCGTCTTTTCATTTTTTAATTATATTTCACATTAATTATTAATATTAAATATATAAATCTTCAGTTTTCCCCATTTCTAAATTAAATTTTTACACAATATAATATATATATTGAATTTTCACGCCACGCTCTATATACATATGTGTATAGTATATCATCGTTTCACATCCAATGTCGTATGGAGCCTGCTACAAAATGAATATCGAAGCAGTTCACATGGCGAAAACCACAAAACGAAAGTCAAAAGTATCTTTTGTAAAAGGGTATAGGTCAATATAGTTGTAGAAGCTTAAGTCAATATCCATTCATAGAATACACATCGAGATAATTATGATGAGGATGAGGTGGGCGTGAAAGCGGTTGATGCTGTTCATTCAATTTCAGTTCCGCAAAGTCTAATCTGTTATGTCGCTACTCGTAGTTGTTGGTGAACTGTTGCGCTCCTCCAAGAATTTCAAGCGTCGCTTTCGCAGCTCACTCAGCTCCGTGCTGTCCTCGTTATCAATATTAACACTCGCGCCTGCCGCTTCGGTGGACGGGATAACATCATCCTCAGCACCCAAATCCTCAATAGTAACTTTCTCTGACACATTCGCAACGGAGCTGCCAGCAGCACTGCAATCCTCTTTCGGCTTAGCCACTCCAGCAACTGCAGCCGCTGCTGCTCTCGATGTACTGGGTTGATCATAAACTGGGATTTGATTGCTGCCTTGGTCTGCAGCTGCTGTTGGAGCTATAGTTGACGCGCCTGGAGTTGCTGCTGCTGTAGTTGGCACTATTGGCGGTTGCAGTCGCGTCACTAGACCCTGGTATTGCTGCATCAGTAGATTGGCCGAGTCCAGCATTAGCGATATATTACGAAGCATCTTTAAGCGTGTAATAAGAATTTATGTTTGTCTTTGCAGCATATGGTTGTACTTTGTTATGTTTACCTTGAGGCGTTCCTCGATGTGTTTGCGCAAACTTCCTTCCATGGCAAGCAGCTCTTCCTCATTGAATGTGGTCAGATCCAGCGGCATTGGCGGAGGCGGCACAATCGGCGGCGTAAAATAACCGAATGGTGGCTGCATTACAAATGGAGATAGCATCGGCGGCGGAGGCAAGCCAGCCATATTGGGTAATGCATTTGGTAAGCCATCTAGAAGGCGAGTTGAATTAATAAGAAAGATATGCAAAACTTTAGCCGTACTTACTGGCTTCACCGAATATATCTGCAAAGTTTGGTGCTGCTGCACCATTGCGTCCAACTGCTCCATTTGGACTCGCCAGATTGATATCAGATCCCGGAGCTGCTGCGCCAGGTGCCGTTGCCCCTGCTGCTCCATTGGCACCAGCTGCTGCTGCTGTTCCTCCTGGCTGATTGGCCTCTGCGGGAACTGCAGCTGCTGCATTAGCAGCATCATCGGCACGCGGCATTGCTGTTGAATTGATAGCCGGTGTGCGCAAAATATTCAAGCGACATGTGGGACAAGTTTGCTGACGCTGGAACCACGAGCGCAGGCAGGTCGTATGGAAGATGTGGCCGCAGGGTAGTTTCTTCGCATGATTAACCATATCCTCGCGGCAGATAATGCAAATGTTGTCAGACTGACGAAGCTCTTCGGGCGTCGCATCCGGATACAAGGTGTTCATATTGCGTATGGCGCGTCGCGACATAATGACATCGTTTAGTGCTTTACGGAAGTTGCGTATGGTAAAGAACATGGGTCGGAAGACAAACATAGGCAGCGCGTAGATCTTTGCCATGATCACAACAAAAAGCAGATACAACACCACCTTAATAAGGCCAATCACAAGCTCCGTATACAGCAGGAAGACAGCTTTATTTTCCCACGGCGTGTCCGTGCGCATCTCCGCAGCATGCAGCACATACTTGATCGTCGTACTAGCAATAACCGTCAATAGAATCGCATACTCAAAGCCAAACACTAACTGCACTGTTGGCCCACGCACCAATGTCGAATTGTAGGCGTGCATAAGCAGCACATAGTCGAGTATACCCAACATGGTCAGCAGACTGCCGACACGTATATGAAACAGCCAGCCAAGCACGGGAGAACGTTCCATCTGTCAAAATTTAGATTACATTGAGTAATAAGTTTTAAGATAGTCATCTTCAGTTATTTGATTGTTTATGGTGTTGATAAGATATGACCATTAGAGAATAATAAAGCAACCAGAATCGCCGATAAGCAACGAAATTTTTAAGATTGACCGTTTACTTGTCCCCTTATAGTCAAATATATCTAGGCTTTTTGCTTAACACTTACAAAATCGACCCGTTCCTCGGCTAGCCAATGGAATGATTTGAGAAATAGGAGCACTGTGAAAAGTGCCACAAAGCGTGGATTGAAGTCATCACGAAATACGGTAAATGCCAAACAGGTCTCCGTCAGTGCGTACCAAAAACGCTCTAGCAGATGCTCAAATTCTGCGGCGCGTAGTGTGCCCAGAAATATCTGCAATAATTTAATTATCAACTGCATTTTAAACTGATTAAAGTTATCTACAATAAATCTTACCTTGCGCAATAGTTTTCCGAACATAAAAACTATAACAAAAAATTGTATGTATATGACCTGCAGAAGAAAAAGTAATAAAGTTTAGTTATTATTTTTTTTAAGTAAACAGCTGGTAAGCACAAGAATCTCACCGCCATGGATGCATTGGATTTGGTGATATAGACGACAGCTGGATAGAATTGTTGTTTTTGATGATAGGCGTTGCCAATTACGGCGCTGGTCAGCGCCAAGCAAACGCTTGAAATTACCAGCTGCATATTGAAACAGTTGCCAGCCAATTGGCTGATCGACTCGAAGAAGATATTAATGTTGAGTGTATTTATTTATCGCTGCTTGTGCTCCGTGAACTTCCAGATTTTTCAGATTGACCTATTTTTCTGTCTACATTTATCGTAGCGACATCGAAAATACGATTAATTTTTTTTTTACTATTCTCTCTCTGTATCGTACGTATATATTTTCGTATTTTTTTTTCTCCTGTTTTTATTGTACACGTACACGACTCGTCAGCACGTAACGTAATGGCGTCCGACCATTCACAGGTTAGTGCACAATCAGCTGTCTTAAAATCAGTGTGACCAGAACAACAGAAACGTAAGTGCTCATCAAATTTATGTTCTGTACGTTCACTTTTGATTTAGAACATTATTGATCGAACAAGATAGGCTGCTTTGCTGTTTGAAAATATTGACAGAAATTTGTTAACAAAAATTATGAATAATCTTGATACGCTGAATGTACTTATTACAAAAAAAGGAATAAGTAAGATTTTTAGACCACCTGATTAAGCATTTAAAATTGAAAACATTGACTTTAATATACCTAATATATATAATATAAGCCTATGCCGTATGCAATGATTTTAGGTAAACGAATTCTTGGAAAACCTGCCGTTAATTATTTTTAGGTACTTTTGGCTATCTTAAAACTTTTGTAAGCTTTTTTTTTGGTTTTTTAAAGTTCTACGACAAGTGGCTCCACCACCTTATAGATTTTATCTTCTTTTTATTGTAATGTCGACAATCTTCTTTAACTCGACTACAAGTGTTAATTAAATTAAAATTTGTACACATGTATGTTTATTATGTTTAATCGATGCTTAACAAAACCAATTAGTTATATGAAAGCGAAAAAGTAAAAATACTTGAACCAGAAATAGTGAAAATAATTAAATTGTATGTGGCACACATCTTTCTCGCTTGTTGAAGGTCTGTCTGCTGCCTTAGGCTATGATAAGCGAATGAGCTGGCTATATTTAGCCATAATTAACGCATAATGTAAAATCATGCTTTAATCGAGCTGCTATTAAAAGATACACGCTGCGCCTGGCAGGGTGTCGCTTCTCTCTGGTGATTTGTGATTAACCTGCTTCAACTTTTACTTTTGCTTATTTATTTTTTGCTTCTGGCCTGACGACGCCTTGAGAATCTCCACTTTGACCATATGGCTATAAACTAGCTGCATGACTATTGCGCAAGTGCACGAGTCCATTGCGTTGCCAGCTGCTATCTTTGCATAAGCTTAGCAAATGCATGTTAGCACCGAAAGGCTAAAGTTTGCAGTTTGCAGAACCCACAACCGTTAGCCTCTGTCCGAGAGTGGACATGTTTGTGTTGCTGGAATATCAACAACAGCCAAGCAAGCAAACAAAAGTTAAAACTCTCCCGCTTCCAGCTAAAGCTTACCATCCTGTCTCAGACATAGCAAAACGTGTCGCAGCAATTTTCCCAAACAATTTTTAGCATTTCTATGCACGTTTGATTTTTCACAGCATTAATTTTTATTTTTTTGTTATACCCTGTAGACAATAGAAATGAATAAACAAGTATATCGAAAAGTAACATTAAAGCTTAAGGTTTTTTTTTGTAATTTTTAATCTCTGGATCTACTGAACCGATTTTAAAATAAATCGAAAGCAAAGCAAATATTTATGCATAACACAATTTAATGCAGAGTATTTTCTAGTTGGAAAAGTTCTAATAATTGAAGTAATTTTTTGTATTTATTTTGCCTTGTTTTGGTTCGTATTACATATTTTCAATTTCACTTGCAGTACAGCTCCCAAACCGCTCCACCCCCAAACCAACACGTCTCCCTTTTTTTTTTTAGTTAGAGCTTACAACTTTGTTTGATATTGTTGCTGGTGGGGCTGGTTGCAACTGGCTGCAACATGGACAACAACTCATCTGCCTGCATGCCGGTTGCCAGTTGCAAGCTGTTGTTGCTAGTTGCCAGCATTTTTTGGTCTCCACGCTTGACTTACATAAAGAGCTAGGAGCACACGGCTTGAATAAAACTTGTTTTGTTGTCTCTTTGAGGAAACGACAACGAAGACGTTTGTCGAGGTTATTGCTACTGCAACACAGAGTTGTGATCGTTTGAATGGTGGGGGGAGGGTCTTCTGCGTTGGCGCCTTATGTAACATACCGCCTGCCAACTGAATCTGCCTTTTGTCTATGTCTATGTCTATGTCTATGGACTGTGTGCCTGCAATTTCAGCGCATTCATCTTCATCAGCAGCTATTACATCTTGCGATATTCTCGGTATTTGTCACAATTGTGCTTTTTTTTCTCCTCTTCTGTCATTTATCCGCTTGACTAAACAGTTTTTCTTTTTTGTACATATGAGTTAGAGGCGTTAAGAAATTTAGTTTCTCTGTATTATGCATCATGACTTTCGGAGGCAGTTGCCACAGCTGCATAGATAGATAGATTTTGACAGCTTCAAACAAACTAAGAAGATAAACTAATGAAGTAAGTTAAGAGTTAAGTTATAAGATTCACAATTTTTAAAGAACTCTTTATTATCTAACAAGCTTTACATATATTGGTTAAAAGTTGAATTGTAATTGCGGTTTGATTGCTTTTTTTTTCTTAGCAATCTGGCAGCATTAAG
The DNA here is from genome assembly GCA_035044605.1 of Scaptomyza cyrtandrae. Classification (NCBI taxonomy): domain Eukaryota; kingdom Metazoa; phylum Arthropoda; class Insecta; order Diptera; family Drosophilidae; genus Scaptomyza; species Scaptomyza cyrtandrae. Next base: position 13,384,176 of record JAWNNS010000640.1, read on the forward strand.
TTATTGCATTCGTTTCTTCTTCGTTGCATGCTCTTGAAAGTTTCGAAATAAGCATAAAATTGAGTTTAATGAGAAATCGTAAAAAAAAACAACGAAAAAGAAGTTTGGTTCTGATATACAGATTGGTAAACAAAATTGCGGTAAATGCAACATAAACACCATGAACCTTGTATTTCAAACTTAATATAATAAAAATAATAATCAAATATCATTAAATTGGATTTGCACATTAAAATCAGTGACTATTTGTTGTCGGGGGCGTTGTTCAATACAATGGCAAGCGAAAAAAAAAACTTTTGCAACAATATCATTATCGATTGATCCAATCAATTTGGCATAGGCAGACAGAAAGCGTTTTGAAAATTTACGCGCGTCTTCGATCGAGTTGCCAACTTTATTTATATTTTCTTAACGCTAGCTGGCCCAATTAAAGTGTCATAACAATTACACACATACACGCACACGCATGAAGACAATGAACATCTACTTAGGCCGCCATTAAGCCGAGAAAACATCAGCAAAAATAAAAAAAACGGCTTAAAACCAAATTTAAGCCATGATGCGGCTACGCTGACCTAGTGGTCGTGTTAATGATGGATTTGGTCAGATACACACACACACACACACACACACACACGTACAGAGTACATAAACGTATTGTAGCGTGCAATAAAGCATTTCAATAAAGTTGAAAAAAAAATCGTTTTAAACCAAAGCGAATGGTCAAAAAAACGCACGCAAAAACGTTAACAAAACCAAAATAAGAAAAAGCGTGCAAAAATAAAAATAAAAGCTACAAAGAGCAACCAGCAGCTGTTATTGATGCTCTCAATGCCAGGCCGGCATCTCAAAAGCTAGTAATTTAGAATGACACCGCACGGAGCAAAGAGATGAATATGTGCACCTGAACGGATTCCTGATCCTATTACCTCATAGTAGTCCAATTACAATTTATTGAAAGTGCCCGTCAAAAATTACGAAATGGAATTGAGAGATACAGAGAAAGAAGAGAGGGACCTTCTCAAGGTAATCTTAAGATAAAGAGCGAGCACAACAATAAACCAAATTAAAAACCAAAGTGACAGTGGCAGCAGCTGTGGCAACATCACAAGCTGATAAAAATAAGTTAAAACACAGAGAGACAAGTAAAACATAAAACAAGAACAGCTCAGTTTAGCACACCGAAGATTATACACCTTTTCTGAAAAAAAAAAAATATACATATCTTTTCACTGAGAGTCATAGGGTGCAACCTGTGGATTTACTGAACTGATCAAGAACCATGAGGTCATTAGTTATATATAATTTGTTTTTCGTTTGTAAATATCTTAAATCTAACACATTGTTAAACGAAGCAGGCACAAATAGAACCCCTGGAAGTTGTATAATAATATAGGCTACCAGGTTGCAGGTTAAACAAAAACTTTTAAGGGTGAAGACTTGGCTGTTGATGCTTAACAAGTTATGCGTTACCAATCTCACGACAATTTTATAATGCCCACAGCAAGGGTGTACACAATAATAATAATAAAAAAAAAATAATGATTTAACGCATTGTCATTGAAGTCGTCGGTCATGAGTTGAGCTGAAGCTGCCTCCGCTGCCTCCTCTTGCTGTTGAGTGTTGACTTTCATCTTGTTGCCACCAAATGCGCAAGAGTGTTGTCTTGGGGTCGGAATCGTGCCGCTGTTGTCATTGCCGCCACCAACGGTCACCACGCAACGCCGCACGCAGACGCAAAAGTCCTTCACTTTCAAGCGTGAAGGTTTCCAATACAACATAGGTACTCTGCCCTGAACCATCACCAAACCCAAAATCAACGCGTTGTTGCACTTTGTGGAAAGCAGTACTGTAAAAGATGTACACACACACACACAAGTTTAAACAAACATCATTTACAACAATTTACGGGGCACTTGGCAGCTTTAAATTGGGATTCGGTTTCAATTTTTCAGCTGCTTTGTCCAACTTTTATTTCGTTTCTTTTTGCTTTTTGCGGTTGAGAGACCTCTCTCCAAAGCGTCTCAAGCGTTGTGTTGTGGCTTGTTACAATGATGTTGTTGCTGATGTTGACATAATACGCGCACCTCAACAATTGACAGACAATCATCAATAATAACGCACGTTACGTATACGCCTACTCGACAGTTAGATTAAATATGATGCTTTCAGTTTAGCTATGTTGTTTTATGGCTTTGACTTAAAATAAGAACAAATTCAACTAAATGATTTTATATTAATATGTATATATGTTTATAGCACTGAGTCATTGACTGATTCCACCAACTACTCGCATGCGTTATGTCATTTTAAATCGCACGAGGGAAGACCCAAAACACATAATAAAAACCAGACATTAAGCGAACTGTGGCAACGAACGTGAAATGAAACAACTGTTCGAATAACGAATCAAAATAAATACACATAAGGCAGAAATACTATATATATATCTGCACCTTGTACCATATTATTATGTTTTGGGCCTCTTTCATTTACAACAATTACAACTCTTACCAGCCACGTCGTTATTGCAGGTATGGGAATTTAAATAATTTAATCTTAATTGCAAACTCCTTGGGAAATCGGCCAAAGTTGATTATACGTCTGATTTGAATGTCTGGCAAAAAGCCCTAGTGCTCCACATGGAAATTTTTATATGTATGTATGTATTAAGCTCTTTCCCAGCTACCAGCATTTCGTAATCGTGCACAAGGTGCAAATTGTGGCACTGTTTGCTTTTATTATTCGCCTTGTTTTATGGATAATAAACTCGTCGAGTTGAAATCAATGTAATACTGAGTTATTAAAGAATTATTAATGCAAATGCCAAATTTTTATTTTGATTATTTTAATACATATACATATATATATATATATATATATATGTATATGTATATATATATTTATTCATCTGACATTTGCCAACTACTGTGGATGAGATTTACTTTTTATTTTTTGTCTTAAGAAATCAAATGGTTCGTTAAATGACTTCCTGGTCACTCTCGATGTCGAAAATGTCGAAAGAGTCGCAAGAAAAAACGATAAAAAAAAAAAAACGTGAATCGAGGAAAGTGCCAAAGAAATTTTTGTCGAATGCAAGTACTACAGTCAACTAAAAATTGTTAGCGACATTTTATTTTTGATTTTTATTTTTATTTTTTTTTGTCTTTTGCTTTATGGTGGGAAACATGAGGCAGACGAAGAGCTTGCAATTGGAGTTGGATCTGTACGATGGCCTCAGGTCGTCCGCCAAAAAAACAAAACAAGTCTCCACTGAAGATGAAGGTACAAACTACAGTATGCTGTGGTTGTGTGAGTGTGTGTGCTTGTGTTTGTGCTGTATGATGATCGTTTGCGGCCATCGACTTGGCGTTCATGAAGAGAGAGAAGAGACGACGAAGAGTTGCCGATAATGATGTTGGTCCGACAAAGCCACGGAATGGTAGCACGGGGCACGAACGGGTAAGGGGTATAGAGACGTCGACTGTTTTTTGGTTGTTGAGGAGTAGTATAAAGAGGGCCTGCATGGCATTTGGGAATGCATTCAGTCGCTGGCTCCCCACTCGAAAGCAACTAAATTTTTACTACCTTATAATTTAATTTTTAACTTCTCTCTCCCCCAACACACACACACATTCACATTACACAACTTATATATAGCTATGAACTCCTTCTCAGTGGTAAGTAATCGAGGATTATACACATGTGGATTATAACAGTTGGATTACCCCATCTCTCACAGTTCTTAGTGTTTGCTCTGGCTGCATTGGCTGCTGCCGAGCCCCCATCGGGCTACAACTATCCACGCGGTGGTGGCGGCGGCGGTGGCGGTGGTGGATATAGCGGTGGCTTTGGCGGTGGCTCATCCTTTGGTGGGGGCGGCGGCGGTGGTGGTGGATTCCAGGCCGTCAGCGGTGGCTTCCAGACATCGGAGGGCCAGAATGTTGATCCACAGTTGCTGGAGCAGGTGCGTCAGATTCTCCTGAATGAGGAGAGCAAACAAGGCGGCGGCGGCGGTGGTGGTGGCGGCGGCGGTGGTGGTGGATACCCAAGTGGACCCTCCACCAGCTATGGTCCACCCTCGACCAGCTATGGTGCGCCCAATGGCGGCGGCGGTCGCGTTGTTGGCATCGATCTAGAGGGCGTGCGACAGGCCATCCAGGTGGCACAGTTCGCACAACAGAGCACGGAACAGGGCAACGGTGGTGGCTATCCCAGTGGTCCATCGAGCTCATATGGTGCTCCATCCAGGCCCAGCGGCCGTTACGGTGCGCCTTCTTTCTAAGCCAAAACCACAAACAAATTTTTGCTGCCAAAAAAAAACAAGGAGAACAATAACAATACCGACCAAAAGGATGACAGCCTGACCAGCAACAACAACAACAACAACTGAAATCAAGAAGAATTTATGGGTTAACAACAACCATCAACAACAAAAGGAGCCCGCCCCATCCCGTACTGAGTTGAAAAACGTAGTTTGTCAAGTGATGTGTGGAATGAGAAGCATTCATTCATTCTAATCCCATTTCCGATCCCTAAGAAATATCTCGTGCTATCTTTTTCACCGTCTATCATCTCCATAAGACATATCCAAACTCAGTGACTGTAATTTTTTTCTTCTAATTTCTATCTTTCCTTACTTTCGAAACTCAAAATGCAATTTCGCCCGGCATTTGAGTTACCCGAAATTGGGGCGAAATTCGCGTTTTTGTTTTTTGTAAATAATTTTCTCAACACACAAACAAAAACAAACACAAAACACACAACCCTAAAACAGTGTTATATAACGCATTATTAGCTTGTAAGTGTTTTTATTTTTATGAAACAAACAAAGAAACAACAAAAAAAATATGAAAATAATAAAAAAAATAGTAAATTTTGTCACCGTTAAAAAAAATTACTTGGTCTTCTAATTCGGTAGGGTTGTGGGCAATAGTTGGGTTATATAATGTACAAAAACAAATTTTGAATTTGATTTGCTAAAGTTTTAGAATTGAAAATCATTGAAATCAGTCAAATGGTTAGAGCAATTAAATCTATTTACTAATAGACCTAAAATGTATGCACTTAAAAATACATTAATTGAAACAACATTCTAAATTGGGTTCATTTGCTCATCTGACATTTGACAAAATCCAATTTTCATTGATATTGGCGTTGAGTTCATTACAAATCGAAAAGCTCACTACCAAATCAAAAAAAAAATCCTTTCACTTTTTTGCGGCTTGAAGACGCAACCAAAAAATAATAAACAACCTGCAGCAGTTGTAACCATGACATGTAGAGCTCTCACCAATATCCGTAACGAAGACGCGCCAAGTGTGTCTCGAATCTTGAAACTCAAGTCAGACGACGCTCATTAAGACTGCGACGAGTTGCGTCAGTTGCAGCTGCGAGATTGTAATATTTTTGGGGATTGGGTCACAACGCATAACGCAAGGCGCTGTTGACCATTAACCACATATTATTACCAATGGACTAACTGCAAACAACTACTGCGGGTAGAAACAGTCAGCTCAACATCTTTACCAACGTCTAAGCATCATTATCCATATAAACGATACCCTGCAGAGTTTATTTAACCATGTTAATAATAAAGTTAATGCATAACTTGAACTAAAAATATAATTGGAATATGAACAGCAAAGTATAACTGAAAATCGTTGAAGTTATTGGAATAGCTTTAACCATTATTATCTATATTCCTATTCATGCAAGAAATAAAAATAGAGTATTCAATTGTCGACAACACAACAACTTTAGCTGCTTCTCCTTGTTCAATTGAATGCATGTTGCGTCCAACCATGGCAACATTGCACATTTATGAATGTATGTTGCTAGCTAAGTTGGTAGATGGGGGCACAGCCAATGTTATAAGTGGTTAGTGCCACAAGTGTGTTGCACAGATGCGACCAGCAGAAAAAGAAGATGACAGCGTCAAAGACCAAAGTGGAATTTCTTGTGTTGTTGTGTCACAGCAATTACAACACAACATACCAGATTCATACGAAATCGGTTCATATTACGGATAAGATTTAAGGAACGAAGACCTTTAAACTTATTATCTTTGGTAGCCTGTAACCCTCTTTGCTGCCTTACAACTTTGATGGGTTTATTTTTCCTGTTACCACTAAAAGTTCTTTTCATTCTTCGTATTGATGTTTAGCCCATGACACTCTTAAATAGAGTGGAAAGTAAAAATAAAATCGGTTCAGTAGATTCAGAGATTATCCCATATTTTACGTCACGAAACTTTGCCACTTTATAGTATATAAATATTATTATATCTTTATATATTTATTAAGTAAGAACTTATATTACTTTAGATATTAATCTCCTAATTTTTGCAAGCAAACTTCATGTGACTTGCGATATAGTAGTTTGAAATTCTAACGACAACTGAAACACTGAATGAATTTTGATTGCGTGGTGATAAGAAAATTGTTGAGTCATTGTCATAATAAAGATAAGATATTTTAAAATAATTTCGATAGCGAAGCTTCAAACTTATCACAGATAAAAGTCAAGTGGTTTAAAAAAGCTGATATATAAGGCATGTAGATGTCGGGACTAGGTCTATTCTGCTTTAATTTCTTAAAAGTGCATGTGAAATATCAATCTTAAAATGTCGGCTTTACTTAATGCCACGGCGCAGGCCCTGGCCGCCGACACGCAGTTTACATTTCAGTCTACGGATTATATAGTGTTTGCTTTAATGCTTAGTATATCGGCGGCAATTGGTGTATATTTCGGTTTCTTTTCCAAGGGCGAAGATACGACCGAGGAGTACCTAATGGGTGGCAAGCGGATGAAGACTCTACCCATTGCCATTTCGTTGGTTGCCAGTCAACTCTCTGCCATCGCCATAATGGCCGTACCGGCAGAGATGTATGCTTTTGGCGTTAATTGGATGTTCCATGTGGTCAGCATGATCGTTGTTATACCCATTCTTAACTATGTGATAATACCAGTGTTCTACAATAACAACATTACAAACTGTTATGAGGTGTGCAAGACTTGAGATTTTCATATACTTCAATGGTTTTATAGTGTTTGTTCTGTGTTTTAGTATTTGGAACTACGTTTTAATTGTACCACCCGCAATCTAATGACCTTAATTTTTGTGCTGACATTGTTCTTAATGTTGCCGATCTTCATATTTCTACCATCACTGGCTTTCGCACAAGGTACATTTGCATTGAACCCTGAATTTTTTACAGTATTTAAACATTTAATTAATAATTATCTTTCCACAGTAACCGGCTTTAATGTGCACATTATCAATACAATTGTGTGCAGTATTTGCGTTTTCTACACAATGATAGTAAGCTTTTTTTTATATATATTACCTTTTAGATAATTGTTTAACACTTTAACTAATTGTTTTCAGGGCGGCATTAAAGCAGTCGTTTGGACAGATGTGGCTCAAGCAGGCATTATGGTAGTCTCTGTGGTACTAGTCGGAATAATGGGTGCCCATCGTTTGGGTGGATTGTCTGAAGTATTGCGAATTTCTGGTGAAGGTGGACGCTTGGATGTCAAGTAAGCAAAAAAAGATCTCTCTGTATACTCAGGCGTATAAATCTTTCTAAATTGCAGCTTCACCTTTGATATAAAGGAACGTGCTACTTTTTGGAATGTTTTTGGTTCGGCTATTATAGTCTGGTCAAGTTACTTGGGTCTTAATCAAAGCTGTGTGCAGCGCATTGTTTCACTTCCGTCACTCGGGCATGCCAGGAGGTAAGATATACACTGTGCTTTAAGCCCAATTCACACTTCAACCCATTTTAAAATCACTTGCAGAGCTCTGGTTCTGTTTGGTATTGGTTTCGTTTTTATCATGACCTTTAATTGCTTTACGGGCATTGTTATGTACGTGCGTTACCATGACTGTGATCCTCTTACCCAGGGTTTGGTTAGCAAGCTGGACAAAATGGTGCCTTACTTGGTACAGGATATAATGGGACATCTCACTGGGATGCCTGGTGTCTTCATCTCCTGCGTCTTTAGTGCTGCCTTGAGCACACTTTCGGCTAGCATTAATTCGCTGAGTGGAATTGTCTACTTTGACTATATTAAGCCCTGTATCAGACACACAGAGCACAGGGCCAATGTCATCATGAAAATATTTGTATTCTTCTCTGGCATCTATTGCATCTTCGGTGGCATTTTTGTGGAGCAGTTTAGCTCCATGTTGCAGATCTGCTACTCCATTGGTGGCATTAGCTCTGGAGCCGTTTGCGGTGTCTTTCTGCTTGGCATGCTCTTGCCTCGAGCACATGGTCGGGTATGTATCCATAGCATTTATAATAATAGCTATAGAACAATTATCTCTCCGTACAGGCGGCTGTTGCTAGTGTGCTTGTGAGCATTGCCTGCATGACCTTCGTTGTGGTTGGCAGTTGGGGTCGTAATCATTATGCCAACATGCCGACGAGTGTCGATAACTGTCCTGCACAGAATGACACTCAAACAGGAACGACGACAACAACTCCAATTTTACTGCTTAATTCAACAATCAAATTGGAATCTTTAACAGATTCAAAATTTAACATTTTAGATTTGTCCTTCAATTGGTATTGTGTGGTTGGCTTTATCATCACGTGGTGTGTGGGGGTATTCTTGAGTTATGTCTTGAAACCGGCACAAGAGGCGAAATTTGATCCAAAACTCTTGTCGCCAATTATAAAGCCCTTGGTACAATATGAACCAACGCCAGCTGATGAGCTGCCCGAGCTGAAGACACACAAATAACAAAGAGAGAATATGTTGGAATGAAATGAAGCTTGTTAAACTAAAGCTTATACAAAAGTCATTAACTTAGTTGGTATTATATACTAATTAGCTTAAGTATCGTTCAATATAAGCGATATAGTAGTTTGAAATTCTAACGACAACTGAAACACTGAATGAATTTTGATTGCGTGGTGATAAGAAAATTGTTGAGTCATTGTCATAATAAAGATAAGATATTTTAAAATAATTTCGATAGCGAAGCTTCAAACTTATCACAGATAAAAGTCAAGTGGTTTAAAAAAGCTGATATATAAGGCATGTAGATGTCGGGACTAGGTCTATTCTGCTTTAATTTCTTAAAAGTGCATGTGAAATATCAATCTTAAAATGTCGGCTTTACTTAATGCCACGGCGCAGGCCCTGGCCGCCGACACGCAGTTTACATTTCAGTCTACGGATTATATAGTGTTTGCTTTAATGCTTAGTATATCGGCGGCAATTGGTGTATATTTCGGTTTCTTTTCCAAGGGCGAAGATACGACCGAGGAGTACCTAATGGGTGGCAAGCGGATGAAGACTCTACCCATTGCCATTTCGTTGGTTGCCAGTCAACTCTCTGCCATCGCCATAATGGCCGTACCGGCAGAGATGTATGCTTTTGGCGTTAATTGGATGTTCCATGTGGTCAGCATGATCGTTGTTATACCCATTCTTAACTATGTGATAATACCAGTGTTCTACAATAACAACATTACAAACTGTTATGAGGTGTGCAAGACTTGAGATTTTCATATACTTCAATGGTTTTATAGTGTTTGTTCTGTGTTTTAGTATTTGGAACTACGTTTTAATTGTACCACCCGCAATCTAATGACCTTAATTTTTGTGCTGACATTGTTCTTAATGTTGCCGATCTTCATATTTCTACCATCACTGGCTTTCGCACAAGGTACATTTGCATTGAACCCTGAATTTTTTACAGTATTTAAACATTTAATTAATAATTATCTTTCCACAGTAACCGGCTTTAATGTGCACATTATCAATACAATTGTGTGCAGTATTTGCGTTTTCTACACAATGATAGTAAGCTTTTTTTTATATATATTACCTTTTAGATAATTGTTTAACACTTTAACTAATTGTTTTCAGGGCGGCATTAAAGCAGTCGTTTGGACAGATGTGGCTCAAGCAGGCATTATGGTAGTCTCTGTGGTACTAGTCGGAATAATGGGTGCCCATCGTTTGGGTGGATTGTCTGAAGTATTGCGAATTTCTGGTGAAGGTGGACGCTTGGATGTCAAGTAAGCAAAAAAAGATCTCTCTGTATACTCAGGCGTATAAATCTTTCTAAATTGCAGCTTCACCTTTGATATAAAGGAACGTGCCACTTTTTGGAATGTTTTTGGTTCGGCTATTATAGTCTGGTCAAGTTACTTGGGTCTTAATCAAAGCTGTGTGCAGCGCATTGTTTCACTTCCGTCACTCGGGCATGCCAGGAGGTAAGATATACACTGTGCTTTAAGCCCAATTCACACTTCAACCCATTTTAAAATCACTTGCAGAGCTCTGGTTCTGTTTGGTATTGGTTTCGTTTTTATCATGACCTTTAATTGCTTTACGGGCATTGTTATGTACGTGCGTTACCATGACTGTGATCCTCTTACCCAGGGTTTGGTTAGCAAGCTGGACAAAATGGTGCCTTACTTGGTACAGGATATAATGGGACATCTCACTGGGATGCCTGGTGTCTTCATCTCCTGCGTCTTTAGTGCTGCCTTGAGCACACTTTCGGCTAGCATTAATTCGCTGAGTGGAATTGTCTACTTTGACTATATTAAGCCCTGTATCAGACACACAGAGCACAGGGCCAATGTCATCATGAAAATATTTGTATTCTTCTCTGGCATCTATTGCATCTTCGGTGGCATTTTTGTGGAGCAGTTTAGCTCCATATTGCAGATCTGCTACTCCATTGGTGGCATTAGCTTTGGAGCCGTTTGCGGTGTCTTTCTGCTTGGCATGCTCTTGCCTCGAGCACATGGTCGGGTATGTATCCATAGCATTTATAATAATAGCTATAGAACAATTATCTCTCCGTACAGGCGGCTGTTGCTAGTGTGCTTGTGAGCATTGCCTGCATGACCTTCGTTGTGGTTGGCAGTTGGGGTCGTAATCATTATGCCAACATGCCGACGAGTGTCGATAACTGTCCTGCACAGAATGACACTCAAACAGGAACGACGACAACAACTCCAATTTTACTGCTTAATTCAACAATCAAATTGGAATCTTTAACAGATTCAAAATTTAACATTTTAGATTTGTCCTTCAATTGGTATTGTGTGGTTGGCTTTATCATCACGTGGTGTGTGGGGGTATTCTTGAGTTATGTCTTGAAACCGGCACAAGAGGCGAAATTTGATCCAAAACTCTTGTCGCCAATTATAAAGCCCTTGGTACAATATGAACCAACGCCAGCTGATGAGCTGCCCGAGCTGAAGACACACAAATAACAAAGAGAGAATATGTTGGAATGAAATGAAGCTTGTTAAACTAAAGCTTATACAAAAGTCATTAACTTAGTTGGTATTATATACTAATTAGCTTAAGTATCGTTCAATATAAGCGATATAGTAGTTTGAAATTCTAACGACAACTGAAACACTGAATGAATTTTGATTGCGTGGTGATAAGAAAATTGTTGAGTCATTGTCATAATAAAGATAAGATATTTTAAAATAATTTCGATAGCGCAGCTTCAAACTTATCACAGATAAAAATCAAGTGGTTTAAAAAAGCTGATATATAAGGCATGTAGATGTCGGGACTAGGTCTATTCTGCTTTAATTTCTTAAAAGTGCATGTGAAATATCAATCTTAAAATGTCGGCTTTACTTAATGCCACGGCGCAGGCCCTGGCCGCCGACACGCAGTTTACATTTCAGTCTACGGATTATATAGTGTTTGCTTTAATGCTTAGTATATCGGCGGCAATTGGTGTATATTTCGGTTTCTTTTCCAAGGGCGAAGATACGACCGAGGAGTACCTAATGGGTGGCAAGCGGATGAAGACTCTACCCATTGCCATTTCGTTGGTTGCCAGTCAACTCTCTGCCATCTCCATAATGGCCGTACCGGCAGAGATGTATGCTTTTGGCGTTAATTGGATGTTCCATGTGGTCAGCATGATCGTTGTTATACCCATTCTTAACTATGTGATAATACCAGTGTTCTACAATAACAACATTACAAACTGTTATGAGGTGTGCAAGACTTGAGATTTTCATATACTTCAATGGTTTTATAGTGTTTGTTCTGTGTTTTAGTATTTGGAACTACGTTTTAATTGTACCACCCGCAATCTAATGACCTTAATTTTTGTGCTGACATTGTTCTTAATGTTGCCGATCTTCATATTTCTACCATCACTGGCTTTCGCACAAGGTACATTTGCATTGAACCCTGAATTTTTTACAGTATTTAAAAATTTAATTAATAATTATCTTTCCACAGTAACCGGCTTTAATGTGCACATTATCAATACAATTGTGTGCAGTATTTGCGTTTTCTACACAATGATAGTAAGCTTTTTTTTATATATATTACCTTTTAGATAATTGTTTAACACTTTAACTAATTGTTTTCAGGGCGGCATTAAAGCAGTCGTTTGGACAGATGTGGCTCAAGCAGGCATTATGGTAGTCTCTGTGGTACTAGTCGGAATAATGGGTGCCCATCGTTTGGGTGGATTGTCTGAAGTCTTGCGAATTTCTGGTGAAGGTGGACGCTTGGATGTCAAGTAAGCAAAAAAAGATCTCTCTGTATACTCAGGCGTATAAATCTTTCTAAATTGCAGCTTCACCTTTGATATAAAGGAACGTGCCACTTTTTGGAATGTTTTTGGTTCGGCTATTATAGTCTGGTCAAGTTACGTGGGTCTTAATCAAAGCTGTGTGCAGCGCATTGTTTCACTTCCGTCACTCGGGCATGCCAGGAGGTAAGATATACACTGTGCTTTAAGCCCAATTCACACTTCAACCCATTTTAAAATCACTTGCAGAGCTCTGGTTCTGTTTGGTATTGGTTTCGTTTTTATCATGACCTTTAATTGCTTTACGGGCATTGTTATGTACGTGCGTTACCATGACTGTGATCCTCTTACCCAGGGTTTGGTTAGCAAGCTGGACAAAATGGTGCCTTACTTGGTACAGGATATAATGGGACATCTCACTGGGATGCCTGGTGTCTTCATCTCCTGCGTCTTTAGTGCTGCCTTGAGCACACTTTCGGCTAGCATTAATTCGCTGAGTGGAATTGTCTACTTTGACTATATTAAGCCCTGTATCAGACACACAGAGCACAGGGCCAATGTCATCATGAAAATATTTGTATTCTTCTCTGGCATCTATTGCATCTTCGGTGGCATTTTTGTGGAGCAGTTTAGCTCCATATTGCAGATCTGCTACTCCATTGGTGGCATTAGCTTTGGAGCCGTTTGCGGTGTCTTTCTGCTTGGCATGCTCTTGCCTCGAGCACATGGTCGGGTATGTATCCATAGCATTTATAATAATAGCTATAGAACAATTATCTCTCCGTACAGGCGGCTGTTGCTAGTGTGCTTGTGAGCATTGCCTGCATGACCTTCGTTGTGGTTGGCAGTTGGGGTCGTAATCATTATGCCAACATGCCGACGAGTGTCGATAACTGTCCTGCACAGAATGACACTCAAACAGGAACGACGACAACAACTCCAATTTTACTGCTTAATTCAACAATCAAATTGGAATCTTTAACAGATTCAAAATTTAACATTTTAGATTTGTCCTTCAATTGGTATTGTGTGGTTGGCTTTATCATCACGTGGTGTGTGGGGGTATTCTTGAGTTATGTCTTGAAACCGGCACAAGAGGCGAAATTTGATCCAAAACTCTTGTCGCCAATTATAAAGCCCTTGGTACAATATGAACCAACGCCAGCTGATGAGCTGCCCGAGCTGAAGACACACAAATAACAAAGAGAGAATATGTTGGAATGAAATGAAGCTTGTTAAACTAAAGCTTATACAAAAGTCATTAACTTAGTTGGTATTATATACTAATTAGCTTAATTATCGTTCAATATAAGTAGTAATCATATCTCTTAGATATATCTTTTAACGAATCTTACAAAAACGCATATTTGAACTTAGCTGTTTAATTTGTAAGTTGTCATACTCGAATTTTGACAGCAAAATAAAGAATAGTAAAAAGTAATAGCGTTTCTTATCGTTCACTAACGTGAGGGTATCTAAAAACACATAGTCAGCGTTATAATTTTAAAACCTGTTGCCGCTTATCGCAGAGAGGTGCAAATATTTGTAGCGTCTTAGCAGCTTGTTAAGACCGTTTTATGGCGAAAGCGAAGACTCAAAGAATAATAATTTGGATGGTGTCTTCCAGACAAAAAAGATGACAGAATATTACACACCTTTGTAAAACTGTTAAAAACACACGTCTGCTTATCATATAAATAAAAATTATTATTTATTTATAAAATGTAACGCGTATTAAAAAAAAAAATAGTTTTGAACGTACTATTATAGTCATCATTAACATGAATTAAAATTTAAAAAAGTAATGACAGTTAAAAATGTGTGAGTCTTTTAATTGTGGTAATAGACTAAGTTTTTTTGAACGAAAATTTTTTTGTGTCCTAGTATCTATAAACAAAAAACAGATGTTCGAGCACATTCTAATTAAAAAAGCTTTTTACTGCTACTTATTTGAAGTGGCATTGAATATTTGCGCATCTAGACGAAAAACTTCTTCCTAACAATGAAACCTATAGAGCTTTAGTAGATAAAAAAAACATTTCAAAGCTCCTTATAGTTAACGATACGTCAAGGTAACAACTTGACATACTAAAGACAGGGAACATTTTTAAACGAGATATCTAGATTAGATAAGACTTAGATATAGTTACCGATCATCATTTAAGACAGACACTAGGTCTAAATGCTTCAAGATTGCTTCCAGTACGGAGAATTTAAGGAAATCCATTTCTGCCAGCAACCATGTCAACTACAACATTGACTCAATCGACGGCGGGGCCAGAGTCGACTACGACCGAGTCCCTCACCTTTGGAATTACGGATTATACGGTTTTTACACTTATGCTAAGTGCTTCGGCTGCAATTGGAGTTTACTTTGGTTTCTTCTCAAAAGCGAAGAATACCACAGAGGAATATCTGCGCGGTGGTAAGAATATGCAAACACTCCCCATAGCCATATCCTTAATAGCTAGGTAAGATCAACACTTTCTTCCACATTTTATATCGGAGCATTAAAGTGCAATATTTTTTCAGTCAACTCTCTGGATTAGCGATTATGTCTGTCCCTGCCGAGACGTATACGTTTGGCTTTAACTACATTTTTATGGTGATTTCTATGGTTGCCGTTGTGCCGATTTTGGTTTATATCATAGTGCCCGTGTTTTATGAGAATAATGTATCCAATTGTTACGAGGTGAGTGTGTAGATATGCATAAACTATTGCCTTTATAAAATTTGTATCAATTTATTATTACAGTACCTGGAAATACGTTTCAACAAATTTACACGAAAAATAGTAACAGCCACTTTTGTTATGAATTCTTGCCTTATGTTGCCAGTGTTTATGTTCATACCCTCATTGGCCTTTGCACAAGGTAGTACTAGCTTTATATTTATCATATTTTTAAGCTGATTTCATTTTTACTTACAGTAACCGGCTTCAATATTCATTTGATTAATGCAATGGTCTCATCGATATGCGTTTTCTACACAATGATGGGTGGCATTAAGGCAGTGGTTTGGACAGATGTGGTCCAAGGTGGCATCATGTTATTTTCGGTGCTAATTGTAGGTGTTTTAGGCACTATGCAAACGGGTGGATTAAGTTCTGTTATCGAGCGTGCAAGCATTGGAGGTCGTTTTAATTTTGAGTAAGTTATTGATTTAAAAAAGAAACTAATAAAAAAGTTTAATTCGAGCATTTGATTCATAGCATTCGATTGGATCCACGCATTCGTATAACGATCTGGAATGCATTCCTTGGTGGACTCTGCATGTGGACGGGACATATTGGCCTTAGCCAAAGCTGCGTGCAACGAATCGTTTCGCTTCCCTCTTTGGCTCAGGCAAAAAGGTAAATAGTAACTTCATTTGATTTATAAGCATTTTAATATTATGTTTTCATCGTTTAGGTCTCTTATCATTGCGGGCTTTGGATTCGTCTTCATTATGGGCTTTATGTGTTTTACGGGCATAATAATGTTTGCCCGCTACTTTGGATGTGATCCTATGCTGGCAGGCGTAAGTTTGGCTAACTGCCATTACTAAGCATTAATTTTACAAAGACATGTCAAATCAACTTTAAAACTATTGCATGTTGAAAGTCGGGCGAAGGCTGTATTTTGGGAGAATAAGCAGCCAGATAATCGTCACGCGTCACCCAAACTAAACCCTAGATCCTAGGTTACACTTTCGACATGTAATTGGTATTAATGTCGGTTTGACATATTCATGTTAATTTCTTGCTTAGTGCTTCCACTTAACAATCATTCAAATTAAAAGTATGTCTTCTTTTTGGTAGCTGGTTAGCAAGCCGGATCAAATGATGCCCTTCTTTGTACAGGACATAATGGGTAATCTGCCTGGCTTGCCGGGTTTGTTCATTTCGTGTGTGTTTAGTGCTTCTTTGAGCACACTCTCCGCCACACTTAACTCCCTGGCTGGTGTGATTTATTTCGATTATATAAAACCCTTTATACGGCATACGGAGGCAAGAGCAAATGCCACCATGAGGTTAATCATTGTCGGAATTGGTGTTTACTGCATCGTTGGTGGCTTTATGGTACAGAATTTCAGTTCCATCCTACAGACTGTGAAAAGCATTTCGGGCATTAATACGGGTGCTGTTGTAGCAGTGTTTCTAATGGGCATGCTATTTCCTTGTATTAATAGCAAGGTGGCCGGTTCAAGTATTATATTCAGCATGGTGGTCATGGTGTGTATCGTTGTCAAGGCGCAAATGCATTTTAAGGCGGGCCTCATCAAATACGATGTTCTGCCCAATACGCTAGATCAATGTGATGCGACTGATTTCCACATGATTTCGAGTGCAATGTAAGTAAATGCTTCATTAATAAATGATATTAAATCAATTAAAACCTTTTTATAGGCAAAACTTAACAACTTTAACTACAAAAGCAACGCCCCTACTGATAACGGGTGCCTATGGAAGTAATCGGGAGTTTTCTGTCTTTGACATATCTTTCTTATGGTACAAAGTATTGGGCGTTGTTCTTACGTTGCTCTGGGCAGTAATCATGAGCTTTATTTTAAAAACGGATGTAAAGGAAAAACAAAATCCAAAGCTCTTCTCGCCCTTTGTGCGAAAATTCCTTAACTCATATCCGGAGCTGGAGTTGGAAGAGCTGCCCCTGAAGGGAGCACAATTGAAAGAAGAAGCGTCTGAGCTTAAAATAGATATAACCAAAACATAAATCAATTAGACACTGGGATTGAAGAATTATTTTAAGGTCTTGCACATTAAAGATTTTTAGACCTTGATATTGATGAAAAAATGTATATGGAAACATTTCCAATGCAATAGATATTGCCCACAGCTATATTTTAATCGCTTTCTCATATGATATAGTATATAAAAAATTTTTGCTTACCTGCAATCTATCTGATCTCTGAAAGATTAGATTTATCTTACCCCCCACCTCATTTCAACTTTGAAGAATACAATTTGCGATGTATCTACGAATTTACGATAATAAGGTTTTTGAATGAATCTACTTAAGGGTCTTGTTATATACATAGGTGTACATAAAATAATATAAAGAAGGTTGTCATTAACTATACGAAAATACGTAAATTAAAAGTTTATGACAGGCTTTTAACTTTTACAAGTGGCGTCAGCTAGATATGGCAACTTTGACTGATAAGCAACATTTGATCGCTACTTAAGCCAAAGATCAGAAAGAGATGTTCATAAGTGCGCTGCCAGCATCCAGATCAACACAACCTTTGAAGCATTCTAAAAGCTGAAATGATGTCGGATACTATAACAACAACAACTATGGCTAGCACAGTAGCTGCAACTAAAGTGGAGGACCTAAGATTCGGATTGACAGACTATAGTGTTTTCATCCTCATGTTGAGTATCTCGGCAAGCATCGGTGTCTATTTTGGATTCTTCGCCAAGGCAAAGAACACCACTGAGGAATATTTACGCGGTGGCAAGAAGATGCAGGCTCTACCAATTGCCATCTCATTGGTCTCCAGGTTTGTTATCTAGTATGACGCAGTGTAAATCGGTTTGTGCTGCCGTCAGACGAGTTTGTGTGTTATCTTAGCTCTTACCAATCTTAACCATTTTTTGGATTATATAAATAAGATATATAAAATGCAATAAGTTCGTAACTTTTCTTTTCCATTTCTAGTCAACTTTCTGGCATTGCTATTATGTCGGTTCCAGCTGAGAATTATACATACGGTTTTAACTTTTTATTCACTGTGCTAGCCATGATCCCGACTATGCCAATTTTGATATATATTATTGTACCCGTCTTCTACGACAACAATGTCGTCAATTGTTATGAGGTAAGGTTGGATCTATACATATCCAATATTTATCTCGAAATTTATTTGCATTTCGAACTTGTATAGTATTTGGAAATGCGTTTCAACAAACGCACTCGACAACTGGTAACTCTGACTTTTGTTATGAATCAATTTCTAATGTTGCCCGTATATATGTTTATCCCATCGTTGGCTCTCTCTCAAGGTATGTAGATCGTTGTACAAATTACCAATATTAATTTCATCTTTAATTCATAGTCACTGGTATAAATATTTATCTTATCAATACGATTGTCTCATCGATTTGCGTTTTCTACACAATGATGGGTGGCATTAAGGCAGTGGTTTGGACTGATGTGATCCAGGCTGGCGTTATGCTGGTCTCGGTGGTAATGGTAGGTGTATTAGGCACTCTGCGCACAGGTGGTTTGAGCACTGTGCTCGAATACGCCTCCGAAGGCGGCCGTTTTGACTTTAAGTACGTTTTTATAAGTTTTATATGCAGTTCAATAACTTTTCATTGTCAACATTACTTTTCAGTTTTGGATTGGATCCACGTTTACGAATTACTTTCTGGAGCGGCATGAGCAGTGGGCTGCTCCTCTGGACGGGCAAGATTGGACTGGATCAGAGCTGTGTGCAGCGAATTGTCTCTCTGCCTTCATATGCACATGCGAAAAAGTTAGAAAATCATTAGTTCATACACAATATTATTATTTAGTTCATATTCTAATCATTGCCTAATAGATCTCTTACTATTGCTGGTTGTGGATTTCTGATTATAATGTTCTTCAACTCTTTCGCTGGCATCATAATGTTTGCTCGCTATTTTGGATGTGATCCTATGCTGGCAGGAGTAAGTTGTCCCTCCACTTTACTCTTGATTTACATATAGATTAAACATGCGTTTTTTTTTCTCACAGCTGGTTAGTAAGCCGGATAAAATGATGCCCTTCTTTATACAGGATATAATGGGTAATCTGGCAGGTATGCCAGGTTTGTTCATCTCTTGTGTCTTCAGTGCATCCTTGAGTTCGCTGTCAGCAAACCTCAATTCGCTGGCTGGCGTTGTTTACTTTGACTATGTTAAGCCACATATCCGGCACACGGAGGCACGAGCCAATGGATGCATGAAATTGGTCATCATAGGCATGGGTGCCTATTGTATTGTGGGTGGTTTCATTGTTCAACGCTTCAACTCCATACTGCAGACAATGTGGACTATAACGGGCATTAACACGGGCGCTGTTGTTGGTGTTTTTCTCTTGGGCATGTTTGTACCGCGTGTCAATGGAAAGGTGGCAATGACAAGCATTTTGTTCAGTGTGCTGGTCATGCTTTGGATCATAATCAATGCTCAGATGAACTTTAATGCGGGTCTCGTTAAATACGAAGTGTTGCCAAATTCCCTGGACCAGTGTGAGGCACGAGGATTACACACGATTTTTAATACCATGTAAGTGCTATTATACAGACATTATGCACGTTGTAAGATCTATATATTTACTTTAGCAACAGCACATCAATGGCCACACCAATGACAACAGTACCTGCTCCATTGCCATTAAATGTGACTACGGCATTTGGCAGCAATCGTGAGTTTTCCATTTATGATATATCATTTTATTGGTACAAAGTGTTGGGTGCCATTTTGATATTTGTGTGGGCCGTGCCCATGAGCTACGTGTGGTGTCAGGACAGGAGTGAGAAGCAAAATCCAAAGCTGTTTTCACATTTTGTGCGCAATATGTTGAATGTGCCCGGACCTGTCCTTGAGCTTGAGGAGTTGCCATTAAAGGCCCCGCTGACAAAAGACGAACAGGAAGATGTTAATAAAATTGCATAGTCGTATTGAATATATTATTATTATTTGTAATTGATTAATCAAAGACATTTTTGTTATCTCTCTTTTGTATTTTTAAAAGATTTATTTACAAAAGAATATTTAAATGAAGAGTTTCTTACACAGAAAGTATCCAGCTAGTACATACAAAAACGGTCTGACTGATCATTTCAGTTTGTAAAAAAGAAAAGTGTTTTACGCTCTCTCGTTTTTGTCTTAGCATTTTTCATTGAAAAATTTTACAGTACTACTCGTAATTTAGTTAAGATCGATTTGGAAAAGATTTCTTTTGCTTGTACGGAATACAATTAATGCGTTATTTGATATACAAGGTTCTTTCAGTTGACAAAAAATCTAAAAACTAAATGCTTTTAAAAATAAGCTACTTAAAAAAAAAGAAAGAAAGGAAATATATATAAGTATTTAATTGGTTTTTTTTAAATAGCCAGGTAAGTGTGAATGGCGTTGGTAAAGTTGTATATGCTTATATATTTAAATTTGTTGAACTACGCATTTTTAAAAATCTTTTCTTGGTGTTTTTGAGTTTTGTCCATATTATTTGTTGTTGTTTAAAAATTAGACTTCCATTAAAGATTATCTCTTATAGTTTTAAAACATCTATTTTACATACATTTCTCAATAATGTATTTGTTATCCTTTTAAGTTTTTTTTTTTTTTGTTAGGTTTCCAAATTAATTAAATTTACACATACAATATTATTTATAGTTTTGATGCTTTTAACAATGTGTGTGTGTGTTGAGGGGGATAGGGGAGTGGTGTTGGCGGTTTAGAGCTACATGTTACCTCCTAATTGCTATATTGTGTATTGATACTTTATATTGCGCACACAAATTAGCATTTAAAAATCCAGCATCTTCTACAGCCTAAGACGTTTCTCCTATTTCTTAGCCCAAGACTGGAAGATACTCTAAGTGAATTACAATCTTACCATTCTTGCGGTTTACGAATAAAAAGAATCATGACGGTTGAAACAGAATTGAAACTGCGCCCCAGTTTTAGGATATTCTATTTATATTTTGCTTATATTTTGTTGGCGGGGCATCTTGTCGAGTTGGATCTAGAATCGATGTCACAAACTCTGTACACTTACGGCCACGAGCTATAGTTATTGGTTTTGCATTATCATCATTATATATATAGCTCTGCTTAATTGCAGGCCTGCGGCGTTACATGATTTTCACCATCCTCGGTAGCATTGGTAACGATCTTCGGTTCACCTGTTAAGTTATTTTATTTATATTGGTATGCATCGAATTTAAGTGTAACGGCAGTCAGACTTACCATTGTCATTGTGCTCGGACTTATTTTCACAGTTGGTATGTGGCTCCTTGACGGCTACGTTTGCATCTGCTGCGGGTGTAACTTCCGCTACAACGGCAACTGGGACAACTGGTACTTTCGGCTTGCTTACATCTTTTCTGGCAGGTGCTGTATCAACCACAACATTAGCTTTGTTGTTGGTTTCCGCTGCACTTGCATTTACCTCATTTTCAGGTACAGCGGCTGCTGGTGCATTCTCCTTCACTTCGGTAGCAAGTTCAACGACCTCGCTGCTATTGCTTGTTGCTGTCTGCTGTGCTGACGTTGCGTCAACTTCTGGCTCAGCCTCTACTAAGGGTTTGGAGGATTCCGAACTGCTTTTTGAGCTTGAATCGACCTCCATGGGTTCTGGTGTTGGTTGTTTGGCGGGTTGAGCTTTTGCTGTTTCCTCCACACTGGTCTCCTTCTCTTGAAATACCTTTGATTCTTCTGTTTCCTTGACGGTTTTTTCGGTGTTAATAGGCGCGGAAGATTCTGACAAATTGGTTTCAGCAACGGTCGGCTGTTCCGCTTTTTTCTGCTCCTTTTCATCAACATCTTCAATATCGTCCACTTCCATAGGAGCAGGTGTTGCAGAACTTTTCGATGGGCTTTCGACTTTAGCTGGTTTCGCACTTTTGCCCAATTTAACAGGCGTTTTTTCCTTGGCTTCGGTCTCTTTTGTGCTTTCCTTGTCGTGATCAACGTTGTTTTGTTGTTGCTCTTCTGACGTGGCAGTCACATCGGCAGCAGAGTCTAACTGATCGTTTGATTCTGTGGGCTTCGGCAAAATTTCTTTTGGAGCTGTGGCCTTTGATTCGGTAGCTTCTTTCGTTTTAATGTCTTCATCTTCACCTTTGACTTTGACTTCGACTTCCTTGGCCTTCTCCACCTTTTCCTCCTTCTTGCCCTTCTTTACAGGAGTCTGTAATATATTTTTAATGTTTTATGAAAGTTTAACATACTAAATCAGTTTATTGACATACTTTTGCTTTAACGGGTTCGTTTGATTCATCTTCGTTGACCTCATCGGCTGACTTTTCTTTAGCTGTCTCATGCTCGATATCATCTTCGCCGCCTACATCCAATTTGCGTGCACCGCGTCCACGTACTCCTGCTCCTCCGCTCTTCGCCGTTGCTGGTGACGTCCGCGTCTTTTTACTTGGAGGCGGTGAAGCGATTTCAATTGCCCGCGTTGGTGTTCCACGCGTACTGGATCTTGTACGTCGACCGCCCTCTAACTCCAAACTGCCGCCCATAGTACGCACCAGCTCTTCGCTCTCGCGTTGAGCCCGCTCAATGAAAGAGCGTCGCTTGGGAGTCCGTTTCTGCAGCGATATAGATAAAAAAAACATATGCTCAATAATATATTTCACATTTACATACAAAGATCCGAATGAATTCATGTGAAACAAAGCACTAACCCGCCTATCATTTACATTAAGCGGTAAATAAAAGTCTCCCAATCTGGAGCGCAACGTATCAATGCACACACACATACACGTTTACATGCTTGCATGTATGACAAAGTACAGCAAACAACAAAAAGTCGAAAAGAGAGAACAAGAAAAATAAAAACAAACGAGAACGAAAGATAGACGCGCGCCCATCGGCAAAGCGTGTACACAAGAGACTACCGATTGCTTGCAGCGAGTGTACCACGCGACACACAAAAATAAATACACACACTTTTATAACCCCGTATACACACACGCACACATAAAAAAACGAGGGATGTTGGGAAAAGCGCGCGCACACAAGGGTAACCAAATTAACATCAACACGAAGCAGTTTGAATGGAAAAATAAAAAAACAAAATATCAAATACTGCACTCCACACACATGTACATATCATTTTGGAAAAGTACAGCGTAGGTGTCCACACAACAGCATTTACAAATGAACATATATACAATGCGCACGCTCTTCCAGATAATTCGATTTGAGTGTATGTGTGTACGTTCGTAGGTAGCTAGCAAGGCGCGCTCTTATCGCAAGACCCCCGGTGTTAATTGTGACTAGTCTCTATATTAAAACTTGTATTTATATATATACATATACATTACACTTACGGGTGTCTTTTTCTCATCCGCCGCCGGTACAATTGTTGCTGCATCTTCTTCGTTAGTTGCAACTGCCTCCGCCTCCGGATTTTGTATGCTGGTCTCGTCTGACATTTTTGATATTGATGATATTAATTATTGCTTACAAAATACGAATTAATTTTTTTGTATTTAGCAATGTTTTCTTTTCAATTGCAACAACGCTTTGCTTTAAAGTAGCGAGTTTTCTTTTGCTCTCCCTTTTACACACTGGGATGGCGATTTAAAGCAACTAGCAGGTATATTACGCACACATATATACATACACACGCCACGCTGAACGTACCGTGAACGCGCAAATTTTTTAAATTCAATTCTTGCCAAGTGTACTTTTATTTAACGTTTTAACTTATTGGCCTTAGCAGCGGCCTATATTGAATAAGGATTTTCACTAATTTTCGCTAGAAAATACGCAGTATTTTCCACTTTTATAACGTTTTTCAAGCCAAAACCACACAAACGTAACCCACAACTCGACTAATTTCTTCTTCTTAAAGCCAAGTGCTGCATAGCAACCACTTATGGCGGCCTTTTAAGTAGTGCTGAAAAACGCGTTGAAACTAATGTGGCGGTTGGCCAATAGAAACCTATCTTTCGTTGTACTCTCATTTTCCACGAGGCAGGCTTTTCTTTATTTACATTTTATTTTAAAATCAAAGCGGAGATGGTGACGCAGGAACAAATTAAAGCAATTGGTGGTGTGCTTAACAACAAGGAGCGTCCGCTTAAGGAGCGTTTTCGCGCACTCTTCACTCTAAAAAACATTGGCGGCGGCACAGCCATCGAGGCAATAAGCAAAGCATTCGATGATGACTCCGCTTTGCTAAAACACGAATTGGCCTACTGTTTGGGCCAGATGCAAGACACGCAGGCCGTGCAAATATTAACAAAAGTGCTGCAGGACACCACACAGGAGCCGATGGTGCGCCACGAGGCTGCCGAAGCACTAGGTGCTATTGGTCAACCCGAGGTACTGCAAATCCTCGAGAACTACAAAGATGATCCTGTTGTAGAAGTTGCTGAAACCTGTGCCATTGCATTAGACCGCGTGCGCTGGCTGCAAAGTGGTCAACAAGTGGACGACAATAATCCTTACGCCTCTGTGGATCCATCTCCTCCTGCAATTGGCAAACAGGATGTAGATAACCTAAAGACAATTTACCTTGATGCCAAACAGAGTCTTTTTGATCGCTATCGTGCCATGTTTAGCCTACGCAATTTGCGCACTGAGCAAAGCGTCCGGGCCCTGGCCGAAGGACTTAAGGACAAATCTGCCCTCTTTCGGCACGAGGTTGCTTTTGTTCTTGGTCAGTTGCAGGATCCCTGTAGCATCCGATATTTGCAGAAGAATTTAGAGGATCGCTTAGAGAATGAAATGGTGCGTCATGAGTGCGCCGAGGCCTTGGGCGCCATTGCCACTGAGGAGTGCATCGAGATCTTAAACCGTTATGCAAACGATGATAAGCGGGTCGTAAAAGAGAGCTGCGTCATAGCTCTCGATATGTGCGAGTATGAGAACAGTCCGGAGTTCCAGTATGCTGATGGATTAAGCAATCTCGACGGCAAAAAGTGATGCTAGTTAACTTTGTTGTATATATATTTGTAAAATTTAGATTGTATTATTGCTGTTGATATCTAATCAGTGCATCAGCATTATAAACAATTACAGAACGTGATCTCTAACGCGTTTTGTAGAAACTAAAGATGTAATTATTTGTTGCACTGTGATAAGAAAACTATTAAAGTTTACTGAATGCAATAATAAACATGGGAGTAGTTCGTAGTTTTGAAAATAAACAGAATTTCAGTTTATTTCAAGGGTGACCATACTTTTACTTCTACTAATTGCGACATTACTCAAAACAGGAAAGAGTGCTATAAAACGTGACGTGTAAGGCGTACCAAAAAAACCATCGGCGTTGCCACGGCGTAGAAATTTGTGTTAAAAAATTATGAGTATCAGTACACTTGTACCAATTCGGGACGAGCGTGAGAGAAAGAAGGAATGGCCAACAAATGAATCGCTTAAAAATAACTGAGTAAAAATAATCAAAACATTATTAAAACGCATTTATGGTGCCACACAAGAAAATGTGATATATACAAAGAAGCTAACAAGAAAACAAGCAGTGAAAATGCACATGAAAAAAACGTGTGGTCAGCAACTTTGCTGCAGTCACAGCAGCGGAAAATAAATTACATACATACACATACACTGATGCATGTGTATACATAATAAATAAAATATTTAATGTTAGGATTAAAAGTGCAACGAAATCAGAGTTTTAATATTTTCAACTCGTGCTCTGCCAAAACCAACGAATATAGCCAAAACATAAAAAAATACCTACACAAATATTTTTTGATGTGCCAAAATAAAACAGAAGTAATTCTGCTCGCAACAATCGCGCGTGTTTAGTTACGTATAAATTTTATTGTATTATAAACAAGTTACAGCAATAACGCAGTAACAATGTCCAAATACGCTTTTGTGCTTTATCTGGGGGCGCAGCTTATAGGTATGTACATAAGACATTAGTAAACATACATACATTTACTATTATTCTGATTGTTAGTAAGTGTGTGTGTTTGATCGTTTGCTTGTATACACACATACGTACGTAACGGCGCTTGCTGTCGATATTATTTATAGGAGCCCCCCAAACACCCATTACGTCCCCTTAACGCTTGATCGAACAGCACGGCGCGTGCTTTGTACTTGTTCTTAGTGCGCTTTGCTGCTCTTTTACTGTGAATTTGTTTGTGTGTATGTGTGTGCATGATTTCTTTGAATGGATGACGTTGCATTAGAAACTTGCTGTTGCTTCTCTCTGCGTGGGTGAAAATGTACTTTAGTTGAGCGCAACTTTGCGCTCGTTCGCTCTCGTTCTTACTCTTTGGTGTTGTGTTGCTGTTGTTGTCTTTCATTTTCAACAAGCGCCACTTTAAACTCATCCCCTCTTTGAATCTGCATAATGTGCATGCTTATGTATCTACTTTACTATAAAGCGTGCTTACACACACATGCAAACATATGTATGCAGATCCGATTACCCTGGTTACAGTGGAATAGATAATGTTATTTTGTTGCTTAAATGCTTGGACTAAAAGATTTTTAAAGAGTAATGGGTGTGTAGTTGCGTTTGCTGGCTTAATAAGATCAGCTTTAAGCAATTAACGGTTTAACTTAATTAATATCAATACACACAAAAATCCTATAAGCTCTCTAAACAAATTAAACTTGCAGCACTGTGACTACATATGCACTTGTACAATGATTTGCGCGCGAATTGCGCTAGCACACACACACATACACACACATTAAGCTCCAACACACACACACACACACACACCGTTGTAGTTGCTGCAAATGGGGTTATAGGGCCCACTCAAAGGGCTCCAGTGGCCAGTGAAGCTAATTTTGTATGGCCCTCTTTTTTGCACGAAATGGGGTTGCGTTGCAAGCGTGGCAAACGTTGCAAGCACTGTTGTGCTGTTGTGCTCCGGCTTTCAATGGCAACGCGCTCAGTGGGCTTTAGTAAGCATTGGGATTTGGTTTGGGTATTTGGGGATTGCCTGGGATTGGGGTCGTTGGTCCGTGGTCTCGTGGTCTCGTGGTCGGTGGTCGGTGGATACGTGATATGTTTACAAAGGCAGCCGATCCCAGAGCCGGATTTAAGCAACTTGTTTACTATTCTAAAAACCATTTTAATATTTATAAATAACTTGTTTTCTCATCCACAGGATGCATTCTGCTAAACCAGGCATTTGCTGGTAGCGCTATTCTGCCGGAGGGTCACAACATTAACTGTGAACACTATGACGAAAAGGATTGTAATACGCATAATGATTGTGCAACCAGCATTGAGCGATGTCAGGTGGAAGCGGACAAGTTTCCCAGCTGTTATGTTTTATGGAGCGTTGATGATCTAACCGGTAAGTAGTTGTAACAAATCCTTTTTCGATACATAAAGATAACACATTTGTTTTTTTTTGTTTTTTTTTTTGATTTATTGCTGCTGCAGGAACTGAGAAAGTCAAGATGAAGGGTTGCTTCACAGACATGCACGAATGTAATCAGACGGCGTGCATCACAAGCGCCCAGCCGCGGCAGGGTAACATACATTTCTGCTGTTGCAAGGGCTCCAAGTGCAACATGCACTACAAATGGATACCGACCACCATCGAGGCAACAACACAAGGTGCGAACAGAATTTTTCTTTTCTTTCTACATACATACATATATATCTTTCATTCTGCTCGCTCCAATTTTGGGCATAACATGTTGTTTATTGCCACAAGGGGATGTGGTGGCTACCCCTAAAACAACAACAACTCGCGACCACCCCTTTTGCAACGTACATATTTTCGTGTTAACGAACTCTCGCTGCAATATGAAGTTGACGCGCGCTACATTGCTTGCTTTCCTCAGGCATAGCAGCCTCCACAAGCTGCCGCATGTGTTGCAACTTCACTTCTTGCCTCATTCTCTATGTTTTTTTTTGTTTTTTTTATTATTTGTTTTTGTACTCTACTTTGGTTTGGGGGTTGACTTTGTGTGTTCTTGTTTTCCTTTTACCTTTTTTAAATTTTTTTTTATGCTTGGCTCCCTTTTATCTTAGTATACAAAATTATACATATATATTTATGTATGTATCTATATATTACGAAGAGCGCACATAAAAAGAGATGCCAAATTGGGGGCGAACTTTCGTTTTTTTGTTTTTTGCTTTGCGTTTTGCCTGTGGCATACACACAGTCAACCCTGTGCCAACTACAGGTGCCACTTGAGATGTTGTTCACCTGTGGCAAGCGGTTTTAAAGAACAGCATGCCATAAGCTGCATACATTTTTTTTTTTTCATGATTGCAGCAAGAGCGTTATGCATAATACAATAATATGTTGATTATGAACATTTATTAAGATAAGTAACTTTATTCGTTTTGGAAGAACTATTTGAGAACGGGAAAATTGCTATTAATTCTTCGTGTATATATAAAACTTACTTCCTTTTTATTTGCAGTGCCAAAAGAAAAGACACAAGACAACAACAATGTGATTTATTATATTGTTTGCTCTTCCGCTTTTGCCGTGCTCGTCGTCTTACTAATATGCAGTCTGGCCTTTTACCGTCGCCTCAAGCAGGTGCACTTTAATGAGATACCCAAGGTAAGTCGTCCAGCTGCCATTCAATTAGCAATGATTCAAATTGGTAATTACATTTTTTTTTTCCCCCCCATAGCATGAGGCGGAAATTACAAACTCGTCGCCATTGCTCAGTAACCGTCCCATCCAATTGCTGGAACAGAAGGCAAGCGGACGATTTGGTGATGTTTGGCAGGCCAAGCTGCATGGCCAGGATGTTGCTGTGAAGATCTTTCGCATGCAGGAGAAGGAGTCGTGGACAACGGAGAACGAGATCTATAAGCTGCCACGCATGCGTCATCCCAATATTTTAGAATTTTTGGGCGTTGAGAAGCATTTGGATAAGCCCGAATATTGGCTTATATCCACATATCAACACAATGGTTCTCTCTGCGACTATCTAAAGTCGCACACAATCAGTTGGCTAGAACTATGCCGAATTGCCGAGTCCATGGCAAATGGTTTGGCTCATCTGCACGAGGAGATAGCAGGCAGCAAAACCGAAGGCTTAAAGCCATCCATAGCACATCGTGACTTTAAATCAAAGAATGTGTTGCTCAAGGGTGATTTGACTGCTTGCATTGCGGACTTTGGTCTGGCCATGATCTTTCAGCCTGGCAAACCGTGTGGCGATACACATGGCCAGGTGGGCACACGTCGCTATATGGCGCCCGAAGTGCTTGAGGGTGCCATTAATTTCAATCGCGATGCCTTCTTACGCATCGATGTCTATGCTTGTGGCTTGGTGCTATGGGAAATGGTCTCACGCTGCGAAGTCGTTGGACCTGTGGGCGAATATCAATTGCCATTCGAAGCAGAGCTTGGCCAACGTCCCACACTCGATGAGGTACAGGAGAGCGTCGTAATGAAAAAGTTGCGTCCACATTTGCTCAACACTTGGCGTTCCCATATGGTAAGATAAGCTCATTTATTTGAGAGTTGAGTTTGTACATTCAATTTAATAATAATCTTTAATTTGCAGGGTCTCAGCATATTCTGTGACACAATGGAGGAGTGCTGGGATCACGATGCAGAGGCGCGTCTTAGCTCCTCCTGTGTAATGGAGCGCTTTGCCCAACTCAACAAGTATCCAACTACACAGTTGCTCATCAAGAATCACACCAATATTGAGGATGCAAAAGAGACCACAAATTGCTTATAGAAGCGGTACTAAATCACAGCCAACGCCAACTTTGGTTGTGATTTGAGGTCCCACTTTTTAATTTTATATATTCACACACTTTAATTTTACATTAATTAGTATTGTGCATAGGCAGATTTTATGTACATCGAGCTGCAATCAGATCAGCAACTTGGCAGCTGTCATTTAATCATACACACACGATCCCCCTCCTCTCCCGCCAAATTTCGACATTACAAATCAAATCGTTACTTGTGGGCTTAACTAGAGATTATTTGAAAATTACAAAGCAAAACTTATCTTGCCTGGGCAATATAAAACGAAGCACAGATTAAAGATCAAGTTGATCTGTTGCATCTCTCACATTAACTTCATCGACTGATACCTATATACACAAACAAACGTATGTATATATATATATATAATTGTTTATGTTTTTAGTTCCCAGAGTTTTCATTTTCGTAACAATGTAAGCTGTTGAATCATTTGCCAAGCTATTCTTTTTTTTCATTTAAGAACCAGGCAATTGTCTATTAGTTAAGTTAGATTTTATATCTTTAAGTTATTTTATAACTATGATTATGTAAACTTATTGTTTTTGAATTATTTTTCATTGCACTTTCGTTTCATTTGACTTTGTGCCTTTATGTTGTATTTTTAAAATAAATACTTTTAAAACATTGTTTTAAGATTCAACATGAGATTTGACTTGAATTTTCTTTTGAATATTTATTTTTTATTCTTTTCATTTAATGTAGTGATAATATACACTTACATAAATATGTATTTAAGCACACACACACACACACACATTTACATACATGCATTTGTAATTTTTACTGAACAGTACAAGAAACACCTGAAGTTTTCAAAAGAAAGTTTCTTTTTAATGAAAATAATATTTAAGCGCGATACACATATACACGATAAACCCTTCGATACACTTACACACATATATATATATATATATATATAACAACACACAGACTTAGCCGACTTATAAAGCACACTGACTCATATAAAACTAAAGCTATATTAAACATACTACACGTAAGTATGTTAAATATTTTTAATTCCATATGATCGTTTATGGGAAAAAGTTAGATATAGAAGTGGTTAGTATCAATATCTGCATACGAGATATAACCAGATAAGCATTTCACGATATAGGATTGATAAGGTTAACTTGTAAAGTTGAAAAATCAACAAAATCTTAAATATCGTAATTTGTTTTTATGTGTATAATTAAAAATATATAAAGGTAAACTCATAAATCTTAAGATAACAATGCAGATATTTGAAAAGTCATAAAGAAAAAATCACAATCATAGTTTATTCAATTATTGATTTAATTTGCTAAATACTGAATTTCAATATATCTAGCATTATATTAATCAAAACATATGCATACACATACTTAGACAACTTTAGATATTTGAATAACTACAAAAAAAAAAACAACAAACAACAACACAAACGTGCAATTTAAGATACAAAACAAAGCTTCATTACCTGATTTTTTATTCTGAGCAACTTACAGACATTACATTATTTAAATATGCAACATTAATGATAGTAGAATTAATTTTGTTATGCCTTTTTTTGCGGAAAACTTATTTTAAATGTTGCTCCAAAAGCAAAAAATAGAAACAATAACTTTCAAGCGGTTGGATGATAAAATTATTATAAAAAATATATTTGAAAAAAAAGTGTTCAGTATTTGAAAAACGCAATCATAAAAATCAATAAAAAATTGTTCATCACAATAGTAGTTTGTTACATATCAGTTAGAGGAAATGCAGTGGATAGTACATACATATTTCAGCACTCAAAACTCAAATAGTTGAATTTAATGCAATTTTGAAAGATTTTTTGTGTATTGTGTATGAATTTCATGCAAACTTTTTTTGATATACACTTATACAAACAGTCCAACTGGCGTTCACATAAATAAAAAAATAATAAAAAAGTAAGTGGGTATTTATAGTGATTATAACGAAAAACATAACAAATCATGATATATGTTTAAAAAACATTTAATGTGCGAAAAAAAATGTATAAAAGAAAAAAAAAATTAAGAATCGAATGAGTACTTTTTTTCGATTGCAAGTCATGTTAATAAGATATGTATACTGACAAAAAAGAGTTCTTTGATAATAATGGATTTAAAATAAATGCTCACAAAGCGTTTAAAATTAATTTAACTTGCAATTTATTTATAAATTATTTTAATATATGTTCAGGTAAGTATGTTTTCGTGTATTCGCTTCTGGGATACCTTTGTTACTTACCGCTTATAAAAACCCATAGACAATAAACAAATTTGTCGCCTTCCGTCTTTATTGATATATTTTAAATGATACATTCATTCCCATATAAGTAGAATACATTTCGAATATAATGTGATTACATAAAGTTCAAATACATTTACCTGAATGAAAATACTAATCAATGGTTATATTTGGAGCGTTCAATCTCATTAAATCTCATACATAATTCTTAAGTACTTTTAAACTTAATTGATAATTATCTTGTACAGTATTTGTTGCGTTCGATCCATTCCATGATAATTAATTGAAAACAAATTTTACAAAGTCTCAATGCTCTAAGCTTATTATCATGTATATGTTTTCTAATGGTTTCTGTTCTGTATAGTAGTTTAAGTCATTTGGACCATTTCAGTTGTCGTACTGCTATTTGCCGCATTTCATATTAATCAGACTTATCCAAGCATTCCGTTTATTGAATTTATTTTACGTGTACTATATTATAAACTGTTTGGAAAAAAAATCGCCATCTATAAAATGCTAACGTGTAAAGTTTTTCCAACAATATTCCAAGACCTGTGCGCTTTTGTTTGTTTTGAGTGTGTGTCTTAAGAAAAATAGATTCTGTTATGTTTCTCTCTATGATATTATTGGAGCTCTGTAACAAATGGAGCATTCATCTGAAGTAAAGTATCTAGATTTATGTTTATTTTTCATACACAATACAAATACGACTATTATTCATATACTAATTAAGTTTGTACGATATGTTGTTGCCTAGGGTATTTTTTTTTTTTTGTTAGAAAAAGAAAAAAACTTGCAGTTTTGCAATTGGAAATAGTATATGTATATATAGGGACGGTTTCTAGGTTTTGTAAAGCGAATGCACTAGTGAGAAAACTAGTTACATAGTTCGGCAAAGGAAAGTGTAAACATTTATCGTTCAATAGAGTACAAGTATAGTGTACAAGAATATATAGTTATTATAGTATATATATATATATATACATGTGGTATATGTCTATATAAACTATGCTGATCAAACTATCGGCTCAATAGGGCTCATCATCATCATTATTGCTGGCCGAAACGCCGCACTTAGAGCGCAAAATGGCCGCCAATCGTTGTGTTAACGGTTCGGTTGGTGACTCTGAATCGCTGCACGAAGCCGATGGCATTATGTTGCCTGAAATTGTTAGTTATGCGTACGTAAGAATCTTTGGCACAATACTTCTACTTTGAAACGCTTACCATTGCTTATGTCCAGATCTGTTGCACTTGGCAAATTGACGGGCACAATATCATCGTCCTCCTCCTCTAGCAACAGGCTGGAATAGGAGTGTGTGGTATTGTCGCTGCGACCGCCTCCACCGCTCGAGGAGTTGCGTGACGAACCCGAATCGTTGTTGGAGTGCGAATGAGATGTATGGCTGTGTGGTGGCATGTGGCCATCTGCAGCTGCCGCATCCTGTTGATCGTCAATGGGTAGATCGTAATCGTCGCCGCTGGTGCTGCTCTCCTCATCATCACCAATATCAACGTTATCGATGTCATCCATATCATCATCCTCTTCATCATCATCATCATCATCACCATCATCTACATCATCATCATCGCTGTTGCTATGACTGCTAACGCTATCCTCGCATGGCGTCTCCAGATCCAATGCCAGCTCAGGTGATGAAGATTTATTGTAGTTCTCGTCACTGTCACTCAATCCAGCTACTGCAGCAGTGTTAATATGACCAATAAATAAGCTAGACGCATGTTAAACATGAACGACATTTTCACTTACCACGCAACTTGTCCAAGATTAGTGGATAAAACTCTTTGGCTGTTCCATTGTTTGGCTCATATTGAAGAACTGTGAAGTGGGTTAAGGATTTGCAAATATGTAAGTAAGCTCTAAACTAAAGTTAACAATGTTATCATTTTTTTAAGAGCATATATAGTATATATTACTATTTGGTTCGAATACTCACTCAATTTACAGTATTTTAAAGCCTTCTTGTAGTCCTTGAGCATGACAGCCGACAGAAACTGGAATAACGACACAGAAAATAAAAAGAATGAAAATTGCGTCAAGCAAAAGTTATCAACCTGAGCAACAATAGACCAGGCCCACATTGCGACTAAGCGGAAAAAGTTGGATGCGCTCAAAAACAATTTATTAGCAATCAATAAGTTGGCATACAAAGAGCAAAACTCACTCGAGTCTTCATTGTAATCCTTTTGAAAAGGATTTAAAATTAAATTTACTGCAGCATTCGCAATTTGCATTTAAATACATTTCACATATTTTTGAGCACATACCTCGGCGAGAAATTCAGTGGGTGCTGATATGCTCTCATCGGCATCTGTGTACTCGGACAAGCTCTGACTGAGGTCCTCGCTGGAGGCGGATGTGGGCAACGTTGCGGCTGATGCTGCTGCAGCTGCAACAGCCGCGGCGCCATTCATAATATTTATATTATTTGCCGTGTTTATAGCCGTCACTGTTGTTGTTGTGGCTGCCACATTGTCCGTCGCATAGACCCCATTGCCGTTTGACTTATCCATATGAAGTAGCTGCAATCATCAGAAAGTCAAATTCAATTTACTTGCAGGTTTCGAATCTTAATTTCACTTACGTTTGACATGATTCTTTTAATTCGTTGCAACTTGGTAGCTAAGTGTCTCAGATATTGCGCATTATGTAAGTGGGATTATCTAAATAGAAAGAAAGAATAAAGATTGCTGTGTAATCGATTTGCTTTTTCTTTGTTTAAGTCAAAGTTCAGGCAAAAGATTCGAAACTCAATGATTATCGCTAATTGGATTACGCTTCCGCTGACCTTATGAAACAAACCAAGTTCTAAAACCACTCGAATAGCTGCAAAGAACATGTTACAAAAGTTGAACAAAGAGGCAAGAAATTCAAAATGCCAAATGCTAATTCCGATGCCACTAGACAGAAGCATATTCATATTCATTTGCATACACACAGTATATGTATGAACATATATATAGTATAAATGCTGCCTTAACATTCACTTTCGACTCAGAGACTCCGCAAAGACCATAGACGAGGCCACACGGATACAGTATATCGGGGAAGGTCCTGCGGCACAAAAGCGAAATCAAAGTGTGAGGAAATGACAGACGGGCAGTGGGCGGGGGGGGGGGGGGTGTGTGGTTATGTGGCGGTGTGGAGAAACTGCCAACAAGTTGAATAGAGTTAACGTAGCACAGCACGCAATCATGTGTATACCCTTTATGGTATAGTTACAAAGGGTGTACTAATTCAAGAGGGTTTAAATATACGGCTTGAAACTAAAATTAAACTTCCCAACATATATTCATGAGACTAGCCAACAAACTAACTGCTGATTACAAATGATTTAAAAGTTTATTCGCACTGGCATATTCTAATGATTCCTGGGCCATATCCGATAAGCTCACTATATATGGTATCTTGTAGTTGAATATGGTATTGTTGTGGTTGGATTATTTTTCACTGTGCTGCTGCTGCTGATACTTTCGGTCTTGTTATTCTGTAACGAGTGTGAAATGGAAATGCAAGAAATTGTTTACGTTTTTTCGGGGTTTAATTGGCGCTCAACATGCGGCATTTAAATACTACATGCAAAAAAGCGCCTAAAGGTATGCTGTAAATATTTGTTATTCATATTACCTAGAAGA
Organism: Scaptomyza cyrtandrae; assembly: GCA_035044605.1. Taxonomy (NCBI): domain Eukaryota; kingdom Metazoa; phylum Arthropoda; class Insecta; order Diptera; family Drosophilidae; genus Scaptomyza; species Scaptomyza cyrtandrae. Next base: position 13,420,024 of record JAWNNS010000640.1, read on the forward strand.
ATGCATTTGCGCGTATATGTGTGTGTGAGTGAGTGAATGTTTCATTCAATAATTGAAACTTTTACACAAACTATATATATAGGGCTTAATTTGCCGGTTCGATACTATACTGCCGGTCTTTGGTGCACATTGTCAAGGACTTTTCGTATGATTTACTTTCCGTTGACAAGCCCTTGATTTACTTTATTGCAGCTAGGTTGCAGTACAATCCATATATATCTATATTGATGGCAAATTCATTGCACCCTATGGCTCATAACTTACGTCTTAATATTCTTTGCTGTCAACCGGGTTTCCTTCGTTTTCTATACACTATCCTACCTCTCTCCATCTCAGTGCTTCCGTCCGTCCAAATTACACTTAATTACATGTCGTCCTGGCGAATTGTATTGAATTCTAATTGCTTTTAGTCTGCTTTTGCTTTTGCTTTAGCTTGTGCCATGTGTCAGTTACTGTCGCTGCTAACAGTACGTCAAAAGTCACTCAATTGTCTGCGATTTGTTTGTTTGTTGGTTGTTTGATAACTTTTTTCTTATTCTTAAAAATGTATTTTCTGTTGCTGTAGTTGTTGTAGTTGTTGTTGTTGTTGTTACTTTGGCATTTTCAAATGTCAGACTTGTCTGGCCCAACAATTTGGCCGTGACTGTCATGCAACTGTATCAGTGTATCTGTGTGTGTGAGTGTGTGTGTGTGTGTTTATTTTAGCTGCCGTTGGGCATTTATGTTTCTTGTTCAGTTGGCGAAACCACTCAACACTTTATAACATTTCTGAAACTTGTTGCATATGAAATCGATACCAATAAAATTATTAATCTAATACTTAGTGATACCTATACTAATATTATATTATAATGGGAAATCTTTGAAACTATTGAATCCATTGTGAAAATTCTTTTACTTATAGAAATCAACGTAATTTTCGACATATTAAACTAAACTGAAGAAAAATATATGATAAAAGCATGATTCAAGGTATTCTTTATAAAAAACGAAGGATAAATAAAGAACGCATTAAAATTGCTTGAGGAATTTGTCTGGAAAAGCAAATGCATTTGTTTTATGTGTGGTGTTATTAACGTTCAACAGCTGTTGCCAATACTACACAAACAATAATAGGAATATAAAATCATATTCTTAAGGGGAACTTTTCATCAATTGGCGTGGGAGTTGAAACAGTTGCATGTGACGCAGTTAAATGGTATTGCATTATTAATAATATGTATGCCGCCTGTTAGCAATATCGAGTTTCTAATGTTTGCTGTGGCCGGAACACTCAGATTGATGAATTATTGCACAACCCTTCTTTCAGTTGCAACCAAATTCAAACCCAACGAGCCATAAAGTTAAGTGCAAAGTGTGTGTGTGTGTGTTTGTGTTAGTCGGGGTCACATGTCGGTCACAGCGCAGTAATAAGGAAAACAAAAATAAAACGGACGCCATTGAACGTCCCGTTTTGTAAACGAAATAATACGCTCCGTGGGCCAACTCAGCTCAAAAAAAAAGGCTGAAAAAGACCGTTTGGGGTGCATATTGTCGCGACGCTGTGGAATATGCTTGCCAAATTGCCGCACTGTGGCCAAAACAAATGTAGGGGCGTGGCGTTTAAGCATAGACCATGCCAAAAGCCGTATAATAAACATGCAAAAGTTTCTCATTGTCTTTGGTCAGTTTATTTAACAGCTGTTTCGATGCGCCTACCAATATATACAATATATTTACCTCGATTTGGTTGTCACATGGCTCGTTTCAATAAAATCAAATTCATAAGGTGCATCAGCAGAAGAGGATATGTGGATACAATTAACTATTATTGGAATTTTCTTTTTGCATACATGGCTATTCGGTCTATTGGTTATGATGATCATAATAGCCGTGGCCAAGTTGCATGATTATAATTATCATATTGCATTTGTATGCGTTGTTGTTGTGCAATTTTGAGCTTGCGCCAAGAGGCAGCCATTTCAAAGTGCCACTTACTTTAAATGAGTTCCTTTAAGAAGTAAGCAATTATAAGTAAGCAATAAGGCTCTAATCGAGAAATCCCTACTAGACAATACCCAAGTATGTGTGCGTGTGTGTGTGTGTGTGTACGCGTATAGTGCATACTTGACTTAACTTCAATGTTCAATGGTGTTTCTTAACCAATTTCAATGAAAATTTCACAGATTGTCATTATTTCGTTTAATGTCTGAAAAAAAAAAATGTCTCCAAATTTTCCAAATTCAAGACTTTGTTTTGTTATCGATCACATGTGTATATCATAAACGGGAAAAGTTATCGAAAATTTCAAAACAAATTTGTTCTGCGAGCTATGTTCCATATTTGGAGTCTCTAGCTCTTATATTCTCTGAGATCGACGCGTTTATACATACAGACGAAAGGACAGACAGACATGGCTATGTCGACTCGGCTGTTGATGCTGATCAAGAATCTATATACTTTATGGGATCGGAGATGCTTCATTCTGCCTGTTACATACTTTTGCACAAACTTATTATACCCTTTTTACCCATTTTCAATGGGTTCTGGGTCTAAAAACGGTCTTTAAGCTTTACAAAATAAAAAATATTATATAGAATTTTAATGCAGAATAATATTGGAAGCATTGTGAGCTTGATAATATTGTGGGTATTAAGGAAAAGTTTTTTAATATTGGCTTAAAGTTTTATAAAGCCGAAACAAAAAAGTCATTACAACTTTTCAAAAACTTAACTTATTTTGCGATAATAACTAATGCTTTAGCTTTGTGCAACAGTTTTAAAAACATGCTTTAATGAAACGTCAGTTCATACTTTAAACAATGGATGATATCAATTTTGCTTTAATATATATAGTGCAAACAATTACAATCGATTTTAGTTGCAATATTCAAGCAAAAGGTGCGGTTGAGGGTTAAGCGATTTAGTGAAGCGGCAAATGCATAATTATAGCACGGAATTCTTTTGACATGCTTATGGCTTATGTGGCGTATGCGCAATATTGCTATTACTGGTACCAAGAATGCATACTGTATGTGTGTGTGGGCGTGTGTGTGTATTTTCGATTTGCAGAAATGTAATACGCTGAAAAAGAATGTAGAAAAGCAGACCAAACAATGCCATTGAAAAGAATCTAACGCATTGTTAGCGCATTTTGTATTGTCAGTGCATAATACTTATTGTGCATTATTTTACTGGTACACACATATATATATTTAGTGGTATATGTGTATTGTATTGTTTGTCATATATAGTATAGTACATATACGTAGTAGTACTGTCATAAATATGTGTGTCGCACAACCACTTAGCCGCTTAGACTAACGGCAACCGAGTTGCTTGTTGCTTGAGTTGTAATTAAAATTAAACAAAACTGATGCTGATGCTGAGGCTCAGGCGCTTGCATCCTGACACAGAAAGCTGAAAAGAACGACACACTGTGGCACAGAATTCTGAACAATAAATGCAAAATGCACCTTTATACTAACACATACGAACACTGGAAGGTAGTAGTACTTAAGGTAGTTACAAGTATCGCAAAAGAAACGGCAAAAAATTATAAACAAAACTATTCAAAGAGATGTCATTTTTGAATACACTGAAAATAAATGCAATTACATACAAATGTGAATATATAAATTGCTTATATGAATATGAACTTTAACCTTTTTAAAACTTTTCTCCCTTAATCAATGTGCCAACAATGCTTCGAATCTAATTTTAATCGTCAACTTTTTTCATACACACACTTTCTATATAGAAGCCCTTGAGTTAAGTTAAGCTGCAACATTTCGCTCTTATTGAGCGTGTGAGTAGCAAGCTTAAAGAGGCTGTTTGCTTACCATTAACGTTTACGGCATCATTAAAAATGCGTTAGTCGGCACAAACTTCGAAGTGCTTTGCGTTTTCACATGGCAACATTTCAAATTAAACTTTTGCCCCAAAGCGACAAAAAACCAAAATAATATTTACAGGGCTAGAAGCAGCTTAAATACCTTTAAGGACTAGATTTATCCTGCTTGCATTAAAATAATCTTAGCTGTTTTTTTCTACAATGTGTAACGCACACAAATAAACAATAATAACCTGCTGCAAGGCATCAAAAAGTACAGTACAGCGACAAGTAGATATCTGAATGATTGCAAAAATTAGCTGAAAACGTTTTGCCTACCTTAAATTATATACGAGCGGTGGCCGTTCCTTTTTTCAGGTATTCAGTTTCTTACTTTTGTTGCAGTTGCAGTTATTCTTCTTGGCCGTTGGGTATTACAAACATGCTACGTTCAATTAATGCGGCTAGCAAAATATATAAATATTTAAGGAGTAAACGTTAACTTTGTGGTTTTGTTTTTTTTTTTGCCTTGGCTACTACGCAGTTGTGTTTTACGCAAAATTTGTGTGTGCTTATTTTTTTTTTTTTGTTTTCACACACGAGAGTGCAGCAGCACTCAGGGACAACCGAGGATGCGCCACAAATCGTTTTTATTTAATGCACGCACAGCTAACAACTTTTTTGTTATTCACAAGAGTTATTTGTATGTGCTTTAATTTTTAATAATTTTTCACAGCAAATTTAATGTTGATTCGGGCGAAAATAAGAATTTTGTTCAGTGAATACAAAAATTGTGGCGCTCTTTTGCGTCGCCGTTGTGCTTAATTAACAGAGTCGACTGAACGAAAATGTCCTTTTTATACACACTTGTTCGCTTTTAGCCTTACCAAAATGCAAAAAGCTTTCACTTCTGTTGCTCTCCCACACTCTCTCTCTCTCTCTCGCGCTCTCTCACAGTCAGTTGTGTGCTCAGGCGTTTGTTTTGACTAGCGAAAAGCTTTCAGAATTTTATAAAGCACAGGGTGTTTAGGGTGAAGAGCAACAAAATTGTCATATTATGTATCTCAACTATTTGCAGCTTAACCTGAAACATACTGTGCAAGAAAAGCTCGGTGTGTAACATGAATAAAACGCTTCTCTCGCAATCGCTCTATCTCTCTCTTCCTCACACACTTTAAATTCTGGTTCGTTGATACAATTCACACAAACTTGTACATAATAAAAAAGGCAAAAAATAACTCTTACTTGCTTACTACCCATCAACAGCTGTGTGCGGCAGAAAAAAACCGGATGTGTGTTGTGGGAGTGAAGCCATATTTACATCCACATAGCATGTAACGCAAATGGAAAATGGCGGCTTAGCTCGTTCGCGTACTCAGCTGGGAAAATGCTATGCTGCCGCGTACACAATAATTGTGACCTCGACGGCAACGCTAGTCAGCGTAAATCTGAATTAAGAATTACTGGCTTAACAGGAAGCTTGGCCGCGCTTGTAAATACTATTCATGCATATTTATATGTATGTGGTTAGGCATGTTCGTTAGGGAAAGCAGAAGTTAAATAAGTAAGAAGGTTCAAGTCAAAATATCCCGACTAGAAGATACCCTGATCGCTATACTTATTGCGTACAATCAGTGCTTGCAATTATGTATGTGTGTGTGTGCATACTTTTCTTAATTTTAATGTTCCATATCTCTGATGTGTCTCAATCGGTTTCAATAAAATTGTCAATATTTCGTTTAATGTTTCAAATGCCGTCTCAAAGTTTTTCAAATTCAAGATTTTGTTGTTATCGATATACATGTGTATATCGAAAACTTCAATATGTAAGTAAAGTGGGTAGTACGTGCGTACACACACACACACATACTTGCAATCACTGTAGTGTTTTTTTTTCTGTCTTTTTATGCATTTTGTTGCTTGTCAAACCAGCTGACAGTTTCCTGCAAGCTGTTGATCGTTTTTTATAATTTTCTAAACACACTCAAGAAAAATTCCAAAAATTTCCGCTTGATGCTCAAATATATATACATATATATATTGTAATCGCAGCAATTCTTGTTGTGTACATTTGAGGTGCTTATCGGTATCGTACTTTATTTTACTTTACTTTTTTTTTAAGGCCTTTGCTTATCAAGCACTTTCAAAACATAAACAAATTACATACATACATATGTACATATATTTGTATATATTTACAGTGCTTTTTATTTGTTTTGAGTTGTTTTACTTTTGTCTGTATTTTTGTAAGCTGTTTGTAATGCCAAAATTTATTCAACGGCACAAAAAAAATATATATATGCAAAATTGGTTTTAAAAAACGAAGTAAATAATAAAAATTAACATATTACTTTTTTATAAATTTTATAAATTGACATTTGGAAAATTTATTTTTTACCCTGCTTGTAAAATAAAAAGATGTTTTTTTAAAGTGTACTGTTCATAACACTTACCTTTTTATTTGTTTTGGCTTGACAAATCTAATCTTTAAGAGTATATATATATCCCTGAGTGGTACTATTATGAGTGTACTATATGTAGAAATGTTTATTTTAAATTAGTTATATGATCTTTAAAAGCGCCAGCGATAACCTTGATTCTTTTTTAAGATTTTGGCAAACAAACTATTTGCAAATTATAATATAATAGATTATATTTATAACGATCTAAGATCAACTGAATACTTGAATACGCGTCGCTGCCCCTGGATGAATTAACATCAATTGCATTTAATATATGGGTGGGTGTAAAAGTGAGAGTCAACGTCAAAGTTAATATCAACCCACCAGTAAATAAAAAATACAAATGTACATATGTATGTATAAAACTTGACTAGCGACCGGATGCCAGCTAAAACGACAGCAATATCTGCCACCTACGTATGTATGTGTGCAGCCTTAGTGGGGGCAGGGGTATACCATACAATTGGAGCGCAGCGGTTGTTTGGCCAAACCAATTAACATTTCCACATGCACACAAAGTTGTGTACAGACAAAAACGTACGCTATTGAGTAAGGTTTACAACCACTCAAAGTCTACGGATTGAGTTAATGCCAAAAAAAAAAAAACATTTTTGCCTGGCAACAACGTGAAACAAACTCGAAAAGCAACAAAAATAATTTGTGAATACAAATGTTAGGTGATGTGTGTGTGTATGCTTATTAGCAAACGACCTGTTGGGCACGACGGTCACATCGAAAGTTCCACAACCTCTCAGCACCAGCTGAGCATACTTGTCTGACCACCCGCGAACTTAAAAAACACCTATGTAAATATAAATGCATTTGCATGTGTACGTGTATGTGTTGGGACAGTGTCATTAGCAACAAAGTAGAAAATTAGCAAAACAGCAGATAAGATGTATGTATATATGTATGTAGCAAAACTAAAAAGTCAAGTAAATACATACTTGCAACTAGTGAATGCACCCAACCATCTGTGAACACAAACGTATATATGTATGTATGTGTGAATTTATTTGTTTGAAAATAAACTATTTAACCTTAGCGTTGTGAGTTGCCATAGTGACGTATAACTCAACTTTGAGACAAATAAAAACGTTTTCTTTTCGCAATGCACTCTAGTGCTTTTGTTTATATTAGCACAAAAATGTGATTGACGTGGTTCAGAACTGTCAATATATGTGGTGTGGGGTAAGGAAATGTTGTAATCGCGGCTTTTTTTACTAATTATTTGTTGTTTCACAATAAACACATCAAGCCACAACAACAACTCTGACGTTTAGCAATATAGAATACTTGATTGCAACAAATTATGTTAAGTAGAGATGGAGGAGGCAGGCAATCAGAAGCAACAATATTTGACTCTTACTTGAGCTTTGTACGCCGTTAAGTCTTATCCGAGAGGACGGGTCATAATATGTAGCTAGTATATTTTTTTAGTGCTTAGCACACACACACTTCGAATAAATGAAAAATTATGTAGCTTATATATTGTGAGATGCTAAATTTGTATTCTCAGTTATATTAAAAACTGGTACGTTCCCTTATGAAGTGGTTTTCAGCCTGGCACACGTGATGATGAATCACATGAGAATAACACACATACATACATACATACATATATATTTGTATGTTAGATATGTTTGAATGTAGCAGCTTTTAACTTTGAAGGTCAATTCTAGGGCAGATTTCATAAACAATCCTATCACTATTTAAATATTTTTATATTTGTGTACATAAAGATCGTGATCAGGCAATTCATATAATCTCTAGTAAAAGTCTCGTGATTACTAACACTCGAATAAATAAATAAATAAAACACTTGTGTATTTTGATTAACAATTTAATTTGATATTTTTTTTTTTTATTATTTTCCTTTATGCATTTGGCTTAATATTATTTACCAATGATTCTTTGTTTACTATAATGTTGAAATTTGATTAGGATGCAAAAACTTTTGCGATTTGTGGAACCAATAAATAGCGAAGCGCGACAAATACAATTTATAAGCAGATATATAGATAATATGTATGTATGTATTAAAATATTTTACAATTTTTGCAGCTGTTTATTTTCTCTCTCCCTTTGCTATTTACAGATATTATTATGGTAGAAATATGTATGATATTTTGTTAAACTAATTTAGTCTTTCGTTTGACACAGACATACACATTTTTTTATGTTAGTTAGGCTAATAGTTTGTTTATCTCAAATACAATTACTTATTGATTACAAAAACACTTTCGTACAAATTTTAGAAACAAAGGCAACTTTTACTTCTTAAGCATAAACTTAAAACTAACTTCTACTTTTATTTAGCCAGTATTCAACTTAGATTTTAGCTGTAACTTTGCAAAATTTGAGCTTAATCAGAAAAATGTAAGCATGATTTGAATATACAAATGTATGTATGAATATTTAATACAGTTAACGCTCGCTACTTTAACCTTTAGATATTTTTAACACAATCAACAAAAATTCATAGCATGTATTCTTTAACATATATAACTTGTTACTTTTACTTTTTGAATAACTATTTAACTTTTTGAAACACAAACTTTTGAACTAGCGAGCGACCACTGTACCACTATTGTACTTGTAAACGTTGACAAAATGTATATATGTATATAAAAGCTGATTGAAGGCACATGAAAAAAGAGAAAAATAAACAACCGAGCAACAAATACGCCTCAATCTGAAAACTCATGTTACACTGAAAACGTGAAACGTGATGAGCTTTGCTTATTGAAAAACAACTTTATCTCAATATTTGTATGCAATTGGGACATTATGCTAATAATAATATCATAGTAACTTAAATCCAGTGTAAACAATTAACGACAAGCCAAAGAGAGATTAAGCTTAGATGCAACTAAAACTACACCGGGGATTGTTTTTTTTCAATTGCTCATTTGGAGGCCACCGCTGCTCCGACTTCCCGTCGATGAGGAGCCACTTAGCCCAAATTGTGAGACAAGCTTGTCGTAATCCTCTAGCGATGTCTCAAACTGTTCCAGTTGACGCGACAAATCGTCCATACTGCCATCTCTTGCTGAACTGTTGGCAATGGCAGCAGCTGCAGCCGCTGTTGCTGATGCTGCTGCAGTGGCGCCACAGCTTGCTACATTGGGCACCTGCAGTTCACTGAGGCCGCGAAGTGGTGGCGCATGATAGCATTCACGATAGAACTTGGCCAGATCATTGACATGCGATGCGGGCGAGGCAAAGGGAAAATGCAGCTCCTTCAGCAGACTATCATCATCTGGCTGCGCTGGTGGCTGTTGCTCCTGCAACAAGGGTGCCGAATTGTGACGCAAATTGGCACTGCTGGCGGGTATTAATAGACTCTTTATGGGTGAGGTGGCAACAACACTACCTGGCTTCTCAAAGCTCTTGAATGCCGATGAGTTATTGTTATTGTTGTTGTTAATGTTAATGTTAATATTGTTGTTGCTGCCATTGAAGTAAGTCGAATTGTTGTTGTTGTTAATGTTGTTACAGCTGACAGGCGATTCACATTTACGATTAAGCGACTCAATGGATCCGCTACCATTGCTCTCGTGCCGCTGTCGCCGCAACAGCCACTCAAACGGCGGCGTCTCCGGCAAAACAAAGTCATTTTCCGTAAATTGACGTAACTTGCCGAGATCCGTAAATGCGCCCGGACGCAACGGCTTCTCAATATCTACATAGCGCTTATCAGATGGCAAACCATTCGCCACGCCTCCAGCAAACTTAACCGTAGACTGCTGCTGTTGCGTGGGCGAATTGGCATCGCTGGCAGGGCGAAAGTGATCCGACTTTAGCATTATTGTGTTATGTTGTTCGGCCTGTTGGGTGGCTGTTGCTGCCTGTTTTCCAGCAGTCGGTGAGATGGTCAATTTGGTGCGATATGCGACTGACATAATAAGCGAACCCACAATCGTATTGAGCTGCCCGATCTTGACATGTTTGTGGCCCTCGCCCAATGTGTGCACCTGTGGTCGATCCACATAGATGCGATAGAAGATGACATACGAATCCGGGCACTGGCGACGTGACAGCTTATAAGCAGGCGTCGTCCTAGTGAGCGAGATAAGTGACTTGAGCATGATTCCCATGCGATTATATATGGCATGGGAGGCTTTCAGTGTTTGACTATCGTTGTCTTTGTTATCATCACCAGCTGCACCGGCTCCTCCGCCGCCAGCTGCTGCTGTTGCTTTATTGTTGTCCACTGGCAACAGATCCAATGACCAGACTTCGAGTATCATTTGATCGCCTTCGCTTGTCTTCAGTGAGATTTCCACGCATAGCGGGAGGCGCTGCAAAATACTGTCACCTGGCTTAAGTGCCAACGCCCGTTTTGTCTCGTCCAATACATCGGGATGATCCTGGACAACAATGTTGAACCAATCATTGCCAGCAAGTGGATTGCATTGCGTTTGTATTTTTTCACCCAGTCGCGACTGAACCACAACTTGTGTTGATTTAAGCGCCAGGAACTTTATAAACTTCTCCAAGTCTTTCTCGGCCGCGTTTAAACGTTGCGTAGACATAATAGTTATGATTTTGTTGTTTTTTTTTTTGTGCAACGTACAAAGTTCGTTTTTGTTTTTTCTTTTCTATTTTACACTGCTTCCGCGTATTGTCTGCTGGTTTGCCCAGTCACAGTATTCTGTGGAATTTTTTCTTTTTGTTTTCGTTTGTGCACTTTAATTGTTTGCACCAAGATAACCGATTAAAACATGCTTGGGCATTTGATCAAACACTGCAACTTGCCATTTGCCTGAATTGTTTAAGCGTTTTTTGGGTTTTCTTTAGACTTTAATTTTTCTGAATTATTTGATTTAAAAGCAAAACAACGATCACTCCCACTTTTTTCATTACCGTCCGCCATTGAACTGAAGCAAATGCGACGTGCTTGTGTTGCCATACGCTCCCTTTCTTGGGCATCAGCAAGGTTGCCATGGTTTCGGAAAACACAGTATTTGTTGAGTGAAATATTGCCACCGTTATATTACTTAATTTTGCGGCCTATAAAGAATTGAAATTTATCAAAACAACAAATAAACTTATTTTCCTCTATTCAATTTATAATAATAATAACCGAATTGAATTCGAAGGAAAAATGTGCTTGTGCTGAATTGGGTGGCTTGCATGGTGTGAACAGCATACCGGGCTCAACTTTTATTTATTTCATATAAGGAAAAAATGGCAGCTCTGGCCGCGCATGAGACACGTCACGTAAAGATTTGACTAAAACATTTAAATTAACACAAACACGTTACAGAATAATTTTAAATTTAAAATAACATTGGACCGATGATTTCAACGGTGTTTAATTACATTTTCTGCCCTGTGGCTGTCGCCTTGGCCGTTTCTTTTTGTATGTTAAAATACTTGCGGTCCGAATCCGATAGCACTTGCTTAGGTAAATACTGTAGCACCGAAGAAGGTACTGAGCCAAGCATCTGGAGGCGCTCCTCTTGAATGCGCTCCTGCAGTTCGGCCTCGGTCTTGGCTTTCAAATCAAAGAATTGCATATTTTCCGCAGCTGCTGCGGCACGTTTGCGATGGTTTTCCTCAATCATGGATAGCAATAGGGCTCCATGCTCCTTCCGCCGCAGACGTTCCTGCATTTCCTTTTCCTTAATCTCTTGCTCATTGGTGAATTCAAGGTTTTTGTCAACCGCTTGTGCCAGCTTAAGGCGCTCTTGTTCCAAATTCCGTTCAGCAACCTCAGCACGATAGCGTTCCAGTTCCATACGGGCACGCCGCCGCTCCAATTCCTCCTTCTCGAGCTGCTGCCGGTAGCGTTCATCATCTTTGGCTTTGTACTCGGCCTGCAGCAGATCCAGCAACAGGTTGTTGCGCTGGCGTTTCTGATTCTACATGAAATATGAGCGAATATCGTTTTACTAAGTGCTTGTTTTGCATACACTTTAACTTACCTCAACTTCAAACACTTGATGACCAATGCGCAAACTAATCTCCTCCTGCTTACGCTGTGCTGCTAGTCTTTCTACATCTAATTTATTTTTCTGCTCAAACATCTCCAGTTGATTCTTTAATACGTTTGCCATCTCCTCGTTGGACTTCGCCTTTTGTAGCTCCTTATACTCTCGTTGCTGTTGAATAAGCTCGATCATTTCATTGCGTTTCTTGTTCTTTAGAAGTTCTTGCTGAATTTGCTCCAATTTGTCCTCCTCCTCGATTTGTAGTTGCATAGCCATCCTTTCCTCCCGCTCTGCCAGCGTCTGCACATATTGCTGCTGGCGATGTTTACGCGCCTCATCAATTTGTGTTGAAAGCGTCTCGCGGAGCTTATGTTGCTGCTCCTTTTTACGCAACTCGCGCTCGACTTCCTTGGCCAGTTGTTTTTGTCTCTCAGCTTCGGCGCGTTGAAAACCCTCTACTTGTGCATTTTTGGCCAGTTGTCGGCTATGATAATTTTCCGAAATGTGCTCGTTAAGGTCTTTGGTTATTGATGCTAATCGCAGCTGCTCAGCCAGCACACGGAGCTCCTCGCAATCGTTTCGCAGCTGTTGACGACGCTTTCGATCGATAAAATCTTTATGCTTCAATTTCTTAAGTTCATCGGACATGGTGGCGGTGGTCTCTGTGTGCTCAGCCCGCTGGCGCAGCGTGTTATCTCTTGACATCTCGGTGCTTTGACGATCCTTTTGGCTCATTAAATCGCCGTAATAGCCAGCGGTCTTGTAAGCCAGATTCTGGTCAACAAATACACTGTGCTTGGGCTTCCCTGTTATATGAATTGCGCGGGTTGCATCCCTCACTTCCATAAATTCGTTTATTGGCGTTGTCATGGTAGCAAAACGAATTATAAACAAAAAAATAATAAAAAAAAGTAACAGAATCTTAACAAAAACGTATAAATAATAAAGAGACAATTATTTCGACATGTTTGCTTTTTTGGAGCTGCTTCAGCGCGGCATACATTTTTATCGATATTTTTGTATCGATAAGCCTAAGGATTCGTTGATATTTTAATTGACAAGTGCATCATACAAAATTCAACACGTCAAGATCAGCGGCCTTATGGGCTCTGCAGGTCGTCCAGATAAATTGCATATTTAAATGCTGGTCATCAATTGAATCACAAATAACAACGATATTTGGCAGTAAAAATACTTAATGATTTTTAATATATATTTTTAGAATCAACATGAATGTATAAATTACAGCCGTTTTACTTTGAATATGCAACAGGGAAGTATTTCTTATCTTTCTCTACAATCTGCTCAAGCAAATCATCAATATCGGTGGTTGGATAACGTTCTACCCATGATTTTATATAGCCCTCATGGGTTGCATCATATGTCTTCAATTCGACTTTGTTGCCATCGAGGACTGTATTGGACTGAACCAGGATGATGCGAGGTTTCTTGTGAGCGAGGCATATATCACGCCATTTAGCCCAAGGATGCGGTCCACTCTCATTAACCTTCGAAAAGTGTTCATACATTTTTGAAGCAGCTTCGATGTCGGCTGTGGACTTGTACACTTGCAATTTTGTCAAGAATTCGCCCAGCGCTTTCTTGCCAACGGTATGAATTTTACTACGATCCATAGTTAACAACAGATTCTTGCCATCTTCGGTCTCTTCAACGGTGACGAATCCCTCGCCAGCCTCGAGCAACACCTTCATGATAACAAAACGTGCACGAGAGTGCGCCTGCAGCCATAATTTTGATTTGGGGTTGTACATTTCCAAGGCAACGCCCATGCCGTTCCAAATAAGGCTAAGCCAGTTAATGTAGACAATATCGTCCTGTTCAGCTGCATCTTTGAAACCGAATATCTCCAGTATATCACGCTGCAAAGACAAATAAAGGCCAACTGCTTCAGCGCGGCACTCCTCGTACGATGAGCCAATAGCGCCGAATTTTGTGTCGTATGTTTCGCCCGGTAAATACCACTTAGTAATAGGTTCGCCCGTTATGAGGTTCTTGACTGTTTCTACGTCAAAGTTGTGTGTACCGTTCTCGTCAATGCGGAACAATTTACCACTGCCGTGGCCAAGCAGCTCATGCAAGCCAACTTGCACCTCAAACGCCTTCACTTTGTACTCCTTCATTAGTTCCTGATCGGCGTCCGAAAGGAACGGAATGGGATCTTTGCGATTTATGTTGGCCAGCACATTACCCAGCGAAACATTTTTAAAGCCCTCATCCTGGCGGATTTCATCATCTGTCAAAAATAATATATTGATAAATGCTGTATAACGCAAGGAGTGTCGATTATTTACAGTTTGGTATGTTAATGCCAGCAGGAACACCGCTACCAGCAAACGTGAGCACATCCAGAGATGTAAAGTCCGGCTTCAGGTACGAGTCCTTCTCATACGCCTCGGTCCAGGGCAAATATTCTAGCAGCTTCTCAGCCCGATTGACTAGCTCTGAAAATTTGGCCGAACTCTCTTTGTTAACCATGGCCACAAAGCCCTCGAACTCTGCGCGTCCACCAGCTGGATCTCGGTATGTTTCAATAAAACCAATGTAGGTCTCAATAACTGGTCCCTTGTCCTTAATCCACCATCTGGAGCCATCCTTATGTTCGTCCAGAGAGCCATCCTCAAACGAGTTAACATAATGTTCAATCATGTTTTCCTGATTATTATTTGCAGCATATTTCTTGGCCTGTAGTAAATTCTCGTTTACACGCTTCAACAGCGGCTGATAGTCGCCGCGGGTAACGCGAAAACTCTCTCCGTTGAACTCCTCCATTGCTAGGGTAATGCCCTCCTTCGCGGTTTCCTCAACTGATCCCAGCTTTATGTCGTAAAACGTTTTACCATTTTCCGTTACCTTGAACGTACGACACATGTACGGCTCAATACGCTTTGATGTCAGCCATGCATTGACTATTTCCGAGTCCTCTTTCGTGCAGTTGTCCGACCAATATGTCGTAACACCATTCGGCGCAAATCCGAGCACCTCATTACGCGCTTCCAACGCATAAATGAGATTCTTTACCTTCTCATAAATCTTGGCCACACGTGGCTCAGAGGCATAGGCTGCAGAAGCTCGCACAATTGTCTCAAATTTGTTTTCGCTCAAATTTGGCAATATTTTGCTGTCTCCCATGCCTTTGTAGTTGCCAGCGTTGGCAAAAACGCCGCACGCGTAAACAATAAAGGCCTGAAAATTTTAATATATGCAATAATAATATATTATCTTAATCCCGATTTGTTAACTCACCGTAAAATCATCTTCGGTTGCGCCCGCGCTTAACGCTTTAGACTTCAGCTCGGCGATGCTTTCGGCCACGAAAATACGATGCAACAGCGAAAATATTAGAGGCGCCTCGGGGCTGGATTGTATAAGGGCAACGAGTCCACCATCCCAAGAAGCCTTGCTAAAATAATGAGCGTATAGCTTTTCCTTATCAGTCAAGTTCTCAAAGGCTGTTTTGCAATCCAAATCGGCGATGGGCTGCGTGTTTGGCAGTACGAAATGGGATGTTTTGCTGGTCATTACGCTGGGTTGGGGTAAATTAACGCTCGAGCTGCAAATGACAATAAAATCAAATTTATGTACATAAGATAAATGCTGATAACACAACCAAACTACTACCTGTAATTAACGGCTGTAAATTTAGTTGTTCGTAGCTGACTGGAATTTAGAAGAAGGCGATTTGCTTGTCTCTGCAACTGTTGCGCTACTGTATAACTGCTAACCGTTCGTAAACTGAATTTACAAAGTCGACCCAGTTGACGGCACTTATAAATTTTCTGAACTAGTAACATGACTGAAAATTTTAACTATGAGGAGATTTAAACGTATAGGCTCAATGCTTAGCTACCAAACGATTTATAAACGATTTATAAACGCATTGCTGTAAAATTTTAATTTATTTATTTTTGGTTATTGAAGCAAACGTGCAAACGATGAATTGTGATTTTATAAAAGTGTTACAACAACGCGGCAAAAAGGTGTATGATAATATATCGCATATGTTTGTATGTAAGTAAGTAAGTACGCGCATACACTAATATGTATGTTGCTATACTTGCCTTAGCTAGTTTTAAGAGATTGGTTTTTTCTGGTATAGCAGAACAAAAAATTTGTTGGACACATAAACTTGTAAAACAAACTATAACAATAATAAACCGTACATACCTTATGAATTACAATAAATGCAGTGCAAAGAAAATCAAAATGCCGACAAAGTGCAAGTTGTCATTAGAGATGGGTGATGTGTTCTCCATACAGCCTATATTCTGTTAACTTTTGCCAAATGTTATTTGGCATAACAGAAATGTCAACCTAAATTGTGAATAATATTCTAATTGGAACTTATATATTTTTGTTCTCGCTTATGGGCACACTGGCTGTCATTTTTAGATACAATGCATGTGTAGAAAACAAGTTTAAAAATTTAAATATTCCGGGCTGGTGTGTAGGCATAGTAAGTAGATAAGAACATACTAGTACATATATACTGCACATTTGTAATTGTTATCAAATCAATCGTATCGTGTTTAAAACTCACCACCCACACAACTGTTTGAATCATACATATATCTTATTTCTTATCACCTTCAGGTTGACCCTCATTGACAAGAAAAGTTTTCCAGCAAGCGCCACAAAAATGGAGCTAACTGGTTGGGTAAAACCCTATGAATGGGGCAAAGTAGGCATAAGTTCCGTTGTTGCCCAAATGGCAATGGCCAACGATCCGGACTTCGTTCTGAACGACAAAGAATCGTATGCCGAAATGTGGATGGGCACCCATTTATGTGGCGTTTCCATTGTCAAGGAGACGGGTGAGACTTTGGACCGTGCGCTTAAGAAAGATCTGCCGTATCTGTTCAAGGTGTTGAGCATTAAAAAAGCACTTAGCATACAAGTGCATCCAAATAAATGCGAAGCGGAGCGCCTGCACAAGGAACATCCACAGATTTACAAAGATGATAATCATAAGCCAGAGCTGAGCATTGCCCTTACACCGTTTCTAGCGCTGGTCGGATTTCAGCCAGTCGAAGACATTATCGATTATATTGATGAGTTCCAACCACTATCCAGGCTTATCGGCAAGAATGCCGTGCACGAATTGCACGAAAAGCGAAATACGGAGGGCATAAAGGAATGCTTTGAGATCTTAATGAAATCCAAAGAATCCGAAATCACCAAGTGCATTCAAGAGATCGCCAAAAATAATAAAGAAGGTGAGGTGGCGATAAAGTATTCATTGCTTATC